>CP124715.1:109945000-111257500 GCA_031232105.1 Capsicum rhomboideum | reverse complement strand
AAACCCTAAACCCTGAACCCTAAACCCTAAACCCTAAACCCTGAACCCTAAACCCTAAACCCTAAACCCTAAACCCTAAACCCTAAACCCTAAACCCTAAACCCTAAACCCTAAACCCTAAACCCTAAACCCTAAACCCTAAACCCTAAACCCTAAACCCTAAACCCTAAACCCTAAACCCTAAACCCTGAACCCTAAACCCTAAACCCTAAACCCTGAACCCTAAACCCTGAACCCTAAACCCTAAACCCTAAACCCTAAACCCTGAACCCTGAACCCTGAACCCTGAACCCTAAACCCTAAACCCTAAACCCTGAACCCTAAACCCTAAACCCTGAACCCTAAACCCTGAACCCTAAACCCTAAACCCTGAACCCTAAACCCTAAACCCTAAACCCTAAACCCTAAACCCTAAACCCTAAACCCTAAACCCTGAACCCTGAACCCTGAACCCTGAACCCTAAACCCTAAACCCTAAACCCTAAACCCTAAACCCTAAACCCTAAACCCTAAACCCTAAACCCTAAACCCTAAACCCTAAACCCTAAACCCTAAACCCTAAACCCTAAACCCTAAACCCTAAACCCTAAACCCTAAACCCTAAACCCTAAACCCTAAACCCTAAACCCTGAACCCTGAACCCTGAACCCTAAACCCTAAACCCTGAACCCTGAACCCTGAACCCTGAACCCTGAACCCTGAACCCTGAACCCTGAACCCTGAACCCTGAACCCTGAACCCTGAACCCTAAACCCTAAACCCTAAACCCTGAACCCTGAACCCTGAACCCTGAACCCTGAACCCTGAACCCTGAACCCTGAACCCTGAACCCTGAACCCTGAACCCTGAACCCTGAACCCTGAACCCTAAACCCTAAACCCTAAACCCTAAACCCTAAACCCTAAACCCTAAACCCTAAACCCTAAACCCTAAACCCTAAACCCTAAACCCTAAACCCTAAACCCTAAACCCTAAACCCTGAACCCTAAACCCTAAACCCTAAACCCTGAACCCTGAACCCTAAACCCTGAACCCTGAACCCTGAACCCTGAACCCTAAACCCTAAACCCTAAACCCTAAACCCTAAACCCTAAACCCTAAACCCTGAACCCTAAACCCTAAACCCTAAACCCTAAACCCTAAACCCTAATGAACCCTGAACCCTAATGAAACCTGAACCCTGAACCCTAAACCCTAAAACCTAAACCCAAAAAAAAAAAAAAAAAAAAAAAAAAAACCTAAACCCTAAACCCTAAACCCTAAACCCTAAACCCTAACCCTGAACCCTAAACCCTAAACCCTGAACCCTAAACCCTAAACCCTAAACCCTAAACCCTAAACCCTAAACCCTAAACCCTAAACCCTAACCCTGAACCCTGAACCCTGAACCCTGAACCCTGAACCCTAAACCCTGAACCCTGAACCCTGAACCCTGAACCCTGAACCCTGAACCCTGAACCCTGAACCCTAATGAACCCTGAACCCTGAACCCTGAACCCTAATGAACCCTGAACCCTAATGAACCCTGAACCCTGAACCCTGAACCCTGAACCCTGAACCCTGAACCCTGAACCCTGAACCCTGAACCCTGAACCCTGAACCCTGAACCCTGAACCCTGAACCCTGAACCCTGAACCCTGAACCCTGAACCCTGAACCCTGAACCCTGAACCCTGAACCCTGAACCCTGAACCCTGAACCCTGAACCCTAAACCCTAATGAACCCTGAACCCTGAACCCTGAACCCTGAACCCTGAACCCTGAACCCTGAACCCTGAACCCTGAACCCTGAACCCTGAACCCTGAACCCTGAACCCTGAACCCTGAACCCTGAACCCTGAACCCTGAACCCTGAACCCTGAACCCTGAACCCTGAACCCTGAACCCTGAACCCTGAACCCTGAACCCTGAACCCTATCGCTTTTCATTTTCTTGAATTTTTTCTCTCTCTAAAAAATTCTCTCTAACATCTCTCTAGATTTTTGCTACTGTTTTCTACCGGAATGGCTGCACAGCAGCCGGTGGAATTTATCCGACCACCGGATAAGTCCAATAATCAGCATATCAATGATGCGCACCTACCCCAGAAGGAATTACACATGAATTCATCTCACAAATCTCAGAAATTGGAAAAAATTAAAGCGGTCATTGGGGTGATTTCTGATGAGAAATGGGATTTGGTTCAAAAAATCGTGTCTTATGATGATTCAATATCGGTTGATACACTTCCAAGCACTGAAAACGCGAATATCACTGACTCTATTGGCAAAATCGCACTTGGCGATCTACACACTGCCGCGGCAAAGAAACCAAAAAGTCGATCTCAAAATCGACAATCTTATGAGGAAATTCGTGATGATTTGAATGAAGGGGATGACAGAGGAGAGCTTGGCGTTTTTAATAGTCCATTTCCAGTTCACAGTGATGCCGACAACACTGCCGGCGATCCATTGAATTCCGGCGAGAAAATTTCCACCGGCGAATTCGGGCAAACTCAATGCCAATCGATAGTAGGGGAAGAGACGAGTGCAACCATGTCAAAATCCCCAACCATTGATGCCCTAAACGTTTCCAATTTGGAAATTAGGGTTTCTAGCCCCAAATTGCCGAAAAATGGTCAAAATGGAATTCCGATGGATCATGGTTCAAATTCGCAGGCTGAAATGCTATACAAAGATAACGTGAGTGATAACAATATAAATTCCCCATCAAAGGTACGTTTTAATTCTGCAAATTGCAATTTTGAAGATTTTACGGTTGGGGATTTGGTGGATCAACATGCTCTGGTGAATGTGAATGAGTTGGGACTATCCCAACCTATTCATTCAGATGTAGAGAGGGTAAATTTCACAAAAGCCCTCTCGAATTATCCCCAAGACATGTCCAATTTGAAAAATTCAAAAATTAGGGTTTTGGATGATAGTGTTAATGTTTCTGATTCTGAAGAGAACAATTCTGGTTCAAGTACTGATGTTGCTGATTCTAGTTCAAAGTTACATGTTTCTTCAGGAAATTTTAAGTCTCAAAATCATATGGCGGATCTGGGTCAAGGTGTTGGTAAGGAAAATAAGCAAAAAAATGTTGAGAATGACCAAACATCTCTTCCTAAACCTTATGTGCCTAATAATAAGCCTATGGAGGTGTCTACTAATTTTGGGAATGGGAATAGAGTTGATCCCAAAATTGTTGAACAACCGGATAAGACAAAAGGAAAAGAGGCAAATCCTAAATTTGTAACGGGAAACCAACCTCAAAATAATGCTTGGAGTAACAAAGTTCCTGATCCTAATGCTCCGGTTGTGTCTCATGCCCTAGTGACTAAGTTGAGAGCTCAAGAAGCCATGAAAGCGACTATCATTAATATTGATCCTCCAACATATTCTACCAAACAAGGGTTTCCGGCAGTTATTTTCAAACCTGACGATTGGAAGGTAAAAATTGCTGCAAGATGTAAGTATACCCTCATTGGTAAGTTTACTAATACTATGCCAAAGATGGAAATTATTAGGAAATAATTTATATTACAAACTGAGCTTAGAGGCGGTGTTAAATTGGCTCATTTCAATGCTAGACACCTATATATTGATTTGGATAATGAATATGATCATACTACTGTGTGGTCCAAAGGTAAAATGTATATTGAAGGGCAAATGATGAGGTTACAACTTTGGACTCCTACGTTTAGACCTGAGGTTGAAACTCCTTTAGTTCCTATTTGGGCTGTTTTACCTGAATTACCTTGGCATTGTTATTGTGTGGAAATTCTGGCTCCTTTGTTAGCTCCTGTTGGCAAAATTTTATTCCTTGACTTAGCAACTTACAGAAAAACTAGAGGTAGTGTTGCTAAAGTAAAAATCCAGGTTGATCTTACCAAACATAGGCCTACGCATTTATGGATGGGGTATGCTAGAGATGCAAATGGTGAAGGTATGTGGCAAAATATTCAATATGAAGG
The DNA here is from genome assembly GCA_031232105.1 of Capsicum rhomboideum. Lineage (NCBI taxonomy): Eukaryota > Viridiplantae > Streptophyta > Magnoliopsida > Solanales > Solanaceae > Capsicum > Capsicum rhomboideum. The sequence goes on along the minus strand of CP124715.1, from coordinate 111,253,546 downwards.
AATTCCGGATTATTGTAGTTACTGTAAACATCAGGGGCATCTTGATATGGCTTGTGCTATTAAAAGGAAAGATGATGAGGCTAAAAGAAGAAAGGAAATGGAAGAAGCTGAAAAAAATGGTAATGTGCAGCAAAGTGAGGGTGACAACAACAAAATACAAAGAAATGAGGCTGAAAATTCAGCAACCACAAGACAAGTTGATAGAGACCAGTTACAAGGGACCAACAACGTACCTGCTGAAGATCAGTGGCAGAATCAAAGAAGAAGAGGTAGAAAAATAGCTCAACAACAGCAGCATCAGCACCAGCAAAATCAGCAAAATTAGAGAGGTTTGGGTAATCAGCAGCAGATTTTTAGGCCTAGATCACCTCAAAATAATCATGTAGCAAATCAGCAGAATCAGCACAAGCAACAGGCAGGTATGAAACCTCAATTTAATGACAAAAATCCCAAAGAATGTAATGTTGATTCTGGAGTCCAGAATCAACAACCCCAAACCCATGATTTTATGATTAATTCTGTTAATCCCAACCCCCCAAATCCCCATATAAATGCTAGCACTCAGGTGATCAACAGATCTGGCAAAACTACTGGAAAAGTACAATAAAAAAATGATGAAAGAATTCATGCCAAAAATACCAAGGATGCTGATAATGTTCAAAATAATGGAACCACAGGTATTGACTCAATGCTCCATCAACCCCACCCCAATAATTCTAATATGTTAGCAGGTGATATGGCTGAGGTTGAAAAAATTCAACCTCAATATGTTTCAGCTATTGGTGGTGTCCTAAAAAGGATCTCAGGTATTGACTCAATGCTCCATCAACCCCACCCCAATTATTTTAATATTTTAACTGGTGGTAATGAAGTTGATGGGGGTGAGGATGATGTTCAGGAGAAGACAACTAACATGCAGGAAGGGGTGTCCAGGGGTGGGGGGTTAAACCTCAAAACTCCTGCTACCACTTTATAGAAACAACAGAATGCTACTAATATTGATTCGGATATGGTTGAGAATACTGAGCAATTGTGGAATGAAAGATCTGCGGGTAATTTGTGTTCAGGTTTTGGTTCAAATACTGGGCAAGAACATGATACTGGTCAGAAGATTCATGAAAAAATAGATGCTATTCTTCAAAAAATGAAAGACTCTACAGAGAATATGCAGCTGAATCAGGAAACTCAAGAGATTGATCCAGATGATAGTGATTATACTACAGATGCTCATGGTTCTACTGGTTTTGGTCTCAACAACAGATCTACGTTAGCTCACAGTCAAAAGAAGAGAAAGGCTATTAAAAGAAGACAGGAAAAAGAAGCTCTACAACAGCAAAATGATGTTCAGCCGGGTCAACAAAATTTTGTTTTTGTTCAACAACAAGCAGGTCTTCATATTCCTCCTATATATCATGCTAGTCCTCAAGAAACTTGCACTATTAACAAAAGAGCTATTTCGGGTGATGTTAATGATGAATACAGGGTTATTCATTCAGAAGATGAAGTTGATACTCATTTAGTGGATGAACCAGAAGAAGGCAATAATGATCAATCTTTTAAAGATTTTGGTTTTTCCTTGGATCATAATTTGCAAGATGATATACAGAAAATTGCAGAGAAGGGAGGTTTATCCCCAAGAGGTCAAAAACAGAAGAAAAAGACTACCAAGCAGTCAACTACTAATTCTGTCACTTTTGATAGAATCAAAACAAGGGCTCAATCTAAAAGTGTTAGTGATGATTAATACAATATGCTGGAATGCAAGGAGTATTAATACTCAGGGTGCTTTAGAAAGACTTCTCAAACTCAAGAATTTTCATAAGCTTTCTATGATTATTATTCTTGAACCATTTTCAGACAACTCTCAACTTAATTTCTACAAAGTAAAGCTTCAGATGGATCATGCTTCTTGTAATAGCAATGGGAAGATTTGGGTTTTCTGGACTCAAGATGTGGTGTGCAGGGTACTTGATCAAGATGAGCAACAGTTTACTTGTGAAATTCAGCATGTGGCATTTCCTATCATTTACCTGAACACTTTTGTTTATGCTAAGTGTAGAGATCATTTGAGAAGACCATTATGGGAAAAGATGATTCAATTTTCCAGCAATACTAAACCTTGGTGTGTTATGGGGGATTTCAATGTGATTACTGACATGGATGAGAAGCTGGGTGGTCAACCTTACAACATGAATAAAAGCTTTGAATTTATTGGGGTTATTGAAGCCTGTGGTCTTACTGATTTGGGTTTTCATGGTCAGAATTTTACTTGGTGCAACAATAGAGATGGAGATAATAGAATATAGAAGAGGCTGGACAGGGCTATGGTAAATGATTTATGGCTAGAGAAGATGCCTCAATCCACTATTACTCATCTTTCTACTGTGGGGTCAGATCATTGTCCTTTGTTTTTTGAGATTGTTCAGAGGCAAGAAACAGTGACCAGGTACTTCAAATTTCTACATTGTTGGGTTGATAATCCCAACTTTTTGGACACTGTTAGAGCTTGCTGGAGTAGGCCTGTTGAAGGAAATCCTATGTGGTGTTTTCATATGAAACTGAAAAGGGTTTCCAACACTTTGAGCAATTGGTCAAAAGGTGAATATGGAGATATTTTTGCTGCTGTCAAAGAATTTGAAAAAAAGGTTAGAGTTGCTGAAGAGGATATTTTGAACGACAACACTGGTGAAAATAGAACCAAGCTTAATTGTGTGCAGGCAGAATACATAAGATTTCTTAAACTTGAACAATCAATCCTCAAGCAGAAGACTCAGCTTCATTGGTTCCAAGATGGAGATGCCAATTCCAAGTATTTCCATGCAGTTATTAGAGGTAGAAAGAGGAGGTTGTTCATTCATAAAATCAGCGATGAGCAAGGTAATAGTATTGAAGGAGATGAAAATATTGCCAAGGCTGCTTGTTCACATTTTGAAGGCATCTTTACAGGTGAGGAAAAATTGATAAATGAGGAGGTGTTTACTTGTATTCCCAGATTAGTTACTGAAAATCAGAATCAGATGTTACAAGAGATGCCTACAATGGAGGAGTTAAAGACTGTTGTATTCTCCATGAATCCTACATCTGCTGCAGGTCCTGATGGTATGACAGGAAAATTCTTTCAATCTTGTTGGGATGTGATTAATGAGGATTTATTGGAGGTGGTGCAATACTTCTTTTGCGGTCATTCCATGCCTAAGTATTTCTCTCATGCTTGCTTGGTTCTTCTGCCTAAAGTAGAGCATCCTAATAATTTGTCAGAGTTCAGGCCTATATCTCTCAGCAACTTCACAAATAAGGTTATTTCGAAGCTCATTTGCCTCAGACTTGCTCCCATTTTGCCACAGATTATTTCAGACAACCAGTCTGGGTTTGTTAAAGGGAGAAGTATTTCGGAGAACATTATGCTTGCTCAAGAGATTATTCACAATATTAAGAAACCAAGGGAAGGTGACAATGTGGTTATTAAATTAGACATGGCGAAAGCATATGATCGGGTTTCATGGTCCTATATTTGCCTTGTCCTGCGGAGGTTCGGTTTTGGTGAGATGATTATTGATATGATATGGAGGATAATGTCCAATAATTGGTATTCCATCATCTTTAATGGTTCTAGGCATGGATTTTTTCACTCTACAAGAGGTCTAAAGCAAGGAGATCCTCTTTCACCTTCAATCTTTATTCTTGGTGCAGAGGTGTTAAGTAGGTTGTTGAACAACCTGAATAATCACTATCTTTATCAAGGTTTTCATATGGAGAGGAAAGGGCCGCAGGTGAATCACTTGAGTTTTGCAGATGATGTAATTATATTTACATCTACCACTAAACACTCTCTTCAGCTTATTATGAGAATGCTTCAGACTTATGAAGAGACTTCTGGGCAATTGATTAATAAAGAAAAGAGTAGTTTTATGATTCCTTCCAAAGCTTTAGTTGATGATGTTAACAGGGTGAAGATGATTACGGGTTTCAGTCTCAAGGAAAGTCCCATCACTTATTTGGGTTGTCCTTTATACATTGGGAGGCAGCGAATTATTTATTTCACTGGTATGGTGGCGAAAGTGATAGCAAAAATCAAAGGTTGGCAAACGAAGATGTTGAGTTATGGAGGTAGAGTTACTTTGGTGAAATCTGTCCTTCAATCACTCCCAATTCATATTCTTTCATCTGTGTCTCCTACTTCTACCACTCTTAAGCAAATTAAGAGCTTGATTGCGGATTTCTTTTGGGGGTGGGAGAAGGATAAGAAGAAGTATCATTGGGCATCTTGGAAAACACTTAGCTTTCCTTGCGAAAAAGGAGGTATTGGGGTTAAAAACCTTGATGATATTTGCCTAGCTTTACGATACAAACAGTGGTGGATTTTTCGATCAAAAAAATCTTTGTGGGGTGATTTTCTACGAGCGAAGTATTGCCAAAGATCAAATCCTATCAGCAAAAAGTGGGATACAGGTGAATCTCTTACTTGGAAACATATGATGATTAACAAAGTGAAGGCTGAAAATCACATTCAGTGGCACTTGAAGGCTGGAAATTGTAGTTTTTGGTGGGATGATTGGCTTGGAGTAGGGCCTATTGCTTTGCACAATAACTATATACCAAGGCTTGATCATTCTACTGTTTCGGACTTCCTTGTTGATGGTATGTGGGATGAAGAAAAGGTTAGAAGACATGCACCTGCAGCACTTGTTCATAAAATCCTCAACACAGAGTTCAAATATCAAGAAGGCGCAACTGATCAAGCTATATGGAAGCTGAATAATAGTGGGAAATTCACTTGTTCTTCAGCCTGGAATCTGGTGAGGGACAAGAACAATAAGACTTGGTCGGATTCTTTCATTTGGCACAAACAAATCCCTTTCAAGATGTCCTTTTTACTGTGGAGAGCTCTCAGACGCAAGTTACCTACTAATGACAAAAGTGTTATTTTTGGGAGTGAACCTGTAGCTTGTTCTTGTTGCTACAGGGCTGGTTTGGATACAGTGGAACACATATTTGTCAGTGGCGATTTTGCTAAACATATATGGAAACATTTTTCAGATTGTTGGGGCATACAGTATGATATTACTCCTTTGCGAAACAGGTTAATGAGGTGGTGGATTACTAATTATGATAATGAGGTTCACAAACTCATTCTTCAGGCTACACCTATCTTCATTTGTTGGAATTTGTGGAAGAACAGATGTGCGAGCAAATATGGGGGAAAGACTTCTAGTGCTTCTAGAGTTAAATTCTCTATCATTAAGGAAATAAACATGCTGTTACAAACTGTTTATCCTTATATTACTTGGCCGACCAATTGGAGAGACTTGATTATTACTGTTGAGAATTGTCAACATGACATGAAGGTTATTCAAGTTTGTTGGACCAAGCCGCATCAGTCCATGGTAAAGTTGAATACAGATGGAAGTGCATTAGAGAATCCGGGGAAGATTGGAGCCGGTGGCATTCTGAGAGATAGTAAAGGCAAGCTGATTTTTGCTTTTGCATCTCCCCTCGGAGTGGGTTCTAACAACCAAGCGGAGGTTCAGGCAGCTCTTATCGGTATTACATGGTGTATACAGCATGGGTATAGTAGAGTGATATTAGAAGTTGATTCTGAAATTTTAGTTAAGTGGCTTAAGAGGGAGATTACACCACCTTGGAGCATTTGCAGATATATTGAGGAGCTTCAGGATCTCATTCGCTTACTTGATTGTTTCAGATGTTTTCATATATACAGGGAAGCAAATTTTTCAGCCGATACTCTCTCAAAGCACAGTCATGAGGTGGATTCTACTCAATACTACTATACTTATCATCAGCTCCCTCTGGAGACTAGAGGGTGTTTCACAATTGATAAAATGGGGATGTCTACGTTTCGAAGAAGGAAGCTGAAAAGCATCAAGAAACCGCCTTAGAAGTATATCGAGCAGATTCTTCAGGAGCATCTAAACCAAAAATTTATATGATCGAGTATTCTTCTTCATCTAATTTTATGAAGTGGTTTATTGTTGTTTTTATTTTCTTCTTACTTTGTAAGGGGAGAGTCTCCCTTATTTATGTTTACTTAGATACTATTGTACGGAGAGGAGTCCTCTCTTCTAGGTGCATAGATCTAGGTTTCCATTCTAGTATTGGGGATAAGTCGACCGGCCTTAGTAGGCTAGTTAACTTTGAACCACCATAGGTCGGAGGTAAGGTTTATGTCCCCCTCTGTGTATTTATTTTGTTTTATTTATGTTAAGGCTTGGGGGTGTGTGGCTCAACCCCTGACCGCCACGGGGGGTGAGATCCCTGGGTAAGGTCTGTTTGTTAAAAAAAAAAAAAAAAAAAAAAAAAAAAAAAAAAAAAAAAAAAAACCTAAACCCTGAACCCTAAACCCTGAACCCTAAAACCTGAACCCTAAACCCTAAACCCTGACCCCCCTCTCTGGCGATTCTCTCTTCCCCCAGCCTTCTTTGTTGCGGCCTTTAATGGCTGCTCAGGCCACTGGGCAGCCTCCTTCTGAGGTTGTCCAGCCCATCCCCACTCTAGATTACTCCCAAATCCTACAACCTACCACACAAAATCCACCAAAACAGGCCACCCCAACAATCCCTATAAAACCTATTATTTTCCATCATGGCGAACCCACAGTGCAATGGAGTTTGGACGAAGTGCAGCGTATGATAATTCACGAAAATCTCCAATATGCAATTGTAGGGAAATTTTCGTATAGCTGGCCAGAAATTCATGATTTGCGAAAAATGATCCCAAGTCAATGTGAAATAAAAGGAGACTGCAATATTGGTTTTCTATGCAATCGTCATGTGTTAATCAGATGCACCCGACTTGAAGATTATATTCAATTGTTGTCTAAACCAGCATATTACATCAAGGATAAGCATATGTATCATCAGATGAGGCCTTTAAAATGGGATCCTTGGTTTGATCCGGAGGAAGAGACGTCGATCGCGATGGCATGGATTTCTTTTCCCACTTTACCACCTCATTATTTTGTGAAGGAGTCGCTTTTTTCTTTAGCTTCTGCTGTAGGGAAGCCGCTTCAAGTTGATTTAGCTACAAAAAATAAAACACGGCCAAGCTGTGCGCGTGTGAAGGTGGAAGTCGATTTGTTGGCTGATCACCCAAAGAGAGTGCAAATTCAATGTATTAATCCTGCTAATGGAGAAATAAGGGGTAAATGGATAAAAATTAAATATGACTTTATGCCAAAGTATTGCAAACACTGTAGTTTACAGGGACATGATGAAGAGGAGTGTAGAGTTCTCCACCCTGAACTGATTTCAGCGAACAAGGAGAAGGAGAATGATGTTAGTGTCGAGAAAAATGATCAACAAGATGCTACTGGAAACAGTGATCAAGTGTCAGGAAGGAATCAAGCATTCACTGGTGAAAATCCAAATCGAGGTGGAAAACAACTTATCAAGAACAGGAAAAATTCTAATGCTCCTGTTAGAATTTTATCAAGCGGGAAGGTTGTTGGGAATATTCAAAAGACATGGCAATGGAATAAAGGTCAAAATCGGCCAACTTTGATTGATAATGGCAAAAATCAAAATTCAGGAAGTGTAGAAGGTGTAGCTACTGGAAAAGAATTGGAAATTGGTAAGGGACCAGGTGTGTCCCTTCAAACGTCAAATAAATATGCAGCGTTAGAGGATGGGGATGGTGAGAATAATGAGCTGGTCGAGTTTGTACCAGTTGCAGCTGAAGTAGTTGACAATTCTAATGCAGGCAATGTGGAAAAAAATTTAAATGCAAATGCTCCTGTTTTTAAGCCAAGAAGTGCCACCATTTCTCCTGCAAAGGAGATGACCACTAAAGATTGGGTGAATTCTGCTTTCGCCAAAGACAATGGAAATCAATTGGTTACTACTAACCATTCTTGCCAAGAAGTCCCGTCTCAAACACATGCTACTACCACAAAGGAAGGAGACAACAATTGGTGGAGTGAACGAGCAGAGGAGGAGATAGAAGAGGGTGAAGTAGATGGTCATAAGGTTGATGAACATGGGGATGATCCATATCATCTGGACAGTCAACTTCAAGGTGATGATATCAGTCATAAAAGTCTACAAGTAGCAGCAATAATTGTAGAGGAGACAGAGAAAGAACCTGGAATAATTTCCAAAGAAGATGCCGATGCGAACAAGAGGCAGATGACGAAGAATAGCAATAACAACAATCAGGAGCAGCTCACACACTCAGAAGGAACACAAAATCCACAACCTCAGGACCAGCTTGTTGCAGCTAATACTACCCTTCCAGTTGTAGTTCAGAGTGTTCGATCAAGAGATGAAGAAAATGCCTTCACTGGTATTGATCGAGATGAGGAATCTACTGCTCAAAATTTTCAAAATGTTGCAAGGAAAGGGGATTTATCTCCTAGACAAATAGAGAAAGGAAAATCTGGTAGTAAACAAGGAAAAAAGCAAAAGGACAATAGTGTACCTACTACAGGTATGCAAACAAGGAGAAGTGCATCTAAATCCAATATGTAGCTATGAATAATGCTCTTATTTGGAATATTAGATCAGTACACACTAAAAAAGCTTTTAAAAGGCTTTTGTCAATGCACAAAAAGCACCAATTTTATCTCATTGGCTTGCTAGAACCTTTTCAACATGCCCATAAAATTGAGAAGTATAGGAGGATGTTGGGGATGCCTACTGCTTTGTCAAATATTAATGGGAAAATATGGGCTTTTGTGGATGAGAAGTATGAGGTGACAGTGCTCGTGGATATGGAGCAACAACTTTCTTTGCAGCTATTCAATAATGAACTTGGCAAGGAGATAATAATTACACTAGTTTATGCAAAGTGTGATTCGGTGGAGAGGGTTACTTTATGGGATTCACTGTATTCTTTGGGGTCTGATATGAGAGTTCCTTGGCTAGTCGCAGGTGATTTTAATGTCATTGTTGACGAGGAGGAAAAATATGGAGGGCTTCCAGTATCCATTAATGAAGTAGAAGATTTCAGGCATTGCATTCAAACCTGTAACTTATCAGATTTAGGCTTCAAGGGAAGTATTTTTACTTGGTGGAATGGCAGGCCTGACGAAGCTTGCATTTTTAAGAGATTAGATAGATGCTTGGGCAATTTTGAATTCCAACAGATGTTTTCGGGATGTGAAGTGACTCACTTGATTAGATTTGGCTCGGATCATTCTCCATTATTGCTTGAATGCAAGGTTGACAGTCCACAAATCAAGAAATCTTTCAAATTTTTAAATTTTTGGACAACTCATGAGAGCTTTCTGGATGTGGTGCGGCAGAACTGGAATTCCGATGTTGTGTCGAATCCTTTTATTCAATTTAATCTTAAATTGAAGAAGATGAAAAAAGTTCTGTCGAATTGGAGCAAATCAACTTATGGAGACATTTTTCAGAAAATCGCTAACTTGGAGGATGTAATCAAGGTTTTGGAAGTTCAATTTGAACTTGATCCGTCGCAACAGAATCGACAGAGTTTGCTCAAAGCTCAGGCAGAATTGACGAGAGTGATACATATAGAAGAGGAATTTTGGAGGCAAAAAGCAGGTATGAGCTGGTTTCAAGAGGGTGACAGGAATTCTAGGTTTTTTCATGCACAGGTAAATGGTAGAAGGAGAAAGATGCAGTTAAAGAGAATCCAACAGGATGGCCAATGGTTAGAATCAACTGAAGAAGTAGCTACTGCTGCTGTTAATTTTTTCCAAAAACAATTCACAGAAGAAAGAGTTCCATCAGATTTTGATATTCTAAAGCATGTTCCTAGCATGATCAATGGGGAGCAAAATGCACACCTGGTTGCGTGGCCAACAAAAGAAGAAGTACGGACTGCAGTTTTTGGATTAAATGGTGATAGTGCAGGAGGTCCTGACGGCTATACAGGAAAGTTTTTCCAATCTTGCTGGGAAATAGTCGGAGATGACGTATGTGCAATGATTGGGGAATTTTTTGGAGGTCGACAGCTGCCTAAATTTATTACTCACACACATCTAGTGTTGCTGCCAAAGAAGAAAGAGGTGGTCACATTTTCTGATATGAGACCAATAAGCTTGAGCAACTTCGTCAACAAAATCTTCTCGAGAGTTATTCATGACAGGTTAGTTGGTATTTTACCGAGTTTGATATCTCCTGAACAAGCTGGGTTTGTAAAGGGAAGGAGTATCGTAGAGAACATTTTGCTTACCCAGGAGATAATCACGGACATTCGATTGAGGACTAAAGCAGGGCCTAATGTAGTCATAAAGCTTGACATGCAGAAAGCCTACGATAGATTGTCTTGGTTTTTCTTAACAAAAGTTATGAGGAAGATGGGGTTCAGTGAGAGATTCATCGGCTTGATTTGTGATATTGTGAATAATAATTGGTACTCTGTTTTGGTAAATGGACAGCCTTATGGTTTTTTCAAATCATCAAGAGGAGTAAAACAAGGGGATCCCCTTTCTCCTACCTTATTTATTTTGGCTGCGGAGGTGATGTCCAGGGGCCTGAACGCTCTGCATAATGATTTGTACTTTTGTGGTTTTGGTCTTCCTAAATGGAGTCCAAAAATTAATCACTTAGCTTATGCAGACGACACCATCATTTTTTCCTCTTCTTGCACTATTTCCTTACAATTGATTATGGAGTTGCTGACAGAATATGAGAATGCATCAGGTCAAAAAATCAATAAGGAAAAAAGTGCAATCTATATGCATCACTTGGCGGATTCTGCAGTGATGGATAGGGTGCAACTTGTTACTGGAATTGGTAGACAGGAATTCCCATTGACATATTTAGGATGCCCCATTTTTTATAGTAAAAGGAACATGGCCTTTTATTCAGAGCTTATTCAGAAAGTGCAAGGAAAATTACAATCGTGGAAAGGGAAACTACTTTCGCATGGGGGAAGAGCAATTCTTATTTCTCATGTATTACAAAGCATGCCGACGCACCTGTTATCGGCAGTAGACCCTCCTGATTATGTGATTGAAAAATTACATAAGATTTTTGCTCAATTTTTTTGGTGCAACACTGTGGGTGATAGAAGCAGGCATTGGGCAAAATGGTTGGAGTTGTGTTTGCCACTGAATGAAGGAGGTTTGGGGTTTAGGTCCATGTTTGATGTTTCAAAGGCTTTGTTTTCCAAATTGTGGTGGAACTTCAGGACAAAACCTTCCCTGTGGAGTGCATTCATGAGCAACAAATATTCCAAGAAGATTAATCCAGTTATTGTACAATGGAAAGAAGGCTCTCATGTTTGGAGGAAGATGTTGGAAGCCAGGGATTTAATTGAGCATCAAATCTATTGGAAACTTAGATTGGGATCTTCACAATTTTGGTTTGATAATTGGACTGGCCTGGGAGCACTATATTTTGTCACCCCATCAAATTTTTATTGTGATGAATCGATTAATACTGTGGCGGAAGTTGTGGTTGGTAACAGTTGGAGTGAACAATTGCTACGGAACATTTTACCTGCTGAGTTAGCTGAACACATAATGGAAAATATCCAAGTTCCATCTCAACGACAAGAATTGGATACACCATATTGGATGCTTGAGACCACTGGAGACTTTTCTGTTAAATCTGCTTGGGAATATATTAGACGGAGGAGTGCACAATCTGAAATATACAAATACATGTGGATAAAGGGGCTGCCATATAAAATCTCATTTATGATGTGGAGAGCTTGGAAGTTCAAAATTCCTTTGGATGATGGAGTGAAGAATATTGGATTTAGCTTGGCATCGAGATGTTGTTGTTGTACCATGCCGCAGGAGGAAACGTTTAGCCATGTGTTCCTAAAAGAATCCACTGCTAAGAGAACTTGGGAATATTTTAATTCCTATGCCGGCATATCCACTGGAGGCTTACAACTGCAACAGGTTATTCTTCAATGGTGGACTGCTCCTGTGCTTGCTAGACTCAAACCAATTTTTTGGGCTGTTCCGGCCATTATTATTTGGGAGTTGTGGAAGAAAAGGAACCACAACAAGCATGGAGGGAAGGTGACTATTAACAGAATTATATATCAAATCTCAAGCACCATTCAATTGCTTGTCAAGACCAGGAAGCCAGCAATTAAACAGGTTCCACATAGATGGCCAGAGATAATCCAAGTTTTGGAAAACTTTACGCCAGCATTGAAGATTACTCAGGTGCATTGGAATTTACCTCCGAATAATTGGTTAAAATGTAACACGGATGGAGTGTCTAGAGGTAATCCAGGTAGAAGTTCTTACGCTTTCTGTATTAGAGATTCTCTTGGGGATTTGGTGTATGCAGAAGCAAAGGAAATTGGTGAAGGCACTAATACTTTTTCAGAGACTATTGCCATCTTGGAGGCTGCTCGATATTGTGTAGCTCATAATGTGTTTAATTTGATTTTAGAAACTGATTCTTTGTTTCTAAAAAATATAATTAATGATACTTGGAAGACGCCATGGAACATAGTTGCTGAATTGGAGGAAATAGGCAAGATACTGGATAATCTAAATGTCCAGGTGACTCATATTATGAGGGAAGGCAACCAGCTTGCGGACTATTTGGCAAATAATGCACTTGAACATGGCGACATTATAGTGCATTCATTTAATGAGCTGGACACACAAGGAAGGAAGATAATTAATAGCGACAAGCTTCAATGTCCATATTTGCGAGTTCGCGCTGCAAGAAGAGGATGATGGTGTGGAGATACTATCTTATGGGGTTGTGTTTTTACCCCACAATGAAGTTCAGGATTGATAGAACTCATTGTTGCATCATACTAATACTTGGACGAGGAAATTTGGTAACTTATTGGTTGATTTGTACTGGCCCAGCTCAATTTAACATGCTGCCAGGTTGCGGAATTGAGGCTACTGCCAGGGATCTAATTATCAGGACACTGCGTGAAAGTTTGGGGTGTGTCTTGATATGCCGTAGAGAGAAATGGTGCTGCAATAAGAGGAGGATAGAGAAAATAACTTCTCACCATGTTCAAGTCCATTGGGAGGAGAGCATGGAGATGATTTTTATTCCTAACATTAGTTTCTTTTTTGCAGGTCACAATATTTTATGCAAATTCTATGTGTTAATGATTTCTCAATGTGTGGTATTAGCAATTGTTGCTCATTCCATTGAGAGAACATTATTAGATGGAATTAGCATAGCAAGGAGCTTTTCCAGTGATCCTACTCTGTTGGGAAGTGGTTTGGACAAAGTTAATGTTTGCTACTACTTCATTGATCCAACGCTTGAAGAAAATGATATGCCCTACTCTTTTGTGTACGGCACTATATTGTTTGGTATATCATGGCAAGAGGAACTACTCAAGAGTTATCCAGACAATACGCGACAAGTTCTATTGACAAATTTGTGCACCAAGGTTTTCAGACTTGGGATACATTCTTGTCGACTAAATTGGTCTACACTTGAAATTGGTAGATACATCTGTTGTTGCCCAGGTGTTTGCGAAATACAGCAGCAACTGTTTGAAGCAACCAACAAGCAGCAATGCCGAGAGGCTTCAAAACAACACTGTCAAGGACCTTTATCCTTGATTAAGGCGATCTGGAAATTCGTTTCAGGGAGACTACTGTATTCATATATTAGTTTTACAATTATTAGTACATCATTAATAAGTTTAGCGCATTTAATTCACTCATATTGTAGCACCAAATTAAGACATACTATAAGTCTTATTTTGGTCGCTAGATTAACTTTTGAGTTTATTTTTAGCTTCGGCTACATTTGTAATGACCTTTTTGATTTGGAAAAATTAATAAAAATAACCTAGGCACCCCGCCTAGTGGATTTTGTTAAAAAAAAAAAAAAAAAAAAAAAAAAAAAAAAAAAAAACCTGAACCCTGAACCCTGAACCCTAATGAACCCTAAACCCTATCGCTTTTCAGTTGTACGAATTTTCTCTCTCTAAAAAATTCTCTCCTTTCTCTCTAACTTTTCTTGACTATTTTCTACTGGCATGGTTGCACCACTACCGATAGAGATTTTTCGGCCACCGGATAAATCACAAACTGATTACGATGATGATGCGCATCCACCACAAGAAGATTTAATCAGAAATTCATCTCATAGCTCTCAGGAATTAACAAAAATTAGAGCGATAGTTGGTGATATTTCTGTGGAGCAGTGGGAAGCGATGCAACAAATAATTGCTAAAAGAGATATTGGTGACACTGGAATGGTTTTAAATTGTGAAAAGGAGGCTATATCAGATTTTCCACCACACTTTAGCGTTTCACAAATTCCAATTGAAGAATTGAGAAGGAGAGTTTTGAGCTCTGGAGAACCAAATTCGCCAAAGGGAGATCACGGTGCAACTGTGGAAAAAAATATATGTGTTTCCACAGCCAGCAACACTGCCGCGGAAATTCCGAATTTCGATGAAGGGGAAGGCATCGGTGAATTCGACCAAACTCAATGCCAATTGAATTCTGGGGAGGTAAGGATTGATAATATTGCAAAACCCCCAAATCCTATTGCTCCTAACGGTTTCAATTTAAGTTTTAGGGTTTCTAGCCCTAATTCGTCGAATTCAGAGCAAAATAAAAACTCGAATGCATTGAGTCAAAATTCGCAATATGGATTGTTGGAAAATGATGATGGACTGTTATTAAGTCAAAAGCCCCATTAGAAGATGCCCAGAATTCATCCAATTGTGATTTTGCTATTTCTGCGCATGCCGATTTGGTCGGAGATGGTCTTCCTGTGAAAGTGAATCAGATTGAGCAACTGAAATCCACTGGAGATGACATGGGAAAGATGAATTTTGAAAAAGCCCCATCAAATTATCTCAAGAACACAGCCAATTTGGATTCTAGGGTGCCAATGGACTATGTCACTGTTCATGATTCAGATGATGAAAATGTTGTTGATACTGATCATTCTAAGCTTGACGAGGATGATTCGAGGATAAAATTGACTGAATATTCAGGTGAGTCGTCTAAGCCTACTAATGCTAAGGATCAAAACAAGTTGGTGCAACCGGATGAGAGGAGAAAGGGCATTTCTGTGGAAAAAAATGGTGGTACTGCGTCTTCTAATTTGAATAAAACTATCCCTTATGTGCCTAATAGTAAGCCTATGGAGGTGTCTAATAATTTTGCGACTATGGATAGAGCTGCATTTAATAATGTTGAACAAGTCGATAAGTCGAAAGGAAAGGAGGAGATTCCTAAAGTTGATAACAGAAAACAGCCCCCTACTAATGCTTGGAGTAACAAAGTCCCTGGTCCTAATGCCCTTGTTGTGTCTCATGCCTTGGTAACTAAATTGAGAGCTCAGGAAGCCATGAAAGTGACTCTTATTGATATAGATCCTCCTACAATTACGACCAAACAAGGGTTGCCAGCAATTGTTTTCAAACCTGAGGATTGGAAGGTAAAGATTACTGCGAGATGTAAGTATACTTTAATTGGTAAGTTCACTAATACTATGCCAAAGATGGAAATTGTTAGGAAACAGTTTATAATGCAAACTGAACTTAGAGGTGGTGTTAAATTGACACACTTCAATGCTAGACATTTATATATTGACTTGGACAATGAGTATGATCATTCTACTGTGTGGTCTAAAGGTAGAATGTATATTGAAGGGCAGATGATGAGATTGCAGCTTTGGACTCCCACTTTTAAACCTGAGATTGAAACACCTTAGGTTCCTATCTGGGCTGTTCTACCAGAATTACCATGGCATTGTTACTGTGTGGAAATTCTTGCTCCTTTGTTATCTCCTGTAGGTAAAGCTTTGTTCCTTGATTTGGCAACTTACAGAAAAACAAGAGGAAGTGTGGCTAAGGTTAAAATTCAAGTTGATCTTACTAAAGATAGGCCTTCTCATGTATGGATGGGGTATGATAAAGATGAGCATGGTGAAGGTATGTGGCAAAATGTTCAATATGAGGGGGTTCCGGATTATTGTAGTTATTGTAAACATCAGGGGAATCTTATTACGGCTTGTACAATTAAAAGGAAAGATGATGAAGCTAAAGGAAGGAAAGAAATGGAAGAAGATGAGGAAAATGTTAGGGTGCAGCAGGTAGATGGTGACAACAACAATTATCAAAGAATTGAGGCTGAAAATCCAGCACCTGCAAGACACAGGGATAGAGTTCAGCTATAAGAAAACAACCAAGCATCCACTGAAAATCAGTGGCCGGTTCAGAGAAAGAGAGGCAAGAAAAATACTGCACAGCAACAACAACATCATCAACAGCCAATTTAGCAAAATCAGCGAGGTTTAGGTAATCTGCAGCAGGTGTTAAGGTCTAGATCACCACACAATAACTATGCAACAAACCAGCAAAATCAACACCAACAACAGGCTAGAAACAGTGCTGGGAAAATCCAAGAGGAAATTGCTGAAAACAGTCGAGGAAAAAATGCTAAAACTGCTAAAAATGTTCCAAAAAATGGAACCACAGAAAAAAATGATATGCAAAGTGATGTGCATGCTGAAAATTTCTCTACGAGGAACCAAGGTATTGACTCAATGCTCCATAAATCCCATCCCAACTCTTTTAATGTGTTGGCTGGTGCTGCTGAAGTTAATGGGGGTGAGGATGATGTTCAGGAGTTTAACACTAACATGCAGGAAGGGGTGTCCAGGGGAGGAGGGTTAAACCACAATACCCCTGCTACCACTGTACAGAAACAGCAAGAAACTGAGTTGAAGATTGCTGATGCGAATCAGTCTGTTTTTATTAAAAAAGAGCTGATTCCAGAGGTCCGAATTCAAGGTACTGAGGTGATGAAAGAGGGTCAACTTCATGGTGCAGAATTTGATCAAGTTACTGACAAGAATAAAGGTGTGCCTAGTAATACTACCAGTGTTGCTTCAGATGATGATTGCGATCCGGTTCTGGGTGCTGATGGGCATGAGGAAATGGGATTTTCCCATCCTCTCAACAACAAATCTACATTTGGCTTTAGCAAAAAGAAGAGAGGTCAAATTAAAAAGAGACAAAAAAAAGGGGATAACAGAGACAAATATCGACAGCAAAGGGATAATCAGAATTTTGTGTTGGTAGAGGAACAAGATGGCCTACACATTGCTCCTTTACAAAGTAATGCACAGAAGATGGATAGTCCTAAAGACCCTTGTACCCTCAATACTGTCCCAGCAGTGTCCATTTTGGAGGAGAATGTTGAAGATGATTATAGAGTTATTCATTCAGAAGATGAAATTGACACTGATACTTTGCCTATGTTGGAGGATAAGGAAGAAGAGGCCAGTGATCATTTAAATAAAGCATTTGGTTCTACTTTTGAGCAAGATATGCAAGAAGAGATCCAAAAACTTAGTGAAGAACAGGGTTTATCACCAAGAGGCCAGAAGAGGAGAGCTACTACAACAAAGCACAGTACTACCAACAATTCTGTCACTGTTGACAGAATCAGAACAAGGTCTCAATCCAGAAGTTTTGATGCTTAGTACAATTTGTTGTAATGCAAGGAGTATTAATACTCTGGGAGTTCTGGATAGGCTGCAAAAACTCAAGAATTTTCATAATCTGTCTATGATTGTTGTTCTTGAACCAATGACTGATAATTCCAAGTTGGATTTTTACAAAGTTCAACTAAACATGGAGAATGCTGCTTGTAATGAGAATGGTAAAATTTGGTTGTTTTGGAGTCACGAAGTGGATTGTACTGTGATTGACCTAGATGACCAACATATTACTTGTGAGATCAAACATGTGGCTCATCCCTGTACATATGTTAACACTTTTGTTTACGCTAAGTGTAGAGATTACATGAGAAGAGAGTTATGGGATAAAATGTTATAATTTTCCAGTTTTAACAAACCATGGTGCATTATGGGTGATTTTAATGTAATTGTTGATATTGAAGAGAAGTTGGGTGGTCAAATGTATAATATGAACAAGAGCTTTGATTTTATAGGAGTGATTGAAGCTTGTGGTTTAACTGACTTGGGCTTCCATGGTCAGAAATTTACTTGGTGCAATCACAGAGAAGCTGATGCTAGAATCTGGAAACGACTTGACAGGGTTATGGTTAATGATCAATGGCTGGAACTTATGCCTCACTCTTCCATCACTCACCTTCCATCTACAGGGTCAGATCACTGCACTTTACTGCTGGAGCTTACTGAGAGACAAGAAACAGTGACTAAATATTTCAAATTCCTGCATTGTTGGGTTGATAATCCATCTTTTATGGACACGGTTAAAGCTTGCTGGTCTAGAAATGTTGAAGGGAATCCTATGTGGAAGTTTCATATGAAAATGAAGAGGGTAGCTGGTACTTTGAGTTGCTGGTCCAAGAATGAATATGGGGATATATATGTTGCAGTGAAAGAATTTGAAGAGAAGGTTAAGGCTGCTGAAGAGAATATTATCAACAACAACACTGAGGAGGCTAGAACAAGGTTAAATTGCATCAATGCGGAATATATCAGGTATCTTAAGCTGGAACAAGCTGTCCTAAAATAGAAAACTCAGCTGCACTGGTTCAAGGATGGTGATGCCAACTCCAAATATTTTCATGCACTGATGAGGGGAAAAAGAAGAAGACTCTTTATCCACAAAATTACTGATGATCAAGGTGAATGGATTCAAGGTGATGAAAACATAGCATTGGCTGCTTGTGATTATTTTCAGCATATCTTTACTGGAGAGGAAAAGTGTATTGATGAGGAGGTTATTAAATGCATTCCCAGAATGGTTAGTGACAACCAGAATTAGCAACTCCAAGATATGCCTACTATTGATGAATTAAAGCATGTAGTTTTTTCTATGAGTGCTACGTCTGCTGCTGGTCCGGATGGTATGAGTGGTAGTTTTTTTCAGGCTTGCTGGGAAGTGATTTGCAGGGATTTACTGGAAGTGGTGCAGTATTTCTTTTGTGGCTATGAGATGCCTAAGTACTTTTCACATACTTGTTTGGTTCTACTGCCAAAAGTGGACCATCCTAATAAGCTCTCTGATTTCAGACCTATATCTCTCAGTAACTTCACAAATAAGATTATTTCCAAATTGATGTATCTCAGGCTAGCTCCTATTCTACCTCAGCTTATTTCTGATAATCAGTCGGGGTTTGTTAAGGGTAGAAGCATTTCAGAAAATATTATGTTGGCTCAGGAGATCATCCATCAGATTAAAAAACCAAAGGAAGGTGATAATGTGGTTATTAAATTGGATATGGCCAAGGCCTATGATAGGGTTTCTTGGTCATACATATGCTTGGTTCTGAGAAGGATAGGATTTGGTGAAAAATTTATTGACATGGTTTGGAGGATAATGTCTAATAACTGGTACTCTATTATTGTCAATGGGTCCAGACATGGGTTTTTTCACTCCACAAGAGGGCTCAAGCAGGGAGATCCACTTTCTACAGCTCTTTTTATACTGGGTGCTGAGGTCTTATCCAGATTGATGAACAGCTTGAACAACCACTATCTCTATCAGGGTTTTCAGATGGAATCTAAGGGTCCTCAGGTGAATCACTTAAGTTTTGCTGATGATGTGATTATTTTCACATCCACCTGCACATATTCTCTACAGCTTATTATCAAGACACTGCAAGTTTATGAGAGAACCTCTGGTCAACTTATTAATAAAGACAAGAGTCATTTCATGATCCCGTCTAAAACTCCTCTTGAAGTTGTTGATAGAGTCAAGTCCATCACTGGTTTCAGCCATAAAGAAAGCCCAATTACTTATCTTGGCTGTCCACTTTATATTGGGGGGCCTAGAATTATCTACTTCACTGGAATGGTTGCCAAGGTGATTTCAAAGATCAAAGGGTGGCAAACAAAAATGCTTAGTTATGGAGGTAGAGCTACTCTTGTGAAGTCAGTATTGCAGTCTCTCCCTATCCATTTACTCACAGCTATAACTCCTACTTCTACAACTCTTAAGCAAATCAAAAGCCTGATTGCTGATTTCTTTTGGGGGTGGAAAGAAGAGAAGAAGAAATATCATTGGGCGTCCTGGGACACTCTCAGTTATCCTTATGAAGAAGGAGGTATTGGAGTTAAACAAATTGATGACATATGCTTAGCCTTGCAATACAAGAAGTGGTGGATTTTCAGATCTCGGAGAACTTTATGGGGTGAATTTCTTAGAGCTAAATATTGTCAACGAGCCAATTCGGTCATCAAAAAATAGGACTCTGGTCAATCTCTCAATTGGAAGCAAATGATGACCAACAAGGGTGTTGTTGAACCTCATATTAAATGGCATTTGCATTCTGGTACTTGTTCGTTTTGGTGGGATGATTGGCTTGGTGTGGGTCCTCTTGCGTATCACAATGTTTTTCTTCCAAGGTTGAACAACATGACAGTCTCCCAGGTGATGCATAATGGAAATTGGGATGAAGAACTGGTGCGGCAACATGCTCCTCACACCTTGATTCATAAAATTCTCAACACTAATTTCATTTATCAGGAGGGTGTTCCTGATCAGGCGATCTGGAGGCTACAGAATAGTGGAGATTTCACTTGTTCTTCTGCTTGGGAGTTAGTTAGAAAGAAAAAGAACAAGACTATGTCAGATTCTCTCACTTGGCATAATCAAGTTCCTTTCAAGGCTTCGTTTCAGCTATGGAGAGCTCTTAGATGAAAGCTTCCTACTAATGAAAAAATCATTTCTTTTGGGTCTGATCCAGCAGCTTGTTCATGTTGTTATAGTCCTGGGCTGGACACGATTGATCACATATTTGTTTCTGGGAGTTTTGCTAAACATGTGTGGAAGTATTTTTCTTATTGGCTGGGAATTGAGCATACAGTTACACCTTTGAGAAATTTACTTATGAAATGGTGGATTACGAAACCTGAAAACGAAGTCCAAAAGCTTGTGTTTCAAATAGTTCCTATCTTCATTTGTTGGAATTTATGGAAGAATAGGTGCGCTAGTAAGTATGGGGGTACAACATCAAATGTTACAAGAGTTAAATTTTCTATCATTAAGGAGTTGAGTATGTTACTAGTTACTGTTTACCCGTATGTTCAGTGGCCGAATAGCTGGAAGGACTTAGTTTTGATGATTGAAAGGTGTCAACATGAAATGAAAGTGGTACAAGTTAAATGGACCAAACCACCTTATACTTTGGTGAAACTTAATACGGATGGTAGTGCTATTGATAACCCGGGGAAGATAGGAGCTGGAGGCATCATTAGAGATTACACAGGTAGTTTGATTTATGCTTTTGCGACACCTCTTGGAACCGGATCTAACAATCAGGCAGAAGTGCAACGTTGAATGCAAGGTTGACTCACTTGATTAGATTTGGCTCGGATCATTCTCCATTACTGCTTGAATGCAAGGTTGACAGTCCACAAATCAAGAAATCGTTCAAATTTCTAAATTTTTGGACAACTCATGAGAGCTTTCTGGATGTGGTGCGACAGAACTGGAATTCCGATGTTGTGTCGAATCCTTTTGTTTAATTTAATCTTAAATTGAAGAAGATGAAAAAAGTTCTGTCGAATTGGAGCAAATCAACTTATGGAGACATTTTTCAGAAAATTGCTAACTTGGAGGATGTGATTAAGGTTTTGGAAGTTCAATTTGAACTTGATCTGTCGCAGCAAAATCGACAGAGTTTGCTCAAAGCTCAGGCAGAATTGACGAGAGTGATGCATATAGAAGAGGAATTTTGGAGGCAAAAAGCAGGTATGAGCTGGTTTCAAGAGGGTGACAGGAATTCAAGGTTTTTTCATGCACAGGTAATATTCTAATGCTCCTGTTAGAATATTATCAAGCGGAAAGGTTGTTGGGAATATTCAAAAGAACTGGCAATGGAAGAAAGGCCAAAATCGACCAACTTTGGTTGATAATAGCAAAACTCATAACTCAGAAAGTGGAGAAGGCGTAGCTACTGGAAAAGAATTGGAAATTGGTAAGGGACCAGGTGTGCCCCTTCAAACGTCAAATAAATATGCAACTTTAGAGGATGGGGATGGTGAGAATAATGAGCTGGTCGAGTTTGTACCAGTTGCAGATGAAGGAGTTAACAATTCTAATGCAAATAATGTGGAAATTTTTTTTAATGCAAATGCTCCTGTTTTTAATCCAAGAAGTACCACCGTTTCTCCTGCAAAGGAGATGACCACTAAGGATTGGGTGAATACTGCTTTCACCAAAGAAAATGGAAATCAAATGGTTACTACTAACCAGTCTTGCCAAGAAGTCCCGTCTCAAACACATGCTACTAACACAAAGGAAGGAAACAACAATTGGTGGAGTGATCGAGTAGAGGAGGAGATAGAAGAGGGTGAAGTAGATGGTCACCTGGTAGATGAACATGGAGATGATCAAAATCAAATGGACAGTCAGTTTCAAGGTGAGGATATCAGCCATAAAATTCTACAACTAGCAGCAGTAATTTCAGAGGAGACAGAGAAAGAACCTGAAATAATTTCCAAAGAAGATACAGATGCGAACAAGAGGCAGCTCACACACTTAGAAGGAACACAAAATCCACAACCTCAGGACCAGCTTGTTGCAGCTAATACTACCCTTCCAGTTGTAGTTCAGAGTGTTCGATCAAGAGATGAAGAAAATGCCTTCACTGGCATTGATCGAGATGAGGAATCCACTGCTCAAAATTTTCAAAATGTTGCAAGGAAAGGGGATTTATCTCCTAGACAAATAGAGAAAGGAAAATCTGGTAGTAAACAAAGAAAAAAGCAAAGGGACAATAGTGTACCTATTTCAGGTATGCAAACAAGGAGAAGTGCATCTAAATCCAATATGTAGCTATGAATAATGCTCTTATTTGGAATATTAGATCAGTACACACTAAAAAAGCTTTTAAAAGGCTTTTGTCAATGCATAAAAAGCACCAATTTTATCTCATTGGATTGCTAGAACCTTTTCAACATGCCCATAAAATTGAGAAGTATAGGAGGATGTTGGGGATGCCTACTGCTTTGTCAAACATTAATGGGAAAATATGGGCTTTTGTGGATGAGAATTATGAGGTGACAGTGCTCGTGGATATGGAGCAACAACTTTCTTTGAAGCTATTCAATAATGAACTTGGCAAGGAGATAATAATTACACTAGTTTATGCAAAGTGTGATTCGGTGGAGAGGGTTACTTTATGGGATTCACTGTATTCTTTGGGGTCTGATATGAGAGTTCCTTGGCTAGTCGCAGGTGATTTTAATGTCATTGTTGACGAAGAGGAAAAATATGGAGGGCTACCAGTATCCATTAATGAAGTAGAAGATTTCAGGCACTGCATTCAAACCTGTAACTTATCAGATTTAGGCTTCAAGGGAAGTATTTTTACTTGGTGGAATGGCAGGCCTGACGAAGCTTGCATTTTTAAGAGATTAGATAGATGCCTGGGCAACTTTGAATTCCAACAGATGTTTTCGGGATGTGAGGTGACTCACTTGATTAGATTTGGCTCGGATCATTCTCCATTATTGCTTGAATGCAAGGTTGACAGTCCACAAATCAAGAAATCGTTCAAATTTTTAAATTTCTGGACAACTCATGAGAGCTTTCTGGATGTGGTGCGACAGAACTGGAATTCCGATGTTGTGTTGAATCCTTTTGTTCAATTTAATCTTAAATTGAAGAAGATGAAAAAAGTTCTATCGAATTGGAGCAAATCAACTTATGGAGACATTTTCAGAAAATTGCTAACTTGGAGGATGTGATTAAGGTTTTGGAAGTTCAATTTGAACTTGATCCGTCGTAGCAGAATCGACAGAGTTTGCTCAAAGCTCAGGCAGAATTGACGAGAGTGATGCATATAGAAGAGGAATTTTGGAGGCAAAAAGCAGGTATGAGCTGGTTTCAAGAGGGTGACAGGAATTCAAGGTTTTTTCATGCACAGGTAAATGGTAGAAGGAGAAAGATGCAGATAAAGAGAATCCAACAGGATGGCCAATGGTTAGAATCAACTGAAGAAGTAGCTACTGCTGCTGTGAATTTTTTCCAAAAACAATACACTGAAGAGAGCGTTCCATCAGATTTTGATATTCTAAAGCATGTTCCTAGCATGATTAACATGGAGCAAAACGCACACCTGGTTGCGTGGCCAACAAAAGAAGAAGTCAGGACTGCAGTATTTGGACTAAATGGTGATAGTGCAGGAGGCCCTGACGGCTATACAGGGAAATTTTTCCAATCTTGCTGGGAAATAGTCGGAGATGACGTATGTGCAATGATCGGGGAATTTTTTGGAGGTCGTCAGCTGCCTAAATTTATTACCCCCACACATCTAGTGTTGTTGCCAAAGAAGAAAGAGGTGGTCACTTTTTCTGATATGAGACCAATAAGCTTGAGCAACTTCGTCAACAAAATCTTCTCAAGAGTTATTCATGACAGGTTAGTTGATATTTTACCGAGGTTGATATCTCCTGAACAAGCTGGGTTTGTGAAGGGAAGGAGTATCGTAGAGAATATTTTGCTTACTCAGGAGATAATCACGGACATTAGATTGAGGACTAAAGCAGGGCCTAATGTAGTCATAAAGCTTGACATGCAGAAAGCTTACGACCGATTGTCTTGGTTTTTCTTAACAAAAGTTCTTAGGAAGATGGGGTTCAGTGAGAGATTCATCGGCTTGATCTGTGATATCGTGAATAATAATTGGTACTCTGTTTTGATAAATGGCCAGCCTTATGGTTTTTTCAAATCATCAAGAGGGGTAAAACAAGGGGATCCCCTTTCTCCAACCTTATTTATTTTGGCTGCAGAGGTGATGTCCAGGGGCCTGAATGCTTTGCATAATGATTTATATTTTTGTGGTTTTGGCCTTCCTAAATGGAGTCCAAAAATTAATCACTTAGCTTATGCAGACGACACCATCATATTTTCCTCTTCGTGCAATATTTCCTTACAATTGATTATGGAGTTGCTGACAGAGTATGAGAATGCCTCAGGTCAAAAAATCAATAAAGAAAAAAGTGCAATCTATATGCATCACTTGGCGGATTCTGCAGTAATGGATAGGGTGCAGCTTGTTACTGGAATTGGTAGACAGTAATTCCCTTTGACATATTTAGGATGTCCCATTTTTTATAGTAAGAGGAACATGTCCTTTTATTCAGATCTTATTCAGAAAGTGCAAGGAAAACTACAATCGTGGAAGGGAAAATTACTTTCTCATGGGGGAAGAGCAGTCCTTATTTCTCATGTATTACAAAGCATGCCGACTCACTTGTTATCGGCAGTAGACCCTCCTGATTATGTGATTGAAAATTTACATAAGATTTTTGCTCAATTTTTTTGGTGCAACATTGTGGGTGATAGAAGCAGGCATTGGGCAAAATGGTTGGAGCTGTGTTTGCCACTGAATGAAGGAGGTTTGGGGTTTAGATCAATGTTCGATATTTCAAAGGCTTTGTTTTCCAAATTATGGTGGAACTTCAGGACAAAACCATCCCTGTGGAGCGCATTCATGAGCAATAAATACTCCAAGAAGATCAATCCTATTATTGTGCAATGGAAAGAAGGCTCTCATGTGTGGAGAAAAATGTTGGAAGCCAAGGACCTAATTGAGCACCAAATTTACTGGAAGCTTAGAATGGGATCCTCACAATTTTGGTTTGATAATTGGACTGGGCTAGGAGCATTATATTTTGTTACCCCGTCAAATTTTTACTGTGATGAATCGATTATTAATGTGGCCGAAGTTGTTGTTGGTAACAGGTGGAGTGAACAATTGTTGCGGAGCATTTTACCTGCTGACTTAGCTGAACACATAATGGAAAACATCCAAGTTCCATCTCAACGGCAAGAACTGGATACACCATATTGGATGCTTGAGACCACTGGAGATTTTTCGGTGAAATCTGCTTGGGAATATATTAGACTGAGGAGTGCAAAATCTGATATATACAAGTACATGTGGATAAAGGGACTGCCATATAAAATCTCATTCATGATGTGGAGAGCTTGGAAGTTCAAACTTCCTTTGGATGATGGCGTGAAGAATATTGGATTTAGCTTGGCATCGAGATGTTGTTGTTGTGCCATGCCGCAGGAGGAAACGTTTAGCCATGTGTTCCTAAAAGAACCCACCGCTAAAAGAACTTGGGATTATTTCAGTGCCTATGCAGGTATTTCCACTGCAGGTTTACAACTTCAGCAGGTTATTCTCCAATGGTGGACTGCTCCTGTTCTTGCCAGACTCGCACCAATCTTTTGGGCTGTTCCGGCCGTTATTATTTGGGAGCTGTGGAAGAAAAGAAATAGCAACAAGCATGGAGGGAAGATAACTATTAACAGAATTATTCATCAAATTTCAAGCACTCTGCAATTGCTTGTCAAAACCTGGAAGCCATCAATTAAACAGGTTCCACATAGATGGCCAGAGATAATTCAAGTCTTGGAAAACTTTGTGCCAAAATTGAAGATTACTCAGGTACGTTGGAAGTTACCTCCAGATAATTGGTTAAAATGCAACACGGATGGAGTGTCTAGAGGTAACCCAGGGAGAAGTTCTTATGCTTTTTGTATTAGAGATCCTCTTGGTGATTTGGTGTATGCAGAAGCAAAGGAAATTGGTGAAGGCACAAATACTTTTTCAGAGACTATTGCTATCTTGGAGGCTGCTCGATATTGTGTAGTTCATAATGTGTTTAATTTGATTTTAGAGACTGATTCTTTGTTTCTAAAAAATATAATTAACGATACTTGGAAGACGCCATGGAGCATAGTTGCTGAATTGGAGGAAATAGGCAAGATACTGGATAATCTAAATGTCCAGGTGACTCATATTATGAGGGAAGGCAACCAGCTTGCGGACTATTTGGCAAATAATGCACTCGAACATGGTGACATTATCGTGCATTCATTTAATGAGCTGGACACACAAGGAAGGAAGATAATTAATAGCGACAAGCTTCAATGTCCATATTTGCGAGTTCGAGTTGCAAGAAGAGGATGATGGTGTGGAGATACTTTCTGCCAGGTTGCGGAATTGAGGCTACTGGCAGAGACCTAATTAACAGGGCATTGCGTGGAATTTTGGGGGGTGTATCGATATGCCTTGTAGAGAAATGGTGCTGCAAGAAGAGGATGATGGAGAAAATAACATATCACCGTGTTCAAATCTACTTGGAGGAGAGCATGGGGATGATTTTTATTTCTAACAGTGTTTTCTTTTTTGCAGGTTACAAAATTGTATGCAATTTCTATCTTTTAATTATTTCTCAATGTGTGGTATTAGCAATTGTTGCTCATTCCATTGAGAGATTATTAATAGGTGGAATTAGCACGGCATGGAGTTTTTCCAGTCTTATGGGAAGTGTTTTGGACAAAGATTGGTCCAATGTTAATGTTTGCTATTACTCCATTGATCCTACACTTGAAGGAAATGATACAACCTGTTCGTGCTTCAATCTTGATAAAGTTTACTGTGTCATTGAACCTATTCCAATAGGTGATGATGTGATAGAGTTTAAACCGACAAATTGGTTCATGAGAATATTATGTACGGTGCGGAAATTGATTTGTCTATCCAGGCAAGAGAATCGAACCAAGATGGGACAAGTTTTGTCGACAAATCTGTGCACCAAGAGTTTCAGAATTGGGATATTTCCTTGTCGAATATATTGGCCTTATTTTGGCAAATATATTTGGTACTACTCAGGTGTTTTTGCTTGCATTATCAACAAGTTTGGGGACTGGAATATGATGGTAGAATCTGTGTTTCTAGTGGCCGAGATACAGCAGCAGCTGTTTGAAGCAACCAACAAGCAGCAATGCCGTGAGGCTCCAAAACAAGACTTCCAAAGATCTATTCTCTTGGTTAAGGCGAGCTGGAAATTCGCTTTGGGGATAATACTTTATTCATACATTAGTTTTGCAATTATTAGTACATCATTAATAAGTTTAGCACTTTTTATTCACTCATATTGTAGCACCAAATCAAGACATACTATAAGTCTTATGTTGGTCACTAGCTTAACTTTTGCGTTTATTTTTAGCTTCGGCTACATTTGTAATGACCTTTTTTGATTTGGAAAAATTAATAAAAATAACCTAGGCACCCCGCCTAGTGGATTTGGTAAAAAAAAAAAAGAACCCTAAACCCCCTTCTCTCTGGAGATTCTCTCTTCCCCCAGCCTTCTTTGTTGCGGCCTTTCATGGCTGCTCAGGCCACTGGACAGCCTCCTTCTGAGGTTGTCCAGCCCATCCCCACTCTAGACTACTCCCAAATCCTACAACCTACCACACAAAATCCACCAAAACAGGCCATCCCATCAATCCCTATAAAACCTATTATTTTCCATCATGGCGAACCCACAGTGCAATGGAGTTTGGACGAAGTGCAGTGCATGATAATTCAAGAAAATCTCCAATATGCAATTGTAGGGAAATTTTCGTATAGCTGGCCAGAAATTCATGAATTGCGAAAAATGATCCCAAGTCAATGTGAAATAAAAGGAGACTGCAATATTGGTTTTCTATGCATTCGTCATGTGTTAATTAGATGCACTCGGCTTGAAGATTATATTCAACTGTTGTCTAAACCAGCATATTAGATCAAGGACAAGCATATGTATCATCAGATGAGGCCTCTAAAATGGGATCCTTGGTTTGATCCGGAGGAAGAGACGTCGATTGCGATGGCATGGATCTCGTTTCCCACTTTACCACCTCATTATTTTGTGAAGGAGTCACTGTTTTCTTTAGCTTCTGCTGTAGGGAAGCGACTTCAAGTTGATTTGGCTACAAAAAATAAAACACAACCAAGTTGTGCGCGTGTGAAGGTGGAAGTTGATTTGTTGGCTGATCACCCAAAGAGAGTGCAAATTCAATGTATTAATCCTGCTAATGGAGAAATAAGGGGTAAATGGATAACAATTAAATATGACTTTATGCCAAAATATTGCAAACACTGTAGTTTACAGGGACATGATGAAGAGGAGTGTAGAGTTCTCCACCCTGAACTGATTTCGGCGTACAAGGAGAAGGAGCATGATGTTAATGTCGAGAAAAATGATCAACAAGATGCTACTGGAAACAGTGATCAAGTGTCAGGAAGGAATCAAGCATTCACTGGTGAAAATCCAACTCGAGGTGGAAAACAACCTATCACGAATAGGAAAAATTCTAATGCTCCTGTTAGAATATTATCAAGCGGAAAGGTTGTTGGGAATATTCAAAAGAACTGGCAATGGAAGAAAGGCCAAAATCGACCAACTTTGGTTGATAATAGCAAAACTCATAACTCAGAAAGTGGAGAAGGCGTAGCTACTGGAAAAGAATTGGAAATTGGTAAGGGACCAGGTGTGCCCCTTCAAACGTCAAATAAATATGCAACTTTAGAGGATGGGGATGGTGAGAATAATGAGCTGGTCGAGTTTGTACCAGTTGCAGATGAAGGAGTTAACAATTCTAATGCAAATAATGTGGAAATTTTTTTTAATGCAAATGCTCCTGTTTTTAATCCAAGAAGTACCACCGTTTCTCCTGCAAAGGAGATGACCACTAAGGATTGGGTGAATACTGCTTTCACCAAAGAAAATGGAAATCAAATGGTTACTACTAACCAGTCTTGCCAAGAAGTCCCGTCTCAAACACATGCTACTAACACAAAGGAAGGAAACAACAATTGGTGGAGTGATCGAGTAGAGGAGGAGATAGAAGAGGGTGAAGTAGATGGTCACCTGGTAGATGAACATGGAGATGATCAAAATCAAATGGACAGTCAGTTTCAAGGTGAGGATATCAGCCATAAAATTCTACAACTAGCAGCAGTAATTTCAGAGGAGACAGAGAAAGAACCTGAAATAATTTCCAAAGAAGATACAGATGCGAACAAGAGGCAGCTCACACACTTAGAAGGAACACAAAATCCACAACCTCAGGACCAGCTTGTTGCAGCTAATACTACCCTTCCAGTTGTAGTTCAGAGTGTTCGATCAAGAGATGAAGAAAATGCCTTCACTGGCATTGATCGAGATGAGGAATCCACTGCTCAAAATTTTCAAAATGTTGCAAGGAAAGGGGATTTATCTCCTAGACAAATAGAGAAAGGAAAATCTGGTAGTAAACAAAGAAAAAAGCAAAGGGACAATAGTGTACCTATTTCAGGTATGCAAACAAGGAGAAGTGCATCTAAATCCAATATGTAGCTATGAATAATGCTCTTATTTGGAATATTAGATCAGTACACACTAAAAAAGCTTTTAAAAGGCTTTTGTCAATGCATAAAAAGCACCAATTTTATCTCATTGGATTGCTAGAACCTTTTCAACATGCCCATAAAATTGAGAAGTATAGGAGGATGTTGGGGATGCCTACTGCTTTGTCAAACATTAATGGGAAAATATGGGCTTTTGTGGATGAGAATTATGAGGTGACAGTGCTCGTGGATATGGAGCAACAACTTTCTTTGAAGCTATTCAATAATGAACTTGGCAAGGAGATAATAATTACACTAGTTTATGCAAAGTGTGATTCGGTGGAGAGGGTTACTTTATGGGATTCACTGTATTCTTTGGGGTCTGATATGAGAGTTCCTTGGCTAGTCGCAGGTGATTTTAATGTCATTGTTGACGAAGAGGAAAAATATGGAGGGCTACCAGTATCCATTAATGAAGTAGAAGATTTCAGGCACTGCATTCAAACCTGTAACTTATCAGATTTAGGCTTCAAGGGAAGTATTTTTACTTGGTGGAATGGCAGGCCTGACGAAGCTTGCATTTTTAAGAGATTAGATAGATGCCTGGGCAACTTTGAATTCCAACAGATGTTTTCGGGATGTGAGGTGACTCACTTGATTAGATTTGGCTCGGATCATTCTCCATTATTGCTTGAATGCAAGGTTGACAGTCCACAAATCAAGAAATCGTTCAAATTTTTAAATTTCTGGACAACTCATGAGAGCTTTCTGGATGTGGTGCGACAGAACTGGAATTCCGATGTTGTGTTGAATCCTTTTGTTCAATTTAATCTTAAATTGAAGAAGATGAAAAAAGTTCTATCGAATTGGAGCAAATCAACTTATGGAGACATTTTCAGAAAATTGCTAACTTGGAGGATGTGATTAAGGTTTTGGAAGTTCAATTTGAACTTGATCCGTCGCAGCAGAATCGACAGAGTTTGCTCAAAGCTCAGGCAGAATTGACGAGAGTGATGCATATAGAAGAGGAATTTTGGAGGCAAAAAGCAGGTATGAGCTGGTTTCAAGAGGGTGACAGGAATTCAAGGTTTTTTCATGCACAGGTAAATGGTAGAAGGAGAAAGATGCAGATAAAGAGAATCCAACAGGATGGCCAATGGTTAGAATCAACTGAAGAAGTAGCTACTGCTGCTGTGAATTTTTTCCAAAAACAATACACTGAAGAGAGCGTTCCATCAGATTTTGATATTCTAAAGCATGTTCCTAGCATGATTAACATGGAGCAAAACGCACACCTGGTTGCGTGGCCAACAAAAGAAGAAGTCAGGACTGCAGTATTTGGACTAAATGGTGATAGTGCAGGAGGCCCTGACGGCTATACAGGGAAATTTTTCCAATCTTGCTGGGAAATAGTCGGAGATGACGTATGTGCAATGATCGGGGAATTTTTTGGAGGTCGTCAGCTGCCTAAATTTATTACCCACACACATCTAGTGTTGTTGCCAAAGAAGAAAGAGGTGGTCACTTTTTCTGATATGAGACCAATAAGCTTGAGCAACTTCGTCAACAAAATCTTCTCAAGAGTTATTCATGACAGGTTAGTTGATATTTTACCGAGGTTGATATCTCCTGAACAAGCTGGGTTTGTGAAGGGAAGGAGTATCGTAGAGAATATTTTGCTTACTCAGGAGATAATCACGGACATTAGATTGAGGACTAAAGCAGGGCCTAATGTAGTCATAAAGCTTGACATGCAGAAAGCTTACGACCGATTGTCTTGGTTTTTCTTAACAAAAGTTCTTAGGAAGATGGGGTTCAGTGAGAGATTCATCGGCTTGATCTGTGATATCGTGAATAATAATTGGTACTCTGTTTTGATAAATGGCCAGCCTTATGGTTTTTTCAAATCATCAAGAGGGGTAAAACAAGGGGATCCCCTTTCTCCAACCTTATTTATTTTGGCTGCAGAGGTGATGTCCAGGGGCCTGAATGCTTTGCATAATGATTTATATTTTTGTGGTTTTGGCCTTCCTAAATGGAGTCCAAAAATTAATCACTTAGCTTATGCAGACGACACCATCATATTTTCCTCTTCGTGCAATATTTCCTTACAATTGATTATGGAGTTGCTGACAGAGTATGAGAATGCCTCAGGTCAAAAAATCAATAAAGAAAAAAGTGCAATCTATATGCATCACTTGGCGGATTCTGCAGTAATGGATAGGGTGCAGCTTGTTACTGGAATTGGTAGACAGTAATTCCCTTTGACATATTTAGGATGTCCCATTTTTTATAGTAAGAGGAACATGTCCTTTTATTCAGATCTTATTCAGAAAGTGCAAGGAAAACTACAATCGTGGAAGGGAAAATTACTTTCTCATGGGGGAAGAGCAGTCCTTATTTCTCATGTATTACAAAGCATGCCGACTCACTTGTTATCGGCAGTAGACCCTCCTGATTATGTGATTGAAAATTTACATAAGATTTTTGCTCAATTTTTTTGGTGCAACATTGTGGGTGATAGAAGCAGGCATTGGGCAAAATGGTTGGAGCTGTGTTTGCCACTGAATGAAGGAGGTTTGGGGTTTAGATCAATGTTCGATATTTCAAAGGCTTTGTTTTCCAAATTATGGTGGAACTTCAGGACAAAACCATCCCTGTGGAGCGCATTCATGAGCAATAAATACTCCAAGAAGATCAATCCTATTATTGTGCAATGGAAAGAAGGCTCTCATGTGTGGAGAAAAATGTTGGAAGCCAAGGACCTAATTGAGCACCAAATTTACTGGAAGCTTAGAATGGGATCCTCACAATTTTGGTTTGATAATTGGACTGGGCTAGGAGCATTATATTTTGTTACCCCGTCAAATTTTTACTGTGATGAATCGATTATTAATGTGGCCGAAGTTGTTGTTGGTAACAGGTGGAGTGAACAATTGTTGCGGAGCATTTTACCTGCTGACTTAGCTGAACACATAATGGAAAACATCCAAGTTCCATCTCAACGGCAAGAACTGGATACACCATATTGGATGCTTGAGACCACTGGAGATTTTTCGGTGAAATCTGCTTGGGAATATATTAGACTGAGGAGTGCAAAATCTGATATATACAAGTACATGTGGATAAAGGGACTGCCATATAAAATCTCATTCATGATGTGGAGAGCTTGGAAGTTCAAACTTCCTTTGGATGATGGCGTGAAGAATATTGGATTTAGCTTGGCATCGAGATGTTGTTGTTGTGCCATGCCGCAGGAGGAAACGTTTAGCCATGTGTTCCTAAAAGAACCCACCGCTAAAAGAACTTGGGATTATTTCAGTGCCTATGCAGGTATTTCCACTGCAGGTTTACAACTTCAGCAGGTTATTCTCCAATGGTGGACTGCTCCTGTTCTTGCCAGACTCGCACCAATCTTTTGGGCTGTTCCGGCCGTTATTATTTGGGAGCTGTGGAAGAAAAGAAATAGCAACAAGCATGGAGGGAAGATAACTATTAACAGAATTATTCATCAAATTTCAAGCACTCTGCAATTGCTTGTCAAAACCTGGAAGCCATCAATTAAACAGGTTCCACATAGATGGCCAGAGATAATTCAAGTCTTGGAAAACTTTGTGCCAAAATTGAAGATTACTCAGGTACGTTGGAAGTTACCTCCAGATAATTGGTTAAAATGCAACACGGATGGAGTGTCTAGAGGTAACCCAGGGAGAAGTTCTTATGCTTTTTGTATTAGAGATCCTCTTGGTGATTTGGTGTATGCAGAAGCAAAGGAAATTGGTGAAGGCACAAATACTTTTTCAGAGACTATTGCTATCTTGGAGGCTGCTCGATATTGTGTAGTTCATAATGTGTTTAATTTGATTTTAGAGACTGATTCTTTGTTTCTAAAAAATATAATTAACGATACTTGGAAGACGCCATGGAGCATAGTTGCTGAATTGGAGGAAATAGGCAAGATACTGGATAATCTAAATGTCCAGGTGACTCATATTATGAGGGAAGGCAACCAGCTTGCGGACTATTTGGCAAATAATGCACTCGAACATGGTGACATTATCGTGCATTCATTTAATGAGCTGGACACACAAGGAAGGAAGATAATTAATAGCGACAAGCTTCAATGTCCATATTTGCGAGTTCGAGTTGCAAGAAGAGGATGATGGTGTGGAGATACTTTCTGCCAGGTTGCGGAATTGAGGCTACTGGCAGAGACCTAATTAACAGGGCATTGCGTGGAATTTTGGGGGGTGTATCGATATGCCTTGTAGAGAAATGGTGCTGCAAGAAGAGGATGATGGAGAAAATAACATATCACCGTGTTCAAATCTACTTGGAGGAGAGCATGGGGATGATTTTTATTTCTAACAGTGTTTTCTTTTTTGCAGGTTACAAAATTGTATGCAATTTCTATCTTTTAATTATTTCTCAATGTGTGGTATTAGCAATTGTTGCTCATTCCATTGAGAGATTATTAATAGGTGGAATTAGCACGGCATAGAGTTTTTCCAGTCTTATGGGAAGTGTTTTGGACAAAGATTGGTCCAATGTTAATGTTTGCTATTACTCCATTGATCCTACACTTGAAGGAAATGATACAACCTGTTCGTGCTTCAATCTTGATAAAGTTTACTGTGTCATTGAACCTATTCCAATAGGTGATGATGTGATAGAGTTTAAACCGACAAATTGGTTCATGAGAATATTATGTACGGTGCGGAAATTGATTTGTCTATCCAGGCAAGAGAATCGAACCAAGATGGGACAAGTTTTGTCGACAAATCTGTGCACCAAGAGTTTCAGAATTGGGATATTTCCTTGTCGAATATATTGGCCTTATTTTGGCAAATATATTTGGTACTACTCAGGTGTTTTTGCTTGCATTATCAACAAGTTTGGGGACTGGAATATGATGGTAGAATCTGTGTTTCTAGTGGCCGAGATACAGCAGCAGCTGTTTGAAGCAACCAACAAGCAGCAATGCCGTGAGGCTCCAAAACAAGACTTCCGAAGATCTATTCTCTTGGTTAAGGCGAGCTGGAAATTCGCTTTGGGGATAATACTTTATTCATACATTAGTTTTGCAATTATTAGTACATCATTAATAAGTTTAGCACTTTTTATTCACTCATATTGTAGCACCAAATCAAGACATACTATAAGTCTTATGTTGGTCACTAGCTTAACTTTTGCGTTTATTTTTAGCTTCGGCTACATTTGTAATGACCTTTTTTGATTTGGAAAAATTAATAAAAATAACCTAGGCACCCCGCCTAGTGGATTTGGTAAAAAAAAAAAAAGAACCCTAAACCCCCTTCTCTCTGGAGATTCTCTCTTCCCCCAGCCTTCTTTGTTGCGGCCTTTCATGGCTGCTCAGGCCACTGGACAGCCTCCTTCTGAGGTTGTCCAGCCCATCCCCACTCTAGACTACTCCCAAATCCTACAACCTACCACACAAAATCCACCAAAACAGGCCATCCCATCAATCCCTATAAAACCTATTATTTTCCATCATGGCGAACCCACAGTGCAATGGAGTTTGGACGAAGTGCAGTGCATGATAATTCAAGAAAATCTCCAATATGCAATTGTAGGGAAATTTTCGTATAGCTGGCCAGAAATTCATGAATTGCGAAAAATGATCCCAAGTCAATGTGAAATAAAAGGAGACTGCAATATTGGTTTTCTATGCATTCGTTATGTGTTAATTAGATGCACTCGGCTTGAAGATTATATTCAACTGTTGTCTAAACCAGCATATTAGATCAAGGACAAGCATATGTATCATCAGATGAGGCCTCTAAAATGGGATCCTTGGTTTGATCCGGAGGAAGAGACGTCGATTGCGATGGCATGGATCTCGTTTCCCACTTTACCACCTCATTATTTTGTGAAGGAGTCACTGTTTTCTTTAGCTTCTGCTGTAGGGAAGCGACTTCAAGTTGATTTGGCTACAAAAAATAAAACACAACCAAGTTGTGCGCGTGTGAAGGTGGAAGTTGATTTGTTGGCTGATCACCCAAAGAGAGTGCAAATTCAATGTATTAATCCTGCTAATGGAGAAATAAGGGGTAAATGGATAACAATTAAATATGACTTTATGCCAAAATATTGCAAACACTGTAGTTTACAGGGACATGATGAAGAGGAGTGTAGAGTTCTCCACCCTGAACTGATTTCGGCGTACAAGGAGAAGGAGCATGATGTTAATGTCGAGAAAAATGATCAACAAGATGCTACTGGAAACAGTGATCAAGTGTCAGGAAGGAATCAAGCATTCACTGGTGAAAATCCAACTCGAGGTGGAAAACAACCTATCACGAATAGGAAAAATTCTAATGCTCCTGTTAGAATATTATCAAGCGGAAAGGTTGTTGGGAATATTCAAAAGAACTGGCAATGGAAGAAAGGCCAAAATCGACCAACTTTGGTTGATAATAGCAAAACTCATAACTCAGAAAGTGGAGAAGGCGTAGCTACTGGAAAAGAATTGGAAATTGGTAAGGGACCAGGTGTGCCCCTTCAAACGTCAAATAAATATGCAACTTTAGAGGATGGGGATGGTGAGAATAATGAGCTGGTCGAGTTTGTACCAGTTGCAGATGAAGGAGTTAACAATTCTAATGCAAATAATGTGGAAATTTTTTTTAATGCAAATGCTCCTGTTTTTAATCCAAGAAGTACCACCGTTTCTCCTGCAAAGGAGATGACCACTAAGGATTGGGTGAATACTGCTTTCACCAAAGAAAATGGAAATCAAATGGTTACTACTAACCAGTCTTGCCAAGAAGTCCCGTCTCAAACACATGCTACTAACACAAAGGAAGGAAACAACAATTGGTGGAGTGATCGAGTAGAGGAGGAGATAGAAGAGGGTGAAGTAGATGGTCACCTGGTAGATGAACATGGAGATGATCAAAATCAAATGGACAGTCAGTTTCAAGGTGAGGATATCAGCCATAAAATTCTACAACTAGCAGCAGTAATTTCAGAGGAGACAGAGAAAGAACCTGAAATAATTTCCAAAGAAGATACAGATGCGAACAAGAGGCAGCTCACACACTTAGAAGGAACACAAAATCCACAACCTCAGGACCAGCTTGTTGCAGCTAATACTACCCTTCCAGTTGTAGTTCAGAGTGTTCGATCAAGAGATGAAGAAAATGCCTTCACTGGCATTGATCGAGATGAGGAATCCACTGCTCAAAATTTTCAAAATGTTGCAAGGAAAGGGGATTTATCTCCTAGACAAATAGAGAAAGGAAAATCTGGTAGTAAACAAAGAAAAAAGCAAAGGGACAATAGTGTACCTATTTCAGGTATGCAAACAAGGAGAAGTGCATCTAAATCCAATATGTAGCTATGAATAATGCTCTTATTTGGAATATTAGATCAGTACACACTAAAAAAGCTTTTAAAAGGCTTTTGTCAATGCATAAAAAGCACCAATTTTATCTCATTGGATTGCTAGAACCTTTTCAACATGCCCATAAAATTGAGAAGTATAGGAGGATGTTGGGGATGCCTACTGCTTTGTCAAACATTAATGGGAAAATATGGGCTTTTGTGGATGAGAATTATGAGGTGACAGTGCTCGTGGATATGGAGCAACAACTTTCTTTGAAGCTATTCAATAATGAACTTGGCAAGGAGATAATAATTACACTAGTTTATGCAAAGTGTGATTCGGTGGAGAGGGTTACTTTATGGGATTCACTGTATTCTTTGGGGTCTGATATGAGAGTTCCTTGGCTAGTCGCAGGTGATTTTAATGTCATTGTTGACGAAGAGGAAAAATATGGAGGGATACCAGTATCCATTAATGAAGTAGAAGATTTCAGGCACTGCATTCAAACCTGTAACTTATCAGATTTAGGCTTCAAGGGAAGTATTTTTACTTGGTGGAATGGCAGGCCTGACGAAGCTTGCATTTTTAAGAGATTAGATAGATGCCTGGGCAACTTTGAATTCCAACAGATGTTTTCGGGATATGAGGTGACTCACTTGATTAGATTTGGCTCGGATCATTCTCCATTATTGCTTGAATGCAAGGTTGACAGTCCACAAATCAAGAAATCGTTCAAATTTTTAAATTTCTGGACAACTCATGAGAGCTTTCTGGATGTGGTGCGACAGAACTGGAATTCCGATGTTGTGTTGAATCCTTTTGTTCAATTTAATCTTAAATTGAAGAAGATGAAAAAAGTTCTATCGAATTGGAGCAAATCAACTTATGGAGACATTTTCAGAAAATTGCTAACTTGGAGGATGTGATTAAGGTTTTGGAAGTTCAATTTGAACTTGATCCGTCGCAGCAGAATCGACAGAGTTTGCTCAAAGCTCAGGCAGAATTGACGAGAGTGATGCATATAGAAGAGGAATTTTGGAGGCAAAAAGCAGGTATGAGCTGGTTTCAAGAGGGTGACAGGAATTCAAGGTTTTTTCATGCACAGGTAAATGGTAGAAGGAGAAAGATGCAGATAAAGAGAATCCAACAGGATGGCCAATGGTTAGAATCAACTGAAGAAGTAGCTACTGCTGCTGTGAATTTTTTCCAAAAACAATACACTGAAGAGAGCGTTCCATCAGATTTTGATATTCTAAAGCATGTTCCTAGCATGATTAACATGGAGCAAAACGCACACCTGGTTGCGTGGCCAACAAAAGAAGAAGTCAGGACTGCAGTATTTGGACTAAATGGTGATAGTGCAGGAGGCCCTAACGGCTATACAGGGAAATTTTTCCAATCTTGCTGGGAAATAGTCGGAGATGACGTATGTGCAATGATCGGGGAATTTTTTGGAGGTCGTCAGCTGCCTAAATTTATTACCCACACACATCTAGTGTTGTTGCCAAAGAAGAAAGAGGTGGTCACTTTTTCTGATATGAGACCAATAAGCTTGAGCAACTTCGTCAACAAAATCTTCTCAAGAGTTATTCATGACAGGTTAGTTGATATTTTACCGAGGTTGATATCTCCTGAACAAGCTGGGTTTGTGAAGGGAAGGAGTATCGTAGAGAATATTTTGCTTACTCAGGAGATAATCACGGACATTAGATTGAGGACTAAAGCAGGGCCTAATGTAGTCATAAAGCTTGACATGCAGAAAGCTTACGACCGATTGTCTTGGTTTTTCTTAACAAAAGTTCTTAGGAAGATGGGGTTCAGTGAGAGATTCATCGGCTTGATCTGTGATATCGTGAATAATAATTGGTACTCTGTTTTGATAAATGGCCAGCCTTATGGTTTTTTCAAATCATCAAGAGGGGTAAAACAAGGCCAACCTTATTTATTTTGGCTGCAGAGGTGATGTCCAGGGGCCTGAATGCTTTGCATAATGATTTATATTTTTGTGGTTTTGGCCTTCCTAAATGGAGTCCAAAAATTAATCACTTAGCTTATGCAGACGACACCATCATATTTTCCTCTTCGTGCAATATTTCCTTACAATTGATTATGGAGTTGCTGACAGAGTATGAGAATGCCTCAGGTCAAAAAATCAATAAAGAAAAAAGTGCAATCTATATGCATCACTTGGCGGATTCTGCAGTAATGGATAGGGTGCAGCTTGTTACTGGAATTGGTAGACAGTAATTCCCTTTGACATATTTAGGATGTCCCATTTTTTATAGTAAGAGGAACATGTCCTTTTATTCAGATCTTATTCAGAAAGTGCAAGGAAAACTACAATCGTGGAAGGGAAAATTACTTTCTCATGGGGGAAGAGCAGTCCTTATTTCTCATGTATTACAAAGCATGCCGACTCACTTGTTATCGGCAGTAGACCCTCCTGATTATGTGATTGAAAATTTACATAAGATTTTTGCTCAATTTTTTTGGTGCAACATTGTGGGTGATAGAAGCAGGCATTGGGCAAAATGGTTGGAGCTGTGTTTGCCACTGAATGAAGGAGGTTTGGGGTTTAGATCAATGTTCGATATTTCAAAGGCTTTGTTTTCCAAATTATGGTGGAACTTCAGGACAAAACCATCCCTGTGGAGCGCATTCATGAGCAATAAATACTCCAAGAAGATCAATCCTATTATTGTGCAATGGAAAGAAGGCTCTCATGTGTGGAGAAAAATGTTGGAAGCCAAGGACCTAATTGAGCACCAAATTTACTGGAAGCTTAGAATGGGATCCTCACAATTTTGGTTTGATAATTGGACTGGGCTAGGAGCATTATATTTTGTTACCCCGTCAAATTTTTACTGTGATGAATCGATTATTAATGTGGCCGAAGTTGTTGTTGGTAACAGGTGGAGTGAACAATTGTTGCGGAGCATTTTACCTGCTGACTTAGCTGAACACATAATGGAAAACATCCAAGTTCCATCTCAACGGCAAGAACTGGATACACCATATTGGATGCTTGAGACCACTGGAGATTTTTCGGTGAAATCTGCTTGGGAATATATTAGACTGAGGAGTGCAAAATCTGATATATACAAGTACATGTGGATAAAGGGACTGCCATATAAAATCTCATTCATGATGTGGAGAGCTTGGAAGTTCAAACTTCCTTTGGATGATGGCGTGAAGAATATTGGATTTAGCTTGGCATCGAGATGTTGTTGTTGTGCCATGCCGCAGGAGGAAACGTTTAGCCATGTGTTCCTAAAAGAACCCACCGCTAAAAGAACTTGGGATTATTTCAGTGCCTATGCAGGTATTTCCACTGCAGGTTTACAACTTCAGCAGGTTATTCTCCAATGGTGGACTGCTCCTGTTCTTGCCAGACTCGCACCAATCTTTTGGGCTGTTCCGGCCGTTATTATTTGGGAGCTGTGGAAGAAAAGAAATAGCAACAAGCATGGAGGGAAGATAACTATTAACAGAATTATTCATCAAATTTCAAGCACTCTGCAATTGCTTGTCAAAACCTGGAAGCCATCAATTAAACAGGTTCCACATAGATGGCCAGAGATAATTCAAGTCTTGGAAAACTTTGTGCCAAAATTGAAGATTACTCAGGTACGTTGGAAGTTACCTCCAGATAATTGGTTAAAATGCAACACGGATGGAGTGTCTAGAGGTAACCCAGGGAGAAGTTCTTATGCTTTTTGTATTAGAGATCCTCTTGGTGATTTGGTGTATGCAGAAGCAAAGGAAATTGGTGAAGGCACAAATACTTTTTCAGAGACTATTGCTATCTTGGAGGCTGCTCGATATTGTGTAGTTCATAATGTGTTTAATTTGATTTTAGAGACTGATTCTTTGTTTCTAAAAAATATAATTAACGATACTTGGAAGACGCCATGGAGCATAGTTGCTGAATTGGAGGAAATAGGCAAGATACTGGATAATCTAAATGTCCAGGTGACTCATATTATGAGGGAAGGCAACCAGCTTGCGGACTATTTGGCAAATAATGCACTCGAACATGGTGACATTATCGTGCATTCATTTAATGAGCTGGACACACAAGGAAGGAAGATAATTAATAGCGACAAGCTTCAATGTCCATATTTGCGAGTTCGAGTTGCAAGAAGAGGATGATGGTGTGGAGATACTTTCTGCCAGGTTGCGGAATTGAGGCTACTGGCAGAGACCTAATTAACAGGGCATTGCGTGGAATTTTGGGGGGTGTCTCGATATGCCTTGTAGAGAAATGGTGCTGCAAGAAGAGGATGATGGAGAAAATAACATATCACCGTGTTCAAATCTACTTGGAGGAGAGCATGGGGATGATTTTTATTTCTAACAGTGTTTTCTTTTTTGCAGGTTACAAAATTGTATGCAATTTCTATCTTTTAATTATTTCTCAATGTGTGGTATTAGCAATTGTTGCTCATTCCATTGAGAGATTATTAATAGGTGGAATTAGCACGGCATAGAGTTTTTCCAGTCTTATGGGAAGTGTTTTGGACAAAGATTGGTCCAATGTTAATGTTTGCTATTACTCCATTGATCCTACACTTGAAGGAAATGATACAACCTGTTCGTGCTTCAATCTTGATAAAGTTTACTGTGTCATTGAACCTATTCCAATAGGTGATGATGTGATAGAGTTTAAACCGACAAATTGGTTCATGAGAATATTATGTACGGTGCGGAAATTGATTTGTCTATCCAGGCAAGAGAATCGAACCAAGATGGGACAAGTTTTGTCGACAAATCTGTGCACCAAGAGTTTCAGAATTGGGATATTTCCTTGTCGAATATATTGGCCTTATTTTGGCAAATATATTTGGTACTACTCAGGTGTTTTTGCTTGCATTATCAACAAGTTTGGGGACTGGAATATGATGGTAGAATCTGTGTTTCTAGTGGCCGAGATACAGCAGCAGCTGTTTGAAGCAACCAACAAGCAGCAATGCCGTGAGGCTCCAAAACAAGACTTCCGAAGATCTATTCTCTTGGTTAAGGCGAGCTGGAAATTCGCTTTGGGGATAATACTTTATTCATACATTAGTTTTGCAATTATTAGTACATCATTAATAAGTTTAGCACTTTTTATTCACTCATATTGTAGCACCAAATCAAGACATACTATAAGTCTTATGTTGGTCACTAGCTTAACTTTTGCGTTTATTTTTAGCTTCGGCTACATTTGTAATGACCTTTTTTGATTTGGAAAAATTAATAAAAATAACCTAGGCACCCCGCCTAGTGGATTTGGTAAAAAAAAAAAAAAGAACCCTAAACCCCCTTCTCTCTGGCGATTCTCTCTTCCCCCAGCCTTCTTTGTTGTGGCCTTTCATGGCTGCTCAGGCCACTGGACAGCCTCCTTCTGAGGTTGTCCAGCCCATCCCCACTCTAGACTACTCCCAAATCCTACAACCTACCACACAAAATCCACCAAAACAGGCCATCCCATCAATCCCTATAAAACCTATTATTTTCCATCATGGCGAACCCACAGTGCAATGGAGTTTGGACGAAGTGCAGCGCATGATAATTCAAGAAAATCTCCAATATGCAATTGTAGGGAAATTTTCGTATAGCTGGCCAGAAATTCATGAATTGCGAAAAATGATCCCAAGTCAATGTGAAATAAAAGGAGACTGCAATATTGGTTTTCTATGCAATCGTCATGTGTTAATTAGATGCACTCGGCTTGAAGATTATATTCAACTGTTGTCTAAACCAGCATATTAGATCAAGGACAAGCATATGTATCATCAGATGAGGCCTTTAAAATGGGATCCTTGGTTTGATCCGGAGGAAGAGACGTCGATTGCGATGGCATGGATCTCGTTTCCCACTTTACCACCTCATTATTTTGTGAAGGAGTCACTGTTTTCTTTAGCTTCTGCTGTAGGGAAGCAACTTCAAGTTGATTTGGCTACAAAAAATAAAACACAACCAAGTTGTGCGCGTGTGAAGGTGGAAGTTGATTTGTTGGCTGATCACCCAAAGAGAGTGCAAATTCAATGTATTAATCCTGCTAATGGAGAAATAAGGGGTAAATGGATAACAATTAAATATGACTTTATGCCAAAATATTGCAAACACTGTAGTTTACAGGGACATGATGAAGAGGAGTGTAGAGTTCTCCACCCTGAACTGATTTCGGCGTACAAGGAGAAGGAGCATGATGTTAATGTCGAGAAAAATGATCAACAAGATGCTACTGGAAACAGTGATCAAGTGTCAGGAAGGAATCAAGCATTCACTGGTGAAAATCCAACTCGAGGTGGAAAACAACCTATCACGAATAGGAAAAATTCTAATGCTCCTGTTAGAATATTATCAAGCGGAAAGGTTGTTGGGAATATTCAAAAGAACTGGCAATGGAAGAAAGGCCAAAATCGACCAACTTTGGTTGATAATAGCAAAACTCATAACTCAGAAAGTGGAGAAGGCGTAGCTACTGGAAAAGAATTGGAAATTGGTAAGGGACCAGGTGTGCCCCTTCAAACGTCAAATAAATATGCAACTTTAGAGGATGGGGATGGTGAGAATAATGAGCTGGTCGAGTTTGTACCAGTTGCAGATGAAGGAGTTAACAATTCTAATGCAAATAATGTGGAATTTTTTTTTAATGCAAATGCTCCTGTTTTTAATCCAAGAAGTACCACCGTTTCTCCTACAAAGGAGATGACCACTAAGGATTGGGTGAATACTGCTTTCACCAAAGAAAATGGAAATCAAATGGTTACTACTAACCAGTCTTGCCAAGAAGTCCCGTCTCAAACACATGCTACTAACACAAAGGAAGGAAACAACAATTGGTGGAGTGATCGAGTAGAGGAGGAGATAGAAGAGGGTGAAGTAGATGGTCACCTGGTAGATGAACATGGAGATGATCAAAATCAAATGGACAGTCAGTTTCAAGGTGAGGATATCAGCCATAAAATTCTACAACTAGCAGCAGTAATTTCAGAGGAGACAGAGAAAGAACCTGAAATAATTTCCAAAGAAGATACAGATGCGAACAAGAGGCAGCTCACACACTTAGAAGGAACACAAAATCCACAACCTCAGGACCAGCTTGTTGCAGCTAATACTACCCTTCCAGTTGTAGTTCAGAGTGT
This sequence comes from Capsicum rhomboideum, assembly GCA_031232105.1. Lineage (NCBI taxonomy): Eukaryota > Viridiplantae > Streptophyta > Magnoliopsida > Solanales > Solanaceae > Capsicum > Capsicum rhomboideum. Next base: position 111,209,049 of record CP124715.1, on the reverse strand, counting down.
TCGATCAAGAGATGAAGAAAATGCCTTCACTGGCATTGATCGAGATGAGGAATCCACTGCTCAAAATTTTCAAAATGTTGCAAGGAAAGGGGATTTATCTCCTAGACAAATAGAGAAAGGAAAATCTGGTAGTAAACAAAGAAAAAAGCAAAGGGACAATAGTGTACCTATTTCAGGTATGCAAACAAGGAGAAGTGCATCTAAATCCAATATGTAGCTATGAATAATGCTCTTATTTGGAATATTAGATCAGTACACACTAAAAAAGCTTTTAAAAGGCTTTTGTCAATGCATAAAAAGCACCAATTTTATCTCATTGGATTGCTAGAACCTTTTCAACATGCCCATAAAATTGAGAAGTATAGGAGGATGTTGGGGATGCCTACTGCTTTGTCAAACATTAATGGGAAAATATGGGCTTTTGTGGATGAGAATTATGAGGTGACAGTGCTCGTGGATATGGAGCAACAACTTTCTTTGAAGCTATTCAATAATGAACTTGGCAAGGAGATAATAATTACACTAGTTTATGCAAAGTGTGATTCGGTGGAGAGGGTTACTTTATGGGATTCACTGTATTCTTTGGGGTCTGATATGAGAGTTCCTTGGCTAGTCGCAGGTGATTTTAATGTCATTGTTGACGAAGAGGAAAAATATGGAGGGATACCAGTATCCATTAATGAAGTAGAAGATTTCAGGCACTGCATTCAAACCTGTAACTTATCAGATTTAGGCTTCAAGGGAAGTATTTTTACTTGGTGGAATGGCAGGCCTGACGAAGCTTGCATTTTTAAGAGATTAGATAGATGCCTGGGCAACTTTGAATTCCAACAGATGTTTTCGGGATATGAGGTGACTCACTTGATTAGATTTGGCTCGGATCATTCTCCATTATTGCTTGAATGCAAGGTTGACAGTCCACAAATCAAGAAATCGTTCAAATTTTTAAATTTCTGGACAACTCATGAGAGCTTTCTGGATGTGGTGCGACAGAACTGGAATTCCGATGTTGTGTTGAATCCTTTTGTTCAATTTAATCTTAAATTGAAGAAGATGAAAAAAGTTCTATCGAATTGGAGCAAATCAACTTATGGAGACATTTTCAGAAAATTGCTAACTTGGAGGATGTGATTAAGGTTTTGGAAGTTCAATTTGAACTTGATCCGTCGCAGCAGAATCGACAGAGTTTGCTCAAAGCTCAGGCAGAATTGACGAGAGTGATGCATATAGAAGAGGAATTTTGGAGGCAAAAAGCAGGTATGAGCTGGTTTCAAGAGGGTGACAGGAATTCAAGGTTTTTTCATGCACAGGTAAATGGTAGAAGGAGAAAGATGCAGATAAAGAGAATCCAACAGGATGGCCAATGGTTAGAATCAACTGAAGAAGTAGCTACTGCTGCTGTGAATTTTTTCCAAAAACAATACACTGAAGAGAGCGTTCCATCAGATTTTGATATTCTAAAGCATGTTCCTAGCATGATTAACATGGAGCAAAACGCACACCTGGTTGCGTGGCCAACAAAAGAAGAAGTCAGGACTGCAGTATTTGGACTAAATGGTGATAGTGCAGGAGGCCCTGACGGCTATACAGGGAAATTTTTCCAATCTTGCTGGGAAATAGTCGGAGATGACGTATGTGCAATGATTGGGGAATTTTTTGGAGGTCGTCAGCTGCCTAAATTTATTACCCACACACATCTAGTGTTGTTGCCAAAGAAGAAAGAGGTGGTCACTTTTTCTGATATGAGACCAATAAGCTTGAGCAACTTCGTCAACAAAATCTTCTCAAGAGTTATTCATGACAGGTTAGTTGATATTTTACCGAGGTTGATATCTCCTGAACAAGCTGGGTTTGTGAAGGGAAGGAGTATCGTAGAGAATATTTTGCTTACTCAGGAGATAATCACGGACATTAGATTGAGGACTAAAGCAGGGCCTAATGTAGTCATAAAGCTTGACATGCAGAAAGCTTACGACCGATTGTCTTGGTTTTTCTTAACAAAAGTTCTTAGGAAGATGGGGTTCAGTGAGAGATTCATCGGCTTGATCTGTGATATCGTGAATAATAATTGGTACTCTGTTTTGATAAATGGCCAGCCTTATGGTTTTTTCAAATCATCAAGAGGGGTAAAACAAGGGGATCCCCTTTCTCCAACCTTATTTATTTTGGCTGCAGAGGTGATGTCCAGGGGCCTGAATGCTTTGCATAATGATTTATATTTTTGTGGTTTTGGCCTTCCTAAATGGAGTCCAAAAATTAATCACTTAGCTTATGCAGACGACACCATCATATTTTCCTCTTCGTGCAATATTTCCTTACAATTGATTATGGAGTTGCTGACAGAGTATGAGAATGCCTCAGGTCAAAAAATCAATAAAGAAAAAAGTGCAATCTATATGCATCACTTGGCGGATTCTGCAGTAATGGATAGGGTGCAGCTTGTTACTGGAATTGGTAGACAGTAATTCCCTTTGACATATTTAGGATGTCCCATTTTTTATAGTAAGAGGAACATGTCCTTTTATTCAGATCTTATTCAGAAAGTGCAAGGAAAACTACAATCGTGGAAGGGAAAATTACTTTCTCATGGGGGAAGAGCAGTCCTTATTTCTCATGTATTACAAAGCATGCCGACTCACTTGTTATCGGCAGTAGACCCTCCTGATTATGTGATTGAAAATTTACATAAGATTTTTGCTCAATTTTTTTGGTGCAACATTGTGGGTGATAGAAGCAGGCATTGGGCAAAATGGTTGGAGCTGTGTTTGCCACTGAATGAAGGAGGTTTGGGGTTTAGATCAATGTTCGATATTTCAAAGGCTTTGTTTTCCAAATTATGGTGGAACTTCAGGACAAAACCATCCCTGTGGAGCGCATTCATGAGCAATAAATACTCCAAGAAGATCAATCCTATTATTGTGCAATGGAAAGAAGGCTCTCATGTGTGGAGAAAAATGTTGGAAGCCAAGGACCTAATTGAGCACCAAATTTACTGGAAGCTTAGAATGGGATCCTCACAATTTTGGTTTGATAATTGGACTGGGCTAGGAGCATTATATTTTGTTACCCCGTCAAATTTTTACTGTGATGAATCGATTATTAATGTGGCCGAAGTTGTTGTTGGTAACAGGTGGAGTGAACAATTGTTGCGGAGCATTTTACCTGCTGACTTAGCTGAACACATAATGGAAAACATCCAAGTTCCATCTCAACGGCAAGAACTGGATACACCATATTGGATGCTTGAGACCACTGGAGATTTTTCGGTGAAATCTGCTTGGGAATATATTAGACTGAGGAGTGCAAAATCTGATATATACAAGTACATGTGGATAAAGGGACTGCCATATAAAATCTCATTCATGATGTGGAGAGCTTGGAAGTTCAAACTTCCTTTGGATGATGGCGTGAAGAATATTGGATTTAGCTTGGCATCGAGATGTTGTTGTTGTGCCATTCCGCAGGAGGAAACGTTTAGCCATGTGTTCCTAAAAGAACCCACCGCTAAAAGAACTTGGGATTATTTCAGTGCCTATGCAGGTATTTCCACTGCAGGTTTACAACTTCAGCAGGTTATTCTCCAATGGTGGACTGCTCCTGTTCTTGCCAGACTCGCACCAATCTTTTGGGCTGTTCCGGCCGTTATTATTTGGGAGCTGTGGAAGAAAAGAAATAGCAACAAGCATGGAGGGAAGATAACTATTAACAGAATTATTCATCAAATTTCAAGCACTCTGCAATTGCTTGTCAAAACCTGGAAGCCATCAATTAAACAGGTTCCACATAGATGGCCAGAGATAATTCAAGTCTTGGAAAACTTTGTGCCAAAATTGAAGATTACTCAGGTACGTTGGAAGTTACCTCCAGATAATTGGTTAAAATGCAACACGGATGGAGTGTCTAGAGGTAACCCAGGGAGAAGTTCTTATGCTTTTTGTATTAGAGATCCTCTTGGTGATTTGGTGTATGCAGAAGCAAAGGAAATTGGTGAAGGCACAAATACTTTTTCAGAGACTATTGCTATCTTGGAGGCTGCTCGATATTGTGTAGTTCATAATGTGTTTAATTTGATTTTAGAGACTGATTCTTTGTTTCTAAAAAATATAATTAACGATACTTGGAAGACGCCATGGAGCATAGTTGCTGAATTGGAGGAAATAGGCAAGATACTGGATAATCTAAATGTCCAGGTGACTCATTTTATGAGGGAAGGCAACCAGCTTGCGGACTATTTGGTAAATAATGCACTCGAACATGGTGACATTATCGTGCATTCATTTAATGAGCTGGACACACAAGGAAGGAAGATAATTAATAGCGACAAGCTTCAATGTCCATATTTGCGAGTTCGAGTTGCAAGAAGAGGATGATGGTGTGGAGATACTTTCTGCCAGGTTGCGGAATTGAGGCTACTGGCAGAGACCTAATTAACAGGGCATTGCGTGGAATTTTGGGGGGTGTCTCGATATGCCTTGTAGAGAAATGGTGCTGCAAGAAGAGGATGATGGAGAAAATAACATATCACCGTGTTCAAATCTACTTGGAGGAGAGCATGGGGATGATTTTTATTTCTAACAGTGTTTTCTTTTTTACAGGTTACAAAATTGTATGCAATTTCTATCTTTTAATTATTTCTCAATGTGTGGTATTAGCAATTGTTGCTCATTCCATTGAGAGATTATTAATAGGTGGAATTAGCACGGCATGGAGTTTTTCCTGTCTTATGGGAAGTGTTTTGGACAAAGATTGGTCCAATGTTAATGTTTGCTATTACTCCATTGATCCTACACTTGAAGGAAATGATACAACCTGTTCGTGCTTCAATCTTGATAAAGTTTACTGTGTCATTGAACCTATTCCAATAGGTGATGATGTGATAGAGTTTAAACCGACAAATTGGTTCATGAGAATATTATGTACGGTGCGGAAATTAATTTGTCTATCCAGGCAAGAGAATCGAACCAAGATGGGACAAGTTTTGTCGACAAATCTGTGCACCAAGAGTTTCAGAATTGGGATATTTCCTTGTCGAATATATTGGCCTTATTTTGGCAAATATATTTGGTACTACTCAGGTGTTTTTGCTTGCATTATCAACAAGTTTGGGGACTGGAATATGATGGTAGAATCTGTGTTTCTAGTGGCCGAGATACAGCAGCAGCTGTTTGAAGCAACCAACAAGCAGCAATGCCGTGAGGCTCCAAAACAAGACTTCCAAAGATCTATTCTCTTGGTTAAGGCGAGCTGGAAATTCGCTTTGGGGATAATACTTTATTCATACATTAGTTTTGCAATTATTAGTACATCATTAATAAGTTTAGCACTTTTTATTCACTCATATTGTAGCACCAAATCAAGACATACTATAAGTCTTATGTTGGTCACTAGCTTAACTTTTGCGTTTATTTTTAGCTTCGGCTACATTTGTAATGACCTTTTTTGATTTGGAAAAATTAATAAAAATAACCTAGGCACCCCGCCTAGTGGATTTGGTAAAAAAAAAAAAAAGAACCCTAAACCCCCTTCTCTCTGGCGATTCTCTCTTCCCCCAGCCTTCTTTGTTGTGGCCTTTCATGGCTGCTCAGGCCACTGGACAGCCTCCTTCTGAGGTTGTCCAGCCCATCCCCACTCTAGACTACTCCCAAATCCTACAACCTACCACACAAAATCCACCAAAACAGGCCATCCCATCAATCCCTATAAAACCTATTATTTTCCATCATGGCGAACCCACAGTGCAATGGAGTTTGGACGAAGTGCAGCGCATGATAATTCAAGAAAATCTCCAATATGCAATTGTAGGGAAATTTTCGTATAGCTGGCCAGAAATTCATGAATTGCGAAAAATGATCCCAAGTCAATGTGAAATAAAAGGAGACTGCAATATTGGTTTTCTATGCAATCGTCATGTGTTAATTAGATGCACTCGGCTTGAAGATTATATTCAACTGTTGTCTAAACCAGCATATTAGATCAAGGACAAGCATATGTATCATCAGATGAGGCCTTTAAAATGGGATCCTTGGTTTGATCCGGAGGAAGAGACGTCGATTGCGATGGCATGGATCTCGTTTCCCACTTTACCACCTCATTATTTTGTGAAGGAGTCACTGTTTTCTTTAGCTTCTGCTGTAGGGAAGCAACTTCAAGTTGATTTGGCTACAAAAAATAAAACACGACCAAGTTGTGCGCGTGTGAAGGTGGAAGTTGATTTGTTGGCTGATCACCCAAAGAGAGTGCAAATTCAATGTATTAATCCTGCTAATGGAGAAATAAGGGGTAAATGGATAACAATTAAATATGACTTTATGCCAAAATATTGCAAACACTGTAGTTTACAGGGACATGATGAAGAGGAGTGTAGAGTTCTCCACCCTGAACTGATTTCGGCGTACAAGGAGAAGGAGCATGATGTTAATGTCGAGAAAAATGATCAACAAGATGCTACTGGAAACAGTGATCAAGTGTCAGGAAGGAATCAAGCATTCACTGGTGAAAATCCAACTCGAGGTGGAAAACAACCTATCACGAATAGGAAAAATTCTAATGCTCCTGTTAGAATATTATCAAGCGGAAAGGTTGTTGGGAATATTCAAAAGAACTGGCAATGGAAGAAAGGCCAAAATCGACCAACTTTGGTTGATAATAGCAAAACTCATAACTCAGAAAGTGGAGAAGGCGTAGCTACTGGAAAAGAATTGGAAATTGGTAAGGGACCAGGTGTGCCCCTTCAAACGTCAAATAAATATGCAGCTTTAGAGGATGGGGATGGTGAGAATAATGAGCTGGTCGAGTTTGTACCAGTTGCAGATGAAGGAGTTAACAATTCTAATGCAAATAATGTGGAATTTTTTTTTAATGCAAATGCTCCTGTTTTTAATCCAAGAAGTACCACCGTTTCTCCTACAAAGGAGATGACCACTAAGGATTGGGTGAATACTGCTTTCACCAAAGAAAATGGAAATCAAATGGTTACTACTAACCAGTCTTGCCAAGAAGTCCCGTCTCAAACACATGCTACTAACACAAAGGAAGGAAACAACAATTGGTGGAGTGATCGAGTAGAGGAGGAGATAGAAGAGGGTGAAGTAGATGGTCACCTGGTAGATGAACATGGAGATGATCAAAATCAAATGGACAGTCAGTTTCAAGGTGAGGATATCAGCCATAAAATTCTACAACTAGCAGCAGTAATTTCAGAGGAGACAGAGAAAGAACCTGAAATAATTTCCAAAGAAGATACAGATGCGAACAAGAGGCAGCTCACACACTTAGAAGGAACACAAAATCCACAACCTCAGGACCAGCTTGTTGCAGCTAATACTACCCTTCCAGTTGTAGTTCAGAGTGTTCGATCAAGAGATGAAGAAAATGCCTTCACTGGCATTGATCGAGATGAGGAATCCACTGCTCAAAATTTTCAAAATGTTGCAAGGAAAGGGGATTTATCTCCTAGACAAATAGAGAAAGGAAAATCTGGTAGTAAACAAAGAAAAAAGCAAAGGGACAATAGTGTACCTATTTCAGGTATGCAAACAAGGAGAAGTGCATCTAAATCCAATATGTAGCTATGAATAATGCTCTTATTTGGAATATTAGATCAGTACACACTAAAAAAGCTTTTAAAAGGCTTTTGTCAATGCATAAAAAGCACCAATTTTATCTCATTGGATTGCTAGAACCTTTTCAACATGCCCATAAAATTGAGAAGTATAGGAGGATGTTGGGGATGCCTACTGCTTTGTCAAACATTAATGGGAAAATATGGGCTTTTGTGGATGAGAATTATGAGGTGACAGTGCTCGTGGATATGGAGCAACAACTTTCTTTGAAGCTATTCAATAATGAACTTGGCAAGGAGATAATAATTACACTAGTTTATGCAAAGTGTGATTCGGTGGAGAGGGTTACTTTATGGGATTCACTGTATTCTTTGGGGTCTGATATGAGAGTTCCTTGGCTAGTCGCAGGTGATTTTAATGTCATTGTTGACGAAGAGGAAAAATATGGAGGGCTACCAGTATCCATTAATGAAGTAGAAGATTTCAGGCACTGCATTCAAACCTGTAACTTATCAGATTTAGGCTTCAAGGGAAGTATTTTTACTTGGTGGAATGGCAGGCCTGACGAAGCTTGCATTTTTAAGAGATTAGATAGATGCCTGGGCAACTTTGAATTCCAACAGATGTTTTCGGGATGTGAGGTGACTCACTTGATTAGATTTGGCTCGGATCATTCTCCATTATTGCTTGAATGCAAGGTTGACAGTCCACAAATCAAGAAATCGTTCAAATTTTTAAATTTCTGGACAACTCATGAGAGCTTTCTGGATGTGGTGCGACAGAACTGGAATTCCGATGTTGTGTTGAATCCTTTTGTTCAATTTAATCTTAAATTGAAGAAGATGAAAAAAGTTCTATCGAATTGGAGCAAATCAACTTATGGAGACATTTTCAGAAAATTGCTAACTTGGAGGATGTGATTAAGGTTTTGGAAGTTCAATTTGAACTTGATCCGTCGCAGCAGAATCGACAGAGTTTGCTCAAAGCTCAGGCAGAATTGACGAGAGTGATGCATATAGAAGAGGAATTTTGGAGGCAAAAAGCAGGTATGAGCTGGTTTCAAGAGGGTGACAGGAATTCAAGGTTTTTTCATGCACAGGTAAATGGTAGAAGGAGAAAGATGCAGATAAAGAGAATCCAACAGGATGGCCAATGGTTAGAATCAACTGAAGAAGTAGCTACTGCTGCTGTGAATTTTTTCCAAAAACAATACACTGAAGAGAGCGTTCCATCAGATTTTGATATTCTAAAGCATGTTCCTAGCATGATTAACATGGAGCAAAACGCACACCTGGTTGCGTGGCCAACAAAAGAAGAAGTCAGGACTGCAGTATTTGGACTAAATGGTGATAGTGCAGGAGGCCCTAACGGCTATACAGGGAAATTTTTCCAATCTTGCTGGGAAATAGTCGGAGATGACGTATGTGCAATGATCGGGGAATTTTTTGGAGGTCGTCAGCTGCCTAAATTTATTACCCACACACATCTAGTGTTGTTGCCAAAGAAGAAAGAGGTGGTCACTTTTTCTGATATGAGACCAATAAGCTTGAGCAACTTCGTCAACAAAATCTTCTCAAGAGTTATTCATGACAGGTTAGTTGATATTTTACCGAGGTTGATATCTCCTGAACAAGCTGGGTTTGTGAAGGGAAGGAGTATCGTAGAGAATATTTTGCTTACTCAGGAGATAATCACGGACATTAGATTGAGGACTAAAGCAGGGCCTAATGTAGTCATAAAGCTTGACATGCAGAAAGCTTACGACCGATTGTCTTGGTTTTTCTTAACAAAAGTTCTTAGGAAGATGGGGTTCAGTGAGAGATTCATCGGCTTGATCTGTGATATCGTGAATAATAATTGGTACTCTGTTTTGATAAATGGCCAGCCTTATGGTTTTTTCAAATCATCAAGAGGGGTAAAACAAGGGGATCCCCTTTCTCCAACCTTATTTATTTTGGCTGCAGAGGTGATGTCCAGGGGCCTGAATGCTTTGCATAATGATTTATATTTTTGTGGTTTTGGCCTTCCTAAATGGAGTCCAAAAATTAATCACTTAGCTTATGCAGACGACACCATCATATTTTCCTCTTCGTGCAATATTTCCTTACAATTGATTATGGAGTTGCTGACAGAGTATGAGAATGCCTCAGGTCAAAAAATCAATAAAGAAAAAAGTGCAATCTATATGCATCACTTGGCGGATTCTGCAGTAATGGATAGGGTGCAGCTTGTTACTGGAATTGGTAGACAGTAATTCCCTTTGACATATTTAGGATGTCCCATTTTTTATAGTAAGAGGAACATGTCCTTTTATTCAGATCTTATTCAGAAAGTGCAAGGAAAACTACAATCGTGGAAGGGAAAATTACTTTCTCATGGGGGAAGAGCAGTCCTTATTTCTCATGTATTACAAAGCATGCCGACTCACTTGTTATCGGCAGTAGACCCTCCTGATTATGTGATTGAAAATTTACATAAGATTTTTGCTCAATTTTTTTGGTGCAACATTGTGGGTGATAGAAGCAGGCATTGGGCAAAATGGTTGGAGCTGTGTTTGCCACTGAATGAAGGAGGTTTGGGGTTTAGATCAATGTTCGATATTTCAAAGGCTTTGTTTTCCAAATTATGGTGGAACTTCAGGACAAAACCATCCCTGTGGAGCGCATTCATGAGCAATAAATACTCCAAGAAGATCAATCCTATTATTGTGCAATGGAAAGAAGGCTCTCATGTGTGGAGAAAAATGTTGGAAGCCAAGGACCTAATTGAGCACCAAATTTACTGGAAGCTTAGAATGGGATCCTCACAATTTTGGTTTGATAATTGGACTGGGCTAGGAGCATTATATTTTGTTACCCCGTCAAATTTTTACTGTGATGAATCGATTATTAATGTGGCCGAAGTTGTTGTTGGTAACAGGTGGAGTGAACAATTGTTGCGGAGCATTTTACCTGCTGACTTAGCTGAACACATAATGGAAAACATCCAAGTTCCATCTCAACGGCAAGAACTGGATACACCATATTGGATGCTTGAGACCACTGGAGATTTTTCGGTGAAATCTGCTTGGGAATATATTAGACTGAGGAGTGCAAAATCTGATATATACAAGTACATGTGGATAAAGGGACTGCCATATAAAATCTCATTCATGATGTGGAGAGCTTGGAAGTTCAAACTTCCTTTGGATGATGGCGTGAAGAATATTGGATTTAGCTTGGCATCGAGATGTTGTTGTTGTGCCATGCCGCAGGAGGAAACGTTTAGCCATGTGTTCCTAAAAGAACCCACCGCTAAAAGAACTTGGGATTATTTCAGTGCCTATGCAGGTATTTCCACTGCAGGTTTACAACTTCAGCAGGTTATTCTCCAATGGTGGACTGCTCCTGTTCTTGCCAGACTCGCACCAATCTTTTGGGCTGTTCCGGCCGTTATTATTTGGGAGCTGTGGAAGAAAAGAAATAGCAACAAGCATGGAGGGAAGATAACTATTAACAGAATTATTCATCAAATTTCAAGCACTCTGCAATTGCTTGTCAAAACCTGGAAGCCATCAATTAAACAGGTTCCACATAGATGGCCAGAGATAATTCAAGTCTTGGAAAACTTTGTGCCAAAATTGAAGATTACTCAGGTACGTTGGAAGTTACCTCCAGATAATTGGTTAAAATGCAACACGGATGGAGTGTCTAGAGGTAACCCAGGGAGAAGTTCTTATGCTTTTTGTATTAGAGATCCTCTTGGTGATTTGGTGTATGCAGAAGCAAAGGAAATTGGTGAAGGCACAAATACTTTTTCAGAGACTATTGCTATCTTGGAGGCTGCTCGATATTGTGTAGTTCATAATGTGTTTAATTTGATTTTAGAGACTGATTCTTTGTTTCTAAAAAATATAATTAACGATACTTGGAAGACGCCATGGAGCATAGTTGCTGAATTGGAGGAAATAGGCAAGATACTGGATAATCTAAATGTCCAGGTGACTCATTTTATGAGGGAAGGCAACCAGCTTGCGGACTATTTGGTAAATAATGCACTCGAACATGGTGACATTATCGTGCATTCATTTAATGAGCTGGACACACAAGGAAGGAAGATAATTAATAGCGACAAGCTTCAATGTCCATATTTGCGAGTTCGAGTTGCAAGAAGAGGATGATGGTGTGGAGATACTTTCTGCCAGGTTGCGGAATTGAGGCTACTGGCAGAGACCTAATTAACAGGGCATTGCGTGGAATTTTGGGGGGTGTCTCGATATGCCTTGTAGAGAAATGGTGCTGCAAGAAGAGGATGATGGAGAAAATAACATATCACCGTGTTCAAATCTACTTGGAGGAGAGCATGGGGATGATTTTTATTTCTAACAGTGTTTTCTTTTTTGCAGGTTACAAAATTGTATGCAATTTCTATCTTTTAATTATTTCTCAATGTGTGGTATTAGCAATTGTTGCTCATTCCATTGAGAGATTATTAATAGGTGGAATTAGCACGGCATGGAGTTTTTCCAGTCTTATGGGAAGTGTTTTGGACAAAGATTGGTCCAATGTTAATGTTTGCTATTACTCCATTGATCCTACACTTGAAGGAAATGATACAACCTGTTCGTGCTTCAATCTTGATAAAGTTTACTGTGTCATTGAACCTATTCCAATAGGTGATGATGTGATAGAGTTTAAACCGACAAATTGGTTCATGAGAATATTATGTACGGTGCGGAAATTAATTTGTCTATCCAGGCAAGAGAATCGAACCAAGATGGGACAAGTTTTGTCGACAAATCTGTGCACCAAGAGTTTCAGAATTGGGATATTTCCTTGTCGAATATATTGGCCTTATTTTGGCAAATATATTTGGTACTACTCAGGTGTTTTTGCTTGCATTATCAACAAGTTTGGGGACTGGAATATGATGGTAGAATCTGTGTTTCTAGTGGCCGAGATACAGCAGCAGCTGTTTGAAGCAACCAACAAGCAGCAATGCCGTGAGGCTCCAAAACAAGACTTCCAAAGATCTATTCTCTTGGTTAAGGCGAGCTGGAAATTCGCTTTGGGGATAATACTTTATTCATACATTAGTTTTGCAATTATTAGTACATCATTAATAAGTTTAGCACTTTTTATTCACTCATATTGTAGCACCAAATCAAGACATACTATAAGTCTTATGTTGGTCACTAGCTTAACTTTTGCGTTTATTTTTAGCTTCGGCTACATTTGTAATGACCTTTTTTGATTTGGAAAAATTAATAAAAATAACCTAGGCACCCCGCCTAGTGGATTTGGTAAAAAAAAAAAAAAGAACCCTAAACCCCCTTCTCTCTGGCGATTCTCTCTTCCCCCAGCCTTCTTTGTTGTGGCCTTTCATGGCTGCTCAGGCCACTGGACAGCCTCCTTCTGAGGTTGTCCAGCCCATCCCCACTCTAGACTACTCCCAAATCCTACAACCTACCACACAAAATCCACCAAAACAGGCCATCCCATCAATCCCTATAAAACCTATTATTTTCCATCATGGCGAACCCACAGTGCAATGGAGTTTGGACGAAGTGCAGCGCATGATAATTCAAGAAAATCTCCAATATGCAATTGTAGGGAAATTTTCGTATAGCTGGCCAGAAATTCATGAATTGCGAAAAATGATCCCAAGTCAATGTGAAATAAAAGGAGACTGCAATATTGGTTTTCTATGCAATCGTCATGTGTTAATTAGATGCACTCGGCTTGAAGATTATATTCAACTGTTGTCTAAACCAGCATATTAGATCAAGGACAAGCATATGTATCATCAGATGAGGCCTTTAAAATGGGATCCTTGGTTTGATCCGGAGGAAGAGACGTCGATTGCGATGGCATGGATCTCGTTTCCCACTTTACCACCTCATTATTTTGTGAAGGAGTCACTGTTTTCTTTAGCTTCTGCTGTAGGGAAGCAACTTCAAGTTGATTTGGCTACAAAAAATAAAACACGACCAAGTTGTGCGCGTGTGAAGGTGGAAGTTGATTTGTTGGCTGATCACCCAAAGAGAGTGCAAATTCAATGTATTAATCCTGCTAATGGAGAAATAAGGGGTAAATGGATAACAATTAAATATGACTTTATGCCAAAATATTGCAAACACTGTAGTTTACAGGGACATGATGAAGAGGAGTGTAGAGTTCTCCACCCTGAACTGATTTCGGCGTACAAGGAGAAGGAGCATGATGTTAATGTCGAGAAAAATGATCAACAAGATGCTACTGGAAACAGTGATCAAGTGTCAGGAAGGAATCAAGCATTCACTGGTGAAAATCCAACTCGAGGTGGAAAACAACCTATCACGAATAGGAAAAATTCTAATGCTCCTGTTAGAATATTATCAAGCGGAAAGGTTGTTGGGAATATTCAAAAGAACTGGCAATGGAAGAAAGGCCAAAATCGACCAACTTTGGTTGATAATAGCAAAACTCATAACTCAGAAAGTGGAGAAGGCGTAGCTACTGGAAAAGAATTGGAAATTGGTAAGGGACCAGGTGTGCCTCTTCAAACGTCAAATAAATATGCAGCTTTAGAGGATGGGGATGGTGAGAATAATGAGCTGGTCGAGTTTGTACCAGTTGCAGATGAAGGAGTTAACAATTCTAATGCAAATAATGTGGAATTTTTTTTTAATGCAAATGCTCCTGTTTTTAATCCAAGAAGTACCACCGTTTCTCCTACAAAGGAGATGACCACTAAGGATTGGGTGAATACTGCTTTCACCAAAGAAAATGGAAATCAAATGGTTACTACTAACCAGTCTTGCCAAGAAGTCCCGTCTCAAACACATGCTACTAACACAAAGGAAGGAAACAACAATTGGTGGAGTGATCGAGTAGAGGAGGAGATAGAAGAGGGTGAAGTAGATGGTCACCTGGTAGATGAACATGGAGATGATCAAAATCAAATGGACAGTCAGTTTCAAGGTGAGGATATCAGCCATAAAATTCTACAACTAGCAGCAGTAATTTCAGAGGAGACAGAGAAAGAACCTGAAATAATTTCCAAAGAAGATACAGATGCGAACAAGAGGCAGCTCACACACTTAGAAGGAACACAAAATCCACAACCTCAGGACCAGCTTGTTGCAGCTAATACTACCCTTCCAGTTGTAGTTCAGAGTGTTCGATCAAGAGATGAAGAAAATGCCTTCACTGGCATTGATCGAGATGAGGAATCCACTGCTCAAAATTTTCAAAATGTTGCAAGGAAAGGGGATTTATCTCCTAGACAAATAGAGAAAGGAAAATCTGGTAGTAAACAAAGAAAAAAGCAAAGGGACAATAGTGTACCTATTTCAGGTATGCAACCAAGGAGAAGTGCATCTAAATCCAATATGTAGCTATGAATAATGCTCTTATTTGGAATATTAGATCAGTACACACTAAAAAAGCTTTTAAAAGGCTTTTGTCAATGCATAAAAAGCACCAATTTTATCTCATTGGATTGCTAGAACCTTTTCAACATGCCCATAAAATTGAGAAGTATAGGAGGATGTTGGGGATGCCTACTGCTTTGTCAAACATTAATGGGAAAATATGGGCTTTTGTGGATGAGAATTATGAGGTGACAGTGCTCGTGGATATGGAGCAACAACTTTCTTTGAAGCTATTCAATAATGAACTTGGCAAGGAGATAATAATTACACTAGTTTATGCAAAGTGTGATTCGGTGGAGAGGGTTACTTTATGGGATTCACTGTATTCTTTGGGGTCTGATATGAGAGTTCCTTGGCTAGTCGCAGGTGATTTTAATGTCATTGTTGACGAAGAGGAAAAATATGGAGGGCTACCAGTATCCATTAATGAAGTAGAAGATTTCAGGCACTGCATTCAAACCTGTAACTTATCAGATTTAGGCTTCAAGGGAAGTATTTTTACTTGGTGGAATGGCAGGCCTGACGAAGCTTGCATTTTTAAGAGATTAGATAGATGCCTGGGCAACTTTGAATTCCAACAGATGTTTTCGGGATGTGAGGTGACTCACTTGATTAGATTTGGCTCGGATCATTCTCCATTATTGCTTGAATGCAAGGTTGACAGTCCACAAATCAAGAAATCGTTCAAATTTTTAAATTTTTGGACAACTCATGAGAGCTTTCTGGATGTGGTGCGACAGAACTGGAATTCCGATGTTGTGTTGAATCCTTTTGTTCAATTTAATCTTAAATTGAAGAAGATGAAAAAAGTTCTATCGAATTGGAGCAAATCAACTTATGGAGACATTTTCAGAAAATTGCTAACTTGGAGGATGTGATTAAGGTTTTGGAAGTTCAATTTGAACTTGATCCGTCGCAGCAGAATCGACAGAGTTTGCTCAAAGCTCAGGCAGAATTGACGAGAGTGATGCATATAGAAGAGGAATTTTGGAGGCAAAAAGCAGGTATGAGCTGGTTTCAAGAGGGTGACAGGAATTCAAGGTTTTTTCATGCACAGGTAAATGGTAGAAGGAGAAAGATGCAGATAAAGAGAATCCAACAGGATGGCCAATGGTTAGAATCAACTGAAGAAGTAGCTACTGCTGCTGTGAATTTTTTCCAAAAACAATACACTGAAGAGAGCGTTCCATCAGATTTTGATATTCTAAAGCATGTTCCTAGCATGATTAACATGGAGCAAAACGCACACCTGGTTGCGTGGCCAACAAAAGAAGAAGTCAGGACTGCAGTATTTGGACTAAATGGTGATAGTGCAGGAGGCCCTGACGGCTATACAGGGAAATTTTTCCAATCTTGCTGGGAAATAGTCGGAGATGACGTATGTGCAATGATTGGGGAATTTTTTGGAGGTCGTCAGCTGCCTAAATTTATTACCCACACACATCTAGTGTTGTTGCCAAAGAAGAAAGAGGTGGTCACTTTTTCTGATATGAGACCAATAAGCTTGAGCAACTTCGTCAACAAAATCTTCTCAAGAGTTATTCATGACAGGTTAGTTGATATTTTACCGAGGTTGATATCTCCTGAACAAGCTGGGTTTGTGAAGGGAAGGAGTATCGTAGAGAATATTTTGCTTACTCAGGAGATAATCACGGACATTAGATTGAGGACTAAAGCAGGGCCTAATGTAGTCATAAAGCTTGACATGCAGAAAGCTTACGACCGATTGTCTTGGTTTTTCTTAACAAAAGTTCTTAGGAAGATGGGGTTCAGTGAGAGATTCATCGGCTTGATCTGTGATATCGTGAATAATAATTGGTACTCTGTTTTGATAAATGGCCAGCCTTATGGTTTTTTCAAATCATCAAGAGGGGTAAAACAAGGGGATCCCCTTTCTCCAACCTTATTTATTTTGGCTGCAGAGGTGATGTCCAGGGGCCTGAATGCTTTGCATAATGATTTATATTTTTGTGGTTTTGGCCTTCCTAAATGGAGTCCAAAAATTAATCACTTAGCTTATGCAGACGACACCATCATATTTTCCTCTTCGTGCACTATTTCCTTACAATTGATTATGGAGTTGCTGACAGAGTATGAGAATGCCTCAGGTCAAAAAATCAATAAGGAAAAAAGTGCAATCTATATGCATCACTTGGCGGATTCTGCAGTAATGGATAGGGTGTAGCTTGTTACTGGAATTGGTAGACAGGAATTCCCTTTGACATATTTAGGATGTCCCATTTTTTATAGTAAAAGGAACATGTCCTTTTATTCAGATCTTATTCAGAAAGTGCAAGGAAAACTACAATCGTGGAAGGGAAAATTACTTTCTCATGGGGGAAGAGCAGTCCTTATTTCTCATGTATTACAAAGCATGCCGACTCACTTGTTATCGGCAGTAGACCCTCCTGATTATGTGATTGAAAAATTACATAAGATTTTTGCTCAATTTTTTTGGTGCAACACTGTGGGTGATAGAAGCAGGCATTGGGCAAAATGGTTGGAGCTGTGTTTGCCACTGAATGAAGGAGGTTTGGGGTTTAGATCAATGTTCGATATTTCAAAGGCTTTGTTTTCCAAATTATGGTGGAACTTCAGGACAAAACCATCCCTGTGGAGCGCATTCATGAGCAATAAATACTCCAAGAAGATCAATCCTATTATTGTGCAATGGAAAGAAGGCTCTCATGTGTGGAGAAAAATGTTGGAAGTCAGGGACCTAATTGAGCACCAAATTTACTGGAAGCTTAGAATGGGATCCTCACAATTTTGGTTTGATAATTGGACTGGGCTAGGAGCATTATATTTTGTTACCCCGTCAAATTTTTACTGTGATGAATCGATTATTAATGTGGCCGAAGTTGTTGTTGGTAACAGGTGGAGTGAACAATTGTTGCGGAGCATTTTACCTGCTGACTTAGCTGAACACATAATGGAAAACATCCAAGTTCCATCTCAACGGCAAGAACTGGATACACCATATTGGATGCTTGAGACCACTGGAGACTATTCGGTGAAATCTGCTTGGGAATATACTAGACTGAGGAGTGCAAAATCTGATATATACAAGTACATGTGGATAAAGGGACTGCTATATAAAATCTCATTCATGATGTGGAGAGCTTGGAAGTTCAAACTTCCTTTGGATGATGGCGTGAAGAATATTGGATTTAGCTTGGCATCGAGATGTTGTTGTTGTGCCATGCCGCAGGAGGAAACGTTTAGCCATGTGTTCCTAAAAGAACCCACCGCTAAAAGAACTTGGGATTATTTCAGTGCCTATGCAGGTATTTCCACTGCAGGTTTACAACTTCAGCAGGTTATTCTCCAATGGTGGACTGCTCCTGTTCTTGCCAGACTCGCACCAATCTTTTGGGCTGTTCCGGCCGTTATTATTTGGGAGCTGTGGAAGAAAAGAAATAGCAACAAGCATGGAGGGAAGATAACTATTAACAGAATTATTCATCAAATTTCAAGCACTCTGCAATTGCTTGTCAAAACCTGGAAGCCATCAATTAAACAGGTTCCACATAGATGGCCAGAGATAATTCAAGTCTTGGAAAACTTTGTGCCAAAATTGAAGATTACTCAGGTACGTTGGAAGTTACCTCCAGATAATTGGTTAAAATGCAACACGGATGGAGTGTCTAGAGGTAACCCAGGGAGAAGTTCTTATGCTTTTTGTATTAGAGATCCTCTTGGTGATTTGGTGTATGCAGAAGCAAAGGAAATTGGTGAAGGCACAAATACTTTTTCAGAGACTATTGCTATCTTGGAGGCTGCTCGATATTGTGTAGTTCATAATGTGTTTAATTTGATTTTAGAGACTGATTCTTTGTTTCTAAAAAATATAATTAACGATACTTGGAAGACGCCATGGAGCATAGTTGCTGAATTGGAGGAAATAGGCAAGATACTGGATAATCTAAATGTCCAGGTGACTCATATTATGAGCGAAGGCAACCAGCTTGCGGACTATTTGGAAAATAATGCACTCGAACATGGTGACATTATCGTGCATTCATTTAATGAGCTGGACACACAAGGAAGGAAGATAATTAATAGCGACAAGCTTCAATGTCCATATTTGCGAGTTCGAGTTGCAAGAAGAGGATGATGGTGTGGAGATACTTTCTGCCAGGTTGCGGAATTGAGGCTACTGGCAGAGACCTAATTAACAGGGCATTGCGTGGAATTTTGGGGGGTGTCTCGATATGCCTTGTAGAGAAATGGTGCTGCAAGAAGAGGATGATGGAGAAAATAACATATCACCGTGTTCAAATCTACTTGGAGGAGAGCATGGGGATGATTTTTATTTCTAACAGTGTTTTCTTTTTTGCAGGTTAAAAAATTGTATGCAATTTCTATCTTTTAATTATTTCTCAATGTGTGGTATTAGCAATTGTTGCTCATTCCATTGAGAGATTATTAATAGGTGGAATTAGCACGGCATGGAGTTTTTCCAGTCTTATGGGAAGTGTTTTGGACAAAGATTGGTCCAATGTTAATGTTTGCTATTACTCCATTGATCCTACACTTGAAGGAAATGATACAACCTGTTCGTGCTTCAATCTTGATAAAGTTTACTGTGTCATTGAACCTATTCCAATAGGTGATGATGTGATAGAGTTTAAACCGACAAATTGGTTCATGAGAATATTATGTACGGTGCGGAAATTGATTTGTCTATCCAGGCAAGTGAATCGAACCAAGATGGGACAAGTTTTGTCGACAAATCTGTGCACCAAGAGTTTCAGAATTGGGATATTTCCTTGTCGAATATATTGGCCTTATTTTGGCAAATATATTTGGTACTACTCAGGTGTTTTTGCTTGCATTATCAACAACTTTGGGGACTGGAATATGATGGTAGAATCTGTGTTTCTAGTGTGCGAGATACAGCAGCAGCTGTTTGAAGCAACCAACAAGCAGCAATGCCGTGAGGCTCCAAAATAAGACTTCCGAAGATCTATTCTCTTGGTTAAGGCGAGCTGGAAATTCGCTTTGGGGATAATACTTTATTCATACATTAGTTTTGCAATTATTAGTACATCATTAATAAGTTTAGCACTTTTTATTCACTCATATTGTAGCACCAAATCAAGACATACTATAAGTCTTATGTTGGTCACTAGCTTAACTTTTGCGTTTATTTTTAGCTTCGGCTACATTTGTAATGACCTTTTTTGATTTGGAAAAATTAATAAAAATAACCTAGGCACCCCGCCTAGTGGATTTGGTAAAAAAAAAAAAAGAACCCTAAACCCCCTTCTCTCTGGCGATTCTCTCTTCCCCCAGCCTTCTTTGTTGCGGCCTTTCATGGCTGCTCAGGCCACTGGACAGCCCATCCCCACTCTAGACTACTCCCAAATCCTACAACCTACCACACAAAATCCACCAAAACAGGCCATCCCATCAATCCCTATAAAACCTATTATTTTCCATCATGGCGAACCCACAGTGCAATGGAGTTTGGACGAAGTGCAGCGCATGATAATTCAAGAAAATCTCCAATATGCAATTGTAGGGAAATTTTTGTATAGCTGGCCAGAAATTCATGAATTGCGAAAAATGATCCCAAGTCAATGTGAAATAAAAGGAGACTGCAATATTGGTTTTCTATGCAATCGTCATGTGTTAATTAGATGCACTCGGCTTGAAGATTATATTCAACTGTTGTCTAAACCAGCATATTACATCAAGGACAAGCATATGTATCATCAGATGAGGCCTCTAAAATGGGATCCTTGGTTTGATCCGGAGGAAGAGACATCGATTGCGATGGCATGGATCTCGTTTCCCACTTTACCACCTCATTATTTTGTGAAGGAGTCACTGTTTTCTTTAGCTTCTACTGTAGGGAAGCGACTTCAAGTTGATTTGGCTACAAAAAATAAAACACGACCAAGTTGTGCGCGTGTGAAGGTGGAAGTTGATTTGTTGGCTGATCACCCAAAGAGAGTGCAAATTCAATGTATTAATCCTGCTAATGGAGAAATAAGGGGTAAATGGATAACAATTAAATATGACTTTATGTCAAAATATTGCAAACACTGTAGTTTACAGGGACATGATGAAGAGGAGTGTAGAGTTCTCCACCCTGAACTGATTTCGGCGTACAAGGAGAAGGAGCATGATGGTAGTGTCGAGAAAAATGATCAACAAGACGCTACTGGAAACAGTGATCAAGTGTCAGGAAGGAATCAAGCATTCACTGGTGAAAATCCAACTCGAGGTCGAAAACAACCTATCACGAATAGGAAAAATTCTAATGCTCCTGTTAGAATATTATCAAGCGGAAAGGTTGTTGGGAATATTCAAAAGAACTGGCAATGGAAGAAAGGCCAAAATCGACCAACTTTGGTTGATAATAGCAAAACTCACAACTCAGAAAGTGGAGAAGGCGTAGCTACTGGAAAAGAATTGGAAATTGGTAAGGGACCAGGTGTGCCCCTTCAAACGTCAAATAAATATGCAGCTTTAGAGGATGGGGATGGGGAGAATAATGAGCTGGTCGAGTTTGTACCAGTTGCAGATGAAGGAGTTAACAATTCTAATACAAATAATGTGGAAAAAAATTTGAATGCAAATGCTCCTGTTTTTAATCCAAGAAGTACCACCGTTTCTCCTACAAAGGAGATGACCACTAAGGATTGGGTGAATACTGCTTTCACCAAAGAAAATGGAAATCAAATGGTTACTACTAACCAGTCTTGCCAAGAAGTCCCGTCTCAAACACATGCTACTAACACAAAGGAAGGAAACAACAATTGGTGGAGTGATCGAGTAGAGGAGGAGATAGAAGAGGGTGAAGTAGATGTTCACCTGGTAGATGAACATGGAGATGATCAAAATCAAATGGACAGTCAGTTTCAAGGTGAGGATATCAGCCATAAAATTCTACAACTAGCAGCAGTAATTTCAGAGGAGACAGAGAAAGAACCTGAAATAATTTCCAAAGACGGTACAGATGCGAACAAGAGACAGCTCACACACTCAGCAGCAACACAAAATCCACAACCTCAAGGCCAGCTTGTTGCACCTAATACTACTCTTCCAGTTGTTGTTCGGGGTGTTCGATCAAGAGATGAAGAAAATGTCTTTACCGGCATTGATCGAGATGAAGAATCCACTGCTCAAAATTTTCAAAATGTTGCAAGAAAAGGGGATTTATCTCCTAGACAAATAGAGAAAGGAAAATCTGGTAGTAAACAAAGAAAAAAGCAAAGGGAAAATAGTGTACCTATTTCAGGTATGCAAACAAGGAGAAGTGCTTCTAAATCTAATATGTAGCTATGAATAATGCTCTTATTTGGAATATTAGATCAGTACACACTAAAAAAGCTTTTAAAAGGCTTTTGTCAATGCATAAAAAGCACCAGTTTTATCTCATTGGTCTGCTAGAACCTTTTCAACATGTCCATAAAATTGAGAAGTATAGGAGGATGTTGGGGATGCCTACTGCTTTGTCAAACGTTAATGGGAAAATATGGGCTTTTGTGGATGAGAATTATGAGGTGACAGTGCTCGTGGATATGGAGCAACAACTTTCTTTGAAGCTATTCAATAATGAACTTGGCAAGGAGATAATAACTACACTAGTTTATGCAAAGTGTGATTCGGTGGAGAGGGTTATTTTATGGGATTCTCTGCATTCTTTGGGGTCTGATATGAGAGTTCCTTGGCTAGTCGCAGGTGATTTTAATGTCATTGTTGACGAGGAGTAAAAATATGGAGGGCTTCCAGTATCCATTAATGAAGTAGAAGATTTCAGGCACTGCATTCAAACCTATAACTTATCAGATTTAGGCTTCAAGGAAAGTATTTTTACTTGGTGGAATGGCAGGCCTGACGAAGCTTGCATTTTTAAGAGATTAGATAGATGCCTGGGCAACTTTGAATTCCAACAGATGTTTTCGGGATGTGAGGAGACTCACTTGATTAGATTTGGATCGGATCATTCTCCATTACTGCTTGAATGCAAGGTTGACAGTCCACAAATCAAGAAATCGTTCAAATTTCTAAATTTTTGGACAACTCATGAGAGCTTTCTGGATGGGGTGCAACAGAACTGGAATTCCGATGTTGTGTCGAATCCTTTTGTTCAATTTAATCTTAAATTGAAGAAGATGAAAAAAGTTCTGTCGAATTGGAGCAAATCAACTTATGGAGACATTTTTCAGAAAATTGCTAACTTGGAGGATGTGATTAAGGTTTTGGAAGTTCAATTTGAACTTGATCCGTCACAGCAAAATCGACAGAGTTTGCTCAAAGCTCAGGCAGAATTGACGAGAGTGATGCATATAGAAGAGGAATTTTGGAGGCAAAAAGCAGGTATGAGCTGGTTTCAAGAGGGTGACAGGAATTCAAGGTTTTTTCATGCACAGGTAAATGGTAGAAGGAGAAAGATGCAGATAAAGAGAATCCAACAGGATGGCCAATGGTTAGAATCAACTGAAGAAGTAGCTACTGCTGCTGTGAATTTTTTCCAAAAACAATTCACTGAAGAGAGCGTTCCATCAGATTTTGATATTCTAAAGCATGTTCCTAGCATGATTAACATGGAGCAAAACGCACACCTGGTTGCGTGGCCAACAAAAGAAGAAGTCAGGACTGCAGTATTTGGACTAAATGGTGATAGTGCAGGAGGCCCTGACGGCTATACAGGGAAATTTTTCCAATCTTGCTGGGAAATAGTAGGAGATGACGTATGTGCAATGATCGGGGAATTTTTTGGAGGTCGTCAGCTGCCTAAATTTATTACCCACACACATCTAGTGTTGTTGCCAAAGAAGAAAGAGGTGGTCACTTTTTCTGATATGAGACCAATAAGCTTAAGCAACTTCGTCAACAAAATCTTCTCAAGAGTTATTCATGACAGGTTAGTTGATATTTTACCGAGGTTGATATCTCCTGAACAAGCTGGGTTTGTGAAGGGAAGGAGTATCGTAGAGAATATTTTGCTTACTCAGGAGATAATCACGGACATTAGATTGAGGACTAAAGCAGGGCCTAATGTAGTCATAAAGCTTGACATGCAGAAAGCTTACGACCGATTGTCTTGGTTTTTCTTAACAAAAGTTCTTAGGAAGATGGGGTTCAGTGAGAGATTCATCGGCTTGATCTGTGATATCGTGAATAATAATTGGTACTCTGTTTTGATAAATGGCCAGCCTTATGGTTTTTTCAAATCATCAAGAGGGGTAAAACAAGGGGATCCCCTTTCTCCAACCTTATTTATTTTGGCTGCAGAGGTGATGTCCAGGGGCCTGAATGCTTTGCATAATGATTTATATTTTTGTGGTTTTGGCCTTCCTAAATGGAGTCCAAAAATTAATCACTTAGCTTATGCAGACGACACCATCATATTTTCCTCTTCGTGCACTATTTCCTTACAATTGATTATGGAGTTGCTGACAGAGTATGAGAATGCCTCAGGTCAAAAAATCAATAAGGAAAAAAGTGCAATCTATATGCATCACTTGGCGGATTCTGCAGTAATGGATAGGGTGTAGCTTGTTACTGGAATTGGTAGACAGGAATTCCCTTTGACATATTTAGGATGTCCCATTTTTTATAGTAAAAGGAACATGTCCTTTTATTCAGATCTTATTCAGAAAGTGCAAGGAAAACTACAATCGTGGAAGGGAAAATTACTTTCTCATGGGGGAAGAGCAGTCCTTATTTCTCATGTATTACAAAGCATGCCGACTCACTTGTTATCGGCAGTAGACCCTCCTGATTATGTGATTGAAAAATTACATAAGATTTTTGCTCAATTTTTTTGGTGCAACACTGTGGGTGATAGAAGCAGGCATTGGGCAAAATGGTTGGAGCTGTGTTTGCCACTGAATGAAGGAGGTTTGGGGTTTAGATCAATGTTCGATATGTCAAAGGCTTTGTTTTCCAAATTATGGTGGAACTTCAGGACAAAACCATCCCTGTGGAGCGCGTTCATGAGCAATAAATACTCCAAGAAGATCAATCCTATTATTGTGCAATGGAAAGAAGGCTCTCATGTGTGGAGAAAAATGTTGGAAGCCAGGGACCTAATTGAGCACCAAATTTACTGGAAGCTTAGAATGGGATCCTCACAATTTTGGTTTGATAATTGGACTGGGCTAGGAGCATTATATTTTGTTACCCCGTCAAATTTTTACTGTGATGAATCGATTATTAATGTGGCCGAAGTTGTTGTTGGTAACAGGTGGAGTGAACAATTGTTGCGGAGCATTTTACCTGCTGACTTAGCTGAACACATAATGGAAAACATCCAAGTTCCATCTCAACGGCAAGAACTGGATACACCATATTGGATGCTTGAGACCACTGGAGATTTTTCGGTGAAATCTGCTTGGGAATATACTAGACTGAGGAGTGAAAAATCTGATATATACAAGTACATGTGGATAAAGGGACTGCCATATAAAATCTCATTCATGATGTGGAGAGCTTGGAAGTTCAAACTTCCTTTGGATGATGGCGTGAAGAATATTGGATTTAGCTTGGCATCGAGATGTTGTTGTTGTGCCATGCCGCAGGAGGAAACGTTTAGCCATGTGTTCCTAAAGGAACCCATCGCTAAAAGAACTTGGGAATATTTCAGTGCCTATGCAGGTATTTCCACTGCAGGTTTACAACTTCAGCAGGTTATTCTCCAATGGTGGACTGCTCCTGTTCTTGCTAGACTCGCACCAATCTTTTGGGCTATTTCGGCCGTTATTATTTGGGAGCTGTGGAAGAAAAGAAATAGCAACAAGCATGGAGGGAAGATAACTATTAACAGAATTATTCATCAAATTTCAAGCACTCTGCAATTGCTTGTCAAAACCAGGAAGCCAGCAATTAAACAGGTTCCACATAGATGGCCAGAGATAATTCAAGTCTTGGAAAACTTTGTGCCAAAATTGAAGATTACTCAGGTACGTTGGAAGTTACCTCCAGATAATTGGTTAAAATTCAACACGGATGGAGTGTCTAGAGGTAACCCAGGGAGAAGTTCTTATGCTTTTTGTATTAGAGATCCTCTTGGTGATTTGGTGTATGTAGAAGCAAAGGAAATTGGTGAAGGCACAAATACTTTTTCAGAGACTATTGTTATCTTGGAGGCTGCTCGATATTGTGTAGTTCATAATGTGTTTAATTTGATTTTAGAAACTGATTCTTTGTTTCTAAAAAATATAATTAATGATACTTGGAAGACGCCATGGAGCATAGTTGCTGAATTGGAGGAAATAGGCAAGATACTGGATAATCTAAATGTCCAGGTGACTCATATTATGAGGGAAGGCAACCAGCTTGCGGACTATTTGGCAAATAATGCACTCGAACATGGTGACATTATCGTGCATTCATTTAATGAGTTGGACACACAAGGAAGGAAGATAATTAATAGCGACAAGCTTCAATGTCCATATTTGCGAGTTCGAGTTGCAAGAAGAGGATGATGGTGTGGAGATTTATGGGGTTGTATTTTTACCCCACAATGAAGTTCAGGATTGATAGAACTTATTGTTGCATCATACTAATACTTGGACGAGGAAATTCAGTAACTTATTGGTTTATTTGTACTGGCCTAGCTCAAGTTAACATGCTGCCAGGTTGCGGAATTGAGGCTACTGCCAGGGATCTAATTAACAGGACACTGCGTGAAAGTGTGGGGTGTGTCTTGATATGCCGTATAGAGAAATGGTGCTGCAAGAAGAGGAGAATGGAGAAAATAACTTATCACCATGTTCAAGTCCAATGGGAGGAGAGCATGGAGATGATCTTTATTTCTAACATTATTTCCTTTTTTGCAGGTCACAACATTTTATGCAAACTCTATCTTTTAATTATTTCTCAATGCGTGGTATTAGCAATTGCTGCTCATTCCATTGAGAGAACATTATTAGATAGAATTAGCATAGCAAGGAGTTTTTCCAGTGATCCTACTCTTTTGGGAAGTGGTTTGGACAAAAATTGGTCCAATGTTAGCTGCTACTTCATTGATCCTACGCTTGAAGAAATTGATATGCCCTACTCTTGCTTCAATGTTGATGAAGCATTCTATTTTTATGTAAGGCACGATTTTGTTTGGTATATCATGGCAAGAGGAACTGTACGCACCAAGGTTTTCAGACTTGGGATACATTCTTGTCGACTAAATTGGCCTACACTTGAATCACTGTTTGGCAGATACATCTGCTGCTGCCCAGGTGTCCAGTGTGCGAAATACAGCAGCAACTGGCAATCAATAAGCAGCTGGAAATTTGTTTCAAGGAGACTACTTTATTCATATCTTAGTTTTGCAATTATTAGTACATCATTAATATGTTTAGCGCATTTTATTCACTCATATTGTAGCACCAAATTAAGACATACTATAAGTCTTATTTTGGTCACTAGCTTAACTTTGAGTTTATTTTTAGCTTCGGCTACTTTTGTAATGAACTTTTTTTGATTTGGAAAAATTAATAAAAATAACCTAGGCACTCCGCCTAGTGGATTTTGATAAAAAAAAAAAAAAAAAAAAACCTTAAACCCCAAAAAAAAAAAAAAAAAAAAAAAAGTCTTAAAACCCACGACCCTTCTCCCTCTCTGGAGATTCTCTATTCCCCCAGCCTTCTTTGTTGCGGCCTTTCATGGATGCTCAGGCCACTGGACAGCCTCCTTCTGAGGTTGTCCAGCCCATCCCCACTCTAGACTACTCCCAAATCCTATAACCTACCACACAAAATCCACCAAAACAGACCATCCCATCAATCCCTATAAAACCTATTATTTTCCATCATGGCGAACCCACAGTGCAATGGAGTTTGGACGAAGTGCAGCGTATGATAATTCAAGAAAATCTCCAATATGCAATTGTAGGGAAATTTTCGTATAGCTGGCCAGAAATTCATGATTTGCGAAAAATGATCCCAAGTCAATGTGAAATAAAAGGAGACTGCACTATTGGTTTTCTATGCAATCGTCATGTGTTAATTAGATGCACTCGACTTGAAGATTATATTCAACTGTTGTCTAAACCAGCATATTACATCAAGGACAAGCATATGTATCATCAGATGAGGCCTCTAAAATGGGATCCTTGGTTTGATCCGGAGGAAGAGACGTCTATTGCCATCGCATGGATCTCGTTTCCTACTTTACCACCTCATTATTTTGTGAAGGAGTCGCTTTTTTCTTTAGCCTCTGCTGTAGGGAAACCACTTCAAGTTGATTTGGCTACAAAAAATAAAATACGACCAAGTTGTGCGCGTGTGAAGGTGGAAGTTGATTTGTTGGCTGATCACCCAAAGAGAGTTCAGATTCAACGTATTAATCCTGCTAATGGAGAAACAAGGGGTAAATGGATAAAAATTAAATATGACTTTATGCCGAAATATTGCAAACACTGTTGTTTGCAGGGACATGATGAAGAGGAGTGTAGAGTTCTCCACCCTGAACTGATTGCGGTGAACAAGGAGAAGGAATATGATGATAGTGTTGAGAACACTGATCAACAAAATACGACTGGAAACAGTGATCAAGTGTCAGGAAGGAATCAAGCATTCACTGGTGAAAATCCAACTCGAGGTGGAAAACAACCGATCACGAATAGGAAAAATTCTAATGCTCCTGTTAGAATATTATCAAGCGGAAAGGTTGTTGGGAATATTCAAAAGAACTGGCAATGGAAGAAAGGCCAAAATCGACCAACTTTGGTTGATAATAGCAAAACTCACAACTCAGAAAGTGGAGAAGGCGTAGCTACTGGAAAAGAATTGGAAATTGGTAAGGGACCAGGTGTGTCCCTTCAAACGCCAAATAAATATGCAGCTTTAGAGGATGGGGATGGTGAGAATAATGAACTGGTCGAGTTTGTACCAGCTGCAGCCGACGTAGTTAACAATTCTAATGCAAATAATGTGGAAAAAAATTTGAATGCAAATGCTCCTGTTTTTAATCCAAGAAGTACCACCGTTTCTCCTGCAAAGGAGATGACCACTAAGGATTGGGTGAATACTGCTTTCACCAAAGAAAATGGAAATCAAATGGTTACTACTAACCAGTCTTGCCAAGAAGTCCCATCTCAAACACATGCTACTAACACAAAGGAAGGAAACGACAATTGGTGGAGTGATCGAGCAGAGGAGGAGATAGAAGAGGGTGAAGTAGATGGTCACCTGGTAGATGAAAATGGCGATGATCAAAATCAAATGGATAGTCAGTTTCAATGTGAGGATATCAGCCATAAAATTCTACAACTAGCAGCAGTAATTTCAGAGGAGACAGAGAAAGAACCTGAAATAATTTCCAAAGACGGTACAGATGCGAACAAGAGACAGCTCACACACTCAGCAGCAACACAAAATCCACAACCTCAAGGCCAGCTTGTTGCACCTAATACTACTCTTCCAGTTGTTGTTTGGGGTGTTCGATCAAGAGATGAAGAAAATGTCTTTATCGGTATTGATCGAGATGAAGAATCCACTGTTCAAAATTTTCAAAATGTTGCAAGAAAAGGGGATTTATCTCCTAGACAAATAGAGAAAGGAAAATCTGGTAGTAAACAAAGAAAAAAGCAAAGGGAAAATAGTGTACCTATTTCAGGTATGCAAACAAGGAGAAGTGCTTCTAAATCTAATATGTAGCTA
Organism: Capsicum rhomboideum; assembly: GCA_031232105.1. Taxonomy (NCBI): domain Eukaryota; kingdom Viridiplantae; phylum Streptophyta; class Magnoliopsida; order Solanales; family Solanaceae; genus Capsicum; species Capsicum rhomboideum. Next base: position 111,179,473 of record CP124715.1, on the reverse strand, counting down.
TGAATAATGCTCTTATTTGGAATATTAGATCAGTACACACTAAAAAAGCTTTTAAAAGGCTTTTGTCAATGCATAAAAAGCACCAGTTTTATCTCATTGGTCTGCTAGAACCTTTTCAACATGCCCATAAAATTGAGAAGTATAGGAGGATGTTGGGGATGCCTACTGCTTTGTCAAACGTTAATGGGAAAATATGGGCTTTTGTGGATGAGAATTATGAGGTGACAGTGCTCGTGGATATGGAGCAACAACTTTCTTTGAAGCTATTCAATAATGAACTTGGCAAGGAGATAATAACTACACTAGTTTATGCAAAGTGTGATTCGGTGGAGAGGATTATTTTATGGGATTCTCTGCATTCTTTGGGGTCTGATATGAGAGTTCCTTGGCTAGTCGCAGGTGATTTTAATGTCATTGTTGACGAGGAGGAAAAATATGGAGGGCTTCCAGTATCCATTAATGAAGTAGAAGATTTCAGGCACTGCATTCAAACCTGTAACTTATCAGATTTAGGCTTCAAGGGAAGTATTTTTACTTGGTGGAATGGCAGGCCTGACGAAGCTTGCATTTTTAAGAGATTAGATAGATGCCTGGGCAACTTTGAATTCCAACAGATGTTTTCGGGATGTGAGGTGACTCACTTGATTAGATTTGGCTCGGATCATTCTCCATTATTGCTTGAATGCAAGGTTGACAGTCCACAAATCAAGAAATCGTTCAAATTTTTAAATTTTTGGACAACTCATGAGAGCTTTCTGGATGTGGTGCAACAGAACTGGAATTCCGATGTTGTGTCGAATCCTTTTGTTCAATTTTTCAGAAAATTGCTAACTTGGAGGATGTGATTAAGGTTTTGGAAGTTCAATTTGAACTTGATCCGTCGCAGCAGAATCGACAGAGTTTGCTCAAAGCTCAGGCAGAATTGACGAGAGTGATGCATATAGAAGAGGAATTTTGGAGGCAAAAAGCAGGTATGAGCTGGTTTCAAGAGGGTGACAGGAATTCAAGGTTTTTTCATGAACAGGTAAATGGTAGAAGGAGAAAGATGCAGATAAAGAGAATCCAACAGGATGGCCAATGGTTAGAATCAACTGAAGAAGTAGCTACTGCTGCTGTGAATTTTTTCCAAAAACAATTCACTAAAGAGAGCATTCCATCAGATTTTGATATTCTAAAGCATGTTCCTAGCATGATTAACATAGAGCAAAACGCACACCTGGTTGTGTGGCCAACAAAAGAAGAAGTCAGGACTGCAGTATTTGGACTAAATGGTGATAGTGCAGGAGGCCCTGACGGCTATACAGGGAAATTTTTCCAATCTGGATGGGAAATAGTCGGAGATGACGTATGTGCAATGATCGGGGAATTTTGTGGAGGTCGTCAGCTGCCTAAATTTATTACCCACACACATCTAGTGTTGTTGCCAAAGAAGAAAGAGGTGGTCACTTTTTCTGATATGCGACCAATAAGCTTGAGCAACTTCGTCAACAAAATCTTCTCAAGAGTTATTCATGACAGGTTAGTTGATATTTTACCGAGGTTGATATCTCCTGAACAAGCTGGGTTTGTGAAGGGAAGGAGTATCGTAGAGAATATTTTGCTTACTCAGGAGATAATCACGGACATTAGATTGAGGACTAAAGCAGGGCCTAATGTAGTCATAAAGCTTGACATGCAGAAAGCTTACGACCGATTGTCTTGGTTTTTCTTAACAAAAGTTCTTAGGAAGATGGGGTTCAGTGAGAGATTCATCGGCTTGATCTGTGATATCGTGAATAATAATTGGTACTCTGTTTTGATAAATGGCCAGCCTTATGGTTTTTTCAAATCATCAAGAGGGGTAAAACAAGGGGATCCCCTTTCTCCAACCTTATTTATTTTGGCTGCAGAGGTGATGTCCAGGGGCCTGAATGCTTTGCATAATGATTTATATTTTTGTGGTTTTGGCCTTCCTAAATGGAGTCCAAAAATTAATCACTTAGCTTATGCAGACGACACCATCATATTTTCCTCTTCGTGCACTATTTCCTTACAATTGATTATGGAGTTGCTGACAGAGTATGAGAATGCCTCAGGTCAAAAAATCAATAAGGAAAAAAGTGCAATCTATATGCATCACTTGGCGGATTCTGCAGTAATGGATAGGGTGTAGCTTGTTACTGGAATTGGTAGACAGGAATTCCCTTTGACATATTTAGGATGTCCCATTTTTTATAGTAAAAGGAACATGTCCTTTTATTCAGATCTTATTCAGAAAGTGCAAGGAAAACTACAATCGTGGAAGGGAAAATTACTTTCTCATGGGGGAAGAGCAGTCCTTATTTCTCATGTATTACAAAGCATGCCGACTCACTTGTTATCGACAGTAGACCCTCCTGATTATGTGATTGAAAAATTACATAAGATTTTTGCTCAATTTTTTTGGTGCAACACTGTGGGTGATAGAAGCAGGCATTGGGCAAAATGGTTGGAGCTGTGTTTGCCACTGAATGAAGGAGGTTTGGGGTTTAGATCAATGTTCGATATGTCAAAGGCTTTGTTTTCCAAATTATGGTGGAACTTCAGGACAAAACCATCCCTGTGGAGCGCGTTCATGAGCAATAAATACTCCAAGAAGATCAATCCTATTATTGTGCAATGGAAAGAAGGCTCTCATGTGTGGAGAAAAATGTTGGAAGCCAGGGACCTAATTGAGCACCAAATTTACTGGAAGCTTAGAATGGGATCCTCACAATTTTGGTTTGATAATTGGACTGGGCTAGGAGCATTATATTTTGTTACCCCGTCAAATTTTTACTGTGATGAATCGATTATTAATGTGGCCGAAGTTGTTGTTGGTAACAGGTGGAGTGAACAATTGTTGCGGAGCATTTTACCTGCTGACTTAGCTGAACACATAATGGAAAACATCCAAGTTCCATCTCAACGGCAAGAACTGGATACACCATATTGGATGCTTGAGACCACTGGAGATTTTTCGGTGAAATCTGCTTGGGAATATACTAGACTGAGGAGTGCAAAATCTGATATATACAAGTACATGTGGATAAAGGGACTGCCATATAAAATCTCATTCATGATGTGGAGAGCTTGGAAGTTCAAACTTCCTTTGGATGATGGCGTGAAGAATATTGGATTTAGCTTGGCATCGAGATGTTGTTGTTGTGCCATGCCGCAGGAGGAAACGTTTAGCCATGTGTTCCTAAAGGAACCCACCGCTAAAAGAACTTGGGAATATTTCAGTGCCTATGCAGGTATTTCCACTGCAGGTTTACAACTTCAGCAGGTTATTCTCCAATGGTGGACTGCTCCTGTTCTTGCTAGACTCGCACCAATCTTTTGGGCTATTTCGGCCGTTATTATTTGGGAGCTGTGGAAGAAAAGAAATAGCAACAAGCATGGAGGGAAGATAACTATTAACAGAATTATTCATCAAATTTCAAGCACTCTGCAATTGCTTGTCAAAACCAGGAAGCCAGCAATTAAACAGGTTCCACATAGATGGCCAGAGATAATTCAAGTCTTGGAAAACTTTGTGCCAAAATTGAAGATTACTCAGGTACGTTGGAAGTTACCTCCAGATAATTGGTTAAAATTCAACACGGATGGAGTGTCTAGAGGTAACCCAGGGAGAAGTTCTTATGCTTTTTGTATTAGAGATCCTCTTGGTGATTTGGTGTATGTAGAAGCAAAGGAAATTGGTGAAGGCACAAATACTTTTTCAGAGACTATTGTTATCTTGGAGGCTGCTCGATATTGTGTAGTTCATAATGTGTTTAATTTGATTTTAAAAACTGATTCTTTGTTTCTAAAAAATATAATTAATGATACTTGGAAGACGCCATGGAGCATAGTTGCTGAATTGGAGGAAATAGGCAAGATACTGGATAATCTAAATGTCCAGGTGACTCATATTATGAGGGAAGGCAACCAGCTTGCGGACTATTTGGCAAATAATGCACTCGAACATGGTGACATTATCGTGCATTCATTTAATGAGTTGGACACACAAGGAAGGAAGATAATTAATAGCGACAAGCTTCAATGTCCATATTTGCGAGTTCGAGTTGCAAGAAGAGGATGATGGTGTGGAGATTTATGGGGTTGTATTTTTACCCCACAATGAAGTTCAGGATTGATAGAACTTATTGTTGCATCATACTAATACTTGGACGAGGAAATTCAGTAACTTATTGGTTTATTTGTACTGGCCTAGCTCAAGTTAACATGCTGCCAGGTTGCGGAATTGAGGCTACTGCCAGGGATCTAATTAACAGGACACTGCGTGAAAGTGTGGGGTGTGTCTTGATATGCCGTATAGAGAAATGGTGCTGCAAGAAGAGGAGAATGGAGAAAATAACTTATCACCATGTTCAAGTCCAATGGGAGGAGAGCATGGAGATGATCTTTATTTCTAACATTATTTCCTTTTTTGCAGGTCACAACATTTTATGCAAACTCTATCTTTTAATTATTTCTCAATGCGTGGTATTAGCAATTGCTGCTCATTCCATTGAGAGAACATTATTAGATAGAATTAGCATAGCAAGGAGTTTTTCCAGTGATCCTACTCTTTTGGGAAGTGGTTTGGACAAAAATTGGTCCAATGTTAGCTGCTACTTCATTGATCCTACGCTTGAAGAAATTGATATGCCCTACTCTTGCTTCAATGTTGATGAAGCATTCTATTTTTATGTAAGGCACGATTTTGTTTGGTATATCATGGCAAGAGGAACTGTACGCACCAAGGTTTTCAGACTTGGGATACATTCTTGTCGACTAAATTGGCCTACACTTGAATCACTGTTTGGCAGATACATCTGCTGCTGCCCAGGTGTCCAGTGTGCGAAATACAGCAGCAACTGGCAATCAATAAGCAGCTGGAAATTTGTTTCAAGGAGACTACTTTATTCATATCTTAGTTTTGCAATTATTAGTACATCATTAATATGTTTAGCGCATTTTATTCACTCATATTGTAGCACCAAATTAAGACATACTATAAGTCTTATTTTGGTCACTAGCTTAACTTTGAGTTTATTTTTAGCTTCGGCTACTTTTGTAATGAACTTTTTTTGATTTGGAAAAATTAATAAAAATAACCTAGGCACTCCGCCTAGTGGATTTTGATAAAAAAAAAAAAAAAAAAAAAACCTTAAACCCCAAAAAAAAAAAAAAAAAAAAAAAGTCTTAAAACCCACGACCCTTCTCCCTCTCTGGAGATTCTCTATTCCCCCAGCCTTCTTTGTTGCGGCCTTTCATGGATGCTCAGGCCACTGGACAGCCTCCTTCTGAGGTTGTCCAGCCCATCCCCACTCTAGACTACTCCCAAATCCTATAACCTACCACACAAAATCCACCAAAACAGACCATCCCATCAATCCCTATAAAACCTATTATTTTCCATCATGGCGAACCCACAGTGCAATGGAGTTTGGACGAAGTGCAGCGTATGATAATTCAAGAAAATCTCCAATATGCAATTGTAGGGAAATTTTCGTATAGCTGGCCAGAAATTCATGATTTGCGAAAAATGATCCCAAGTCAATGTGAAATAAAAGGAGACTGCACTATTGGTTTTCTATGCAATCGTCATGTGTTAATTAGATGCACTCGACTTGAAGATTATATTCAACTGTTGTCTAAACCAGCATATTACATCAAGGACAAGCATATGTATCATCAGATGAGGCCTCTAAAATGGGATCCTTGGTTTGATCCGGAGGAAGAGACGTCTATTGCCATCGCATGGATCTCGTTTCCTACTTTACCACCTCATTATTTTGTGAAGGAGTCGCTTTTTTCTTTAGCCTCTGCTGTAGGGAAACCACTTCAAGTTGATTTGGCTACAAAAAATAAAATACGACCAAGTTGTGCGCGTGTGAAGGTGGAAGTTGATTTGTTGGCTGATCACCCAAAGAGAGTTCAGATTCAATGTATTAATCCTGCTAATGGAGAAACAAGGGGTAAATGGATAAAAATTAAATATGACTTTATGCCGAAATATTGCAAACACTGTTGTTTGCAGGGACATGATGAAGAGGAGTGTAGAGTTCTCCACCCTGAACTGATTGCGGTGAACAAGGAGAAGGAATATGATGATAGTGTTGAGAACACTGATCAACAAAATACGACTGGAAACAGTGATCAAGTGTCAGGAAGGAATCAAGCATTCACTGGTGAAAATCCAACTCGAGGTGGAAAACAACCGATCACGAATAGGAAAAATTCTAATGCTCCTGTTAGAATATTATCAAGCGGAAAGGTTGTTGGGAATATTCAAAAGAACTGGCAATGGAAGAAAGGCCAAAATCGACCAACTTTGGTTGATAATAGCAAAACTCACAACTCAGAAAGTGGAGAAGGCGTAGCTACTGGAAAAGAATTGGAAATTGGTAAGGGACCAGGTGTGTCCCTTCAAACGCCAAATAAATATGCAGCTTTAGAGGATGGGGATGGTGAGAATAATGAACTGGTCGAGTTTGTACCAGCTGCAGCCGACGTAGTTAACAATTCTAATGCAAATAATGTGGAAAAAAATTTGAATGCAAATGCTCCTGTTTTTAATCCAAGAAGTACCACCGTTTCTCCTGCAAAGGAGATGACCACTAAGGATTGGGTGAATACTGCTTTCACCAAAGAAAATGGAAATCAAATGGTTACTACTAACCAGTCTTGCCAAGAAGTCCCATCTCAAACACATGCTACTAACACAAAGGAAGGAAACGACAATTGGTGGAGTGATCGAGCAGAGGAGGAGATAGAAGAGGGTGAAGTAGATGGTCACCTGGTAGATGAAAATGGCGATGATCAAAATCAAATGGATAGTCAGTTTCAATGTGAGGATATCAGCCATAAAATTCTACAACTAGCAGCAGTAATTTCAGAGGAGACAGAGAAAGAACCTGAAATAATTTCCAAAGACGGTACAGATGCGAACAAGAGACAGCTCACACACTCAGCAGCAACACAAAATCCACAACCTCAAGGCCAGCTTGTTGCACCTAATACTACTCTTCCAGTTGTTGTTTGGGGTGTTCGATCAAGAGATGAAGAAAATGTCTTTATCGGTATTGATCGAGATGAAGAATCCACTGTTCAAAATTTTCAAAATGTTGCAAGAAAAGGGGATTTATCTCCTAGACAAATAGAGAAAGGAAAATCTGGTAGTAAACAAAGAAAAAAGCAAAGGGAAAATAGTGTACCTATTTCAGGTATGCAAACAAGGAGAAGTGCTTCTAAATCTAATATGTAGCTATGAATAATGCTCTTATTTGGAATATTAGATCAGTACACACTAAAAAAGCTTTTAAAAGGCTTTTGTCAATGCATAAAAAGCACCAGTTTTATCTCATTGGTCTGCTAGAACCTTTTCAACATGCCCATAAAATTGAGAAGTATAGGAGGATGTTGGGGATGCCTACTGCTTTGTCAAACGTTAATGGGAAAATATGGGCTTTTGTGGATGAGAATTATGAGGTGACAGTGCTCGTGGATATGGAGCAACAACTTTCTTTGAAGCTATTCAATAATGAACTTGGCAAGGAGATAATAACTACACTAGTTTATGCAAAGTGTGATTCGGTGGAGAGGATTATTTTATGGGATTCTCTGCATTCTTTGGGGTCTGATATGAGAGTTCCTTGGCTAGTCGCAGGTGATTTTAATGTCATTGTTGACGAGGAGGAAAAATATGGAGGGCTTCCAGTATCCATTAATGAAGTAGAAGATTTTAGGCACTGCATTCAAACCTGTAACTTATCAGATTTAGGCTTCAAGGGAAGTATTTTTACTTGGTGGAATGGCAGGCCTGACGAAGCTTGCATTTTTAAGAGATTAGATAGATGCCTGGGCAACTTTGAATTCCAACAGATGTTTTCGGGATGTGAGGTGACTCACTTGATTAGATTTGGCTCGGATCATTCTCCATTATTGCTTGAATGCAAGGTTGACAGTCCACAAATCAAGAAATCGTTCAAATTTTTAAATTTTTGGACAACTCATGAGAGCTTTCTGGATGTGGTGCAACAGAACTGGAATTCCGATGTTGTGTCGAATCCTTTTGTTCAATTTTTCAGAAAATTGCTAACTTGGAGGATGTGATTAAGGTTTTGGAAGTTCAATTTGAACTTGATCCGTCGCAGCAGAATCGACAGAGTTTGCTCAAAGCTCAGGCAGAATTGACGAGAGTGATGCATATAGAAGAGGAATTTTGGAGGCAAAAAGCAGGTATGAGCTGGTTTCAAGAGGGTGACAGGAATTCAAGGTTTTTTCATGAACAGGTAAATGGTAGAAGGAGAAAGATGCAGATAAAGAGAATCCAACAGGATGGCCAATGGTTAGAATCAACTGAAGAAGTAGCTACTGCTGCTGTGAATTTTTTCCAAAAACAATTCACTAAAGAGAGCGTTCCATCAGATTTTGATATTCTAAAGCATGTTCCTAGCATGATTAACATAGAGCAAAACGCACACCTGGTTGCGTGGCCAACAAAAGAAGAAGTCAGGACTGCAGTATTTGGACTAAATGGTGATAGTGCAGGAGGCCCTGACGGCTATACAGGGAAATTTTTCCAATCTGGCTGGGAAATAGTCGGAGATGACGTATGTGCAATGATCGGGGAATTTTGTGGAGGTCGTCAGCTGCCTAAATTTATTACCCACACACATCTAGTGTTGTTGCCAAAGAAGAAAGAGGTGGTCACTTTTTCTGATATGCGACCAATAAGCTTGAGCAACTTCGTCAACAAAATCTTCTCAAGAGTTATTCATGACAGGTTAGTTGATATTTTACCGAGGTTGATATCTCCTGAACAAGCTGGGTTTGTGAAGGGAAGGAGTATCGTAGAGAATATTTTGCTTACTCAGGAGATAATCACGGACATTAGATTGAGGACTAAAGCAGGGCCTAATGTAGTCATAAAGCTTGACATGCAGAAAGCTTACGACCGATTGTCTTGGTTTTTCTTAACAAAAGTTCTTAGGAAGATGGGGTTCAGTGAGAGATTCATCGGCTTGATCTGTGATATCGTGAATAATAATTGGTACTCTGTTTTGATAAATGGCCAGCCTTATGGTTTTTTCAAATCATCAAGAGGGGTAAAACAAGGGGATCCCCTTTCTCCAACCTTATTTATTTTGGCTGCAGAGGTGATGTCCAGGGGCCTGAATGCTTTGCATAATGATTTATATTTTTGTGGTTTTGGCCTTCCTAAATGGAGTCCAAAAATTAATCACTTAGCTTATGCAGACGACACCATCATATTTTCCTCTTCGTGCACTATTTCCTTACAATTGATTATGGAGTTGCTGACAGAGTATGAGAATGCCTCAGGTCAAAAAATCAATAAGGAAAAAAGTGCAATCTATATGCATCACTTGGCGGATTCTGCAGTAATGGATAGGGTGTAGCTTGTTACTGGAATTGGTAGACAGGAATTCCCTTTGACATATTTAGGATGTCCCATTTTTTATAGTAAAAGGAACATGTCCTTTTATTCAGATCTTATTCAGAAAGTGCAAGGAAAACTACAATCGTGGAAGGGAAAATTACTTTCTCATGGGGGAAGAGCAGTCCTTATTTCTCATGTATTACAAAGCATGCCGACTCACTTGTTATCGGCAGTAGACCCTCCTGATTATGTGATTGAAAAATTACATAAGATTTTTGCTCAATTTTTTTGGTGCAACACTGTGGGTGATAGAAGCAGGCATTGGGCAAAATGGTTGGAGCTGTGTTTGCCACTGAATGAAGGAGGTTTGGGGTTTAGATCAATGTTCGATATGTCAAAGGCTTTGTTTTCCAAATTATGGTGGAACTTCAGGACAAAACCATCCCTGTGGAGCGCGTTCATGAGCAATAAATACTCCAAGAAGATCAATCCTATTATTGTGCAATGGAAAGAAGGCTCTCATGTGTGGAGAAAAATGTTGGAAGCCAGGGACCTAATTGAGCACCAAATTTACTGGAAGCTTAGAATGGGATCCTCACAATTTTGGTTTGATAATTGGACTGGGCTAGGAGCATTATATTTTGTTACCCCGTCAAATTTTTACTGTGATGAATCGATTATTAATGTGGCCGAAGTTGTTGTTGGTAACAGGTGGAGTGAACAATTGTTGCGGAGCATTTTACCTGCTGACTTAGCTGAACACATAATGGAAAACATCCAAGTTCCATCTCAACGGCAAGAACTGGATACACCATATTGGATGCTTGAGACCACTGGAGATTTTTCGGTGAAATCTGCTTGGGAATATACTAGACTGAGGAGTGCAAAATCTGATATATACAAGTACATGTGGATAAAGGGACTGCCATATAAAATCTCATTCATGATGTGGAGAGCTTGGAAGTTCAAACTTCCTTTGGATGATGGCGTGAAGAATATTGGATTTAGCTTGGCATCGAGATGTTGTTGTTGTGCCATGCCGCAGGAGGAAACGTTTAGCCATGTGTTCCTAAAGGAACCCACCGCTAAAAGAACTTGGGAATATTTCAGTGCCTATGCAGGTATTTCCACTGCAGGTTTACAACTTCAGCAGGTTATTCTCCAATGGTGGACTGCTCCTGTTCTTGCTAGACTCGCACCAATCTTTTGGGCTATTTCGGCCGTTATTATTTGGGAGCTGTGGAAGAAAAGAAATAGCAACAAGCATGGAGGGAAGATAACTATTAACAGAATTATTCATCAAATTTCAAGCACTCTGCAATTGCTTGTCAAAACCAGGAAGCCAGCAATTAAACAGGTTCCACATAGATGGCCAGAGATAATTCAAGTCTTGGAAAACTTTGTGCCAAAATTGAAGATTACTCAGGTACGTTGGAAGTTACCTCCAGATAATTGGTTAAAATTCAACACGGATGGAGTGTCTAGAGGTAACCCAGGGAGAAGTTCTTATGCTTTTTGTATTAGAGATCCTCTTGGTGATTTGGTGTATGTAGAAGCAAAGGAAATTGGTGAAGGCACAAATACTTTTTCAGAGACTATTGTTATCTTGGAGGCTGCTCGATATTGTGTAGTTCATAATGTGTTTAATTTGATTTTAGAAACTGATTCTTTGTTTCTAAAAAATATAATTAATGATACTTGGAAGACGCCATGGAGCATAGTTGCTGAATTGGAGGAAATAGGCAAGATACTGGATAATCTAAATGTCCAGGTGACTCATATTATGAGGGAAGGCAACCAGCTTGCGGACTATTTGGCAAATAATGCACTCGAACATGGTGACATTATCGTGCATTCATTTAATGAGTTGGACACACAAGGAAGGAAGATAATTAATAGCGACAAGCTTCAATGTCCATATTTGCGAGTTCGAGTTGCAAGAAGAGGATGATGGTGTGGAGATTTATGGGGTTGTATTTTTACCCCACAATGAAGTTCAGGATTGATAGAACTTATTGTTGCATCATACTAATACTTGGACGAGGAAATTCAGTAACTTATTGGTTTATTTGTACTGGCCTAGCTCAAGTTAACATGCTACCAGGTTGCGGAATTGAGGCTACTGCCAGGGATCTAATTAACAGGACACTGCGTGAAAGTGTGGGGTGTGTCTTGATATGCCGTATAGAGAAATGGTGCTGCAAGAAGAGGAGAATGGAGAAAATAACTTATCACCATGTTCAAGTCCAATGGGAGGAGAGCATGGAGATGATCTTTATTTCTAACATTATTTCCTTTTTTGCAGGTCACAACATTTTATGCAAACTCTATCTTTTAATTATTTCTCAATGCGTGGTATTAGCAATTGCTGCTCATTCCATTGAGAGAACATTATTAGATAGAATTAGCATAGCAAGGAGTTTTTCCAGTGATCCTACTCTTTTGGGAAGTGGTTTGGACAAAAATTGGTCCAATGTTAGCTGCTACTTCATTGATCCTGCGCTTGAAGAAATTGATATGCCCTACTCTTGCTTCAATGTTGATGAAGCATTCTATTTTTATGTAAGGCACGATTTTGTTTGGTATATCATGGCAAGAGGAACTGTACGCACCAAGGTTTTCAGACTTGGGATACATTCTTGTCGACTAAATTGGCCTACACTTGAATCACTGTTTGGCAGATACATCTGCTGCTGCCCAGGTGTCCAGTGTGCGAAATACAGCAGCAACTGGCAATCAATAAGCAGCTGGAAATTTGTTTCAAGGAGACTACTTTATTCATATCTTAGTTTTGCAATTATTAGTACATCATTAATATGTTTAGCGCATTTTATTCACTCATATTGTAGCACCAAATTAAGACATACTATAAGTCTTATTTTGGTCACTAGCTTAACTTTGAGTTTATTTTTAGCTTCGGCTACTTTTGTAATGAACTTTTTTTGATTTGGAAAAATTAATAAAAATAACCTAGGCACTCCGCCTAGTGGATTTTGATAAAAAAAAAAAAAAAAAACCTTAAACCCCAAAAAAAAAAAAAAAAAAAAAAAAAGTCTTAAAACCCACGACCCTTCTCCCTCTCTGGAGATTCTCTATTCCCCCAGCCTTCTTTGTTGCGGCCTTTCATGGATGCTCAGGCCACTGGACAGCCTCCTTCTGAGGTTGTCCAGCCCATCCCCACTCTAGACTACTCCCAAATCCTATAACCTACCACACAAAATCCACCAAAACAGACCATCCCATCAATCCCTATAAAACCTATTATTTTCCATCATGGCGAACCCACAGTGCAATGGAGTTTGGACGAAGTGCAGCGTATGATAATTCAAGAAAATCTCCAATATGCAATTGTAGGGAAATTTTCGTATAGCTGGCCAGAAATTCATGATTTGCGAAAAATGATCCCAAGTCAATGTGAAATAAAAGGAGACTGCACTATTGGTTTTCTATGCAATCGTCATGTGTTAATTAGATGCACTCGACTTGAAGATTATATTCAACTGTTGTCTAAACCAGCATATTACATCAAGGACAAGCATATGTATCATCAGATGAGGCCTCTAAAATGGGATCCTTGGTTTGATCCGGAGGAAGAGACGTCTATTGCCATCGCATGGATCTCGTTTCCTACTTTACCACCTCATTATTTTGTGAAGGAGTCGCTTTTTTCTTTAGCCTCTGCTGTAGGGAAACCACTTCAAGTTGATTTGGCTACAAAAAATAAAATACGACCAAGTTGTGCGCGTGTGAAGGTGGAAGTTGATTTGTTGGCTGATCACCCAAAGAGAGTTCAGATTCAATGTATTAATCCTGCTAATGGAGAAACAAGGGGTAAATGGATAAAAATTAAATATGACTTTATGCCGAAATATTGCAAACACTGTTGTTTGCAGGGACATGATGAAGAGGAGTGTAGAGTTCTCCACCCTGAACTGATTGCGGTGAACAAGGAGAAGGAATATGATGATAGTGTTGAGAACACTGATCAACAAAATACGACTGGAAACAGTGATCAAGTGTCAGGAAGGAATCAAGCATTCACTGGTGAAAATCCAACTCGAGGTGGAAAACAACCGATCACGAATAGGAAAAATTCTAATGCTTCTGTTAGAATATTATCAAGCGGAAAGGTTGTTGGGAATATTCAAAAGAACTGGCAATGGAAGAAAGGCCAAAATCGACCAACTTTGGTTGATAATAGCAAAACTCACAACTCAGAAAGTGGAGAAGGCGTAGCTACTGGAAAAGAATTGGAAATTGGTAAGGGACCAGGTGTGTCCCTTCAAACGCCAAATAAATATGCAGCTTTAGAGGATGGGGATGGTGAGAATAATGAACTGGTCGAGTTTGTACCAGCTGCAGCCGACGTAGTTAACAATTCTAATGCAAATAATGTGGAAAAAAATTTGAATGCAAATGCTCCTGTTTTTAATCCAAGAAGTACCACCGTTTCTCCTGCAAAGGAGATGACCACTAAGGATTGGGTGAATACTGCTTTCACCAAAGAAAATGGAAATCAAATGGTTACTACTAACCAGTCTTGCCAAGAAGTCCCATCTCAAACACATGCTACTAACACAAAGGAAGGAAACGACAATTGGTGGAGTGATCGAGCAGAGGAGGAGATAGAAGAGGGTGAAGTAGATGGTCACCTGGTAGATGAAAATGGCGATGATCAAAATCAAATGGATAGTCAGTTTCAATGTGAGGATATCAGCCATAAAATTCTACAACTAGCAGCAGTAATTTCAGAGGAGACAGAGAAAGAACCTGAAATAATTTCCAAAGACGGTACAGATGCGAACAAGAGACAGCTCACACACTCAGCAGCAACACAAAATCCACAACCTCAAGGCCAGCTTGTTGCACCTAATACTACTCTTCCAGTTGTTGTTTGGGGTGTTCGATCAAGAGATGAAGAAAATGTCTTTATCGGTATTGATCGAGATGAAGAATCCACTGTTCAAAATTTTCAAAATGTTGCAAGAAAAGGGGATTTATCTCCTAGACAAATAGAGAAAGGAAAATCTGGTAGTAAACAAAGAAAAAAGCAAAGGGAAAATAGTGTACCTATTTCAGGTATGCAAACAAGGAGAAGTGCTTCTAAATCTAATATGTAGCTATGAATAATGCTCTTATTTGGAATATTAGATCAGTACACACTAAAAAAGCTTTTAAAAGGCTTTTGTCAATGCATAAAAAGCACCAGTTTTATCTCATTGGTCTGCTAGAACCTTTTCAACATGCCCATAAAATTGAGAAGTATAGGAGGATGTTGGGGATGCCTACTGCTTTGTCAAACGTTAATGGGAAAATATGGGCTTTTGTGGATGAGAATTATGAGGTGACAGTGCTCGTGGATATGGAGCAACAACTTTCTTTGAAGCTATTCAATAATGAACTTGGCAAGGAGATAATAACTACACTAGTTTATGCAAAGTGTGATTCGGTGGAGAGGATTATTTTATGGGATTCTCTGCATTCTTTGGGGTCTGATATGAGAGTTCCTTGGCTAGTCGCAGGTGATTTTAATGTCATTGTTGACGAGGAGGAAAAATATGGAGGGCTTCCAGTATCCATTAATGAAGTAGAAGATTTTAGGCACTGCATTCAAACCTGTAACTTATCAGATTTAGGCTTCAAGGGAAGTATTTTTACTTGGTGGAATGGCAGGCCTGACGAAGCTTGCATTTTTAAGAGATTAGATAGATGCCTGGGCAACTTTGAATTCCAACAGATGTTTTCGGGATGTGAGGTGACTCACTTGATTAGATTTGGCTCGGATCATTCTCCATTATTGCTTGAATGCAAGGTTGACAGTCCACAAATCAAGAAATCGTTCAAATTTTTAAATTTTTGGACAACTCATGAGAGCTTTCTGGATGTGGTGCAACAGAACTGGAATTCCGATGTTGTGTCGAATCCTTTTGTTCAATTTTTCAGAAAATTGCTAACTTGGAGGATGTGATTAAGGTTTTGGAAGTTCAATTTGAACTTGATCCGTCGCAGCAGAATCGACAGAGTTTGCTCAAAGCTCAGGCAGAATTGACGAGAGTGATGCATATAGAAGAGGAATTTTGGAGGCAAAAAGCAGGTATGAGCTGGTTTCAAGAGGGTGACAGGAATTCAAGGTTTTTTCATGAACAGGTAAATGGTAGAAGGAGAAAGATGCAGATAAAGAGAATCCAACAGGATGGCCAATGGTTAGAATCAACTGAAGAAGTAGCTACTGCTGCTGTGAATTTTTTCCAAAAACAATTCACTAAAGAGAGCGTTCCATCAGATTTTGATATTCTAAAGCATGTTCCTAGCATGATTAACATAGAGCAAAACGCACACCTGGTTGCGTGGCCAACAAAAGAAGAAGTCAGGACTGCAGTATTTGGACTAAATGGTGATAGTGCAGGAGGCCCTGACGGCTATACAGGGAAATTTTTCCAATCTGGCTGGGAAATAGTCGGAGATGACGTATGTGCAATGATCGGGGAATTTTGTGGAGGTCGTCAGCTGCCTAAATTTATTACCCACACACATCTAGTGTTGTTGCCAAAGAAGAAAGAGGTGGTCACTTTTTCTGATATGCGACCAATAAGCTTGAGCAACTTCGTCAACAAAATCTTCTCAAGAGTTATTCATGACAGGTTAGTTGATATTTTACCGAGGTTGATATCTCCTGAACAAGCTGGGTTTGTGAAGGGAAGGAGTATCGTAGAGAATATTTTGCTTACTCAGGAGATAATCACGGACATTAGATTGAGGACTAAAGCAGGGCCTAATGTAGTCATAAAGCTTGACATGCAGAAAGCTTACGACCGATTGTCTTGGTTTTTCTTAACAAAAGTTCTTAGGAAGATGGGGTTCAGTGAGAGATTCATCGGCTTGATCTGTGATATCGTGAATAATAATTGGTACTCTGTTTTGATAAATGGCCAGCCTTATGGTTTTTTCAAATCATCAAGAGGGGTAAAACAAGGGGATCCCCTTTCTCCAACCTTATTTATTTTGGCTGCAGAGGTGATGTCCAGGGGCCTGAATGCTTTGCATAATGATTTATATTTTTGTGGTTTTGGCCTTCCTAAATGGAGTCCAAAAATTAATCACTTAGCTTATGCAGACGACACCATCATATTTTCCTCTTCGTGCACTATTTTCTTACAATTGATTATGGAGTTGCTGACAGAGTATGAGAATGCCTCAGGTCAAAAAATCAATAAGGAAAAAAGTGCAATCTATATGCATCACTTGGCGGATTCTGCAGTAATGGATAGGGTGCAGCTTGTTACTGGAATTGGTAGACAGGAATTCCCTTTGACATATTTAGGATGTCCCATTTTTTATAGTAAAAGGAACATGTCCTTTTATTCAGATCTTATTCAGAAAGTGCAAGGAAAACTACAATCGTGGAAGGGAAAATTACTTTCTCATGGGGGAAGAGCAGTCCTTATTTCTCATGTATTACAAAGCATGCCGACTCACTTGTTATCAGCAGTAGACCCTCCTGATTATGTGATTGAAAAATTACATAAGATTTTTGCTCAATTTTTTTGGTGCAACACTGTGGGTGATAGAAGCAGGCATTGGGCAAAATGGTTGGAGCTGTGTTTGCCACTGAATGAAGGAGGTTTGGGGTTTAGATCAATGTTCGATATTTCAAAGGCTTTGTTTTCCAAATTATGGTGGAACTTCAGGACAAAACCATCCCTATGGAGCGCATTCATGAGCAATAAATACTCCAAGAAGATCAATCCTATTATTGTGCAATGGAAAGAAGGCTCTCATGTGTGGAGAAAAATGTTGGAAGCCAGGGACCTAATTGAGCACCAAATTTACTGGAAGCTTAGAATGGGATCCTCACAATTTTGGTTTGATAATTGGACTGGGCTAGGAGCATTATATTTTGTTACCCCGTCAAATTTTTACTGTGATGAATCGATTATTAATGTGGCCGAAGTTGTTGTTGGTAACAGGTGGAGTGAACAATTGTTGCGGAGCATTTTACCTGCTGACTTAGCTGAACACATAATGGAAAACATCCAAGTTCCATCTCAACGGCAAGAACTGGATACACCATATTGGATGCTTGAGACCACTGGAGACTATTCGGTGAAATCTGCTTGGGAATATACTAGACTGAGGAGTGCAAAATCTGATATATACAAGTACATGTGGATAAAGGGACTGCCATATAAAATCTCATTCATGATGTGGAGAGCTTGGAAGTTCAAACTTCCTTTGGATGATGGCGTGAAGAATATTGGATTTAGCTTGGCATTGAGATGTTGTTGTTGTGCCATGCCGCAGGAGGAAACGTTTAGCCATGTGTTCCTAAAAGAACCCACCGCTAAAAGAACTTGGGAATATTTCAGTGCCTATGCAGGCATATCCACTGCAGGTTTACAACTTCAGCAGATTATTCTCCAATGGTGGACTGCTCCTGTTATTGCTAGACTCGCACCAATCTATTGGGCTGTTCCGGCCATTATTATTTGGGAGTTGTAAAAGAAAAGAAATAGCAACAAGCATGGAGGGAAGGTGACTATTAACAAAATTATATATCAAATCTCAAGCAACATTCAATTGCTTGTCAAGACCAGGAAGCCAGCAATTAAACAGGTTCCACATAGATGGCCAGAGATAATCCAAGTTTTGGAAAACTTTATGCCAGCATTGAAGATTACTCAGGTGCATTGGAATTTACCTCCGGATAATTGGTTAAAATGCAACACGGATGGAGTGTCTAGAGGTAATCCAGGTAGAAGTTCTTATGCTTTCTGTATTAGAGATCCTCTTGGAGATTTGGTGTATGCAGAAGCAAAGGAAATTGGTGAAGGCACAAATACTTTTTCAGAGACTATTGCTATCTTGGAGGCTGCTCGATATTGTGTTGGTCATAATGTGTTTAATTTGATTTTAGAAACTGATTCTTTGTTTCTAAAAAATATAATTAATGATACTTGGAAGACGCCATGGAGCATAATTACTGAATTGGAGGAAATAGGCAAGCTACTGGATAATCTAAATGTCCAGGTGAATCATGTTATGAGGGAAGGCAACCAGCTTGCGGACTATTTGGCAAATAATGCACTTGAACATGGCGACACTATAGTGCATTCATTTAATGAGTTGGACACACAAGGAAGGAAGATAATTAATAGCGACAAGCTTCAATGTCCATATTTGCGAATTTGCGCTGCAAGAAGAGGATGATGGTGTGGAGATACTTTCTGCCAGGTTGCGGAATTGAGGCTACTGGCAGAGACCTAATTAACAGGGCATTGCGTGGAATTTTGGGGGGTGTCTCGATATGCCTTGTAGAGAAATGGTATTGCAAGAAGAGGATGATGGAGAAAATAACATATCACCGTGTTCAAATCTACTTGGAGGAGAGCATGGAGATGATTTTTATTTCTAACATTGTTTTCTTTTTTGCAGGTTAAAAAATTGTATGCAATTTCTATCTTTTAATTATTTCTCAATGTGTGGTATTAGCAATTGTTGCTCATTCCATTGAGAGATTTTTAATAGGTGGAATTAGCACAGCATGGAGTTTTTCCAGTCTTATGGGAAGTGTTTTGGACAAAGATTGGTCCAATGTTAATGTTTGCTATTACTCCATTGATCCTACACTTGAAGGAAATGATACAACCTGTTCGTGCTTCAATCTTGATAAAGTTTACTGTGTCATTGAACCTATTCCAATAGGTGATGATGTGATAGAGTTTAAACCGACAAATTGGTTCATGAGAATATTATGTACGGTGCGGAAATTGATTTGTCTATCCAGGCAAGAGGATCGAACCAAGATGGGACAAGTTTTGTCGACAAATCTGTGCACCAAGAGTTTCAGATTTGGGATATTTCCTCGTCGAATATATTGGCCTTATTTTGGCAAATATATTTGGTACTACTCAGGTGTTTTTGCTTGCATTATCAACAATTTTGGGGACTGGAATATGATGGTAGAATCTGTGTTTCTAGTGTGCGAGATACAGCAGCAGCTGTTTGAAGCAACCAACAAGCAGCAATGCCGTGAGGCTACAAAATAAGACTTTCGAAGATCTATTCTCTTGGTTAAGGCGAGCTGAAAATTCGCTTTGGGGATAATACTTTATTCATACATTAGTTTTGCAATTATTAGTAAATCATTAATAAGTTTAGCACTTCTTATTCACTCATATTGTAGCACCAAATTAAGACATACTATAAGTCTTATGTTGGTCACTAGCTTAACTTTTGAGTTTATTTTTAGCTTCGGCTACATTTGTAATGACCTTTTTTGATTTGGAAAAATTAATAAAAATAACCTAGGCACCCCGCCTAGTGGATTTGGTAAAAAAAAAAAAAAGAACCCTAAACCTTGAACCCTGAACCCTGAACCCTGAACCTTGAACACTAAACCTTAAACCCTGAACCCCAAACCCTAAACCCAAAATCCTAAACCTTAAACCCTAAACCCTAAATCCTGAACCCTAAACCCTAAACCCTAAACCCTGAATCCTGAACCCAAAACCCTTAACCCTAAACCCTAAACCCTCTTTTTTAGTAACTCTCAGCTCAATAATTGCAAAAATGATCTTAGGATGGATAAGGCCATTTGTAATCACAATGGTAAGATATGTATTTTCTGGAGTCAAGACATTGATTGTACAGTGTTAGAGTCTGATGATCAGTAAATTACCTGTGAGCTCAAGCACGTGGAACATCCATCCACTTTTCTTATCACCTTCATTTATGCTAAGCGTAGAGATCATTTTAGAAGGCCGCTTTGGGAAAGGCTTCTTCACTTTGCTGATTATGA
Source organism: Capsicum rhomboideum (assembly GCA_031232105.1). Classification (NCBI taxonomy): domain Eukaryota; kingdom Viridiplantae; phylum Streptophyta; class Magnoliopsida; order Solanales; family Solanaceae; genus Capsicum; species Capsicum rhomboideum. Next base: position 111,159,284 of record CP124715.1, on the reverse strand, counting down.
CAGTCCTTGGTGCACTATTGGGGATTTTAATGTTATTACTACCACGGAAGAAAAATGGGAGGACAACCATACAACATGAACAAAAGCTTCGAATTTATTGGAATTATTGTAACATGTGGACTCACTGATTTGGGATTTCATGGGCAGCAGTTTACTTAGTGCAATCAAAGGGATTTAGGAGCTACAGTTTGGAAGAGATTAGATAGAGCCATGGTGAATGAGAAAAGGCTAGAAACTATGCCTTACACTTCCATTACACATCTTTCGTCTGCGGGTTCTTACCACTGTCCACTACTTATAGAATTCAAGCAAACTCGAGAAAATACCACTAGATACTTCAAGTTCCTACATTGTTGGGTTGATAATCAGAATTTCATGGATACTGTAAGGAACTGCTGGAATAGAGATATCACAGGTAACCCTATGTGGGTGTTTCACAGTAATATAAAAAGACTAGCTTCTACTCTTAGTAACTAGTCAAGAAGTGAATATGGAGATATTTATGCTATTGTTAAAGAGTATGAAGAGAAAACCAGAATTACCGAAGAGGAGATGATCAATGATAACACTGAAGAGAATAGAACCAAACTTCATCGGATTAATGCTGAGTATATTAAGTACCTCAAGCTGGAAGAATCTATTCTCAAGCAAAAAACTCAGCTTCAATGGTTCAAGGAAGGAGATGCAAACACGAAATACTTTTATGCTTTAATGAGAGGTAGGAGGAGAAGGTTGTATATCCATAAAATCAGTGATGAGTAGGAGGACTGGATACAAGGTGATGAAAACATTGCAACTGCAGTCTGTGATCACTTCAAGAATATCTTTACAAGGGAGAAGAAGCTGGTGAATGAAGAGGTGCTCAATTGTATTCCTAGACTTATTACTGCCGACCAGAATCAGACCCTTTAAGACATGCCTACAATAGATGAAATGAAGCAAGTGGTTTTTTCTATGAATCCTAACTCTGTTGCTGGTCCTGATGGAATGAATGGAAAAATTTTCCAAGCTTGTTGGGATATAATCAAAGTAGATCTACTTGCAGTGATTCAATCTTTCTTTTGTGGTCAGGTTATGCGCAAATTCTTTTCTCATGCTTGTTGGGCTCTACTCCCAAAATTAGACCATCCTAATAAGCTATCTGAATTCTGACCCATAAGCCTCAGTAACTTCACCAATAAAATCATCTCCAAACTCTTGTGTCTCAGACTTGCTCCTATATTACCTAATCTAATCTCTGAGAACCAATCCGAATTTGTCAAGGGTAGAAGTATCTCCGAGAACATCATGCTGGCACAAGAAATTATTCATGGTATCAAGAAACTAAAAGAGGGTGATAATGTGGTTATCAAGCTCGACATGGCTAAAGCGTATGATAGAGTTTCTTGGTCATATATTTGTCTAGTTATGAGAAGAATGGGCTTCAGAGAACTCTTCATAGATATGGTTTGGAGGATCATGAGTAACAACTGGTACTCCATCATCATCAATGGGTCAAGATATGGTTTCTTTCATTCGACTAAAAGCCTAAAGCAGGGGGATCCTTTATCCCCTGCACTTTTCATTATGAGTGCTGAAGTTCTATCTAGATTGATGAATAATTTGCATCAACATCATCTTTATCAAGGTTTCCAGATGGCTCACAGGGGCTCTCAAGTTAATCATCTCAGCTTTGCGGATGATGTAATTATTTTCACTTCAAGTATCAAGGCGTCATTGCAACTTATTATGAAGACCTTGTCTACCTATGAAATCATCTCGGGCCAGCTCATAAATAGAGACAAAAGTAATTTCATGGTCCCTTTCAAAACACCTCAAGATATTATTGACAGAATCAGAGAAATTACTGGTTTTAATCAGAAGGAAAGTCCTATTACCTACTTAGGATGTCCTATATATATTGGAGGCCGAAGAGTTATATATTTTTCTGAAATGGTTGATAAAGTGGTGAAAAGAATCAACGGGTGGTAGTCGAGAATTCTCAACTATGGAGGCAAAGTTACATTGGTGAAATATGTCCTCCAATCTCTTCCTATACATATACTTGCATCTATCTCACCTCCAAAGATGACTCTCAAGTACATCAAGAACTTAACAGCTGATTTCTTTTGGGGATGGGATAAAGAGAGGAAAAAGTATCATTGGGCATCTTGGGAGACACTTAGTTTCCCATACGAAGAAGGTGGTATTGGTGTGAGACAACTCTCAGATGTGTGCCTTGCTTTCCAGTTCAAACAATGGTGGATTTTTAGAGCTAAAAACACTTTGTGGGGTGAATTTCTTAGAGCCAAATACTGCCAAAGAGCTAATACGGTGGTGAAAAAATGGGATACAGGTCAGTCTCTTGTGTGGAAATATATGATGAGAAGCAAAATTATTGTCGAGCCTCATATCAAATGAAAGTTAAGATCCGGAACATGTTGTTTCTGGTGGGATGATTGGCTTGGAGTTGGAGCATTAGCAAATTATAGAATCATCGACACTAGACCCGACAACATAAAGGTTTCTCAATTCTTAATAGATGGTAATTGGAATGAGGTGATGGTCAGACAACATGCACCTCCACTCTTGGTTCCTCAAATCCTTGCTACTCAGTTTCAATTTTAGGAAGGTATAGCTGATCAACCTATTTGGAAGTCGAATGATAGTGGTTTATTCACCTGTTCTTCAGCCTGGGAGATTGTAAGAGAAAATAAAGACAAGACCAGAATCAACATCAACACTTGGCATAAGAACATCCCCTTCAAAGTCTCTTTTCTTCTTTGGAGAGCTTTGCGAGGAAAACTTCCTACCAATGAAAAGATTACATCTTTTGGATATGAACCGGCTGATTGTTCTTGTTGTATCAGACCTGGACTTGACACCATTGAGCACATCTTTGTTACCGAACACTTTGTGAGACACATATGGAAGTTCTTTTCAGAAAGCCTGGGCAGCATGCTTACACCAGCTCCTTTGGATAATTTTCTCATTAAATGGTGGGCTATGGAGCACAAAAATGGAGTACACAAGCTCATAATTCACTCCACTCCTACCTTCATATTGGAACCTATGGAAGAATAGATGCTCTAGTAAATATGGTGGAAATCAGTCCAATATTTCAAGAGTCAAATTCCTTGTGTTCAAAGACATCTACTACCTTCTGGCTACTACTTTTCCTTATATTAGCTGGCCTATTAATTAGAGGGACCTGATTCTCCTTGTTGACAGCTGCAAACATGAGGTTAAAGTAACCAAAGTTACATGGAACAAGCCTACTGATGATTATTTCAAATTAAACACTGATGAGAGTGCGCTAGAAAATCTGGGCAGCATTGGAGGAGGAGGTATACTTAGAGATAAACATGGAAACTTGATCTATGCTTTTGCTACTCCTTTAGGCTTTGGGACCAACAATCAATCAGAGATTAGAGCCGCTGTTTTTGGCATCTCATGGTGTATTCAACACGGATATAGAAAGATTATTTTGGAGGTTGATTCCAAGCTCCTCATTAAGTGGATCAAGCACAATGTTAAACCACCTTGGGGCATTCAAGATAATCTACAGGAGCTACAAAATCTCATTAGTAGGTTCGAGGATTTTCAATGTCATCATATCTATAGGGAAGCTAACTACACGGCAGATACTTTATAAAAGATTAGTCATGACAATGATATTCCTCAACACTACTATACCCATCATCAACTATCAGAAGAAGTAAGAGGTTACTTCAAACTTGACAAGACGGGCATGATAAATTTCAGGAGGAGAAAGTTGAAGAGAATAAAGAAACCACCTTGATATTTTGTCAAATAACTTGGGTTCTTCCAAGTCATGGTGCAGCTATCACTCTACCACTGTTGCGGCTACTTCTTCATTTCGGCTTTTTCTTGTTCAAGTCATAGCTTTAATGAAGAAGTCATAGTTTTATATGATTTTCTTTTCTTACTTTTGTAAGGGGAGAGTCTCCCTTATTTATGCTTTTCCTAGAATCCTTGTATTTGAGAGGAGTCCTCTCTTCTTAGGTGCATTTTTTTCTAGGCTTCCATTCTAGTTTCAGGGATGAGTTAGTCGTCCTTAGTAGGATAATTGACTTATGAACCACCATAGGACCGGAGGTAAGGTTCATGTCCCCCTCCTTGTATCTTTTTTGTTGTTGTTGTTTTTATTTATGTTAAGGATTGGGGGTGTGCGGCTCAACCTCTGACCGCCACGAGGGGTGAGATCCTCGGGTTAGGTCCGTTTAATAAAAAAAAATAAACCCTAATAAACCCTAAACCCTGAACTTTAAACCCTGAACCCTGAACCCTAATGAACCCTGAACCCTAAATCCTAAACCCTGAACCCTAAACTCTAAACCCTGAACCCTGAACCCTAAACTCTGAACCCTAAACACTGAACACTGAACACTGAACACTGAACCCTGAACCCTAAACCCTGAATATTGAACCCAAAACCCAAAACCCTGAACCCTGAACTATGAACCCAGAACCTTGAACCCTGAACTCTGAACCCTAAACCCTAAAAAAGTTGTGATTTTAAAGGCCTTGAAGCGAAACCAGCTATTTGCTTGTAGGTCACTATTTTGCTTATTCTTCTAACATGAATATAGAAGTAGTAACTTGAGCCTAAAAGGGTTGGACTAAGGGTGAAATTTCACGGTGAGATTAAACTTAGTTTAAAGGCTAAATAATTGTCCTCCCTATTTCTATGGGCTTGGCGTGATAAGATACTCGAGAACACTAACCAAATAAAAGGGCGATTAGTCTGTATTCTATATTGTCTTTGTCTTTGTGTTCCTTAAAATGTTGGGCATAACAATGTGAAACAAAAAATCAATTTTTTTTAGCTTTCTGATTTACCCATTAGATTATATGGTCATAAGAGTGTTGGCAAATTGCTATTCAGCTCAAGAAAACTCTATAAGATTTGAGGTTTTAAAGTGTCACCGACCACCTATATAAATGGTTGAGACGTCATTTGGGTTGTTTGTAATTTGTTGTAGCTATTTTAACTATTTTCTATACCTGCTCGTGCATTTACAAGGCACTGGCAGCCTATAAGTTGGGTAAATTTGGTTGTCTATCACAGAATCCTTGTAACTTTTGCATGAGTACTTGAATATGACATCTATTGCTTGATGTGTCTTGAATTGGTTGCGCACTTGATAGGAATTTTTAGCCTCTAAGATAACGCGGGAAAGATTTTATAAGCTTCTAACTTTAAGGTATGGTAATGGTTTGATTGCATTGGGTTCTTATAGAATTTTAATCTCGGTGTGTTCGGTTAGAAAACTTTATCTTTTATTTCAAAATATGAATCCAAATACATGAACTAGGTAGGATGTGATATTGTAGCCTTAGTCTTTATCTACTAGTAAGCAAGCATGCCCATTCTTTATGTTAATAAGAGTGCGCATTAATTGGAAACATCTGTTCATGTTGAATAATTTCTTTTATTGGCTCTCACTGTTTCTTTGTGTCTAAATTGGATTCAAACTTGTGATGGAGTTACCTTTTCCATTTTCACTAGGCATTTATTATAAGACTAATTACCACATCTATACAAGTTCACGCCTTTTTTTTTTTGTTTTTACTCTTTGCCAGCACTTCATTTGGACTAGAGATGATGTACAGTGAATATGTGTATGTATGTTTTTTTATCTCATTTTGGCACTACTAAGTCATTTTCATAGATCGATTTCAAGAATATTGCCTCGTTCTTAATTTTGTTCGTCTCGATACATATGACTGTCTAGCTTGTAAACATATGGAATATGTGAAACTTTTGCTCCTCTGTTCTTGCCTTACTACATGTGACGGGAGGCTGTTAACAATCATCAAAAACTTTGTTTAATAAGGATAACCAAGTTGTTGATATAGACAGAATACGGTAAATAGGCGGATTTAAATGTGGGAATTGAATTCTGGATTCTTCTTCATTCTGAAGTTATGAATGTTCCCATAGCATTGGTTCTTTCATTTATGATGCGTGAACGTGTTCATGTGTATTGGCTGGTTGTATTTTATTAATCACAACATTCATTAACGAGCTAATGGTCATGAGCTTGAAATCAGTTTGGAGCTTTTTTCCTTTGTATTTTATGGATTAGTATGAAATTTAGCCATCGTGTTCCCCAATTATTTGGACAAGTTTTGTGTTTAAGACGTTAAACTCTCATCATTTGGTCTGTTAAAAGCTAAAGGGACCTTTTGTCAAATGAATGTTTCAATTCTTAATATTGATTATGTGAAACATGCCTCTGCCAATATGTTTCTATTAATTTACTTCTTTCATATGCTCCTCGATTAATTAATTAGTTTTCTAATCCTTATCCTTTTTTATTTCATATGCAACCAGAGAGTTGGAGTTTCGTAACGGAACTCAATTTGACCTATAGCGTCAGGTTAACAACTACTAAGATCGCAGTGCTTCGGAGTTCCGTAGATTAGGAGCTCAACTCCATTAGGAGTCTAGTATTTCTTAGCCCTTTTAATATTTTTTATCGATAGTCTTTTTGAAGCTTAGAATGGTAACTAATCATTTATTTATTTTATTAGAATTGATTACAGTAGTATTATTTGTTTTGTTGTGTTTATATTTCTTTAATATTTGCGATTTCCCTTTAAAGTAGGCTAACGTTCTCACATTTTGAAAATTAACACATGATTATTCAACTCGTAAAGATAGATTTTTCTTTAGGAAAAAGCTCTAGCAAAGTTAAAATTGGCCTAAGTTTATGACTAATTTATTTGTCCTAAAAATGAAAAGAAAAAATTTGGACGTAACCTCCACATTTTCTTTTATAGAATAAAAAGGGAGTTCAATATTACTAGTACCATAAGTAGATAAAATTCAGACTTTTAAAAGAGTCTACTTTAGCAATTTTGACTTGTTTCAATAAATCAAATAATCCCAACATTTTACTTTGCTCTTCATATGTTTTTCTCAACATATTATTTCAAGTTTTCAGCTTTTTTAAAGCCTCTGAATTGCAAGGTATACGTGTTCTTATACTACAATATACAAGGTATATTTTTATTTTTTGACTACTGTTATGTTACTATTTATACATTATCTCAACTTTATTTTTATTATTATATTTTATTTACTACTTAGTTTGGGATTTCACAAGTTAAACGAATTTTCGTATCTCTTTCATATGCTTTTTAAATATATTTATATTTACATTTATTATCTAATAAATAAATTCTCACTTTTTTAAAAAAAGCATACTTTCTTTTGCTTTATAATAGTTCTATTTATGTACTTAACTTTGTATACCTCTAAGCATATATTTTTATAAAATCATAAGACTATACTTCCTAATATATATTACAATTATATTACCATTAACATTTTCTCTCTTCTAATTTTTTATATTTTTAAACATACACATACATTTTGCAATAACTATGTTATACTCTTGTATATTGTAGTGATGCATCTTATATACCTTGAGTTTTCTTTGCTAAAAAAAAATTTTAATAATAAAAGTTTTCTTGTCGCTATTTTTAACAAATTTTAAAGCAAATATTTTTTGAAATATTTTTCTAAAACTAAGTTTAAAGACTATCTTTGGATAGGCTCTGAGGGGTGCTTAACACCTTCCCCTTGAGTAAACAAAACCCCTACTCAGAATCTCAAATGTTCTCAAAGACCAAAACAGAGTTTTACATCGAAAAAACGGTTTTCCTAATTTTTCCTAAAAGTTAGGTGGAGACTCTAAACCTTTTCAAAACTAGGTAGAAGAACCGGACATTGCAAACAAATTTTGACCGAGTTCAAAATAAGGGTGCGATACCTACCAGCTAGGATCAAAATTTATCAAAAGCATAAACCAGAGCGAACATCTCTTTTTCTGTCACGGTGTAGTTCGTTTGGGCGATACCAAACATCTTGCTTGTATAATATATGGAATAGAAGACCTTCTATTTTCTTTGACCCAAGACTGCACCTACTGCAATATCACTTGCATCACACATCAATTCAAATGGTAACTCCCAGTTGGGATCAATCAATATAGGAGCTTCAACTAACTTCTTTTTCAAGGATTCAAAAGCCTTCATACAATCATCGCCGAATTGGAATTCTACCTCCTTTTCAAGCAACTTGATCATGGGTCTTGCTACCTTCAAAAAATCTTTAATGAATCTCCTATATAAACCTGCGTGCCCCAAAAAACTTTTCACACCTTTGACTGAAACTGAGGGTGGCAACTTCTCTATAACCTCCACCTTGGCTCGATCAATCTCCAAACCCTTCTGTGACACTTTATGGCAAAGGACAATTCCTTCCTTGACTAGAAAGTTACACTTCTCCCAGTTTAATACCAGGTTCATCTCCTCACACCTTGCTAGCACTTTGTCAAGGCTCTGCAAACAAGTTTCAAAGCAGTTACCAAAAACAGAAAAGTCATCCATAAATACCTCGACAAAGTCCTCCACTTTATCATAAAAGATCGCTATCATGCAATGTTGGAAGGTAGCTGGGGCATAACAAAGCCCAAAAAGCATGCATTTGAATGCATATGTACCATATGGGCAGGTGAATATTGTCCTCTCATGATCTTCAAAAGCAATGGTTATCAGATTGTAGCATGCATAACCATCTAAGAAGCAATAATATTCCTATTCGGCAAGCCTGTCTAGCATTTAATCTATAAAAGGAATAGGATAGTAATCTTTGCGGGTGGCCTCATTGAGCTTGCGGTAATCCATGCAAATCCATCAACCTATAACTGTATGAGTTAAGATTAACTCACTTTTCTCATTGGTAATGACCGTTATTCCACCCTTTTTGGGAACATATTGCACTAGACTAACCCACTTACTGTCCGAAGTAGGGTAAACAATGCCTGGGTCCAACCACTTAATCACCTCCTTCCTAGCCATGTCTTTCAGTGGAGGATTAAGCCTCCTTTTCTATTGAACTCGTGGTTTAAAACCTTCCTCCAGGCAGATCTTATGCATGCAATATGTTAGGTTTATCCCTTAAATATTCGACATTTGCCATCTAATCACTCTCTTTCTTCTTTTCAGCACAGCCAATGCCTCTCCAACCTGTGCATCAGATAAGCCTACAGGCAAAATAACAGGTAAGGTCTCATTGTCCCCCAAGTATGCATACTTGAGGTGTGACAGCAATACTTTCATCTCCAACCTCAGAGGTTCAACCATAGATGGCTTGGGTGGAGGTCCAAGAGATCTATTCAATGGCATAAAATCCCCTTTGCAAATGAATATACATGCTAAATCCAGCACTTGTACCATTCCATGTGCCTCAGCATCACCATAAAAGTCATGACCAATGAGAGCACTCTCCAATGGGTCTTTTGAAGTTATCAAGGGAAGCTTCATTTCGATATCAATCACTATAATTGCAGATAACTCCTCATAGACAGCGGGGAGATTCATAGCTTTGTACACATCAAAGACTTCCACTTTATCATATGCTCTCACGGTTAGTTAACCAACATCTATGTCTATAAGTGCACGACCAGTATCCCAGAATGGATGCCCTAAAAAAATGAGACTTTTGGGTCTGCATCGAAGTCCAGAATGATGAAGTCCACGGGAAAAATGAGTGATCCAACCTATATCAATACATCTTCGACTACCCTATCTGGCCTTGCCAATGAATGATCAGTAAGCTGCAATATTACTGTTGTAGGCCTCGGGCTACCCAATCCCATTTGTCTAAACAAAGACGTGGGCATTAGATTGATGTTGGCCCCAAGGTCACACAACCCTCCAGCATTAATGGATTGCCCAATGGTGATCTAAATTTTAAAACTACCAAAATATTTGAGCTTTGTGGGCAGTCTATTTTGAATGCAAGACATGCACTCTTCAGTAAGTGCTACAATAGCATATTCGGTTAACCTGCTCTTGTTAGCTATAATATCCTTGATATACTCTGTATCGCTTAGCAGTGCTCCTTGAGGTCTAGTATTCTGTACTTCAGCAAGCTGTCCCATTTGAACCTCAAGGTTCTTTGTAGCTAACTGCTAATTTTTTATGTCAGCAGCCAACTGTGCTTGAGCAGCAATAATTTGCTTCAACATCACCTCAACGTTATTGCTAGATTGTGCATTAACATTAACACCTTGGTTTTGTTGTTTCTGAAAATTCTGGTTCACTTCTTGAGCTCTGTACTGATGCACATTCTGCCCTTGATTTCCACCCCATGAAAGATTGGGATAATTCCTCCAACCTTTGTTATAGGGATTTCCAAAATTTTGGTTACCTTGTCATTGAGCATTACCAAAAAAGTTCACAGACTCTGGATTTGCTTTCCAAGACTCTGCAGAATGATCTCCACATCCACAAACCTCATAAAACACATGCATCTACTGTACCATATTCACGAAAGCTGCCTACTGATTTCCCAAATTCAAGTTACTGAACTGATTATTTATTTGATTCTACAACGTTGAAATTTATGCCACGGTTGATGTCAACTCATCAACCTCTAATAACCTGGTAACCTTTTTTGGAGTACTCCATGAAACATCTGCATTCCACTCTAGATTCCCTTGCGATATGTGATTGAGGAGTTCAAACAGCTGACCATAAGTTTTTTCTAAAGCCTGACCACCTGCTGCAGAATCTAACAATATCTTTGTGTTAGGCTCAAGTCCCTCAATAAAAGTGTGCACCAAAACCTCATTAGTAGGATGGTGGTGTGGGAAATCATGAAGCATAGACTTAAACCTTTCCCAATCCTGATACAAATTTTCTGTCTGAAGCTTAGGATCTCACTTCTCAACTTTGCTGTCTTTCCCGATGGGAAGAAATGGATCAAAAATTTCTTAGCAAAGTTATCCCAAGTGGTGATGGATTTTGGTGGTTTAGCCTTTAACCCCTCTTTATTTCTCTTAACATAGAAAAGGGAAAGAGTGTAAGCCTCACATAGTCAGATGAGACTCCTGCGAGAATATATATGTCACTAATCTTAAGAAAATTTTGCAAGTGCTGTTGTGGATCCTCATGATATAGCCCTGTAAATTGCCCACTGGCATGCAAGAGTTGCCCCATGTTCTGTTTGAGCTCAAATTGACCTCCCGCATTAGGTCTGCATATGCAAGACTCCCGCATTCTGGTCTCGCATTTGCCATTCTATAGGAACAACTTCTAAATGATCAGCCAGTTGGAGTTGTCAAATTAGATATTAAAGAGCGGCTGCTCTCCTTTGTTAATGGAATGTTCATTTAGGTTCAGGGTACGGCTCTACCAACTTAGCATCCCTTTCCAGCTTGAAGCAAAATGTGGACCTGCAAAATATCAACCGCTAAGATCAAGTTGTCAACACTTGTTTAATAATATTGGAAATAAACCTCAGAAAACTACTAATTTCATTAGTCCCCAACAACGGAGCCAAAAACTGGTTGCGTCCAAACATACACACAAGTGTACGTGGTCTAGAGAGTAATATAGTGACTCTTTTAAAATACAGATGTCAAACCCACAGGGACTACTACTTTAGTATTTTTCCAATCTTTCGTTTCCAATTGTCCTTCGTACAAGTGATGAATATATCAAGAGAGTTTTGTTGAATTTTAAGTTCCTAAGAATGTGTAAAGAGTGTGAAGTAAAACAATTTCAAGAGTAAATAAATGTGTAGACTGTATTTGGAGAGATTCCAGGGCTACGGCATTAGACACAATTATGTATAGTAGTTATTCTATTCAATGAACTTTATTTCTCGGATTATGGGTTTCGAGGCTAAGTGTTGATCCGAGAATTGTCATCCGCTAAATCTTCTACTTGAACTAGTCCTCACAACTCCATCATTGAGTGGGGATGCAATTCCATAATTCAAGTGCATTCGCTAATCATCCCGTCATATTCAAACAAGTCCCCTAGGTATATGTCTATTCTAATTGCAAATCAACCCTAACTGACACTAGATATGATCTTGTTCCTTAAGTTCTTCATCCTTTTCATACAATTTCATGATCAGTTCATGCATGAACTACCCATATATTCTAATGTTGGCCAAATATCATAATAGTAAAATCCAGAATAAAAGCATAATCTACTGAGAAACTATTGTCATTGAATCGAAAAAACTACTAGACAATCATGTTCTAGCTGTTACTCTAGAACAAAGGTATTAGCTACTCATAATTCTTGAGAGTACTATAATGCAATATTTGTTCATACCAAGGAAAAGCAAGTAGAAGAGTTACAAAAGATAAACCCTTGATGTAACCCTTATAATTTCTCCACAATAATCCTAATGATAAAAAGTAGTTTTATTTATGGCTAAGTGCTCCTTTTATAGTGCTTTGAGAAGTCCTTCAGTTGCTCCATACGAATTCCATCTATTTACCAATTCGCCCCTACTTAATACAAGTAAAAATCCAATTCCTTGGGCAGACGTCGGGCAGGGGACCATTGCGCATACCAACACACACAAGAGGAAGTATGGCGCAGGCATGGATATGTGTATCAGGAGGTATGGCGCACGCCCTCTCTTACATGATGGGGGGCGAGTGCAAGCCCTTCCCTATCGTGCATGTAATGCTTTCAATCTTTGTGTGCTCCATTCTTTAGCTTTTGTACATCTTGGTACTTGAATGTAGGCTTGGTTTTGGCCCCTATATATCTTATCTAATGCTAGCCTGCACATCAAAACACCCTCATAAGTCCGCTCAACACAATAGAACACATAAATACACTAAACTGCTTCTTATGGTTCACAAACATGTCGAATTATTCTCAAAACTAAGCTAAATATGTATGAATAATGACACTTGGGTGCATAAATACACCCAAGATTAGGTAGCATAGTTTGTTTGCATGCATGGGGTCTAGCATTCGATCGGACTCCATTTGAACTTGGCCAAAAAATTTGGTGTCATGTTGCTAGTGCAACCGCTTAAGCGGCCTGGAGACTACTTTAGTGGTATTCGCTTTAGCGGTCGGGTATTAGTTTATCGATAGTCACTTAAGTGGCTCTATACCACTTTAGATGTAGCCTGCCAGTCAGCTGGGGTTGCTTAAGTGCCTTTTTGGCTGCTTTAGTGGTGACCACTTAAGTGGTTATTTAGTCAGTTAAGTCGCCACTGCTGAGTGAGTTTTTCCTTTGTTTTTCAGCATTATTTCTAAGTGGTTTCCACTGTTGTTGGCATTGAGAGCTTGAAAAATTATGGGAAATTGATAATTAGAGCTAGGTTTGTGTAGGGGACACTAAAGTGATCATTTCCCTTGTCTTAATCTCGTGAGTTTCTGGCTTAGTTTCTATGTAACTCATAGTTTAAACCCTTGATTTCTCTCAAACTTTACGGGCAGTTTTGAGATCAAATTGAAGGGATGTTCATGCCCAATTTTCGAGCACTAGCTCATTTTAACATAAGGGACATTATGGTGGTTTTAATTTTGGGATTCTGCAATTAGGTCCCATGAGTGATTTTTAGCTCAGTTTTTGACCTAGAGCATATATTCGTAATATAGGTATTATTGTTCAAGTCCGGCATCTACTATACTATTATTATTCATTAGTTCTGGTTCGAGTCCAACAGCTGCTATATTGTTATTATTCACTAGTTTTGATTTGAGTTCGACATTTATTATCATAACTGTTATTTGTTTGGGGTTGGGAATTTAATGGAGAACGATAAGATTTATAGTTATGACTGAAGGAGGATTATATGGTATGCATATCAAACATTCTGGCTCATTTTACTATTATTACTATTATATCTTATCCTTAGCTTAGTTTTACAGCTTGCTTGTACCTACCGTGCTCATGTGGACTCTGTTGGATTTATTTTTCCTTGTGTGTGCCTTATGGGCTTATAGGGTTTCATTTAGGTTATAGCTAGGCATTTTATTTCTGCTTTTGAATTACTTAATTTCAATTTACCGCATTTGCTTAGCATAGCCTATTATTTCCATTTTTGTCCCCCAATTATTGCCTTTAGTTTATATACTCGGACTTTATTTATACTTTTACTATAATTGAGCTTAGTCGGTTTATGATGCCTACTGATTAACCCTGTTTTGGTACTCATACTACACTTCTGCATATTTTTCCCTGATGCAGATCCAAGTACGAGTCCCCGCCATTGACGCTAACCTCGGTTTGTGGTGTACCATAGATTGGGTGAGCTTCCAAAGTTCGCAGTTGATCTTTCTCCTTCTGCTTTCATGATAGTCTTATTTTGTATTTCCTGAGATTACAATGTATATTTATGAGATTGTCTAGTACTCTTTTTGGTATAGTGACTCATGTACTAACCTTAATAGATCTTTGGGGATTCATTTTGTTATTTTTTTCCTCTTCTCTCTCTTGTACAGCATGTTTATATATATATATATATATATATATATATATATATATCCCTCTTCTATTAGCATATTATTACTGTTTTACACTTATTCCTCTATCTTCTGCCTATTAGCCCGTTACTCATTATTCTGGGCTATGGTTTAGCTTACCTACTGGTGGGTTAAAGTAGGTGCTATCATAACCTAAGAAATGGGGTTGTGGCATCCAAGCCCTTTCCTTTAAGGCTATTAAATATTTCTCTGTAGATCATCTCCTTTTTATTGTCACGACCCGAAATCTCATTCGGGCCAGACTGGCACCCGAAGTCGATATGGCTCGAGAGAACCAATCTTTGCTCTTGAACATTCGTATTCATATCTTCGTATGAACCTTATTATGCCTCATGCAACTATGCGGAAGTCATAAATCATGGAAACATATGCTATAAATATATATATAAAACTTGGCCGTTGGGGCCATCACGTCTAACTGAACGTACATATCTTAAATCCATATACCCACATATGTCTACAAAAGCCTCTAACAGATGCATTTACCATACCAACTAAAATTCGGGACAAGTCCCCGGTTTATACAAAATTTACAACATCAAAATGATTGTACAACTGTGACTCGAAAAGTCCCGAAGCAACTAGGGCTCACCAAAGATCTGCAAATAACTGTCCACCTACTGTGGAGGTCTACTAATGCCTGCACCTGCAACATGTAAGGTAAGTCCCCCGAGGGGGTCAGTACGAAGAATGTACTGAGTATGTAAGGCTCATAAGAAATCATCATACATCATAACAATAATAATGGAGTCAATATAAGAGAAATGGTAAGTGTGAATAAACTCTCTTTTTGTATGTGAGGAGATTATGAATATTTCTACTGTTATTGAAATTTATCATCCTCTATATACCCCCTTATTCGAGAGAGACTTACTTTTACTCAAGAGACTTGCCTCCAAGAGATTCTTTATACGCAATAGATTCTTTCTTGCTTTTACGCTCATCATCATCATTATTCGTCTTCTTGGTTAGCATACATTCATAACTACATCCACTCTTTGGTGGTAAATTACTACATCCACACTTTGGTGGGTAAATTACTACATCCACGCTTTGGTGGGTAAATTACTACATCCTAGCTTTGGTGGGTAAATTGCTACATCCACGCTTTGGTGGGTAAATTAATACATCCACGCTTTGGTGGGTAAATTAATAAATCCACGCTTTGGTGGGTAAATTGTGGGATCGACCCATGCTAGGTGTTCTTTTCACCCCTGGGCTGCCTCCCGAGATTACTCATCGATTATACATCATTTCTGATTTGGGAGAGATTGATTTATTCACTTATGAGAGATTGATATATTGAGGATTATGATAATTTATAATACCGGGCCTCCACCTTCGGTGGGTTAGAAATGACATAGCATAATATTGGGATTATTCAACATTGAACTTATACCCTCTAGAATGTGATCCATACTCAATGAAACGTATAGAACCACATTACTTTTTTACAATCTTATACCCCTTTACTAGGTTATGAGAAGGACACGTTAAAGATCATAACACTAAAGCTCACACTTATATACACATCCCACTTCACTACCTTACTTCATGAGATTGACACTTTAACTTGTGAGGAATATTATACTAACTTGCACATCGTCTCTCCTATTACTCTTATGAGATTGGTACTTTTACTTATGGAAGATTGGTACAAGGGTAATCACCATAATATAGTACTTTGGAACAATACATGATTGGATAATGCCATACAAGATTAAATAGATTCTCTTATGTTATTACTCTCTTGAAATAGTTCTTCTCGAAATTTCAACGTTATGACATCTTCGGAACTCCAATCAATGAACAAGAGATAAGTGAATCATAAGTCATCTAAGAATAATGAATAACAATATACGTTACCCTGAATTGATATACTTCAAACCTCTAGGAATTGAAACAAGCCCAATGTCAATAGGAACAATATGTTGTAGAAGGATATGGAAAGAGTAACCTTACATACCTTGTATTCTCAATATGAATATACAATCTTAGATGTGCATACAATAGTCCCGCTCCTTCTTTATGTGTCACTCTACAACACAAATAAATAACGGGATTCACATTAACCATCAACTACTTTACAAATGCATATAACATCAATGAGTTACATGTTTGCCTTTAAACATGCCATTTCCCATTGACAAAACCATTGATGAAATTATTATTCCAAAAATCCCCCAATATTCCATACATTGACCAATATATGATAATCAATACATTTCACCACAACACTTCTCCTTTACACTTTCTTATCCATACCACATCACAAATAATCCATCAAGTCACCTTAATACACCTCATAGCACATATCGGTCAAAATCTCATAATTTACACTTATATGAAAACAACAAGTTTAATAACAAAATCACACCATACATGTTCATATTTTATCCATACCATGCTCTTTCATCAAAGTCACAAGTCATAATTCAAGCTTGAATCTCATGGATTACAAATCTTTTATAAAAACACAAAGTACCATGTTCAATACTTCCAAGCATAACCTACATGATTTACATACTCTCCCATGCATATAATGTATTAATCCATAACAATAATCACTTACCTAAGCTTGAAAAATGATTATCTTGCTCCAAAAGTTGGCTTTGAACTCTTAGGGTTTGAGAGAGAAAAAAATGGTTGAGAAATATCTAAAAAGACATGTGATTTCCAAATGAATAAAAATTAGCCTTTTTGCCCTTTATATAGGCCCTTAATTTTTCATCCTTATCCACTCTTGGCATTTAATGCAATGTGTTGCATTAGTCAATGGAAGAATGGGTCATTTGACCCATTCTTAGCCCATGTTTTCTTTCACATTTTGGGCCCTTTTTGAGCCCAATTCACTTAACCCAATAAAATCAATAATTCATCATGTTTAATTCATTTCATATGCTTTACTACAATATTCCCACTTACAGGATTCACACTCGTAGCCTCAATTCCAAAAACAAGCAATTCTAGCCACGTATGGCTTATTTTGACCATAAGGGTAAAATCGTCATTTTGATGCCAAATTCGTTCACGAGTAATTTTATCATACCAATATAATACTTCAATCATTTCATGTATATTCTCATGGTTGTAGAAGAAACATAGCAAAAATTGACTCAATACGTCCCCGGGCACCCTTGGGACTTAAAAAAATTCCAACTTTGAAAAGTGGCCAAAACCAGCGTGGCACGCCCTTGGGCGCGCTAGCTTGCTGCCTCTGGACTAAAAATTTTAGCCCAGAGCGGCATGGCATGCCCTCTAGCACACCCCACACTTAAAATTTTCAAAAATTTCATTTTTTGACTTTTCTTCGCGGGTTTGGTTAGATACTTCAAATCCTGTTCTTTAACTTACTTCTTACCCTTAATATCCTTTGTGTAGAGGTCCTCTTAGCCTCATTTTGAACCCTACAACTGCGCCACAAAAATCACAAAACAACTCTTATGAAGGGCTAATCACATGTATGAAGCCAAATTTCAACTTTCTCATCATTAACATTCCCAAATACATACTCATGGAATCTGGACACCTAAGTAACCATTGTTCAACGTCATCACATAGGGTTGGGAAGGTACGGGGTGTTACATTCTCCCCCCTTAGAAACATTTGTCCTCGAATGTTAATGATATTGCTTCAATTACAAATGCATTTCTATATTAGCACATGTACGCATAAACACTTAAGGCTCATGGATATTTACTTGTTATTGGTCTATTTTTACACTTTGAACTTTTTCTTCCATTTGAACAATATGGGTACGTCGATTTCATCATTTTTATTTTCTCAACTTCTCATGCTATCTCTTTGACTTGTTGATTTCTCCAAAGAACTCTTACAAAATTTACGTCTTTACTTATTAACCTTTTAACTTGTCAATCTAGAATAACAATAGGTATCTCTTCCTAGTGAGATCCTTCGTAATTTGTATATTTCCAATGGGAACAATATGAAAGGAACTCTTATACACTTTCAACCATTTCACATGGCATGTTGTCTAGGGTCAATTTTCCATTCTTTCTTAATTCCATTATATCTTTCATAAGTAACGCTTTTAAGAGTACTTAATCATCTATGATCACGAACATTTTTTTTTGTTTCTTTGGTCTCCCTTGTGACTCCTTCTATGTGCTAATATCTCCAATAGTGCCTTTACAGAAGCTACTTCTTTATTACTTATACATCTTTACTGGACATAATCCGAGATAGATCTCCCATACACTGTCAAAGCATCGCAAATGAACTACTGAATGAACTGTGGAGAATTCTTAGGATACCTTAAAGTCATATACGACTTTCCATGTTTCAATAGTATGGTTTGCTTGTCCATCTGTCTGAAGACGAAAAGCCATACTTACATTCCCTTGGGTTCCCAATATCGTCTGGAAGAAAATATTTTCACAATTGTGTGAACTTAATAAGTCTATCAATTATTACCCATATGGCATCACATCTGTTTCCAACTAAAAAGAATCTCTACATAGCCTATAACCTTCAGATTCCAAACACTTTACCTTTACTTGTTATTACTTCAATTACTGAAGCATAAATTTTGCAATATTATTTTCATGTAATCTTATCAATAAGTCGCTTCCAAATCATGGTACATATTGATTCCTCCCTACTACATGGAATATCGTGAATGATGTGCTTTTACCATAATGCATTTCTTTAGCTCATATATATACCCGATACATAAAAGCTACCTGATACTTCATTTCATTGCCTATAGTTAATGCACATTCTCGACGTGTCATCATTTGTCGGGACAATTTATACTGGTACACCTTACGGGGACAGACTAGTATCCTTCACTCTGACTAAGTGACATATGTACCCTTTCATTCAAGACATTCTTTTGTGGACAGTGAAATTGAAACCCCTTAACTTGGCACTTTACCGTGGCATAAAAACCAACCAATCCATACTCATTATAATCATCAGGATCCACCATTTCAAGCTTAATAATATCAACCAAAATAGATACTATACACTGCGGTATAGTCTTTTAATTACCATGATCAGATACAATTCAACTTACAACACTGGCTCTATTGCACGATCTGGAATGAAGAAAAGAAACAACATCCTAAATGACCCGCAGCCTCCTACTTATAAATGTGGTGCACAACACATTGATAAGTAAGACTCTACTCAGACACGGCTTTGTAGACACCCTTAGAACGACCTGCTCTGATACCACTTTTGTTACAACCCGAAATCCCATTCGGGCCGGACTGGAACCCGAAGCAGATATGGCTCGAGAGAACCAATCTTTGCTCTTGAACATTCGTATGCATATCTTCGTATGAACCTTATTATGCCTCATGCAACTATGCGGAAGTCATGAATTATGGAAACATATGCTATAAATATATATATAAAACTTGGCCGTTGGGGCCATCACGTCTAACTGAACGTACATATCTTAAATCCATATACCCACATATGTCTACAAAAGCCTCTAACAGATGCATTTACCATACCAACTAAAATTCGGGACACGTCCCCGCTTTATACAAAATTTACAACATCAAAACGACTGTACAACTGTGACTCGAAAAGTCCCGAAGCAACTAGGGCTCACCAAAGATCTGCAAATAATTGTCCACCTACTGTGGAGGTCTACTAATGCCTGCACCTGCAACATGTAAGGTAATTCCCCCGAGGGGGTCAGTACGAAGAATGTACTGAGTATGTAAGGCTCATAAGAAATCATCATACATCATAACAACAATAATGGAGTCAATATAAGAGAAATGGTAAGTGTGAATAAACTCTCTTTTTGTATGTGAGGAGATTATGAATATTTCTACTGTTATTGAAATTTATCATCCTCTATATACCCCCTTATTCGAGAGAGACTTACTTTTACTCAAGAGACTTGCCTCCAAGAGATTCTTTATACGCAATAGATTCTTTCTTGCTTTTACGCTCATCATCATCATTATTTGTCTTCTTGGTTAGCATACATCCATAACTACATCCACTCTTTGGTGGGTTATTAACTACATCCACTCTCCGATGGGTAAATTACTACATCCATGCTTTGATGGGTAAATTACTACATCCACACTTTGGTGGGTAAATTACTACATCCACGCTTTGGTGGGTAAATTGCTACATCCTTGCTTTTGTGGGTAAATTGCTACATCCACGCTTTGGTGGGTAAATTACTACATCCACGCTTTGGTGGGTAAATTGTGGGATCGACCCATGCTAGGTGTTCTTTTCACCCCTGGGCTGCCGCCCGAGATTACTCATCGATTATACATCATTTATGATTTGGGAGAGATTGATTTATTCACTTATGAGTGATTGATATATTGAGGATCATGATAATTTATAATATCGGGCCTCCACCTTCGGTGGGTTAGAAATGACATAGCATAATATTGGGATTATTCCACATTGAACTTATACCCTCTAGAATGTGATCCATACTCAATGAAACGTATAGAACCATGCGCATTACTTCTTTACAATCTTATACCCCTTTACTAGGTTATGAGAAGGACACGTTAAAGATCATAACACTAAAGCTCACACTTATATACACATCCCACTTCACTACCTTACTTCATGAGATTGACACTTTAATTTGTGAGGAATAATTATACTAACTTGCACATCGTCTCTCCTATTACTCTTATGAGATTGGTACTTTTACTTATGGAAGATTGGTACAAGGGTAATCACCATACTATAGTACTTTGGAACAGTACATGATTGGATAATGCCATACAAGATTAAATAGATTCTCTTATGTTATTACTCTCTTGAAATAGTTCTTCTCAAAATTTCAACGTTATGACATCTTCGGAACCCCCCAGACACCACTTTGTGGGAATACACTGGGTATGTTGTTGTTGTTGTTGTTATTGTTGACATCTTCGGAACTCCAATGAATGAACAAGAGATAAGTGAATCATAAGTCATCTAAGAATAATGAATAACAATATACGTTACCCTGAATTGATATACTTCAAATCTCTCGGAATTGAAACAAGCCCAATGTCAATAGGAACAATATGTTGTAGAAGGATATGGAAAGAGTAACCTTACATACCTTGTATTCTCAATACGAATATACAATCTTAGATGTGCATACAATAGTACCGCTCCTTCTTTATGTGTCACTCTACAACACAAATACATAATGAGATTCACATTAACTATCAACTACTTTACAAATGCATATAACATCAATGAGTTACATGTTTGCCTTTAAACATGTCATTTCCCATTGACAAAACCATTGATGAAATTATTATTCCAAAAATCCCCCAATATTCCATACATTGACCAGTACATGATAATCAATACATTTCACCACAACACTTCTCCTTTACACTTTCTTATCCACACCACATCACAAATAATCCATCAAGTCACCTTAATACACCTCATAGCACATATCTGTCAAAATCTCATAATTTACACTTATATGAAAACAACAAGTTTAATAACAAAATCACACCATACATGTTCATATTTTATCCATACCATGCTCTTTCATCAAAGTCACAAGTCATAATTCAAGCTTGAATCTCATGGATCACAAATCTTTTATAAAAACACAAAGTACCATGTTCAATACTTCCAAGCATAACCAACATGATTTACATACTCTCCCATGCATATAATGTATTAATCCATAACAATAATCACTTACCCAAGCTTGAAAAATGATGATCTTGCTCCAAAAGTTGGCTTTGAACTCTTAGGGTTTGAGAGAAAAAAAAAATGGTTGAGAAATATCTAAAAGGACATGTGATTTCCAAATGAATAAAAATCAGCCTTTTTGCCCTTTATATAGGCCCTTAATTTTTCATCCTTAGCCACTCTTGGCATTTAATGCAATGTGTTGCATTAGTCAATGGAAGAATGGGTCATTTGACCCATTCTTGGCCCATGTTTTCTTTCACATTTTGGGCCCTTTTTGAGCCCAATTCACTTAACCCAATAAAATCAATAATTCATCATGTTTAATTCATTTCATACACTTTACGACAATATTCCCACTTACAGGATTCACACTCGTAGCCTCAATTCCAAAAACAAGCAATTCTAGCCACGTATGGCTTATTTTGACCATAAGGGTAAAATCGTCATTTTGACGCCAAATTCGTTCACGACTAATTTTATCATACCAATATAATACTTCATTCATTTCATGTATATTCTCATGGTTGTAGAAGAAACGTGGCAAAAATTTGTTCAATACGTCCCCGGGCACCCTTGGGACTTAAAAAAATTCCAACTTTGAAAGTGGCCAAAACCAGCGTGGCATGCCCTTGGGCGCGCCATCTTGTTGCCTCTGGACTAAAAATTTTATCCCATAGCGGCATGGCACTCCCTCTAGCGTGCCCCACACTTAAAATTTTCAAAAATTTCATTTTTCGACTTTTCTTCGCGGGTTTGGTTAGATACTTCAAATCTTATTCTTTAACTTACTTCTTACTCTTAATATCCTTTGTGTAGAGGTCCTCTTAGCCTCATTTTTAACCCCACAACTGCGCCACAAAAATCACAAAACAACTCTTATGAAGGGCTAATCACATGTATGAAGCCAAATTTCAATTTTCTCATCATTAACATTCCCAAATACATACTCATGGCATCTCGAAACCTAAGTAATCATTGTTCAACGTCATCACATAGGGTTGGGAAGGTGGGGTGTTACATTTATGTACTCTCCTTTTCTGGTTTGTGTTGATATAGTGAAGTTGGCACGTCGTGAAAGAGATTTCTTTTCAAAAGCCTAGATGATAATCATGATAGGGTTTAGGCAGATCAATTTATTGTTGTGCCTATTGACGTTTTTTTGGATTGCTTTTTCCCATACTTGGAATGTACAACATGAGTTCTACTTTTCCCTTATATCGTTCTTTTTCTACATGTCTCTGTCGCCTTTTTGTAAACCCTCATTCATGGTGCTTTCTTTTTCTAAAATCTCCAAAGTGGGAACCAAATGAGATCGTTTTGGATTAACTGGTCGGCACACTCTGTGAATGGGTTTCTAAACTTTAGCTACCTCTACCATCGATGCCCGATTATGGCAAAAAAAGCTAACAAACAAGGATAGAGGGTCAAGAATCATGGTTCCACATTGCCCCTTCCTATAATGATATATTTGGCTTCAGTCTCTTAGCTCCTACTTATTTCACGTTCTTTTCACAAGTTAAACTGGGTTCCATTCATCTTTTCACCTTAGGTAGTCATCCCAGGCCCAGTTGGCTGTGATTCTTCTAGGCATCACCCAGTTCATTTATTATGCTGGGCCACCTACCTCCTAATAATTATCGTCAATTCTTTAGAAGGAATTTTAGAGGGGTGCTAGTGAAAAAAAAAAGACGTCCTTCGCAGCTATCGATACCATAGCTGAGGGATTAGATTAAGAAAGTTCATATGGTGAGACGCTTTTTAAGAGAGTTAGAACCTCGAGCATACCTATGCTTGATATATTGGAAGCTGGTAGGTCATTTTAAGATAATGTTGTTTGGGCCAATTCTCATACCAGTTCCCTCCTGACATCTTACTTATTGGGCTCTCAGCAAGCAGGGACCTTTCAGTAAATTTGAACTTGGGATCTTCATAAATGTGTTTGGCTGGTTCTAGATCCTTGAGGCCTTCTTCCCCAGTGTGTGCAATATCCTACTAACTTTCTCCCCTTGAAACCTCTAAAATCCATGTCATTGGTAATCTTAGATTTTCTAGATATTGAGTTTCCTATAGTCCTCAAGATCTATCGAAGACTTTCCCTGCTCCAATTCTAGATTCTTTTCGATAGAGAGAGGCTCCCCTGAAAAATCCCAGTGGAGGTTAAACTATTATCAAGGCCAGCAAGGGTGGTTATTAATCCGGGTCCCATAGTCTTATAGAAGGATCAGGAAAGGATAAGTAAAATAGCCACAAAATGTCTTCTAAATGACTGTGCTTATGCATTTACTAAGATACATGGTTCGAATCACCCCAACATTCTTATAAGATTTCTTTTCAAATTTTTTAATTTTTTTTATGTTTTTCTTCGTGTAGGCCCATGTATTAGCCACTGAAAGGTGCTTTCATCAAAAATCGTAGTTATCCATGGCTTGGAGCCCTTTAGTATCTGTCGATACACTTTTCTACCATGATCTAAAATAAAGGCATTGTAAATCGAGTTATTCATCACTAGGGGTAAGAGAGACAATTACAGTTAGGACACTTAATATCAGCATAATAAGACATTGTACTATAATGAGTAGAAAACTGCACAGACTTGGTTTATTAGGCCCTCATATGGAACTAACCTATTATTGACAAGAGGATTCGTCACATGAGTTCAAGGATGCTCAAGATTACTAATGACACCTCATCTTTAGAGATATCAGTCCATTTTCAAGAAAAAGTACATTATCTGAAGAAGAAAATCAACTCTGAGATTAGGAAATTTTGGTTTCGAAAGAAAAGACTTGACCTGGATAAGGCTTGCGGTGTTATATTAGTGAGAATTTAGACCCTCGAGCAAGTGAAGGCGGGAGGTTTCAACATCGATGAAGGAATAATTAAGTCGACCTTATGTTTTCAGGCATTTTGCGTCTAATTCCAAAGAGGACGTCTCGGATTCAAAAGCAACTAGCAGCTTCCAGGAGGACAATATCAGCGAGTACGAACCTTTTTGAGTCCTCAAACCTTGTAATATTTTGTACAACTTCTTCTTTTACATTTTGTACGATCGTCGTTAGAGTTACTGTCCCTTTGTACTATTGAAGTTCTTTGAATAAAATTTCAATCTTTCTTTTTTTGTCTTGGGTGTTTTTTGTATTTGAATCAATTTATTCCTCTTCAAGTTTTTTTTGAGCAGATATTTGTTGTTTGACCTTTTTCCTTTATCCGTTCTCAAATCATTGCCTTTAGGGGGGGAAAGGATCTAGAAAGACTTTTCACTACAGCTGAATAGTCAAAATGGGGAACAAGCAAACCACCTAGGGCATCTCACCTTCTACTGAAATGTGTTTTCATAATGCCTTAGATTAACTACTTTAGCCACATTGTGTACGTCTATTGCTTATATAGAAGGCGATCCATAAGGGTCGCTTAATAGGGTTGGGCCTATAAAATTTATTTTTACCTTATATTTTTCTTGATTGCCTTATTGCTCTTCAATCATTTCTTTTAGAGTAAACCAAAAGAGCTTTTTTCTTCTAAGATAGCAACTAAGAATCATCCTTAGGTTTTTTCCCCAGCTACTACATCCTTTTTCACACCACATATTTCTCTTTGTCATATTTGGGTCCGAGCCAATAGTTTTCGAGAAATAAACTCCCTTAATATCTTTCATGATAAGACTAATTGTATTGGGCTAATGGTGAAGCAATGCTCCAAAGTGAAGAGGGCTCACCAACTGTATACACCGCAGGCTTGACAATCTCTTTGTCTTATAGTGCCTTTTGGGCTTGGTCTCTACCATCTCTTTTCTCATTATGGGTTTGTCTCGAGAAATACTAACCATGCCCTCTACTCGAGCTTGCCCTATCGCTCAATAAGTATGGAAAACATCTATTCTATTAAGATCCCCTCGAGTCTACTCTTATTGGGACTAACTCTTAGCCGGTCTTGGGTTGATGTCCGATTGATTCTTTACTGCTTTTTGTTCGTTCTAGACTCAGATTCCCTTATTATGAGTCCTATAGAAGTCATCTTCAATTAAGATTTTAGACTCATACCAATTACGTACATCCACTTATGTTGTGCATTTGAACTCAATCAAGCCTTCTTTAAGTTTAAACAATGCCACTAAGCTCTCGGGATTCAAACCCTTGGTGAATAATTGCCCAGTCAGCAGGAACCATTAATAGCTTCAGACTCTCTATCTAGAATCTGGCAACAAATTATTGGAGTAGCTCTGTTTCTTCCTATTCTATCTTGAATATGTCTCCTATTTGGATTAGCACTTTCTTCGCCCCAGCATGAGCCATGATAAATATATGAACAAACATGTTAAAAGAATCAACCAAATTTTTGGGGAGAAGATAATATCAGACTAGCGCTCCTCCAGATAAGTTTTCCCCATACTTCTTCAGCATCAATGACTCTGCTTCTTCTTTGGTCAAGTTAGTATCGTTTTATGGTTGTAATGAAGAATAGAAGATGTTCTTGCAGATCTTTGTTCCCGTTGTTGCATCCAAACACACGCAAATGCATGCAGTCGTATAAGTAACAAAGGATGTAAGTCCAGATATTGTACCCACTAAAATTTGATGAACTAAAGTTCTAGTTTGAATTCTTATTTTATTTATTTAGTAGGTAACAAGCTATAAAGAGTGATTTATGTATGAATGTAACTAATAACAATTGTAAACAGGTCATGATTTGATGTTTCAAAATTCTTATTAGAGAGAAGATCCAAGGTTGTGGTATTTTGATAGTCCATTTGAGTTCTCAAACCATTCGTTCAATTGATTTCCTTAGTTACTAATTGCTAGTTGATTTTAGCTATATTGAGAGTCTTATAGACAACTCTAAGCCTACTCGACTATTTCTAACACTTATATTTCTATGGTCATTAATCGATAGTGAAGTATATGTGATTTCACTTTCGTGTCAACTGAGTAAGGCTTATAGGTATATTCATATCCACATTAGCGAATTGTCCACCTTTCCCTACAAGGTTGACAACTAGCCACTATCTTCCTTTATTATGCATATAGAT
Organism: Capsicum rhomboideum; assembly: GCA_031232105.1. NCBI lineage: Eukaryota > Viridiplantae > Streptophyta > Magnoliopsida > Solanales > Solanaceae > Capsicum > Capsicum rhomboideum. The sequence goes on along the minus strand of CP124715.1, from coordinate 111,132,265 downwards.
TCTCTATTACTAGTTCAAATCTATGCACCGCAAATAGTGTTCGATAGGTGATCAGTCAATCAAATAATTAAGATCAAGAGAAGCTAAGTAACTCAACAATGGAAATCAAAATCAAATAACATGATAATCAAACATCAACTTTCATGTCTTAACCACAACCCTAGATATTATGAGTTTAGCTACTAATGAATTAATTACAAGCAATCAAATTCATGAAAAACTAATGTTGCAATGATTATAGTTGTAAAAATAAAATAAAACCTTACAATGATTCGTTCTTCTCTTCTCTCTGAGTTTCTAGGTTTGAATAATGAATAAAAATGAGCTAAAGGAGGTATACATATAGGTCCAAGAAGTCCCAAATGATTCTACCATTAAAAATTTAACTCAACTGAATCTTGGCCTAACAAAGGCTTGAGACGACACCCCAGGGGATCACCTAAGCCATTTGGGTAGTGGGCTCTTATGGTCATGTTGGGGGTTGCCTACTGCACTAGGATGACACCTCAGGTATTACTTTAGTGTATTTTGGAATCTCTTTCACTTTTTTGTGATGTTAACCCCCTCGTCTTGGTCTTGCACCTTTGCACTCATTATGGATCAACATCTTTAGCTTTTACTCAAACTTCAAAGCTCATATATGCTCCATTTACACCCGAACTCATTTAATTCACATCTTACACATCAAAATAGCTAGAATAAGTGTAATTCATACTTTTCTAAGATCAAAAGACAATTTAAAGCAACAAATGTGAGGTGAATATATGACTTTTAGCCTCACATCAACACCCACACTTGAACTCTTACCCTTCCTCTAGTAAGCTATACACGCATGCACCATACTCTAACTCTAATTATGCCATTTGAATAGGTATACCTAAGCTAAGGCTATAACGACCACAGATAACAAGTTCTCATTACAACATGCTTTGCCCATTTACACATTCAAAACTTATAAGCAACCACTTCAAGACCACCTAACCCTAAGAACTAACTCCATGATATTCATAAACACTCATAATTCACCTAATCAATATATCAACCACTTCACCTATCTTTCATCAATCATGTGCCTTTGATGTTCTCATGTGCCTTAAAAAGGCCTCATCTGATATACACCTCTATCCTTTAATTTTAGATAATAGGAAGCCTTTGATGACAAGTTATGAAATCTTCCATTAGAGATAGATGGATCAGAATATGAAGATTTCAAAAAAACCAATATGACAATCCCCTTTAATCTCGCATTCTGATGGGATTATAGATCATCACTCGTCTAATTCTGGCCATCTATATGAGAATTTACCCATAATAGCATGCTGCATATTCTTTACTATATCCTTCTTTTACTTCTACTTGTGTTTACTTTATGTAAGACTCACCATCTAGTAATTTGACTACCTTGATTAGGATTGATATTTCTACAGTCTTTGTATTTTGCACGGCAATGTTTAAGGCTTGAGGTTTCAACATGTATGAGTATTGCATAGTAGGTGAACTTAAGAGTGTAATGATTGGCATTGTTGTGGATGTTGTAGATGATTGGGGGCTTTATCCAACCACCATAGATGGATAATCGATGGCCATGGTATTAAGGTTCAATAAGCAGCTAGGGTTAGTACCATAAAGAGAGAAAACGAGCCTTGATTTTTATAATCTAAAGAAATTCACATGAAATTTCTTCCCCTAAATATTCTTTTGACGTTATTTTTTGATTTCATTTGATCATGTGATTGTCAACAATATTTCTGTTTACAATCATTTCTTGGGACAATTAGATTTATAGATGGGTCAAGAACATGTGTTGCGATTTTAGCTTTGAGTTAGTAGCGAGAGTTTGCAAAATAGTAAATAACTCAAATGAAAAGCAAAGCAGAGATCGAAAACAAATATGAATGACAACATAGTCCTTAGTTCTCTAACTATGAGCCAGACATGATGGTGATTGTAAGGCTAGCAAGTGTAACAATAAGAAATAAGTTAAAAATAACTAAGGCAATAGAGAAAGCTTAAGAACAAAGCTAAAGTTTTTTATTACTTAAGGATAGAGAGGAACGAAATCTTATCCCTTTATAATGGGGGATGGGGTACCTATTTACAGGGTACCAAGATTGCTTTTATCCAATAGGTGTATGCCATTTTAAACCTACAGTAAAGCAACTAATGGTTGAGGGTCATTTGTCATTGAGCCATTGGAGGATGTCAGTCGAGTATTATGTGTCTAACGTGGTTTAGTTAAGGGTTACATATGCACCTAAGAGCCCACACATACTATCCTTATGTCTATCCTTTCGTGAACAATCACCATCACTGCTAATCTTGAGCCATTCCTTTCTTACCCGAGAGGATGTTCCCTCATCTTAGTTTCATCCCCGAGATAATGCCTATCATAGGTCGTTTCCAATTCTACTCGACCCGAGTTGGCCCAAACTTTATTAAAAGCTATTTTCCCCATATAGATAGTCCCTCCATCATTCAAGCACAGTACTATTGTGGGCAAAAGATGGAAAAGTAAACCAAAAAAATACTTCTTGTAACAAACCAAGGTCACACTTACTCAAATTAGCATGAAATTTTATTCTGTTGTGGTATTTCTTTGAGGAAGTTGGCTATTGTGATCCCTATGTGATCTTACCCCTGGCTACTGGTCAGTAGCTCCAAGGTTGTACTTTTGGTGCCACAGCCTTGTCTCAGTTGTTTTCTCCTTTTGATGTATCAACCTAACATATCTTTTTCCCTCTTTATATATTTTCACTCTTTTATTTGTTCATTCATTAGTTGTAGAAATAGATAAACAATCTTTTTGGTTATCCAAATATCTATCTTTGGAAATGATAGAAAACTCTTAACAATTTGACTGCTGCATCTTGTCACATCATACACAGACAATTATCCACGTGTCCAACATCTAGAGTTCTTTCCTCATTTCTGCTTAATGGTTCCTGGCTTATAAATTCCAAGCTCTTCTGACTTTTTTTCTACATATTTTCTCACCCCTGGCCATCTCATACCAAAAAAGAAATAAAAATTTCTCTCGACACCAATGTGTTTGCCCTTAGTTTTGCTATAGTCATAGACTCATTCTTGTTTTCAACCCCGGCTAACTATCCATAATACCTGTGTTTGGGCTTGTGACGAGAGTGAGATAAGGACTATGGAAAAAGTTTGAGGCAAATGTGGCAGGTGATACTTCAGTCGAACTCCTTTCCCTGTAGCGGTCCTGGTTTCTTCTTTTGATGTTGTGATTCCTGCCACCGACATTGCCAAGTGTGTTAGAATCTTGCCCCAAGTTTTGCCTGATCCACTTTGGTGGATTATCTTGTACCAGTATATGAGTTGCATCAAAGGTACATGGTTATTGCGTTGGACTCCACGATCTGAAGGACTCTCACTAGCCTTTGATGAAAGAACCTGAGTTGAAAGAAAACCTGACCCCCCATTGATGAGGATACACTGTTGTTGGGGGCACGTCTTGGACAACTAGTCTCTTTCTTAACATCTCTAACCTCCACTAAGGGTGTCACTACTTAGGTCACCGCCATCATCAAGAGTGAATAAATCATGTTCCCAGAGGTTCCTCGATTGGGACGCATGATTCTTTCTAAGGGCACAAAATTTGCATGGACGTTGTAATCTGAGGTATTCCAGTTTTCTTCCAAGGAAGAAAAATGAGGTAGTACAACTTCTCAAGTCGGTCTTGTTTTTTGATCCTTTGTAGGAACTACCCATAATAACAAACTTGCAAAATAGATTATATGATGATAGTGCTTTCCTCGAGCCCTCTTTGGTCTTGCCTTTTATGCTTTGTTGCATAGTAGATTCCACAATTTTTGTATTATGTAACATTTTTCCCTATTTAGAGGTTGTGTTATAATAATAAATAGAAACTTAATTCCCTTGATTGTGTGCTCAACCTTTAAGTTTGTTATTACCCTTGTTTTTTGCAAATTATCTTTTGAGTTGGTAGCGTTGTTTTTGGGGAAGCGACTATTCCCACATTATAGCTTTGGGCTAGTGATTTTAATTTTTACAGCGTATTTGTTGCATACCCTCTCCCTTCTAGGATTCCCTCTAAAACTTTCACTCTTAAAGCAAAGAGCCTCCTGCCATAGTGCTTCCATTTTTCAAACGTCGATTGTGTTATGAGACCGCTCGGTCTTTGTACTGACCTCATCTTACCAAAGGATCGGAATTTAGACACCATCTTGTTCATCTTGGTGCCTTGGAGGGGCTTTGCTGAAGATCCCGACTTGGACTAATTAAGACCTTAGAGACCCCATCTCAAACTGATCTTGTTGGATGACTGGCTTCCTATGGTGTGGAAATATTTTTGTTCTCCTAAGATCATGGTGTTATAGTTTTCCCTATCTTGAGTTTTCCAAGGATCGGGGAAATCAGGGCAAAGGGTTATTCTTTTTTGTCTGACCCAACATGATCTTTACATTCACCCTAAACCCCGTACCCGAGATCCTTAAGGGTGACCTCATGTACTGAGCATCGGGTTTATTAATTAAACTTCTTGACTTCTCATATCTTCTACTCTTGGGTAAAGGCGGGGAGTTTAAGGGGATTCTTCATTTTTTGAGATCCTAGTTGTTAAGTTTCAAGGAGATAGGTTAATTATGATGCCTCGATTCCTGAACACTATCGCTTTGGATCTTGTCTTAATTCGTTGATCCATCTACATGGTGATCATTCATAATGTTTTGCCATCTGTGCATTTTAGAGGGGTTTGGCTATAAATAGCCGTCTTTTAGACCTAATATCACATCTTTTTCCATATCTTCCACCTTTGCTAGGGGACGAGAGATAGTTAGGATAGAACTGGTCCTATTTTTATAGTGCCCTTCTCCGAATTTTAACACCTTGTACCTTCCCAACCCTACTTGACGACGTTGAACAATGTTTACTTAGGTGTCGAGAGACATATGTATGTATTTTGTAATGTTATTGATGAGATAATTGATATTGGGCCTAGTACATGTGATTAGACCTTCGAAGGAGGTGTTTTGTGACTTCGTGGAGCATTTGTGGGTTTAAAAATGAGGCTTGGAGGACCTCCAAACAAAGGATATTAACGGTAAGAAGTAAGTTAAAGAATAGAACTTGAAGTATCTAACCAAATCCGCAAAGAAAAGTCGAAGAACGAAAATTTTCAAAAAAAATAGGCCAGGCGCGCCAGAGGGCATGCCAGGCCGCTTTTTGCCCAAAATTTTTGGGCACAGGCAGCAAGGTGGCTGTAACACCCCGTACGTTTCTAAGTTTAGCTGACGATCGAAACATGTAGGGAAAAATGAAAACATGAGAGAATTGATGAATTTCGTATAGAATTGTGGGCATTTAAAAGCCTTAGACAATTGGCCCTTAAATGAGGCCCAAAAATACAAAGAAGACATGGCCCAATAAGGGAATTTTTGACCCATTCTTCCAAGTTGATCCATTTGACTAATCCACCCTTGCATTAAATGACTAAGGAGAAGATAAGAGAGACATGAGAGACTATATAAAGGAAAAAAAATCAGATTTTAATAGCATAGAACTCTCATCACATTTTCTAGAATTTTCCAACCTTTTCTCCTTTGCTCTCAAGAAACCCCAAGTCACTCTTTTGGCCAAGATTATCAATTGGTAAGGCTTGGTAAGTGTTTATTATGTTGGGTTAATATATGTTATGCATATTATATGGTGTATATTATGTTGGTTATGTTGGTGTACTATTGAAATGTTCACAAGAAGTGAAATGTTATATGTTGCGAAATCGGAGGATGGTTTGTCTTGTAAACTTGACTATGGACTTGTGGTTTTGAAGGGAATGAATTTGGTGGAGCAAATATTGATATGTGGTATGTTATTATGGTCTTACTTTGTTTTATTCTTGTGCATAACGTTTGGAGTTGATATTGTGAAATTGGTTACGGTTTCGGTGCCGTATTGGCCGTGAAGTGTCGTTTTGGGTGATGTTATGTGTGTTGTGAGACCATGGCTGGTAGTTGGCATGTTATATGATCAAAAATATGTTAAAATAAGTTTGGTTATGATCATGGACCATTCATTTCATAAAAAGACCCCAAAATGACCATTTCGGCAAAAACCGGGCATCCGCCCTCGACAGGGGAGCACCTACCGGCGCAGGTGCCAACGCAGGTGCCCCTGAAATCTTCCAAGCAGAACCTTCGAGCGCAGTTCATCCACCTGCGGGTGCAGGTGGCTCCACAGCCCAAGGCGGATTGTCGAATTTTGTGTTTTTGCGCCCCGTTGGCCCCCCGAAGCCCCCGTACCCTTCATGGATGAAGTTATCAACTTATGGGACCTCTTGAATGACTTTAACGGAGTATACCAATGATATTTTGAATACTACCAATTATGGATTGTTGTTCATTTGTGGGTTGACGACGTAATTGAGACGTAGTGTTAGTGTAGACATGTAAAGGATCAATTTGATACGAAATGACGTTCTAAAGTAACTATGTGATTCATGGTCATCTTGTGCACTTGTAAGGTAGTTGGTTGCTAATATAAGCTTCGTTATGTACTTGTGATGTAGAATGAGACGTAAGGAAAGAGCGGGACTATTGTATTTCCATATAAGCTTGGGTATTCATAGTGAGACGCAATGGTATGTAAGGTTACCTTGTCCCATAGTACTCATATTTATGTTACACTTGTCCTATTCCTAAATGTGCTATGGCATCCTATTTTCGGCTACCAAAGATTATTATCACATGCTTCCTACTTATTGATTAATTGCGAATCTCATGTCTCATGCCTCATATTCATTGATAACGTTCCAAAAGTCCAATAAGGTTGTGTTCCAAAGTTCCAAAAGTGACTATACTCATGTATCTTGTTCATTTATTATTGTCTAATGGTTCCAACAGGGTTATGTTTCCTCAAAGTCTATGTTTCCAACAATGCTATTCATATGTCTCTCACTCATTGGTTAATGATCCAAAGTTTCAAATAAAGATATGGCAACCATTGTACCAATCCCAAAGTAAAGAACAAAGTAATGCAAATATGGTCAATGATCAAGTATGGGTGGCAAGTCTAGGGGCGTAAGCCTAGCTCGACTAGATCCCAATGTATTGATTTATGGGTGGCAAATCTAGGGGCGTAAGCCTAGCTCGACTCGATCCCGATGTATTGATTTATGGGTGGCAAGTCTAGGGGCACAAGCCTAGCTCGACTCGATCCCGACGCATTGATTTATGGGTGGCAAGTCTAGGGGCACAAGCCTAGCTCGACTCGATCCCGATGCATTGATTTATTGGTGGCAGGTCTTAGGGGCATAAGCCTAGCTCTACTCGATCCCAACATGATGATATGTTATGAAAAAAACCCACTGATTAGTCGGGGCCCGGGTACATTGTGACACATGTATTGACAAGCAAGCATTGAATGTAAAGAAAGTAATGAAAGTAATCAAAGCAATTCACATGGCTTCCCAAAATGCAAAATGGTGACTTATCTAAATTGATTATTCATATGTTGTGAGTTCATTGAAATATTCATGTATTGTACAGTTTCATCTGAGCCTTGCATACTCAGTACTTATTTCGTACTGACCCCTTTTGGGGAATTTACCTTACTTGCTGCAGGTGCAGGTACCAGTAGGCCTCCCCAGTAGATTGCCAGTGTTAGCGGTTCTTTGGTGAGCTCCAGCTCATTCGGGGCTTCTCCGAGTCAGAGTGTATATATGTTTTGGTGATGTACATATTGTGTAAAGCGGGGACTTGTCCCGACTTATGGTTCAGTTTGGTCAATGTTCTTGTTAGAGGCTTTTGTAGACGGATGTGGGTGTATCAGTGTAAAAGACTTATGTTGTTTTGACTGGATGGCCTCAACGGCCAAGTTTCATACGTATGTATAAATATGTCCTACGTTTTTCTTTATTCGTCTTTCATGTTCTTACGCAATGGTGGTTATGATTATGATATGCATATGATTGAACATAGGCAAAGGTTAGTTCTCTCGGGCCTTATCGGCTACGGGTGCCAATCATGTCTCGATGGGATTCGGGGTATGACAGTGGCGCGCCCAGGGGCGTGCCAGGTTGCTTGTGCACACCTCTCAAATGTTGGAAATTTTTCTAAGTCCCAAGGGTGCCCAGGGACGTACCGGGCCGCTTTTTTCCACATTTCTTCTCCAACCACGAGCCTATACATGGAATGATTGAACTATTATATTGGTATTCCAATTTGGTAAAATTATTAGTGGACGAAGTTAGCATCCAAATTATGTTTTTACCCTTTATGTTTGAAATGAGCCATGATTGGCTAGAATCACTTGCTCTTGGGATTGAGGCGACGAATGTGAGTCTCGTGAGTTGGAATATTATTGTAACACATATGAAATGATTTAAACATGAGAAATTTGGTGGATTGTACATTGAATTTATGAATTGGGCTCAATGAAAGGAAGGCCCAAATGAGGCAAAAGACATGGCCTAAATGGGCCAAATGATCCATTCTTTCATTGACCTTCTAGACATGGCATTTAATGCTATAAATATTGGCTAAGTATGAATTGAGGGATTATATAAAGGGCCAAAAATCTGATTTTATTCATTACAAACACACATGCTTTTCTAGACAATTCCAAGAAAACCCATTTAGCTCTCAAAACCCTAAGTCATCTTTTGGAAAAAGATCATCATTTTTCAAGCTTGGGTAAGTGATTATTATTGTACTTTAATATACTATATGCATGGGAAAGTATGTAGATCATGATGGTTATATCTAAAGGTGTTGAATAGTGAACTTTTGCTTTTTGCTAAAGATGTGCCATTCTTGTTATTTAAACTTGAAAAAGGACTTGAGGTTTGAATAAAAGTGAATGGTATGGATGAGATATCAACATGTATGGTGTGATTATGATCCTAAACTTGTTATTTTTCTATAAGTGTAAATTACGGGATTTTGGCCAATATATTGTTATGAGGTATATTGAGGTAACTTGATGGAGCAATTATGATGTTGTAGTGCTGGAGAAGTGTAAAGTATGAACTTGGTGTGACATGCTATTGGTTTATGATGTATTGGTCAACGTTGGGCATGTTGTGGTATTATTGGTATGACCATGCCGTAAATGGTATTATAAGGGGGTAAATGACGTTATAAGGCAAACATGTGACTCATTATTCGTCTTATGTACTTGTAAGGTAGTTGATTGTTAATGTAAGTTCTGTTATGTAATTGCGTTGTAGAGTGAAACGAAGGGAAGAAGCTGGACTATTGTATTCGTATCTAGGCTTGTATATTCATACTTGGAAGTGAAGGTATGTAAGGTTACTCTTTCCGTATCCTTCTGCAGTATATAGTATTCACCTTGTTATGGTACTTACTCATTTTCGAAATGTTCTAAGGTATCTCATTTCAGGTTATCATCCATTGTTAGTCATATATACCTTATTCCCGATCTATGGTCATTCATGTGTCACATAACTATGAACATGGTTCCAAGTTCCAATAATGTTATGTTCCAAAGCTTCCATAATGTTATAACTACTAACGTTTCAATCTCATGAACGTAAAAGAATGAAGTCATGCATATATGTGTTTCCAATAATTTCATGATCCCCAATGTATTAATCTCACAAAAGTAAAGGAAAGAAGTAATGCAATGAAGCAATGAAAGAAGTAATTCCCATATGGTTACTTTATAATTTCCTTATGGTTACTTTATACTTTCTTTATACTTATTGAGTACGGGTGGTAGCTTTGTGGGATCCCGATATTGTTGGATCAGGGGGAAAGCTCAGTGAAGCAAAAGCCAAACTTGATGCCGAACCTGCTTCACCGATTTTTGGGTGATAGCAGGGGGGAAGCTCAGTGGGGCAAAAGCCTAGCTTGATGCCGAACCTGACAGGGGGTACGCCAAGGGTCGAACCTGCTTTATTTATTTATGATATATTATATTATTCTCCCACTGATCAGTTAGGCCCGGGTTATATTATTGACGGTATTATATTGACGGTTATATATTATTGACGGTTATATATTGACGGTTTTGTATATATATAGATTATTGACGGATATAAAGATTGACGGTAATGTACATAAAGGCAAAGAAAGTACTGAATGCAAGATACATGGTTCTACACATACAGACAGAACGATAATGAAAGCAATATATATGATTCCAAACATATAGAACGATGGTTTATCCACATTGACTATTCTCTTATCTTGATTTCATTGAAGTTCATATCTTTTATACAGTTGCTCTTATCCTTACATACTGAGTACATTCTTCGTACTGACCCCTTTGGGGGACTTACTTTACTTGCTGCAGGCACAAGTGTTAATAGACCTCCATAATAGGCTACGAGTCATCCGCGGATCATTGGTGAGCTCCAGTTGGTTCGGGGCTTTTCGAGTCACTTGTGTACATTATATTGGTATTATAATTGTTGTATAAAGCGGGAACTTGTCCCGACTATAGGTTTGTTATGGTTATGTATCTGTAGAGGCTTTGTAGACGGTTGTGGGAAGACAAATGTAAGAGACGTATGCCCATTTTCGACATGATGGCCCTAACGGCCAAGTCTTATATATATATAGCATATGTTTCCATGATTTCCACTATTGACATCTTATATCTCTATGTGATGGTGCTGCTTGTTGAGTAACATGCATAAGAATGGTCATGAGGAAAGATTGGTTCTCTCGGGCCTTATCGGCTTCGGGTGCCAGTCCGGCCCGAATGGGATTCGGGTCGTGACAAAATTCCCTAGATGTCTTGATTTTGAACTGAGTTTCTCCAATAGTTTTTGCTTTATCTTTATTTTTGACCCCAAAGTTTGACCTTAGTCTACTTCACTGAGGTCATCGATGAGGGTAAGGTAAGAATTATGGGCGAGGCCTCGGACAAAAGAGTTTTGTAGTGGGTTCCCCTTTTTTCTTCCTCCTTAACTCCCTTAAGAAGTTGGCTCAACCTCTCGTATTTTTGAGCTCCTTCTCCAATCTTGGCAGTTCCAGATACAACAGGCTTTGAGGGTCGTATCAATCTACTTTGTATATGTCTTTCTGTGAATTGAGGTCTGGCTCTGTATATGAAGGATTACCTCTGAAGGAGCTTATTAGCCGAAGTTCCTCAAATCTTCTTAGATTCAGATTCTTCGGCATAGGATAACTTCACCCCCGACCCTTGCGACGGGAGATAACTATTTGAAGCCCGGGTTGCTAAGCCGTTACTTGGAGAATAATCAATCTAACTCAAGCTTGTTTGCTTCGCAGAGGATCATAGTTTGATCACGGGACTTTCATTATGATCACCCAATTTACGCCAATTAACGGGGTAAACTCAGGCAACCTATTGCATCAGAGAAGAAAGTCCGTCAATACTCTTAATGTAAGGCCTGGCCTTGGTGCCTTTTCTATAGTTTTAGGCGTATTTACCACCTGTTTGTATGAATGTTTCGTACTACATTCCTTCTGGTAATAAACCCAATATTTGTTAACTCTGAAGCAGTCATTCTATCGTGCCTATGATTGCCTTTTTTGTGAGTTCTTCTTGGGGGGTTACACCATAATTGTGGCCCATTTGTTCAATATTGAGTCATTTGGAATGACGATCGAAGACATTTGCTAACTGGTTTTTTATTTTGCATTCCTCTCACGTTGTTTAAGTTAGTTTCAATTCGACTTTAGACATTTTTGCCTTTTTGAACCTCATTATATTGAAGAGGGATCCCTTTGAATTTTATTTTGTTGCGTGTCTACTTGGATGTCTCCTAGGTATTTTTGCACGTAGCGTTAGAGCAATTATTGTTCTTTGTTTAGTTAAGTTGACTTTAATGGAACAATCTTGGGGTTTTAAGATAATTACGGATAAGTATTTAGTTACGCCTCTCAATGGGCATATTCAGTCCAATCATGTGATGGTCCTGAGTTTTTTGCTATTGGATGATCAGTCTGTGCGATGTCTGTGACTTACTCTTCCCAGGGAGGCTGCAAGTTGCGCACTTGCATATGTGGAAGTGAGACATGAGTCCATTTATTCGGCTATACAGACTTCTCCTCTAGTCCTTTACACAGACTCTGAAGTGGTAGTCTCATCCCCTTTCAGGGGCCAGAGAGGCCGCCCTTAGGCTCCACACCCTTTCTGTTCTAAAGAGTAGATCCCTAACCTGAGAGACCTTGTTACTGCTGCTTCGACTAGGGGACTTGTATTAGTAACTGAGATGAAATTTTAGACAGTATACATATACACCATCAATTTCTATAAGCTTTTCCATTCATTTCCTCAACCATTATCGGTCATTGTCTTTTACAACGAAAGAGCAACAAAGATTCTTATTATTCCCGAAAGTCCCTACTCCTACCTCATTAATGACCTTGCCAGAAAAATCATTTTTGGGATAAAAAATTGACAAAGGAAAAAAGAGTGTAGCTTGTCCTCCTTGGTCTTCGATTGTTGTGATCGAACTCTACCTGAAGCATACCTATAAAAGAACTAAAAATGGATCCATTAGTTGAAAAAATAAAGAGAGAGAAATTACCTGTCTTGCTAGGGCAATCACTTAGTTTATCATCTTTCAAGGAGCTCCCTGATCTGCGGGCATCCAGCTACCTTTGGTGCTTTTTTCGTAGTTGCACTTCGCTCTCTTACTCAAGAACTCCTTAAGGTGTCCACCCTTCAGTAGTTCGACGATCGCTTCTTGGAGGTAGCAACATTTCCCAGTGTCATGCCTGTGCATCCCACAGAATTCACACCAGGAGCTCGTGTCCCTTACGTTCGGGTTTGACCAAAGGGTCTTTGGGCATTTTGCTACCTTGATGTCCTGGATTGTCGAGACTAGCCACTCAGGGCTGATATTAAAGTAATATTCCGAGAACATGGGTGCTTCATCAATGGTGTACACTATGAGCTTTACTGCCTCTTGAGTCTATAATTACTTTCACGAGGGTTTTCTCTCCATATTTTGGTCATGTCGAGGTTGGCCTAAAGCTTGAAACCCATTGTTCTCGCTGCCACTTTCCTTTGCTTTCGTCGCCACTTTCCTAAAGCTTTAGGCTAGCCTCGACATGGGCCTTATGAAGCTATTAGCCAACATGTTAAATGAATTAACAAAGTTTTTTGAGAGAATAGAATACCATACCATGGCTCCTCTAAATTTCTTCACCATGACCGACTCAGCCTCTTCCTTGGTCAGGTCGTTACCATTGACTATCATAGTAAAAATGCTCCTAGGGTTTTGAGTCTCTATAGTACTTTGAGATGTCTGTCATTTTGAACCTCTTTGGGATGGGCCTTGTCACCACGGCGACCATGTAGGGTACCTTAGCGTAACTCTTAGATTCGAATCCATTTACTACCGATGAGGCTCCATGAATGTGATTCATCCGAGACTGAAGCTTGGAATACTGCGCCTTCATCTCTTTTCTCAGCAATTCCAGCATGGTTGTCGATGAGGCTACATCTTTGATTTTGGTCTCATCGTCCACCGTTGTTACTCCCTTTATTCTGCCTTGTGTTCTTGATCCTCTGGATCTTCCCGCTTGTTCCTCCTCAAGGCACTCGAAGTCACCCGAACTACGTGACCTGCAGTTCATCCATCCTTTTGTCCTACGCCTCTATCTGAACCATCAACTCCCTGTGAGATGCAACGAAGTCCTTTAGGAGTCCCTATAGGCCTTGCAGGTCACGCACCTCCATCTCCTCACTATCGGGGTCAATGGGTTCCTTTCGCCTTTTCTGCATGTTCACGATTGTCGTGTTCAAGATAAAAGACGTTTTCTTGTTATCGGGGATTGAATCTCCCCTCAAAACCTTCAGGGTTCGACTGCCCAATCCCTAGCATCTACTGGGGAGCGATATCCTCCACACGGTCGTTGTTGTCATCTACCATAACCTACTTTCTTGCAAAGCAAAACACTGAAAGAAACTAGCAAGAAGAAGCTAAAACCCATACAGTGGGCGCCAAACTGTTTATCGTCAGTTGGACAGTTGAATTATAGGTGGGTCAAAAACACGCGTTACTATTTTAGCTGAGAGTTAGTAGCGAGAGTTTGCAAGATAGTAAATAGACAAAGTAAATAACTCAAATAATAAGAAAAACAGGTATCGAAAACAAATCTGAATGACAATGTAGTCCATAGTTCTTTAGTTATGAGCCGATCGTGATCGCGATTGTTAGGTTCACAAGAAAAAAGTAAAAAAAGTAGCTAAGGCAATAGAGAAAGCTTTAGAACAAAGCTAAAGTTTTTATTGCTTGAGGATAGAGAGAAGCGAAATCAGATCCTTTTACAATAGGGGAGGGGGTGCCTATTTATAGGTTACCAGGACTGCTTTTCGCCAATAGGAGAGTGTCATTTTAAACATGCAGTACATCAATCAATGGCCGAGGGCCACTTACCGTTGAGCCGTTAGAGGATACCAGCCCAATATCGCGCGTGTGACGCGGTTTAGGCGAGGATTGCGTGTGCACCTGAGAGCCCTGACGTACTGTCCTTCTGTCTGTACTTTCATGCGTGGTCACCATCGCTACTAATCTCGAGCCATTCTTTTCTTGTCTGAGAGGACGTTTTTTTTATCTCGATTTCTTTCCCAGGAAAATGCCTATTGTGGGCCGATTCCATTTCTACTCGACACAAGTTGATCCAAACTTTATTAAAAACCTATTTGACAATTTTACATTGTGCAACATATTATAGAATTTAATGACATAAATGGCCTAACTTTTACATCTTTTCATAAATAGCATAATTAATTTCAATTTTAGCACATGTATAGAATTTAATTAATATGCTAATAACTATATGAGATCCCATAAATTCTGAATTTAACCTTTCTTATCTATTCCAACCTCTCTCTCCTACCATTAATATCTGTTCCATGATATTAGTAAATTTTTTTTGGAATTTTTTTTCCCTTTTCTCAATAATCGATATATACCATTTATATTCATCATATACTAAATAATTAAATAATATAACATTATATCTATTACTTTTCATGTTATATAATGTTATTATATGCTTGTCTAAATAATTTTATATTATGTATTCTGTTTATATTCAATGTATATAATAATAATAATAATAATAATAATAATATACATTATCAATATATATCTGTTGACTTAACAATAATAATAAAATATAATTAAACTATCATATTATACATGATATATTTTTTGTGGTAAAATTATAGTTAACATATATTGCTCCTATGACATTTACATTTGTTGTATCATTAAAAATATACCATATATACATACAATATTTATATATATTGCTATAATAATATTATATTTGCAGAATTATTTCAAGTATACAATTTACATACATATAATATATGATATATATTGCTATTATAGATTTATCACGTATACTGTTGACAAAAAAATATATAAACATCATTAGTCAAATTTATAAAAAATTAAAATAATTAAATAAGTATTTTATCAATGTAGAAACAAAATAAAATAAAAGGTTATAGAAAAGGAAAGTAATAATTCCTCAGCCACATTAATGCAGGCCCCAACAAATTAGTAGAAAATTATCATTACTTAATTAATTACAATCGTTTTATCTTTTATTTTTAATAAATTAATTTAGACAAAAAAAGAAAATTCATTTAACTTTAAATTTTAATTAAATATGTAATTATTCTTTGACTATTATTGTTATTTTAAAAATAAGACTAAAAATAAATAATATACTTTTTAAGACTGCATATTCATGTAAAACCGTCAAACTATTTTTTTCCGGTACAATTTCACCGAAATGACTATTTATGTACTTGCCTCAAAGAAGTAGAACCAAAAAAGCCCAAAGAGAATAAGTAGAATAGAATGATCCAACTATTGAATTTCTGAAATTTCGAAGAGGCAGAAAAAAGAAAAGAAAAAAAGGCCCTGAGTACTGGCGTCCCGAATTTCGTGGTAGCTTCCAACAACACTTGTCTCCATTCAATTAAGATACAAATCTTTAGATGTAAACAAGTGATTGCTTTGTAGTGCTCAGTCAGAGAGACACATCACATGTATGGGAGTGATTTAAGGGTTAAATGAATGAGAACCGACCCGCCTTCCCTTCTTTCTCTCGCTATTGACTCTGCCCTTGTTCATATCTCCTCTTATTCTGATCTCTCTTTCTTGCCTGATCACATTCTTCACGACCTTTTCCTGGTAACCCACCACTTCACTTTCTTCCTTTTTCTTTTTGTATATATTTAACTGTTTCTTGTGTTATGGGTTTTTATCTAACTTGCTTGTAATATGATCTGATTCTTGATTCTTGATGCATTTCTGGGATTTTCTTTTGTGGCTTCGTTTTGTAGCCAGTGCGAACTATCCAAATGTAAATTAAAGGAAACAGATTTGTGGATTGCACTTGTTATTATGCATCTATATATTATTTTCTGTTTGCCTTTGTAATTTATGGGTTTTGCATCTTTCAATTTTGGGCATGTTTTATTCTTTTTGGATTATCAAGTATATACTCTTATAAATTTAAAGTGATCTGAATCTTCGCACTTTAATGGGTTTTCCTTTCGTGGGTTCCCCTTTTTGTTCAGTTGTAAATCGTGTTTAATTATCATCAGTGTGAAAGAATTTTATGGCTTTTCTGTGGTCTATTTGTAAAGACTTTTGAGTTCATTTCAGTTTGACTGTTATTATGTGATATATCTATCCAGACTAAAGAGAGAAGAAAGTGATGTTCTAATGTTCAAGCCTGTGCTTGGGTAATTTTATCCCACTCTTTTGGCTTTACAAGATGACCGTAATTCACTTATTTTGTTTTAAAAAAGAGGATGATCTAAATTCAGCAATTTGTTGTTCAGACTTTGTCATGTAAGAGTATGAGAATAATCCTTCTGCATTTTGACCTGCCCTATACAGTGGATTAAATAAATACTGCGTTTTAATATCTAATTTTGTAAATTTGTTGTCTTGTCGTATCGAATGTTTATCTAAGGAGTGTTCTTTTGGCCCTTCTTAAAAAAAAAGGTGGAATAGAAATTGAATGATGAAAGGAGCTAAAGATGACATTGATGGTTATCTTTTATTTCTTTTTATGGGATGGAAGACATAGTGGTCAATAAAGTGAGTTGAGAACCATGAAATCCCAACAGAGACAAAAAATATTAGGTGATTTCTTCTCATCTGTGATAGACTTGGTGAATAGAGTTACCTAGTACCTGTTGCTAATGGGAGGTGCCAGGTATCTTGTGAAATTAGTCAAGGTGCGCTTAAGTTGATCCGACACCATAATTATCAACAACAACGAACTCAGTGTGTTCCCACTAGTGGAGTCTGGTAAGGTAGAATGTACACAGACCTTACCCCTACCTTTGAGAAGGTGGAGAAGTTGTTTTCGAAAGACCCTCGGCTGTGCAAATAGTGAAAAAGAGACAATAGCAATAAATAGAAACAACAAGAAGATACTAAGATACTGAAACAACAGATACCGATAGAAATCTAAAAATAAAGGAAAGAAATGAATAATACTGTAACTCTGGTCAAGGGAAGAAAACATGCTTGACTACTAACTAACCTTCTACCCTAATCCTCGACCTCCACACCCTGTTATCAAGGGTCATGTCCTCATTAAGTTGGAGTTGTATCATATCCTACCTAATCACCTCACTCCAATATTTCTTAGGCCCACCTCTACCCCTCCTCAAGCCTACTACGACCATCCTCTCACACCTCCTAATCGTGGCATTTGTACCTCTTCTCTTCACATGCTCGGACCATCTTAGTCTCACTTCCCGTATCTTATCCTCCACGAGAGCCACTCTTACCTTGTCCCGAATCTCTTCATTCCTAATATTATCTCTCTTGGTATGTCCTCACATCCACCTCATCATCCTCATCTCTACCACTCGCATCTTTTGAACACGATAGTTCTTAACCGCTAACGCTCCGCCCCATAAAGCATAGTCAGTCTAGCCACCACTAGGTAGAACTTCACTTTAAGTTTTGGAGGTACATTTTTGTCACACGGAACACTGGAGGGTAGCATCCCATTTCATCCACCCTGCTTCAATATGATGCGTGACATCCTCGTTAATCTCCCCATTATCTTGGATCACTGACCCCATGTACTTGATTATCCAAAAAAAAATGTTTCTTTCAGAAAATGGGGTGACTTGTAACTTTATTAGCAACAACAACAACAACAACATACCCAGCGTATTCCCACCAGGTGGGGTCTGGGGAGGGTAAAGTGTACGCAGTCCATACCACTACTTCAGATGAAGTAGAGAGGCTGTTTCCGATAGACCCCCGGCTCAGAACCGAAATACCATACCAGAGAAAACATAAGAACAAACAACACAAGGAGATAAAAGGAGATAACACACGAATAAGTGCTATAGGAGATACGACACCCACCGAGTAGTACTACATGCAATTAATTCGGGAATAACAAACATTACCAAAAGCACGCGAACAAGAGTCTGCCAAACAAAGCAACGAGCGCATATACAAACAAACATTCCTTCAAACAATCCTACCTACTAATATCTACGCCTTCCTACCCCCTAACCCTCTACCCTAATCCGCGCCCTCCACACCTTCCTATCGAGGGTCATGTCCTCTGTAAGCTCTAACTGCTCCATGTCATGCCTAATCACCTCCCTCCAATATTTCTTTGGACTAACTCTACCCCGTCTAAAACCATCCCCCGCCAGCCTTTCACACCTACGCACTGGAGCCTCCGTGTACCTCCTCACTACATGCCTGAACCATCGTAACCTCACTTCTCGCATCTTGTCTTCCACCGAAGCCACTCCCAACTTCTCTCGAATAATCTCATTTCTAACCCTATCGCTCCTGTTCAGTCCACACATCCATTGCAACATCCTCATCTCTGCTACCTTCAACTTTTGCATGTGGGAGTTTTTAACTGGCCAACACTCCGCGCCATACAATATAGCCGGACGGATGGCCACTCTGTAAAACTTACCCTTAAGCTTCAGAGACACCTTCTTATCGCACAAAACTCCAGAAGCTAGCCTCCACTTCAACCATCCTGCACCAATACGGTGCGTGACATCTTCGTCAATCTCGCCATCCCCCTGAATCATAGACCCCAGATACCTGAAACTACCCCTCCCCTGAATCGCCTGGGAGTCTAGCTTCACTACCATGTCATCCTCCTGCGTCACAGCACTGAACTTACACTCCAAGTACTCCGTCTTCGTTCTGCTCAGCCTAAATCCTTTAGACTCTAACGTCTGTCTCCAAACCTCCAACTTATCATTAACTCCTCCCCGGGACTCGTCAATAAGCACTACATCGTCCGCAAATAACATACACCAAAGTACCTCTCCTTGAATCCGCCGTGTCACAACATCCATCACCAAGGCGAATAAAAATGGACTCAGAGCCGACCCCTGGTGCAACCCAGTCAGAACAGGAAAGTGCTCCGACTCTCCTCCTACCGTCCGCACGCGTGTCTTCGCTCCGGCGTACATGTCCTGAATCGACCTAAGGTACGCCACAGGCACACCCCTAACCTCCAAGCACCTCCACAAAACCTCTCTGGGGATTTTGTCGTACGCCTTCTCCAAATCGATAAACACTATGTACAAGTCCTTCTTTCTCTCCCTATATTGCTCCACTAATCTCCTCACAAGGTGAATGGCTTCGGTAGTCGAGCGACCTAGCATGAAACCGAACTGATTTTTCGATATAGTCACGATCTTCCTCAGCCTCGACTCTATCACCCTTTCCCACACCTTCATAGTATGGCTCAACAACTTAATACCTCTATAGTTGTTGCAGCTCTGAATGTCCCCCTTGTTCTTATATAACGGAATCATCGTGCTCCATCTCCAAGCCTCCGGCATCTTCGTCGTCCTAAACATGTTGTTTAATAACTTTGTCAGCCACTCCAAACCTACCCCGCCAGTATTCTTCCAAAAATCCACCGGAATCTCGTTTGGCCCCGTCGCCCTACCCCTACGCATCCTACAAATGGCCCTCTTGACCTCCTCCACTTGAATACGCCTACAATAACCATAATCGCGACACCTCTCAGAGTATTCCAAGTCTCCCAGCACCAAACCTTCGACTCCCTCGTCGTTCAACAGTCTGTGGAAATACGACTGCCACTTCCTCCTAATGAGGATGTCATCCATCAACACTCTGTCATCCTCGCCCTTGATGCACTTCCCCTGATCAAGGTCACGGCCCCTCCGCTCCCTAGCCTAGGCCAACCTATACAACTTCTTATCCCCACCTTTCTCCTCTAAAGCCGCATACAGGCGCTCGAAAGCAGCCGTCTTAGCTGCTGTAACCGCTAACTTCGCCTCTTTCCTTGCTAACTTGTACTCCTCCCTTCTCGTCCGCTTCTCCTCGTTGTCCTTGCTTTCTACCAACTTCGCATAAGCCGCCTTCTTCGCCTCCAACTTCCTCTTGACTTCTTCGTTCCACCACCAATCCCCCCGATACTTGCCAGCTCGACCTCTCGAGACATCCAACACCTCTCTCGCTGACTCCCTGATGCAAGTAGCGGTCGTCTCCCACATACTCTCCACATCTCCTGTACTCTCCCAAGCCCCCAAGGTCGACAACTTCTCCCCTATCTCCAAAGCGCTGTCCAAATTCAAACTACCCCACTTAATCCTGGGGCGATCCTTCACCGTCCTATTCTTTCTGCCCTTCTTAATTTCCACGTCCATCACCAATAGCTTGTGTCGGGTCGAAAGATTATCGCTAGGTATGACCTTACAATCTTTACATAGCACTCTATCACCCTTCCTAAGGAGCCAAAAGTCTATCTGCGTCTTGGCCACCGAACTACGAAAGGTAATAAGGTGGTCCTCCTTCTTGGGGAAGCTCGAGTTCGCTATCACCAAACCAAAACCCCTAGCAAAATCCAAAAGTGAGGCTCCTCCCTCATTCCTCTCCCCGAAACCGAAACCTCCATGCACATCGTCATAACCTCTCGATAAAGACCCGATATGTCCATTGAAATCTCCTCCTATGAAAAGCTTCTCGGTGCTCGAAACGTCTGTCACCACCTCACCCAGAATTTCCCAAAAGTTCTTCTTCTCTTCCTCATCCAAACCTACTTGTGGAGCATAAACACCAAAAACGTTCCAAGTAGACTCCCCAATGACCAACTTAATCGACATCAACCTGTCGTTAACCCGCTTAACCTCCACCACCTGCCCCCTAAGCTCTTCGTCTACTAAGATACCTACCCCATTTTTGTGCGTCACGCTATCGGAGTACCACAACTTATACCCGTCTACATCCCTCGCCTTAGTCCCTACCCACCTGGTCTCCTGGACGCAGGCTATGCTAATCCTCCTCTTCCTAAGAATCTTCACAAGCTCTATGGACTTACCTTGCAGAGTTCCTATGTTCCAGGACCCAACTCTCAACCTACAGACTCCCTTATCCCGCTTCCCCTTACTACCCTTCGCCCCAACCCCGAGCTCCACCCACCACCAGGCCCAACCCCAAACCCCGGCCGCCCCCCGACCCCAGCCCCGACCTATGACATGACCCTAGTCTACCATCGGCTACCAAAGCCACTACTCTGAAGGGGAGGAAACTAAAAAGGCGCGCAAAATGTAAGGCGAATCAAAAGTAAGAGATATCACAGTGGATTAAATAGGCGCTCTCAGTCTCCACCAAACATGCAGCAAATAACCAACCAACAACGAAACCTACAAGAGCTAAAAGAGAGGAACGAGGGAACCTGATACGCTGTGCTTGCCGCGTTAACCTGGGTCTTGGTCGAGTTGTTGAGTTATGGCAATTTGGTGATGAAACTGGTCGTCGGAATTTGGTCGCCGGAATTTGAGCTTTTCCAGAAGCGCTTCCTTTTTCAAAATTTCTACCAACATAAAGTATGTCTAAACTTTTTGAGAACCTGGAGCTTTTTTAATGGTAGAAATAGTCATTTGTCAAATATATTGCAATTTCCAAGTGATCATTAAAGTGCTTGATTGCGTTTATATTCTGAATGTATATGAGCTTGATTGTGTTCATATTCTGAATGTTTATGATTTAGAAAAAGTAGCTTGCCCACTGCAAGATGGGCATGAATAATTTCATACACGTGTATGTGAACAAAACAGTGCTCACTAGGTCTCTTTCCATGTTAAAAGCTCTTAATCAAACATGTACTGACATAGTCGTAGTTGTGTCACTGCTTCAATTTATCAGCTATGACCGAGTAACTGTAAATTATACCTGAACCTGACTACCAACTTTTAGCTGCAAATGTGGTATCAGGCTATCAGCAACTAAAGCAGGGCAAATTATACCTCTTCTTGTTTTGATTCAGTATCTGGGAGACAAAAATAGTCTGGTCATTTAAAGAAAGAAAGTTGTCTCCCAACCTAGACTATCAGGATAGCTGATGGATGGGAAATAGTAGTTGCATCAGTTGACGTGTTCTGGATGAATTTTCAGCATTTAGTTATACAGAATTTTGGGTGTGGTTGGGTTTGGCATTGTCCTAAAAGAGCAGAACTCAAACAGTTATCCAATAAAAGAAATCAGACACCATCTGCATGGACCTTCCTATGAGCTGTTGCAGAGTTACTTTGTTTTGGTCCATATGAGTAGTAGTAGGCATCTTTAATGCACGAATTAAACATTGAGTAAGGTCTTAATTGTTGGAGTAGCTGATGTTTCTAAATTCTGAACTAGGCGAGTTTGATACACGTTTTATCCTTTTGCAGTTACTTGGCCATAGTTGTGTCACTTCTCCACTTTAGTGCTATTCTTTATATGTTAGTACTTCAACCTGTAAATCTATTGCAGGTCAACTTTATGTATTCCAAGTGGTATTTACCAAGTAAAAAATTAGTAGGCATATATCACACCTGCACTTCTTTCTGCATCTTAACAATATGGAACTGTGTGAACTTCTACAGCATACAGATTGTAGACTATACCAATATACTAGCTGTGGACTATTAATGCAGTTACTGCTCCATATGTTACAACAACAACAACAACATACCCAGTATATTCCCACCAAGTGGGGTCTGGGGAGGGTTAGTGTATGCAGTCCATACCACTACCTCAGATGTGAGATAGAGAGGTTGTTTCTGATAGACCCCCGGCTCAATATAAAACAGTCTAGAAAAGAAATAGTAAAAGTACAAGAAACAATAGAAATAACCACACCCAAAAATAACATAAACAAGACTCACTAAGTAATATGACAAATAATAACATACTATGAAATAATGCTAATACTATAACTACAAGCACGGCTAACAAAACAAAGACCACCTACCAACAATGACGCACCCTTCCTACTATCTTTTTACCTTAATCCTTCTACCCTAATCTACCTCCTCCGCACCTTCCTATTTAGGGTCATGTTCTCGGTAAGCTGAAGCTGCTCCATGTCCTGTCTAGTCACCTTCCTCCGGTATTTCTTTGGTCTACTTCTTTCTCTCCTGAAACCATCCCTAACCAACCTCTCACACCTCTGCACTGGGGCATCCGTGCACTTCCTCATCATATGTCCAAACTATCTCAACCTCACTTCCCGCATCTTGACTTCCACCTACGCCACTCCTACCTTATCTCGAGTAACCTCATTTCTAATCATATCCTTCCGCGTACACCCACATATCCACCGTAGCATTTTTATCTCTGTCACCTTTATCTTTTGGATGTGAGATTTCTTGACTGGCCAACATTCCGTCTCATATAGCATAGCCGATCCAACCACCACTCTGTAGAACTTGCCTTTGAGTTTAGGGGTTATCTTCCTATCACACAAGATTCCGGATGCGAGCCTCCATTTCATCCACCCTACCCCAATCCGTGAGTGACGTCCTCATCAATCTCACCATTTCCCTGAATCATAGACCCAAGATACTTGAAACTATCTCTCTTTTGGATGGCCTGAGTATCAAGCTTTACAACCACATTAGCCTCATGCGACGCCTCGCTGAACTTACACTCCAAGTATTTCGTCTTGGACCTACTCAACCTAAACCCTTTCGACTCTAGGGTTTGCCTCCAAACCTCTAACTTAGCATTAACTCCATCACAAATCTCATCAATCAAGATTACATCATCCACAAATAACAAACACCAAGGCACCTCACCTTGAATTTGCAAAGTCAAAACATCTATCAGCAAGGCAAATAAAAATGGGCTAAGAGTCGATCCTTGGTGTAACCCCACAAATAATGATACACCAGTCTCCTAACGAGATGGATGGCCTCAGTAGTCGACCGTCCTGGCATAAATTCAAACTGATTCTCAGAAATAGTCACAATCTTTCAGAACCTTAACTCTACCACCCTCTCCCAAACCTTCATAGTGTGACTCAACAACTTGATACCCCTATAATTTTTGCAATCCTGGATATCACCCTTGTTCTTATACAATGAAATCATCATACTCCATCTCCAAGCTTCAGGCATCTTCGTCGTCTTAAAAATGATGTTAAACAGCCTAGTCAACCACTCCATCCTTGCCCCTCTTGTGCACTTCCAAAACTCCACCGGGATCTCATCTGTCCCCATCGCTATACCCCTATGCATCCTACGAATAACACCCTTAACCTTCTCAACTTTAACTCGCCTACGATAGTCATAGTCGAGAATCCTCTTAAGAGTGTTCCAACTCCCAACACAATGCTAGTGTTCCTTCGTCTAAGAGCTTATGAAAGTAAGACTGCCATCTCTTCCTAATAAGAACCTCCTCCATGAACACTTTGCCGTCCGCATCCTTAATACACTTCACTTGGTCAAGATCCCGAGCCCTTCTCTCTCTCTCTCTCCCTAGCCTTAGCTAGCTTGTACAACTTTTTATCATCACCTTTACCCTCTAACGCTGTGTATAAGCTTTCGAAAGCTGCATTCTTAGCCGTCGTAACCGCCAACTGAGCTTTTTTCCTAGCAATCTTATACTCCTCCCTATTCTTTCGCTTCTCCTCCTCATCCTTACTCTCGGCCAACTTCGCGTAGGCCCTCTTCTTAGCCTCCACCTTTCCTTTAACCTCTCCATTCCACCACCAATCTCCTCGGTGCTTGCCAGATCTACCTCTCGCGACACCCAACACCTCTCTAGTCGTCTCCCTAATGCAACTGGAAGTCTTATCCCACATATTATTAGCATCCCCTCTACTCTCCCAAGCTCTTCTCGCCATCAACTTCTCCCCTATCTCAAGTGCACTGTCCATAGTCATGCTACCCTATCTAATCCTCGGCCTGTCACCCACACCCCTCCTCCTCCTCTCCTTCTTGATCTCCAAGTCCATCACCAAAAGCCTATGCTGGGTCGAAAGATTTTTACTAGGTAAAACCTTACAATCTTCACAAAGACCCCTATCACCCTTCCTATGCTGAGTCTTAACCATCGAACTACGGAAGGTAACCAAGTGAACCTCTTTCTTAGGAAAGTTCGAATTAACTACCAACAATCCAAAAGTCCGAGCAAAATCCGAAAGGGCGACTCCTCCTTCGTTCCTTACACCGAACCCAAAGCCTCCATGCACATCGTCATAACCCCTCGAAGAAGACCCTATGTGCCCATTGAAATCCCCTCCTATGAAAAGCTTCTCATTGTTGGGTACACCTCTCACCATCTCATCCAAAGCCTCCCCAAAACTCTTCTTCTCATCCTCATCCAAGCCTACATGCGGGGTATAGGCACTAATAATGTGCAAAGAAGACCCATCAATAACTAATCTAATCGACGTCATCCTATCGTTGACCTTTCTAACCTCTACCACCTGCTCCCTAAGCTCATCATCTACTAGGATACCTACTCCATTCCTATTCCTCACGCTTCCTGAGTACCACAACTTATAACTGTCTACTACTCATCTTAGTACCTACCCATTTGGTTTCTTGAAGACATGCTATATTAATTCGCCTCTTCCTAAGAATTTTCACTAGCTCTATGGACTTCTCCGATAAAGACCCTATGGTACAGGACTCTACTCTCAACCTAGGGGCTCCCTTAACCCACTTACCCCTCCTACCCCCTGCCCCGGCCCCCGCCTCAGACCCCGACCCCGAACCTAGCCCCGCCCGAAGACATGACCCTATACCAACATCAACCACCGCCACCAGAGACCGTGCAAGCTAATAACAAACTCTCAACAAACACTAGGAAAACACACCCTGGGCAATACTCCAATCCAAAAAATAAAAGCTATCATGGCCACACCAAGAATACTGCTTCATATGTTCATTATCAAAATTATTAAATTCTCGAATGAGAACTTGAGAACCTCTGATTGGCAGATCTAATGATGATAAAATCTGTAAATTTTTGTGAAGACTGAAGATCTATCTACTCAATCATGTTGGAGTGGTTCACATGTGATAACAGTCCTAATTTTCTGTTCTTTGCAGAGGACATTGAGAGCTGGGAAACTGAATGAAAAGATTTTGAAGCTGTTTATTGCAACTGGAAAAGAAGAAATCCTTTCACTAATTGACGCATTTAACATCCGATCTGTTCTTACTCCTGTGCTTCCGACTAGTAAGTTTTTTGTTTTTAAATCCTTATGTAGCATCTAGTTATAAGTTTCAAAAAAAAAAAAATCCTTCTGTAGCATCATGATTCATGATGTAATCTTTATTACTACTTTATTTCAGGATGCTCTGAGAAATTCTGATATTGTTTGGTAGCAAGCACTTATTGCAAAAGGCTCTCGCCATTTCTCAAGGCAACAAATCCTGTTATTGCTTTTGCTTATTGCTATCCTTGAAAAATGTCTCAAGTTAGCGTCAGAGATGATGAGGTAGATATTGTGATAGCTGCAATTGAACCAGATCTTACTTCGTTTCTGGAAGAATGGAGAGCAGTATTCTCCCGATTTCACCTGATAATTATCAAAGATCCTGACCTCAAAGGTGAACTTAAAATTCCAGGTGGATTTAATTACGATACCTATACAAAAGCTGATATTCAAAAAATTATTGGACCTTCAAATGCCGTAACTTTCTCTGGCTACTGCTGCCGATATTTTGGCTATCTCTTGTCAAAGAAGAAATATATTATCTCAATAGATGATGACTGCATTCCAGCTAAGGATAATGAGGGTATCCAAGTCGATGCCATCGCCCAACATATCAATAACCTCTCGACTCCTGCCACCCCATTTTTCTTTAATACCCTCTACGATCCTTTCTGTGAAGGAGCAGATTTTGTTCGTGGCTACCCATTTAGCTTGCGAAGTGGTGTCTCATGTGCTCTGTCATGTGGACTGTGGCTTAATTTAGCAGATCTTGATGCCCCTACACAAGCCCTCAAACCAGTGCTGAGGAACACTCGATATGTTGATGCTGTCCTCACTGTACCAGTTAGGTCCATGATGCCTCTGAGTGGAATCAATATAGCGTTTGATCGTGAGTTGGTGGGACCTGCTTTGCTGCCATCTTTCAGGTTGGCAAAAGAAGGAAAGATCAGGTGGGAAACTGTGGAGGATATCTGGACCGGGATGTGTGTTAAGGTCGTATGTGATCACTTAGGATATGGTGTGAAAACTGGGCTCCCATACGTGTGGAGGAAAGAAAGAGGTGATGCCATAGAGAGTTTGAAGAAAGAGTGGGAGGGGGTGAAGCTGATGGAAGAAGTTGTTCCATTCTTCCAATCAATGAGATTGACTCCAGCAGCAAAAACAGCAGAAGATTGTGTGATTGAGATTGCAGCAGCCGTGAAAGAGCAGCTGGGACGAATAGATCCTGTGTTCACCCGTGCAGCTGATTCCATGGTTGAGTGGGTGCAGCTGTGGAAGACGTTCAAAACACTAACATAATCCAGTCTTGCTTGGGGTGAAGTTTCATATTATTCATTTTCTTCCAGATCCTTACAAAGGCATGTACATTTCTTTCATACGGTTCTCTTAAAACTGATGCATAATATAGACAAGTTTTTGTTTTCAACTGTTACCTAGGGTGACCAGGATTTGATAATAATGTTTAGTGGTATTTCTTGATTTACATTCTGGCTTTCTAAATGCTTGGTCATTTTATGCAAGACTCAACAGGAAAGGGGAAATAAATGATGTAATGCTTGCTTCTTCTGTTTCCTTGGCCGGATTGTAGAATGTTGACCTATTTACTCCACAAAGATGCTGTGTAAAAGCTCAAATCGGTTTATGCTTACAGTCCTCTATTCTATGTATGGTTGATGTTAAAGATCATATCAATGGCTAAACTATATGGTTGATGGTATGCCAAGCCTGACCAGTGACCACTAAGGTAACAGATGAAATGTGTTTTGGCTAACAAGCGGGGCAAAGGAAAAGTAGGATTCTCCAAAGTTTGTGTTTCTGCAACTGTAGTTAGGATTTCCATTTTCTTATGTCAAATGGAAATCCTAATCTGTTCCTATATCTAATGGATGCCCAAATTTTATTGTATCGTATTGAAGACGTTCTTTTACAAGTGCATTCTTTTAGTTTCTGCACATCTTTTGGTCAAACTAAGTTTTATTCAACCTGGGATGATGAAAAGAGGTAAATACGAAAATAAAGAAAGTAAAGAACACCAAATTAATGTGGAAAAATCCTTCAAATCGAAGGTAACAATTACGGGATCACAGTGATCCAAAAAACTCCACTATATCAATAAGAGAGTCACAAATATTCTCCCAAATGGCTACACAACAAGTGTCAAAACACGGAAAAACAATAGCGACACCAACAAAAGAAAATAGAGAGAAATCACTCGAAACAGAGCTACTGTTCGGGACTCAAAATTGGATGTTGTGGGCCATCAAATCCGATCTCCACCATTCAAATCAAACACCAAGATTCTAGGAACACTCAGTCAAAATTTCAGCCCGATCCAACGGTGAACGAAGTAGCAAACGCAATCTAAAGGTGGCTAGTCGGAGAGCAAAAGCTGCAGCAAAAGAACTCTCTCTCTCTCCTCTCTTTAGTGAAAGACCTCTCAAACCCTCTCTTATGTGCTAATGTCTCCCAAAGACAAAAACCAATGAGCATGCATAATTATCTCTCAAATTGTCCTATTTATAAATGATGAGTGGTGTTTTTTTCTAAAACCCAACCAATTCCAAATAAGAATCGAAATTCTAATCCTTTTCCAAATAGGATTGGAAACCAAAAGAGAATAGAATTAGGCCATGGACCTTTTGCTGGAATATGGGCCACATCCCAACAAACTCCACCTCCAGCTAAGAGGCCAAGTTAATCTTCAAGAGGAGGAACTTATGACAGGCTTCATTCCTGCCAAAGTTCTACAATACTCATGCTTCTCTACAACATCCACTTTCGTTAGCATATCTGAAAGATTGTCATTAGTGTGTATCTTCTCAACCTCAAATAATTTCTCTTCTACGGTCATTCTAATCTAATGATACTTTCTACTAATGTGCTTGGACTTAGAATGAAAAGTGGAGTGTTTGGTGAGACAAATAGCACTCTGATTATCACAAAATAAGACGAACCTTTTTTGCTCAAAGTCAAAATATTTCATAAATTCCTTCATCCAAAGCAATTCTTTGGCATCTTCAGTGATAACAATATATTCGGCTTTTGTGGTAGATAGAGCTATGTACTTCTGTTGTCTTGATTGCCAAGAAATAGTTTTCCTTACAAAAGTGATCAAATAACCGGAAGTAGATCTTGAGTTGTCAAGATTACCTCTCAAATAAGAGTCTGTGTAGCAAACAAGTTCAGGCTTGCCACTACCAAAGCACAACTTCATATCTGCAGTACCCTTCAAATATCTTAGTATCCATTTTACAACATTCCAATGTTCCTTTCCAGGATTAGAAAGAAATCTGCTAACAGTACCAACGACATTTGCAATATCTGGTCTAGTGCAAACCTTAGCATACATCAAACTACCAACTATAGAGGAGTAGGGAATACAAGAAATATTTTTCTTCTCTTCTTTAGTAGATGGACTCTGGTTCAATTTGAAGTGTTTAGCAAGAGGTGTACTAACCACTTTGATTCTGTCATATTGAACCTCTTCAGTACCTTCTATACTGCTTCTGGGATAATAATAACTCCTTTTTATATCTATCTTTGTGCATTTGGATGCCTAAGATTTTCCTTGTTAGCCCCAAGTCCTTCATCGCAAAAGATTTGCTCAACTCTTTCTTAATGACTGCAGTTCTAGATTTATTTCTGCCAACATTCAGCATATCATCCACATAAAGTAGTAAAATAATGAAATCATCATCAGAGAACTTTTGAAAGAATACACAGTGATCTGAAGAAATTTCTTGTATCTTTGCTTTTCAATGATAGATTCAAACTTCAAGTACCATTGTCTTGGAGCTTGTTTAAGCCATACAAACTCTTTCTCAATTGGCAGACATATTTTTCTTTTCCTTTGACTACAAAACCTTCAGGCTGCTCCATGTAAATCTCTTCATCTAAATCACCATAAAGAAAAGCAGTCTTGACATCCATCTGCTCAATCTCTAAATCTAAACTTACAGCTAAGCCTAGCACCATACGAATAGAAGACATTTTCACTACAGGAGAGAAAATTTCATCAAAGTCAACTCCCTTTCTCTGGCCAAAGCCTTTGACAACTAACCTCGCCATATACCTAGGCGCAGAGGTATATTTCTCTTGCTTTACTCTAAAGATCCATTTGTTTGTTAGAGTTTTCTTGCCTTTGGGTAATTCCACTAACTCATATGTGCCATTCTCGTGGAGCGACTTCATCTCATCTTTCATAGCTTCTACCTACTCATCCTTGTGAGTATCTTGCATGGCTTTATCATAATCTCCAGGTTCTCCTATGTCAGTCAAAAGTACATACTCATTTGGAGAATAACGTGTTGACTTTTGCTTCTCCCTAGAAGATCTTCTACAAGAGTTTTTAGGAACATATGAAGTAGTTACCTGAGCAGGAGCTGGTTGTTGATCAACCACAACATCATTAATCAAACCGTTTATATGTACTTTACCATCTTGATCATCATCTACATTATTATCTTGGGTTCCTTCATGTGCAATAAGTGTATTAGCAATAGGAACTGGATCAACATCAACTAAGCTCTAATTATTCTGAGAATCTGTTTTCTCAGTCTTGTCAATATCTTCAATAGTTTGGTCTTCAAAGAACACTGCATCACGACTTCTAATAAAATTCTTACCAACTAGATCATTAAAGCGATACCCAAACTCATCTTTACCATAACTAATGAAGATGCAATGCTCAGTTTTGACATTCGGTTTTGACCACTCATCTTTTGGAACATACACACAAGCTTTACACCCAAAGACTTTCAAGTGATCAGAGGAAACAACCTTAACAAACCAAACTCTTTTTGGAACATCACCATCTAAAGCAACTGCAGGAGATAAATTCATAAAATAAGCAACAGTATTAAGTGCTTCGGCCCAAAAGGAATTTGGAAGTTTAGCCTCTGAAAGCACACATCTAACTCTCTCAACTAGAGTTATATTCATACTCTCTGTCAAGCCATTCAATTAAGGTGTCTTGGGTGGAGTTCTATGATGATGAATTCCTTGCGATTTGTGATGTCGCCCAAAATATACCTCCAAAAAAGTACAATGCGGTCATTGTATCAAATATAGAACCCAACTAGGTTGGGGTCGATCCTACAAGGAATAGGTCAAAGTTGTGTAGAATACTAGACTGAGTAATTGGTGAGTAAGTAAAACTAGGGGTTTTTGCAAATAAATAGTATCAGTAACGGTTGCTGACTGTATCAAATTTGTAGACAATAAGGGAAATACACTAGGACTGTGATCCCCAATGATTCCTTGACTCCACCTGTTACTTGTGCTAACAAAACCGTCCCGCTATGTTGCATGCAAAATTTGACAAGATATGTTCATCTAAACGTCTCTCGACCTTGGTTAGACGAATTTCACTCTTCTCCTCTCGGTCTCCGGGTGTCGCACTACCAACCCTTGTCCTGGATCTCAGATAACTATTTCCACTGAGGCTTGAGTTATTAGATGAAGGTTAATAACTTCAAATCTCTGTTGTTATCTACTTTTCCTAATCTCTACCTCTCTCTCGAACAAGTCTAGAATACAGGTGAGTTTCTAACGTTTGCAACTGTTAGAACATCAATCACAACGAAGGAAATACCAATACATGCATTCACAGCGGTTCAGAGTTGCTTTGTACTTAACCTGTTTTGTTAATTACTCATGGTTCACACAACCCTAGTTGATGAGTTTAGCTACTCATAATTGCAAGAACACAAGAAGGATTCAAAGATGAAAACATAATTGCACACTCACAATAATGAAGAAGAACTGAAATTTCAATTATGAATAAAACTCGAATCTAGGGTTTTTGATTACAAAACCAATAATATGTTTATGAACTCAGAAACAATAGAAAATATCTCTCAAAACAATGTACTGACTCTCTCCTGAACATAGGACTATACAGGGGTATTTATAGATACAAGGCTAATCCTATCCTAATCAAAACAGGAGAACAAAGTCGGCAACTTCCATGGTATCGTGACTTGGTGTCGTGGAACCAAGTCACGCCACGTAGGTGAGTTTTGTGGAGATCAGGCTCAATTAGACATCTTCAGAAGTTGACTCACACCACATAGGTGGACTTACGCCACGTGAGTGCTGCCGTGGAAATTAGACCACATTCGATCATCTCTGAAGATGACTCACGACAGCCACTCACGTCACGTGAGTGGACTTCACGACACGTGAGTGGTGTAGTGACTCCCTCTCTGGTGCAGATTCTTATTCTTTCATCTTCAGACACTTCGTTCTCGGGCTTGATTCTTCTTTTTGATCATTTGTTGCCTTCAAAACCTGTTTTCCTGTAATGTAGGACAGAAACCACATCATACCAACCAAATACACCCAAGTTACTGCATATTTTCCTTGTTTTAAGCATCGAAAGTGCCATGTAACCATGGCGCATCAACACCCTCAAATTAGAACGTTTGCATGTCCTCAGGCAAACAAAACAGAAATAGATATATACGATGCTTAGCTAAGAGAAACCTAAGGGACCTATGGCAGTTGACTCATTGCCTTTGGCACAAAACTTTTTCGACCCCTCCTATTTGCAAATCAAGACCACGGTGTGTATACAGGTAGCATATTATCATGACACAGAAGGGATCAAGTGATGGCACCAGATTACGAACAAACAACTAAGCATATATGCAAATGACATTATTCGAAAAAATAGCCGCTAATAATGCAACCCATGTACTCTCACAATCAAAGAAGTCCCCTGCACTCACAGTATGCTAATGAATCTCAAATAAGGGATTCGGTCAAAACACTCTCTCTCACAAAAAAGTTCAAACAGTGTGCATGAAATACAATAGGCTTACCCTTATTTTCTGTGCCTTAGTTTCCGAACAGTTGGACTAGGATCACTATAGGACTTTACTCGACTTGTAATGTAGGCTTGGGGACGGGTATGGTACATACGGATATGGTGACTCAACGCTCCTTGACACTACACTATTTTTGGCTCCAACTTCCAACCATTCTCATTTTTATT
Organism: Capsicum rhomboideum; assembly: GCA_031232105.1. Taxonomy (NCBI): domain Eukaryota; kingdom Viridiplantae; phylum Streptophyta; class Magnoliopsida; order Solanales; family Solanaceae; genus Capsicum; species Capsicum rhomboideum. The sequence continues at coordinate 111,098,848 of CP124715.1, read as the reverse complement.
CTCCCTTATTCTCCTTTCTTTTATTTTCAAATTTCGGGTGTGATTTTTTCTCAAACTTCACAACATAATTTTTTTCTCTTTTTTTTTTTAAAAATTTTTTCTTTATATTTTTTTTTCTTTTTCTTCACATCCAAATCTGTTTTCTCTTTTTTCTTTTATTACCCCCTTCTTCATACCCAAATCAATCTACGCACCCCTATAATAGCCACCCTCAACTTAGGCTATTTGCCTGAGTTGAGGTACACAGTGTCCAAGGAGGGACCAGGGCTAAGACAGGTTCATTGTAATTAAAATAAGAAGGTGAATAGGCTAATGAAAGAAATTGGTCAATTTAGGCTCAAAATCGGAATCAAGGGATACTTATTTTATTTGGTCGGACATTTAGGCTAAAAGTGGACTTATTCAAAAACGACCTATGATCCTTTTCTAACCACTATCTTCTAACCTAGGCAAGACTAACCGGGCAAGTTCTGGATCGCACACACAAAGTTAACTAAGTAATGACCTCACACACACATAGCACAAGATTACATTATCAACTACTACCTATCTGGTTCATGCAATACTAGCTACAGTTATGTTGCCTATAATACTAATACCATAACAAGATCCAACAGCTGTCACAAACTAACATACTACACACACAATTCAAAACCAAAATTTTCAGGAGGGGTATCCTTTAGATAATCAAAAAGCATCAACTTCAAAATTGGACTGCACTAAGGTTCCCCTATTTTTCTCCTAATTAAACATGAAAAACACAGAAATACTATAAATAACACCCTAAACATGCCAGTTCTACTATGATAGCACCCTCGGGGGAAAAGAAACACGACGACAAAACCCCCAAGTGGTGGTACACCCCCAACCCTGACTAACAATGGTGCACTGCCCTCAGTGCACAGATATCAATAAAATACAAGGGAGTGAAGACATACCTGTGGCGCCCTAGGCGCCGGAAGTGGGCTCGCCCATAGCGGGATCATCAGTCTGCTCTGTGGGCTCTCTGTTAGGTGCATCCGATGGAGGGGGTGCCTGGCTAGAAGATGCACCGCGTGCCCGCTGCTCCTGTGCAATCTGACTCGTATGGTACTCCAACCTAGAGGCCTTAACCGCTCTCCAGAGATCACCCTCATACTCGTCACCACTGTCAACCTGGTCCTCCGGACTACGTGGTCTCTTGCCTCTATCAATCAGAGGCTCCTCGTCGAAAAATAGATCCACCTCAAAGGCTGGTCGTATCGATGCCTGAACAGGCATAGGTGGGATAACAGGAGTGTTGCTTGATGCCAAAGCTCTAACCTCCTCTCTCAATGCTGCCACTTTCTGTGTCAAGCCGGTCACATCAGGACCCTGTGCGGAGCTCATCCGGGAGGCCATCCGTGCCTCAAAGCTATCAATCCTCCCATACAGCCCCCTCATAAACTGATCCATCATAGTAGTTATTCGGGCCTCCACCCTAGCTTCTGCAGCCTCTACCGTGGTCCTAACCCATGACTTAAGCTGGGATACCAATTTAGCCATCTGGATCTCAGTGTGGGTCTGTTGCTCGAATATCTGGGTCTGTCTATCAATCAGCTGCTATAGAAAGTCCCTCAAAACTGAAACCATACCAGAGAGAGGCGGTGGAGCTGTAGTACCGGGTACCGTTTCATCAATAGGGCCAGTGCCCTCAGCCGGTACATGAATAGTCTCTGGTACCCTAACCGATACGAAAATAGGCATAGGTGTACTAACCGGTTTATCTCTATCTCCAAGCCCTTCAAAAAGGGCTGCTTCTAACGACTCGGAAGGCTGAGACCCTCGTGGAACAATGGGGTGGATCCCTGCTGCTGCATCAAACCAATATCCGCTATACGGGTCACCTCTATATAATGATCGAGGGTAGGTAGCCTAGCCACACCCGCCCTATCACATAGACTCTGGATCAAGCAGGGGAACGGTATACTGGTATGATCTCGAAAGGCCCGCTCATGAATCTCCTGTATGATGTATCTGGCAATATGAATATCATAACCCGCAAGGATGTTAGATAACACCACAGCCCGGTCCAATGTAAGTGAATTTTCAGCATTAGTGGGACCCAACCGATGCTGAACACCTGACCACCAAAATCTGCCGGCAAAATGAAGTGTGGACTTCTTGATATCTAGCTTCCCAGTCACCCAACTCGCAGCCACACAGTCCTCCGCTATATACCCCGCAATCCATTTCAGCATCTCCAACTTCTGATTCATATCCTGTATCTTAATCCGATCTTTGACAATGTCCATACGGTGATCAAACTCAGCAGTCATAGCTAGCAGTGAACGGTCTGCACCAAACAAGAAGCGGTGGATGGTCTGCTCCGATATATCAATTCAGGTACCTCGAATCAAAATGTGTGTCAATAATGGCTGATCTGTATTACCCCGTACATTTCCGACCTTACTTGACAACCTTAAACCATGCTCACCTTAGTTTCGAGAGCCATGCGTATGTATTTTGTAGTGTTATTGATGGAACGTTCGATATTGTGCTAGTAAATGTGATTAGACCCTTGTAGGAGGCGTTTGTGATTTTTTGGAGCATTTGTGGGGTGAAAAGTGAGGTTTGAAGGACTTCAAAGAAAATGATATTAAAGCTAATAGGCAAGCAAAAGATTTGGACTTGAAAGATCCAACCAAATCCACAAAGAAAAGTTGAAAATGCATTTTTGGGGTGGGGCGTGCCAGGCCGCTCCTGGCCGAAATTTTTGTGGCACAAGCAGCAGAGGGGTGCGCCTGGGGGCATGCCAGGCCGCTAATGTGCACCTGTTCAGATGCTGAAATTTTTCTAAGTCCCAAGGGCGCCCGGGAGTGTGCCGGGGTGCTTTTTGCCCAATTTCTTCTATGATTATTAGTCTATAAAGACGACTATTGGGTTATGGTATCATTATTCCATTATAGTAGGACTACTCTTGAGCGAGTTTGGCATCCGAGTTGGGGTTATTTCTTCGTCACAAGCATTTTATCAAATTATGTTCAATTAAGCCATGAGTGGCCAAAATTGGTTATCCTTGGGATTAAAGCTACGAGCATGAATCTCGTGAGTTGAATATTGTCGTAACATTGATGGAATTATTTAAACATGAGATATATGACAGATTACACATTGAATTTGTTGGGCTAAGTTAATATGTGTTAATGGGCTCAAAGGAAGGCCGAAAATGAATTAAAAGACATGGCCCAATGGGTCAAATGACCCATTCTTCCTTTGACTAATCAATAATTGATTAAAGTGGTTAAGTATGACTTCAAGGGCCTATAAAAGTCACCAAAAATCAGATTTTATTCATAAGAAGGCACATGTATTTCTAGACTTTTCCAAGAAACCAAAAAGAGATATTTTCTCTCAACTTTCAAACCCTAAGTCATCTCCTTGGACAAGATCATCATTTTACAAGCCTTGGTAAGTATTTATTCTCATGATTTAACATATTATGTCCATGAGAGGTTATGTAGATCATGTTGGTTATGCTTGCAAGGGTTGAGTAGTGCACTTTTGTTTTTTTTTAAAAGATGCATCATCCATGTGATTTGAACTTGAAAGAGGACTTGATGTTTTGATGAAAGTGAATGGTGTGGATGATATCTCAACATGTATGGTGTGGTTATTTCCATAACTTGTTATTTTTCTATATGATTAAATTGTGGAATTTTGGTTATAAAATGTATTGGAGTAACTTGATGGGTTCATTGTGATGTGGTGTTAATGAGAACATGTAAAGGAGGAACTTGGCGTGAAAAGCTATTGGTTTATGATGTCTTTGTCAATGTATAGAATGTTATGGTATTGTTGGTATGATAAGGCCATGAATGGTATTGTAAAGGGTGAAATAATGTTATAGGGCAATCATGTAACTCATGGTCGTCTTATACACTTGGAATGTAGCTTGTGGTTAATGTTGGTTCCGTTATGTACTTGTGATGTAGAGTGAAATGTAAGGAAGGATCAGAATTATTGTACTCACATATTGGATTGTGTATTCATATTTGGAAGATAAGGTATGCAAGGTTACTCTTTTCGTATCCTTCTGCAGCACGTATGTTCACATTGTCATTGTACTTGTTCCATTCCAAAATGTTCAAGGTATCTCATTTCAAGTTGTCATATATGGTTATCCTCATGTTCCTATTGAATGACCCATTGTTATTCATGTGTTACATAATTGTGAACATTGTTCCAAAGTTCCAAGAATGTTATAATCACAAAGCATCAATCTCATGAAAGTAAAGAATGAAGTAATGTATATATGTTTCATTGAGAATGGATCGTAAATCTAAAAGGCCTAAGCTCGGATGGAACAATCCCAAATATTATGATATATTATTATTATTATTATATTATAGCCCACCAAGTGTGGATGACTGTTATTATATTATAGCCCACCAAGTGTGGAGGTGTGGATGATTGTTATTATATTATAGCCCACCAAGTGTGGATGACTGTTATTATATTATAGCCCACCAAATGTGGATGACGGTTATTATATTATAGCCCACCAAGTGTGGATAACTGTTATTCTATTATAGCCCACCAAGTGTGGATGACTGTTATTATATTATGGCCCACTAATAAGTGGATGACTGATAATAAAGATGAACGTAAAGCCAAAGGAAGTATGTCACGTAATTGAAAATATGAAGGAATGTTATTTCACGAATGAAAATAATATAAATAAATGATCAAACAATGAAAGTAATGAACATGGTTCCACACATGCAAAACGATGATTGATCCATAATGTTTATTCACATGTATTGATCCCATTTGAGATCCTATGTTGCATACAGTTTCTTATAGCCTTACATACTCAGTACATTCTTCGTACTGACCTCCCTTGGGGGGGGGGGCTTACCTTTCTTGCTGCAGGCACAGGTGCTAGTAGACCTCCATTATAGGTTGCGGGTCATCGGTGAGCTCCAGTTGATTCGGGGATTTCCAAGTCATTATGTACATTTGCTTTGGTATTGTATATGTGTATAGAGCGGGGTGTTGTCCCGAATCTAGGTTGGTTATTATTATGTATCTGTAGAGGTTTTGTAGACTTATGTGGGAGAATAATTGTAAGAGTTGCATGTCCATTCTGACTTGATGGCCCTAACGGCCAAGTTTCATATATATATATATATATAGCATATGTTTCCACGACTTCCGCATAGTTGCATGATATATGATGATGTTCACATAGAGATATGTGTATGAATGGACATGAGCAAAGATTGGTTTTCTCGAGCCTTATTGGCTTCGGGTGCCAATCTGCCCCTTTGGAATTCGGGGCGTGACATGATCCCTGTACCACTGCCCAACAGGTGTACTCAAATCAATCGATGCAACATATGAGGCATAAAATTCTCGGACTAACATATGGCGACCGGGCGGCTCCGCCATCCATCCAAACCCATACCGCTCAAACACAGCCAAAATATCAGGCAACGCCTTTAACTCCTCAAGCCTATGTCGGGGCTCCTCCATAATACTCCTCCTACATACACCCCACTCCGTCATCTCGACATCCCTGTCATAGAATACCCACATACCCTGAACACACCACCGTTGGATATCCCTACTTTATGGGAGAGTCGGAGCACTCTGTGTACCAGTACCTGAAATAGAGGTTATAGCCTCCGCCACAGAGGTAACCTGACCTGTAGCATCATCCGCAGAACCCAATTCTGAAGCATCCTCCCCATCTTCAGACTAGGGGCGAACTCAGAAGACTGAGCAGGAGCAGCCGACTGCAAAACAGGCTGAAGGGCAGCCCGAGCAGCAGCTTGAGCCCGAGATCGTAACCTCGTGGTACGGGAAACGAGTGTAGTATCATCATGTCCAATCTCAAACTCCTCCACAGACCCACTCGAATCTGATCGGGATGGTTCATCACACAATGTGGATGGAAATTTAGGATTTTTCATTCTAATTCGTGATGAAGAATCAAGATGGTCACGTTTGAGATTAGGTTTGGGAGGCATGGTGACGGGTTTGGGTCAGATTTTGGGTATTTGGGTTGAGTTTGGGTTGGAATTTGGGGTGGGGGTCAGGTTTGGGTCGGATTTTAGGTAGTGGGTAGGTCGGATTTGGGTAATTAGGGATTTGGGAGGTGAGGGTTTTGTTGGAATTCAAATTTGGTCTTTGAGGAATGGAAGAATCTTGGATTTACACTTTAGCAATTTGAAGATTTTAGGAATTAGGGTTTATGTTTTATGAGTTTAAATTATAGAAAGAGTAGGGTGGGTTCAGATTTTTATCGGGTAAAGAAAGAGGGTACTGAAATTTATATAAAGAAAAGGGTCGGGTCAGGTCTCGAGTTGTCTGTAGATTCCTGATTTCCACGGAACCACCCACGTGACATGGGTTGAACTCACGTCACGTGGGTCTTTGTCGTAGCTCAACTCCTACAAGTATAAATGACCTCTGATTCTCACGATACCTCCCACATGACGTGGGTCTACCTATGTCACGTGGGTCTCATGTCGTAGGTAAGATTCAGAAAGACCAACATTTTCTCTGATTTCCATGGCACCACTTACGTGACGTGTGTCAACCTATGTCACGTGATTAAGTGTCGTGTGTTGACTTGAACATAATCCGTTCACTCTTTTAGATTCAAGCTAACTCATCCTCCATCGCTCAGTCTTCACCAGATCACACATAACACGACCATGGATTGCCTCCCATAAAGCGCCTGATTTAACATCGCGGCACGACACGGCTAAATTGGATACTCAGACTTCACCAATCAGCCTATGGGTTGCCTCCCATAAAGCGCTTGATTTAACGTCGTGGCACGACATAGCTAGCTTGACTACTTAGAATTCATCAAGCTCAAGTTCCTCACATGTCCTTATTTCTTCCGTGATTCCCACATAATGCTTAACACGTTGCCCATTGACCTTGAATAGAATATTCTCCGCTTCTTTTAGCTTAATTGCTTCATATGGGAACACCCTAACCACCGTGAATGGTCCGGACCATTTGGACTTTAATTTTCCAGCAAACAAGCGAAGCTTGAAGTTATAAAGTAGCACTAAATCTCTTGGGTGAAACTCTCGGTTCTCAATGCGACGATCATGATATAATTTCATCTTCTCTTTATATATAGCTGAGCTTTCATAAGCCCGAAAATGAAATTCATCCATCTCATTGATCTGCTCAAGTCTCAATTTAGCCGCTTCACTACAGTCTAAATTCAACCTTTTCAAATCCCATAAAGCTTTGTGTTCAAGTTCGACAGGCAAATGGCAAGATTTTCCAAAAACCAACTGATATGGTGATGCACCAATTGGCGTTTTGAAAGCAGTTCGATATGCCCATAATGCATCATCCAATCTTCGAGCCTAATCAGTCCTATTGGCATTTGGACTTTAATTTTCCAGCAAACAAGCGAAGCTTGAAGTTATAAAGTAGCACCAAATATCTCGGGTGAAACTCTCGGTTCTCAATGTGACGATCATGATATAATTTCATCTTCTCTTTATATATAGCTGAACTTTCATAAGCCCAAAAACGAAATTCATCCATCTCATTCATCTTCTCAAGTCTCAATTTAGCCGCTTCACTCCAGTCTAAATTCAACCTTTTCAAATCCCATAAAGCCTTGTGTTCAAGTTCGACAGGCAAATGGCAAGATTTTCCAAAAACCAACTGATATGGTGATGCACCAATTGGCATTTTGAAAGCAGTTCGATATGCCCATAATGCATCATCCAATCTTCGAGCCTAATCAATCCTATTGGCATTCACCGTTTTTGCCAAAATAGACTTGATCTCACGATTTGACACCTCAACTTGCCCGTTTGTCTGAGGATGGTAAGGTGTTGTCACCTTATGTTTAACACCATATTTTTCAAGCAGGGACTTGAACAGACGATTGCAGAAGTGGGATCCTCCATCACTAATGATAACTCGGGGTGTACCGAATCATGAAAATATGTTCTTTTTCAAGAATGTTGTTACACTTCTTCCTTCGTTATTAGGAAGCAGAATTGCCTCCATTCACTTAGACACATAATCGACAGTTACCAAGATGTATTTCATCCCATGTGAGCTCACAAAAGGGCCTATAAAGTCAATTCCCCACACGTCGAACAATTCAAGCTCAAGTATAGTTGTCATGGGAAGTTCGTGTCTGCATGAGATATTTCCTTGCCTTTGACATTGGCCACAAGCGCGAGCATAATAATGAGCATCTTTGTAAATATTGGGCCAGTAGTACCCACATTGCAAGATTTTATGGGCAGTTCGCACACCTCCATGATGACCCCCAACTGGAGATGAATGACATGTTTCCAAAATACTCATCATCTCGACCTATGGAACACATCTTCGAATTATGCCATCTGCACACACCCTAAATAAATATAGCTCATCCTCGAAGAAATTTCTTACCTCATTCATGAAATTCTTTCTCTACTGATATGACATATCTTTCAGAACTAGATCACTTGCCAAAAAGTTGGCAAAATCAGCAAACTAAGGGATTAAGTCTTAAGATGCTGCTAGTACTTGCTCATCTGGAAAAGTATCATCAATCTCAAGATCATCCCTTAATTTAAGCATGGCCTCCTCCTCAAGGCGTGATAGATGGTCAACAACTTGATATTCGGTTCCCTTACTATCCTTGACTTCAAAGTCAAATTCTTACAATAGAAGTACCCACCGAATCAATCTTGGCTTAGCATCCTTTTTTGAAATAAGATACTGAAGAGCTGCATGGTCTGTATGCAGAATCACCTTCGTACCTATCAAGTAAAATCTGAATTTCTCAAAAGCAAATACCATTGCCAACAATTCCTGCTCAGTCACAGTATAATTCTTTTGAGCTGGATTAAGCACTTTGCTAGCATAGTAAATTGGATATAACATTTTCTCACGTCTTTGGTCAAGGACTGCACCCAAAGACACTCCGCTAGCATCACATATAACCTTAAAAGGCATTGTCCAATATGGTGATACAATAATAGGTGCTGAAACCAACTTCTTTTTAAGACACTTAAATGCTTTTAGGCATGCCTCATCGAACATGAACTTCACCTCTTTCTCCAAAAGTTTACATAAAGGATGTGCAATCTTAAAGAAATCCTTGATGAATCTTCTATAAAAGCCAGCATGACCTAAAAAACTTTGAATACCTTTCACGGAGATAGGTGGAGGTAGCTTCTCAATTACCTCAATCTTTGCCTTATCCACTTCAATGCCTTTCTTTGAAATCTGATGCCCCAATACGATACCCTCATTGACCATAAAGTGACATTTTTCCCAATTCAGCACTAAGTTGCACTCCTCGTATCTTTGCAGCACATTAGTAAAGTGTGACAAACAACCATCAAATGAGTCTTCCACAATAGAAAAATCATCCATAAGAACCTCAATAGTGTCTTCCACTATGTTGGAGAAAATAGACATCATGCAACGTTGGAAAGTGGTTAGTGCGTTACACAAACCGAAGGGCATCCTTTTAAATGTGAATGTCCCGTATGGGCAAGTGAAAGTGGTTTTCTCTTGATCTTCAGGGGCTATGAAAATCTGATTATACCCCGAATAACTATCAAGAAAATAATATCATCCTCTACCAGCAAGACGATCTAAAATCTGATCCATGAAGGGCATAGGAAAATGATCTTTTTGTTTCCAAGAATTCAGCTTTCGATAATCCATGCAAAATCTCCATCCAGTAACCGGCCTCATTGGAATCAACTCATTTTTGTCGTTTGGAACCACAGTGATTCCTCCTTTTTTTGGCACACACTGCACTGGGCTCACCCACTTGCTATCAGCAATAGGGTAAACCACTCCTGCATCTAACCACTTGATGATCTCTTTCTTCACAACCTCTTGCATAGGTGGGTTTAGACGACGTTGATGCTCAATGTTCGGTATGCACTTAAGAGTAAGTTGAATTTTATGAGTGCAAATGTCGGGTACAATTCCAATAATATCAGCAATGAACCAACCAATGGCCCTCTTAAATCTTCTCAATACTGATACCAGAGCCTCTACTTGCCACTCCACCAATTTAGTAGAAATAATCACAAGCAAGGTATTGTTGGCTCCCAAAAATGTGTAGCGAAGGTGATCCGGAAGAGCCTTAAGCTCCAAAACTGGAGGCTTCTCAATAGACGAACGAGCTGGGGGGGTCACCTTATTCTTCAAATCGAGATCAAATTTCTTTGGAGCATAAGTGTATGCTCCCTTCCCAGTGAGTGCACCAACCATCTCATCATATTCCTCAATACCGTTGCTATCAAAATTCATAATCATGGACGCAAGAGCTTCTACCCCCATCCTTTCTTTAAGAGACACAACAACATCACTATCATCAATCACATCTATTACCAAAATCACCCGCTTATCTCTTGGTTGCTTCATGGAACGACAAATATTAAAAGTGACCTATTCATCATTTAACCTGAATTTCATCTGCCCTATTTCCATGTCGACCAGTGTACGACCAGTGGTAAGGAATGGTCTTACCAATATGATGGGAACCTCGAAGTCAACTTCACAATCTAGGATTACAAAGTCAGACAAAAATATGAAAGATGCAACCTTTACCAAAACATCATACAGAATGTCCACTGGCTTTTTCACAGTCCTATCGGCTATGAGAAGTCTCATAGAAGTTGGTTTTGGTGCTCCCAACCCCAACTGCTTGAAAATGGTTAATGGCATTAAGTTAATGCTAGCACCCAAATCATAAAGTGCTTTAGCAAAGTTGTAGGACTCGATAGTATAAGTAATTGTGAAAGCTTCTGGATCCTCCTTCTTTTCAACTAGGGAACGCGAAGCAACTGCACTACAATGATGTAAGTTATCTGCTAGCTTAAAACTGACAGTTCTCTTCTTTGTCACCAAGTCTTTTATGAACTTCGTATAACCTGGCATCTGCTCCAATGCCTCAATAAGAGGGATGTTTACTGACAGCTTCTTCAACATTGTGATAAAATTCTGATATTTGCCTTCTTCAGCCTTCTTTTTTAACCTTTAAGGAAAGGGAGGAGGAGGTCGTGGGATAGTTTTCAGCACTTGTGGTACCTCCTTTTCCTGCCTCTTTTTAGATTTTGCCTTTTCGCTAGTATCATGATGATCTAGAATTGTTTCGCCCTTTGAATTATCTGGCTCTAACTTAGTTTCTATATCAATAACCATCGACTCATTGGTCTTACCACTGTCGGCAGGTATCGGTGGATCTGTCATGCATTTCCCGCTTCTAGTAGTAATGTCTAAAAAATGGCTATCATTCTTCGGATTTTGGACAGTGTTGCTTGTAAGGGTGCCTGGCTGATGTTGATTCAGTGCCAATGATATCTGCCAGAACTATTGCTCCAACTTTTTAATGGCAGTTGAGTAAGACTCCACTTTCTGACTTATTCCTGAAATGTCTGACCTAATCTCTTTCAAGCAATTGTCCTGGCTCTCTGCCCCTTTGACTAGTTTATTAAGAATGGCCTCCATTCTTGAATTTCCAGACTCATCATCACGGCTTCCTGGTGGTACATAAAGGCCATTCTTCTCTCTATTTCCCAACTTGTTGTAATTGTCTCCATAATAGTTCCGAACTTGATTCCCTTGCCTCGAGTTCCAAGAGTCTTGATTAGACCCTTGGACCTTGGCTCGAAAACCCGCCACTTCTCGATCCAGATACTTCGCTTCTTCATCAGATTCATAATCTTCATGTCTAGACGTTTTACCTTGTGCACCTACAACATGCACCTTTTCAGCATCTCTAGCCGCTATTTGTTTAGCCATAAGACCAATTTCTGTCCTTAACTGAGCGACCTCTTGATCTACAGATTCGTCCAAAGCCCATTATGCTGTTGAGGCTCCAATAGCATATGTGCCAGCCTGCGTATCTGCTTCCTGAGTATGCCATCCTTGGTTGGTCTTAGTGATACAATCTAATATTTCTGAAGCTTGTTCCCACCTTATACTCATAAATGCTCCACCAGTGATAGTATCTAGTAATACAGCCTTAGTGTTGACGTTTAAATCCCTGTAGAAGATTTTAAGTAAGTTTCAACCACTCATCCTATGATTTGGCACATTCTGCAGCTTCTTCTTGAACCTTATCCATGTCTTATAAAATGCTTCGGAATGTAGTTGTCTGAAGTTGTAGATCTCATCCTTCAACTGTAGCATCTTGGAAGGTGGGAAAAACCTCTCCAGAAATTGATTTCTCAATTCTTGCCAAGTAGTGATGGATCCTCGTGGTAATTGTGCCAACCACAAAGTCGCTTCTCCTGTTAGAGAGAACGGAAACAATCTCAATCGAATAACCTCTTGGTCAACTCCAGGCAAATTATATGATGTGCAGACCCCCACAAAATTCATCACATGCATGTTTGGATCATCAGTAGGAAGACCGGTAAACATGCCTTTTAAGTTTAGCAGGTGAATCATGGCACTGGTAATGTCAAACTTAGTGCCCAGAGGTAACTTAGGTGGAATGATGGCACCAGTCTCCATTGGCTCGAAGTAAGCCACATCCTCTTCTTCAAGATCATCATAAACAGGCATACATGGTCTCGATTGTGCTCTCAGTCATCTTTGTCGCTCTTCAGCCTCAGCCAGTCGTTGAGCTGCCTCTTGCATAGCTCGATTATCTCTCTCTGGTTGTCTAAGAGCAGCTTGTCTAGCATGCTCTTCTCGTGTTAATTGAGCAGTAGTTTGGTCTGCTGTTTCATGACCAACCGGCTGAATTGGTTAATTATGAATGTCTCCCGCAACTGCGGGATCCTGCACCCCGTCAGTATTCACCATTCTTCGATTATGTAACACCCCGTACCTACCCAACCCTACTTGACGATGTTGAACAATGGTTACTTAGGTGTCGAGAGCCATGAGTATGAATTTTGTAATGTTATTGATGAGATAATTGATATGGGGTCTAGTACATGTGATTAGACCTTCGTAGGAGGTGTAACACCCCGTGCATTTTCGAACCTATACGACTACGTGTACAATTAGGGAATTAGTTAAACATGAGAGCTTTGATGAATTAGACATTAATTTGTTGGGGCTTACATGAGTCTTGTGCCATTGGGCCAAATGAGGCCCAAAGATCATAAGAAATACTTGGCCCAATGGGGCAAATATGACCCATTCTTCCATTTGACTAATCAACCATTGCATTTAATGCCAAGAATGGGATAAGAGAGACTTAAAGGGACTATAAAAGGGCACAAATCAGATTTTTATTTCATTGTGACACCCATGCCATTTCTAGAATTTTCTCTAACATTTCCTTATCTCACACAAACCCTAGACCTTCATCCCTTTGACCAAGATCACCATCTTGCAAGACTTGGTAAGTGGTTATTCTTATGGTTTAATATATTTTATGCATGAGATATGGTGCATATGATGTTGGGTATGTTGGTGGAATATTGAGAATTTCACTATGTGTGAAATGTTAAATGTTTGCTAAATCAGAGGATGGTTTTGTTTTGTAAAATTGAATATGTACTTGTGGTCTTGAAGGAAGTGAACTTGATGGATTCAATATTTTCATGTGAGATGTGATTATAGTCTTACCTTGTTTTGTCCTTGTGTATAAGGTTTGGAATTGTTATTGTGAAATTGGTTATGGATTTGGTGACGTATTGAACGAGAAGTGTAGTTTGGGTGTTTTTTATGTGTGTTGTGAGACCATGGCTGATGGTTGGCATTCAAGATGATCAAAAACATGTTAAAATAAGTTTGGTTATGATCATGGACCATTCATTGCATTAAAAGACCCAAAAGAGACCAATTTGGACCAAAACGGGCATCCACCCCCGCAGACGAGGGCACCTGCGGGCGCAGATGCCAATGCAGGTGCCTATGGCATCTGCCACAAGCCACCTGTGGGCACACCTCAGTCACCTTCTGGTGCAGGTGGCTTCGCAGGTCATCCCCAAGTTCGATTTTGTGTGTTTTCGCATCTATTTGACCCCCGAAGGCCCCTATACCCTTTTTGGATGTAATTATCAACTTGTGATGCCGTTTTAATGACTTTAAAGTGTCGTATGGAGACATGTTGGACTATATTAAGTATTTATTGTTGTTCATAAGTTGTTACGAGGCAAGTTTATAGGGTAATTGTGACGGAATGCTAATTAGAGAGCATAAAGGGTAAGTGTGGTGTGAAATGCTATTGATGTATGATATCTTGGTCAATGTGTGGAATGTTATGGTGTAGTTGGTATGATAATGCAGTGGGTTGTATTGTAAAGAGTGAAATGAAGTTATGTGGCAATCATATAGCTCATTGTCATTTTGTACACTTGTACGGTAAATAGTTGTTAACGAGAGTTCCATTATGGACTTGTATTGTAGAGTGAAACCTAAGGAAGAAGCTGGACTATTGTGTTCATATATAGACTTGTGTACTCATACTTGGAAGTAAAGGTATGTAAGTTTACTTTTCTTGTATCCTTCTGCAGCAGCTATTATTCGCATTGCTATTGTACTGGTTTAATTCTGAAGGGCTCTATAGTATCCTAACTCAGGTTGACATATATTGTTATTCACATGTGTCCTACTCATAGTCGAATTATGATTCACTTATCTCTTAGTCATTAATTGAGGTTCCTAAGTTCTCATAATGTTGTAATTACCAAAAGAAACTATTTCAAGGAAGGTGGCGATGTAAGAAGAATCTATTCATTCTTAAGTCACATATCCCTCATTCATTAGTCGTTGTTGTTCATGGGTTACATAATGATGGGCATGGTTGATAAGTCTCAATAATGTTATGTTTCCAATAATGTATGAATATCGTGTACCTATCTCTCACAAGTAAAAGTACCAATCTCTCAAAAGTAATGAAGGAAGTAATGTGCAAGCTAATGTATCTACCCCTCACAAGTAGAGATATCAATCTTACAAGAGTAAGGACGTGAAGTATTGTATGTATGTGTTCTAGGTTTCATAAATGTTCCAATCATTAAGGTATCACTTTTAGAATGAAAGAAAGGGGAATAAAAGAAAGAAGTAATGTTTAATTGATGAGTAATCATGGGTGGTATCCCAAGGGTCAAAATACCTAGCATGGGTCGATCCCAATACATCCAGGGGCTACAGAAAAGCCTAGCTTGGGTTATCACAAGTACATCCCAGGGGCTACAGAAAAGCCTAGCATGGGTTAATATAACATCCCAGGGGTCAAAGTACCTAGCATGAGTTAGTAACATCCCAGGGGCGACACAAAAGCCTAGCATGGGTTAATATAACATCCCATGGGTCAAAGTACCTAGCATGGGTTAATCTCATCCCAGGGGCGACAGAACAGCCCAGCATGGGTAGAATATTAAAGATGAATAAATATGAAGATGAATAAGTGTGAAGACAAATGAAGTAAACAAAGTATTATACATGGTTCCACATATGCAGACTGGTGAATTACTTGTAATCATTATTTCTCTTTTAATTGAATCCATTGATGTTCTTATGTATGACGTAATTCTTATGGCCTTACATACTCAGTATTTTATTCGTACTGACCCCTCTTGGGGGGATTTACCTTACTTGCTGCAGGCGCAGGTGCTAGTGGATCTCCACATTAGATTGCCGATCATTTGCAGATCTTTGGTGAGCTCCAGTTGGTTCGGGGCTTTCCGAGTCACAGTGTACATATGTTTTGATGTTATAGATGTTATTTAAAGTGGGGACTTGTCCCGAAGTTAGGTTGATCATGTATGTATTTCTATTAGAGGCATTTGTAGACATATATGGGTATATGAATAAAAGAGATGTACGTTCATTTCAGCTTGATGGCCCTAACGGCCAAGTTTCATATACTGTGCATATTTTCCATGACTTCCGCCAATGGCATTTTATATTTCATCAGTTACATGAGATAGTATGTTATTCATAAAGAGACATGCATATGAACGGACGTGAACAAAGATTGGTTCTCTTGGGCCTTATCGGCTTCGGGTGCCAGTCCGGCCCGAATGGGATTTTGGGGCGTGACAGATTAGCTCTTAGTGTTCTTTCTATCTCAAGATCAAGTGGAATCAGGGAATTGCCTTGACTCCTAGTATTTGGCATACATCGGTGTATGCCCATAAAAGTATAGAAAAGCAAAACCAATCAACTTCAACAAGTAACTTAATCAACACCATAACCGTATTCCCTGGCAACGGCGCCAACATTTGATGTCGCCCAAAATATACCTCCGAAAAAGTACAATGCGGTTGTTGTATCAAATATAGAACCCAACTAGGTAGGGGTCGATCCCACAGGGAATAGGTCAAAGTTGTGTAGAATGCTAGACTGAGTAATTGGTGAGTAAGTAAAACTGAGGGGGGGGTTACAAATAAATAGTAATAGTAGCGGTTGCTGACTGTATCGAGTTTGTAGACAATAAGGGAAATACACTAGGACTGTGATCCCCAATGATTCCTTAACTCCACCGGTTACTTGTGCTAACAAAATCATCCTGCTATGTTGCATGCAAAATTTGACAAGATATGTTCATCTAAACGTCTCTCGACCTTGGTTAGATGAATTTTACTATTCTCCTCTCGGTCTCCGAGTGTCGCACTACTAACCCTTGTCCTGAATCTCAGATAACTATTCCCGCTAAGGCTCAAGTTATTAGATGAAGGTTAATAACTTCAAATCTCTGTTGTTATCTCCTTTTCCCAATCTCTACCTCTCTCTCGAGCAAGTCTAGAATACAGGTGAGTTTCTAACGTTTGAAACCGTTAGAAGATCAATCACAACGAAGGAAATACCAATACATGCATTCACAGCGGTTCAGAGTTGCTTTGTACTTAAACTGTTTTGTTAATTCCTCATGGTTCACACAACCCTAGTTGATGAGTTTAGCTACTCATAATTGTAAGAACACAAGAAGGATTCAAAGATGAAAATATAATTGCACACTCACAATAATGAAGAAGAACTGAAATTTCAATTATGAATAAAACTCGAATCTAGGGTTTTTGATTACAAAACCAATAAAATGTTTATGAACTCAGAATCAGTAGAAAATATCTCTCAAAATAATGTACCGACTCTCTCCTGAACATAGGACTATACAGGGGTATTTATAGATACAAGGCTAATCCTATCCTAATCAAAATAGGAGAACAAAGTCGGCAACTTCCACAGTATCGTGACTTGGTGTCGTGGAACCAAGTCACACCATGTAGGTGAGTGTCATGGAAATCAAGCTCAATTAGACATCTTCAGAAGTTGACTCACGCCACCCTTTCATGCCACGTAGGTGGACTCACGCCACGTGAGTGCTGTCGTGGAAATCAGACCACATTCGATCATCTCTGAAGATGACTCACGACAGACACTCACGTCACGTGAGTGGTGTCTTGACTCCCTCTCTGGTGTAGATTCTTGTTCTTTCATCTTTAGACACTTCGTTCTCGGGATTGATTCTTCCTTTTGATCATTTGTTGCCTTCAAAACCTGTTTTCCTGCAATGTAGGACAGAAACCACATCATACCAACCAAATACACCCAAGTTACTGCATATTTTCCTTGTTTTAAGCATCGAAAGTGCCATGTAACCATGGCACATCAATTTGTAATAGTTATCAAAAAGACCAATATATTCACCGTTATTGTCAGTGTGAATACATTTTAGCTTCTTCCCTATTTGTATCTCGGATAAGGCTTGAAATTCCTTAAACACATCAAGTACTTGATCTTTGAATTTTAAAGGATATACCTAGAGCTTGCTAGAACTATCATCAATGAAAGTCTCAAAGTAAAGTGCACCACCTTGTGACTTTACTTTAAAAGGACCACACAAATCAAAGTGTACTAGCTCTAATAGTTCAGGATTTTTTGAGGGAGAATGATTGTGACAAGAAACTCTCTTCTGCTTCCCGGCTAAGCAATGAACACATCTTTTCACCTTTGCTTGTTTCACACCCACAAGCAATTTTTTCTTAACCAAACAATTGATCTCTCTCTCTCATATAACTAAGCCTCTTGTGCCATAATTTTGATAAAATATCACTTTCCACCAAATTTACAAAGTTATTGAGGATAGATCCTTGAGTCACGTATAAACTAGAATACTTTCTTCCTCAAGCCACAACTAATGAGCCTTTGGTGAGCTTCCATTGGCCATTGAACAATTCATTGTGGTAGCCATCATCATCTAGTTGCCCTACAGATATCAAGTTTAGAGGAATGTCTAGAGCATGCTTGACATTCTGAAGGACTAACTTTGTATCAGTATTAGTCTTCAAACAAACCGTGCCAAAACCAAACACCTTAACCTCACCAACATTGCCCATCTTCAACACTCTAGATTTAACAGGAGTATAAGATGAAAATAAGTTCTTTCTCGGTGTGACATGAGATGTAGCTCCAGAATCTACTATCCAACTAATATCTTGGGATACAAAATTAATGGCATTTTTATCACAAGCAAAGAGAAGGTCATCTCGGACAACAACAACAACATTATTTCTGTTATTTTCTTCTTTCTTTCCTTCTCTAGTCTCTTGCTTCAACCTATTGCAATTTCTTTTAATATGCCATTTTTTTCCACAAGATAGCATGAACGACTCTCATACTCTGAACTTGACTTGCTTCTGCTTTTACCTCTATTTTTTGTGTTTCTTATTTTGTCTCTCCCTCAATTTTCTGTAAACAGAACCTCTGAGTGTGAGGATGAGCCCTAAGATTTTCTCCTTACTTCTTCATTCAAAACACCACTCTTGGCAAATTTCATAGTCACCTTGGCACCGGGAGTTGAATTTGTTAAAGAAACACGAAGAGTTTCTCAAAAATCAAGTAGAGTATTCAGAAGCCAAAACCCTTGTATCTCATCATCGAAATTAACACTCATTCTAGAAGGCTGATCAAGGACACCTTGAAAATAATTTATATGGCCAAGAATTGAACTTCCCTACTTGTATTTAAAAGTCATGAATTGCTTTAGTAGGAACAATTTGTTATTGTCAGTTTTTGAAGCGTAAAGTGTCTCCAACTTTTTCCAAAATATTCTAGCATGTGTCTCATTAACAATATGATTACGAATATTGTCTTCAACCCATTGCCTTATATATCCACATACTTGTTGGTGCTCAAAATCTCAATTTTTATTAGTTATATTCTCGGGTTTATGAGCAGCAAAAATGGGAAGATGCATCTTCTTTACAAATAGAATATCTCACCTTGCTCTTTCATATGTTATAATTGCTCCCATTTAGACATACCATCTTGATCATAGTCGCCTCCATCCAAAAATCCTTGATAGAAAACCAAGGCTCTGATACCATCACAGTGATCCAAATAACTCCATTATATCAATAAGAGGGTCACAAATACTCTCCCAAATGGCTACACAATAAATGTCAAACACGAAAAAACAATAGTGACACCAACAAAAGTAAATCAAGAGAAATCACCCAAAATAGAGCTAATGTTCTGGACTCAAAATCGGATGTTGCGGACCTGCAATTTCGATCTTCACCATTCAAATTAAACAGCGAAATTCTAAAAACACTCAGTCAAAATTTCAGCCCGATCAAATGGTGAATGAGCTGGTAAATGCAATCCGAAGGTGGCTGGTTGGAGAGCAAAAACTGTAGCAAAAGAACTCTCTTTCTCTCTTCTCTCTTTGGTGAAAGCTCTCTCAAAAACCTCTTTTATGTGCTAATGTCTCTCAAATACAAAAATCAATGAGCATGAATAATTCTCTCTCAAATTGTCTTATTTATAGATGATGAGTGGTGCTTTTTCCTAAAGCCAAACCAACTCCAAATAGGAATCGAAATTCGAATCCTTTTCCAAATAGGATTGGAAACCAAAAGAGAATAGGATTAGGTCATGGGCCTTTGGCTGGAATATGAGCCACAACCCAACACAACCAAGCAGGCTTTATTTGAATCTAGGGTCAGAACACACGAAAAATCAAAATTGAGTCGACAAACTATGAAAGAGAGATACGTTCTGCACCTTATTACCTTTAGGAAGATAACAACGCCATCCAGAAATTCAAATTGTCCTTATTTCACGCAAAATTTAACAGAAAATTAATAAGGACATATGTGAACTTACACCCATGTTTTAAGAGTTCATCTAAATTTACATATGCACACTTTGAGGGAGTATTTGATCTAATTTAATTTCTAGCTACATTATGCAACAACTAGTGAAGTTGTATTTATAAAGCAATTTGATTAAATTATAGTAAATTTTCTCACCAATTTAAGGCATCATACACACATTATTAGCAATTTTTAAATAACTTAATGTCATTTTTATTATTTAAATTAGTCCTAGGTAAAGACAAAATAACCATAGTGTCATAAAAAAAGAAAATTTATAATGTAAATTCCCCCTTCTTGCTGCTAAATATTATTTGTCTAATTGATTAATAAAATTAAACTTTGCATATTTAATCATGATTTAATTTTTACCCATCCTCACACTTTTTCCTTTTGTTGCTAATTTATATAGGGGGTGGAGCTGAGCAGCTTATTATTTTTGTCTTAGTGATTAATCTTTGTGCATTTAGATATTTTTACAACTTAATACCTTAAGTATTTACTAGCATATTTTAATTCTGAAGATAAAATAACTAGGAAAAGATAGATATAAAGTACGTGTGGCTTAACAATCAATAAAATAATTTAAAATAACGAGAGACTAGTATTTAAAATCTAATTAAAAAAATGATGAGAGACTAGTATCTAAATTTTAATAAAAATAAAAAAATGGCAAGTAATTTCGTAATAAGTATTCAATAAAATAGTCAAAGTGTGGGAAATTTTATTACTTTTCGTTTCACATTTGATTTTGATAGAATTTAATTTGTATTGATTATTAAAAATAAATAATATTACACTTGCCATCTTGAGCCCAAATTTACATATGTACATTTTAAAAGGTAATAATCTCTAAAGTAGAAAATCCAAATATGCTTCAAAAGTGATGTAATGAATTATCTTCTTTTATGACATCGTGATTTTTGTGTCTTTACATAGAACTTCTAATTTAAATTGTATAAATGACATGTTAAGTTACTCTTAAGATTACTTATATAATATACCTATGTAATGCCCTAAATTAGTGAAAAAATTTCCACTACAATTTAACCAAATTATTTCGTAAACATAACTTCACAAGTTATTGTATAATTGCAGTTAGAAACTAAATTGCATTAAATACGTGCTTAAAATATACTTGTAGATCCAAATATGTCCTTAAAGTATGTGTGTAGGTTTAACTATGTCCTTATTAATCTCCTATAAATTTTGTGTGAAATAAAAATATAGGGAAAAAACATCAAAATCACCCTAAAGTATATCTGAAAAGTCGAAGACAAACCTAAACAATTAAAGTGACCTAATACCCTGAACTACATAAAAGTAAAAAATTTTACCCCCTAACTCTGATGTGGCAAAAATAATCAATTAAAATAAAACTAGGTGCGTTTAAGTCAAAAATTTAAGCAAAAAGAAAAAAAAAATCCCCCTCCCCCGCGCCCCCCGCCCCCCACGCATCTTCTTCTTCACAACCCCTACCCACGCATCTTCTTCACATCCCCCACCCACCCTCTTCTTCTTCACAGTCACCCACCCACGCATCTTCTTCTTTACACAATCACACCTTACACATTGTCCTCTTCTACTTCAATTTATTTTCATCAAATTCTCTACAATTAAATTTCTTCATAAATTATTTTTTTTTCTTACTCCATTAAGAAAAAAAATAAAAAATCATAATTCCATTTCTTCTTCATTGATAACCATTTTCTCTACTTCTTTTTCTTCATTCCATCCCTTCTCTTTTTTTCATTTTTATTATTACAACCACTTCATTTCATTAGATTTATCATCTTTCATCAATTGATTACTTATTCTCCATTATTTAATGGTGGAATTGATGATGGGTGAAAAATTACTGGTGGGTGAGTTTTTATTTTTGATGAGTGACAATGGCAATGATATGATTTTGAGGTGAATATAAAAATTTGTGGTGATAGTTGTAAATTTCGATAATAACAATAGTGATGATTTTTTTGTGTGGTGAATTTGATAGAGAATCCTAATTTGTGACTTTTTGTCACACCCAAATCCCATTGGAGCGGACTGGCACCCGAAGCCGTTAAGGCCCGAGAGAACCAACCTATGATCGTGTTCATTCATTTGCAAGCCACTCAATGAATCAATATTCTATCACATATGGACTCAAGATATCAATACCGAAAGTCATGGAAAACATTCAATAGATATGAAACTTGGTCGTTAGGGCCATCACTTCAAAATGGACATACTTTTCTTCATTCGTCTGACAACGTCTACAAAGCCTCTAATAGATACATAACCAACCTAAAGTCGGTACAAGTCCCCGTTTTATACAACCTTTACATAATACCAAAACAAATGTACACATGTGACTCGGAAAGCCCCGAATCAACCAAAAGCTCACCAACAGTCCGCAGATGACCCATATCCTACCGTGGAGGTCTACTAGCACCTCTGCCTACAACAAGTAAGGTAAGTCCCCCAAGGGACGTCAGTACGAAAGAATGTACTTAGTATGTAAGGCTATAAGAAACTGTATGAAACATAAGAACTTCAATGGAATCAAATACAAGTGAGTAATCACTATGGATAAACCACCGTTCTATATGTGTGGAACCGTGTACATTACATTTATTACTTTCTTTGCTTTTACGTTCATCATCTTTATCATCATATCATATCGTGCCCGGGCCCCAACTGATCAGTGGATCATAACATAACATTGGGATCGTTCTAGCCAGGCTATGCCCCTTTGATTGCCACCCATAAATCAATAAATCAGGTTTGGAATGACCAGGGTTTTCACCTATCTGGATTGCACCCTGTCAGGTTCGGCTTGAGCTAGGCTTTTGCCCCTAAAACTGCCCCCTGATCCAATACTCTCGGGATCGTCTCTAGCTAGGCTTTCTCCCTTTTGAGCTACCACCCGTACTCAAACAGTAAACAACTATGCATTGCTTCATTCCTTTACTTTTGTAAGATTGATACATTAGTGGTTATAACATTATTGGTAACATTATTGGAGCTTTGGAACATCAGTCAATGAATAAGAGACATGTGAATAACAATATGATAAACCTAAAATGAGATACTTTGAGACATTTCAAAATGGAAACAAGTCGGTAACAATGAGAACAATAGGTGATGCCAAAGGATGCGGAAAAGAGTAACCTTACATACCTTATCTTCCCAATATGAATACACAATCCTATATGTGAATACAATACTCCAGCTCCTTCCTTACATGTTACTCTACAACACAAGTACATAACGGCTCACGTTAACAACTAACTATATTACTAGTGCATAAGACGACAATGAGCTACGTGACTGCCATATAACGCCATTTCATTTTTCTACAATACAACTCACTGCATTACCATACCAACAATACCAAAACATTCCACACATTAACCAAGATATTATAAAGCGATAGCATTTCACACTAAGGTTATACTTTACACTTTCCCTTCAACACTATGTCACCTTTACTCCATCAAGTCACTTAAATACCTTTCACAATAACACATTAACAACAATCCATAATTGATATAATCCAACATGCCTCCGAACGACCCCTTAAAGCCATTCAAAAGGTACCATAAGCTGATAATTGCATTCAAGAAGGGTATAGGGGAATTGGGGGGTCAAAGAGAACCAAAAACAATCGAAACAGAATTTTAGAGGGATCTACGAAGCCACCTGCACGTGCAGGTGGGTGAGGTGCGTTCGCAGGTGCCCCATCCGCGAAGACGGATGCCCGGTTCGGGCAAAATGGGTCTCTTTTGGGTCTTTTTTTGTAATAAATGGTCCATGGCCATAAGTAAGCTTATATTTTCATATTTTAAGTTAACTTGGATTCCAACTAACAATCATGGTTTCACAACGCACATGAACATCACAAAACTATATTTTCCTTTCAATACACCACCAATTCCATGCACAATTTCACAACAACAATTCCAAATGTTATACACAAAGGAAAAACAAGTTAGGGAAATAACCACATCATACATGTTGACATTTAATCCATCAAATTCATTTCCTTTAAGATCACAAGTCCACTTTCAAGTTTAGAAGGCAAAACTCTTTACCGATTAAGCAAAAGTAGATTGTTTTACACATAGTGGACTGCTCAACACTTTGTCAACATAACCAACATGATTTACACACCATATTGTGCATATAATATATTAAACCATCAGAGTGAATACTTACCAAAGCTTGCAAGAGGATGATCTTGTCCAAAGGAATGGTTGCTTAGGGTTTGAAAGAAGAGGAAATATCTTGTGGAAAATTCTAGAATGAGACATGTGTGTTTTGTTGAATAAAATCTGATTTGTTTGCCTTATATAGTCCCTTTAAATCTCATCCTTAGCCACACTTTGGTCATAAATGATATGTTTACTTGGTCAAAGGTGGAATGGGTCATTTTCCATTTGGGCCATGTCTTTCTTGCTAATTTTGGGCCTCATTTGAGCCCATTAGCACAAGACTAATTCAGCCCATTAAATTTAATACATGATTCACTTACTATCTTTAGTTTAAATACTTCCATCAATGCTAAGGTCGTCGCATGAGTTCGAAAATGTACGGGGTGTTACACTTTTGATCCTGACTTTTTGTGGTCAAAATGATGCAGCATGCTCAATCAAATTTAAGGCCAATGAAAATATGACACATGTAGAAGTTGACATGTTTCAACCAATCAAATATGGTCATGTCACTTCAGTCTGATTGGCCAAAAAGAGTTTGTACTTACCATGACTTTTTCCTTTGTACAATTATAAATAGGGGTCTCATAATTCAAAAAAGTAGAAGAACTCTAACAAAAAGCCAGAGAGAGCTTGTGGATCAAACGTCGTATATTTCTCTACAAGCTATAAGTTCAAGCACTAAAGTTCAAGTACAACTCAAGATCAAGACGAAGATTCAAACTCAAGCTCAAAAGCAATTGGATTCAAGTACAAGTCAAGATCAAGTTCATCCAAATTCAAGATCAAACTCGAATACCCTTGAATTTTATATTTGAAAAAAAGAATCAGAGGATTCATAGAGATTGAAAAACTCACATATTGAAATCAAATAAAATGATTGTTGCAATATTTTCCTTTCTCGATTATTATTTTTTCAACTCAAGTTTTATTGTATACAAATTCTGGCACGCCCAGTGGACAATTTCTACCTCTTATCTCTTCCTTTTAAAGTTGAAGAACATTAAAATGACTCAAATGTAGACCAACTCCAAATACAATGCTACTGCGGTTGTTGACTCTAAAAGTGAATTGGAAGCTATCATGGAGATTCTTGTCCAAATCAAAAGGATCAAAATCGAAATGCTGGGACAACAAGTGCTTCAAGTACCGTTCAAGCCAACTCATGTTTCTAACTTATCCTCTCCAACAAGAGTGGTGTCATATTCCCGCATGCTAGAAGGAGCGAATGATATTGCTGATATGGTTAAAAGAATATTGGCTCAATTTAATCTTCCGCAAGAACACCATGGTAAGTCCAACAATCCTTCTATAAGAGAAGGTGATGTCTTGAATGCTGAATGGTCTTCAATATCTACTTAAATGATTCCCCAGTCCAAGCTCTATTCAGATAAATATTCACATCATTCTTCATCCTCTATGATGGTGGTACATGCAATGATGGTTGATGCTTCCACTATAGAAGAACAACTTGCAAGTTTGATTGAAGCAATTGAAAGCTTAACAAAGTGCGTGCAAGAACAAGATGTTAAACTTTCCAAGCTGACAAATAAAATGGATAGCATGACTAAGAGAGAATCAAGTCAAACACCTATGGAGTTTCCTGAAAATCAAGTGGAAGGAGAGTCGTTCATAAAGCAAACAACAACGATAAAAAAAGATCCATTTCTCTGTTGAAGGTTTGATTCCTATTGACCAATTCAGGACTTCATCATAGAGGCTATTGAAGATAAATCTGAGTCTTCGTCCAAATTTTCTCATACATATATAAAGTCATATACGCAAAAGATTGCTAAGTTGAAAATGCCTGATGGCTATCAACCCCCTAAACTTCAACAATTTGGTGGCAAAGGGAATCCTAAACAACATATAGTGCACTTTATTGAGATATGCAATAATGATGGAATGCATGGTGATCATCTCATCATGCAGTTCATTCGATCTATCAAAGAAAATACCTTTGATTAGTACACAGATCTCGAACCTGGTTCTATAAATAGTTGAGAGCATTCCTCAATCGTTTCTATAGCATAAGACTTGTTGTGATCGCGTTAGTGAAACTTCTAGCATTGAAATGTGCATCTAAGGCATGAATTGGGGTCTTCACTACATCTTAAAAGGATTAAAGACCAATACATTTGAAGAGTTGGCAAGCCATACACATGACATGGAAATAAGCATGACCAAAAGAGAAGATTAATGTCTGTGAGACTCGCAAATATGAAAATATAGAAGAACTTCATAGTGGGGGCAAGGTTGCATCCGAAGATGAATTTGAAAAGTATATGTATATCTCAATGCTACTTAATGCATGAGCTTAAACTGCAAGTTATAAAGCTTCTTAGATGCACAAACCTAAACTGCATGTCACGAAGCTCTTAAAATTTAAGCCAATTCTCCAAGTTGGAAAGCTATAAAAGTTTGAGCTAAATTTTCAAGTTGTAAAACTCTTCAAATCTGAGCCAAACCTTCAAATCAAGAAGCTCTTCAAATTAGAGCTAAATATTCATGTCACAAAGCTCACCAAATTACGAGCTAAATTTTCAAATTGTGAAGCTCTTCAAATTTGAGCAAAATCTTCAAGTTGAAATGCTCCTTGAAACACGAGCCTAAATTGTATGTCACAATACTCCTAAAATTCAAGATAAGTCTTCAAGTTGTGAAACTTGTCAAAATGAAGTTAATCTTCAAGTTGCAAAGCTTTTCAAATTTGAGCCACATCTTAAAGTTATAAAGCTCTTCAAATTTGAGCTAAATCTTCAAAACTACGTTATGACTTGATCCTCTTCACCGAGGTATGTAGGCACTTAGAGTTATATTCTAAGTTCAATCGTATCAGTGTAAAAATTAAATCACATGTTCCTACTTGATCTATCATATGAAAGTCAGGTTTACAAGTACTCTCACCAAACATTGGACTTACACCAAATATTCGTAGCCGATAGGGGTAGACCTCCATAACAGATGGGCATATCAACGAGATTTGAAATTCTCAAGTTCGTCAAGCCTACAAGTTAAAGTTGCAAAATCTACCAAATTTGTGAGTTGAAGATGAAAATCTACCATACCTATAGGTTGAAGTCAAGAATCTACCAAGTTTGAGAGGTGAAGTTTTCAAATACACCAAGTCCACTGGTTAAAGTCTTCAAATCCTCCAAGTATGTAAGTTCAAGTCATTAAATTTGTCAAGTCAGCAAGTTGAAGTAGTCAAATTTGCCTGTAAGTTGAAGTCGTCAAATTTGTCAAGTCTGCAAGCTGAAGTCTCCAAGTCTGCTAAGTTTACAAGTTGAAGTCATCAAAACCTCCAGTATTAAGTTGAAGCCTTCTAAATTTCCATGCCTTAAGGTGGACAAACTTTGTCCCTTTGCACCTTAAGTTGGCCTTTTCACGGATTTATCCTTAAAAGGATAGCTAAATCTCATGCCTTAAGGTGGACAAAATTTGTCCCTTTACACCTTAAGCTGGCCTCTCATGGATTTGTCCTTAAAAGGGCCTCCAAAATTTCATACATTCAGATGGACAAAATTTGTCCCTTTGCACCTTAACCTAGCCTTTTCATGAATTTATGTTTAAAAGGATTTATAAATTTTCATGCCTTAAGTGGACAAAAATTGTCCCTTTGCACCTTAAGCTGATTATTTCAAAGGAGCCAAACTTAAGTCGATTGCTGCATAGTCATCAAATTTGAAGCCAAACTTGTCAGGTCTTAGGGTGTGGGAGGCAAAGTTAAACTCTCGCACCTTAAGCTGACTATTCATGAATGTTGTTTGTTTCAAGCCTACACCAAACAAAATAAGGAAGAGTAAAAAATAAAAAAGTGGAGGGAAAACTAAATTACATGTGAACTATAATCTTGGGTCGGCTTACTAACAAGGTGAATTGATGTTCAAAATTTGAGAGGAGTCGTCCCTTTATATAGAACAATGGAGGCGGTGGCAACATCTAAATTTAACTGGGACTAGGAGAATTTAGACGGCTAAATCTCCTAATAGTACACAAATATGGAAAAAAAAAAAAAACCACAAACGCCTAAAGATGGAAAGAAAGTTACAGGTGTAAACAATAAGAAAAAGAATTTTTCTTGAAGTCAAAAAAGGAAACTTTGCCATGGGGCCACGTCACCATTCATGTCCAAAAAAAAAAATTGCCATGAAGGCAACAATGTTGCAAGATTCATATGATTTGCATGCAAAGGAACAAAGTCAACCCCCATCCTTGAGCGACTCAACAAAGTCACGAGAAAAAAAAAAAAGAATCATAACATGTCAAAGGAGTATTTGATTCATGTCCAACCTTTTTTCATTTGATATAATACATATGTTGGTTCATGATATTCTGATACAAGATCAAACCCACAACACAAGATTTCAGCAACAACAACAAGAAGAACACTTTCACAAGAACAACAAGTTGAACAACAAGTGCTAGTGAATCGAAAGAGCCCCACACGGCTTCACTAGACTTCAAGATCTCAAACACAACAACAACAAGATAATAAAAAGATAGTTAACTTGACATATAATATTCAAGAGACTAAGAACCCTAACATCAAGAAAGGACCCTAAGACTAATGAATATAAATACCAAGTTCTTACTTAGACCAAGAGGAACTCAATGACCTCAAGATCCTTGTTTCTAGCCAAGATACAACACAAGTATCACTCTACTTGTGAGCTTCCAAGTTGGGCTGCTCCAAAGGAAGAGAGAGAAGCCAAAATACTACAAATGTTATGTTTAAAAAATCTGATGGGAGAACTACTCCAAATAACCCTAAGATGTTCTATTTATATTACAAGGCCAAAATGAAGCAAAATAACTAGCTTGCCCTTGTCTAGGATGCCGCCCTTTGGAGTGTAAGTTTATTACACTTCAAGGACCCTCTTCACACTTAAAAACATTGAGATCCTTAGGAGGCTCGATCACCAACTCACATACGGCCATTTGCATGAACAAGGCTTGGAGTTTTTGTAATTCCCGAGCTTGGCTTCGTGTGAATGGTCAGGTACTTGTTGGACAGCTTGTCCCACCCGTATCATCCTCTCCATCTTGAGAGGAATTTGACCTCAAATTCAGCACTTGGTCATCTTCAATTGCCTCCACGAGAGAAAGATCACAAACGTTGAAAGTGTTGTGCACTTGATATTCCGGTGGAAGGTCAATCTTGTAGGCGTTGTCATTGATTTTCTCAAGTACTTGGAATGGACCATCACCCCTCGGCATCAATTTGGACCTTCTTTGAGATGGAAACCGATCCTTCCGAAGATGCACCCACACCCAATCTCCCGATTCAAGAATGAATTTCTTTCTTCCCTTGTTGGCCCTCTTTGCCATATCTTGATTTTTCTTCTCAAGTTGAAGCCGCACCTTCTCATGTAACTTCTTCATAGTATCTGCCCGCTTGCTACAATCTAAGCTAATCATGAGATCACTTGGCAAAGGCGTTAAATCCAAAGGGGTGAGGGGGTTGAGGCCGTATACACACTCAAAGGGAGTCATTCCCGTACTTGAGTGTATGACACGGTTATAGGCAAACTCAATCAATGGTAAGTGCTCCTCCCAAGAAGTCATTTTTCCCTTAACCATGGGACGTAGCATAGCACCCAAAGTCTTATTTACTACTTCCGTTTGGCCATCGGTTTGTGGGTGGCAGGACGTAGAGAACAACAACTTGGTACCAAGCCTACCCCACATGGACTTCCAAAAGTGGCTTAGGAACTTAGAGTCCCTATCACTCACAATGGCCCTCGGAACACCATGCAATCGAACAACATTATCAACAAATAACGAGGCCATGCTAGGGGCGTCATCACATTTAGAGCAAGGAATAAAGTGCGCCATTTTAGAAAACCGGTCGACTACAACAAAAATACTATCCCGACCTCTTCGAGTCCTTGGCAGCCCCAACACAAAATCCATAGATATATCAAGCCAAGGACGTAGAGGAGTGGGCAGCGGGGTGTACAACCCGTGAGGTAGGAGCCGAGATTTGGCTCTCTTGCATTCTACACATTGGCTGCAACTCCTAGCCACATCCTTGCGCATTTTGGGCCAATAGAATTGCTCCTCCAATATTCCGAAGGTCTTTTCGACCCCAAAATGACCCATTAGACCGCCATCGCATGCTTCCCTCACAAATAATTCTCTCCAAGAGCTAGAGGGCACACACAATCATCTACCTTTAAATAAGTAACCATCAAACTTGGCATAGGGATTTGAACCCCTAGCCGAATTCCACTTGTCCCTACCCAAGTCTTCGTATTCCCTAAAGATAGGAGCAAAGTGAGGGTCCTTGGGATACAATTCTCTTAAACTCTCAAAACCCATCAATTTTGTTGACAAAGTGGACACAAGAGCATGTTTTCTAGACAAAGCATCGGCTACTACGTTGTCCTTACCCTTTTTGTATTGGATAACATAAGGGAAGGTCTCAAGGAACTCAATCCATTTGGCATGCCGTTTGTTAAGCTTGTCTTGGGCCCGAAGATGCTTTAAGGATTCATGGTCCGTTCGGATCACAAACTCCTTAGGCCATAAGTAGTGTTGCCAAGTGGCCAAGGCTCTAATCAAGGCATACAACTCTAAATCATACGTGGAGTAGTTTAGAGTTGCTCCTTTGAGCTTTTCACTAAAGTAAGCAATGGGTTTCAAATCTTGCATCAAAACAGCCCCTATGCCTACTTTACTCGTATCGCACTCGACTTCGAAGGTCTTATCAAAGTTGGGCAATTGTAACAAGGGTGCGGAGATGAGCATAGCTTTAAAGGCTTCAAATGCCTTAGCTTGCTCGACACCCCACTTGAAGGGTTGTTCTTTCCGAATGACCTCGGTCAAGGGGGCGACTATGGTGCTAAATCCTTTGACAAACCTTCTATAAAAACTAGCCAACCCGTGGAAGCTTCTTACTTCTCCAACGATTTGTGGGGTTGGCCAATTTTTGATAGCATTTATCTTGGATTCATCCACTTCGACCCTTCTTGAACTAACAACAAAACCCAAGAAAACAACTTCATTAACGCCAAAAGAGCACTTTTCCAGATTTGCATACAATTTTTCCTTTCTAAGGACATTAAGCACACATTGTAAATGCATCACATGCTCTTCTAAAGACTTACTATACACCAAGATATCATCAAAATAGACAACAACAAACTTTCCAATAAATGGCCTCATCACATGATTCATTAGCCTCATAAAAGTACTTGGAGCGTTTGTTAGGCCAAATGGCATAACCATCCATTCATAGAGACCAAACTTGGTCTTGAAGGCGGTTTTCCATTCATCACCGGGTTGCATTCTTATTTGGTGATAGCCACTCCTTAAATCAATCTTGGAAAACAAACATGAACCATTCAACTCATCTATCATATCATCTAACCGAGGAATAGGGTGGCAATATTTTACCGTACTTTTGTTGATGGCTCGGCAGTCCACACATGCGCCACGTTCTGTCTTTTTTGGGCACTAATAGCACCGAAACAGCACACGGACTCATGCTCTCCTTGACATACCCTTTGTTGAGGAGCTCCTCAACTTGACGTTGCAATGCCTTGGTGTCCGTAGGATTGCTCCTATAAGCCGGCTTGTTTGGCAATTGTGATCCCGACACAAAATTAATTTGGTGCTCAATTCCCCGAAGCGGGGGCAATCCTTGCGGAAGTTCCTTAGGAAATACATCCTTATAATCCTGTAACACACAAGAAATCAAAGGGGAAATGGAAGAATTAGTGGGGTTAGTGTTAAAACAATGAGCCAAGAGTAACATAGGCGTGTCCTCATCATGATCCACGAAGAGTTCCTTCTTCCTAACCAACATCACCATGTTTTCCGTCCCCTTTGCCATTGGGGAAGCCTTGGATGACCCCACTGCCCCACCTACGGAATTCCCTCCCTTCTCTCCCTTTTCGAATTCCTTTCCCTTTTCCTTCAATTCTCTCATCCTTTGATGCCACTCATTTACTTGGGAAGGCAAAAGAGGATGAAGTGTAACCTTTCGGCCATCCTTCTCAAGTGTATATCGATTGGACCTCCCATCGTGTTTGGTAGACCTATCATATTGCCAAGGCCTACCTAGCAGCAAGTGACATGCTTGCATTGGTATCACGTCACAAAGCACTTCATTGTGGTAGTTTCCCACCTTAAACCGTATCACACATTGCCTTGCGACCTTTAATTCACCACAATCATTTAACCATTGTAACTTGTAAGGACTAGTGTGCGGGGTAGTTGGTAACTTCAAGAAATTTACCATAGCATTACTTACAACATTCGTGCAACTACCACTATCGATCACCAAGGTACACACACTTCCCTTTACAAGACATTTAGTATGGAATAGATTTTCCCTTTGGCTTGGGTCATCTATTGCCTTACTAATTATGACGCGCCTAACCACAAAGTTTGGAACCACACACTCCCCTTCTTGCGGATAAACATCTTCACTATCATCACCATCATCATCATGTGGTCCATCATCGGTTTCCCCTCCATCTTGAGGCTCGGCCTCATCTTCTCCCCTTTCCAGGCCCACCTCCTCACCAAGATAATACACTCTCCCTTCCCGTAGGATCACATTGCGTCGGTTTGGACATTCATTGGCCTTATGCCCCCAACCTTGGCACTTGAAACATTGGAATCCCTTTGGGTTAGGAGACTTGTGAGCCTCCGGTTTTGGAGGAATTTTGGGGACTGTTTTGGGCTCGGGCAGCCTTGTAGTGGCGGGTTGGTCCTTGTTTTTGGGCCAACCCTAGGGGGCTTGTCCCCTTGCCTTGAAAGATGATCTCTCTTTAAGTTCCCTTTCAATCTCAAGAGCCGCTTGGAAAATACCATCAACGGTTTCAAACTTGTGAAGTGTTAAATGAGTGGAGATCTCTTTGTTCAACCCACACTTGAACCGGATGATATCGTGACTGATTTTCTCCCCACGATGATCAAGTTTCAACATGAGTTGTTGAAACTCATCAAAATATGCCATCACACTCTTGT
Organism: Capsicum rhomboideum; assembly: GCA_031232105.1. NCBI lineage: Eukaryota > Viridiplantae > Streptophyta > Magnoliopsida > Solanales > Solanaceae > Capsicum > Capsicum rhomboideum. Next base: position 111,065,637 of record CP124715.1, on the reverse strand, counting down.
TACCTTGACGCAAGCCATACAATCTAGCAAGCAACTCATGGCGATATCTCTCGGGAAGGTATCGTTGCCTCATCAAATACCTCAACCGATACCAAGGTGGTGGCTGCCCATCAATGAGTTCATTACCAAACCGCTTGACATACTCCCACCAAGTGTTAGCATAACCCTCGAAATGAGCTATAACATAGCAACCCTTCTTTTCTTCCGAGATATCATTAACTTGGAAAACTTTGTCACAAGCCGATTCCCAAGCTAACTGGACCTCGGGATCACTTTCACCCTTAAAGATGGGTAGGTTCAACTTGATGGTGTTGATTCCTACATCTCTCTCTTGGTGTCGGTGTCCCCTATCTCCATACCCTCGGTATCTCCTTGGATCTCCACGACCCCCTCTTATCTCCTCCTCCCTCATGTAAGCATCAGCAAAGGCTCCATATCCTTCATACTCCTCTCTACCATATCTTTCAAAGGGGGCTGGCCGGTCTTGGGCATTTTGGGCTTGATTTGGAGGAATTGGATTTTGTGGCCTTTGGTTTAATGGAGCTTGGAATGGAGGGTTCGGATTTAGTGGAGGTACTTAACTTCCAAATCCCTCTTGTGGAACGTGAGGAGCTTGGAAATGTATTGGTCTAGTGGGGTCACGGTTTGGAGGGAAAAAGGTGGTTTGGCTTGCGACATTTAGTGGGGCTTGAGGTGCATTTAGCATTTGGTGGACTGTTTTGGGGGTGATGGTTGAGGAGGAAGTCCTATCATACCCATTGGTAGAAACATGTAGAGGAGTAGAAGGACGAGAGTTCCTTTGACTCTCCACTTGTTCTAATCTCCCACTAATAGTCGACACTTCTCCCTTTATCGCTGCCAAGTCCCCTCTCACGGCCCCAAATTCCGTATTCAACCTTTCAAGTGTCCGGGTAACGGCCTCAAGAGTGACCCTCATAGAGTCAAGTGCATTAGTATCCACGTTATGGGACGTTGTCCCTTCCATTGTCAAGGTATTATACTCTTTAGATCACCACACGCTTGAGTTCCACAAGTGTTGTAAATTGGCTAATAACCGTGAATCCTTTAAGGTATGAGTAAGATCTTATCCGGAGTGGATTCTTGTTTGAAGACTCAAAGAATTCTTGTCGGACTAGAACCAAAACAGCAACGTATTCAAAAGATAAAAGGCACTCAAGTAATCGTTGACACGAACAAACAGATTCAAAGGACTAATCGACAACCTAGTAGGAATGTACTAGTTTGTTAATTAGTTCTAGAACCAAGTAAGGGAAACCAAGAATCAACAATTAGCAACTAGAAGAATATCCAAAGTTGAGCTTATAGTGATGTGGCAGCATGTAAGTGGTCCCACACGTTTTTGCTTCTTCCTTTTTTTTTTTTTTTTCTCAAATCTGAAATTGTCAATACTCACACAACTTGTTATAGATGACAATGTGTTTTAGAGGGAAAGTAAAAGTCTTGTAGTCTTTCAACCTTTCAAACTCAAAAAGGTAAGATTTTACTAGGCTAATCCCACAAAACAAGGTTCCGTGTTTTAAGAAAAAAGTGGTTGTCAAGTCTTGGAAGAGATGTGTGCAAGTCTTCTTTCACCAACAACTTTATGACTTTTGTCTTACAACATGAACTCAACTTTCAACAAGATGAACAAGTTTATAAGATGAACATCTCAACACTCTCAACACCTTCATGAACACAACATCAACTTCTTGAAGCACATCACACAAAACCACCAATTGTCATCAACAACATACAACCTACGGTCCACCTTTCAAGTTACAACAACAATGGTCAATATTTTAAGCTCAACTTTTAGATCTAGACACTTTAGTGTTGGTGAGAAAGAAACCAACACTAGAAACACACTAAACAAGTAAAACAACACCTAGATCTATACACACAACAATATTCTCGGCCAAGGCAATAATGGGCAGATTTTTTTTTTTTTTTTTTTTTTTTTTTAACGAGAGCAAGCCCAAGATGGGTAGTGTTGGAACACAACCGGTCTTGCTTTGATACCAAATGATACAAGACTAAACCCACAACACAAGATTTCAGCAACAACAACAAGAAGAACACTTTCACAAGAACAACAAGTTGAACAACAAGTGCTAGTGAATCGAAAGAGCCCCACACGGCTTCACTAGACTTCAAGATCTCAAACACAACAACAACAAGATAATAAAAAGATAGTTAACTTGACATATAATATTCAAGAGACTAAGAACCCTAACATCAAGAAAGGACCCTAAGACTAATGAATATAAACACCAAGTTCTTACTTAGACCAAGAGGAACTCAATGACCTCAAGATCCTTGTTTCTAGCCAAGATACAACACAAGTATCACTCTACTTGTGAGCTTCCAAGTTGGGCTGCTCCAAAGGAAGAGAGAGAAGCCAAAATACTACAAATGTTATGTTTCAAAAATCTGATGGGAAAACTACTCCAAATAACCCTAAGATGTTCTATTTATATTACAAGGCCAAAATGAAGCAAAATGACTAGCTTGCCCTTGTCTAGGCTGCCGCCCCTTGGAGTGTAAGTTTATTACACTTCAAGGTCCCTCTTCACACTTAAAAACATTGAGATCCTTAGGAGGCTCGATCACCAACTCACACACGACCATTTGCATGAACAAGGCTTGGAGTTTTTGTAATTCCCGAGCTTGGCTTCGTGTGAATGGTCGGGTACTTGTTGGACAGATTGTCCCACCCGTATCATATTCTCTGTATACAAATATCATCAAGTTAATACTTCAAGCCTAGTCTTCGAAAGATTAAATATCTCGACGAGTCTTGAAGTGGGGGCATTTGTGATCATATAAATTTTAAATATATTAGTCCCAATAAATATTGTCGATTAATATAATTGGATTAATTATTTAAGTCGAACCAAATACGGATTTTAATTAAAGTCCAATTTTCATTGGGCTAGTCCATGAATTTGAGCTACAAATAATGAGCCCACTTTGCTTCGCCCAATATATCATCTTATTCTCGAAGCCCAATTCGGTGCCATGTGTCTAATGACATGTCACGCCAAGTCAAGTGAAGGAGCCAATAGGATCATGCCACATGTCAAAATCATGCTCAACCAAATTTAAGGCCAATGAAAATATGACACATGTAAGTTGACATGTTTCAACCAATCAAATATAGTCATGTCACTTTAATCTGATTGGCCGAAAATAGTTTGTACTTACCATGACTCTTTCCTTTGCACAACTATAAATAGGGGTATCATAATTCAGAAAAGAGGAAGAACTCTAACAAAAAGCTAGAGAGAGCTCGTGGATCAAACGCCGTAGATTTCTCTACAAGCTACAAGTTCAAGCACTCAAGTTCAAGTACAACTCAAGATCAAGACGAAGATTCAAGCTCAAGCTCAAAAGCCCTTGGATTCAAGTACAAGTCAAAATCAAGACCTCAAGATTCAAGAACAAGCTCAAAATCCCTTGGATTCACATACAAGTCAAGATCAAGTTCATCCAGGTTCAAGATCAAGCTCGAAGATCCTTGAATTTTATATTTGAAAAGAAAAATCAGAGGATTCATAAAGATTGTAATACTCACATATTTGAAATTAAATAAAACGATTGTTGCGATATTTTTCTTGTCTCGATTATTATTTTTTTCGGCTCGAACTTTATTGTCTACACACTTTTCATCATGTGACTGATAGTTAGTGCGTAAGGGTGGACATAAATTCACTTTTATATAGTTCAGGTGTGTGTTAGGTCACTTTAATAGTTGGATGTGTCTTCAACTTTTCAGGTATAGTTTAGGGTGATTTTAATATCTTTTCTCTGAAAAATATATTTAATTCAAACTATTAATGAAGAATAAATTTAATAAATTTCATATACTTTAAGATATTTTTGATCATTTTGGGTAAAGAATAAGAAAGACTATTGAAATACTAATTACGCTATTAAAATGTGCATTCTTACAATGATAAGATACTTTCTTTGTTTTATTTTACTTTAACCCTTTTAATTTACTAAAAATAGTTATTCAATTTATTTGTCCGATTTATGAAATCAACAAAAATTTATTATCATTTTTTAATACTATCACTATCATTTTAAATAACTACACAAAATATTAATAGTTAAATTTAGATTTTTAAAGCACAATTAATAAGATTAGTTTAGTAAAATAAACACTTAATAAATGTTTTCCCTTGGGAGTTTCAAGTTAATATGAACCATGCATGTAAAATGAAAATAGGAGGAAAGTAGTACTCCCTCCTTCCATCTTTATTTGTACACTATTAACTTGTCACACACTTTAAGAAACAATAAATAATAAGAATAATTTTACTATATCAGCCTTTGAATATAATATATTTAATGTTTTAGAAAATACATTGGATAATGAATAATATTTAATGGTAAGAGAAAAATGGACATAAATGTATAAATTATACATTGATTTTCAAATTGAATAATTACTCCCTCTGTTTAAAAAAGAATGACCAATTTTTCTTTTAGTCAGTTTAAAAAAGAATGACCCTTTTCTTATTTAAAAATATTTTAATTCCAACTTTACACATGACATGTTTAAGACCACAAGATAAAAGAGCATTTTGGTACATTTGATATAACTTTAATTTAATAAAACTACAATTTGTTTTTTTCTTAAATTTCATGCAAAATCAAAACTGATCATTCTTTTTAAATAGAAAAAATATTATTTGACATCTATTTTTAATAATATGAATAAGTTAAAATGGACTAGTACATGGGGTAGCAAGTTTATTAAGATGCAAGGAGATCAGTTCTAAACGCAACTTTATGTTGCATAATACTGTGTCATCTTCCCTAAACTCCCATGGATTCCAAGACAGCAAATTTAACCTCTACCAAACACGGGTTGGTCCAAATTTCCTTAGTTGGACTAATCAAAACAAAGATACCTTCGGACGGCTGCCAGTATCTTTACACCAAAACACTCCACAACCCAAATAGTACGTAGTAATTTATAAGGTTTTTTTTCCCAATCCAACTAAGATTTCCTTTCTCTCTCCGTTTTTAACGGTTGTTGAGTGCGCCACATTGTTAATTTCACTCCTAACTACACTCTCCATTATCTCCATTTTCTCCATTTTCTCTTTCATGGCTTCTTCTATTCCACTTTTTCAATTCCCAACGCACTCCCCAGCATGCCTTTCCTCTACATTCAGACCCATTTCATCTCCTAAATTCAATGGTACTTACTCATCATTTTTTATCCTTAACTTTTTTTTTTGTAGTCAAATTAAATCATTAATTGAGATGGGATTTTTCCTTCATTATATTTTGGTGGTGCAGGAAATTTTACAATAAGATGTTCTTCAAATGGAAGAGAGCCTGAGTCGGTAGACGAAGGAGTGAAGGAGGTGGAGAGGTTTCTAGAAGCTAAACGCCGAGCTGAATTATCTGCTCGTATTGCTTCCGGCGAGTTCACTGTTGAAGAACCTGGGTATCTTCACTTACATTGTAGTGGATAGTCTTTGTATGGCTAGTATTGGTTTTGATGAACAAACAAAACCTATAATGAAAGAGCTATTGTCAAATTTATTGGTCTCATTAATTGTTTTAAGTGTATTTATAATTCTTTAATTTCATATTAGCACCAAGAGCATGGCCTAGTGGTTAATGGAAGTGTGTGAGAACCACAAGGTCTCAGATTCAAATCCCAGTGCCGGCTCAAGGGGGAAGCGACTAAAGCCATGGCTTTAGGCCCCCAAAAGTAAGGGCCCCATATTTTCATGATTAGTATCTAAAATTATATACTCCCTTAGTTTCGTTTTAGTTGACCTCTTACTAAAAATATCTAATATCTGTTTCAATTTAGTTGTCCCATTTATGAAATCAATAGAATTTTATTATGTTATTTCAATACTACCCCTTTCATGAAATGACTGAATAAAGTGTATATACTCAAATTTATATTTTCAAAGCATAATTAATAAGACTAATTTGGTAAACTAAACTTCTATAAATACTCCTTCCGTCTCAATTTATGTGTCATTTTTCGCTTTCTAGCGGTTAATTTGACTAATTTTTGAAGTTAAGTAAGATTAAATTAATATAATATTTTAAACCCTAGATGTTCAAAAACTATATAATAAATACTATGTAGTCAAATGAATAGTCAATATACGTACAAGATAGCCTGTACACCATCATTACAAAACAAAAAGGAAGGAAATCAAATAAACATAAAGGGCCTCTTCTTAAAGTTGACTTTAGGCCACAAATCCCATTGAGCCGCCCCTGCTGATACATGTTGTTGGTGGGAGGTGATATGTATCTCGTGGAATTAGTCTAGGCGCGCGCAAGCTCGTCCGGTCACCACAATTATCCAAAAAAAAAATCTTTTCATATTATACTTGGTGCATTGATATCTATCGTTAGGAATACTTGAAATATACAAACAAATATATGATGATGGTTTAAACCTTTTACTCCAAGATGATTATATTTATCACTGGACATGTTTTTTCCTCTAAATTGTAAGAGAAAACAATACTTTAAGGGGAAAAATTCATTGATTAAGCTTCCAACAAGTCAGGGAAGCTCTTGGTGATCCTGGGAAACAGAATTGGTTAGCAAGTTAAATTATCTCGCTATAAGTTGACATGATATTGCTTTTCAGGTAAGTGTTTTGAGCCGGTTTATGGACTCTCCATGCGATACTCATTCAGATTCAGTGTTTTGTGTCTTTCGATATATAAAATCTATTTCAGGACAAGGATTACTGTATGAGAATCCAGGATATGAGCAGATTTTTAAATATACAAATGAAAATCGGAGATGGAAACATCTTAATAGATGCTCTACTTTTGGATACTTCTTTTATTTTTTATCGAGGTACTTTGGTGCCTTAAAAGTGTAAGAAAAAAAATTTAGTTGCCATATCCGGTGAAAGCGCAGAATATTGGATGATGCAACTTCTAAACTTATATGGATCAAATAATTGCTCAAGAATTGAAGTTTAGAGAGAGGTCAATCAGATAGAAATTTTGAGTGATGATTAAGTTGCCTTTTATATTGCATCAAATCTGGTCTTTCACGGTTGAACTAATTACACACAACTCGATTGTCACTTTGTTGGAGAAAAGGAATCTGAGGAGACTTGAAATTTTTGAAGTTGAATTTCTTGTAGATATATTTATCAAGCACCTTACCAATCCTTGAATCAATCACGTATGTGATAAGCTCAGTACCTACGACTTATATGCACCGGAGTGAGGAGGAGTGTTTGAGAGTTAAATGTAGATTGTAGATAGCTATGTCTACATATCTATCCTCTGAAAGTTTCCCATGCCGGAAATATGCAGTTATATACTTTGTAAAAGTGTGCCTATAAAAGGAATCAGGCTTGTGGAATTATTCTCCACGCAGTCTCTTAATTATTTTCTGTTTTTTATTTTTATTTTTCACATGTTCAATCATCAATCTTAAATTATGGAGCACTTAGTGATGTCAATTCATGCATTATCTAGTTGACTAGTTGTTTCAAATTTTCCTTCTTAGAGAGAATCTTTCCTTATTCAGATGTTCAGGAAACTGAAGCACCACGCTGATATATCTAGTTAGCAGTTTGTTCCTTATTGAGGCTCGTGAACTGTAGCTAACCACTTAATTCGACAAGTTCTTTTGACGCAACATATTTCTAACTTTAGCACAAAATAATAGGAAGTTATTCTGTTGCTAAATTGTAGATTCCCATCATTGCTCAAAAATGGTTTGTCTAAATTGGGTGTACCAAAGGAGTTTCTTGAGTTCTTCTCTCGACGGCTGGGTCCTCACATTCCAGAGGCAAAAGGATCCATCAGCGCTATTCGGGATGAGCCATTCTTCATTCCACTTTATGAGCTTTACCTTACTTATGGTGGAATTTTCCGGTTGATTTTTGGTCCCAAGGTTTGTTCATTTGCATCAAAATCTATTTTTTTCACTTGTTCATTTTAAAGTCAATCGGACTCTCTGTTTGATTGTTTGATGATTTGACATTGTTTGCAGTCTTTCTTAATAGTTTCTGATCCATCTATAGCCAAACACATACTGAAAGATAATTCAAAGGCTTATTCTAAGGTAAATCAATTTGCCTTCTGCACCATATTAGTTTGTTGACTATAAAGGGTGAATGAACAAATAATCAACTCAAAATTCAAAAGATGATATCTTCTGACTCCTCCATCTCCAGGGTATCCTAGCTGAAATATTGGACTTTGTGATGGGGAAGGGACTTATACCTGCAGATGGAGAAATTTGGCGTGTCAGGCGGCGTGCCATTGTACCAGCATTGCATCAAAAGGTATCAATGCAATTGTTCTACTTCTTGGGGCTTATTCTTCTGTCTTATTGTTGTCAGTTGGCCTCTTACTGAATTCATATGATCTAATTTGCTCTTTTATTTTATTTGTTTTTCTGTAGCGTTAAGTGAGAAGGCAAAATCCTTCTAAATTGTTGCTATTGTAATCTTTTTCCATTGCTGATTGTAGTATGTAGCAGCTATGATTGGCTTATTTGGAAAAGCAACCGACAGGTTGTGCAAAAAGCTTGATGTTGCTGCATCTGATGGAGAAGATGTAGAGATGGAATCACTATTCTCCCGTCTAACATTAGACATCATTGGCAAAGCTGTATTTAATTATGATTTTGACTCGTTAACTGTAGACAATGGTATCGTGGAGGTACTACTTTTGCTTGGATCAATTTTACTTGTTGAATCTATTTAATTGCAGATATTGCAAGTTTTATATTTTTAACAGAAGCAATTGTACCTGTGCTTGTTGATTTTTGTCTTGTTCAGGCTGTATATACAGTGCTTAGAGAAGCAGAAGATCGCAGTACTGCACCGATTCCAGTTTGGGAAATACCTATCTGGAAAGATATCTCTCCAAAGCTGAAAAAGGTCAATGCAGCTCTCAAGTTGATTAATGCCACACTGGATGATTTGATTGCTACGTGTAAGGTAATGTTTTATTTGCTTCAGAGATCATCCTGATCTACTGCTTATCAAGAACAAAATCATTTTGAACTTTTACTAATTTCATTTATTGTCTGCATGATAGAAGTGACTTGTATGGTTGAAGCCTTATCGGACAAACCAATCCCAGACCTTTACCTGTTTATGAAGAAAAGCTTCTGACCTCATGTCATTAGAATTTCAATGCGCATAGGTTCATTCAATTCCACGATTCAACTTGACTGGTATAATGTTACAATGTCAGAATCTTGTGTATTGTATAAGCTATCTATAACCGCTCCTGGATAATTGGACTTGTACAAAATATCATCTCTTCTCTTATTACTCATAGTATCAGAGTATGGACGATTTTGGTAAGGACGTAAGTTATTTCAGCTACAGCTGCTCCATCAGCCAAAATTTTCATTCTTCTTCCTAGTTTCACTATTCAATTTCTTTCCAGTGTTTGCTGTAGTGACACCATGACTCCTTCCAATGTTCGTTCAGTGGCATTGCATCTCCTTTTAGCGCTATAGTGTCAGCAGTGCGTTTCCTCTGATTTCGCCTTATTCAAGTGATCATCCGACAGCAATACACCTGTTTTTGGTGACTCTTACAACACTGTTCCATCACTTATTCGATGACTATCCATTATCCAACCACTATTCTGATAACTGTCTCAACCACTTTTTGAGTGGCCCCGGTTCTAGCCATTGTATGCATACAATTCTAGCCACAATTATTTTATAACATAATTTTACATATAAGCTTTAAAAAAAATGAATACAATTCTAGCCACTGTTCTGCTGCTGTTCAGGTACCATTTTGACGTAAGTGCTTCACATCAATCAACATCACCTGTTCAGGTCCTAGTCCACATTATTAGTTTGCACAGTGAAGGTGACTTTTCCACATTTGAGCTTGAAGCGTTATGTTAGAATATTAGATATATCTTCCCATAACAGAGGAAATTTAGAAACCATTAGACTGTGTAAGAGATTTGCCCATCAGAGTCTCCCGATCTCCTTTCTTATTTTTGGACACCATTTTAAAAAATGTATGCAGATCCCTAATGTCGATAAGTGGTCAGATTGGAAAGGAGTCATCCTACGATCAGTAAGGATTGTCTAGGATCGCAAGAGGGATCCTGAGATCCTAACAATCCGACTACTGGAATTTAGGAGTTTTTCTTCTTCTCAGCGTTTCTTCATAACTTGTAACTTTTATGTTATAAATTTCAAAACAACTTACCTTATAAATAATAATGGACAATAATGTACTTGAATATGAGGGGGATTAGCATGATTCAGGATAAAACTTCAGCACTTACAAACTAAGAATAAAAAGTGAAGTGGTAATCGGATATGGGAAAGATTATCTGAAGATATGCTTCACAGAATTAGCATAGTGGATGCTATGGGTTTTTTGCAGACCTCTACATCTCTGTTTACTGAAACTGGGACTGAGAGGTTCTCCTCTCTAATACTGCAAAGCCCCATGGCTACTTCGTTATATCTTCTTATTAACCTGCAATATCAAAGGCTTTGTCTTGATGTCGTTCTCCATTTTGTTTGAAAATAGCTTGTCCTACTTTTCTAATAACATGTATGAACTTTGTGGTAAAAGATGTAATTTTTCCTCTTTTAAGTTAATAAGAAATAGTCATTGAGTCAAGGATAAAGGCAAAGAGAGGACTGCTTATTGCAAATAGAGTTAAGTGCAAAAACCAAGCCCTTAAGTGAATTAGCTGCAGATGTTATTGCAAATATAGATTTTGAAAGATATGTTGCTTTGAGTGAGTGAAGGAGAGCCTTGGAGTATCTGGTAAAGTTGCTGCCATGTGACCAGGAGATAACGGGTTCAAGCCTTGGAAACAGCCTCTTGCAGAAATGCGAGGTAAGGCTGCGTACAATAGATCCTTGTGGTCGGGCCCTTCCCCGGACCCTGCACATAGCGGGAGCTTTAGTACACCGGGTTGCCCTTTTAATGTTGCTTTGAGTGAGTACTCACAGGCTACCAATTTTTAACTCTTTTTACTTTATTGTAAGTGCCTTTCTGATACCTATCAAAATTTATTTTGCTTGACCTTTTGCAATTTATTTTGTTCTGAGTCATTCCTAACTTGAAATGCTTTCAGAGGATGGTAGACGAAGAAGAGTTGCAGTTTCACGAGGAATACATGAATGAAAAAGATCCTAGCATCCTCCATTTCTTGTTAGCATCTGGAGATGAGGTATGGCACATTGGAATCTTGGATGCATTTACACTGCCAAACAATTTGGTTTAGAGGCTTCTCATGCATTAAGCTGTAGGTCTCAAGCAAGCAACTTCGTGATGATCTCATGACAATGCTTATAGCCGGACATGAAACATCTGCGGCAGTGCTCACATGGACCTTTTATCTGTTGTCCAAGGTTGGTACAAGAAACTTGAGAATTCAGAGTTCAGATAACTCTGTGCAGATGTTCTTTAAGTTCTGTGTGAAGCTTTTTCCTTAAAAAATTATGTGCATTTGATAGCTACTTTAAGTGTCAATTATGATCGTCTGCCTGTCGCGTTTCACTCCAAATCTTACTGGCTAGAGCTAATGTTTTCTTACTGGTTAGCGCTAATGTTTTTCTCATGGTTGAACTTGTGGAAATTATGACTAATTCAAGATATGAAAATGAAAAAGGAGATAAGCTATTCCAATAGGTAGCTGTGAAGTTCTTCATTATAGTATCTTTGACCTTTCTTTCGACCCTGATTAACTGCAGGAACCTAGTGTCATGGCCAAGCTTCAAGATGAGGTGGATTAAAATATAAATATTCTCACTTAGAATATTTAAATCAGGTTTTCGGAGAACAGCCAGTTGGATCTGATATGTAGTGTATTTATTGTTAATATCAGGTCGATTCAGTTCTAGGGGATAGGTTTCCAACCATTGAAGATCTAAAGAAACTTAGATACACAACTCGTGTGGTTAATGAAGTAAGATGAATGTTACTTTCAGTCATATATCCTTTTATTGTGCTTGCAAGTGTTTACTTTCTGAAATGCTTCTTTTTTTATTTTGCAGTCTTTAAGACTATACCCACAGCCACCAGTCTTGATTCGTCGTTCTATTGAAGAGGACGTAGTTGGAGGTTACCCAATTAAAAGGTTATTCTGAAATTTGTTCTGAGAAGCATTTCACACAAGCCTGATCAATTAAATATTTGTTCCACGATTGTACACAATCTTGGGAGAGACTGAAAATGCATCTCTCCTTTCCTCAGAACGGAAATAATAAGAAACAAAGGGATGAAAAGAAATATTTGAGCTTGCTTTTAGCGTATTAGGTGTAGGCTATTAGATAATGAAAATCAACTGATTCTTTTGCCAGCATCTGCTTTTGAATATTACCTCATTGAGCCTACTACCGATATTGGGCACTCTTGTATGCTCAGGGTGCTTTTGAATATTACCTCATTGAGCCTACTACCGATATTGGGCACTCTTGTATGCTCAGGGTGCAGAGATGCTTAAACTAGTGCATACCGCAGATAATTTCTATCTTTCTCTGCGAAAGAAATAAACTGGTGTTCCTAGTTTGCTGAAACATTTGCTCCATAAATGTTTGGGATAGTAGTATACTAAGGTCATTTTGTCAGCTCTAATCTTAAAGCTTTTTGGGTAGTTTGGCAGTAGTTTTAGCAGACTTTTCTTCCTTCTCTGATTTTGCACCCTAATGTCCTCCGTTCGCATAATAGTAGCTGAACACAGAATATGGAGGTCGTCCCCATGCATAGTATATACTTTATGTTCTGCCTTGAACATTTCTACCAGGACAAAGTGGAAAATATGGTCTCGGACTCAGAGTGGTTCAGGATCAATTTGGCCATACACTGAAATTGGCGAGATTATGAGCTATGTTTTTATTTTTTTTTACAGAATTTCTTGAAAAAGGTGAATTGGAAATGGAGAGATAAGTGATTGAGTTTTCCCATACTGTGCCATTCATTTGAAGAGATCAAAAGGCAAATTGTATCATATAGTGAGAATTGTTCATAGACTTCTATCAATATCTATAATTTTCCAACACTTGGGTTTGACATGGGGCCCATGCCTAGTGATACTGAAGTCTTATCTTCATAAACCTTGAAAGAGGAACTCACATCTGCACCATATTTAGCTGGTCGCTATTGTTTGGTTTAGGTTCTTTGATATCATCTTTTAATCATCATATTCTGAAATTGTTTAGCACTTTCATAGGGGTGAAGACATTTTCATTTCTGTTTGGAACTTGCATCGATGCCCCAATCATTGGGAAGAGGCTGATAGATTCAATCCTGAGAGGTGGCCATTAGATGGACCTAACCCAAATGAGACAAACCAAAATTACAGGTATTGCTGTTTTCAGCTCATTAGTGTATTGTGTACAAAAGAGGTAGCTCAATTTTTTCTGTATTTTTGGTAGAAGTACTAGTCATTCTGGAAGTGTATGTTAATTTTATCAGAGTATTAGAGAAATGTTTTTTCTGTTACTTTTTTCGTAATGAATTACCAATGAAAATGACATGATCGAAGGCAATCATATTTATGGTAGTTGACACTTCAATGAAAACTTTATGTTTGTCATCAATATTTTGATCATGTGGATTTGAGCCATGTTATATGTGGTCTCTTTCACTGTTTGTAGTAGTAAGATATTTTTACACTTTGAACTCTCCCTTCAGTCTAAAATTGGTGAAATAGATTGGAAATATAGTTAAAGTTATGCATGCTTGGAAGATTCACCAAATGGTTGGGATTTATGTATTACCTAAAACATAATTTAACTTTTTTATCAAGTAAATCATTGTCTGGAGATAGTAAGTTATCTAAGTTTTCCCACAAGCCTCTGATGCCTGCATCATCCAACGGTTTTTCTCTTTTATCAAGCTTATGATTTTCTTCTATTGTGCTAATTGCGGCCTTGCAACCTAGCATCCCTGTTTTCTTCAAATTAAGGACATAATTTGAAAGATGGCTTAGTTGATTGGGTTTCTGGTTGCTGTGCAACAAGAACTTTATTGGTCAATCTCTTGTTTTAGACATCAATTTGTGCAGCAAATAATCCTTCACTGACATAGATGTCCATTCTTTCCCTCGAAATTTTCCTTATCTATACTGCATTTTTCTTCTGATGTAGTTTATAATAACTCCCATAAGATGGTTAATTTTAGGAAACGATCACTGCATAGGAAAATTTGCAGATGGCGAGGATCTGCACAGTCCTTTTTGAGTTATTTGAAGAATGATCTGCAGTCCTTTTCTGAGTTATTTGAAGAATCTTGACTTTGCAAATTTTGTAGTTCACTAAGTGATATTTCAACCATGCCACATAGCATTCTTAATACATGAAACCACTTCCGACTTCATGTCAAATAACAGTTGATAATGGCAATTTGTTAGAATTATCAGTAAAAATATAAAGTTGAAAACTGAAAATGTGACTCGCATTATCGTTATCATTATTTTTCAAATTTCTGGCTGTGCCTATATGCCTTTAGACTATGCTTTTATCCTAGTTTAGAGTCGTTACTATTATTTTTTGAAAAGGTAATGAATGGTATTCACAAATCAGCACGAGGGGAGTGCTGTAATATCTGTACATGTGAGCATAAAACCAAAAGTTTGACCCTCTGCTAAACTTAGAGGGACTCCATGAACTCCAATGAAGCTTTTGTCTCATTAGCATATTCCAGTTTACACCAAGAATGAAACAACAAAAGACAATCTAAACTTAATCCTCTGTAGTGATTTGTGCTTCTCTTCAGAACACCTGGAGTTCCTTTCTCTCCAAACTACCCACCAGATACAAGAAGGAACAGTATTCCACCAGCTATTTCTTTTCTTTGCCTTGTCCATACTTAATATCAATATCGCAAAAGATCATGTGTAGTCCTTGCTATTATTTCTAAGCTAAAGTTGTGAAATACGTTAGGATGTGATCACGATTAATCCTAGTTAAGCCTCTTAGTTTTGGCAGAGATCTATATTCTTCTACCATTTTCTGGAAGGCAAGAAAAGAAAGTTCAGTTATATTATATCATTAGTTACTTGGGAATGTGCTTAAATTAACAGTTGAAAAAAAGTACTGATAGGATTATAAACAGCCAGATAACTTAGAGTAGTGTTAGTTTGAATTATCAGGGAAAACATGTGTGGAGACATCGCAGATGAAGCAGGTAAGTAGGTTTGGTATATTAGAATAGTGGAAGTATTTACAGAACAAATGGATTGTGAGATGTATGTACTTGTCCAGGCTCCAAGTGATGTTGTAATCTTGACAAAAAATCAATTCCTATTTTCCTGCTTCTCGTGCTATCAATTCATTTAGCCGTTCAGGGTTGCAATTATTCTATTCAAGCGAGTCATTTGCATCTATTCAGATACTATGTCACATCAGAAAAAATATCTTCAGCAATGTAGTTGGTAGTGGGCAGTACGTTGCACAAATAGACGCAGTGGGTAATTCACGTAGCCATGTTTTTTTTCCTTAACCATTGATGTATTTTCTCTTTAAAGGAAGGGGTTTATGAATGAGGGCACTAGATAAAAATGTAAAAGTGAGAAGGCAAGAAAGGTTTGCTTTAGTTCTGGGTTTATTTTGATATCTGTTTACTAAAAGAAGTTGTCTTGAGCCGGGGGTCTATCGGAAACAGCCTCTCTACCTCACCTCTGAGGTAGAGGTAAGGTCTGCGTACACTCTACCCTCCCCACACCCCACTGGTTATGTTGTTGTTGTTTACTAACAGAAGCAACAATCATATGGATTGGATAGTCTTGATGCCTTCAGAAGTTAAAAGGTAGGTTTTAATTCAGTTTTTACATAACCAAGCATATGATCAAGTTTACTCACTTGTGCTCATTCTGGATAGATTGCATAGAATTCATTTAATCCATCACATGTGCAGTAACTTCCATGCCATTATCTTTGTTCATTTCCATGTGGAGCTAATATCAGTATGCTTTAACATGGGAAAGTATTCTGATGTTTCTCCATTTTAGAGCTTGAAATAGACATAAGCTAAAATAGGCTTTTTCCATTCCATTCTTTCAGTTACCTTCCCTTCGGCGGAGGACCAAGAAAATGTGTTGGAGACATGTTCGCCACATTTGAGGTAATCCTTCAAATAGCAGACTGCAGTAGTGGGGACAGGTTTTGAAAAATATCTAAGGGACTTTTGTCATAACTGCATTTAGCTTCTCCTAACCTTCTTATACTATCTTCAAGAACTCCCCTCATGATTTATATCTATCTTCAGAATATAGTGGCAGTTGCAATGCTTGTTCAACGATTTGATTTTCAAATGGCTCTTGGAGCTCCTCCTGTGAGTTATGCCGTCCTCTCTTAATTTTTGGCATTTCCTTTTGGTAAATGACAAAACTTATTACCGACATATAGGTTGTTTCTGTACCTGTTACACCATGAACTTGAGGATGCGACTTCTTATCTTACCTTCTCTGAACTTTTGAGTATAATCAACTTTGCTGCAGGTTAAAATGACAACTGGGGCTACTATCCACACTACAGAAGGATTAAAAATGACTGTAACACGAAGAACAAGACCCCCAATAGTGCCCAAACTAGAGATGGCAACATTAGAAGTAGATTCATCTGTGAATAGTTCAGATGTCAACTCAGTGTCAAGCCAAAGAGCTGAAGCTGAAGCTTCTACTGTTCGACCATAATAGAACTGAATACAAGCAACAACATGTATTTAACAAACAGGGAACTATGAATGTTTAGGGTCCTTAACTCTGTCAGTCAAGATAAGGAAGTCCATAATTTTATAGTTACTTTGCTGCAAGTAAAATGGTATATGGTGGACCCTTTTATAGGCAAAAATCTCATTAAAATTGAATCCACTTTTGGTGGTCTATACCTGTGTTCTTTTTCAAGCCTTGAAATGATTTAAATTTCATTTCAATTGAGCTCTCGGTGGTTGTAATCATCAGTATTTGTTGTATCAGTTATTCTTTTACTTCTGATTTACTTTCCCACTAATATCGTGTACCCTCTTTAATTATTATACACTAGGCACTACTAGTACTAGACATAACAACATGAGTTTGTGTCCAACAGCACTGCAAAATCAAAAGCACATCATGTTACAGATATTGCTCTAGTGATTCTGACATGAAGTTCAACACATATTTTCTCTCCTCTCATTTCAGTTTTTCTGCGTACATTTTTTCCCATTTAATCCAAAAGATCCCAAGGGTAAGATGTTTTGCTTTTATCTTATTACAATAACTAAACAAGATAATTGACAAAATATGTACAAGTGCCACAAAATAAACTTGCGGCAAGGAACTCCCTCTCTCTAATATTCTTCTCTCTAAAGTAGCCTTTCTAAACCCTAGATTACATTCATCACCGACGGCAACATGGCCGGCACCCGTTGGCCTCCCCTGCTTGGGGGAGAGCCACCCCACCAAGAACCTAGAAAACCAACACATGTCAATACCCTAATCCTTGAAACTTTCACTCAACCAAATCCCATCCCCATTAAGGAGTTAATGTATGTTCATGGCGAACCAACAGTATTATGGGAGGAAGCAGAGGTAGATTCGATGATAATGCATGAGAATTTACAATATTCCATCATAGGGAAGTTCTCCTATGGATGGCCTGAACTAGATGAAATTTGGAAAATTGTGCCTCTCCAATGTTAATCAAGTCAGACTGCTAGATAGGGTTCTTAAGAGATAGACATGTCTTGATTAGACTAACAAGTATGGAGGATTATGTCCATGTTATGTCTAAACCAGTCTACTTTCTCAAGGCTAGGGATGGTTTCTGCCAGATGAGACCTTTTAAATGGGAACCATGGTTTAATCCCGAGGCGGAAACTACTACAACCTTGGCATAGATATCGTTTCAAACACTATCCCCAAATTTCTTTTTGTCAAGGAGTCTCTTTTCATAAAGGCAAAAGCAGTGGGGAGACCTTTACATGTAGACATGGCCACAAAGAATTAATCTAGACCTAGTTGTGCAAAAGTTAAAGTTGAACTAGATCTACTCAGAAAATATCCCAAAAGAATTGATGTGGGAGACACGAAGGCTAGCACTGGTGAAATCATTTCGATGGATTACTATCAAATATGACTATATGTACAAGTATTTGTAATGACCTATTCCGTCGTTACTAAAGGTACCTCGTCTATCGGCATAGGGCATATGGATTTTTGAATTTATGGTCTCAAACTTGTACGATTGGACTTAGTTGGAAAATTTTAAAATTTGAAATTTTGGGTTGGGTTGACGTCATCCTGCAATTCCCGCTATAGCGACACCAAGGTAGCGACCGACCGACTGCTATAGCGGGATGCCGAGGATAGAAACCAGCCCTCTATTTTATTAAAAATTCCTTTTCCTCTTCAGTTGCAAATAGGACGAATGAGACTTCTAAAACCCCCCTAGGGTTGCCGCATGGCCATGGAGCAATGGAGAGGGAAAAACATGCTTGAATGGGGTAAAACCCATGGTTTACTCACGGATTTCACGCCTGAAATCACTAGAATGGAGTCAGAAGCTTGCGTTCATGCCTCCATAGCAGCTGCATGGCATCTAGGTAGGCTAGGTTTTATGACTAGTTTAGACCTGAGTTAGAAAATGTTGTGTCCAAGAGCACATGCAAGTGTACGTGGTCAAACAAGTAATAGAATGGCTCTTGCGAGCCAGATGTCGAACCCACAGGAACTTGTCATTTAACTATTCACTTAGACCAAATCAATTCTTATTATTTATTCAAACAAAAATTGTATGAAGTTTAAATGATAAAACTAAGAAGTAAACTATACTAAAAATGATAAACTTGGGTTGAAACAATATCAAAGAGGATTCTAGGGTTAAGATATACTCACAATCATGCATAACTATAATTTCTAGCAGGTTAAGTTGTTTATCGTGATTGTTAATTTACAGGGTTGATATTATAACTTGGGAATGGTCATCCTCGAAGTCATCTACCCAAATTAATCTCACAACTACATCGTTGAGCAGGGATGTGAATCTTTAATTCAGATGCATTAAACTATCTTCCTGTTTCATTAACCAAGTGAGGCGTTTAGGTATATCTCCATCCTAACCGCAAATCACTTCTAAATTTCTCTAAGATGTGATCCACACTCCCTTTGTTCTTCGTTCCTTCCCTCCACTCCTATGGTCAATCCGATTTAGGACTATAAATTTACCTTAATGGTAGCTAATCATTAAAGTAGTAAGTGCAAGAACATAAGAACAAACACATGACATGATAAACAATCAAACTAGTGCGAAATTAAGTCATACAATCTTGTTCGTAGCCTCAACCCTAGAAGAAGGGTTTCTTATCCACTAATAATCTCACTTTAAAATCATAATACAAAAATTAAACAAGCGAAAACTAAGAGATATGGAATTACAAATCAAGAACCCTAGTTCTCGACTCCTTGAGGTGTTGTTTTTGCTCCTTCAAGCTTGTGTTTTGTTTTGAATTCATGTGGGGTGTTGGATGAAATGTAATCATGGCTAATTACTCATTATATATTCCATTAGGTCGTCCATTAGGTTCCCCACACGAATTATATGTATTTACAACCTTGCCCCCACTTAAAATAAGTTAAAAACCAACTTTTGGACGTCTTAGGGGTTTGGTGCGTCACATTGCCATCGCACGTCCATTCCAATAGCCATAAAAGATGGGGGGGGGGGGTATGATTAAGGCCTTCTATTGTTCCTTGGGAGGTGAGGATCATGTCCCCTTTCCTTGCTTTGGGAGGTACGGCGCATGGCCCCCCTCCAAAGTGAGAGGGTGCGCTCGTTTCTTTGTCGTCTCTTCTCGTGCACTTGTCCCTTGTTTTCATACTTATTGTGGCTTGTTTTTAGGCTTAATTTAGATTCCATATCTCCTAAATAGGTCTCATACAACATATTTAACAAATATAAGTCCACACAACACAATAGAACTCATCAAAGTATACTAGAAAAAGCATAGCTCAAGCTAGCGACACTAGTTTTCTCTTCTAAGTTCTATTTGATCCTTTTGACTCTAGACTTGTTTCAAATGAACCTTAAACACCATAAACATGTACTTTAACAAATAAATACACATTTACACACTTTATTACTCAATAAGAATCTGAAGTTATCCTCAAAACTAAGCTAAAAGCATATAGATAATAACACTTAGGAGTTTAAATACGCCTAAGATCACCACCCCACACTTAAAGCCTTGTTCGTCCTCAAAAAATCTTTAAAGTAATCACCATCAAGGAATACTCTTCATTACTAATTTAACTAAGATTCTCAATTTAGAACTACAACACGTACATGAATAGCAAGTTCTACTTTAAGCATGTTATCTTACAACTTGAAACGCATGAAGGCTACTTCGAAACTTCCTAGCCTTAAGACTTGACTCTATCAAGTTTGAAAACTCATGCATATTACTCAACAAAGAGATCATATAAGTCACCTATCTATCATTAAACATGCACCCTCACCACAGGAGAGTCACCCACTTTCACTCACAAATATGCAATTTTGTCACGCCCCAAATCCCATCGAGACGGATTGGCACCCGTAGCCGACATGGACCGAGAGAACCAAGCTTTACTTCTATTCATTCATATGCATGTCATAGGCAACACCACCATTACGTAAGAACATGAAAGGCAAAATACGAAAAACATGGAACATGGGACATATATATATATATATACATATGTGAAACTTGGCCGTTGAAGCCATCAAGTCAAGAACGTCATATACCACCTTACTTTTATACACCCACATACGTCTACAAAAGCCTCTAACATAGACATTTACCAAAACCAACTGAAAGTCGGGACAAGTCCCCGCTTTATACAACATGTACAATACCAAAGCATATGAGCAACTGTGACTCGGAGAAGCCCCGAACTAACTGGAGCTCACCAATGATCTGCAACAACTGGCAACCTACTGTGGAGGCCTACTAGAACCTGTGCCTACAGCAAGTAAGGTAAATTCCCCAAGAGGGGTCAGTATAAAGAATGTACTGAGTATGTAAGGCTGTATAAAACTGAATCAGTATATAAGAACTTTCATGGAAAAATAATCACAAGGGACATGCCCATTATGGATAAGCCATCAATCTATATATTTAGAACTGCGTGCATTACCTTCGATACTTACTTCATTTTTGTACCTCTTCTTACTTACTTTCCAGTCAGTAGTTATATATTGCCCAGGCCCAACTGATCAGTGGGAAAATAATATCATCATGCAGGTGTTCATGTAACTCCATGGATACACCCATAATGTTGGGATAGTCATCATGAAGGTGTGTTCTTTCACCCCATGGATATCGTCATGAAGGTGTTTATTTCACCCCATGGATACACTCATAATATCGGAATCGTCATCATGAAGGTGTTTATTTCACCCCATGGATACACTCACAATTATACCTTACTTCATTCTTTAACCCTTATGAGAGATTGATACATTGAGGGTCATGACATTATTGGAAGCACACATAAATACATTACTTTCTTCTTCACTTCATAAGATTGATACTTGGTGATTAGAACATTATTAGAACGTGGAACATAACATTATTGGAACTTGGCATCATGTCTCTAAATATGTTATACATGAATGGCAATAGATCAAGAATAAGATATATATGATCAACACTAGATGATAACATGAAATAAGATGCCTTAGGACATTTCGGGAATGAGTAGGTACCATAACAAGGTGTACACTATATGTTGCAGAAGGATACGGAAAGAGGAACCTTACATACCTCGTATTCTCAATACGACTATACAATCTTAGATGAGCATACAATGTCCTGCTCCTTCCTTATATTTCACTCTACAACACAAATACATAACGGAATTTATATTAACCACCAACTACCTTTCAAATGCACATAACGTCAATGAGTTACATGTTTGCCTTTAAAATGTCATTTCCCCCTTGACAATACTCTTGATAAAAGCATCATAACAATAATCCCACAATATTCCCAACATTAACCAAAATAGCATAAGCCATTAGCATGTCACACCAAGTTCATACTTTCCACTCTTCATCACCACAACATCACAATTATTCCATCAAATTACTTCAATATACCTCACAACAACAAATCAGCCAAAATCCTATAATTTACACTTATATGAAAATAACAAGTTTAATAACATAATCACACCATACATGTTGTTATTTCATCCATACCATGCTCTTTCATCAAACTCACAAGTCATATTTCAAGTTACAATTCCATGGATTTCACATCTTTCACAAAAACACAAAGTGCCATATCCAACACTTCCAAGCATAACCAACATGATTTACATACTCTCACATGCATATAATATATTATTCCATAAGAATAATTACTTACCTAAGCTTGAAAATTGATGATTTTGCTCCAAGAAGTTGGCTTAGGGTTCTTGAGAGTTGAGAGAAATTTTGGGAATTTTCTAGAAATGTGTAGTGTACTCCTTTGAATAAAATCAGATTTTTCCACTTATTTATAGTCCCTCAAGTCTCCTTGGCATTAAATGCCATGTACAAGTGGTCAACGGTGAAGAATGGGTCATTTTTGGCCTAATTGGGCCATGTCTTTTGTCTCATTTTGGGCTTGTATTAAGCCCAATTCAATTAACCCAATAATTTCTCATGTTTAAATCAATTCATACGCATTACGATGATATTTCCACTCACGGTATTCATATTCGTAGCCTCAATCCCAAAAATGAGTGATTCTAGCCACGTATGGCCTATTTTGACCATAAGGGTAAAACCGTCATTTTGATGCCAAATTTGTTCTCGAGTAATTTTATCATACCAATATAATAATTTACTCATTTCATGTATATACTCATGGTTGTAGAAGAAACGTGGCAAAAATCGGCCCGGTATGCCCCCGGGCACCCTTGGGACTTAGAAATTTCCAACTTTTGAAAAAAGTGGCAAAACCAGCCTGGCACACCCTTGGGCGCGCCAGCTTGCTGCCTCTGGACTAAAAATTTTAGCCCATAGCGGCATGGCACGCTCTCTGGCGCGCCCCAACCTTATTTTTTTTGAAAATTTCATTTTTCGACTTTTCTTCGCGGGTTTGGTTAGATACTTCAAGTCCTATTCTTTAACTTACTTCTTACCCTTAATATCCTTTGTTTGGAGGACCTCTTAGCCTTATTTTGAACTCCACAAATGCTCCACGAAAATCACAAAACACCTCCTACGAAGGGCTAATCACATGTACGAGGCAGAATTTTAATTTTCTCGTCAATAACGTTACAAAATACATACGTATGGCTCTCGACGCCTAAGTAAACATTATTCAATGTCGTCAAGTAGGGTTAGTAAGGTACGGGGTGTTACAAATTTATCACAAGAATGGGTGTAAGAATCAAATTTCGCTCACTCTCACAAAGAATTCACATGCGATATTAGACGAACCATACACTTTCCCTTAGTGTAGTACTCCACTAATATAATAGTGTCAAAGCTCAAGATCAAGTATGACTTTAAGGGTTGTAAGGTAGGCTAAGGGACGAGTAGAAATTATTCGGTCAAGAATAGTGACTAAATTCCCTAAGCGCTTTAATACATCACACTCTACATTAAAAGATATCTCCAGCCATCCTATTTCACACCACTTTTATCTCCCATCTCTCTTTTGTTTTGCCTCATCTCTTTAAGCTAGCTTACCCATCTTTAGCAAGGAGTATTTGCTAATCAACACATGATTCACTTTCGATCAATTTTTCTTTTCATTATATTATCCCCAACTAACAACACATAAACTATTTCACAACACCAATATCTACTCCTTTGGGGCTTCACTTTCACTTTTTCCTTCTTCATTTTTCCACTCCTTAACATCTTAATTTTTTTAACTAAAGCACTTAGGAGTTTTGGATCAAATTATGGTCAACTGAAAGAAAGGGAATAACCTACATATAAGGCTATCAAAGAATAGGCTAAAGGCTCAACGGGGCTACCTAAGATCATGCAAAAAGGGTAGATAAGGTGGGTATAAAATATGGCTATCAAAGAAATGCCTATATCATCTCCTAAACTCAACATTCTTTATTTCGCTTTGCAAACACACCGGGCAAGTTCTAACTATCACTATGCAACATGGAATATAACAAAATCTTACTCACACATGGCACATGTTTAAGTCAAGAAGGATCCCTATAGACTCAACCAAACAATAGGAAGAATTCAATATTAATCCAACATCACACAAAAGTCAAACAAATAAGCCTAAGTATTTCACAGTAGTCATTCAATTCACTACACATGTTCCGACATTCAAAACCCACTTACATCATGCAATCATACATAGCATCTAACTAGAGCATCTCTAAGATTTTAAAATTACTCCTAAAAATCAAAATGGATACTGGGTTCACAGGGCTACCCCTCAAAAAAGAACCTAAAAGAAAAATCGAGGGGTTAATAAAGTGTTCTCCTAAATAAAACTAAAAATTACTAAACAAAAATCTTTTTGTATTTTTCAAATTTTCAGCAACATAAGCAAAAAGCAATTAACCAAATAACCAAAGACTCCTATAGCACACTCCACCCTAATCAAATTGGAAGATTTCCCATCCCACACTTAAAATCACACTTTGTCCCCAAAGTATAAATCAAAGAATGAATAATAGAAATACTCCCTAAGGCCTCTAGGCCTAGCTAGTAGCATGTCAATTTCCACTTTTTCCATGAAAGGGTCCGGAGGACCCCACACTTAGATTTTACCATGCTCCTTAGCTTAGATTGTGGGTACTCAGACTTCCCCTAAATCTGTAAAAACAAAAACAAGCAATATTAAAATAAAAATGAAAAATAAAATAAAAACTACTTACTACATTTTGGGTTGCCTCCCAACAAGCTCCTAATTTAGCGTTGCGGCACGATCCATCAACTTTTTCCTCCACCTTGAGGATATAAATTTCACCCCCAGCATCTCATCTATCTTTTTGCTTCGCTTATAGGGTGGTGATACAAAGTTGAAGAAACTAAGTAATGGATAGTGTACATTAAAACGCTTGTCCCTAAGGTGAGGCATGTTGTTATGTTTCTTATCTGGTGCAAATTTAAGAATGTAGGATTCTTGTTCCTCATCTACACACTCCTTCACTAGTTCAGATGACTCAAAATACATGTCCTCATCTAAATATAATGTAGAAAAGTGCTGTGAATGAGACCCAACACATCCCACTTTCAAACTTACACCATCCACAACATGCTCACTCTTATTCACCTTCTCAATGTCAACATCAATCAAAAAATGGTAGTTGAATGGTTGAAATTCTACTTCCCTCTCCACACACTGGCTAATATCTATAACTATAGGTGATTGTACATTAGACGTCATACTTTTTTTAGTCAATTGATCATTCAAGTCGCCGATATCTAGGCTAAATTGTTCTATCTCTTGTATGATCTCATCTCTCCCCTTGTTTATTTAGGTTTCCATGATTGTGAGACCATCCCAAAGACACTTTTGAAATTTGATTTGCTGCTCTAGTTCGATTAGCTAATCTTGGCTTGCTATGTCTGCCTCATCATAACTTTCTCCTAGTAATTCCTCCCTCTCTTCTTCTATCAAGGGTTCCTCTTGAGTGTTGGATAAGACTGTACTTTGGTGATTAGTCAAAGTGTCAGCCCTAACCCGTAGCTCTGTGAGGTGGGAACCCATTCTATTTATGGCTTCCTGTTGTTCCTTTAGTTGGTTCAGTTGTTGTGCTTGCTGCTCCAGTATCTGCTTCAACATATCTATCAGGTGAGCCTCATGTTCTGCCTCATTAGCTCCCTTAGCCCTGCCAATATCACAAACAACAGACTGATCATAATAGGGGTTCAGGGGAGGAGAATAATAGTTTGGACAGTCACTCCAATGGCTATCCTGACCACCACAAATCTGACATATATTCAATTCAAAAGATTGGGTAGATGCACACAACTCTCTTTATTGAACATCATGACAATTACCATCCAAGTGTGGTCCTCCACAAAAATAACAAGAATTGTCATCATTCAACCACCATATATCCCAGGCTGCTATATCAAAAAAAGTAATAGAAAAGTACAACAAAACTTTGTACAAAACTAAACAAAATATAACTCAAACAAATAAAAAAAAAATAATCTAATCTAGATAAACAATTAACACCGACGTCCCCGACAACGACGTCAAAAACTTATTACGTCCAAGCACACATACAAGTGTACGTAGTCAAACAAGTAATATAGTGGCTCTTGCAAGTCAGATGTCGAACCCACAGGGACTTGTCGTTTAACTATTCACTTAGACCAAACCAATTCTTATTATTTATTCAAACAAAAGATGTATGAAATTTAAATGAAAAAACTAAGCAGTAAAATATAAAAAAAATGATAAACTTAGGGTTGAAATAATATCAAGGAGAGTTCTAGGGTTAAGACACACTCACAATCATGCATAACTAAAATTTCTAGCAGGTTAAGTTGTTTATCGTGATTGTTGATTTATAGGGTTAATATTATAACTTGGGAATGGTCATCCTCTAAGCCATCTACTCAAATTAATCTCACAACTACATCGTTGATCGGGGATGTGAGTCTTTAATTCAGATACATTAAACTATCTTCCCGTTTCATTAACCAAGTGGGACATTTAGTTATATCTCTATCCTAACCGCAAATCTCTCCTAAATTTCTCTAAGATGTGATCCACACTCCCTTTGTTCTTCATTCCATACCTCTACTCCTATGGTCAATCCACTTTAGAACTATAGATTTACCTTAATGGTAGCTAATCATTAAAGTAGTAAGTGCAAGAATATAAGAATAAACACATGACATGAAAAATAATCAAACTAGTGCGAAATTAAGTCGTAAAATCTTGTTCGTAGACTCAACCCTAGAAGAAGGGTTTATTAGCCACTAATAATCTCACTTGAAAATCATAAGAAAATAACTAAACAATATAAAACTAATAAAGATGGAATGACAAATCAAGAACCCTATTTCTAGCCTTCTTGAGGTGTTGTTTTTGCTCCTTCAAGCTTGTGTTGTGTTCTGAATTCGTGTGGTGTGTTGGATGACTTGTAATTATGTATAATTACTCCTTATATAGTCCCTTATGTCTTCCATGAGGTTCCCCACACGAATTATATATATTTACAACCTTGCCCCCACTTAAAACAAGTTAAAAACGAACTTTTAGGCATCTTGGAGGCTTGGTGCATCGCATGGAAATCGCACGCCAATTAAAGTGTCCATACGAAATGGGGGTGGTGGTGGTTGTGGGTGAAATTAAGGCCTTATATTGTGACTTGGGAGGTGTGGAACATGGCCCTCTCCCTTGCTTTGTGAGGTACGATGCATGGCCCCCTCCAAAGTGAGAGGGTGCGCTCGTTTCTTTGTCGTCTCTTCTCGTGCACTTGTCCCTTGTTTCCATACTTATTGTGGCTTATTTGTAGGCTTAATTTAGCTTTAATAGTGACTCCATTGGTCTCCTATAACATATTATAACAAACATAAGTCCATACAATACTATAGAACTTATCAAAGTACACTAGAACAAGCATAGCTCAAGCTAGCGATACTAGTTTTCTCTTCTAGGTTCTATTTGATCCTCTTGACTCTAGACTTATTTAAAATGCACCTTAAACACCATAAACATGTACTTTAACACACAAGTACTCATTTACACACTTTATTACTCAATAAACACCTCAAGTTATCCTTAAAACTAAGCTATAAGGGCATAGATAATGACACTTAGGAGTGTAAATATGCCTAAGATTAGAAAACATAGGCATGACATAGATTGACAGGAGATTTCATGCTTAGGCCTGCGGGCATGGTGTTGGGATAGATAAAAATGGTAAACTCCAGTTGTTTGAATGGAAAGTTGATGATTCTTATGCTATTGAAATCCATCAATTAATTAATGTACATTGTAGTTGATTTTGATCACATATAAACGTTTGTATTAGTATTGTACCCAGAAAATGGTATAAATCCTAATAAAAGCTAATTAGATGTGGTTAGTGTTGGTGGATTCCGAAGAATCTATGGCGGTAACCAGATGAATGACAGTCTTGTTAAGGTATTAGTGTTAAGATTGAAGGTTGGGTATATTATGGTGCGGACCATAGGTGTGGATGTATACCTTAGACATTGCAAGTCCTAGCCAAGCCACAATGACATACGAATTGTAGGTGATGATTTAACGTAGTTGAAATCCAACTTGATTTATGTGTGCATACTTAACTGTTTCTTCGTATACTTGTTACAATGTATGTTCAAAGAAATGTAAATAGTTAAATGATATCCTAAGTGTTAATCATGTCACGACCCAATTTCTCAGGTCATGATGGCACCTACTTCAATCCACCAGTAAGTAAGTCAAGCCATAGTCTGGAATGACAAGTAATAGGTTAACAGGCAGAAAATAAGGAAAAATAAGAGATAAATCAATAACAACAGTAATATAAGCGGAAAGAGGGAGATATATATCTATACTATTCTAAAAGTGGAAAGCCAAAAAGTGAAAAGTTGAAATACCATTTTGTCCCTATAGTAAATAAAATGTAATTAAATTTCTTATTATATAATCATGTTGTAATGTAGTAAATCATATTATACTAAATATCTAACTAGCATTTAGGTGGGATCATATTAAATGGTGAATTATTATCGTAGTAACGGGCTAACGACTGAACATATTTATTCAATAAATTGAAATTAACATTTCAGCCAAATAATTTGAAAAATGAAAAGACTTTATCACTTAATTATGAAACAATTTTCATATGAAACAATATGTATGAATTTAGATTCATTTTTTGTTCATCTTTTTGACTGAGCTTATATGTACAGTAGACGATAGACTAATTAAATTCGATGGATCCTGCTAAATGGTAGTAAAATTATTATTTCAGTTTAAACCTTTTCCACTTCTAAGCTCAAGTGTCCAGGTTCACTAAGTTATTATTTTCCTTTAACACTCCATTACTCTATAATTTATTTTCACATTTTTTGTCCTTTGGCTTTTCATTTTCCAATATGCTTTTAAATGAACATGTAATGTAACTTTTCAATTATAAATAGAGTGCATTTCATAGTCATTTCAAATCATTTGTCCTTCCTAAATGACCAAATTTGTACAGTTGGTGGTAAAGATGGTGGTATACAGGAAGAGAAAGGTATTAGAATTTATGTTAGAATTTCATAATCTTATTTTTCTATTGTAAAAGTTAAAAAACAAGTACATGTATCCTCTTTTCACTATTTGTAAGTGTGATGTATATTATGATATTGATAATGATGAAATATATTGATAGAATATTTGTACGTTTGATTTTTATGAAATGCTACTTTCATTTAATTTTTTTTTTTTATATGTATACATCTATAAAAAGGAAGAGGCAACAATTATTCGTTAAAAACAAAGACAAAATCTAAGATGCGAATAATTGCTGCAACAATCAATGATTCTTATAATGAAATATAAATTACGTATTGTTGAAGTATATATCAAAGGCAAGAAATTGCCAAATTGAATATTACAAAAAAAATATATAATTGAAGTCTTTCTAACAATACTTTATTGCATTAAATATTATCATCATAACAATATAACAATACAAATAAAATAACAACAAAACACATAATTTAATTGTTTGTCTGCTTTTATGATCGTAGTAATTTATTTTTTTTTTAAAGCAATTTCCAATATGTTTGTACTTTGAGATGGACTCACCATTCATCAATTCAGGCTTGTATTTTTCTCTTTTAAATTTTGTACAACTCATCACATTTTATATTTCAATACTATTTATATCATTGTAAAATATTTATAATAATTAGAATGAGATACATGTGCATTGCCCGTGTTCGAGAACTAGTATATATATATATATATATATATATACACACACACACACATAACATGATGTACAAGAGAGGGAGAGGACAAAAGAACAAAAAGAATTCCTTCCAAGACATGGTAAGGTTGGTACTAGAGCCACTACGACCAAAACAAGGGTACTAGACAATCCAAAATATACATATATGAAGTTGTCTCGGAATACAAAAGACTAAATTGAAATAGATGGAGGAGGATCAACCTCGGACTCTAGAAAGCTCACCTAGTCTCCGGATCAGCAGCTGGGCCTGAGAATAGCGTCAATGCTGGTGGCTCATACTCGGATCTGCATCAGAAAAAGATGCAGAAGTATAGTATGTGTACCAAAGCAACGAGTACTCAATAGACATCATCGACCGACTGAGCTCAAATATAGTAAAAACATAAATATAATGCGAGTGTGTAAATAAGTCAATAGTAATATGGGAAAAATGTAAATATCTACTGAACTAAACAAGTATAGTAACGGAAAATAAATGACTCAATAGTAAGAAAGACAAACTAACTATAACCTAACTGGGCATCCATAAGCCTAGAAGGCACACACGAGAAGACAATTAACCCTACCAAGCCCTCATAAGCCGACGGGTGCATACAAGAAGTAATTAAAGTAAGAAGTATAAGTAACTCATAGCCGAACCGATCTCAGGTAACTTTCTGATCCCAAATCCATAATAAAACTGTCCAGATGTGCACCAGGCTTGAACAGGCACTAATGGGTAATAATGAGAGTCCATACTCCGGACTCGAATTAGAAATAATGGATAATAACGAGAGGCCACATGAATTATGTACAACCGAACTGAGCACCACTATTAAAACTCCCATAACAACCATAATCAACACCAGAACATCCCAATCGTGTCATACATAGATGCCAAACTCTAATCAGAACTCATAGTATCCATATCGTAACTAAAAACAAGTGATCCCATAAGTATCTAATTTCAATCATAAAACTGCTACCAAACCATACCGGAGCTCACACATTGTAACCATAACCATAACCATAACCATAACCATAATCGATGCAGAGCCGTGCCAAAAATCATAACAATAATAGCGATATAACATATGCCTAACTTGAACTAAAACTGAAATGTATTTATATAAATAAGCATAACTAGCTAACAGGAAGAAACTCAAGGTTTCCAAGCTTATCTCCAGACCATAAGGTCATAAATACCAGTCTCAGGTGGATAAGTCCATAAGGCAAGGTGGGTTCCAAATACTAGGTCAAGACGTGTGGTACAAGATTAGTTACTACTCTACCCGAGAAAGGGAGCTAAACAGGCCAGAAACCAAATCTAAGTCAAACCGAACCCAAGGTAATAGCCTAAAATGGTAGTCAAGAGTCTAGCTAAGCCTAAAGAGTCTTCATGCTAAGTACTGGGTCCCAATAATTAAACTTACGTCGGACCCTAGCCGAGTCTAGTATAAGACTTTCCATTGCCATTGCAAGGTACTAATAGCGCTAAACCTATCCCTAAAGAATGATACTACACTATACTAGGGGAGAACGGGCCCGAAATCAACCAAAATGGGGCCCTGACCAACTAAATAAAGAGTAAAATACTAAAATGATGGGCTACCTGCTCATAACTAGCATAATAGTACACTAATACCATAAGTAAGTTCAATAAAAAAAGTAAGGTAAACCTAGCCTACCTGGATGCTATCAAATGCTCGTCGAATCCTCTAAATCAGAGTTTTCCCCTTTCGAGAGGCCTCTGAGAGCTGCCACACTATCAAACCAATAGTCTATGCATTAATATGAGAAAACCAATACCCATATTGTGTATAAATACTCTGGATCAGAAATAGGACTAAATTCCTCCCACT
Organism: Capsicum rhomboideum; assembly: GCA_031232105.1. NCBI lineage: Eukaryota > Viridiplantae > Streptophyta > Magnoliopsida > Solanales > Solanaceae > Capsicum > Capsicum rhomboideum. The sequence goes on along the minus strand of CP124715.1, from coordinate 111,033,905 downwards.
TGCGGAATTACAAAATTGAAACCGTCACAGCATCCCACACAACTCAAAGACCATTTTCCATATAAAACTTAGCTAAATTCGAGTTCAATTGACCCCAAATCAGTCCCATCAACAATTCAAAATATAAGGAATAAGTTGGGGAATTGCATGGAAAATTTAGAACAATTACAGATTAACGATGATGTATGGTCCACAAACATGTCCCTAAACTAAACCCAGCTCAATTATATGCTCCCCCCCATGATTTACAAGCTCAACCAACCCTCTAATGGAGTTGTACTTAGAGAAAATGAGATAAAAAAAATGAAGGGGGTGATATATATATTGCCAGGGGTTTCCTAATCACTGTCGCGAGGTCCCCTAGTCGCAATCGCAACATCCCACTAATGGGACCATCAGATTGAGGTGGCCTAACTACGCGGTTGCGATGAACAAGCTGGCTGGCTCCACGAACTCCTTCATCACGGCCGCGAGACCTCAAGCCTTATGATCGGAATGACTAAGATCATGGCCCTCATAATCGTGGGGGTCCTCATCGCGGTCATGATGAAGGAACTAGGCCTGCACTAGGTGCTGATGCACCAACAACTTTGTCAAGTTGTAAATATCTCGATTGGGCCCTCGATATTTGTTCGGAATATCGTGAACACAAATGAACTATGCTACCCTACCAAATTCAATATTCCAGACTCAACAGCACCATCAAAATCTCTATCGGAGGTCTTTTCAATAAAAGGTGGGTCCCACACCCAAAGAGCCATTTTGCTAAAATCCACTCCATACCCCAAAATGAGTCTGAAAGCTTTGAGATCTAGACCTAGGATCCCCTAGCCTAAAATCAATATTCTAGAGCTGTTGAGACTATCATAAATGGCATTCGAGGCTGTTTACTTGAGGTTTTGGCTCGAAACCCATTTCTCAACTTTAGAAGCTCCAAAACAGAGAAATGACTCTAAAAACCAAATGAACTGCCCCGTGATCAAACTATCAGTCCCAACAAGTCATAAATGACCTAAGGCAGCTGTGGAAAAGCTCTAAACATATTAAAATCACTAAAATGAGAAAAATGACCTTGAGGATCATTACAAATCACATGCAATGAGGTTATATTGAAAGCTTGTTAGTTTTACAAGTGTGATTGTTATTATTGTGATATCTATTGATTATTATGGGATATACCAGTATTTAGAAATCTTTATGAGATTTATACTCATTAATGTGGGATGTATCGGTATTTGTATATCTTCATGAGATTGGTGATATAAGATTGACATGCACTAGATGTCTGAAATTTGGGACATGGATAAGAGCTTATCCCCTAAAGGTCATGGCTAGTGGGTAACTAAATAGAAATTACAAAAAGAGAAAAAAAAGAGAAAAAGAGAAAAAGAAAAAGAAAAAAAAGTGTGTTTTGAAAGTATGAAGAAAATCACACCCAAAAATCTAAAAATAAATGAAGGAGAATAAGGGAGAATAAAATGAGAATGGTTGAAAAGTGGAGCCAAAAATGGTGTAGTGTCAAGGAGGGTTGAGTCACCTCCTGAAAGTGTGTGAAGGAGGACTGATTTTCATGGCATGAACCTACGTGACGTGGGTTGGTTCCACGATACCAACCCACGAAACCATGGAAAGTTGCCGACTTTGCTCTCCTGTTTTGTTTAGGATAAGATTCATCTTATATCTATAAATACCCCTATATTTTCCTATGTTTAGGGGTTGGTCATTATATTTTTTTGAGAGATATTTTCATTATTTTGAGTTCATAAATACATTATTGGTTTTGTAATCTTGGAACACCAATTCTAGGGTTTTATTGATATTGAGATTTCAGAGTTTTCTTCTTGTTGTGAGTTTACAATTATGTTTTCATCCTTAAATTCTTCTTGTGTTCTTGCAATCATGAGTAAGTAAATCCATCAACTAGGGTTGTGTGAACCATGAGGAATTAACGAAATGGGTTAAGTGCAAAGCAATTCTGAACCGGTGTGAATGCATGTATTGTTATTTCTTTCATTGTGATTGATCTTCTACCAGTTGCAAATGTTAAAACTCACCAGTATTCTAGACTTTCTCGAGAGAGAGGTAGAGATTGGGAAAAAGGAATAACAATAGAGATTTGAAGCTATCAACCTTCATCTAATAACTTGAGCCATAATAGGGATAGTTATCTAAGACCAGGACAAGAGTTAGTAGTACGACACTCGGAGACCGAGAGAAGAAGAGTGAAATTCGTCTAACCAAGTTCGAGAGACGTTTAGATGAACCTAACTTGATAGATTTTTCATGCAATGGAGCGGGACAGTTTGCCAGCACAAGCAACCGGTGGAGTTAAGGATCATTGGGGATCACAGTCCTAGTGTATTTCTCATATTGATTACAAATTCGAAAATCAACAATCGTTACTGTTACTATTTGCTTACAAAACCCCTTTTTTTACTTACTTGCCAATTACTCAGACAAGCACTCGACATAATTTCGACCTATTCCCTGTGGGATCGACCCCAACCTAGTTAGGTTCTATATTTGATTCAACAACCGCGTTATACTTTTCTAGAGGTATAGTTTGGGCGACATCAGTTAGAAGAAGGGTTAACAATAATGTTTCCACACCAAGAGGACACACATTTAAAATACCAACAACTCCTTGTATTTGAAGGAACAAACCCATCATGAAAAAGAAGTGGGTCATAATTGGCTTCATGGAATAAAAGGGGCTCACTCACCCAAAAGGGTTCATTTAAGTCATCTATTTGCAAAGCCCACCATCCTATACCTCTATAGTAAATAATTTCCATACCATTATAAACATTATAGTAGGTAAAGAGGTATTAGACAAAGGTATTAGTCACAAAAGTCTCATCCAAGATGTGTCCCACTACAATATTACTAACATGAGTAAGAGAGTTAGCAAACAAGATATCGCAAGAAGAGATAAACAAAGATTGGGTCAAGTCATTAGGGTGAGAAGTACCCTCCCTTTCATGATGAACCATGATTATATAAATCACATTCCTAACATAAATATGGTTTTCATCATAAACAAAAAGATAGAAATAATGAGAGCTAAGGTCAATACTTCCATCTAGGATGCTCTTAATGACAAGAGTACAAGAAGATAAGTAAAGACCATTCAAATAGTTCACATCTCATCTATTCAAGTAATTTCCAAAGAGAAACATTCACTAGTGGAGTTATGCTATCTAACATTCCTAAAAGAGTCCTTCTTATCACTCCAACTTTTCCAACCACACAAATGTGACAAGTAGTAGGAAACAAAAGTTTGGCACCAAGTATGTGCAATGGACTCTTTCCAAAGTAACAAAGGGATTGGACACCCGACTTGGGGAGTCCTCTCAATTTAATCTTAACTTTGTCAATGCACAAAAAAATTTGAGAGTCGTTAACACTCACATGATAGGATATAAAAGTCATACAATCCTAAGATCTTGTCTACCATATGGATAATGTCATCATGACTCCAAAGATTGGTTACAATAAAAGGGATTAGACACATACCTTTGGAGCATGGGAACTCCCTCTTTCTATTCATGGGGCTAAATGATTCACCCCTTGCCATTAAGTATCTATCATCCCATAGAATTTTTATTAAGAACCTCTCTTGAAACAAGGCTTCCTCAACTTCAAAGTCCTTAGATAAGAACTTCTCGGGGCCTTCAAGCCTATGCATAGGATGAACCTTCTTGGGGTTCTCATGATCCTGTAAAAGAGAGACATTAGTACTAGGAAAAATGCTAGTACCATGATTAGCATGTAACAAGAATTTGGGGTTGGCATGTTCCTCAACTAAGTACTTCTTGCCCTTTTCCTCCAACTCACTCCTTAGCTTAATTTCCTCACATAACTCTTTATGTGTAGCCAACATCACCAACGTCCCTTTCGCCTTCAACTCCCTCATTGCTTGGTGAACTTTATTTACTTGTGAAGGGGAAAGAGGATGAAGGGTGAATTTTTGGTCATTCAACTCAAAAGAATAACAATTTGTCCTCCCATCATGTATGATTGGACGATCATATTGCCATGGTATTCCAAGCAAAATGTGACAAACATGTATGGGAATCACATCACATAACACCTCATCATGATAATTTATAATTTTAAACCGGATCATAACTTGCCTATTTACTTCTAATTCACCATACTCATTCAACCATCAGAGCTTGTACGGTATGGCATGCTTGGTTGTTGGCAATTTCTGGTTGTTGCAATTTTAAGAAGTTAACCATGGTTGTAATTGCAATGTTAGCACAACTTCTACCATTCAATGAGCAAATATTTTCTTTAATAAGGCATTTCGAGTGGAATAGGTTTTCTCTTTGACTCACATCTATTGCCTTACTAGTCATCACTCTTCTCACAACAAAGTTTGGAACCCCAAATTCTCCCTCTTGAAGATAAGCATCTTCAGACTTTTACCCACCATGCTCTTTATTTTCAAACATTCTCTCTTCGTGGGGATCCTCCTCACCTTTCTCCTCTTTTTCCACTCCCTCTCCAAGGTAATACATCTTTCCTTCTCTAAGGATAACGTTCCTCCTGTTCGGACACTCATTCACCTAATGCCCCCAACCTTGGCATTTAAAACATTGAAAACCTTTAAATTTAGGAGTTGGATACTTGTTACCTTCATTCCTTAGTAGATACCTTGGGGTGATCTTCTCAACGGGCTTCTTGTCATAGGGCCCTTTGAGATCCTTTTCCTTGCTCCATCCCGATGAAGGTTGAGCTAATTATTTGTTATTTTACCAAGAATTAGTGGATGAGTATCCTTTGAGTTTGAAATATGTTCTCTCCTTGATATCTCTCAACTTCCAAGGCCATTTGAAAGATTTCTTCTAAAGTAGCAATCTTATGGCAAGTCATGGATGAGGAAATCTCTTTGTTCAAACAACCTTGAAGCGAATGACGGTATATTCCACATTATCTTGATTCTTAAGCTTCAAGATCAATTGTTGAAACTTATCATGATAGGTTAAGGCACTCTTCTTCTCTTGCCTTAGGTTGTACAACTTTGCAAGTTACTCATGTCTATACCTTTCCAGCACATATTTCCTCCTCCTGATAGATTTCAATGCATTCCATTGTGGTAGTTGTCCCTCGTTTAGACATTTTCAAATCTCTTAGCATATACCCACCATGTAATATCAAACCCCTCAAATTTGTCTATGGCATAGCAACTCTTCTTGACATCGGTGAGATCATTAACTTGGAAGATCCTTTCACAAGTGGACTCCCATGTGAGATAAGCACCGGGGTCACTCTCTCTTTTGAAAGTTGGAAGACTAGTAGCCGCAATAGCACCAGTTTTTATATGTCTGGGCTTCCATTTCCACCTTGATTATCATTATAGTTTCATGGACCTTCAACTTGGGGTCGATTTTCCAAGTTTCCTCTTCCATAAAGTGCTGGACCAAATCTTCCTCCTCGATCTTAAAATCCTGGTTGAGGTAATGGTCTATGACTCTAATACTCTGCATGCAAAGCCTCTTCATCATACTCTTTAAACTCAACTTGTGGATCCTCTTCTCCTACTCCCTCAACTTGGACGGGTTGATTTTGATTACGGGGTATTTGGAGTGGGGATTTTGGTTTAGCGGAGCTTGAGGTGGTGGGTTTTGGTTTAGTGGTGCATGGGGTAGGCCTTGGTTAGGGGGTATTTGGTCTTGTGGTCCTTCTTGATTGGCTTGGTTGAATTGGGGTTTAGTAGATGGACGAGGTTTCGGTTATGTGGATAGATAGTGGCTTAGGTGATGAGGTCTTGTGTTTGTGTCGGTGGATTGAACATTTGGTGGAGTGTTTTCGGGGAGATAGTAGAGGATGTGTCTTGAGCATGTACGCTAGATGAGCCATGGTAGTTTTGAGGAGTGGATTGGGTGGAGTTTAGATGACCTTCCATGTTCACTATCTTCCCACCCATGGTTGACACATTTCCTTGGAGTGTGGTCAGATGACCTTTCATGGTTTCCATTCTACGACTCAAAGATTCAATTGCGGCCAAGATTATATTCGATGTATTGAAATCCATGGTTGGTGGTGTATCACCTTACGGGGCCATTGTACCTATTAGAAAAGACACTAAACACAAACAACAAACAAGTTAGTGTTAAAGAAATAACCTCACAAACTCTACACACCTTAGTATGCCTCATACTTGGATCTACAAATGTTAAAGGATGGCTTATACTCCAGGTGGTAGTCGAGGTGTCAATTGCTACTCTTGATCGGATTGTATTCTTGTTTGAAGTAGTATAGATCACTCAAACAAACTAACGTACTTGAAACAAGAAATAACAACGAAACAAAAGAGAAAAGCACAAAAAGAAACGGACGAAGAAAAAAAACGAACTCTAAGACTAATCAACCAACTAAGTAGATCAATTACTAGTCGTTAATTAGTTTTAGGAATCAAGAAATGAGATTAAGAATCAAGGAATGGATTTAGGATGTTGGAACTTGAGCGAAGATTTATTTTGGAACGTTTGAGGTGCGTTTGGGTGAGATGCTCGGGCAGATGGGGTCTGCCCTCGCAAGTGGGACTTTGCAGGTCACTTCCAGTGTTGTTGGTTGTCACCTGCGTGGTGACCTGCACTGGCAGGTGCGGGCACAGATGCCCCTAGGTAGTGCACCTGAAGCTTCCACATTTTGTCCTTCTGTGGGGCCATTTTGCACTCTCTCTCTTAAAATATTCCTTCTTTTTGGATATTCCTTAGTACTAACAACTTTTCTTGCTTCTTTTGGCTTCTTTTTAGATCTAACAACAACTTTTTGACAAATCTTCCCCTTGAAGATATGAATTTCTTTAAGAACACCAAGAACTCCAAAATTTCCAACTAACTCATTTTTGCTCGGAATTTCAACAACTCTTAACCTTCAAACCCACAACAAATAGCAAAATCTAAAAACTCACTTTACTTTTTCTTCAAACTCAAGAACTCATCAATGGGGTTTTCTTTAAATCACCTCAAATCAAAGCTCAAGCTCAAGATTCCAACTCAAATATACTAGAAAAAAACAAGATCTTGCATAGAAACTTCAAGAAAGACTCACAAACAAAAAATTTTTGGTTTTTTTTTTTTTGCTAAAAACGTTTTTCTCTCTCTCTCTTGTTTTTTTTTTTTTTTCGAATATCAATCCCAAGACTTAGGATTGTGGAAACAAACCTAATCCAAGCTCTTGATACTTAATGATATCCAAAAAACTACGAAAACTAGAAATTAACTAAGAAACGAAAGATAATCAATAGATAGATGAAAGATTAGACACAAGAAGATGAGTAATTAAGAACAATAGGATATACTAAACCGTAGAACCCCTAATTACATTCACCATCAAACACTTAATTCCTACGGTGACCAAGAGGGATCGAAACGCCCTCGAAACCACACGTTTCTAAACCAACGTTCAACAAAACCTCACCAAAAACTCTCTCAAGAGATTTGTTCATCAATATTCAAAGCAAAACTTCTGAAATAAAGATAAGGTTCTACTATTTATACCCCATGGACCATTTATTACATACTTGGGCCCAAAAGTGACCCATTTAGCATAAAAACAAGCCCAGCCGTCTTGGCCCATCTGCCCACACAATTGGCCACATGCCTACGCAGGTCATGGACGCAGATGGTACTGTCCTGGCCTGTTTTAGCCACTTGCGCATGCATCTCCCTCACCTGCGGCCGCAGATGAGCTCACATGTTGTGCCATTTTGCTCCTCTTCACTTCCCGTTGAGCCCTCCAAAGTCCCTTGACCCTTTTTAGACGTAATCACCAACACATAACACCCCTTTGATAGTAGTAGGATGACATCAAGTATCCCTCTTTTCATGAACATTCTTTGAGGTACTTGAAGCTATCGTGCTAGACTTCTAGTGAACGACATTGAGGGAATTTGGATTGTATCATCCCTGAGTCCAATAGAATAGTAATCTGGTGTTTCTTTGCTTCCCCCCTCAACCTGATGGTATTGGGCATTTCAGTCCCCAACAGTGCATTAAGACTGATAGCTTCTTCCATTACCTCCTCCATTTGTAACTCCTCATTACCCTTTTCTCTGGCATGCTTCCTTCTATGATTTCTTATTCCCTTTGTTCCATGGTGGTAGTTATAGCATTCAAATTCTTTGGTTTACACTGGTGCCCCTATTGGTACTTCACACCACACTTGTAGCACAACCCATTTAACCTCCTATATTCAAACAATTTGTTGTTCTGACTGTTAGGAGCGGGACCTGTGCCTTTAGACATGGTTGAGGGACCTGAGTTTTCCCCCTTACTCCATTGCCCCTTATCCTTCCTTCTTAAAACAATTAGCAATTTCTCTTGGTGTCTAGCTTTATTAACAGCCTAACTTAGAGAGTACAGATTTAACATTCTAACAGTGTGCCTTATTTCTTCCATCAACTCTTCCACAAAAATTCTAGAAAGAACTCCTCCGATATAGAGAGATTCCTAATCAATACCCAAGTCTTAAGCTCTTCAAATTTTTCTAAATATTCATTCTTTGTGCCTTTCTGCTCAATTTTTTAAAATTCCCCCATTAAGTTGAGTTTACTATTGTTATCCCATTCGAACCTCTTACATATTTCATCAGTAAATTCATGCCATCTAACCACTCCTTTACTTATGTGATAGGAGAAAAATCAGGATTCTGCCTTATTAGTCAAGAGCATCACATCAATTTCAAGCTTCTGGCCCGACTCAAGAATGCAATTATACTTGAAATATCTATCCACCTTCCTCAACCATGAACAAGCGCCAAAACCATCAAACAAAGGAAACTCGAATCGAGGATAATGATTTCCGTGACTTCTCTACCATAATCGCCGAACTCGCTCTTTGAATTTCGATTCCCTGAAAGATCCATCTACTGCTGATCGCTGGGTGCATTGCCTAGAATTCCATCTTGATTGGTAATCAATTTCTCCATTAGAATATCCATTTTTAAATCATTTGCTCAATGTAACTCTATAACTGGGTAAAGGAATATTAGTCCAAAACAGAGTTCGGGTAGTTATAGTTGACTAGGCGCTAGACGCCTCTCCACTGTCTGATTGTTTCCCTTTGATTGATCTAATCTACATTGTTCTTCTCTAACCGCGTAAGTGGACTTCTACAGCTGGCTCACGTGCTCCTCATGTGCGTTTCCCTTGGCTCACAAGCTGCCACATCACCCCCTTTGTAATCACTCATTTAGCTGATTAATTCATCTCGCTTTCCCAATTCTATACAATCCCTAAAGATACTTCTTTCGTTACAGAAAGAGCGAAACCTTATTGGTGAATAAATTTTTTCAGTTCCCACAGACAGAAGAAAACTAACATTTCCGTTCATAACTTCCATTGATACAAAATCCACCCATTCCGAAACAAAAACCAAACCACATAACCAGAAATATAATCAAACTCGGCACATGATCTAGAATTCTATCATGGCGCTGGATCCTAACTTTTTATGGATTCTTTTTGATATCAAGATTACAAATCCGACGAGCTTTTCTATTTATACAACAACATTGATCATACAGAAGTAGACTTTGAATACAAAATTAGGAATGTCCGAAACAGCGTCTTAGGGAAAAGAAATGGTGAGGACGAGGCGAGACCTCAGGCTTAGGCTCAAGTGATTCTCGAGGGAAATGTTTATAGAAAGCTTTCACAGCTCCAGTCACTCCATCCTCATGTTCCATGGCTTGTGCCAGTTCTACAGCACGTTCTTTTACCTGCACCACCACAAAAGTAAATTATCGAACAGAATGTATCATAATGATGATTTCCAGCAGAAAATGTGCACATTGATAAGAGCAGATAATCATCAAGGTTCTTTCACTACAACAACAAAATACAAAAAAGCAAACAAATATGGACGTCCCTCCATACACACAATAAATAAATAAATATAACACTAGGAAGAAACTAGCTACCTTTGGATCTAGCATGAACCGGATAGCAGCGACCAGCTTTTCAAGGGAGAACTCGTCCACAGGGATGGGAGCAGGACCTACTCCCCTGGCATGCACACGCTCACCCCAAAAGGGTTGATCACCAAAGAAAGGTACCACGGTTGTTGGGCACTGAAAACATCCAAAATGTTACCATTCAGAATAAGCCACTGAGACTACATACAGGAATATCGTCATGCATGAAATCAATATTACCGCAGTTTTCAGTCCAGCAGCAGTTGTTCCAGCACCTCCATGATGCACCTGGAAATGAACAACAAAATCCCCACAAATCAGCTGCTGTTTAATATGATCAAAAGGCTGAACAACTTTATATGATGTGTTATCGACTTACTAATTTATCAAGTTGAGGGAAGGTTAATGTTTTATGCACATATGGCTTGCACATGATATACAAAATTTGTCCCAACACAGATACAACAATAACATACCCAATGTAATTCCACAAGTGGAATCTGGGGAGGGTAAAATGTATGCAGACCTTACCCTTGCCTTTGTGGGATAGAGAGGCCGTCTACGATAGACCTTTGGCTCAAAATAAATCTTATCAGAAGAAAAAAGTATCCAAGAAAAACAAGTTCATAAGATTATTTTCCCCAGAAAAACAAGTTGTTCAGTATGGAGGAAAACGTTAAATATTAGTCTAAAAGCATATGTATATATCTGATACAAAATTATGAGGATGGGTGGGGCAGGGAGTTGCAGAGGGTTGGGGGGTGGCGGGAGGGGGGATTGGAGTGTGTGTGTGGTAGGTGGTTGTGAGGGTGGGAGGAGACAATGCCACTTGTTTTCCTTACTTTCATTAGGAAAGTCATTTTCCTTATTTTCAAGGTTCTTGTTTCTTAAGAAATATATTTTTCAAAACTTTTTGTTAAAAGTTGCTTTAAGGAATAATGCACGTGACTTGTTTTTTCTTTTTTCTCCAGTCTTTTTACATACCACTCCTAGCCAAATTGAGATTCTTATTTTTGTTAAGAAAAATTGTTAGTCGGTTTTATTTTTTAGAATAGCAATAGGAGTGCTTTATTATGGTAAGTTTTGACCTACTTTCAGCTGTAATAGCGACTATTTAAGTTAGGAATTATTATGGCAAGTTTTGACCTACTTTCAGCTATAATAGCGACTATTTAAGTTAGGAATTTATAATCAAAAGCACACTGCTTTTTCAAAAGATTAGAAAACCCTCTCTGCATCAACTCTTCTTTCATTCATCTCTGTTTTTCAGCCGCTGATTTTTTGGCTTTCTTTGCTGCATTATTTACCTTAACGGTATTAAAACCAACAATTGGTATCCAGAGCTTTTTTCTTGCGGGATCTGTGAGTGAGTGTTTCAAGTTTGTCGAGAATCACCATAAGTTCAAACATGAACGAAAACTCAAGTTTCACTGCAATGGCACCTCCAGTCTTCAATAGTGAAAATTTCCACATGTGGGCAGTACAGATGGAAGACTATCTAGAAGCTTTAGATCTTTGGGAGGCAATTGAGGAAGACTATGAAGTTCTTCCACTACCCGAAAACCCAACAGTGGCTCGAATCAAAAATCAAAAGGACAAGAAAACCAGAAAATCCAAAGCAAAGGCGTGTCTCTTTTCAGCAGTCTCGGCAACAATTTTCACTCGTATTATGTCTCTAAAATAAGCAAAAGCCATCTGGGATTATCTCAAAGAAGAATATGAAGGAGATGATCGAATTAAAGGTATGCAGGTGCTGAATCTCATTAGAGACTTTGAGTTGCAGAAGATGAAAGAGTCGGAAACCATCAAGGAGTACTCTGACAAGCTTATGAACATAGCAAACAGAGTAAGATTACTTGGTTCTGAATTTAAGGACTCGTATTATTGAAAAGATTCTGGTTATTGTACCTGAAAGATTTGAAGCCACCATAACCACTTTGGAGAATACCAAGGATCTGTCCAAAATTACTTTGGTAAAATTACTGAATTCCTTGCAGGCTCAAGAACAAAGAAGGCTTATGAGAGAAGAAAGAATTAGAGAGGGAGCATTGCCAACCAAACATGAAGATGGTGGAAGATACAAAAAGATAAGCAATAAGAAGAACCATCCAACAAATAGAGGAGTAGCTCGCTACAACAACAAAAGCAAAACAGGCAGCTCCAAAGGAAACTACCCTCCTTGTAAGCATTGTGTAAAGAACGAACACGTGTCGTACAAGTGTTGGTAAAGGCCTGATGCTAAGTGCACTAAGTGCAATCAGCTTGGGCATGAAGCAATCATTTGTAAGAACAAAACTCAGCAACAAGATGCAGATGCCCAAGTTGTTAATGAACAGGAAGAGGATCAACTCTTTGTTGCATCCTGTTTTGCAAGTAAAACTTCAAGTGAAAGCTGGTTAATTGATAGCGGTTGTACAAATCATATGACTCAAGATGAGGAAATTTTCAGAGATTTAGATAGGTCTGCAATCTCTAAAGTCAGAATCGGTAATGGTGATTATCTTCCTGCCAGAGAGAAGGCACAGTAGCTATTGGAAGCTACTCAGGTACAAAGTTAATTTCAGATATACTCTTTGTTCCGGAACTTGATCAAAATTTGTTGAGCGTAGGGCAACTTTTGGAGAATGGTTTCAAGCTTATTTTTGTGGACAAGAAGTGTGTAATATTTGATCCAAAGGGTCAAGAAATATGTCAAGTTAAAATGAGAGGAAAAAGCTTTTCGTTTGATCCAATGGAGGGAAAGTCGGCTGCATATCCAAGCCAAGAGATGACATCAGATGTATGGCACAAGAGACTCGGGCATTTTCATCACAGTGCACTCTTGTACATGCTAAAGAAAGATATGGTTCAAGGACTACCATCTATGGAGGACGAACACACAAGCTGCAACACATGTCAATTGGGAAAGCAAAGCAGGATGCCTTTTGCTAAGGCAACCTGGAGAGCATCGGAGAAGCTTCAATTAGTCCATACTGATTTGTGTGGACCACATAAGACTGCCTCTCTTAACGGAAGTAAATATTTTATAGCATTCATTGATGATATGACAAGAATGTGTTAGATTTATTTTCTCAGGTTCAAAGCTGAAGTACCTGAAGTGTTTTGGAAATTCAAAGCTTTGGTAGAAAATCAAAGTGGTTGCACGATGCAAATTCTTAGATTAGATAATGGTACTGAGTATACATCTGATCGATTTGAAAAGTTTTGTAAAAATGCAGGTATTGAGCGTCAACTTACTGCCCCGTATACTCCGCAACAGAATGGTGTCAGCGAAAGGAAGAATAGGACGATAATGGAGATGTCGAGGTGTTTGTTATACGAGGAGGGCCTACCAAAAAATTTATGGGCAGAAGCAGCTAACACTGTTGTTTTTTTGCTGAACAGGTTGCCTACAAAAGCAGTTAAGGGAAAGACACCTTTTGAGGCATGGCACGGGTATAAGCCGTCCTTAAAAAACTTAAAAATCTTCGGTTGTTTGTGTTTCTCTCATATTCCACAGGTTAAGAGGGACAAGTTAGACAAGAAAGCTGAACCTGGAGTCTTTATTGGTTATAGTATAATCTCTAAAGCTTATAGAATTTTTTAGCCTCATACTGGAAAAATTATGGTAAGCATAGATGTATTTTTTATGGAGAATGAGCAATGGGACTGGGAGAAAGATAACCAGAAGCAGATTACAAGCAATCTACCAAATTCTGATGAAAACACTGATGATCAACCTGTGAGAGGAACAAGGTTGCTCTCAGACATATACCTGAGATGCAATGTGGCCATTTTAGAGCCTTCTGGATTTGAAGAAGCTGTTTTAGATCCTAATTGGAAAGTTGCAATGGAGGAGGAGCTTGCAATGATTGAGAAAAACAAGACCTGACAACTTGTGGAAAATCCTCAAGATAGAAAGATCATTAGTGTGAAGTGGGTTTACCGCACAAAATTGAATGCCGATGGTTCTATTAACAAGCTCAAGGCAAGGCTTGTAGTTAAGGGTTATGCATAGGTTTTTGGTGTTGATTATTCTGACATGTTTGCTCCAGTTGCTAGGCTCGACACAATCAGATTGCTTCTTAGTATTTCTGCACAACGTGGCTGGAAAGTGCATCAGATGGATGTCAAATCAGCATTTCTAAATGGAGTTCTTGAAGTAGAAATGTATATCGAGCAACCTGAAGGTTTTGTTGTAGATGGAAAAGAAGAAAAAGTCTACCGACTACATAAAGCTCTTTATGGCCTAAAACAGGCACCAAGAGCTTGGTATAGTCTAATAGATGATTATTTCTTAGCTTCAATTTTGAGAAAAGTCTTTCAGAATTCACACTGTATGTTAAACGCAATAATAGTGGAATTCTTGTTGTTTCTCTTTATGTTGATGACCTTTTGATTACAGGGAGCAGTTCAAAGCTTATTGATGAGTTCAAACAGAATATGATGCAAGCTTTTGAAATGTCTTATCTTGGTCTGATGACTTATTTCCTTATTTCCTTGGAATGGAGATTACTCAGGGAAAAGATGAGTTTTTCATTTGCCAGAAGAAGTACGCAAAGGAAATTCTCAAGAAATTCAAAATGGAAATTTGCAAAGAGATAAATACACCCATGAACCAATAAGAGAAACCAAGCAAAGATGATGGAGCTGAAAAGGTGGAGGAAACATACTTCAGAAGACCCGATATATTGTATGCTGTAAGTGTTCTATCAAGGTTCATGCATTGTCCGAGTGAAATACATTTGCAGGCAGCCAAAAGAATTGTGCGATACATCAAAGGAACCATCACCTATGGAGTCATGTTTCAAAAGAGTCAACCTGTGAAGCTTTTTGGGTACTTTGAGAGTGATTGGGGCGGTTCCAAGGATGACTCGAAGAGTACATCAGGGCACTGTTTTAGTCTTGGTTTTGGGATTTTTTCATGGAGTTGTAAGAAACAAGAAATTGTGGCTCAACCTACTGCCGAAGCTGAGTTTGTGGCAGCTACAGCAGCAGTAAATCAAGCATTGTGGTTGAAGAAAATTCTGGTTGATCTGCATATGGAAGCAACAGATAGCATTGAAGTGTTCGTGGACAACCAAGCAACAATAGCTATTTCTCACGTGTTTCATGGAAAATCTATGCACTTCACTATTGTTACAGAATCAGTACAATAATGTATATAGATAATATAGATGATGTTTAGGGATTTGAATATTTAATTACCATAGTTAGCCTATTCTCTTCATGTATTTATTTCACTGCAATCTTTGAGTAATAAGCAACTTATTCCTTCATACCTTATGAATTACATGGTATCAGAGCGATCCCTTTTGATTCGCTAGTATCGGGTCAGCAACTCCACCTAAAAAGTGACAACTTCACCGGTAGTTGCCTGATTGTTGGAGGTGGTCGCAGAATTGGAGTATAACTCTCACCACCTACTTGGGCAAACCCGCTTTAGTCTGATTTGTCATTTCCCAGATCCCGGTGGCCGGAAGGGACGCGCGTGTGTCTCACTCGCCGGCAAACTGAACCCCGACAACCCACTTTGTAAGGAGCGTGAAAGCGCGTTCGTGGACCATCCACGGTCTAGTTCGGAGCTCCCAGGTCACCTTGATATTTCTGGTTGCTTTGCGGTGGTTCTCAGGGCATATAACCACATTTGACGAAGAAAAAAAAAAATGAATCCTCAGATTCTACCGCTACTTTGTTTGGACAGGTTTGGTTTTCTTATTGGTTGTTCAAGTTCTGTGATTCTAAAGTAATATTAGGACACTGCCTATGTTAGAAATTTTGTGTTTGAGTAAGACTCCCTGTTCAGAAATCATTGCCACTTATTTGGGTCTTCTTTCGTTGTTGTAATTTGAGACATGCTGGGTATTCGCTAGTTTTCAGAGTTTGTTTAGTTGGGTTTTGTTTAGTTGGGTTCAGATTCACTTGGTTCTTTGATTTATTCGAGTGATTTATTGGATTAGAGTTCTATTTCTGCCCAACAGAGAATTGGTTTGGATAATTCTAACTTTGACAGATTCTCTATCAATTTATTTTTGATATTGTGAGTTAAGAAAATGACTGCTTCTATTCCATTATCTGATAAAACTGTTTTGGTCTCGACTGAGGATTTCGCTAAATTCTCAAAAGATCAGAAATTGAGGAAATCCACTTCAGTTAATGCCTTTACTAAGTCGGATAAAATATGTCTCATCACCTCTTCAAATAATAAATGGGTGATTGATTCAGGCGCCACAAATCACATGACAGGTAATCCTGATATTTTTTCTAGCTTTCAATCACACAAAACACCTTCTCTGGTTACCGTAGCTGATGGATCAACTTGCTATAGTGTTGGATATGGGACGGTTAGACCAACCTCGTCTATTACCTTGTCGTCTGTATTAGGTCTGCCAAAGTTGGCCTTTAACTTGATTTCTGTTAGCAAAATTACCAGAGACCTTAATTGCTATATCTCGTTCTTTTCCGATCATTGTTTGTTTCGTGATCTTAAGACGAATCAGGTTATTGGTAAAGGACATGTATCTGGCGATCTCTACATCCTTGATGAATGGGAATCTCGATTTGTTGCCTGCTCTAGTGTCGTGTCTCCGTTTGAAGCACATTGTCGATTGGGACATCCTTCTCTACCTCTGTTAAAGAAGCTTTGTCCCCAATTCCAGAATATTCCTTCATTGGAATGTGAGTCATGTCGATTTGCAAAACATCATCGTAGCTCATTAAGTCCAAGGGTTAACAAGCGGGTTGAGTCAGCTTTTGAATTAGTTCATTCTGATGTTTGGGGGCCATGTCCCGTCACTTCCAAAACTGGGCATAAATATTTTGTCACCTTTGTGGATGATTTCTCTCGGATGAATTGGATTTATTTTATGAAGAGTCGCTCAGAAGTGTTTGCTCACTTTTGTGCTTTCTGTGCTGAAGTCAAAACTCAATTCAATGCTTCGGTACGTATTCTGAGGAGTGACAATGCTAAAGAATATATGTCAGAAATGTTTCAGTCGTATATGAGGCAGCACGGTATTCTCCATCAATCTTCATGTGTTGATACTCCATCTCAAAATGGAGTTGCTGAGAGGAAGAATAGGCATCTACTTGAGACAGCTAGAGCACTTTTGTTCCAAATGAAGGTTCCTAAACAATTTTGGGCAGATGTAGTCTCTACAGCTTGTTTTCTGATTAATCGCATGCCATCTACTGTGCTTGCTGGTAATGTGCCTTATAGTGTTATTTTTCCAAACAAGTCACTATTTCCGGTGGAACCAAAGGTATTTGGAAGCACATGTTATGTTCGAGATATTCGACCATCTGTTACTAAGTTGGATCCCAAGGCATTGAAGTGTGCTTTTTTGGGCTATTCTCGCCTTCAAAAGGGGTATCGGTGTTATTCTACTGAATTTGGCAAATATTTGGTGTCAACGGATGTGGTATTCTCAGAGACTACACCATTCTTCTATGCACCTCCTGTTTCTACAAGTCAGGGGGGGAAGATGAGTGGTTAGTCTATCAGATCACCCGTGTTTCGACAGAAGAATCAAATATTGTCCCTCCATCTTCCAGTTCTTCTAGTGAAGACCAATCGACTATTGCACCATTAGTTCTGGCTTCATCTGTGGTAGCGCGACCGCCAATTGTTCAAATTTATTCGAGAAGGCGAGAGGCCAATGATACATGTCCCCCACCAATCCCTTTGTCGTTAGATCCTCATCCGTCTGATCCTCCAGAAGATCTTGACCTCCCTATGCTCTCCGCAAAGGTACACGCAGTTGCAACTCCACATATTCCATTACTAATTTTGTTTCCTATGGTCAGTTATCCTCTACATCTAGATCTTTGATTGCTTCTCTAGACTCCATCTCTGTACCCAAAACAGTGAAAGAGGCTTTGAATCATTCTGGATGGTCTGCTGCAATGTTTGATGAAATAAAGGCCTTGGAGGAAAATCACACATGGAATTTAGTCGATTTACCCAAGGGAAAGAAATCAGTGGGATGTAAGTGGGTCTTCACAGTTAAAGCTAATCCAGATGGGTCTGTAGCCAGACTTGTGGCTAAAGGGTATGCTCAGACATATGGGGTAGATTATTCTGACACATTCTCTCCGGTTGCCAAACTCACTTCTGTCCGTTTGTTTATTTCTCTAGCTGCTTCCGAGAATTGGCCTTTACATCAGCTAGATATCAAGAATGCATTCCTTCATGGTGATCTTCAAGAAGAAGTGTATATGAAGCAACCACCTGGTTTCGTTGCTCAGGGGGAGTATGGGAAAGTCTGTCATTTGAAAAAGTCCTTTTATGGCTTGAAACAGAGTCCTCGAGCTTGGTTTGGCAAGTTCAGTGAGGTAATTCAGGTTTTTGGGATGAAAATGAGCAAATGTGATCACTCAGTCTTTTACCGACAATCAACAGCTGGCAGTATCCTCCTTGTTGTATATGTTGACGACATTGTCATCACAGGAAATGATTATGTAGGAATCTCTTCCCTTAAATCTTTCCTGCATACCAGGTTTCACACAAAGGACTTGGGCCAGTTGAAATACTTTTTGGGAATTGGAGTAAATAGAAGCAAGAAGGGAATTTTTCTGTCTCAGAGAAAGTATATTCTTGACTTGCTTGCAGATACTGGAAAGTTAGCAGTCAAACCCTGCAGTACTCCAATGGTTCCAAATGTGCATCTTATGAAAGATGATGGTGATCCTTTTGATGATCCAGAGAGATATAGAAGGTTGGTTGGGAAGTTAAACTACCTTACTGTGACTCATCCGGATATTGCTTTTGCGGTAAGTGTTGTTAGCCAATTCATGTCCGCACCTACGGTCAAACATTGGGAAGCTTTGGAGCAGATTCTATGTTACTTGAAAGGAGCTCCTGGACTTGGCATATTGTATAGCAATCACGACCATAATCGTGTGGAGTGTTTTGCAGATGCTGACTGGGCTGGATCCAAAATCAATAGAAGATCTACTACAGGCTATTGTGTCTTTGTTGGAGGGAACCTAGTGTCATGGAGAAGTAAAAAGCAAGGTGTTGTATCTCGATCCAGTGCAGAATCCGAGTATAGAGCTATGTCACAATCTACATGTGAGATTATATGGATACATCATCTGTTAACTGAAATTGGGTTGAAGCATCATACACTAGCAAAACTTTGGTGTGATAATCAAGTTGCTCTTCATATTGCCTCAAATCCGGTGTATCATGAAAGAACTAAACATATTGAGGTTGATTGTCATTTTATTCGTGAGAAGATTCAGGAAAACTTGATTTCCACTGGCTACGTGAAGACAGGAGAGCAACTAGCTGATTTGTTCACAAAAGCATTGAATGGAACTCGAGTTGATTACCTTTGTAACAAGCTGGGCATGATCAATATCTATGCTCCAGCTTGAGGGGGAGTGTTACAGAATCAGTACAATAATGTATATAGATAATATAGATGATGTTTAGGGATTTGAATATTTAGTTACCATAGTTAGCCTATTCTCTTCATGTATTTATTTCACTGCAATCTTTGAGTAATAAACAACTTATTCCTTCATACCTTATGAATTACAACTATCAAGTTTTTATTCCTGAGAGAAGTTCAAAAAGAGATGTAACTCTTGTCTACTACAAGACGGAAGAACAATGGGCTGATATATTTACTAAGCCGCTTTCATTCAGCAAGTTCGAGCTTCTAAGGCAGAGAATTGGAGTTTGCATTTCCTAAAGCAAGGAGGAGTGTTAAAAGTTGCTTTAAGGAATAATGTACGTGACTTGTCTTTTCTTTTTTCTCCAGTCTTTTTACATACGACTCCTAGTCAAATTGGGATTCCTATTTTTGTTAAGAAAAACTGTTATTCGGTTTTATTTTTTAGAATAGCAATAGGAGTGCTTTATTATGGTAAGTTTTGACCTACTTTCAGCTGTAATAGCGACTATTTAAGTTAGAAATTAATAATCAAAAGAAAGCTGCTTTTTCAGAAGATCAGAAAACCCTCTCTGCGTCAACTCTTCTTTCAGTCATCTCTGTTTTTCAGCCGCTGATTTTTTGGCTTTCCTTGCTGCATTATTTACCTTAACGGTATTAAAACCAACACTTTTAACCAATTGAACATGAGAAAATAGAGTATGTTTTCCTCCATATTGAACACACCCTATAGCCCAAAATAATAAGCAGAATAACCTTTTAATTTGCAGCCATGGGAAAAGAAGGATAAGCTTTAAATTAAAGGGTAGACGGCAATTAGGAACTAATCCATGAATTAAACTGGATCAATAAACAAGTAGATCACCCAAGGAATCTCTTAATTAAAGTATGCTTGTGATATATGTGATGCAAAGACCACAAAAGGTGGGCATAATCACAATTCATCAACTTATATTTCATAACCACATCACTAATCATCAATCCAGAATTAAGTCCTTTAACAGTTTAAGATGAAAAGGTGGGGGAGCGGAAGCACATCTGCAAATTTAGATAAAGGAAGACCAATAAACTGACTGTAAAGAGGTTGTACCACAGCAGCACATTGCAGGAATAGCCAATCATGAGGGCAATTATCCAACAGGTACACAAAATCCTTTGGTTCCTTCACTGAGAGAAGATGATTTAGTCTTAGCAGCTAATACAATCAAACATAAACCTTGTGAACCGCAGTAGGTTGTACATATGATGTGGAAAATCAAAAATTAAAGTACTTACAGCTCCCAAGGCTACCCCAGCCTTTGTTAATGATACCTCTTTGTCCAGTCATTTCTAGAGCTTGAACAATTATCTCGGTCATTTTTTCAGGTTCTTGAACAGGCTGTGAAAAACAATCGTGAGAAATTTGACACTAAAAGGTAAGCACAATACTTCAAAAGTCCATATAAATTAGCAGAACATTTCAGTTGACTCGGAATCCCATGTTGGTGGACTCACGAATAGCAAGAAAGAAATCAGTGGTGGTTATTGCAACACTTGAGACTTAAAAAAAGGTAAGCATGAAACTTAAAAGCTGACATAAATGAGTAAAATATTTCAGTTGATCTTGAATCCCATGTAGCTTAGACTCATAGCAGCAAAAGGAAATGATTGGTGGTAAACTTACAAGACTTCCAAAGCCAATATAGATAGGCTTTTCACCATCTTCAAGCCATTTAACGAGTGATTCTGGGGGTTCATAATTGGAAGCAAGGTCTAGGAAGCAAAACCCCACCACGTCAATTTTAGGGCCCCAATCTGCAAATCAACCAGTAGAAATAAGTGGTACTAAGACAGCATGTTCTGCTGCCAATTCCCTAGGTAATAAGAAAGGCAACAAAATGATACATGGACAAAGGCAACAAAATGTTACATGGACAACTCTTTATTGACAATGAAACAATCATGTTCAGAAGGAAAATGGAGAAAGCAGGAAGCTTCATCTTCTAACGAAATTTACTTGCAGAATATACAGTAATCTTTGTGATTCAGCATTCCATCTTTATCAAAAAGAATAGCAGCATGTTACACTCAGAGATGCATTTACTTGGTTTCTCCCGGATTAATTTTGCGAAGAAGGAATAAATAACAGTTCTAAAAATCTAAAACGTTGATTACTTGGTTACTTGGGAATTGAGTACTTTGCTTATAAACTATGCTAAGTACAACCGCATACAGAGATTTTGAAGTATCAAATTTAGTAACTTAGAAGCTCCAAAGAAACTTGAAGCTGGAAAAGGCAACATCTACCTAAGACATATGCACGAAGAACTAAAAGACAAACTAAAGAGTAGGAAAACAGAGAAAATCTCCAACTTCTTAATCAAATTTCTTTAGTCATGCATCAACCGAAAAATATGCACCTTAGTTTTGGAAGAATACTAGAAAGTGAATAAAAACTGCATCAACAGAAAAGAAGCAATTAGATGAGAAAGAAGACGACTATTTCAGCTATATTATCCTTTTCTTCAGTCTTCCCTTATATCAGCAAAGATGAGTTATTATTATTGTCAAACCAACCTTGCCATTAGGCACTTTGAACATTGGAAATTCCTTGCTCATAACTCCAATTTCTCCTTTTTGCTTCTTCCAAGTCTAAATTTGGATCAAACCAAGATATCTATTTTCTTCACTCTACAAAGATTTAGTGTTATGTGCATACAAATCTATCCATTACTGTGGTCTGAGCTCTTCTTTTGGCTGTATTGGATGGTAGAGGGCTTGAATCTTTTTCCTGAGAAAGGTGTAGAAGAATTGTATCCTTTGAAGACAGTCGTAATTATGGTGTACCAAGGTTGAGTTGTGTTTAATCCATCCCCTCCCTCACCACCACCACCACCAAAAAAAAAAAAAAAACCTTACGCAGGAGCCCAACAGCAGCCCTTTATCACTTCTCTTTTTGCCACTCAAATCCTAAACCTTATAGTCGGAAGTGCATAGTCCTTACCCACTAGGCTATTCCTCTCTGGTACAAGAACTTCAAAGTTGGTTGTAATTACTAACTACTACTGTAAGACTATCTCGGGAAATGACATCAATGACGCTATCAGCTATGCGGTTTTTACGTCTGAATCTGAGACAGAGAGGGGGCGGGGATAGAGACAGGTAGAGCTAGACGGATAAGGAAAAGTAACTGTAGTCCCAACAGAAGGAGAGAGTGCTCTGTTACTAGTACAGAAGAGAACAATGCTATCAAGGATTTCTTCGCAGGTCCTTCTTCTCAAGAGTGAAATACTACTTCAAAGAGGAGGTAAAGGTTTCTTGGCAGGTTCTAGCTAAAAAGCATAGTGTGCATTATTCTGCCTGTACTCCCTTTCAAACTAATTCTAGATGAAGCCCCCAAAACTTCTTCAAGCATGCTTCTCAGATAGTGGAGAACCCACCCACCTTCAATTCCCATCTCAACAATCAACTATGGCGGCATCAGTTCTTTATACATGAACCAAGAAAGACACCAAATTCAACTACAGACTATTAACAAAGGCTCATAATCACTTCAAAATAGTCCTGTACTTCCTCACAAGTTATTACTATACGTGAGAATAATTGTGTAGTTTCCAACAATGAGAATACCTTACCAAGATGATATACTAAACTAATGAAGCAACAGATCTCATTTATATATTGATGCAGTCCTACTGGGTACTACAGAAAAGAGAAGATTTCCATTCCTCTTATGAGAAACAGGAGAGAAATCCTACAAACATCCAAATGAACTTAATCAATGAAAGCATAAGAGATGAGATTAAATGCAACAAATTAAACAGAAAGTAAAACTGAATATAACTTGATTACGACAAAAGTGGAGTATGTGGAGTTATATGTGAGCCTTCTATTACTCTAAAGAGTCACTTGTTTCTACTTTTGGGAAGAGAAACATCCCCTTCTGACTTTGAAACCTTTTTATTGTTTCTGTCTAAATTCTTATTAAATACTGTGTCTACCCATACCTTCACCATTTCAATGTCCTAGGAAGGAAAGAGATACAGAAGCTTGTTCAAACCCGAAACAGTTTATTACATGGTCATGCCATGAAACAGCTTCCAATTTAATGCAAAAGCTATTTATGAATGTGACCTAAACCTACACATTATTAGATCCAAATTGACCATCTGAGGGACATTAAAGAGAAATCTAGAATAAGAACAGATCTACCACTCACTTACTCACTTAAATTTCAACTATCAACTTATGAAGCAACGGGTGTTCTCCTAATGACCAAATGAATGTGAAGTAACTAAAAAGGCAGACAGGTTGGGCAAAGACATCTACAGTTTATTATCAATAACTAATAAACTATGTAGAGAATAAACCATCGAAAATTCACTATGCATCTCGACCATGCAACTCACAAGATAGAGTCTAACAAGATATTTGGAAAGAGACCTTTGGGTTTAGGAACTAGGTGTGGACTCCATATATACCCATACGGCACATCTGGATGATAACTGTTGGAGTTGCTCAAATAAGTTACTGGCCTTAACTTCAACTTTTTCTTCCTAAAGTCATTTATCACATCCCGAATCCCTAGCCAGATCATTCCATCAACGACTTGATATGATAGCTGCACAAGGCATTCAGAAATTAGATATAAATTATACAAATGAAACATCAAGTGAAGTCAAAATGCTAAAGAAAATGAATGTCATCGAACACTCACTCTATAACCAACTGACTGCTTGACACGAGAGAGAGGATGTGGAAACTCGCTAGTAGGCCTGCCAAGGAATGACAGCAGGAAACTTCAGAAACGTCCCATGTTACAAGAAACTCCATAATCCTACTCAGATAGAAAGAGCAAGAATTGCAAAAGAAACCTGAGGAAAAAATCTATATTTTAAATAGACCACTTACGTCCATGGCATTGTGAAAAATATATGCAATGGTACTTTCAGGGCCTCTGCTACATGCATATGTCCTTAACAACGTCAAAGCAACGGATAAGTTAAATCACACAAATATGTGGGGAATTTTACTTGATCTAACATAGCATCAATAGTAGTACTCTTGAATCAAAATCTATTCCAACTAAATAAAACAAGATGATTTAAATAAGCAAAATTTCTTCCAGATGCCAGCAATACTGTTAGGAAGACCTGTGACATGAGTCAACAGCGTAACAACCAAGTTATACAGATCCAAATGTCAAATTTCTTTACTTTTTGATACTAATGTCTCATTTAAATAAAACATCAGCAAGGGCGGAAGGTGTAAATATTAAGCTGCAGATTTTTCCATGCAGTAATCGACTGACTGGCTTTAAGTATGAGCAATGCGCCAATGCTTATCCAAATCTAAACTTTGATAAAAAAAATTAAAAATTCACCACTTCCTATATGGATAGTGCAAACTGACATTCCAAGAAAATGTAAAGACACATCAGTTGGTAATAAGGTTAGGATAGTGCTTCTTGTCACAAACCAACCATTGGCACGGAGTAAGATAACAACTAAGAGTGGAAATGTCTTCAGAGTTTCGATCACTACTACCAAGATCAGCATACAGTTCCAAAATCCAATCTTCAGTAGAATGTGCAGAAAAATTAGTGTGGCACTACCTTGACTGCAAGAGTTCAATATGAGAACAGAAGATCTGAAAACTCTCTTATACGGTGCCATCAGGACTGTTTTTCCTTGTTTCAAAGTTTTAGCTATATGGAGAATTAAAATGTAGATAAAATCAAATAATTGCTAGATCCATTGACCTGAAGAAGACGAATCAGTATATCTGAAACTTTGAATCTCATATATTGTGCTCTGTGTTTGTGCTTGATTTTACCAAAACCCATGGTATAAATGGATGGAGTATATTTTTTGACAACATGAGTTGTTCAAAAGTTAAAGAACCAATCCTTTTGACATAAACAAGGGAAAGATAGGGAATGGCGATGTACACTTTTTCTTAGCAACAACGTGAAGGTAAAACTTACGACGCAAGCAACCTTATCAAAAACATGAATAGTTCATATTATAATTCATCAAGCTGATAGTCTTACCATATGCAGGAGGATTGGCAATAATGGCGTTTACTTTGAATGGAACATTTGACTCTGGATCGGGATCTACGCATGCAGGTAGTAAGGAGAATACAATATCTTTAATTTGATTTCGTTGAATAAGTATTTCCGAAGGTCCAGATGGCAAAAACCCTTTATTCTTTACCATGTCTGCAAAAACATATATGCAGTGATCAAGTTTGACTAAAACCGAATATGAGAAATGTGACACAATTAAGAAGGCAGTGGATACGGTTTCCAGTGATTACTCACATGCAGCAAGAGCTTTTGGATCTCCACCTAGAGGATAAAATTCCAATCCAGCACCCAATACAAACTCCTTAAAATTGGCATGAGTTGCTAGTCTCACCCTATGACCATTTTCCTGCAAAAGAAATTTCCACTTCCAAGCTATAATATGCCTATCACTTGACTTCAAAATTAACTGGAATAATTATCAAAGACTCGTCCAGCAAATGCTACGGATGCTATTTCCTAAACAAACATTGATATCATTATTGTATACTTACATTGCAAAAGAAGGAAGAAATGCCTCATCCAGATATTCATGGATAGTAAAGATGTATATAAGCTATCTCTAACTAATAAGAAAAGGAAGTGCAAACGTTAAACAATAAATGTAGTAAATTAGTAAGTTATAGATGGTTGTGCTTGTTGATTAGGAAGGGCAAGTAAACCTGAAGCTTTTTCCCAATGGCAACAAATGGTTGCACATCTCCCCTCGTCCCAACAATGAGCATAACAATTTGCAATGGAGGTAATTCCGGAATATCAGCTACATCATCTACATCATTTGGTGCTTCACCTGAAACTCCATTGTAAACAACTCCGGTGCCAAAATCAAGCTTCTCAGGTTTAATATCCCCCGGAACTTCAAATTGCACAGTACCATCATCTTGAACAGTTGCAAGCCTATTGAACAATTTGAGCTGCAAATTTTAGGTTTTGTCACAAATTACAAAAACAGGTACAACTTTCATAAAAAATAATTTCTGACAGAAGATGGTTGTTTGGTAACTTGGATCATTCATAGTTAGCCCATTACTATCGTTACATGATAAAATCAACTCGAAACTCACCCAAATGATGGTAAATGAACAGCAACCAAGTATATTCATTTATGGTCCTTTTGCCCTTTAAATGAAAGACAACGGTGAGGGCTCTCTGAACATATGAGCAGATAAGGTAGAAATAGACCTCTAAATTTCACTACATTTAAATATGTCCAAATTAACTTTGGGTTTACTATAAGGAATAATTATATATGGTCTGTATCATGGGAAAGGCTGAAAAACTGGAAACTGCCACCCCCCAAAACCAGGAGCAAAAAAATTTGGAGCTTGAATAGTGCCTAGATACCTAAATTTAAAAAATACAACTACATACAGTGAAACAAACATCTATACAAGCTGATACAGATATTGATCTTGTTGTTCGGTGCAATGATCCGATTTGTACATCTTTATGAACTCAAAGTGCCAATATTTAGTGCTTAGCAGTTAGCAGCAAGTTCTTTAGTTGTTCAAGAAAGGTATAACCATCTAGCAATTTAATGTCATGTTCTTACACAAGATACTAAATATGACTTAATTCAAAATGCTTGATATCATCTCAGTCTTGTGGTTCCACAGGCTTCTGTTTCCTCAGACGGAAAGAATAAAGAAGGCTTTATTAATAGATGAGAGGAAAACATGCAGCATCCAACAACAAGATGTCCTGAATAAATATTGAAAAGACCTCAACAACGTGGGGCTTCTCCACCCAATCTCTAGGAAAATCAGAAACAGATGCAACAGAGAACATGTAAATAGTTTTGTCATTTTGCACCTGCCTTTTTTCTTAAAGGAAATTTATCATCAAAAAGCTTTGCTGCTAGCAGCCCTAGAGATCGACTGTGGTTTTGTTTGCGTCTTCCAGCTTTATCTTTAACTTGCTGACTGGTACCAGGTTCCAATTTCTCCACAGGCTTTTCCACATTTTTAGCACTATGCTCAGCCCAATTGCCGCTAACAGATCCTGGTCATAGCATATTAATATTGACACAATATGAGTACCAAATATCTCAAGAATAGACATCAAATCATAAACTATGATAAAAGATAATTGAATTAGGAATTGATTAATTAACAATTGCACAAGTCCATGAAACAATAAGTAACTAGAAGCAGACTTAGACTTGCCCCCACAGTAGCCGATTAGAAGTTAGAACTATACACAGTACATTAGACAATAAATCAATCGCCCAAAGGTCATATAAGCTATTCAATATTAAAGTACAAAAGAATTCTATTCAATATCAAAGTACAAAAGAATTCTATCTCCCAAAATTATCAGCCATCGGAAATTTCCAATAACCAATACTAGATAGTATTACAACGGAAAGTTGATTCAATCACAAAGTTTCTAGCCAGGCCAGAAGGTGATGACGCAAGAAAGGCAATTCCCAGCATGTCAAAGAATTATGCAGATAAGTGTGATGTCTATTCAGACACCAAAAAGCAATCACAGCCCAGCCCGGTATAAAAGGGCAGCCTGGTGCACTAAAGCTCCCGCTATGCGCGGGGTCGGGAAGGATCGGACCACAGGAGTCTATTGTACACAACCTTATCCTACATTTCTGCATGAGGCTATTTCCATTGCTTGATATCGTCAAGTCACCTCTTGGTCACATGAAAGCAACTTTACCAGTTACTCCAAGGCTCCCTTCAGCCCAACCCTGTATAGAACCCCAATTATCTAGCTAGGAAGCACAAAGATTCACTTTCTTTGTGGCAATTGCTTAGATTTGTAATGAACAAAAGAGACACAAACAAAACTTAAAAGAGCACGTAAAAACAAAAGTTAGACCCTCTTAGATATGTTCTTCCAGCTGCTCCATCTGCCATCCCAGAGTACCAAGTTTAATGTGTTCACAGTTAAATATGAAATTAAGAGTCTTGCTTTAAGGTCAAAAAAGCAATTCAACTTGAAACATTCTAGAACTAATGCATATTCACTGTCATTCAAAGGAAATGAGACTTTTTTTTTTGGATAAGAAAACAGGAAAAAAAGGGCAGCCAGTGCACCAAAGCTCCCGTTAATATAACGGTCTATTGTATGCAGCTTTACCTTGCAAAAAGGTTGTTTTCACGGCTTCGCATGACTTCCTGATCACATAGACGAACCTTTACCAATTACCCAAGGCTACCCCAAGGCTCCCGTTCAAGATAAGAAAAAGCAAATGAGACATATAACTAATCAAGCGGAAAACGCTAAGCCACAACTTAAGAACAAACATTTATCACATAAACATGAATACTGCTCACTTGCTAGGAAATCATAAAGCAGAAATCAAGAATCATAAACAATATTATTACCTTCCACATTGATACTATTATCATCATCAGTCCACTTGTGCGTTTGGTTCCCATTTTCACCCTCAATTTCCACTTCGAAATCAACCGGAACCTCACCTGAATCCCTCAACCGATGATCGAACCCATTATTCTTTTCCAATGAATCCTCCATTGACAACTCAAAAGTAAGAAAATACAAGTGGGTCTGTTCTGCTTTCCTTTTCGTTTTCCACGGAATCTAAAAAAAGCAGATAACCAACTAGCTGGGTCAGTCTTTTATGAGGGAAGAAAGTAGGAGAAGTTTAGGTGGGGCAATACTCTACACAAAAAGTGATTATAGAAATAGTAGGTTGAGGAAAACGTTATGTATGTGCAAGAAAGGAAGAATTGGAAGAGGAAAAAAGGGGCGGGGAAATACATGCAGAAAACAGAGAGGACGGTTTGGGGGAGACACGTTGTTTCCAACATGTTCAAAGATCAAAATGTGAGGCCACGTACTCTGTTTGTACACGCACTAACTAACTGCTCCCTCCCTGCCTACTTGTCATAGGTTTGATTTGCATCCATAAGAAAAATATTAACTAAACTCTAATTTGATTAAATTATTTTTATTTATATAACAATTTTTATTGTGAATTTTAGTTTTTTTTATATATTTTGACCATTTTATTCTTTTTTGTAGTTGCTATATATTATTTATGAATTATGGGGATGATTGATATCACGTCCCAAAATACCCCTAGACGTGAATGACACCCACTAACACCACATATCGGAAGAATCAATTTTTCATACACTCACAATGTCTAAAAGCATTGAGATAAAACATGTGCAACTCCAAAATAGTCATTAAAGCAAAAGTAATTATCCAACCAAATATCGTATATCGATTTAGAAAAACAAACATCGCTTAAATGATAAATCTCTAGCCCAAATCCCACACTAAGACCATGGAGCATCTAAATAGAGTTACATGAGTTCAATTTTCGGGCATGCAAACTCAATGAAAAGAAATATAATATAAAAATAGCTAGAGCTGACATGAGAGCCTCCACGAACAATGCAAAGGCTCACCTCAGCAGTAGAATCCTCATGAACAAACCGTCAGCCACTAGTCTCACCTCACGCAACAGTATCTGCAGACATGCAAGTAAGGAGTGAGCTATATATAAATATAACCCAGTACGATCTTCAACCCGCTACTTTAATACCCCTGGAATAAATGTTAGAAAATACAAGGCACAACAAATACATTAAATAATATGCACCAAATATCTCTTTTAATATAATGCTCAATAAGATCCAAACGAAGGTTCAAAAAGCCACTATGTATCTCAACTCAATCAACTCTCACGGCTTGTCATAAACGGCAGTGAAGGTGATCAGCCTAGCACCCCGACAAGTCCACGGCAGCATATATAATGCCCCAAAAGTCTACTATGGCAGCATGTACAAGGCCCCTAACATTACGACAGCATAAGTATTCCCCTAACATATTACGGCAGCTATGTATACCTCCAGTGACTATATAACGACATCGAAGAAAAGATATCCAATGCCCAATGTCAACTCACAACTTACCATTAAATAATTCTCAATACACTTCACAAAATACATGTCTGCGGTTGATTCAAGACCACCGATTCTGTCAAGCACACGCTTGTTCCAACACATGGACTAGGCAGAAAAATACATTTTTATAAAACATGTTTGAAAAGCAAGCACCAAAGCTTAAAGTCTCACTTACCTCACTAACAACAAGTTTCACAATCTTGTAACGTGTAGATACCAAGCAAACAACCTCCAATGGCCTCAATCTATGCAAAAATGTTAATTAACAGGGTCAATTATACTAGTCGGGTCAAGTCCGAATATCACTAGCTTTTAAGCTTAGAGCTAGACCTTGGCATCTCACAACTTAGCCATGAATAAAGGTAGGAACCAACAATATTACTGTCAACTTTAGTTACGACCCATATTCCATTCTTAAGTACAGACCTTTTGATAAAGAATAAAGAACAAATTAAAGTAACATACATTTATTAATTAGACGATATCAGAACATGCCTTAAGCTTTTGTTGATTGGTAACATAATTCCACCATAATGCAAATTGGCAATTTCTGTCACGATCATAGTATAGGGCAAATGGTTTATTCCTTAGCATCATTTTCAGCATAATTACGACATCTTAGAACATATTGTAAGGAATTACATCAACCACATCTCTAACTAATGTGGTAAAAATCATCACAGTGGCCTAACTCCTTCAATTCCCATTATTCTAAGTTTTATAATTGTCCAATCCTTAATGATTAATGCTCCAATCATTGTTAAAATTAATACAAGGACAGAGGACAATTACTACTTTCAGCCATTCTCATGAAATATAAATTCATTTACACTATCGTGACACACCTACTGCTAAACAGAAAGTGATTCAAATTACCTGAAAAGCCTTTCCCTCTCGAACAGAGGTTGCGATCTATGAACTCCCAAAAATTTACTTTCGTAGGTTTTCTTGTTTTCTTCCAAAATAAGGGAATTAATTGCCTTAGTTTTTTTTCTACTTCTTCCGTTACTGAGTCATGAAAAAAAACTGAACAAGGGAGTGGGTGTGGCCCACTCCTTTTAAATTCTCTTAATTAATAATTATAATTGATTAAAATTTCCAATTAACTCTTCATTAAAAATTAATTGGGCTATTATAGTTGACACAGTTACCGAAGCGTTTGGGAGTGAGTTTGAGGTTTTGAGTAGCCTTATAGGTGATTAGTTTGACTTTGGTCAATATTTTGTGATTCGAGTATCGGATAGTGATTCTGTCAGTTTTATTAGATCCGAAATGTCGATTTTGAGATAGTAGTGTGGTTAGTTTGGGTTTCGATCCCTTACTTAGAGTTTTGACCTCTTAGACGAGAAACTAGTGAAAATAACCTAAGAGGGGTCTCAGGGGTTAACTTGTTGATAACGATCTCTTTTGATAAATCTGATAGTTCCATTGAATTCAGAACGTCAAAATTAGCCTAGTAACATTATTGGATTATCTTTGCAGTCTCTAGATCAAATCTCAAGGGTCCATTCAGAGTTATTTCTAGTCCCTTAATTTTCAGCTGAATCTAATTCTGGTGCAACCACCTAAGCGGCCATTTGATCTCCTTAGCAATAGTGCCTAGGCAAACTAAAGGGCCTCCTTAGTGATGGGTTGACCGACCCAGCACCATCGCCTTAGCGATGGCTATATCGCCTTACCGATAGTGCCTTACCGATAGGCTGGCCGCCTAGGCGATGTCACTTAGGAGATCAAATGACCGCCTAGGCGACGTCGCTGGTATAAATCTTATTTTGCTTCTCTTTCATTCCATTCTTTCATTTTTAAGCTTTGGGTCTCGGTTTTGGCAGTTTCAAAGATAATTTTTCTTCAAATTGGACTTGGGTGAGCTTCTAAACATGATTTCTATCCTTACTCATTGGTTATTTCACTAAATCATCTTTAAAACTCAAATTTTAAACTTGGATTTTTGAGGGTTCACCTAGTAAAGAGAGAAAATGATTTTTCTTAAATTTCAAGCTCGATTTCAACTTTTTTTAATGGGTTTTTATATTTAGAACCCTTAAAGTATGGGAAACATGATTCTTTAATAATATTTTGGTTTTATTCTTTCACCTTCAGGGTCTATTTTTGAACTACTTTTGGACCCGAGACGAAAATAGCTAATATGGTATCGTTAGACTCCTTTTGGCGTGTAGATTATATTTTTGATAGATTTGGTTCGTTCTGAGGCTGCACGTAAAGGAAAGTCTCCGTGTTGAAGGGTCCAGGCTTGAGACTCAACTTTTTGAGGTAGGTTATGGCTTAACTTTCTTCAGACTGGGATGGGTAGTTAACTATTCATGTAAAGTATGCTATGGTTTGGGAAGTGTTGCCTGCATGGGGGCCTATGTGAATCTTATTATTGACTTGAGAGATGATTATTGTGGTGATAACCGAGTGAGGGTTGATATTAGTCTTGTTTGAGCATTACTTGCCATCTATCTTTATTGTGATACCTAAGTGAAGGCTTGAATTGATATTATTGATGTCTTACATGACTATTTATTACTGTGGTATCATGTGATGACTTATATCTTGATTTATTGAGATTTGAGCTCATTTATACCATCATTGAATTGATTCATTATATGATATTGTTTTGGTTATGAGCATGCATTCTCATTAGTTCATCCATATATATGGAATTGGTACAATAGAGAAACACAGATTTTGAAAGAAAATGAAACACTTTATAAAATCATTGATCGAGGATTTTACCGACAAGGTTGATGGAGATATGAGATTGTGAAATTATATGGGTTGCGAACTCCCCATGGGTCCTGTCCTAGAAGCTTATGCTCGTAAGGTGTATACGAGGTTCCATGTGATGGCTTACTTCATTATCATCCCACTGCATTATATTACATCAGCTTTGTCCGACTCTAGTGTCAGCGGTTAGAGGTGGTACACAGGGCAGTAGAGGTAGTTCTAGAGGTAACAGAGGTGGGGCTCAAGGATCTTGTGGTGGTGGATGAGAAGTCACTCAGCCTGGTAAGGGACGTGGTTAATGTTATGCTTTTCTTGGAAGACCTGAGGTAGAGGCCTCTGATGTAGTGATTATAGGTATCATCCCAGTTTGCCATCATCTCGCTACAGTACGGTTTGACCCTAGGTCTACTTTCTCTTATGTGTTTGCCACAACCCAGTCACTTGTCAGGGACATGTCTCTATCCTAAAAGTAGTTGCCAACCCCAACTGCTAGGCTAATTTAAATTCAAATACGAATTTCAAATTACAAGTTCATCCAATGCTGCTGACAAAGACAAAATGGTTACAACTGAAAATACTACATAATTACTGATGCTTGTGCGAGGCACACACGTGAAACCTTTAAATCTGGCCTTTTTTGGCGGCCAACTTATTGCTTACCCACGTGCCTATCTGCCTGGACAACTTGCCATTATTGCCCATTTTCCTTATTCATTTACCTTGCTCAGCTCATAGCCCACGAAGTTGACTTAGCCACGATTATGCCACATCATAGACTTGCCTTGTCTTAGCTTACTAGACCTTGTCATGACTTAGACACGGCTTGACTTGTATGCCTTAACCATGCCACTACCAAGGTCTTGCCATGTCCTGCTGACATGTGTTATCGACCAACACATGCCATACCCTGTCGACATGCCCGTGCTAGCAGACTGGCCTCAAGTAAACTTGATCTTAATCAAAGTCATTGGGTCATGATTAGGTTCATCATGTAAGTCCCTAACCATGCCTAAGCCACCCCAATCATCAAGCAGAGGGTCTAATAAACTTTCTCCACCAGATGAGCTCGTTATTTTTAAAGAGGCAAAATCAAAGTACGCCTTGACTTCGTAATCAAACCTCCACAATGATGGTACTTTCTGCCAAGTAGCATCACACACTTGCTCGTCCTTCCATTGAACTAAAAATTATGTTCGCCTATTCTTCTTGCCTTGTCCTAAAGTCTGGTGATCCAAAATCTTTTCAATCTCCCCTTCGTACTGCTTCTACACAATAGGAGGAGCACATCTAGATGCCAACCTTGCTTGATCTTCAACATCTTCAAGAAATGATTTCAGCAAGCTCATATGGAAAGTAGGATGGATATTTAGCCTTTCCGAAAGATTCAATCGGTAAGCTACTTCACTCACCCATTCTATAGCTTACAGAGTTGGGGAGTAAGTTTCAGAAACCCTTTGTCACCAACTTGGAATTCTAAAGCATTTTGATGTCTGTCAACATACTTTTTTATTTTTTATGTTGCCTTTCTCAAACTGTCTTGTGGTTTGATAAGTTGGCAATTTGCCAACTTTTTAGTCATTTAAGTTTGAATTATCTACTAGTTTTCTTTGATTCAAGGTGTATCTTATGTTAAATTGCTTATTTGTGTAGGTAATCAATGAATTTGAGGTTGAGCTAACCATATGAGTCAAATAGAGTGCAAAAAGAGCTTAAAATGATGCATGGGAGGAACATTGGTCACATGTGCACGCATATGAGGCCACACTTGGACAAAACAGTGAACTAGAAAGATCCTGAAATCTCACCTGCGAGGCTGACCTGCACGCGCATGTGCCCACCTGCTC
This sequence comes from Capsicum rhomboideum, assembly GCA_031232105.1. Taxonomy (NCBI): domain Eukaryota; kingdom Viridiplantae; phylum Streptophyta; class Magnoliopsida; order Solanales; family Solanaceae; genus Capsicum; species Capsicum rhomboideum. The sequence continues at coordinate 110,999,062 of CP124715.1, read as the reverse complement.
CAGTATATGACCAGAGCGGTGGTATTTTCATAATTATTTGAAACACAATTTTTGAGCTAGTAAAGGGATTTTTCAAATCAGAAACTCCATCTTTTGTCAAATTTTGAGATCCAAAGCTTGTAATTGAAACCCTAAGAGTGGGATTTAGGACTTTTGCTTTCTTTTATTGCTTGGAATTTGGAATTTTTCCTGAGGATTTTGGATTCTATAGCTGAATTTAATGAGAATATAAGTATATCTTCTTCTTCTCTTATCATGAGTAGCTAAATTCCCCAACTTGGGGTTATGTATGATTGAGTTATGATTTGTGTGTGGATTGTACCCATATGCCTATATAATCATTTATTTGTTAAGGATTTAGTCATTACTCCATGTTTTAACCTAAGATTAAATGTTGCAAACTCTAGTTTTGCTTAGAACTCTTTTCATCCTTGACAAAGGGGATAAGGGTGAGGAGTGGTGATTAACAATAACTTGATTTTATTATTTAATAGTAGATCTCATACATAAGGTTACTAATTGAGGTATTTAGTTGGTTACAACGACACATGTGTGAGGTGTTCGAAAGAACCCACATATGAGATTTTAACATTTTATTGAAAGATAAACGTTAAAACCCATAACCTAGCCTATCCTTAGCAAGTAGTTGAAATTAGGCATATTGGTGCTTAACCATGCATATATTTGCACTCATGAGGGCATAACCCCAAGTCTCTTTACTCTTGATTACACTATTTAGATTTCAATCATGCAAACCAAACTTTAAAATTAATTATTTGAAAACGAAATTGATTAAACAAACCCCCCATTTTATTTTTGCTATATCTTAAGCATTACGAGCTGACTCATAGTCACTTGTGACACTTGAGAGTGAAATGATTGCTCTCATTCCTTGGGTGTTTGACCCCGACTCCTAAGTTTTGTAAAAGTATTGCTAACGATTGTGTACATTCCGTTTCTAGAGTGTATTTGAGCGTTATCAAAAATGGTGCCGTTGCCGGGGAATGAAATGTAGCTTTCATTATTTTTAGTATTATAAGTTACTTTTGTTAGCCATAGTTTAAACATTATTTTATTTGTTATTTTTGTCTTGTTTAGGTGATAATCTAAGTCTTCATGACACAATGAGTCAACATGGTAGCGACACCGCTACCTTCGATGGACACTTTGAGGATGAAGATCACCTAGGGGATACCGAAAGGGCTACTACAATCCGCATTCCACCCGTGGAGGGTAATAGAGTGTTTTATGTCACTAGTGTGATGCTCCATATACTTCAAATAAAGGGCTTATTTGGTGTTCAATCTCACGAAGATGCAAAACTCTATTTGAAGAACTTTATAGATGTGTGTCTCCCATTCGACATTGCTCATATCTCATAAGAGTCCATTCGGTTGAGACTCTTTCCATTCTTGTTGATGGGTGATATAGTATTATGGTTGCAGTAATTACCCACAGGTTCTATAACTTTATAGGTTGAGTTGATGGAAACTTTTCTAGACCAATTCTTTCCACCATCCCGCATGCTCCAATTGAGGGATGAAATTATAAATTTCTAACAATTGAGTAATGAGCCATTGCATGAAGCATGACTAAGATTCAATAAGAATTTTTTGCAATGCCCAAACCATGAGGTTTCGGATAAGATGCTTCTCCAAATTTTCTATAGATCATTGGATCAATTGAACAAGATGGTGGCGAATAACGCAGCCGAAGGATCAATAATCAAACAAACTTTTGGAGTTGCTTCAGAGTTGTTGGATCAAATAACAAAGACAAGTAGAGCATGTCACATAAGAGATTCCTTTGATGATTGCTTCAGAGTTGTTCACTTACAGGAATGGGTCATACTCTTATACACTTAAGAAGTTGGACCAGGACTTGAAAAACAAACCAACTCCTCCGACAAAACCATCTATCAAAGAGCCACAGGTATTAAAATTGAAGGAATTACCCAGACACTTGAGATATATATTTCTGGGTGAGAATAACACCTTGCCAGTAATCATTGTTGTAGATTTAGTTGAATGGCAGGTGGTGGCTCTTGTATCATTGGCATTCCATAGGGCATCTGCACACACAAGATACAGTTAGAAGAAGAATGTGTTCCAACAATTGCGTATCAGTGCAGACTCAACCCCCCAATGCAAGAGGTGGTCAAGAAAAAAATTATCAAGTGGATTGACGTGGGTGTTGTATATCTTATTTATGAAAGCAAGTGGGTGATCCCAGTGCAATACGTGTCGAAAAGAGAGGAATAGATGTGGTAGCAAATGAAAGGAATGAGTTGATTCCTCATAGACCCATCACGGTCTGGAGAGTATGTATGGAATATAGGAAATTGAATACTTGAACTCTGCGGGATCACTTTTTGATGCCCTTCATAGACCAAATGCTTGATCAGTTAGCAGGAAGGGGTTGGTATTGCTTTTTAGGTGGGTGTTCTGGATACAACCAGATATGTATTGCTTATGAGTATCAAGAGAAGACGACTTTTACATGTCCCTATGGTACTTTTGCATTTAAACGGATGTCGTTCGGATTATACAATACACCGGCCACATTCCAAAGATGTATGATGTCCATATTCTCAGACGTGGTAGAAGATACATTGGAAGTTTTCATGGATGATTTCTCTGTGGTGGGAGATTCCTTTGATGATTGCTTAAGAAATCTTAGCAATGCTTTATAGAGATATGAAGAGGCTAATCTTGTTCTCAACTGGGAGAAATGCCATTTTATGGTTAAGGAAGGAATTATATTAGGGCACAAAATTTTGGTAAAAGGAATTGAAGGTGATCGAACTAAAATTGAAGTGATTGAGAAATTACCTCCACTAATCTCGGTGAAGGGAGATTGAAGTTTTCTCGGCCATGCAGAATTCTACAGGAGGTTTATCAAAGACTTCTGTAAAATTTCCAACCCTTTATGAAAGCTCTTGGAGAAGAAAGTGAAGTTTGAATTCAATGAGCACTATTTGAAGGCATTTCATTACCTTAAAGAGAAATTGGTTGCTGCACCTATTATCATTGCTCCGAGTTGGTCCAAAACATTCGAAGTGAGGTGTGATTCAAGTGGAGTTGTGCTTGGAGCTTTCCTGTGTTAAAAGAGGGAGAAACGTTTTCAACCCATCTACTAAGCCAGTAAGACATTGAACGGAGCACAAAAAACTACACCGTCACAAAGGAAGAGTTACTTGTTGTTTATGGCTTTGAGAAATTTAGGGCATACTTGCTTGGTACCAAAGTTGTAGTACACACGGATCACTCAACATTGAGATATCTGATGGCCAAGAAAGATGCTAAACCCTGACTGATTAGGTGGGTGTTATTACTACAAGAGTTTGACTTGAAGTCAAAGATAGAAAAGGGTATGAGAATAAGGTAGCGCACCACCTCTTCCAGTTAGAGAATGAATGCAAGGGATCGAATGAGATGGACATTAATGATTCCTTTCTGGATGAGTAAGTACTTGCAACTACACTTGATCTTGCTCTTTGGTTCGCTGACTTTGTAAATTATATGGTGTGTGAGGAAATTCTGGAAGAATTGAGTTTTCACCAAAGAAAGAAATTTCTTCATGATGTAACCAAGTACTTCTTGGATGAGACTTATCTATTCAGGTTGTGCGCGGATAATATCATCCAGAGATGTGTTCCAGAAGTAGAGATGTTGAGTATTCTTTAGGCTTGTCATTCGTCCTCTGTTGGAGGACATCATGGAGGTGACCGTACAACAAGAAAGGTGATGTAGAGTAGTTACTATTGGCCTACTATCTATAAGGATGTGTATGATTTTGTCAAGGCCTGTGACCAATGCCAGCGTCAAGGGTCAATCTCAAAGCATCATGAGATGCCAATGACCAAAATACTGGAAGTTGAATTGTTTGATGTTTGGGGCATCGATTTCATGGGCCCCTTTGTAAGTTCTTTTAGCCAAAAGTACATTTTAGTTGTTGTGGTCTACGTGTCCAAGAGGGTAGAAGCTGTAGCCTTGGCGGATAATGAAGGAAAAAGTGTGGTGGTGTTCTTAAAAAGAACATTTTCCCTCGTTTTGGAACCCCTCAAACAATCATAAGCGATGGGAGGTCTCACTTCTGCAACAAAGTGTTTCGAGCAGTATTGGCAAAATATGGGGTGAAACAACACAAGGTGGCAATCCCATATCACCCCCAAAAGAGTGGGCGGGTAGAGGTGTCAAATTGGGAAATCAAGATGATCTTGGCCAAGTCTGTGAATTCTAACAGGAGTGATTGGTCGAGAAAACTTGATGATGCTTTATGGGCTTATCGTACTGCTTTCAAGACCCCAATTGGCATATCCCCTTATCAATTAGTCTTTGGTAAATCGTGTCACTTATCGATAGAGCTTGAGCACAAATCCTTATAGGATCTCAAAAAGCTTAATTTAAGTTGGAAGGAGGCTGTCGACCTGAGGTTGGATCAATTGAATAAGATTGACTAGTTTCGACTTCGTGTCTATGAGAGGGTTGATCTTTACAAAGAGAAAATGAAGCTATACCATGATCGGAGGATCAAAAAGAGAGAGTTCCATATGGACGACTTGGTGTTGTTATACAATTCAAGGTTTAATCTATTTCTGGGGTAAGCTAAAATCAAAATGGTCCGGACCTTTCACAGTAACGCAAGTCTTTCCATCTGAAGTGGTGGAATTGGAGAACAAAGAGGGAAAGTTGTTCAAAGTAAATAGACAAGGATATAAGAAATATATGGGTCCATAGGAAAAGGTAAAAGTGTTATCTTTGGTATATCTTGATGAAGTCTGAGTAGTCAAGATAATCGGGTCGTGACGCGACGTTAAGTCAGGCGCTAGTGGGAGGCAACCCATAATGTGCTGTACCATGGCATAGTTTAATATTTTTTTGTTAAGTATAATTAATATGTGTGCTCAATGTGCAGGAATCTAGGAGACAGACAAGATGAGAAATTGAAACTGGTTGAACTCGACGATCCACATGGAGGACCGTCACAGGCCTGGCGGGCCGTCAGTGAGGGTCATCAACAAAAGACCAAAATGAGTGTATACTGGATAAGCACTAACAGCCAGTCTGACGGACCATCATTCAATTGGTAGACCTTCACAGTGATTGTCAAGAAATGGATAAAAATATTCCATTCTGGATAGGAGGTGATAGGCGAACTAACGGACCTTCATTCATCTGACGGACCATCTCTAACACCATCGCAAGCTATAAACTTTAGGTACATTCTAGAATAGCTTGACGAACTAAGTGATGGACCATCACCTAGACTATCCCAGGTAAGTTTTTAAATGTTCATTTTATTTCCCGAACTAACCCGACTTAGCCATAAAACCTACCCGACCCATCCATACCCTCTGTTAAACCGATCCATTCTCTTAAACTGTTTAAAACTCTAAATTAAAACCCACATCTTTCCCTCTTCATCTTCCCAAACATCTAAAATCCCCACATTCACACCCATTAACTCACATTCATCTCCCATAATCTCCACTAACCAATAATTCATCACCCCTTATCAATAAGTCAACCCTATTTAAACCAACCTCCTCCCTCACAATCATCACAACACAAATCCAAATCTTACTATCTATCTAATGTTCTGTACTCATAGTTTGTGCACTTTTTGATGTAGCATTTGCATCCGCCACTCAGGTATTTTCCTTCTCAGATAAAATTTTTAGTTAGTCTTTTTTTGTGTCTTTCATTTATTTAGTTTAGTTTAGTTATGTCTTATATTTTAAAATTTATCTTAATTAGATAATGTAGCATCCCAAGAGGTGAAGTCTGAGTAGCCTAATTACATCGCGGTTAATTTAACATCTAAAATCGGGTTGCCCACCAAGTGTTTGAAAAAATACCAAAAGGACAAATTCAAAATTTGGCATACTTGAAGGACCATCACACACTTAGCGGACAGTCAGTTGGTCCATCAAAAACCTAGAAGGAGGCCTATTCTGGTTCACGATTGATGGCCAAAATGACAGACTATCACTTAAGTGATGGACTGTCGGTCCCATCATTGCTAATCGTAATTTATTTGTACCTTCTGTTAATATTCGACGGTCGAGTTGGTGGACTGTCACCAAGTTGATGGATCGTCACTCCTCCCGTCATGACCAACCTATCTGAAATGTTACAATTGCTTGGGTTATTTTTTTGTGCACTGAAACTAACAACTTCATCCTTCAGGTACCATACCTCCAAAAATGCAATCACGATGAGGAGGAGCTACAACTAAGCAAACACGGGACACGATTGTGTCAAAAATGAGGGATCAACCCAAACCAAAGGATGATGAAAATCAGGCCCCGTACCAAAATACGAGTTAAAGTGGAAGGAGACGATACATACCCTTCCAGTCTGAAGAGGAGGATAGTTTGTCTAGTAGTGAACCCGTTGATGTGGAGAAAAGTGATGACAGTTCTGACTCGACGCCAATTGTCGAGGGTGCAAAACAGAGCTCTTCCAGCTCAGATCCAGATCTAAAAAAAGGGTTGGAAGCAAAACTATTTGAGGTGATTTGAAGCAAGCTCCCTGGGGTTTAGGAGAATATTAGGTGGGCAATTGAAGGATTCGAGACAATCTATCATGTGGGGTTGCAGCCAACTAAGTCCTGAGATTTGAAGAGACCTATTACTGAAGAATACCAAATTATGACCACAGATTTATCTGAGTATCTAGAACTTGAGAGGAGGTTCAACGACTATGAATTGCACTCTTTTGGCACGCCCCTAAGAACATATTATCCAATGATGGTCTGTGAATTCTTTTCCAACTACTTGGAAACTATCAAGAATGATTTACCCAAGGGGAAAAGGACTTTGGATATGAAGAACAGAAAGATGATTCAGGTTCGCGGAGTGCCTGTTGACATTTCAGAGTATACTATCAACCAGATTTTATTTGGTCAGAGTAACACTCCTCCATCTGTGAGTCCAGAAGTCGACCATAGGATGAGAAGAATGTCTTCCCAGAGTGCATAGTTGTCACACACCATGACAGACTCTGGAGAGCCTTCTTGGGTGAATAACAAGGAGATGATAGCCAAGTCATCCTTTAGTTTTAAAGCCAAGTTCTGGTGGGCTGTGGTTAGGCTTCGATTGATCCCTACTGGTGGAGATGCAAACCTGGACCCGTAGAAGGAGGTATTGGTCTCAAGTTTGATAGAGGGGCTAAAGATTAATTTTTGGGAGATAATAGCTGATGAGTTATTTGTAAGGGCACACAAGACTGCTAGTGCTTTACCTTTCTCATGTGTCATCAAGAAGCTGTGAAAGTAAGATAAGGTACCTATCTTGAGTTGGATTAACGATGAAGTTTGGGCTACTCATAATCAAGACATTGAGAAGACGAAAGATGAATCGAAGTTTGAGTTGAAGGTTCCAAAACAATCACCGCAAGAGACTCAGTCTCAATCGATCCTAGAGTCATCACAGGTTCCCATAGGCACTGACTTACTCCTTGCTATTATTGATCCATAGGTTGGATCAAGCACATCAGAGACTTCTCCTCTACCCATTTTTACTGAGACTGCAGATAAGGAAACCATTTTCCCATCCTTTTCAGAGTACCGATTCACTCTGAAAAGCTTTACCAAAATAGTTAACAAGTAAAAGAGGTTTGAAAAGTAGTTAAAGGCTTAGTCAGGATAGTTCAAGACTTTTAGGGATGAAATTATGAAAGGGGCTTTAAAGCCATATGAAAATCTGCATATTCGAATGGACCACATAGAGGAAAGGGTGAATAAAAGATTGAATGAGCTGTCCATTCCTGACTTGGCCAATTTTCATGCTGCACTAAAACATGCCCAAGAAGATATAGCCAATTTGAAGAAGAATCCTTCCACTGATAGTTTGGAACCTAGGATTGTGGAGGTCGAAGAGGAAGAGAAAGAGATTATGGATCTCATGGGCTGAAAGATGACTGACAAAGGAAAGGGTGTTAGTACTGAACCTAAAAAAAAAAAAAAACATAAGGGAAAGGATTCAGTAGTTAATGAGAATGTAAGAAAGAAGAAAGTTTCTTATGAAGAGGTGGGAGTCTCCACTAGTGTACCTTCTCCCGTAAGTGAGTTTGTTGCTGCTGACTTGAGTGCCCCGAATACCACCAGGGCCACTATTGCTACTCTCGAGGCCACCCAGTCCTCCCATAATGGAAACTCCAATACCTAAGGGTTGTGCAAGTCTACAATCCCCTGTACTTTTCATTTTTTATGCATTTGAGGACAAAATATTATTGTCATGGTGGGGTGGGGGTACTTGTGAGACTATCACCATGAGGGTTTTTATTACACGTGTTCTTTTCCCTCATGCACTATCTAGTAGAACTGACATGTTTAGGTTGTTTTTTTTAATTTCTATTTTGGTGTTATGTTTTTCTATTTATGTATTGTGCCTTTAAAGAAATCAAAATGAATAAAAAGTTGTGTGGTTGTGTGCTGAATGAAATGAAAATTTTGTGACTGTGTATTTAAATCTAGCTTGATTTTATGGACTGATTGTGGATCTGTACTTGGTATTAGTACTTTATAATAAGTTGAAAATGGCTTAAGCTCGAGTGGGAGCTTGAAAATTGGCATGGTCACTGTCAGTCTGTGCTATGTGTGTGTGAGGCTTAGTTTCTTACCTTGTGCATGCATCTAGAACTTGCCCTATCCATTTTTTTAGGTGATAAGTGGGTTGTATGGGATATGATCACAGGTCGTGTTTGAATTAAAGTCCACTTTACCTAAAAAGAAGTCGTCCAAATGATGTATGAATCCCTTGATCCTGATGTTGAGACTTTATTTTTGTCTTTTGTTTCAGTACTTACTAACCTTTCCTTCGTTATCATCAAACTTCTATTTTGGCCCTGGTCCCTTCTTGGACATCGTGCACCTTAACTTAGACAAATTGTCTAATTAAGGGTGGCTATTGTAGAAAGGTAATGAGTGAAGATCGGTATGAAAAGAGTGAGTGATGATAGAAGAAAACCCTAACAGTGTGCAAAATGAAAGAGAAAGCAATAAGCTGAATAAGTGAAAAAGAAAAGGGATGAATTGAAAATGAATCTTTGAAAAAAGTGCACTCAAAAAGGGAAAAATATTGATAATAATGGAGAATAAGGGTGGAATTACTGATTGTGATTACAAAATAAGTGGTGTTGTGAACTATTGCACATCAAGGAGGGCTGAGTCACTAATCCTAAATATATCTTACCAGCACTCAAGCCTACTTTACAAGCCTAACAAAGCCTTGTAGTGATCCTTGTCAACCAACCAATGAACCTTGTGAAATGGTAAGGGCAAGCCTATGGTATTGCATGTGTATTATTTGAATGTTATTGTGAGAGTGAAATTTTGTTTGCTAGTCTATAACGACTATACTACTTTACGTATAGTTGAGGGATTTTTTTGTTGTAAGAGCATGTGACTAGTACGTGAACTTGTTGATTATTAGCCCTTACATCTTGAGTACTTATAGATCAATAAGTTGTAGCGTAATGCCAAGTATGGATCCCTACTAGTTCATGATTAAACTGAGTTATTGAATTTGTTGCTAATGTTAAAATGAGGCCCATGTGCTGACACACCAACTGCTTGTCTTTTGAGATCTAAATTATTAGCATGATAATGTGTTGTTTAAGTTGCTTGAGGACAAATAATAGTTCTAAGTTGAGGGTGTTGATGTGTCAGCGTATGACGACATAATTAGCATCTTTAACTAAGATAATCACGAGTTTTCAAGAAACATGTGGTGTTTTTAATGTATTTTGTATTTGCTTTCAGGTATTAAGCCCAACCATGAAAAAGAAGGAAAATTAGACTGAAAAGGGAATGCGATGGTGTTAATGACGGACCGTCAAGAGTACGACGGACAACCACAAAGTACGTCATACCTTATCCAGAAACTGACCCATATAGAAGTCTAATGACGGGTCTCCTAACGAAGCGTCAAGTCTATGGAGGACCATCACCAAGTTTGTCAACCCTAATCCAGAATGTGATGGTAAGACACACCCAGTGACGGCCCAAATAATTGTCCGTCAGTCCTGCAATGGGCCGTTACCCCAACTGTCAACTCTTAAGTAGATTGTACGACTTTGAGGACTTTCACGATGGTCCCATCGACGGACCCTCACCCCTTTGATGGGCCGTTATACTTACAGTCAACGATGATGCAGATTTTTAGAATTTGAATTTCAAACCTTGTTTATTTGGAGCCTATAAATACCCAATTTAGGGTTTAGAATAGGGAATTTTCACACTTGGGTTATTATGCACGCTTTTTCTCTGGAGAAACAATATTTTTTATTTTTCTTGTTCTTGAACATCAAAGATTGGGATTGGTGATTTATTTATTGTAAGGATTCTTCTTTGCTTTATGAAAATTATATATTTCGTCTTATTATTCATTATAAGTGGCTAAAAACCCCATAACTAGGGTTGTGGAATCCAAGGTGGAAAATCACCTTTAGGGTTCATGGGTGTTGAAAGTATGTTGTTTGGGTGGTTATATTATGAATCCCTTTGCTTTAATAAATTCTTGATAATTGCAAACTTTGGGAAAATGTCTTTTGTTAAATTACTGGAGTAAAGATTTTAACGATTAAGATAAGGGATTCATAACAAGAGTTTGGAGCTTTTAACCTCCAAAGTAACGATTAACGTTTTAACAAGGTTAATCCATTGAGGATGAAATTGGATTATATGCTTGACACTTTAAGTTCGAGAGAATTAGGGTGTAAACTTATCTAGTGTGGTTAGAAAATAGTGAGATGAATTATAGAATCGATTGCCTTATAATAGCTCATCTCAACACAAATTTATATTCACTCATGGCCCAATGGTGATTGGAAACCTTGGTGAACACAGTCCTAGTTTGTCTTTTTCAATTGAATTAAGTGTGGTAAAACTATCGTTGGTTACTGAAACTGAAATTTATTCACTACTATTAAACCAACCAACCCCCCCCCCCTCCCGTTTCACAAAAATCACTGGCTAATCGTCATTGAAGCTACATAACATTTATTTAACACCTTATTCCCTGTGGGATTCTACCTCAACCTTAGTTGGGTTCTATATTTGACAACAACCGCTTGCACTCTTTTAAAAGGGAGTTGTAGTCCGGCGTATCAACCATCCCATGTACTATCGGGGTGTCCAAATTTGGAAAAGCTTTATGTGATCTTAGGGTGAGTATTAATTTGATGTCATTAGCCGTGTTTCAAAAGCTAGGTTTAGATACTCCCAAGCCGGCTACAATGAGGCTTTTAATGGCCGATTAATCTATACAGAAGCCCCTGGGAGTGTTGTATGATGTACTTTTGAAGGTGGATCATTTTATTTTTTTGGCCAATTTTGTGATCTTGGATTGCGAAATTGACCATGAGATCCCTATTATTCTTGATAGGCCATTCTTAGCTACCAAACGACTTTAGTCGATGTTGAGTATGGTGAAATAAAATTTCCAGTAAACAATGAAGAAGTGTCATTTAACGTGTTCAAGTCCATGAAGAAACTATGGATTTGCAAGTTGTCTCTGTAATTGACATGATTGATGACGAAGTGGCTAATGCTATTAAGTAGATTTTTTTAGTAAGCCTTTGGTGGGAGTCTTGTGGAACTTTGGGAGCAAGGATATTGAAGAATGTGATGTAGTTGCATCTTTGAAAGGTCTTGGGTCCTACACCAAAAATCCTTGCAAGTTGGACCTTGACTTGAAAAATCAAAAAACTCCTCCTGCGAGGCCTTCAATTGAAGATCCACCACAACTTGAGCTCAAACCACTTCCACTACACCTTCGATATGTCTTTTGGGGGGAAGGTAACACCTTACCCATTATTATTGCGGGCGATTTGTTGCCTTGGCAAGTTGAAGCATTGAAGTTGATTGTGAGAAAGTGTATTTGGGCCATCGTTTTGACTATTTCAAATATTATCGGGATTGTTCCTAGTATTTGTACTCACAAGATAAAGCTAGAGCCTGAATGTGTACTGAGTGTTAAACATCAATGAAGGCTAAACCCGCCCATGTAAGAAGTGGTAAAATAGGAGATAATCAAGTGGTTAGATGCAGACGTTATGTATCCGATCTCGGATAACACATGGGTGAGCCGATTCAATAGGTCCCTAAGAAAGGAGGAATCGCGGTGGTTCCTAATGAAAAACACAAGATAATCCCCATAAGACTGGTTACAGGTTGGAAAGTGTGCATGGACTAGCGAAAGTTGAACTCTTGGATGGAGAAGGACCACTTCCCTATGTCGTTCATGGATCAAATGCTTGATAATTTGGCGGGGAGAGGTTGGTATTATTTCTTAGATAGGCATTCTAGATATAATCAAATTTGTATTGCACTCCAGGATCAAGAGAATACTACCTTCATATGTCCATACGGTACCTTTGCCTTGAATCGCATGCCCTTTGGGTTATACAATGTAGCTGCCACTTTTCAAAGGTGCATGCTATCGATCTTTTCGTATTTTGTATAGGATACTATGGAGATATTTATGGATGGATTTTCCATTGTGGGTGATACTTTTTAATTGTATCTTGAACACTTGAGCAAAGTACTCGAGCAATGTGTTGAAACGAACCTTGTGTGAATTGAAAAAAAATGTCATTTTATGGTAAAGGAGGAAATTATGCTTGGCAATAAGACTTGGTTCAAGGCATTCAAGTTGACCAAGAAAAAATTTAAAGTTTTTGCCAAGTTACCTCCTTCTATCTCCATGAGAGGTGTTCGAAGCTTCCTTGGGCATGCCGATTTCGATAGACATTTCATCAAAGACTTCTCCAAGATTGCTCATCCTATGTGTAAGATTCTTGAAAAGGAACCAAAATTTGAATTTGATGGTGATTGTGTAAGAGCATTTAATTTTCTCAAAGAGCAACTTGTGTCGGCTCCTATCATTGTGGCCCCAAATTGGGCACTTCCTTTTGAATTGATGTGTGATACAAGCAATTTGGCATTGGGTGCGATTTTAGGCCAAAGGAAAGACAAGCTTTTTCATCCTATCTACTATGCTAGAAAGTTATTGAATGATGCACAACAAAATTATATGGTTATGGAGCAAGAATTTCTTGTCGTAGTCTATGCTTTCAAAACATTTTGGGCCTATTTTTTGGGTACGAAGGTTATTGTGCATATCAACTATGCGACTCTTTGGTATTTGATAACTAAAAATAAATCCAAGCCTCGGTTGATTAGGTGGATTTTTATCCTTCAAGAGTTTGATTTTGAACTTAAGGATCGAAAAGGTTGTGAAAACCAAGTGGCGGATCATAAATCCCACCTTGAGTCCAATAATAAGAAGATGGGTGAAATCAAGATTGATGAAACCTTTCCCGACGAACTAATCATGGCACTTTTGGGAAGTGAACTGTGGTATGCAAATTATATTGTATATGGTTTGCTCCCTGATGATATAAATCATTATCAAAAGAAAAGATTCCTCTATAATATGAAAAAGTATTATTGGGATGAACCTTATTTATTTAAGGAGTGTGCAAATGGTGTAGGTATGTGATGGAGTCGATGATGCGGGAAATTCTTGAGGCTTGCCACTCATCCCTATTTGGTAGCCATCATGGTGGTGTGAGAACGACCACTAAGTCCTTCAAAGCAAGTTGAATTGGCCTACCCTTCATAGAGATGCTCACGACTTGGCTTAAACTTGTACTCAATGCCAAATGCAATGAGGTATTTCAAGGAGGCATGAGATACTCTTGAAGCCTAACTTCAAAGTGGTATTATTTGAAGTGTGGGGCATAGACTTAATGGGGTCCTTTGTGAGTTCGTATGGTAACAAGTGCATATTGGTAGCCATGGATTATGTGTTAAAATAGGTGGAAGCAATTTCTTTGTCGATTAATGAAAGTAAGAGTGTCATATTTTTCTTGAAGAAATATATCTTTACAAGGTTTGGGACTTCCCGAACAATCCTTAGCGATTGAGGCTCTCACTTTTGTAATCGGGTGTTTGGTGCTTTGCTTGATAAGTACTAGTGAAGCATAAGGTGGCTACCCCATATCATCCCCAAACAAGTGTCCAAGTGGAGGTTTTCAATCGAGAAGTAAATTTAATCTTATAGAAAATCGTGAATGTAGGTCGTTCGAATTAGGCATGATAATTAGATGATGCTCTTTGGGCCAATAGAATCGCGTTCAAAACTCCTATTGGCATGTCATCATATCAATTAGTGTTTCGAAAGGCTTTTCATCTCCCTATTGAGTTAGAGCATAAGGCGTTGTAGGCCTTATGAAAGTTGAATATAAATTGGGAGGATGCCTCCAAATATAGAGTAGAGCAAATACATAAGTTAGAGGAATTTTTCCTTAAGGCATATGGGAGCTCGGTGCTATACAAGGAAAGGATGAAGAAGTGACACAATGCCAAAATCTTGAAAAGAGAGTTCTGTATGGGAGATGAGATGTTACTCTTCAATCTGAGGTTAAAACTCTTTGCGAGAAAACTCAAATCTAAGTGGTCGGGCCCTTTCATAGTGGAGAATGTGTATTCGAGTGGAACTATTTAGTTGGAATATCACTAGAACAGAAAGTTCGCAGTGAATGGTCAAAGGTAACCTTTTTATGTCGATATACCCAGAGCATCCAATGTTGAGGCACTTTATTTCAAAGATACTTGTTGATATGGAACAACATCATGCCACAACGATAAACAAGGCACTTCTTAGGAGGCAACCCATGTTCACTTTTTGTCATTTTATATTTTCTTGAGTACTTATTTTAAGTTATCTTGGTGAATGTAGGTGAAAAATTTGAAGTGTGAGGCATTTGCACACTTTTTTGACCATATAGGAGCATATGCTAATGCACATGCCCACATGCCAACGCATGTTAGGGCACATGTGGCTAGCAGACCACCTAGGAGCTACTGGTTTGGCAAAAAAAGCCACCTTCGTGTGCAGGTTGGCACGCATGTCCCAAGTGCATCTAAGGTAAGGGCCCTTGACTTTTGAATCCCAACCTTTGGGCCTTACCAACCCGGTAAGCCCAACAACCCTTTTAAATTTCTCTTTTTTCCCTTTAATCAAGATAAACTCTTCACCCACACCAAAAAAATACCTTTACCTGATTTCTACCTTACCCGACTTGTCACCTCCCTTCACACTCACACACACACACCATCAACTTCAACTCCAATGAAGCTCTACCAAGTAACTCCTCAACTCTTTTATGTTTAATATTCCAAGTTTACATCGAACCTTGGGTAAGTTTTTAAAATTTTGAACCACAACAATGTGCTTGAATGGTGATCTCCCTCTAGTTACTCTCTTTTATATATATTTTGTTCATGGGTTGGACTTTGAATGATTTGGTGGTGTTAAATATGGTGATTTCTATGAATTATTTAGAGTGGGTGTCATATTTGACATGAAAGTTGGGGAATTGTTGAGCACCCACTTTAACAACTACCATGTGTTTGATGAAAGTCCTCAATGAAATTTTCACCTTGTTCTCTCTTAGTTGGCAATCTAATGGATAATGTGAAGTGTTCTTGTTATTGAATGAAGTTAATTCCATGATGAAGAATGTGTTTGTGGTTGTTTGGAGTTGAGTGGGGTAAATTTTGAGTGTTCATAAGTACCCTTTTTTTTCTTTAATATGCTCATTCAATGATGCCCGCTATGTGTTCGATACAAGTCTCATGTGAAATTCTTGGCATGTTATTTAATAGTTATTGATTTATTTGAATTTGGAGAATATTTTTGATATTGCTTAGGTTTAAATGCGATTCAAACTACCTTTTAAGGAGTGTTTAGTGGTAGTTCAAGTTGGTGATGTTTTGTTAATAGAATTGGGTGTGCATGAACTTTGTTGATTTGATTGGTGTGCGTTTAACTTTTGGGTGAAATCTGAGTAACCCCATTAATGAAAATGCATGATTTGCCCGATGATAGGTCGAGTGACGTCATTCTTAAGGGCAAATCATCATTTTTGTTAATCTAATGGTCATAGTCTATTCTGGTGTTCCAATGCTAAGTGTGTGAAGCGTAATCATGTTCAACGTTGTTGTGTAAGTCTAAGTGTGCATTCTATTTGTTTGTTTGGCTATAGATGGGATTTTACGCGCTTGACACTTGTTGTGTGTCCGTGAAAACACTAGACAAAAGAGGTATTGGGATGAAAAGAATTCATCCACCTTATGTTGAAACTACCTAGCCAAAATGAGGGCATATGCGGGTGCATGTGGGCACTTGCGTATGCAGGTCAGCTTCGTATGTGCCCAGATCACTCAGTGTTTCTTGTTACCTTCACCTACGGATTGACATGTATCAACATGTACTGGGATGCGGTTGCATCTCAGTGTCTGTGGTTCGCATGTTCAGTCTTGTAAGGTCAATTGTTCCCGTATGCTTTCACGTGTTTTTTTACTTTGTATTCACCTCTTTTAGCATAGTTTTTCTTTTCTTTTACGATATATAAAAATCCAAAAATATTTTTTACCTTTTGTTTTTGTTTTGGTTGGTTCTTTTGTGTTGCTTTCAGAGATGACTTCAAGGAAATCCATGCCTCGAGAGGCAAAGAAAGACAAGGACAATGTCAAAGCTATAGCAACCACTTCCAAAAAGAAAGCCTCGGTTCAACAAGAGGCCACTTTAGACCCCAAGATTCAAAGAGCTATTGATCTTTCTATGGGTTGAAAAAGAAGACTGAGACCCTTAGACAAGAACAAGAAACCAAGATCCAATTTGTGGTTGAAGGGTTGGGTGAGTTGTATGATGATTGGGTTAACACTTGAGGGTTCAACCCGAAGAAGGTGTTTAGCTTGAAAGGAGTGCCCAAACATTTCTCAGATATAGTGAGGCCAGTTAACAAGCATATGTGGGATGTTTTCACTAATCTTCATAGCTTAGCACATCCTACCACCTACTATCCATAGCTTGTTGGTGTATTACATACTACCTTTGTTGGGCTGAATTAATTTAATGCTAATGGGCTCAATTGAGGCCCCAAAAGGAAGGAAGGAATACATGGCCCAAAATGGAAAATGATCCATTCCAATTTGACCAAGTAAAACATACCATTTTTGGTAAAAAAAATGGGGCTAAGGATAGACTTGAAAGGAGAGTATTTAAGGCTTAAATTCAGCCTAAATTCAACATAAGTCACTTGCCAAAAATCAGATTTTTATTACATATTTCTCTCCTCTCAAAACCCTAGCCACCCTAAGCTTCCTTAAGGATTTTTGGACAAGATCTTCTAGTTGCAAGTCTTGGTAAGTTCTTTCTCTTGGAGATTACTATATTATATGCATAAGAGGGTGTGTAAATCATGTTGGTTATGTTCACAAAGTGTTGAGCAGTCCACTATGTGTAAAACAGTCCACTTTTGCTTAATTGGTAAAGGAATTGCCTTCTATGTGGTTCAAACTTGAAAGGGGACTTGAGGTCTTGAAGGAAGTGAATTTGATGGATTAAATGTCAACATGTTAGTATGTGTTTATGTCCCTAACTTGCTTTCTCTTTGTGTATGACTTGTGGAAATGTTGTTATGAAATTGTGCATGGAATCGGTGGTGTATAGTCTTGTGATGCTCATGTGCATTGTGAAACCATAATTGTTCATTACCATCACCTAAAATATGAAAATATAAGCTTACTTATGGACATGGACCATTTATTAAAAAGATGGACCCAAAAATGACTCATTTTAGCCAATTCGGGCATCCGCCTTCACGGATGAGCCACCTGCCCATGCAGGTGACTTCGCAGGTGGCTCTGGATAGGGCCAGAAGGGCACCTGCGGCTGCACCTCATCACCTGCGGGTGCAGGTTGCTCCGTAGGTCCTTCCAGAACCTCGTTTAGCTCGCTTTTTGCTTCTCTTTGACCCTCCAAGGCCCCTCTACCCTTCTTGAATGCAATCATCAACTTATGGTACCCTTTGGATGGCTTTAAGGGGGTAGTCCGAAGGCATTTTGAATTGTATCAATTGTGGATTGTTTTTAATGTGTTGTGGTGAAAGGTATTTAGATGACTTGATGGCGTAAATGTGACGATATGTTAAGGAGGAAGTGTAAAGTATAAACTTGGTATGAAATTCCATCGGTTTGTGATATCTAGGTTGATGTGTGGAATGTTTTGGTGTTTTTGGTATGGTGATGCAGTAAATTATATTGTAAGAGGGTGAAATGATGCTATATGGCAGTCACGTAACTCATTATCGTCTTGTACGCTTGTAATGTAGGTAGTTGTTAATGTGAGCTCTGTTATGTACTTGTGTTGTAGAGTAACACGTAAGGAAAGAGCTGAATTATTGTATGCACATATTGGAAAGATAAGGTATGTAAAGTTACTCTTTTTCGTATCCTTTGGCAGCACCTATTGCTCACATCGTTACCGCACTTGTTTCCATTTCGAAATGTTTCAAAGTATCTCATTTCAGGTTTGTTAGCAATTGTTATTCACGTGTCTCTTATTCATTGACTGATGTTCCAAAGATCCAATAATGTTATAACCACCAATGTATCAATCTCACAAAAGTAAAGAAATGAAGTAATGCATAGTTGTTTGAGTCCGGGTGGCAGCTTTGGGGGTAAAAGCCTAGCTCAAGCTGATCCCAAGATTATTGGATCAGGGGGCAGCTCTGGGGGCGAAAGCCTAGCTCGAGCCGAACCTGAGAGGGGGCAGCTCTGGGGGTGAAAACCTAGCTCGAGCTAAACCTGATATATTGATTTATGGGTGGCAGCTCTAGGGGCATAAGCCTAGCTCGAGCCGATCCCAATGTTATTTCCCACTGATCAGATGGGCTCGGGTATTATATGATTGATGTTGATATTGATATGAACGTCAAAGGAAAGTAATGAAGGCAATGTACATGGTTCCACACATACAGAATGGTGGTTTATCAACATTGACTATTCACTTGTGTTTGATTTCATTTGAGTTCCTATATTTCATGCAGTTGCTTATAGCCTTACATACTCAGTACATTCTTCTGTACTGACATCCCTTGGGGGACTTACCTTACTTGTTGCAGGTATAGGAGCTAGTAGACCTTCACAGTAGGATACGAGTCACCTGCAAAATATTAGTGAGCTCCAGGTTGATTCGGGGCTTTCCGAGTCATTTGTGTACTTGTTTTGGCACTGTGTAAAGGTTGTATAAAATGGGGATTTGTCCCGACTTTAGGCATGGTTATGTATCTGTTAAAGGCTTGTAGACAATAGACAATGTAAAGTCACAAGAAGGAGCATCTTATCTTTTTGACGTTGCGGCCCTAATGGCCAAGTCTCATATCTATTTGAATGTTTTTCCATGACTTCCATCTTTGACATCTTGTATCTGTATGACTGAATGTTGTTCACTCAGGGACATGCGTATGAATGTACACGATCATAAGTTGGTTCTCTCGGGCCTTACGGCTACGGGTGCCATGTCCGCCCCAATAGGATTTGAGGTGTGACAGAGTTGGGCACTCAATTAGAGATGAGCACAACCTTTCATTCCCAGAAATATGGTCAGTAAGAGTGGTCTATTCAGGTATTGAAGGACATACTTCGAGTGTATGTGATCAATTTTAGTGATCAGTAGGGTCGGTCCTTGCCCTTGGTGGAGTTTGCATATAATAACATTTACTATTCAAGCATTTAAATGGCTATATTTGAGGCTTGTGTGGGAGGGAGTTTAGATCTTTGGTTGGTTGGTTTGATTTTTTTTAAAGTTAGGTCGTGGGGTATAAACTTATTAAGAGAGTCTATGGATAGGGTGAAGTTGATTCAAGATCATCTTTTGACAGACCATAATAGATATAAGAGCTATGCAAATTGGAGAGTTTGTGAATTGGAGTTCATGATTAGTGAGTGGGTTTTGTTAAAGGTATCACCCATGGAGGGTGTAATGAGGTTTGGGAATAAAGGCAAGCTTAGTTTAAGGTTTATTGGTCCTTTTAAAATTCTACAGCGAGTTAGGAAGGTAGTCTATATGTTGGCTTTACCTCTGAGTACTTCACTTATGCATCCTATTTTCCATATCTCAATGTTGAAGAAGTATCATTCCAATAGTTCTCATCTGATTCTATGGGATTCGGTGGATTTAAATCAGAATCTGATATTTGAGAAAGAGCCCTTAGCTACTTTAGACAGACAGATTCAGAAGTTGAGATCTAAAGATATAGCTTCAGTGAAAGTTCAATCAAGGAATTGACTAGTTGAGGAACTTGGAAGACAGAGTTGGATATACAGAGTAGATATTCCTAACTTTTCAATAGTTTAGGTACCTTCCTTATCCTTATGTGTGAGGACGAATATGTGTTTTAGTGGTGGATGATGTAATAACCCTCTTAGTGATTTTTTAATTTTGGTGTATTTTGATTATTTTTAACCCTCATCGCAGTTGCTTTAAGGTACTTTTGTTTTTTGGGTATAGTTCACATGTTTCTCGAAGTGGTTGGTTGAGAATTATATAAGTTTTTTATTTTGGAGTGGGTATGGTTGACTTTGGTGATAACGAGATCATATGAGTATACTGTCAGTATTGTTAGCTCCAAATTATCATTTTGGGTTAGTAGGACCTTTGCTTTAGATCCTGAGGCGTTTGGATAGATTTCAAGTAGTTGGTTAGAAAGTTGGAAGTTTAAGGCTAAGAGTTGACTTCAGTCAACATCCATTTATAACTACCTCTGTTCAATTATTTCATAATTCCATTGAGTTTGGAATGTTATTTTTAGTTTAGTAGAATAGTTGGTTTGAGTTCATAGGGTTCTAGTGAGTTTCGAGGCTTGATTCCAAGATTGATTATAATTTCATATTATTGTAGGTTTGCTGGTGTTGGTGCAACTACACTTGTGGTGCTTGGCCGTACCAGTGAAGTCACCCCTTCAGCTAAGGCATCGCCCCTATGAAGCTGGGATTGGAAGGGTTGGATCACTCCCATGATGAGTTATTTGCAGTAACAAGGTCATGCCTGCATGCATTTGTCGCTCCTAGGCCACGCTTCTACGATGGAGGCTTCACTTCGGCGAAGTTCACTTCTTTAAGTGGCTTCTACCATTTTGGAACTTTTTCCACTCCAACAAGACTACACATGTGACCAGGTCTCCACAGATACAAAAATTGATGAAGATAAACTATAACTTCTCCCCGTTCTATTATATTTTCTATATCTCAATTTTTGAAGCTCGAAAACTCAATTTTGGGAGATTCAAAAAGTGTTTTTCAATGATTTTTATTTGGGTATGATTCTTATACTATTTTCACACTTTTTCCAATGATTTATTTATGATTTTATCTTCAAATCTCAATTTTTTAATCGAAAAATTTGGAATTTTGGGGAAGTAAAAAAAAAATATTTTGATAATTTGGAAGTCGATTTTAACTCCAACTTTGATGAAATTTCATATATTAACTCCTTAAGCTATGGATAATGTGATTTTCAAATTAAATTTCAATTTTGTCCAGGGGCTTGAGTTGACTTTTTGAACTCAAAATTTAAGTATAGCAATATGGGTGTCTATGATCTCATTTTCTTACATAGAATACTTATTTGATCAGATTGGGTGCATCTTGAGACTCTTCTGAAGGGTAAAACTATGATGTGATTTTATTGGACTTCTTTTAAGGCAAGTTGAGGTTTCTTTGATACATTGTTAAAGAGTTTTTATATGTTAATTGATTGTATTGGAAGTAATGGGGATGTGGAGATCGCATATAGGTGATATGATGATCATCTATGTGGTGTTGGTGTTATGTGAAGGGTTTAAAGGAACTGATTGACTTGTTTGGTCTATTTTCCCTATTTTCTAGCATAAGTTTTATAAATTATACTTGAAAGTGACTTATTGATCATGATAGTTGATGATTGTACTCCCACTTAAGGATTTAAATTAGTTTATGGTGATATTTGAGGAAAAACTAAGGTTTTGGTTAATTGATATTCAAATGGGAGTTTTATCAATTATGAAAGCTGATAAAGGTGAACTTAAATATAAAACTAAATTGATTCATGGCACGAAATGCTTTGATTGATATTGTATTTGATATTTGAGGATGGTGTGGCACACCTGCATATTCTGCGTTATATTTCATTGGAATCGGAGTGATATGCCTGCCCAATATGGTATGGATCGGAGTACACACTGTCTTATTATATATTGTGGATTGGGGGGATATTCCATCGTATGTTATATTGGGAATGAAGGATATGGTTGTCCCGTCTATTAACTTCGCGAGTCCCCCATAGGTCCTAGCTATACAGAGCAGCATATATATACATAGCATATGCATTTCATACATTTACATACATTCATTGTACTTGAATTGATATTTGATATGAAGTATAATTGACTGAATTGTTACCCTTATACTAATTTAAGGTGTTTAAGTACTATTGGATTATGTTAGATCTGTATCATTGTTGTTTAACTGTTAGTCTAGGTGTGGCCTTCTTGATTGCAGATTTGTGTGAGTTCTTGATTGCACATTTGTATGAGTTATGTTAAGTGATTGAAATTTAAGGTGGTTTTCCCCATCACTTTGATTTGGGTCAACCGATGTTGCTGCTGAGTACATGTGTTTTAATACTCATGCTTGTTTCTTTTGCACTTTTATGCGCAGGTTCAGAGTTTGGAGCTTTGGGTCATTGATTCATCCTTTTATGGAGTTGAGTTATCGATATTTCAGGTAGCTACTTGGATGGTTCATAGTTTTCTCAAATTTCTTCAATATTTTTATTTCATTCATTTTTATTGACTTTTGTAGTCTGTCAAACTTGTACCAGATTTGTTTTAGAGGCTTGTACTTGTGACTTCCAGTTTTTGGGAGATTTCTAACATTCTTGTATTCCTTTATCATGATTATTTGTGTGGTTTAGTTGACATTGATTGTTATTCTATTTCTTTCGTGTAATTACTTGGTCATAACTATTATGTGTTGGACTGGCTAACCTATTGGTGGTTTAGATAGGTGTCATCACTGCCCTCGATTTTGAGGTCATGACACTCAATAAATCCATTTTGATTATGAAGATAATATTGGGATGTGAATTCTCCAGCATTATCAAGGTGAATAGCTTTAGTGAGATAATTTAAAAATTACACTCTGAATCATTTAATTTTTTTCAATAACTTCACATATGCCAAATTGAGAGATAATAGGAGGCACACATAAGAGATCTTAAATACGTGACCATTAGAAATATCTTACTATTTTGTATCACAATGACAATCACATAATAATCACATCCTTCATAAAAAGATACATTAATTGTTATTTTCTTTGAGAAAATAACATCAACTAACCATGATGTATCAATGTGATTATAGTATAAAGCATTCAACTACTTCTTTTTGCCTTAGAAAGACAATAAATTATTCAAGATGTTTCTATGCACGACAAATATGTGTTGCAATGAATTTTATACCACATGTATTATTTTGTTTTTCTATCTCTCTGGAAGTTAGGTTGTGGCATATATTTATTTGCTTTGGGAAATAAAACCTGATTATCTAAATATATTTGATATACAACGCTCATTATTTTTTTAAAGCACGAGAAGATATTGCTTTAAAATATTTCATAGATATTTTACCAATTCTTTCTGCTTCAGAAGTAAAGTTTCAGATCTTTACTACGTCATGAGTAAACTTTAAAGTTTATTATTTTGATAGTAAAATTTAAGAATTTACACTTCGAGAGTAAATTTTAAGGTCCTATAACTTCAGTAGTAAATTTTAGTATATTTATTATTTTCACAAGTAAATTTCAGAGTTCTATTACTTCGGGAGTAGATTTAAGAGTTTCACTACTTTGAAGATAGAATTCAGAGTCTTACTATGTACTTTGAGGCTAAAATTCAACGTTTACTATTTTGGAGATAGAGTTTAAAGTTATACTACTTCGTGAATAGATTCAAAGTTTTCTACTTCAAAGCAAATTTTTGAGTTTACTTCTTTGGGAGTCGTAACGACCCTTAGAGTTATTTTGTGATTTTCCACTTTTTCCCTAATTGACCTTCCCCATAGATTATGTTAGCTATCTATAAAACATCTAAAGCTCGTGCATATTTGTATTAGCTTTACTATGTATTTAGGGTCAGAAAATAAGGTCATTTCATACTTAGAAAGGCTAAAATATATTTGGATTGAGTAGTGGATCGGAAAAGGATGTCATAGATTGAGAAATAGGTTTGTGTGTCATGTACGGGGACCTTTGATTCGTTCCCTGCGCCACGAAGCATGTGAAATAAAGTCACTGAAAGCCATCTACTCGGGCAATACACCGTAAAGCCAGGTATGGTGCACTGGGCCCTACACTACGGACCCCCTCCCCCGAAGTGAAATTTATTCCTCCTTTTAAAATTAAGGGTAATTTAGCCATTCCACTTTCGAGTAACTCCTAAACCTAACTATAATCCCCAAATTCATCCTAAAAATACTTAGAATTATTCAATATATTCTCATTTCCTCTTCCCTAAAGTTAAGAACGTAAGAGGAGGGTTTCTCAAAACTTAAAGCTTCAAGCTTCCATGGTTCCAAATATGTGAACCTTTCCAAGAACTCTTCAATTTCAGGTATGTAGGACTTCAAAGGGATTTTTCATTCATCCCATGTCAAAAACTTTAGAGCTTTTATGACTTCAATGTAACACCCCGTACATGTTTACCTTAGTTTTGAGAGTAAAAAAAAAAAAAAAAAGAAAAAAAAGAAAAAAGTGCGCGATGGGTAGCGTACCACGCCGCTTTGGGCCAAATTTTTGTGTCCATAGGCAGCAAGCTAGCGCGCCCAAGGGCGTGCCACGCTGGGTTTGGTCACTTTTCAAAGTTGGAATTTTTCTTAAAGTCCCAAGGGTGCCCGGGGACGTATTGAGCTGATTTTTTCCACGTCTCTTCTACAACCATGAGAATATACATGAAATGAGTGAAATATTATATTGGTATGATAAAATTACCCGAGGACGAATTTGGGGTCAAAATGACGATTTTGCCCTTTTGGTCAAAATAGGCCATACGTGGCTAGAATCGCTTGTTTTTGGGATTGAGGCTACGGATATGAATAACATGAGTGGGAATATTGTTGTAACATGTATGAGATGACTTGCACACGTGAAATTATTGATTTTACTGGGTTAAGTGAATTGGGCCCAAAAAGGACCCAAAAATGAAATAAAAGCATGGCCCAAAATGGGTCAAATGACCCATTCTTGCCAAGACCTTCTAGAATACCATATTAATGACTAAGGATGGACTCAAGGTCTATAAAAGGGGCCAATTATCTGCTTTTATCATTAGAAATACTCATTCCTTTTCTATCTTTTTCTAGACATTTCCCAAGAACATCTTTTTGGCTTTCAAAACCCTAAGGCACTTCTTGGAGCAAGATCATCATCTTCCAAGCTTGGGTAAGTGAATATTATTGTACTTTAACATATTCTAAGCATGAGAGAATATGTATATCATGTTGGTTATGGTTGAAAATGTTGGACATGACACTTTTTGGTTTTGTGAAAAAGATGTGAAATCCATGGGATTGTAACTTGAATTATGACTTGTGGTCTTGATGAAAAAGTATGGTATGGATGAAATAACAAAATTTATGGTGTTATTATTGTCCTAAACTTGTTATTTTCATATAAGTGTAAATTATGGGATTTTGGCCGATTTGTTGTTGTGAGGTGTATTGAAGTAAAGTGATGGCATAATTGTGATGTTGTGATGATGGAGAAGTGTAAAATATGAAATTGGTGTGGCATGCTATTGGTTATCATGTGTTGGTCAATGTATGGAATATTGTGGTATTATTGGTATAATGATTTCAGAAGTGATATTGTCAAGGGGGAAATGACATGTTGGAGCTAAACATGTGACTTATTGTTATTGTATGCCATTATAAGGTAATTGGTGGTTAATGTTGGTTCGTTATGAACTTGTGTTGTAGAGTGAAAACATAAAGGAGGAGCGGGACTATTGTACACGCGTCTAAAATTGTGTATTCGTATTAAGAAGACAAGGTATGTAAGGTTCCTTTTTCCATATCCTTCTGCAACATGTTGTTCATATTGACATTGGACTTGTTTCAATTCCGAGAGGCTTGAAGTATATCAATTCAGGTTGACGTATATTGTTATTCATACGCATCCTATTCTTAGATGAATGATGATTCACTTATCTCTTAGTCATTGATTGGAATTTCCAAAGATGTCATAACATTGTAAATTCTAAGAGAACTATCTCAACGAGAGTAATGAGGTAAAGAGAGATTGTTTAGTTTGAATAACACTATTCCAATCATGTCTTGTTCCAAAGTCCTATAGTATGATGATTATCTTTGTACCAATCATTCATAAGTAGAAGTACCAATCTCATAAGAGTAATAAGAGAGGTGATGTGCAAGTTAGTAAAATTATGCCTCATAAGTGAAGATGTCAATCTCATGAGGAAAAAGGGGTGAAATAAGACGTGTATATAAGTGTGTGCTTAGCCTTATGATCTTTAAGGTGTCACTCTCATAACTAAATACAAGGTATAAGATTGTAAAAAGGTAATGGGCATGGTTGCTTTATGTTTCATGGAGTATGGATTACATTATAGAGGGAATAAGTTCACTATGGAATAGTCCCAATGTTATGCTTTGTTATCTATTATAGCCCACAAAAGGTGGAGGCCCGGTATCATGTACCTACTTACATAAGATCTCATAAGAATAGTGAAGGAGGTAAAGTGCGAGCTAATGTATCTATCCCTCATAAGTTAAGGTAAGTTAAGGTGTTAATCTCATGAAGCTTAGGAGTAAGGTAAAGCATAGTTGTGTGTTTCAATTAGTATCATGATCCTTAATGTGTTAATCTTTCATAAGTTGATATACCAATTTCTCCCACAATAGAGTGGATGTATGTGACCCCACCATGAGAGTGGATGTATGTTACCCCATCATGAGAATGGATGTATGGCTCCCCACCATGAGAGTGGATGTATGATTCTCCCACCATGAGAGTAGATGTATGTTGTCCCACCATGAGAGTGGATGTATGATTCTCCCACCATGAGAGTGGATGTAGGATAAACCACCAATAGCGTGGAGGTACGTTGATAGAATAGATGCATGTTCTCCCACCATGAGAGTGGATGTATGTTACCCCATCAATAGAGTGGATGTACGTTACCCCACCATGAGAGTGGATGTATGTTGCCCCACCAATAGAGTGGATGTAGGTTAAAACCACCAATAGAGTGAATGTAGGTTAAAACCACCAATAGAGTGGATGTACGTTAAGAGAGTAGATGTATGTTATGTTGTTACCCCCACCACTAGAGTGGATGTATGTGGATGAAGTGTTATTCTGTTATAACCTACTAACCAAGTAGATGGAGAATAACGGTAATGAATAGAGAAGCAAGAACGAATCTCTTGGGTATAGAAGAACCTATTAGAGGCAAGTCTCTTGAGTGAAGGTAAATTCCTTGAAGGACTATAATTATAAAAGATGTTACATAAAATGATCTTGATCCACATTGATTATTCTCTCATATTTTATTCTATTGACATTCTCATGTATGATGCTATTTATTATGAGCCTTGCATACTCAGTACATTCTTCGTACTGACCCCCTCGGGGGACTTACCTTACATGTTGCAGGTGCAGGCATTAGTAGACCTCCTCAGTAGACTGTGGATCATTTGCAGAGTTTTGGTGAGCTCCAGTTGGTTCGGAGCCTCCTGAGTCATAGTTGTATATTTGTTTTGATATTGTAAATATTGTATAACGCGGGGACTTGTACCGACTGTTAGTTGGTCTAGTAAATGAATCTGTTAGAGGCTTTTGTAGACATATGTGGGTATGTGGATATAAGAGATAAATGTTCGTTTTGACTTAATGGCCCCAACGGACAAGTTTCATTAATATATATATATATATATATAGCATATGTTCCATGATCATGTCTTCCGCATAGGTGCATAAGGTTTAATGAGATCCATACGAGAATATGCATATGAAGGTTCATGAGCAAAGATTGGTTCTCTCGGGCCATATCGGCTTCGGGTGCCAATCACGTCCCGTTGGAAGTCGGGGCGTGACATTCAATATCATAGTTAGGTTTATAAATCCATGTTAATTCCCATATTATATGAAATAAATTCTTGAATTTTAAAGTGTTTATTGATGGTTTTGGCCTTTATGAACATCACAATTATTTCTTTGAATATAAAAGTGTTACTTATCTTCCTTTTCAATTATGATATGATTTTTTATATGATTCTTGAAGCTTATTTTTAAAGCATGAAATTAGAACTAAGGTGTTATTAATTCAAGAAAATAGATTAAACCCATAGAAGGGTGAAGTTTTGATAGTTTTTAAGATTTGCATTTAGTAAAGTTTCAATCTTTACAATACATACATAGAGATTTAAAATCTTTTATTGAACATATGATTATATGAATTATTTTGGGAGGATTATTTAGAACCGAGCGAATACGGGTCTAGAAAATCCAAGTCTGATAACTACATGCCACCATAGAATTATGATTTCACGGCAATGTCGGTTGATATTTAGCCTAAAGGGCTTATTTAGTGGATCCATGTGTAGATAGATAGGTCCTATACTCTGACAAGTATGGGACATCCCTTCCAACTGGGTTAGATGTTGAACATATTAGCTTAAGTGATGTATGTCGATTATAATAAACTCCCACCTAAATGAATTTACTTTGTTTGACAATTTTTTAATATGGTCATCTTTATGTCTTCAGATAGTATGATTTCAGATATGTATTTCTCAGAAAGCTTTCTTATAATTTTAGCTAAACTTTTTTTCCATTCATTTAATATTATTCCTACATAATCAGTACATTCAAATGCACTGATGGCATACTCTTTGCCTATATTTTTCATGTAATGTAGTTACTGGTGATCAAGCTCAGACACGTGGCTAGTTGATAGCAGTTCAGCTTCTAGTAGTGGTGATTCCTCATCACTCAAGGACATAGTTGTTCCTTCCTTTACTTTTAGACGAACCTTTCTTATGGGTAGTTGGTGGCCTTGTCCCGATATTCATTTATTCAGACTTAGAGGCTTTGACACACATTAGAGTAAGTTTATTTTAGCCCTTTGGGCTTAGTACTTTGTTTATTAAGATTTTCAGAAATGTTTTAGAACCTATCTTATGATTTAATTAAAGCTTCCTCTTAAATTCTATATATTATTCTTAATTATGCTATGACAAGAGTTAGCTTGGGACCACTTATGGTGCTAAGCACCATGTCTCGACTAGGGTGTAGACTCATGTCGTGATAAACTAGTATAAGAGCACTAGGTTCAAGATTCCAAGGATGTTTGAAAAGTCGCGTTCAGTAGAGTCCTTTTCATGGGTGTGAAGCACGCCACACTTATAGTGAGGTGGCTATAGGGCGTTTAAGAAATACTCTCGTTTCTTTTATGCTATAGGTTTGTGCGATAGATTTTTAACTATATAAAAATTTTCCAAACTCTAAATTTGTATGTGTTTCAGATTATACCTCTCCGTAAAGCCGCCATATGCCCATGACATGTTAAGAATGAAAACCCTCAATTGCCGCAAGTGCCACCTTAGGTCGATGTTACTAACACAAAGTTTTTTAATGCGATCAAATGTTAGGTCAGGCTATGACAGCCCAAGTTGATCATCAGGGAGCAGCACCTATAGTTCCTTGGGATGGTCCAGACATTATTAGGCTTTGTGAGTTTCTTAGGATGAATCCACCTGAGTATTTTAGGTCAAAGATGGGTGAGGATCCGGAGAATTTTATTGAGGAGGTCTAGATAGTTCTTCGCTTGATACATCTGAATGAGGATGAGAGTGTTGATTTTTATATTTACCAAATCAAAAATGTTACTAGGATTTGGTTTGATTAGAGGAAGAAGAATATGGGTAAAGGTGGTGCACCTCCAGATTGGACTATGTCCGAGGAAACTTTCTTAAGGCGGTTCTTTCCCCGAGAGTGAGGGAGGCAAAGACCCAAGAGTTCTTTAATCTGGAGCAAGGTTCTTTGATTGTAAGGAAGTATAGACTCAAGTTCACCCAGTTGTCTCGCTATGCTCCGAAGATGGTTGTTGATATGAGAAACACAATGAGTTTGTTCATTTATGGACTTGGCCAACTTTTAGATAAGGAGGAAAAAAAACCATGTTGATCCGAGATATGGATATTTCCAAGCTTATGACCCATGTATAGTAGATTGAAGAGGAAAAATTAAAGGATAGGAAGGAGGTTCATAAAAAAAATCTAGGACATCAGGTAATGAGTTCAGTCAGTCTAAGACCGGTAATAGGAATCGATTGTTCTTTCAGAAAAAGTCATCTGGTTCAGTCCCATCTTGAGTCAGTATGCCTTCACCTAGACCCAGGTATGATCATCAGGTTAAGATACATGGTTCTCATTTGTAGGATTGTGTTACATGGGGTACACCACTTATCCAAATTGTAACAAGGGTGGAAAGAATCATCCCAGTGAGTGTTTATATGGTAGGGAAGGTTGTTATAGATGCTGTCAAATAGGTCACATACTTAAGGGGTGTCCCTCTTCTAAGCATGGGAATAAGGGTAACAGACCCCATGCTACATCATCATCAGCTCCGGCAGGCTAAAATTTCCAAAAAGGCACCACCTCAAGTACAAGCGGTATCCAGAACTATGTTTTTTCCTCTCGTTAGTATCAGGGACTTCCCTGATGTTGTTACTGGTATTGTAAAAGTTTTCTCTCTTAACATGTATGTCTTGTTAGATCCTGGTGCTACATTGTCCTTTGTCACTCCCTATGTCACTGTGAATTTCAGAGTTAGTCCTGAAAAACTCCTAGACCCCTTTTATGTGTCCACTCCAATTGGAGTATCTATCGTAGCTAGAAGAATATACCATAGTTGACCTATTTTTTCTATTATAAGGACACTACAACTGATTTAGTAGAATTAGATATGATAGACTTCAATGTCATTATGGGTATGGACTGCTTGTATTCATGTTATACTTCAGTTGATTATAGAACCAGAGTTGTTGAATTCTAAGTCCCTAATGAACCAGTCTTAAAGTGGAAGGATTGTTCTGGTGTACCTAAGGGTCGTTTCATCTCATACCTCAAAGTTAGAAAAATGATCTCTAAAGGTTATATCTACCACTTGGTAAGGATTAAGCGTTCTACTTCAAAAAACCAACTCTTCAGTCAGTTCCTATAGTTAATATGTTCCCAGATGTCTTCCCTGAAGATCTTCTCGGAGTCCCTCCGACAGAGAAATAAACTTTAGGATAGCCATTCTTCCTGATATGTAACCTATCTCTATTCCTTCATATAGAATTTCCCCAACTGAGTTGAAAGATTTAAAAGAGCAGCTAAAATATTTGTTAGATAAGGGGTTTATCAGGCCTAGTGTTTCCCTGTAGGGTGCCCCAGTCTATTCACTACCGTCTGTTGAATAGAGTCACAATAAAAAATAAGTATCCCATTCCTATGATTAATGAATTGTTCGACCAACTTTAGGGTGCGGGTGCCATTTGTTTCTCTAAAATTGACCTCAGGTCGGGTTACCATCAACTGAAAGTTAGAGAATGTGACATCTCAAAGACATTTTTTGAACTCGGTATGGTTACTATAAATTCCTTGTCATATCTTTTGGACTAACCAATGCTCCTGCAACTTTTATGGACCTCATGAATAGGTGTTCAAGTAGTACCTCAACATGTTCATTATTGTGTTTATAGATGACATTCTGATTTAGCGTCATAGTGAAATGAGCATGCTGACCATCTTAGAATTATTCTTCATACTCTTTGAGATAGACAATTGTATGCAAAGTTTTCTAAGTGTTAATTTTGGTTAAAGTAGTTGCTTTCCTTGGTCATATTATTTCTGGTGAGGGAATACATGTTGATTCTCATAAGATTGAGGCAGTCAAAAGTTAGCCTAAACTCAACTCCATCATATATTGGGAGTTTCTTGGGTTTAGCGGGTTATTATAGGAAGTTCATAGAGGGGTTCTCTTCTATTTCAGCCCCGTTGACTAGGCTGACTAAAAAGGACGTGAAATTTCAGTGGTCCAAAAAGTTTGAGAAGAGCTTTCAAGAGTTGAAGGCTCGACTTACTTCTACTCCAGTTTTGACCCTACCAGAGTGTACAGATGGCTTCATAGTGTATTCTGATGTATCCAGAGTTGGACTTGTTTGTGTTTTAATGCAAAATGGTAAGGTAATTGCCTATGCTTCTAGACATCTCAAAGTTCATGAAAAGAACTATCCAACTCATGTTCTTGAGTTAGCGGCTGTGGTATCAACTTTAAAGATTTGGCGTCATTATCTCTATGGTGTGCATGTTTATGTATTTACAAATCATAAAAGCTTGTAATATATCTTCACTCAGAAATAGTTAAATCTTAGACAGAGAAAATGGCTTGAGCTCTCTAAAGATTATGATATGAGCGTGTTGTACCACTCGAGTAAGTATAACATGGTTGTTGATGCTCTTAGTAGGTTGTCTATGGGGAATGTTGCCCATGTAAAGTAAATTAATAAAGAACTCGTGAAGGAGGTGCATAGACTTACACGGTTGGGAGTCCATCTCATGGATTATGATAGAGGTGGTGTAATAGTGCAAAATAAATCTGAGTCCTCATTGGTGAGTAAGGTGAAACGGAAGCAAGATAGTGACCCTATATTGCTTCAGTTGAAGGATGCAGTCCATAAGTAGAAAGTCGAAGCTTTTCTTGTGGGTAAGGTGGTATTCTTTGATACCATGGTAGGTTGTGTGTACCCGATGTAGATAGGTTGAGGGCACAAATTCTGTTTGAGTCTCATAGTTTGAGATACACAATTCATCTAGGCTCCACTAAGATGTATCGGGACTTAAGTTAAGTCTTTTAGTGGAGTGGTATGAAAGAAAGACATTGCGGACTTTGTAACAAAATGTCCTAATTATCAGAAAGTGAAGGTAGAACATCAAAGGCCTGGAGGTTTAGTCAAGGATATTAATATTCCTATGTGGAAGTGGAAATGATAAATATCAATTTCATTATAGGCTTACCCCACACACTTTGCCAATATGATTCTATTTGTGTGATAGTAGACAGGATGACCAAATTTGCTCACTATTGTTTGTCAAAGCTACGAATTCAGTAGAGGATTATGCTAAGTTGAAAATTCATGAGTTAGTCCATCTTTATAGAGTTCTCCTGTTTATCATCTCAGATAGGTGCACTCAGTTTACATCTTAGTTTTGTAAGTCATTCCAGAAATGTCTAGGTTCTAGGGTAGTACAGCCTTCCACTCGTAGACCGATGGACTGGCAGAGTGCATAATTCAGAATCATGAGTATATGTTGAGGGTGTGTATTATTGACTTCAAAGTTAATTGGTATGAGCACTTACCCTTTATTTAATTCGCTTACAATAATAGTTATCATTCTACCATACATATGGCTACATTTGAGGCACTTTATAGGCGGAGATGTAGGTCTCCTATTAGTTGGTTCAAGGTAGGTGAAGATGCTTTGATAGGGCTAGACTTTAGTTTATTAGTCCATGGAGAAGTTCATGTTGAGTAAAGAGCGGTTGAAGACTACTCAAAGTAGGCAGAAGTCATATTCTGATGTGAGACGGAGAGATTTAGAGTTTCAGAATGAGGATTGGGTCTTCATAAAGGTTTCACCCATAAAGGGGGTGATTTAATTTGGTAAGAAAGGGAAACTCAGTCCTCGTTACATGGGTCACTACTAGAATTTGAGTAAGTTTGGGGAGGTAGCCTATGAGTTGGAATTGCCTACCGAACTAGCGGCGGTAAACCTTATGTTTCACGTATCCATGTTTAAGAAATATATAGGGGAACGATAACTATTAGTTTCTTTGGAGAACATTGGGATTAAGGATAGTCTTTCGTATGATGAAATTCTAGTGGAGATCTTGGAATGTTAGATCCAAAAATTGAGGATGAAAGAGGTAGCATCAGTTACGATGTTGTAGAGCAATTAGGAAGTTGAAGAGGCTACATAGGAGGCCAAAGAATCTATGAAGTCTAAGTATCTGCACGTATTTGCTCCTCCCAATGATAACGTTTAAGGTAATGCCTATATTTCTATAGAAATCAGTAGTAGCCTTCATGTTCAAGTAGCTTGTATTATAGCTCTATGTTTACGTTCGTGCCATGCACATTTTATTCTAATCCCATCTTGTTATAGATAAGTTCAGTTTATGATTATTAAGGAAAGTTGATGGATAAATAGATAGTAGTCTCGTCCAATTCCTTCCTTACAATTTTAGCTCTCATTGATGCATAAATGATCCCACGAGGGGAAATTGTAACACCCCCGAAGCTTGTGCATGTTCTTAATAGCTTTTCTATGTGTTTAGGGTCATAAAATAAGGTCATTTGACACTTAGAAAGGTTAGAATATGTTTGCATTGAGTATTGGATTGTAAAAGGACGTCATACACTGATAAATAAGTTTGTGCTCCACGCACGAGGACCTTCACTTTGGGCCTGCACCGCGAAGCATGTGAAAGAAAGTCATTTGATGTCATCCGCTCCGAGCAATGCACTGTAAAGCCAAGTATGGCACGTTGGGCCTTGCACTCCCTTCCCCCAGCATAAAATTTTGTTCCTTCTTTTAAAATTAAGGGTAATTAGTCATTCCACTTCCGGGTAACTTTCCAAACCCAACAATAATCCCAAATTCATCCTAAAACAGTTAGAATTATTTAATAGTTTCTTATTCCCACTTCCCCAAAGTCAAGAACGTAAGAGGAGGGTTTCTCAAAACTCAAATCTTCCAAGATTCCAAATTTATGAACCTCTCCAAGCTCCAATTTTAGGTATGTAGGACTTCAATAGGGTTTTCTGTTCACCCCATGTCCAAATCTTTAGAGATTTTACGACTTCAATATCATATGTAGGGTTAAACCCATGTTTAATTCCCATGCTATTTGAAACAAATTCTTGAATTTTAAAGTGTTTATTGATGGTTTTGGCCTTTATGAACATCGTAATGATTTATTTGAATAGAAAAGCTTTACTTATCATCCTTTTCAATTATGATATGATTTTGTATATGATTCTTGAAGGTTATGTTTAATGTATGAAATTAGAACTAAGGTGTTATTATAGATATTCAAGAAAATAGGGTAAACCCATCAAAGGGTGAAGTTTTGATAGTTTTTAAGATATGAATTTAGTAAAGTATCTTTACAATAGATAGATAGATATTCAATGTCACGACCCATAAATCGAGGTCATGATGGCACCCGTTCGAGCAGCATGATAATGATAAGGCAATTAAATGCACAAATAAGCCCTATAATATCAAGCCAAGCCCCCACACAGGCATCCCAACAAATATAATCTCTCAAGTCAACAATAATATGCATATAAGCCCCCCACGACAACGCGATACTAATAACAATCCCAAAACACTATCTTATGACTAAATCCTCAACCCATAGCATGCTTTGCATGAATGGTTAACTACCCACCTCAGTCTGTAGAAAGTTAAGCCATAACCTATCTTGAAAAGCCAAAATTCAAGCCTAAACCCTTCTACGTGGAGCTTTCCCTTGACGAACTGTCTCAAAATGGACTAAATCTATCAAAAGCTCAATCTACAAGTTAAAAGGAGTCTAACGATACCAATATTTGTTATATTTATTCTGAGCCCAAAATCAGTTTGAAAATCAGCTTGGAATCAAAAGGATAAATCTTTAATTTTATTCAAGATACATCTCCCCCATATTAAGAGGAATTCAAATCTGAAAATCCAACTGAAAACGAGTTGAAATCGGACTTTAAATTGAAGAAAATCAATTTTATAGTTTACCAGCAAAAGCCCCAAAATTCAAGTTTGAAATCAAAGATTTGAAGTTGTTTTGAAGATGTAATTAATAGAAAATGATAAAAGCAGGAGTTTAGAGATTACCCAAGCAAGATTGATGAAACCCCCCTTTGAGATCGTCAAAAATTAAGCTCACAAAGTCTAATAATGGTGAAAATGGGATTTTGGATGAAAAAAATGATTTTAAAACTATCCAGGTATAAAATTACCCTTCGTGAATGCGAGCTACTGGTCACTTTCGTGACCTGAATAGAACCGGAACCATTGCGAGCACGTGTAGTCTATCGCGAATGCTATAAGTGACCGACCTGGACTCGGTCCCATTTACCCTTTATGAACGCGGTCCCTCACCCAAGAACACGATGAACGAAGAGGATAACCCTTCACGAATGTAGTCCCACCACCATGTTTGTGATGAAGAGCATTTTCCTTCTCCATGATCGCGATCAAAGGCCCACGGAAGCATAGCAGGATTTTTCCTTGCACTAGAAGCAACAGTTCAACTGTAGGGACTTGGAAAAATAGTCCTGATTAAACCCTCGATATTTGTTCGAGACCCCACCAAAATGAACTAATAATGCTACTAGGATAATTTTGATGTTTTGGAATCAATGGAACCATCGGATTTATGAAAAGAGATCGTTTACAATGAATTGGCCCCCGAGACTTCTTTTAAGCGTATTTTACAAGTTTCCATCTAAATACTCAAAATACAATATAAAGTTTCGATACCCAAACTAACTATGCTACTAACACAAAATTGACATTCTGGATCTAATGAAACTGATAAAATCACCATCCAATGCTTGGATAACAAAATATTAACCAAAGTCAAACTAACTATCTTTAAAGCCTCTAAGGACCTGAACCTCACTCAAATCACTCTCAAACATATCAGGGACCACACCAACCATCCCCACTACTCATAGATAGCATATAGTAACTTCGGGGAAGGGCAAACGGTAAAAACACAACAAAAGCTAAAAATCACAACTACGGTTACATTATCCACCACTAAAACACAAGTTCATCCGTGAACTAAAAAGTAAATAAATTACCTAAAGAGGTAAAAAGATGGGGGTATCTATGCCTCAAATTAGACTCAACCTACCATGTGGCCTCATCAGCCGGGCGATGTATCCACTGAACCTTCACTAAATCAATATGCTTAGACCTTAACTTCCTAGTCTGCCTATCTAGAATGGCAATGGGCTCCTCCTCAAATGACAAGTCTTGGTCTAATATAATAGAATCCCACCAGATCATATGTGAATTGTCTGAATGGTATTTCTTCAACATGAAAACATGGAATATTGTATGGACAGTGACAGATGTCGAGACAAAGCTAGCTTATATACCACATCTCCATACTTCTCAAGAATCTCAAAAGGGTCAATGAACCTCAGACTAAGATTTCCTTTCTTCCTAAACCTCATCACACCCTTCATTAGTGAAACCTTCAATGAAATCTTCTCTCCAACCATGAATGCAACATCTCAAACTCGACAATCAGCATAACTCTTCTACCTACTCTAGACAGCCACTAGCCTCTGCTTGATCTGTCCCATTCGATCTATCAAATCTCTCAAAAAATTTATGCCCTAAGGTCTCACCTCAAATGAGTCAAACCATCCCATGGGGGATCTACACCTCCGCCCATACAAAGTCTCAAAAGGCAACATCTGAATACTGGAATAGTAGATGTTGTTGAAGGCAAACTATACTAAGGATAAGTACTGGTACTAGTGACCACTAAGATCTATAACACATGTTCAAAGCATGTCTTCTAATACTTGAATGGTCCTCTCAGACTGACCATTTGTCGGAGGATGAAAAGTTATGCCCAAATCAAGCTGATTACTCAACTTACTCTGCATAGAACTCCAAAGTTTTGAGGTAAATTGAGTACCTCTACCAAAAACAATGGAGATAGGCACACCATGCAATCAAACCACCTTTATAATGTAGATCTTGGCCAACTTCTACCCATTATAATTTGGAATAACAGGTATAAAATGTGATGATTTGGTCAACCTATCCACAGTCACCCAAATAGAATCAAACTTCCCCAAAGTTGGGGGTAGGCCAACTACAAAATCCATGGTGATCCGCTCCCACTGACACTTGGGAATGGGTATCCTCTGTATCATACCACCTGGTTGCTGATTTTCATACTTTGCTTGCTGGTATTTCAAACACTTGGCCACGAACTTCACCATGTCTTTCTTTATGCTACCCCATCAGTAGTGTTGCCTTCAGTCATGATACATCTTTGTTGCTCCTGGATGGATAGAATACCTCAAATAATGAGCCTTTTCTAAGATTAGTCTAATCCAACCACCAACTCTCAGCACACAAATGCGACCACTAATCCTCAAAACATCCTTGGGATTAAGAGATGTTGCCTTAGCCTTGCCACTCAATAGTTTATCATGAATCACCCTCAATCTCTCATCATAAAACTGATGAGCTTAAATCTACTCCATCAAACAAGACCTAGCCTCAACAAAGACCAAAATATGCTCGGTTGCTAAAATATCAAGCCTAACCAACTGGTTAGCTAAGGACTGAACCTATAAGTACAAAGGTCACTCCTGAGTCAAAATATGAGCCAAACTCCCCATACTCGCCACTTTCCAGCTCAAGGCATCTGCTAGTACATTAGTCTTGCCCAGATGATAGAGAATAGTGAGATCATAATCCTTAAGCAACTAAAGCCATCAATGTTGTCTCATATTAAGATCTCACTAGGTGAAGAAGTACTGAAGGCTACGATGATCGAAGAAAATCTCACAATGGATTCCATACAAGTAGTGTCGCCTCAACTTCAACACAAACACAAACACAACCAACTCCAAGTCATGGGTAGGGTATTTTTTCTCATGAGGCTTCAACTGTTGAGATACATAATCAATTACCTTACCCTCCTGTATCAACACACCACCCAAGACAACTTCAAAAGTATCACAAAACACGGTGAAATCTACACCCTCCTTGGGCAAAGTCAAGATAAGAGCCAAAGTCAACAAATCATTAAGCTTTTGAAAGCTCTTCTCACAAGCATCGAACCACTCATAAACAATTTTCTTCTGAGTCAACTTTTTCAAAAGATCCGCAATAAAAGATAAATCCTATATAAAACATCGATAATAGCCCGCTAATCCAACAAAGGTCCAACTATTGATAGGAGAAGTGGGTCTAGCCCAATCATGAACCACCGATATCTTGGTCGGATAGACCATAATTCCATCTTTGGTCATAATATGGTACGAAAAAAGATATAGAGTCCAACAAAATCTCACACTTAGATAACTTGGTATACAATTCTCATCCCGTGATGTGTCATGGTCGCATGGTACTTTTGATGCT
Organism: Capsicum rhomboideum; assembly: GCA_031232105.1. Lineage (NCBI taxonomy): Eukaryota > Viridiplantae > Streptophyta > Magnoliopsida > Solanales > Solanaceae > Capsicum > Capsicum rhomboideum. The sequence continues at coordinate 110,959,916 of CP124715.1, read as the reverse complement.
TAAAATAAGGAAAATATGTAATAACTTGGGTATGTCTGGTTGGTATGATGAGTTTTCTATCTTACTTTATAGAGAAATAGGTTGTGGAGGCAAACTGGAGAACAAGGGAAGAAGCATGCACTAGAATGGAGCATTTGAGGAAGTAAAAGAGCCAAGTCGAAGCTGAGGAGTGTCCCACGGTAGGGAATCACGTCAGGTGAGTGGACCCATGCCACGTGGGTGGGTATCGCAGGTCAACTCCTGCAGACTGGAAGGAAGCCTTCTTTCCAAGTCAGGGACTCACGGCATGTGAGTCGACCCACGCCACGTGGATTGGTGCCGTGAGTCAACTCTCGAAGAGTGAAAGGAACCCTATTTTCCATGACAGAAACCCACGTGACGTGACTTGGTTCCATGATACCAAGTTACGGTACCGTGAAAAATTGCTAACTTTGTTCTCCTACTTTCTTTAGGATAGGATTCATCCTGTATCTATAAATATCTATTTATTGTCCTATGTTTAGAAGTTGTTCTTTACATTATTTTGAGATATATTTTCAGTATTTTGAGGATTAAAAAACACATTATTGGTTTTGTAATCCAAAACCCAAGATTCGAGGGTTTTTATTCATATTGAGATTGCAGAGTTTTCTTCTAGTTGTGAGTTTACAATTATGTTTTCTTCATTGAATTCTTCTTGTGTTCTTGCAACCATGAGTAGTTAAACCCATCAACTAGGGTTGTGTGAACCATGAAGAGTTAACGAAATAGGTAAAGTGCAAAGCAATTCTGAATCGGTGTGAATGCATGTATTGTTATTACCTTGATTATAATTGATCTTCTAACTGTTGCAAATGTTAGAAGCTCGCCTGTATTCTAAACTTGCTTGAGAGAGAGGTAGAGATTGGGAAAAGGAAATAAAAATAGAGATTTGAAGCTATCAACCTTCATCTAATAATTTGAGCCATAACAGGGATAGTTATCTGAGATCCAGGACAAGGGTTAGTAGTGCGACACTCGAAGAATGAGAGGAGAAGAGTGAAATTCGTCTAACCAAGGTCGAGAGATGTTTAGATGAACATATCTAGTTAGATTTTGCATGCAACGCCGTGGGACAGTTTTGCCAAACACAAGTAACCAGTGGAGTTAAGGAATCATTGGGGATCACAGTCCTAGTGTATATCTCATATTGATTACAAATTCGAAAATCAACAATTGTTACTGTTACTATCTGCTTATAAAACTCCCCAGTTTACTTACTTGCCAATTACTCAGACTGTTATTCGACAGACTTTCTTCCTATTTCCTGTAGGATCAACGCCAACCTAGTTGGGTTCTATATTTGATACATCGACCGTGTTATACTTTTTTGGAGGTATATTTTGGGCGATATCAAATTTTGGCGTCGTTGTCGGGGAATCTAGGATTACAGAGCTGATTAGTTTGCTTGTTTGAGTTGATTAGTTTATCTTTTTTATACTTTTAAGGGCACACGTTGGTGTATGCCCAACACTAGGAGTCAAGGCAATCCATTGATCCCACTTTATATTGAGATAGAAAGAATATTGAGAGCTAATCGAAGGATAGTGAATACCGATATAGTTTAGGATTCTGCAGCCACAGGAGATATTCATAACCAGCCAATTCAGCCAGTTGGTCATGAAACTGTGGAATAAATCACTGCTCGGCTGACAAGGGAGGAGCAATACAGACAAACTGCTCTTAGACAAGCAGATAGAGATAATTGAGCAATGCAAGAGGCAGCACAATAGCTGGCTGATGCTGAGGAGAGACAATAAAGACTTAGGGTGCAACAACCACCTCAAAGACCATATATGCCAATTTATGATGATCCCGAGGAAGAAGATATGGCTTATTTCTAGCCGATTGAGACTGGTGCCATTATTCCACCAGAATTACCTCAGGGCACTAAGTTTGACATTACAAGTGCCATGATCCACCTACTTAACTTGAAAAGTGTATTCACAGGTCTTCCTACAAATGACCCGAACATATATGTGATGAACTTTGTGGGGGTCTGTACTTCTTATAATTTTCTTGGAGTTGACCAAGAGGCTATTCGGTTGAGATTATTGTTGTTCTCTCTAACAGGAGAAGCGACTTTGTGGTTGGCTGAATTACCACGAGGCTCCATCACTACTTGGCAAGAGTTGAGAAATCAATTTTTGGAGAGATTTTTTCCACCCTCTAAGATGCTACAGTTGAAGGATGAGATTTATAACTTCAGAGAACTACATTCTGAAGCACTTTATGAGATATGCCTAAGATTTAAGAAGAAGCTGCAGAATGTTCCAAATCATAGGATGAGTGGTAGGAGCTTACTTGAAATCTTCTACAGGGCTTTAAATGCAAATACTAAGGTTGTAGCAGATACTATCACTGGTGGAGCATTTATGAGTCTGAGGTGGGAACAAGCTTCAGAGATCTTAGATCGTATTGCTAAGACTAACCGAGGATGGCATACTCGAGAGGCAGATACACCTGTTGGGTCTTATGCTATTGTAACCTCGGCAGCACAATGGGTTTTAGATGAATCTGTAGCTCAAGAGGTCGCACAGTGGAGGACATAAATTGGATTGCTAGCCTAGCAGATTTTGGCTAGAGGTACCGAGAAAGTGCATGCTGTAGGTGCACAAGGTAAAACACCTAGGTATGACGATTATGAATCTGATGAGGAGGCTAAGGCTAAGTATTTGGATTAAGAAGTGGCGGGTTTTCGAGCCAAGGTACAAGGGTCTAATAAAGACTCTTGGAACTCGAGGTAAAGGAATCAAGGTTGGAACTACTATGGAGACAATTATAACAAGTCAGGACACAGAGACAGAGATCGAGATCATGACGGTGATTGGAGGCGAAAAGATGATTACAAAGAGAAGAATTCGAGGATTGAAGCCCTTTTTAATAAATTGGTTACGTGGTCAGAGAGCCAAGAAAAATGTCTAAAAGAGATTAGGGCAAACATTTTGGGAATAAGTACAATCTCTGAAGTACAAAATCCTAAAATGCCTCGTATGGTCAGCCTCATTCTAGGAATAAACCAAGATATCACCAATGAGTACAATCACAAAAGAATCAAGATAAGACCAAAATACCCTATTCATCAACTCAATAAATGTTGTCGAGGCATTGGTCAGCCCAAGAGAAATGACCAAGGACTCATAATGACCATACCACATCCGAAAAGCTATCTTCAGAACATTTGAAGCTCTAATACTCAAATAATGGTATACAATCTCAAGTAAATATTAGAAAACACCGAGTCACCCTGAAGATAATCAAATAAATCAACAATGTGAGTAAAAGGATACTTGTTCTTAACAGTCACCTTGTTCAATTACCAATAGTCAATAAACATGTGCATAGATCCATTCTTTTTCTTCACAAATAAGACAATAGCACCCCAAGGAGATACACTAAGTCTAATGAAACCCTTACCCAACATCTTTTACAATTGCTCTTTTAATTTCTTCAACTCAGTCGGGGCCATCCTATAAGGAGAAATAAAAATGGGCTTGGTGCCCGACTCAACATCAATGGAAAAATCAATATCTCTATTTGGAAGCATACCAGGTAAGTTCATAGGAAACACATCCTTGAACTCACTAACAACTCATATAGAATCCAAGGGAGGCAGTGAATAGTATAACATACATAGTACAAATAAGAAAGGCACCCCTTTTTTACCATGCGACGAGCATGTAGAAAAGATATAACCCTCTTCGGACACAAACTAGGAGTGCCCTTCCATGCTAGTCTTGGCATGCCTGGAGTAGCTAAAGTCACAGTCTTGGCAAAATAGTCCAAAACCTCATGATAAGGAGCTAAGCAATCCATACCCAAGATAACATCCAAATTAACCATATCTAGTATAATCAAGTCTACCCAGGTCTCACACCCCACAAAGCTCACCACACATAATGGTACACCCAATCCATCACTAAAAAATTACCTACGGGATAGAAACACGAATAGGCATAACAAGGGAATCCTATGCAGCATCAAAACCAGTAGCAGAATATGTAGACACATAGGAGAATGTAGACTCAGGGTCAAATAACACGGAAGAATAACAATGGAAAACCAGGACAATACTTGTGATAACTACACCAGAGTCCTCTACCTCAGGTTTCCCAAGAATAGCATAACACTGACCACGCCTTCTTCCAAACTGAGCAACCCTGCATCCACAACTACGAGCTCCCTGATCTCTACCTCAAGCACCTCTCGTACCACACTACAGTCATGTGAACCGCCTATAACTGGAGATATATGAGTAGGACAAAGCTAAAGTTGAGAACCCTATTGGGCATGGCTCAATACAGACCAAAGGCAACACCTTGAATAAAACCAGTCTTATGACATACAAAACACTATCTTCTACCTAAATTATTATGAGAGGGACTAAAAATACCAGAATACCCTCCTTGCCTCGAAGAACCAAAATAAGAACCTCTACCCGTAGGACCTGACCTTTAGCTAGTTGAAGCCTTAAAAACCATAGACCTACTACCTAAACTTTGTAAAGTTGCCTAAACTGGTATGTAACCATGAGAACCTATTTTGTGAAATCCAAACCTCAAGATGCATGACCATTGAACTCACCTTATCAGTCGATCCTCTTGACACTAACAATCTGAGTACCCTGGCTAATAGACTCAATCAACTTAGTATGCTCTATGATACTCTAAAAAGAACCATTTGAAATCACAAGTTGAGATGTCACCAACTGATAATAACCTACTAAAACCTTAACAAGCTTCCTGATCCTCTTAGGCTTGATAGAGATACTAGTAATGGTATATCTGGATAGTGCATGATAATGTGCATCATACTCTAAATAGTCATAGATCCCTGCTCCAAATGATTAAAATCATCTCTCATCAGATCCCTCAAATTGTAGGGTATGAACCTCTCTAGAAAAGCCTCAGAAAACTAGGTCCATGTTATAGCAGGAGAATCCTATTGTCTACAATTAGAAAGAGACTTCCACCACTGCCTATCCACATCAGTCAATTGATAGGTAGTGTAGGCAACACCATGGGACTCAAGGGATCTGAGGTTATGCAACTTCTCCTAACAATCAAGTAGAAACTCATAAGCGTCTTCACCAATAGCATCATTAAACTTAGGATAAGCCAAATGAATGAATCTCCCAGATCTCTTCTAATCATCATAAGACATTACAGGACCAAAAGCAACATGAGAAACAACAAGTCTAGTAGGCAAAGTATCAATACGTTAGGGTACAATAGCAGTTGGTTGTACCCCTGAAGTCAAAAAACCATAAGTAGGAGCCTTCCCTATCGATTGAATACCTTCTAAAGTCTGAGAACTACTCAGAACACTTGGTGAAATACCTGTCTGGGGAATGTAATCCCAACGGCCTAAAAAATGAATCAATAAATCCTGCAACACCAAAGTAGTAACAGAACCCTAAGGGTCCTGGGTTGGTCCCACATACTCTGTCTGATAATCCTTCTTATCATAATAAATCTCAGGCTTGAGAGAGGCTGCTCTAACCCATCCTCTAGCCTAAGCATCTCCTTATGCCTGACCTCTACTTTGGCTCAGCCATGACCCCTTCCTCACCTTCTAACTGGGGCTCCAATAGTGGGTGTTGGCTTATCATCCTTAATAACTCTTGATCTAGTCTTCACCATCTATGTAGAAAATAATGGAATATAAGTTTAGAATATTGGGTACGAAAAAAACTCACGATAAGGAATCAAGTTAGAGAAGTTTTCTTAAAGATATCATATAGCCTCTCAAAGATAGACACGAACATCAACGTATTAATCTGTGAGACTTTTTTAGACATCTTGCTCTTTTACTCATGAGATTGGTGAACCTAGTGATCTGATACCAATTTTTCATGATCCACAGATTAAGGTCATGATGGTACCTACCCCATCCTAACCCTAGGTAGGTAAGCCTAAAAACAAAATTGTGGAAAAGAAATAATAGAATATCACAAATGAGACCATACAATAAAGTCAAGCCAAATATATATATATAAATATAAAATAGAATTCGAGACTGAAATAATACAACTCCAACCTGAGAATCTAGTGTCATAAATAAAGAGCACTAATACAGACATAGAAATTCAAAATATATGAATATGTCTCAAATAAGCAAATAAAGACAAAATAAGATAGGAGGAAGTCTGGACTATGCCCCGAATGCTGGAGTTCACTAATACTCCAAATCAATCTCTAATAACACAAGTCAGCCACCAAGGGTCACACTCGTACTAGGATCTACACCAAAAGGGCATAGAAGTAGGAGTGAGTACGGTCCACTTGTACTTAGTAGGTATCATAGGCCGACTAAGCAAAGAAAAAAATAAAATATATATAGACTACTATGAGCACACTTCCACCTGTATACCGAAAAGTTCTCAAATGGTAGCTCACATCGTATCTCCTAACAATTCTACAAGTATAATAATTGTATAAGAATAACTACACATGAATATATAAGAAGAACTAAACACATAACAATAATACACATAAGTATAATACAAATGATGCAATGCAAAGGAATGATGGTGGGATGATAATGTTACAAGCCATCTCATGGCAGCCATCGCATGACCCCATATATACCTTTCAAGTTAAATATTCCAGGACAGGACCCATGGGTGGTTCGCAAGTCATATACTTTCACAATCTCAATCAACCTTGCCAGCAAAGACCTCAGCTAAGGATCTTACAAAATGTTTCATTTCTTTCAAAATCAGTGTTCCTTAGTGGTACCAATCTCATGAATATATATAAATGAAATGAGAATGTATGCTCATAACCAAATAAGTATGAAGATAATAATCAATTCAATAATAGTATAAATGAGCTCCAGATCTACTCAATATATTTCATGATATAATCCATCGCATGGCACCATTAGAATAAATAATCATGTAAGACATCAATAATATCAATTCAAGTCCCTCTCTCAGGCATTACTATAATGATAGAGGCATATAATGCTTAAATAAGGGTTGTAATACCAATCTAAGCCCTCCACTCGGGCATCATGATAATGATAAAGCAATTAAATGCACAAATAAGGTCTATAATATCAAGTCAAGCCTCCACACGGACATCACAATAAATATAATCTCTCAAGTCAATAATAATATGCATATAATCCCCCACACGACAAAACAATACTAATAATAATACCAAAATACTATCTCATGACTAAATCCCCAACCTACAACATACTTTACATGAAGTTTAACTACCCAGCCTAGTCTGAAGAAAGTTAAGTCATAACCTACCTAGAAAAGTTAAAATTTAAGCTTAAACTCTTCAATATGGAGCCTTCCCTTCACGAATAATCTCTAAATGAGCTAAATCTATCAAAAACATAATCTACAATTTAAAAGAGGTCCAATGATACCCATATTAGCTATATTTATTTTGGGTGCAACATTAGTTAAAAATTAGCTTGGAATCAAAAAGGATAAATCTAGAATTTTATTTAAGAGTCATGTCCCCCCATATAAAGAGGAGTCTAAATCTTAAAACCCAACTGAAAATGAGTCAAAATAAGACTTTAAATTAAAAAAAATCAATTCTATAGTTTATCGGGTAAAAGCCCCAAAATCCAAGTTTGAAATCAAAGATTTGAAGCTATTTTGAATATGAAATCAATAGGAAATAATAAAACTAGGAGTTTAGAGATTACCCAAGAAAGATTAATGAAAACCCCATTTGAAATCGTCAAAAATTGTGCTCCCAAAGTATAATAATAGTGAAAATAGGATTTCGAATGAGAAAAATAATTTTAAAATTGTCCAGGTATAAAATTACCCTTTGCAAACATAAGCTAATGGTCGTATTTGTGACCTGACCCAACCTACGTCTATCATTCGCAAAAGAGGCTCCACCATTGCACTTACTATGATGAGAATTTTCCTTCTCTACGATCGCAACCAGGGGACCATGGATGCAAAGACAAATTTGTCCTTGCACTAGAAACAATAGTTCAGCTATTAGGACTTAGAAAAATAGTCCCGATTAAACCTTTGAGATTCATTTGGGACCCCATCAAAATAAACTAATAATGATAATAAGCTAATTTCGACGTTCCAGACTCAATAAAACCGTCAAATTTACAAAAAAAGATTGAGACCTAAACTAACTAGCTACAAACCTAGAATCGACATTCCAGATCTAATGGAACTGACCAAAACACCATCTGACGCTCGAATAACAAAATGTTGACCGAAGTCAAACTAACCATCTTTAAAGCCTCTAACTTCCAAGGACCTCAAACTCACTCAAATTATTCTCGAACGTATTGGGGACTGTGCCAACCATCCCCATAACTCATACATTACATATAGCAACTATGGAGAAGGTCAAAATATAGCAAAAACTAAAAGTCATAATTATGGTTATTACATTTAAAATCTTCTTTTGAGCATATGATTATATAAATTATTTTGGGATGATTATTTAGCACCGAGAGAATATAGTTCTAGAAAATCCAAGTTGCATAACTACGTGCCGCAGTAGAATTATAATTTCACCACAATGTTAGTTGATATTTAGCCTAAAAGTCTCATTTAGTGGATCCACATGTAGAAAGATAAGTCCTATACTCTGGCAAGGTATGGGGAATCCCTTCCAACTGGGTGATACATTGGAGATTATTTGTTCAAGTGATGTATGTCAGTTATAAGAAACTTCTACCGAAAAGAATTTACTTTGTTTGACAATCTTTTAATACGGTCATATTTATGTCTTTAGACAACACTATTTCATATAGGTATTTGTTAGAAAGCTTTCTTATGATTTTAACTTAAAAAAATTTCAATCATTTAGTATTATTCTTATATACTCAATACATTTAGACATGCTGATTGTATACTCTTTGCCTATATTTTTCATGTGATGTAGATACCGGTGATCAATCTCAGACATGTGGCTAGTTGATAGCAGTTAAGATTCTAGTAGTGGTGAGTCCTCATTGTTTGGGACCTAGTTAGTTGTTCCTTCCTTTACTTTTAGACGATGTTTTCTTATGGGCAGCTGGGGGCTTTGCCCCGGCATTTGTTTATTCAGACTTAGAGACTTTGATTGATATTAGAGTAAGTTTATGTTATCCCTTCGGACTTAGTACTTTGTTCATTAACATTTTCATAAATGTTTTATAACTTATCTTATGATTTCATTACAGCTTCCACTTAAATTCCATATATTATGCTTAGTTATACTATGCCAAGGGTTAGCTTGGGACCACTTGAAGTTGTAAGCACCGTGTCTCAACTGGGGTGTAGACTCTGGTCGTGACACTATATATGGCCTATGGGAATAAGTGACATAATTATCCAGGTGATCGAACATGTTTCGGGGAAGCTTTTGAGTTGTATAAGTTTGAAACTTAAACGTTTGACCAAACTCAACATTTGGGGTTCATGAGGTTAGTTTCATGTTATGACAATTCCACTATTCTTGAAGTGTGATTTTTAACTTTATTGGATCATTTGCAAGGGTCCTGAGGCACTCAGAAGTGATTTGGACCCTTTAATAAAATGCTAGTGTTCTTATTGTTTGCAGTTGACCATGGTTAACATTTGGTCAAGGGGATCTCGAAATAGTGATTTGATTTTTCCAATAGGTCAATAAGTGTTTTATAATTGATTTGCACTACTGGTTTATTCTTTTGAGGGGTATCAGATAAGTTTCAAATATGGAAATCAATTTTTGAGTATATTAGATTTTTGTTGGTTAGTGCAGGCAAGTGGAGTGGGCAACAACGCAATTGGGGCTCCATCGAGGCGTAGGCAGCGCTATGAATGCATGTGTGTGTGATCACATAATGCATTTATGTTCATGTTTCTCTCAATCATTCTAAGTCACCACCATTGCGCTAAACTGGTGCCAATAGTTATAAACATTGATTCTCATAATTTTTCGCTTCATTCCGCCATTCTTGGGATTTTAGAGCTCTAATTTGGACCATTCTTGGTGTGATTTATTTATTTTCGAAAAAGGGTAAGTTTCTAATCATCATTTTGGTAAATCTCAACTATTTTTTCTTGGATTTTGAGCTTTACTCAATATTTGGGGATTTAAAATTAGGGGCTCGCCCTAAGTTTATAGAAACACATTTTGGTGATTTGAGGGTCAATCAAACCTTGTTTTCAATAAAACTGTAAACTTGAGTTTCTTACCATATGGGATATCTGATTTTAAAAGAACATTCCAAATTTGACCTTAGGACTTAGTGTTGACTTTTTGGACCTGATTTTGACCAAATGCCTTGTAATGGCCTGATTTATATTTTTCTTTTTATGTAATTTGACCATTTTGTCCTTTCTTGTAAATGCTACATATTGATTTTGGGGTATGGAGATGGTTGGCAAGGTCTCCAATGCGTTCGAAAATGATTTGGAAGAGTTTAAGATTTTTTGAGGCCTTAAAAATCATTAGTTTGACTTTGGTCAACATTTGATGTTTCGAGTGCGGATAAAAATTTGGACAATTTCATTAGATTCAAAATGTCAAATTTGGGTTAGTAGCGGGGTTGGTTTGGATTTGGAACCATTATTTTGTATTTCGATCCTTTATTTTAAAATTAGTGAAATTTGTCTAGAAGGGGTTTCGGGGGCTAATTTGTTGAAAATGATCCTTTTTAACATTGTCATTGAGTTATAAATATAAAAAATAGCCTAGTAGCATATATGATTTATTTTTATAGGCCCATATGAATCCCGAGGGTCCATTTGGAAATATTTCAATTAGCCAAAACTCAGCATTTTGCTGATATCTGGTACAGACCCCACCCTTCTTCGTGAATGTTGGCCTTAGTCGTGAATGTGGATAGGGAAGTAATCCTTCATCCTGAACACGATAGGGTTGTCGCGAACGCGAGGGTTTGGATCATGGACCTTCGTGAATGTGAAGCCTTGGCCACGAACGCGAAGGCCATTTATTGGCTTTGTCAACATTCACCCTCGCAAATGGGTTGACCGTGTTTGTGAGGTACTATTCACAGAACAATATAAATAGTTCACAATTGTGATTTTACATTTTTGGATGTCCAAGCTTCGAAAAAGATGATTTTGCTAGGGTTTCTTCATCATTTTCATTTGGGTAACCTCTAAACTCATCTTTCCATTATTTCATATTGATTATGTCTTCGAAAAAAACCTTTTAATCTCGATTTTGAAATGAATTTTTGAGGTTTTTGCCAGTAAAGCTTAAAAATAGTTTTTCTTCGATTTGGACCTTAGTTTTAACTAATTTTTGCATGGGTTTTCAATTGTAGACACCTATAACCTTGGGAAATGTGTTTCTAAAATAAAATTTTGATTTTACCCCTTTCATTTTCAAATTCATTTTTTGAGTCTGTTTTGGATCCATCTTAAATATAGTCGAGATGGGTATCATTAGCTTCTTTTGAACGCATAAATGCTATATTTGAATGTTTTAGTTGATTTCAAGACCGATAGAAAGGAGAGATCTCTGTATTGAAGGCTTTAGGCTTGGATTTTGAAGCTTCGGGGTAGGTTATGGACTAAATTTCTTCAGATTGGGTTGGATAGTTATTAAATAAGTAAAGCATACTATGGGTTTTGGAAAATAACTATGAAAATTGTATTTTGAGATTATTATTACTGTTGTGTGCCCGTGTGGAGGATTATATTCTTGTTGTTATTGACTTGTGATGTTATATATTGTGTGTTACCCTTATGGCAGCTTTATTGGACATCATTGGATTTATTTGTACATTTAAATGTCTTTATTCTTAATGAGATGCTGTGTTGGGGGATTGAATAGATATTATAGGCCTTATTGAGCATTATTTGCCTTTATCATGATAGAAATGTCTGAGTTATGGTTTAATATGATATTAATGATGTCTTATATGCATATTTATTCCAATGGTACCTAACTAGAACTCATATCATGAATTGTTGACATATTGAGTTGATTTTTCAGCTCATTTATACACTTATTGAATGGATTGGTTATCTTCATATTGATTTATTGTGAGCATATTATGCTCATTTCATACATACACATTCATGAGATATCACTAACATTGAGGAATACTATTTTGAAAGAAAATGAGACATTTTCATGAAAACCTTGATTCGTGAACACAAGCCGGAGAAGTGGGTTAAGATTTTGAGATAGTATATGGGTTGCGAACTCCCTATGGGGGTCCTATTCTGGGAGCAGCAAGGCTCAATAGGTGTATACATAATGCCATGCGATGACTTTCAAATCATTCACTTCATCATCATTGCATTTCACATGCATATGCATATTCAATGTTATCTTTACATTTCTTGATGTGTAATCAATTTCTATTTACCTTTATGATTACTTGCTTTCCTTTGATTTCATATTTATACTAGAACTATTAGTGGAGACGGTGTGTGCTACCTTTTGGGAACTTTTCTGCTTGTAGGGGGACTTGCTAATAGTACTTTCTTTACTTGGATTATTTTCTACTTTGCTCAATCGGTCTATGATACCTACTGAGTATAAGTGGATCGTACTCACTCCATACCTCCTCTTATCTATTTTGATGTTTTTATTTGTTTTCGGAGACAGACATTTGTACTTTTGGTATTTTGGTTGTATTTATTAGATACTCTACAATTATGACACAAGATGTTGGGGATTTTATGTATTTGATTCAGACTTCTGCTAAATTTTGTATATGTGTTGACCTAACTTCATTCTAGAAGTCTCATCTTATCTTATATTATTATTATTTTGAATTTTCCTTCCTTTGGATGATTGGCTTATCTACCAAGGTTGGGTTGGGGTAGACGTCATCATAACCTTATTTTTTGGGTCGTGACACTCTTATATTTTGATATGGGTATCGATAGATTCATATTCTCATGTAAAGCGTAAGTTTGATAGATTGCAGATATCTGAGGTGGCTCTTAAGAGGAAAGTTGTGGTGTGAGGGTTTGTGGCGCATTTGTTCATCCTTTGAGGTGGGTTATGGCTCACTCTTTCTAGATTTGTATTGAGATAATTTATTATATAACGTATGTTATGAATTGGGCAAAATAATGGGATTATGATTTTAGAGGAATGAATTGTTATTGTAAAATTAGGGGTGTGATTAGCTGATAACTATTATATGATTTTTGATGTATATTTCCTGAGTATTAACCTATTCTATGCATTATATCGTACCTTGATGGGTTATTTGTCAAGATGGGAATCATATTAAAAGTAAACTACTTAGCAAAGGTAATGTGATCTAAATAGGCACTGTGATGAAAATAATATACATAAATGAGGAAATGAGGCCTAAGGGCATTGTTTGAAAGTAAATTTATAATTTGAAAAGGCGTGTAGCCTATGATAATTATTGTGAAAAAATACTCATATACTTGCCTTATTCGAATTTACTATATTATTATGATGATGCGTATATACTTATTCTCCTGAATCATAAATTTGGCATAATGAGTGTTGTAAGTGATGAAAAACTTGAGGTTAATGTCCAGTACTTGATATTAATTGTTGCTAAACCCAAGGTCTTTACTGTGTAAGTCTTCGCGAGTCCCTAATGAATCTCGCTTCATAACATGCAACTATGTAGAGGTGTACACTAGTAGGATCATAGACCATTTTTGCATTGCATTTCTTTTCCTTACTTTGTTTTCCTACGATACCTACTGAATACAAGTGGACTGTACTCACTCCTATTGTGCCCATTCGATGCAGATCCTAGTAAGAGTATGAAACATGGTGACTAATTTCATGCTAATCAGAGTTGGTGGTTCTAGGTACTGGCACGCTCTAGGGCTTTCAGAGTTGACTCCAGACCTCCTCTTATCTATTCTGATGTCTTTATTTATTTTTGAAGATAGACATTTGTACTTTTGGTATTTCAGATGTATTTATTAGATGCTCTACACTTATGACACCATACGTTGGGGATCTTATGTATTTCGTTTAGACTTCTGCTAAATTTTGCACATGTGTTGACCTAACTTTGTTCTAGAAGTCTCGTCTTGTCTTATATTATTATTATGTCAAATTTTCCTTCCTTTGGATGATTGGCTTATCTACCAAGGTTAAGTTGAGGTAGATGCCATCATGACCTCACTTTTTAGGTTATGACAAATTGGTATCAGAGTGCCAGGTTCACCGGTCTCATAAGTGTAAGAGCAGGATGTCTAGTAAAGTCTCGCAGATCGGTATGTAGATGTATGTATCTATCTTCGAGAGGCTATAAAATATCTTTAGGAAAAACCTCTCTAATCAGATTTCTTGTTGTACGGGTTATTCATACCCAATGTTTTAAACTTGTATTCCATTCTTTTCTGCGCAGAAGGTGAGAACTATATCCAAGAATGCTAGGGATGCTGAGCCAGCACCTGATATAGGAGCCTCGGTTAGTGGATGAGGCAGGGGTCGTGGTCGACCCAGAGGTAAAGGACGGGCACGAGAAGCTTCCCCAGCTAGAGGACATGCTAGGGAGGCCACTCTTGATCCTGAGGTTGAGTATGCTAGAGACGACTATCATACATGGGGTGCAGGTCTAGCTCAGGTCCCACAGAGTTCAATCGATACCCCAGTACTTCAGGATCTATTGATTCACCTCTTGAGTCATTTGGAGGGTGTTCCCTTGAGTGTACTCGTATTTCTCAGACTTCGAGTGGTGTTCCACCGTCTGTATCGGCATCTGCTTATGGGATTCCTATTTTAGGGGTACAACCATCATCTATAGTACCCCCACATATGGATTTATTGCCTACTAGACTTACTATTTTCCCAGTTGCTTTGGATAATGTGATGTCTTTTGATGATCAGAAGAGGTTTGAGAGGTTTATTTGCTTGGCTCCTTCCATGTTCAGTATTAGCGAAGAAGTCTATGAGTTTATGATTGAGTGTCGGGAGAAATTACATAATCTTGGATCTCTTGAGTCTTACGGAGTTGCATATACTACCTATCAGTTGACGAATATGGCCAGGGATTGGTGGAGGTCTCTATCCAGTTGTAGGCCTTTGGGTTTGTCTACTGTGACTTAGGCTCATTTTTCTAAGGCTTTTTTGGAGAGGTTTATGCCATACAGCTTGAGAGACCAGATGTGGGATGAGTTTGATCACGTGGAGTAGGGCTCTATGTCAATTGTCGAGTATAAGGCACATTTCCATGCCCTATACAGATATTCAACCACCAGTATTTCCACCGAGTCAGAGAGGATTTGGAAATTTGTGAAAGGGTTAGAGGGTCCTTATCAATTGGATACATCCCTAATGGTAGTTTTAGGGGCTTCTTTTTAGAGTATTCTTGATCATGCCAAGTTGACCGAGTCTATTACCTAGGCTACTCAGGGAGGCACCAAGAAGGTGCGCCATTAGAGAGAGTTTAGTGGACACGCCTCCTGAGGTAGAGATTTATTAAGTAGAGGTTCCCGTGGTTATCATGGTAGACCAGTTCAGGATTCTTTATACGGATCAAGTGGTAGACCTTCAGGTTCTGTGACTTCAAGTAGCCAGGCATTAGGTCCTGCTAGAAGAGATTCCAGCTTCAGTTCTTTGGGTTGGGGCGGTCATCCTAGTTCGTCTGTGCCTCCTCAAAATGAGTCAGGCCGTAGAGGATGCTATGTATGTGATGAGGTTGTCCATTTGGCTAAGGATTGTCCCCGATATGTGTATAGACCTACTCAGAAGGGATCTCAGCTTCAGCTTTGCCCTACTTATATTTGCAGCGAGAGGTGGTTCACAGAGTGGTAGGGGTAGTTCTAAAGGTGCTAGAGCACTACAGAGTGGGGTTACTCAGTCCGAGAGCATATGTGGATAGTGCTATGCTATACTTGAGAAACCTGAGACAAAGGCCTTAGATGCAGTCATTATAGATATTGTACCAGTTTGCTACAGATCTGCTTCCGTGTTATTTGACCATGGGTCTATATTCTCTTATGTGTCTACATATTTTGCTTCTAGTTTTGATACTTTGTTTGAGCCCCTTGCTATGCCTCTTTATGTATCTACCCCTGTAAAAGATTTTTTAGTGGTGGATTGGGTGTACCAATCTTGTGTAGTTACCTTTGAGGGGCGTGAGACTTGGGTAGATCTGATTATCCTAGATATCATTGACTTTGATGTTATCTTGGGCATAGAATTGTTATCTCTCTATTATGCTATTTTGGATTATTATACCAAGATCGTGACCTTAGCTACACTGGGTGTGCCAAGGATAGCTTGGAAGGGTACGTTTAATTCGGGTCTGAAGGGAGTTATATCTTTTTTACATGCTCGCCGCATGGTAGAAGGAGGGCGCTTGTCTTATTTGGCTTATGTTTATGATGTTAGTGTTGCCTCACCTCCTCCTATGGATTCTATTCAGGTTATTCGCAAGTTCATGGATATGTTTTCTATGGATTTACCTGGAATGCCTTCGGATTATGATATTAATTTTTCTATTGATGTGGAGCTGGGCACCAAGCCCATTTATGTTCCTCCCTATAGGATGGCCCCAGTTGAGTTGAAGGAGTAGTTGCAAGATTTGTTAAGTAAGTGGTTTATTATACCTAGTGTATCTCCTTAGGGTGGTCTTATCTTGTTTGTGAAGAAGAAGAACAGTTTTATGCCCATGTGTATTGACTATCAACAACTAAACAAGGTGACAGTTAAGAACAAGTGTCCTCTTCCTTGCATTGATGATTTGTTTGACCAACTTCAGGTGCTTTCCTGTTTTTTAAGATTGATTTGAGATCTGGTATCACCAGTTGAAGATTAAAGCTTTGGATGTTCTGAAGATAGCTTTTCTGACTTGATAAGGTCATTATGAGTTCTTGGTCATGTCTTTTGGGTTTACCATTGCCCCAACAACATTCCTTGAGTTGATAAACCGGGTATTTTGACCGTATCTCGGCTCCTTTGTGATTCTATTTATAGATGATATCTTAGTTTATTCCAAGAATGAGACCGATTATGTGAGACATTTAAGGACTATACATCAGAAATTATGTGATGAGAAGTTGTATGCCAAGTTCTCCAAGTGTTAGTTTTGGTTGGATTCTATCTCTTTCTTGGGTCATGTGGTGACCAAAGATGGTATTATGGTTGATCCGGCCAAGATAACGGCGATTCGCGATTGGGCTAGGACTACTTCTCCTATCAAGATTTATAGTTTTGTTAGTTTGAGGGGTTATTATCAGTGGTTTGTAGAGGGTTTCTCGTATTGCTGTTCCTTTGACCAAGTTGACTCAAAAGAAGGTTACTTTTCAGTGGTTGGATTCTTGTGAGGGGAGCTTTCAAAAGCTCAAGGAGTTATTGACTTCGTCTCCTATCTTGACTTTGCCCAAGGAAGGCATGGGTTTTATTGTCTTTTGTGATGTTTCTGGTATGGGTTTGGGTGCAATGTTGATACAGGAGTGTAAGGTGATTGCTTATGATTCTCATTAGTTGCCTCATGAGAAGAATTACCCTACCCATGATTTAAAGTTGGTCGTGGTTGTGTTTGTGTTGAAATTATGGAGGCATTACTTATATAGGGTCCATTGTGAGATTTTCTTGAATCATTATAGCCTTCAGTACTTCTTTGACCAGTGAGATCTTAATATGAGGCAGCGACGTTGGCTTGAGTTGCTTAAGGATTATGACCTCACTATTCTTTATCATCTGGGTAAGGCTAATGTAGTTGTGGATGCCTTGAGCTAGAAGACGACTGGTATGGGGAGTTTAGCTCATCTCTTGAATCAAGAGCGACCTTTAGCCTTAGAGGTTTAGTCTTTAGCTAACCATATGGTTAGGGTTTATATTTGGACACCCGAACGTGTATTAGCCTTTGTTGATGCTAGATCTTCTTTGATGGATTACATTCAAGCTAACCAATTTAATGATGATAGTTTGAGGGTGATTCGAGATACGGTGTTGAGTGGCGAGGCTAAGACGGTATCTCTTGATTCTGATGGTATTTTGAGGATTGGTGGCCGAGTTTGTGTGTCAAGAGTTGGCGGATGGGTAGGATTGATTTTGAAGGAGGCGCATTGTTCCAGATATTCTATTTATCTAGGAGCGACCAAGATGTATCGTGATTTAAAGCAGCATTACTGGTGGGGCAATATGAAAAAGGATGTAGCAGACTTGTATCTCATTGCTTATATTATCAGCAAGTGAAGTCCGAGCATCTGAGACTGGGTGGTTTACTTCAGAGATTACCCATGCCTGAGTGGGAGCAGATCACTATGGACTTCTTAAGTGGGTTGCCTCGTACTTCTCATGGTTCTGATAGCATTTGGGTCATCGTGGATCGATTGACCAAATCGGCCCGTGTCATTCCTATTCAAATCTCCTTCAGTGCCGAGAGGTCGGCTCATATATATGTTCGAGAGATAGTTTGTCTTCATGGAGTACCTGTGTCTATTATTTTAGACAGAGGTTTAGTGTTCACCTCTAGATTCTAGAGGACGTTTCAGGAGGAGTTGGGCACTTAGGTTGACCTTAGCACAACTTTTCACCCCCAGACTGATGGTCAGTCGGAGAGGACTATTCAGGTTTTAAAGGATATGCTTCGAGCATGTGTTATGGACTTCGGAGGTCAGTGGGGGCAACATTTATCCTTAGCAGAGTTTGCTTATAATAATAGCTACTATTCGAGTATTGAGATGGTACCTTTTGAGGTGTTGTATGGTAGGCATTTTCGATCTCTGATTGATTGTTTTGAGACTTCTGAGGCTAGACCCCGTGGTACCAACTTGCTTCACGAGTCTTTGAAAAGAGTTTGGGTGATTCAGGATAGGCTTAGGGAATCCCAGAGTAGGCAAAAGAGTTATGCTGACCGCAGGCTTCATGCCTTGAAGTTTGGGATTGGTCATTGAGTCTTCCTTCGAGTGCCACCCATGAGGGGCGTGATGAGATTCGAGAAGAGGGGCAAGCTTAGCCCCAGATATATCGGGTCATTTGTTGTTCTTCGGACAATTGGGGAGGTAGCTTATGAGTTGGCTTTTCCCCCAGACTTTTTAGCCGTTCATCCAGTTTTTCATGTATCTATGCAATGGCGCTATATACCGGATGAGTCTCACATGCTTAGTTGAGATTCAGTACAGTTGGATGAGAGGTTGGCCTTTGTTGAGGAGTCAGTTTCCATATTATCTAGGGATGCTAGACGATTGCGTTCTAGAGATATTCCTGTGGTTAAGGTTCAGTGGAGACACCATCCCGTTGAAGAGGCTACTTGGGAGGTCGAGTATGACATGCATAGTAGTTACCCCCGGCTCTTTATAGATTCAGGTATTCCCTTGCCTCTTAGTTCGAGGACGAACTAAAGTCTTAGTGGTGGATATTGTATTGACCTGATTCAAGAGATTTTCCTTTTTATGTGATTTGACCATTTTACCCTTTCCCATAGTTGCTACATGTTGATTTTGGGGTGTGGGATTGGTTGGCATGGTCCCCAATACATTCAGGAATGATTTGAAAGAGTTTGAGACTATTTGAGGCCTTAAAAGCCATTAGTTTGACTTTGGTCAACATTTGATGTTCTGATCACCGAATGGCAATTTGGACAGTTCTATTAGATTCAAAATTTTGGATTTGTGTTAGTAGCGGGGTTGGCTCGAGTTTAAAACCTTTATTTTGCATTTCGACCCTTCATTTGAAAACTAGTGAAATTTGCATAAAAGGAGTTCTGGGGGTTGATTTGTTGAAAACGATCCTTTTTGTGAAAATCTGATGTTGCCATTGAGTGCGGAACATCGGAAATATCCTAGTAGCATATATAGTTTATTTTTGTAGGATCCTGAATGAATCCCGAGGGTCTATTCAGAAACATTTTAACTTGCCAAAACTCAGCATTTTGCTGATATCTGGTCCAGACCCCACCCTTCTTCGCAAACGTGGAGAAGAAAGTAATCCTTCATCACGAACTCGATATGGCTATCACGAACACGAGGGTACGGGTCATGGACCTTTTCAAATGTGAAGCCCTGGACTCAAACGTGAAGGCCATTTATTGGCCTGGTCAATGTTGACCCTCGCGAATGCAAAAGGTTGACCTCATTCGCAAGGTACTGTTCACAAAAGTTTATAAATAGCTCAAAATTAAGATTTTACTCTATTTTTGGACCTCCAAGCCTTGGAAAAGATGATTTTACTTGGGTTTCTTCATCATTTTCATGTGGGTAACTTCTAGACTCATTTTTCCATTATTCCTATTGATTATGTCTGCAAAAACACTTTTAATCTCAATTTTGAAATGAATTTTTGAGGTTTTTGCCGGTAAAGCTTAAAAATGGTTTTTCTTCAATTTGGACCTCATTTTTAACTCATTTCTGCGTGGGTTTTCAACTGTAGACTCCTATAACCTTGGGGAATGTGTTTCTAAAATAATATTCCAGTTTTATCCCTTTTATTTTCGAACTCATTTTTTGAATCCGTTTTGGACCCATCTTAAATATAGTCAATATGGGTATCATTAGCTTCCTTTTAATTAGTAGATGTTATATTTAAATGTTTTAGTTTATTTTGAGATCGTTCATAAGGGGAAAGATCCATGTTAAAGGACTTTAAGCTTGGATTTCGATGCTTCGAGGTAGGTTATGGCTTAACTTTTTTCAGACTAGGATGGATAGTTAATAAATAAGTAAAGCATGTCATGGGTTTGGTAAAATAACTATGAGAATTGTATTTTGAGATTATTATTACTGTTGTGTGTCCATGTGGGGGCATATATTCTTGTTGTTGTTGACTTGTGATATTATATATTGCGTGTTGTCCGTGTGGGGCTTTATTTGATATCATTGGTCTTATTTGTGTATTTAAATGCTTTTAGTCTTAATGAGATGTTGTGCGGGGGATTGAATAGATAATATAGGCCTTATTCAGTACTGTTTGCCTTTATCATGATAGAAATGTCCGAGCCATGGGTAAATATGATATTAATGATGTCTTACATGCATATTTATTCCAATGGTGCCTAACTAGAACTAATATCATGAATTGTTGACATATTGAGTTGATTTTTGATCTCACTTATACACGTATTGAATGGATTGGTTATCTTCATACTGATTGATTGTGAGCATATTATCCTCATTTCATACATACACATTTATGAAATATCGGTACCATTAAGGAATATTGTTTTGAAATAAATGAGACATTTTCATGAAAACCTTGATCCATGAACACAAGTAAGAGAGGTGGGTTGAGATTTTGAGATAGTATATGGGTTGCGAACCCCCCATGGGTCCTATTTTGAGAGCAGTGGGGCTCGGTAGGTATATACAAAAAGCCATATGATGACCTTCAAATCATTCACTTCATCATCATTGCATTTCACATACATATGCATATTCAGTGTTATCTTTATGTTTCTTGATGTGTAATCAGTTTCTATTTACCTTCTTGATTATTTGCTTTCTTTTAATTTCATAGTTATATTAGAATTGTTAGTGGATACAGTGTGAGCTACCATTTGGGAACTTTTCTACTTGCAGGGGAACGTGCTCATAGTACTTTCTTTACTTGTATTATTCTCTACTTTGCTCAATCAGTCTATGATATCTACTGAGTACAAGTGGACCGTACTCACTCCAACTGTGCTCTTTCAGTGTAAATCCTAGTACAAGTATGACATGCATGGCCATTTTTATGCTGATCAGAGTTGGTGGTTCGAGGTACTGGCACGCTCTAGGGCTATTTTGATGTCTTTATTTATTTTTGGAGACAAATATTTGTACTTTCGGTCTTTTGGATGTATTTATTAGATATTCTACACTTATGATACCAAATGTTGAGAATTTTATGTATTTTGTTCAGACTTCCGCTAAATTTTGCATATGTGTTGACCTGACTTCGTTCTAGAAGTCTCGTCTTGTCTTATATTATTATTATTTTGAATTTTCCTTCCTTTGGATGATTGGCTTATCTACCAAGGTTGGATTGGGGTAGACGCCATCATGACCTTATTTTTTGGGTCGTGACACTCTTATATTGCGATATGATTACCGATAGACTCATATTCTCATGTAAAGCGTAAGTTTGATAGACTATGGATATCTGAGGTGGCTCTTAAGAGGAAAGTTATGGTGTGAGGGTTTGTGGTGCATTTATTCAGCCTTCGAGGTAGGTTTTGGTTTACACTTTCTAGACTTGGATTGAGTAATAATTTATTATATAATGCATGTTATGAATTGGGCAAAATGATGAGATTAGGATCTTTTTAGGTTTAGTCAATTTATTCCTACTCGGACCCGCCGTACTTCCTTTGACTACTCCTGAGATATAGTGGAAAGATTTTTTTGTGGTGGAGAGTGGGGAGTGAAAAGACCAATGCAGCAGAGATGAATTGTTATTGTAAAATCTGAGTTGTGATTAGCTGATAGCTGCTAGATGATTTGAAATGTCTCTTTGTTAAGTATTAACCTGTTCTATGTATTATATCATACCTTGATGTGTTATTTGTCAAGATGGGAATCATATTAAAAATAAACTGCTTTGCAAAGGTAATGTGATTTAAATGGGCATTGTGATGAAAATAATATACGTAAATTAGGAAATGAGTCGAGATAGCATCACATCCAAACACACGTTTGTATGCATAATTTTTACAGCATACTGTCACATTCACTTCAGAAAATAAAATTGTATTCATAATATTGATTAAAAAAAATCTCATTCTTCAGGAGTGGAATATATCTAAACGTGCCTTCAACATATCAAGAAAATCGAGGCACATATATGATGTAAAAAATTCTTCTCTAACACTGTTTCAGTTATAATCACAGCAAGCCTATAAAAATATTATCACTTCCAGTGATTATAGGCATAAATAAATCTAATAATAGCTAGATTTAGAAAATATTGTCACTCTAGTGGTCATATATTTCCTTCTGTGAATTCTGCTAAAGTTTAAATGTATCTTTTCTAAAAAAAATATACTCTCTCTATATAGTAAGTCATTTGGTACTAGGGATAAGGGATAACTAATTTCAAAATTAATATTACAATAAGTTTGTCTCATGTTTGGTTGGGATAAATCGTGGGATAACCTATCCGAAATTAGTTATCTCGAAATCGTAGTGTTATTTTTATCCCACATTAAGAATGAAATAACAATTCTGAAATAGGTAATTTTGGAATAAGTTATCCCAAAATAACTTATTCCTCAACCAAATGAGCCCTAAAATGATAAAGAGTATTCCAACTTGCATGTACTTTCTCCGTTTCATTTTACTTGGTACATATATTAAAATTAGTTATTTCAATTTACTTATTCAATTTATGAAATTAAGATAATTTTATTTTTTTCATCTTTTTATTTTTAATATTAAATAACTACATAAAGTAATAAAAATTAAATTTAAAGTTTCAAAATATTATTTATGATGTTAATTTGATAAAATATATCCATAATTTAAATTTTTATTAAAGGGTGTGTCAAGTCAATAAAAGTCAAATAAAATAAAATGAAGTATAAAGTTTCAAGTCTAATGAAGACTGAGAGCTCTTATGTGTCAATGAGGTTAGCAAAACTACTCTTTTATATGTCAGCACAGGCTGAGAACTCGTAGCAGTAGTTTGGTCAAATTGCTTCTAATACAACAAAATTGAATTTCAAACGAATCAAAATTG
This sequence comes from Capsicum rhomboideum, assembly GCA_031232105.1. Lineage (NCBI taxonomy): Eukaryota > Viridiplantae > Streptophyta > Magnoliopsida > Solanales > Solanaceae > Capsicum > Capsicum rhomboideum. The sequence goes on along the minus strand of CP124715.1, from coordinate 110,936,337 downwards.
TTATGTAATATGAATGTCATGTGACATATATATGTGTGAATGTTATTAATGAGAGATAAGATTTAGTAGGCAAATTGAACTTGAACACCAAAAGTTACTTAACTTTTTCAAATTGGATTTGAATACCAAGAGTTCTTAGCCAAATTGGATTTGAACAACAAAGTTACTTGGCCAAATTGGTATCCAAGTTACATGCTTATAAATAGGCATCTTAATGTATTTGTAAATATACAAGAAGTGAAAACAAGTACTACTATTTCATTCTCTAAAGTTGTTTCTTTCTTTATTAGTTTGATATTTTATCTTTATTTTATAACATGCTATCAGCACGAGAATCTACCATCTCAAGATAAGGCTAAGGTATGACTAAGGTATTTTCGATTGGGGTATGATATTAGTGGTAATCTCTGTCCATGAAAAAATTTTCTTAGACAAAATTTGAACTTTGAATTTATACTTAGTTGCTCACCTTTATTGATTTAATTATTGGTCATCATGGAAGGTTAGTTTGCAATATATAATTCATATATATATATTCCTTCTTGGTTAGCATGCCATAGGACAAGTTTGGTTGGCATAGTATTATTCTTCTTGTTAAATTTAATCGTGTATAAGTACTAAATCTAATACTATTGAAATCAGTATTATAAGTTTGATTAGAATGGTGAGAAAATCTCTTTCACTGTCTTAATGTACGTTATTGTCTGGTAAAACAGATGTACGCAAGTGAATCCCAAATAGTTGATTTCATGTTTAATTTTCTTTTGATAATATTCCTTTTAAGCCTCAAGGGTGAATCCTGTTATACTTTGGTTTAATATACGTTTATAGGTAAGACGGTGGATTCAAGCTCTATCACCTTAAAAGGGTAAGACATTGGGTTAGAGTCCCAGTGCACCATGATGATAATATATTGGGTTCAAGTCCCATCGATCTATGGCCTAATGAACTTTTATTTTGATAAGACGTTGAGTTTGAATCTCGATGCACCATATTGATGATATAATGTTGACTAAGGCAAAATTTTGATGAAAAGTCATTAAATATGCTCCATTCCCTAAAGTGAATGTGGTAGCAATGCATAATATGTTTGAAAGAAGACATGTGATTAAATTTATGAATATGAATATGGATGTAGCAAAGGACAAAACCTTTTGTTACATTATATGTACGCCTAGATTTGCTCATGAATGAGCAATATCTTGAAAGACATTCTAAGCTATCATAATTTGATAGGCTTAAGGCACATTCATAGTCCATTCCTGGGGAATGAGAATTTTGATTGTTAAAACTACAGATCCATTCCCTGGGGTGAATGTGATAGGAGTAACACCTCCAAAAGAGGTAGAATAATTAAGAAGAAATATTATGAAATATACTCCAAAAAAGTAAATTTGAAAATTTATTCATGTTATAGTAAATCTAAAATTTACTAAAGAAAAAATCCTATGTCATGGTAAACTTGGAGTTTACTAGTACAAATAAGTTCATAAGTTAGCGTGAACGATTATGACCTTCCGAAGATGTGCACTGAGTATTGACATGTAATGAAGAACTGAAAGATTCTTTAATAATAGTTGTATGTTGCTTGTTCTCGGGATAAGTTGGTTGGATCAACTAATATTGGGATTGGATCCCTTAAAATTTGGAAAGTATAAAAGGTGACTATGGGCCCGTTCACCTGTCATGTGATATAAAGGTGACTATGGGCCCGTTCACCTGTCATGTGATATCTTAAATAGATGCATCTATAAAATGATCACATGTACGTTTGTTGTCAACCAACAGTTTAACATTCATAAAGTTGCTTGCTCAATATAAATTGAGTTAAGAACATAATTTTCAGATTGTGTAATCAAGACAATTCATCTTGATAATGTTGGTTTGGCGTTGAATGCCTCCAATAAATAGTTGAATCATTGCTTATGAAAACAAAACTTCATATGATTGGTCTGAAATTTGATAATCACATATTATAACACTTATATGCATTAGACCAATAAATTATGGTTAATTTTCCCCTCTCAATTGGTTCAAGGTCAAGAATCAAATATTTCATCTAGTAATTTTTGATATGCGGTATATGAGTAATGAATATACCATGATGCACAAAGATGGATTCCTCAAAGAAGATAGAGGAGGTATGTTAGTTTTCCTAACATAAAGGGGAGATAACAAGCAACTATGAAATATGTTAGAAATTATAATCAGATCCTCATTCAGAAGATAATTCAAGTTCAAATGCTAGGAGCATTTGCTGACCCAAAGTTGATTTCATATTTAGCTGTAAATGCTCCAATTGAATGTCTTTGAAGGACAAAGTCTACTACATGCATGAATCATAGTAGATCATAATCGGTTTCAAATAAGATAATCCTTGAAAAAGATAAGGAACAAATGATCATAATAAGGAAAAGATGTGTTTTCGAAGAGCTTACGACATAACACTTCATGAAACCTTATGAGAGGGTTCAGGTACCTGAAAATAATGAAGTGATGAGATCTCAAACTATTATGTCACATTGTGAACCAATACAAAATGATATACCGTCGATGATATCTTTGATACAGTATGGCGCACTATTGCAAAGGGATTGTGAGGATCTGAATTCTACGTTTATTTAAGCATACTGACGTAGAAATATTTATCAAGTGACATGGAAGGATGCATCTTGGTAAGCTTAAAACTTATTTGATTTGCAGTCCGGACACTATAAGATGTCACATATAAAATGATTGAATATTGTCACTTGACAAAATCTGTATGAAAAGCCCTGAAGGATTCAAAATGCCTGAAGCATATAAAAGTTTCTGGGAAACTTGTTTATAATACTTATAAGAGGTAAATTGGTGATTTGAATATTATTCGAACTCTTGGAGAGTTTTCAAAAGCGATAAATTATCTGGTGAAAGAAGTTGAAATGAGAAACATGCAGAAATGAATGGTCATTAAGTACCATAGCTTGTGCAATTGATGCATTTATACATCTTGCTATAACTATGAGCATGGTATAGTTTTACTCCTACATGGAGATAGTGAATTAAGATCACTTGCATATAGCAAATAAAAACCCATGTATGGAAGTGTTTATCCTAACGAATATTTTTAAGCTTTTGAATATACAAGATATTCATATGGTCGATATAAGGATTCGATATAGACATATTATCTATTGCCATGAAGGGTTAATGTCATACCATGCTATTTTACATGATAGTCTAATCATATTGAGATAATAGCTATTCATGAAGCAAGTCGAGAATCATGCATGACCCAGCTAAAGGGAAGATTCATAAAAAGAGATAGAATGAAGCACATTTCACCAAAAGCTTTTCTACACACATGAACTCCAAAAGAATGGTGATATCAACGTGTTACAGATTCGTTCGAGTGCTAATATGATTGATTCATTCACAAAGTATCTACATAATGCAACTTTCTAGAAGATGATGCATAAGATTGAAATGTGAAGATTCAATTTATGTATTGATGTTCTCATCAGGGGGAGTTAATACGCGTTGTACTCTTTTTCCCTCACAAGGTTTTGTCTCATTGAGTTTTCCTTGTAAGGTTTTTAATGAGGCAACACTAAGGGTGTATTACAAGATGTGTGTACTCTTTTTCCTTCACTAGGCTTTTTCTACTGAATTTTTCTAGTAAGGTTTTAATGAGACACATTATCTATTAATGGACATCCAAGGGGGAGTGTTATGTAATATGGATATCATGTGACATATGTATGTGTGAATGTTATAAATGAGAGATAAGAGTTAGTAGGCAAATTGAAATTGAACATTAAAAGTTACTTATTCAAATTGGATTTGAATACCAAAGTTACTTGTTCAAATTGGATTTGAACACCAAAGTTACATGGCCAAATTGGTATCCAAGTTGCATGCTTATAAATAGGCATCTTAGTGTATTTGTAAATATACAAGAAGTTAAAATAAGTACTACTATTTCATTCTCTAAAATTGTCTCTTTCTTTATTAGTTTGATATTTTATCTTTATTTTATAACAAAAATTCAATATTGTACTTCTCTTTTAACAATTAAAAGCTAGTTGTTAAGTAAAATAATCAAATTCAATTACTTTGTTAACATTGAGAGAAAATAGTAGGTAAAGATAGAGTTGCTTGACTAATAAATATTAAATCTTTGTTTTTAATTTTAAGATTATGGATTCAAGTTATAAAAAATAAAAAAGGTGAAAGTTTTTAAGAAAAGGTGTGAAAAAAAAATAAAATTGTAATGCAATTCCTGTGGCTAATTAATACATTTTGCACGAAGGAATGCTTGATTGCAAGCTTACTTTAAAAAAAAGATATATTAAATATTTAATGAATATCCATAATATTTAAAAATCAAACTTCCCCCTCAACTTTGAATAATAAGCATTTCCTCCTTTTACTTGATAATATCTATTTTAACGTTGACATTTGTAATATCTTCTTATGTTATACATTATTTATTTTAGTCAAGTATTTATATATATTTTATTCAAATTCTTTAGTATTATAAGTAGAATAATTTTTTTAATGAACTTGCCACAAAAGCTAATGCTATTTTTTATGATTGTTATTTTATTGAGATAAGGCGCAAATATCCCCCCACCCCCCAAACTATACTTGAAGTTGCTATGACATACCTATTACCCCTCCTAAACTCATTTTTTCTGTATTTTTGTGAGTCTTTTTGCTGACGTGGTTGTCAAGTATCAGAATATTTTTATACTCACACAAAAGGAGTACAAAAATATTTTGATACTTGGTAGCCATGTCAGCGAAAAAGAGCACAAAAATACAGAAAAAATAAATTTAGGGGGTAATAGGACTCCCATAAAGTTTAGGTGTGTCGTAGCAACTTCGGGTATAGTTTAGGGGGTACTTGTACCTTATCTCTTATTTTACTACATGCATTAAGTATGTATATGTGTATATATACATATGTATGCACATGTATGTGTGCATATTTAAATTTCGCTCTTATTTTCTATTGTTTATATAGATAAATGAGTTTCGATTGTCACTAATGAATAAATAATAAATTAAAATTTATTTACAATATAAGTAAATAAATTAAAATTTATTTACAATATAAGTAAACTTTTGAAATTAATTTGTTATAAAATATATCTCCATTTTTACTATATATTATTGTATTACAAGCATTGGAATATGTTTATATAGTTATTTTTTATTTGTTATTTTCACTAGTATAAATATATATTATAGTTTAAATTATTATTAATAAATTAATTTCATTATCTTGGTTATTTATTCCATTTAGAACATCATTAACTTATATAATAAATATATGTTTCTCACTTTTCTTTTTCTCGTTTAGAAAATAATATTTCTTTTTATTTAAAGAAATTTACTATACATATGAAAAAATAAAAAAATATCATGATTTTAAAGAGGTAAAGAAAAAATAAAGATTAATAGTGTAAGGGTAAAGTTGAAGGGGGAAAATGACTTTTACCCTTTATACTCCTTCTATTCCATATTATTTGTTCACATTGCTAAGATATTTATCTTAACGGAAAAGGATCAAAACTACCCCTGAATTATTCGAAATGGAGCAAAAATATCTTCTATTTGTTTTTGGTCTCAAAAATATTTCTCCATTTATTTTTTGGCTCAAAAATACCCCTCCGTTTATTTTTTGGCTCAAAAATGCCCCTCACTTTAATGGAGTGCCACCAAGCACACCACGTAAAAAAAAAATGCTACATGAACAGTCCACGTCAGCATCTCATTTATGGAAAAGGGCCAAAACCACCCATGAACTATCCGAAATAGAGCAAAAATACCCCTCTATTTGTTTTTTGGCTCAAAAATACCCCTCCATTATTTTTTGGTTCAAAAATACCCCTCACATTAACAGAATGCCACCAAGCACACCACGCGAAAAAAATTATCACATGGTCAGTCCACGTCAGCGTCCCATTTAATACCCAATCAGCAAATTTAAACATCTAACTTAACAACCATTTAATACTCGTATCCGATCCGTCTTCAAAAAAATCAATACGTCCTTATAAGTAAAGGGTAAAGATAGATCCACCCTTTATTTCACTTGAACTTGCAAAACAAAAAAAAAATTCGATACAAACTAGGAATTCTGAAGGAAAAAAAAACTCTTAATACATGGGTTGAAACTCGACCAGTCTTTATCACATAAAAGAATATGTGAGAGTTATACCCATATACTAAGAACTTTCTTTTCCCTCAGAATCTCTAGTCTCCATCGATTTTTTTTTAGTACAGTTTAAGTGAAATGAAGGGTAGATCTATCTTTGCGCTTTACTTACGAAGACTGATCGGATACGAGTATTAAATAAGTTGTTAAGTTGGATGGTTAAGTGGGTCGGCTGGCTATTAAATGGGATGCTGACGTAGACTGGCCATGTGATAATTTTTTTCACGTGACGTGTTTGGTGGCACTCCGTTAATGTGAGGGGTATTTTTGAGTCAAAAAATAAATTGAGAGGTATTTTTGAGCCAAAAAATAAATAGAGGGGTATTTTTATTCCATTTCGAATAGTTCAGGGATAGCTTTGACCCTTATTCATAAATAGGATGCTGACATAGACCGGTCATGTGACATATTTTTTCACGTGGTGTGCTTCGTGGCACTCCATTAAAGTGAGGGGCATTTTTGAGCCAAAAAATAAATGGAGAGGTATTTTTGAGCCAAAAAAATAAATTGAGGGGTATTTTTGAGCCAAAAAACAAACGGAGAAGTATTTTTTAGCCAAAAAATAAACGGAGGATATTTTTACTCCATTTTGGATAGTTCAGGGATAGTTTTGACCCTTTTTCATTATATTAAATTACTTACTCCCTCCATTCATTTTAACTTATTACTTTTTGACATGACACACATTAAGAGAATAATTATTGATATGACTATTTTATCATATTATCTCTACTAATTAATATTTAAAGTAATATATTTTGAAAATAATTTGAAGAATAAATAATTAATATTAAGGATAAAATAGAAATTTTTTTTTGTCTTTTCTTGATATGCTAAAAATGACAAGTAAAATAAAAATTCAATTAGAAAAATTATAAAAAGTAAAAACTAACGGTGGAAGTACTAATTTACAAAGTGAAGATGAAATTAATCAATTTATTTTTCATTTTGCTCTTTTAATTACTAATTCTTTTTGACGTATACTCTAAAAAAAAATTTACAAAAATTTATTATTAATTTTAATATTGATGAACAAGAAATATAAATAGAATTTATTAACAACAAATTTAAAATAAACTAATAAGAATATCTTTCTGTTTATAATTTCTTAAGGTAGAGAGGAAAGTAGACAAACACTCTCTTCATTCATCTTTACTCATGTCATATACTAAAAATAATTATTGAATTTTATTTATTTAATTTTATTATATTACTTTTTGTATATACTTGTAGATAAAAATGAATCGAGGAAGTAACAAAATAAATGAAGTGATAAGGATAAAAGCTGTGGAAGGCCGTGAAGAGAGAGGTTGCGTGCATGTATGAACCAAATATCACGTCCTTTTGCGGTTTTCAAGACTCAAAGCAACAGAGTCACTCTGTCTAAAGTGAATAAATGCAATGTGGACCCCACTTCTCCTAGGGATAATTACTACGTTTCATTTGCCTTTCAAATTTCAACCAAAAACTAGCGAAAAAAGAGTTAGCCTTTCAAATTTATGCCGAACGTCTCTTTAATACTCTTTGACCCGGAGTGTGATCACACTATTGTTCGTACAATGTTTTATATACGCCCTGTTGTGTAATAAATGAATGTCCATGTGTCAATTATTGATGTGCTCAGGTTTTGTCATCATCGTTAATGTAATATTGGTGACCAAGTTATTAAACTTGGTGGTCAAGTATTATTTGGCTTATATATATAGCCTGCCTTATGTACACATAAAGTATGGAGATTAATGAATAAAGGGAAAAACAATAACACTTGCAATCTGTTCTCCCTTTTTATTCCTTGTTATTATTTAGTTCTAGTTTTAATTATATAATAATATATTATTAATACGAGACTCTGCCATTTTGAGCAAATACTTTTTCAGGTAATAAAGATAAGAACTTATTTTTTCTAAAATAATGTCAAATCTATTTAAAGGTGAATTTGTTGTCCTGGATATATCGGGCAAAACCTACTTATCTTGGACATTTGATGCCGAAATCAATTCGAATGCGATGAGTCTGGCAAACACCATCAAAGATAAGAACCAGGCTTCAAATCAATACCGTGCCAAAGCTATGATATTTCTCCGTCATCACCTCGATGAAGGATTAAAAATGAAATATCTCACTATTAGGGATCTTCTTATATTGTGGAATAATTTGAAAGATAGATATGACCACCTGAAGATGGTCGTTCTTCCACAGGCACATTATGAATGAACCTATTTGAGATTACAAGATTTTAAAGATATAACTGCGTATAGTTCTGCTATGTTTAGAATTAAATCACAGTTAACTCTATGCGGAGAAAATATCACAGATCATGATATGTTGGAGAAAATATTCTCCACCTTCCCTGCCTCAAGTATGCTCCTCCAGCAGCAATACCGAGAAATAAGATTTAAAAAGTATTCTAAATTAATTTCACATCTCCTTGTTGCTGAACAACATAATGATCTTTTGATGAAAAACCATGAAAGTCGACCTCCTGGTACTGCTCCATTTTCTGAAGTAAATGCTGTAAATTTTCACCAATCTAGGCGTGAAAGAGGTCCTGGCCCCAGTCGTGGTCGTGGTCGAGGAAGAAATTTCAATCATGGTGATCGTCTTGCACTGAATAATAACCCTCAGCACCAGCAGTGTAAAAAGAAGGGTGAAAAGTCTGAAGCGGTGCAAAGGAAAAATACAGAAACTAGATGGTATCGGTGTGGAGGAAAAGGGCACTGGTCACGTACTTGTCATACGCTAAGACACCTGGTTAAACTTTATCAGGCATCTCTCAAGAAGGTAGATAATACTGCAGAAGCAAACTTTATCTCTGAAGATAATGTTGAGCCTATGCAGTTAGACGTTGCAGATTTCTTTGAATTTTCTGAAGGAAATATAGATCACCGTGTCAGTGACGAATCTGTAATAGTCTAAGTATTTTACTTTTCTGTTAGTTGTATTAGTTTACGTTTCAGTTAGTTGTGTTTCTCTAGACTTGTAAATAAATAAAGTTATGTAATATGTTGTTTGCTGGTAATACTATAATATTTACTTTGTTTATATTTTCATCTTGAAGAATATATGGATACTCCTCAAATTTTATTTGGATCAATGATCGATAGTGAAGATATTTTTGTAATTGATAGTGGAACAACGCATGCCATATTTAAAGATGAGAAATACTTTTCTTAGTTGCTTAGAAGAAAAACAAATGTTACAACAATTTTTGGTAATTCAAAATTGATTGAAGGCTCCGGAAGAGCTACTATATTTCTGCCTAAGAAGACGAAACTTGTTATAGAAGATGCACTATTCTCTTCTAAATCCCCAAGAAACTTATTAAGTTTTAAAGATATCCGCCGAAATGGATATCATGTTGAGACAGTAAATGAAATGAATGTTGAATATCTTGGCATTACCAAAAATGTCTCAGGCCAATAATATGTATTGGAGAAATTGCCAACTTTGTCTTCTGGCTTATACTAGGCCAAAATTAGTACAGTTGAAGCACACTCTATCATAAACCAGAAGTTTACTGATTTGAATACCTTTGTGCTTTGGCATGACCGAATGGGTCACCCTGGATCAATAATGATGAGACGAATCATTGAAAATTCAAATGGGCATTTGCTAAAGAACCTGAAGATTCTTGTAAGTAATGAATTTTCGTGTGCTGCTTGTTATCAAGGCAAATTGATAACTAAGCCATCGCCACTGAAGGTTGGGGTCGAACCCCCTCTTTTTCTAGAACGTATACATGGGGATATATGTGGACCTATTCACCAATCTAGTGGGTCATTTAAATACTTTATGGTCCTAATAGACACATCTTCAAGATGGTCTCATGTATGCCTCTTATCGTCTCGCAACCTGGCGTTTGCGAAATTATTGGCACAAATAATACGATTAAGGGCGCAATTTCCAGATTATCCTATTAAGGCTATTCGCCTCAATAATACTGGAGAATTTACATCCCAAGCTTTTGATAATTATTGTCTATCAGTTGGGATAAGAGTTGAACATCCTGTCGCTCATGTTCATACTCAAAATGGCCTTGCTGAGTCATTTATTAAGCGTCTACAATTGATAGCAAGACCACTACTTATGAAAACGAAATTGCCCACTACTATTTGGGTTCATGCTATCTTACATGCAGCATCACTTGTTCGTCTCATACCGACTCATTATAAAAAATACTCTCCGTCACAATTAGTCTTTGGTCATGAACCAATTATTGCTCATCTACGAATATTTGGTTGTTTTGCATACGTGCCAGTAGCACCACCACAACGCACTAAGATGGTCCCCCAGAGAAGGTTAGGAATATATGTTGGGTTTGAGTCACCCTCCATAATTCGCTATCTTAAGCCATTGACGGGAGATTTATTTACTACTCGATTTGCAGATTGTCGATTTGATGAAATAAATTTCCCACAATTAGGGGGAAAGAAACAGGAACTCAAAAGAGAAATTACGTGGAAAGTTTCATCATTATCTCATTTTGATCCACGTACCCCCATATGTGAACATGAGGTCCAGAAGATCATTCAGTTACAGAAAATAGCAAATCAAATGCCAGATGCATTTACTGATTTGAAAAGGATAACTAAGTCATATATCCCTGCAGTGAATGTGTCTGCCTGAATTGATGTCCCAAAAGGACCATCCGCTAGTGTCATAGATTCTGAATCCCAAACACGCCTGAAGCGTGGTAGACCATTGGGTTCGAAGGATAAAAATCCTAGAAAAAGAAGCACAAAAAATGATAAAAGTGACACTATAAAAGAATCTCATGAAGAGACTCAAGATCTGATTAATCCTGATATTCCTGAAGAAAACAGTGAACCCGAGATTCAAGTGAATGAAGAACTTTCAATGAGTTCTACCGGTGATGAGATAAATTTAGATCGATCAAAAATTATGGTGGATAATATTTTTGCATATAATGTCGCACTTAACATTATGCAAGACAGTGAGGACCTTGAACCTCTATCTGTTGAAGAATGTCGACAAAGAAATGATTGGCCAAAATGGCAAGAGGCAATTCAATCAGAATTGAACTCACTTGCTAAACGTGAGGTTTTTGGACCTGTAGTCCAAACCCCTGATGGTGTAAAACCAGTTGGCCATAAATGGGTCTTCGTGTGTAAAAGAAATGAGAGAAATGAAATTATAAGATACAAGGCATGCCTTGTTGCACAAGGATTCTCTTAAAGACCAGGAGTCGACTACGAAGAAACATATTCATCCGTTATGGATGCAATAACATTTCGATATCTCATCGGTTTAGTTGTACATGAAAATCTTGAAATACATCTAATGGATGTGGTTACAACTTATCTTTATGGTTCACTTGATAATGAAATTTATATGAGGATCCCAGAAGGATTAAAAATGCCTGAAACATATAGTTCAAAGTCTCGGGGACATGTGTTCAATCAGATTACAAAAATCGTTATACGGTCTAAAACAATCACGGCGTATGTGGTATAATCGCCTTAGTGAGTACTTGATAAATGAAGGGTATATAAATGATGTCATATGTCCTTGTATTTTTATCAAGAAAACAACATCAGAGTTTGTTATACTCGCTGTTTATGTTGATGACATAAATCTCATTGGAACTCCAGAAGAAGTCCAAAAGGCAATTGAATATCTACAGAAAGAATTTGAGATGAAAGATCTTGGAAAGACAAAACTTTGTCTTGGTCTGCAAATTGAGCATTTAGCAGACGGGGTCTTCATCCATCAATCTACCTATACTGAAAAGGTTTTGAAATAATTTTACATGGACAAAGCACATCCATTAAGTACTCCAATGGTTGTTCGATCACTTGAAGTGAGTAAAGACCCGTTCCGACCTCCAGAAGAGAATGAATAGATTCTTGGTCCTGAAGTACCATATCTCAGTGCTATTGGTGCACTTATGTATCTTGCTAATGCCACAAGGCCTGATATAGCATTTTCTGTTAATTTACTAGCAACGTATAGTTCTTCCCCTACACGTAGACATTGGAACGGAATCAAGCATATATTGCGATATCTAAAAGGGACTATTGATATGGGTCTGTTTTATACTAACAAAGATAGTGCCGATCTTTTTGGTCATGCAGATGCAGGTTATTTATCTGACCCACATAAAGCTCAATCGCAAACAGGCTATGTGTTTACATACGGAGATACTGCTATATCATGACGATCTACAAAGCAGTCTATTGTTGCTACTACTTCTTCAAACCATCCTGAGATGATATCTATCCATGAAGCAAGTAGAAAATGTGTATGGCTGAGATCAGTGATACATTTTATCAAAAAGAAATGTGGACTGGAGTGTGATATCAAGGTACCCACAATTCTATTTGAAGACAATGCTGCATATATAGCTCAATTAAAAGGAGGCTTCATAAAAGGAGATAGAACGAAACACATCTCGCCAAAGTTATTATTCACACATGATCTCCAGATGAATGGTGACATTGATATACAACAAATCCGTTCAAGTGACAATCCAACAGATTTATTCACTAAATCTTTACCAACTTCAACTCTTGAGAAGATGGTACACAAGATTGGAATGCAAAGACTGAACCATTTGTATCGAGGTCTTCATCAGGGGGAGTAAGGATACGCATTGTACTCTTTTTTCCTTAACCAAGGTTTTATCCCACTGAATTTTCCTGGTAAGATTTTTAATGAGGCAACACTTAAATGCGTATTCACTAGCTTTTCTTTTACATGAACATCCAAGGGGGAGTGTTGTGTAATAAATGAATGTCCATGTGTCAATCATTGATGTGCTCAGGTTTTGTCACCACCGTCAATGTAATATTGGTGACCAAGTTATTAAACTTGGTGGCCAAGTATTATTTGGCTTATATATATAGCCTGCCTTATGTACAAATAAAGTATGGAGATTAATGAATAAAGGGAAAAACAATAACACTTGCAATCGGTTCTCCCTTTCTATTCCTTGTTATTGTTTAGTTCTAGTTTTAATTATATAATACGCCCTTTTTTTAAAATATAATTAATAAAAATAATTTAATAAAATAGACATATAATAAATATTTTTTTTAAAAAAATGTTAAATACAAATGGGCCAAGTAAATGAAACACATGGAATATTTAACTTTGGCGAAATATTGTACGAACACACGGTCATGAACACACGGTCTTTTGATACAACGGACGAAATATTTTATGAAATTAATTATTTCACTTTTTATATGAAATACTTAATTTTATCTTTTTTTTAAAAAAAAATTAATATTTTAAAATTAGTTAATATTTCAAATTAAATATAAAATTAAATTAATCTCAAATTTATTACGTACTTTTTATCCAATATAAAACGACTTGTTGTAAAATAAAGACAAGGTATTAAACTAAGAGTAATGAAAACAAGTAAAACACAACTAGAGAAAATGGGAGCGGTAGTACGATTCTTTCATATATTGATTCATTTATTGGTATATATTTGTTACAAGGAAGAAGCTTTATATATAGGTCATCCTTGGCTACTACTCATGCTACAGTACTAGTGACAAAAGTACTTGAAAGCCAAGTAAATAACTTGGCCGCTACTTCTTGTTACATGGTTTATTCACATATTTCACAATACTCTTCCTTGGATATTCATGTAAAAGAAAATCTAATGAATACGTACTTATGTGCTGCCTCATTGGAAATCTTACCAGGAAAAATCCTTTGGGATAAATTTTGGTTAAGGAAAATGAGTACATCGCGTATTCTTACTCCCCCTGATGAAGACCACGAATTAAATGGTTAAACCTTCACATTCCAATCTTTTGTTCATCTTCTCTAGGATTGAAGTTGGTAAAGATTTAGTGAACAAATCTGCTGGATTATCACTCTGCTGGATTATCACTTGAATAGATTTGTTGTACATCAATAATTTAATATCACCATTCTTCTGAGATCACGTGTGAAGAATAATTTTGGGGAGATGTGCTTCGTTTTATCTCCTTTTTATAAAGCCTCATTTTAATTGGGTTGTGCATGCAAGATTGTCTTCGTACAGGACTATGGGTACCTTGATATCACACTACATGCCATATCTCTCTTTGATAAAATGTATCACTGATCTCAATCATACACATTCTCTACTTGCTTCATAAATAGCTATTATCTCAGCATGATTTGAAGAAATAGCTGATTTGAAGAAATAGCAACAATAGACTGCTTTGTAGATCACCATGATATAGAAGTACCTCCGTCTATAAACACATAGCATGTTTGAGATCGAGTTTTATGTGGGTCAGATAAATAACCTACATCTGCATGACCAATAACATTTGCACTATCTTTGTTAATATAAAATAGACTCATATTAATAATCGCTTTTAGATATTGCAATAAATGTTTAACTCCATTTCAATGTCTCCGCATTGGAGAAGAACTATACCTTGCTAGCAAATTAACAAAAAACGCTATGCCAGGCCTTGTAGCACTAGCAAGATACATAAGTGCACCAATAGCACTGAGATATAGTACTTCAAAATTAAAAATCTCTTCATCATTTTCTTGAGATCGGAACAAATCTTTACTCACTTCAAGTGATCGAACAACCATTAGAGTACTTAATGAATGTACTTTGTCCATGTAAAATCGTTTCAAAATCTTCTCAGTATAGGCAGGTTGATGGATGAATACCTCATCTACTAAATGTTCAATTTGCAGGCCAAGACAACATTTTATCTTTCCAAGGTCCTTCATCTCAAATTCTATCTTTAAACATTCAATTGTCTTTTAGACCTCTTCTGGAGTTTCAATGAGATTTATGTCATCAATATAAACAACAGGTATAACAAATTCAAATGTTGTTTTCTTAATAAAAATACAAGGACAAATGACATCATTTATTCAACCTTCATTTATCAAGTACTCACTAAGGCGATTATACCACATATGTCCTGATTATTTTAGACCATATAATGATTTTTATAATCTGATTGAGTAAATTTTTTGAAACTTTAAACTATATGATTCATGCATCTTTAATCCTTGTGAGATTTTCATATGAATTTCATTATCAAGTTGACCATAAAGATAAGTTGTAACCACGTTAATTAAAAATATTTCAAGATTTTTATGTACCACTACATCGATGAGATATCAAAATATTATTGCATCCATAACAAGTGAATATGTTTCTTCATAGTCGACATCAGATTTTTGAGAGAATCCTTATGCAACAGGTGTGCCTTGTATCTTACAATTTCATTTCTCTCATTTCTTTTCAGCACAAAGACCCATTTATAACCAACTGGTTTTACACTATCAAGGATTTGAAATACGGGTCCAAAAATCTCACATTTAGCAAGTGAGTTCAATTCTGATTGAATTGCCTCTTGCCATTTTAGTCAATTATTTCTTCGCTGACATTTTTCGACAGATAAAGGTTCAAGGTTTTCACTGTCTTGCCCTAATGTTTGGTGCGACATTATATGCAAAAATACTATCCATCATAATTTTTTATCGATTCAAATTTATCCCATCACCAATAGAACTCATTGAAAGTTCTTCATTCACTTGAGTCTCTGATTCACTGATTTCTTCAATAATATCAGGATTAATCAGATCATGAATTTTTTCATGAGATTCTTTTATAGTGTCATTTTTATCATCGTTCGTGCTTCTTTTTTTAGGATTTTTATCCTTCAAATTCAATGGTCTATCATGCTTCAGACGTGTTTGGGATTCAGAAGCTATGACACTAGTAGATGGTCTTTTTGGGACATCAATTTGGATAGGCACATTCACTGCAGAGATATGCGACTTAGTTATCCTTTTCAAATCAGTAAATATGTCTGACATTTAATTTTTCATTTTTGATAAGTGAATGATCTTCTGGACCTTCTGCGCACATATGGGGGTACGTAAATCAAAATGAGATAGTGATGAAACTATCCACACAATTTCTCTTTTGAATTCTTGTTTCTCTTCCCCTAATTACCGAAAATTAACATAACTATGCGCAAATATCCTACATGATCCTTTTTGCTCTTACAGTAAACCAATATGTCATCAATAAATACAATAAGAAACAAATCTGTAATGACCTAAAATATCATTACGTGTGAAAACGCCTCAAAAATAAATCACAATAAATAATAGGCTCAAAATGGACCAAATTTTTTTTTTTAAATCCAAGAGAAAAATTGGGGCCTAAGAAAATTGGACCAAGAGGCCGAATTATGGACTGGGCTGAACTGCTAACAATCGCTGCCGCAATTGGATAACCGTTGCATCAGTAAAAATTTTGCTGCAGCGGTAAAAAATAGTGTACCATCGAGGAATTTTAAAAAATTCTCTTTCTTCTTATTTTCCTAGGTCGCCCCTTCCTCCAAAAACACTTTGATAAATCCTATCCTCCCAACTTTGAGATTTCAAAGGCCAAGGTTTATGAGAGCAATTTCGAGACACACCCGGAGGAAACCCGATATTGGAATACGTCTAGCACACGCAGGACAACTCATTCCTCTCCGTAGCAGTATATTTCGTCTAAGAGGTAAGCTAAGGTTTAATTTTTAGCTACTAGACTCGGGATAGATGCTTTTAATATTAATAGTAATATCGAGAGTATCATGCATTAGGCCTTCGAGCATGGTGTTAGATGATTGGACACATTTGAAAGTCTGGTTAGGTTAAATTTGATGGTATGGCCGTATATTATGATGATATGTTAATTATAATGGGAGACAAATGAAGAGGTAGAACAAATGTGCATATTTAATACCCTTTCGGGCTGAATACAATGAAGAGTTGAATACGATAACATTAAATGGCAAAAAAGAGAGTTAAGTGAACTCGATTAATTCTAAATGTCTTGATGATCGGATTTTCATTAATGAGGAGTAATTAAAAGATGAAATATGATATATTGGGGGATGAAAATTAGCATAACTAAACTTTGAGATTGGTGAGTGTGCATAAAAGAGCAATAATGTAAAATAGGAATAGAATTCCTGATATAAGAAATTAAAGAAGAATAGAGGACAACGAGAAAGAGAGGGCATGTTAGCATGAACTGGAGCTATCGCAGTCAGAAAGGATTATGTCACCTGATAGTTGGGATATCTATCTATCTATCTATCTATCTATCTATCTATCTATCTATCTATCTATCTATCTATCTATCTATCTATCTATCTATCTATCTATCTATCTATCTATCTATCTATCTATCTATCTATCTATCTATCTATCTATCTATCTATCTATCTATCTATCTATCTATCTATCTATCTATCTATCTATCTATCTATCTATCTATCTATCTATCTATCTATCTATCTATCTATCTATCTATCTATCTATCTATCTATCTATCTATCTATCTATCTATCTATCTATCTATCTATCTATCTATCTATCTATCTATCTATCTATCTATCTATCTATCTATCTATCTATCTATCTATCTATCTATCTATCTATCTATCTATCTATCTATCTATCTATCTATCTATCTATCTATCTATCTATCTATCTATCTATCTATCTATCTATCTATCTATCTATCTATCTATCTATCTATCTATCTATCTATCTATCTATCTATCTATCTATCTATCTATCTATCTATCTATCTATCTATCTATCTATCTATCTATCTATCTATCTATCTATCTATCTATCTATCTATCTATCTATCTATCTATCTATCTATCTATCTATCTATCTATCTATCTATCTATCTATCTATCTATCTATCTATCTATCTATCTATCTATCTATCTATCTATCTATCTATCTATCTATCTATCTATCTATCTATCTATCTATCTATCTATCTATCTATCTATCTATCTATCTATCTATCTATCTATCTATCTATCTATCTAT
Organism: Capsicum rhomboideum; assembly: GCA_031232105.1. Taxonomy (NCBI): domain Eukaryota; kingdom Viridiplantae; phylum Streptophyta; class Magnoliopsida; order Solanales; family Solanaceae; genus Capsicum; species Capsicum rhomboideum. The sequence goes on along the minus strand of CP124715.1, from coordinate 110,918,282 downwards.
CTATCTATCTATCTATCTATCTATCTATCTATCTATCTATCTATCTATCTATCTATCTATCTATCTATCTATCTATCTATCTATCTATCTATCTATCTATCTATCTATCTATCTATCTATCTATCTATCTATCTATCTATCTATCTATCTATCTATCTATCTATCTATCTATCTATCTATCTATCTATCTATCTATCTATCTATCTATCTATCTATCTATCTATCTATCTATCTATCTATCTATCTATCTATCTATCTATCTATCTATCTATCTATCTATCTATCTATCTATCTATCTATCTATCTATCTATCTATCTATCTATCTATCTATCTATCTATCTATCTATCTATCTATCTATCTATCTATCTATCTATCTATCTATCTATCTATCTATCTATCTATCTATCTATCTATCTATCTATCTATCTATCTATCTATCTATCTATCTATCTATCTATCTATCTATCTATCTATCTATCTATCTATCTATCTATCTATCTATCTATCTATCTATCTATCTATCTATCTATCTATCTATCTATCTATCTATCTATCTATCTATCTATCTATCTATCTATCTATCTATCTATCTATCTATCTATCTATCTATCTATCTATCTATCTATCTATCTATCTATCTATCTATCTATCTATCTATCTATCTATCTATCTATCTATCTATCTATCTATCTATCTATCTATCTATCTATCTATCTATCTATCTATCTATCTATCTATCTATCTATCTATCTATCTATCTATCTATCTATCTATCTATCTATCTATCTATCTATCTATCTATCTATCTATCTATCTATCTATCTATCTATCTATCTATCTATCTATCTATCTATCTATCTATCTATCTATCTATCTATCTATCTATCTATCTATCTATCTATCTATCTATCTATATTTATGTGTAGACTATGATTTTGTGTAACACTTAGACTTTCTTGACTTTGTGCTTGTTTGTGATTTAAACATCTATGATTTCCTTCTAGCATGACTTATGATTCGATAATTGCATTTCATTTCATTTGCATTGTATGAATATGTTATGTTATGGGTTGGGTACCATATTGGTACGTATATGATTGTTGTGATATAGGTCGGGTACCATGCCGGTACAGATATGATGATGATGTTGAGAAGGATGAGAGATGGTGCGAACATCTTGCATACATGCATTCATTCATATGTTTGAATGTAATTCTATTATATATATGCTCTCACATCTTGCATACATGCATTCATTCATATGTTTGAATGTAATTCTATTATATATGTGTGGTAAATGAGGAAAGAGAGTTTATGAATGTACGTTAGATCCCTTGTGAGGATCGGATAAGATATAACATGACTGAGAAACTTATGATAACTATAGGGTATGGCATTGTGGAATCTTGTGATTGTAAATACCGAGAGAACTTGGGTGGATGTAATATTAAGGAATTATAGGTAGCAAAGGACAAAGATACATGAACTATAAGTTAAAGGGCAAGGATATACGAACTATAAGTTAAAGGACAAAGATATAAAAAATATAAGTTAATGGACAAGGATATACAAAGTATAAGTCAAAGGACAAAGATATACGAAATATAAGTTAAAGGACAAGGATATACAAAATATAAGTCAAAGGACAAAGATATACAGACTATAAGTTAAAGGACAAAGATATACGAAATATATGTCAAAGGACAAAGATATACAAAAATGTTAAATGACAGATAGGTCACAGAAATGCTGAGACGGTTTGTTGAGAATTCTATAATTGGAGGTTAGAACCAAAACTTTACTTGATGTTGTGATTTTTCTGCATTTATTATTGATTTTGATTGCTTATAACCCTGGTCGGCCGATGATGCTTACTAGTATGTGTGGTTGAACTGATGCTATACTTACTATACATCTACTCGGGGGTATAGCCATGGTGCAGGTTAGTTTGTGTTTCTATAGCAGCGACGCCGATCACTCAACAACAGCTTCTACCATTTCTATTCTACATAGATGCTGCATCGTAGATGTTTCTATTTCTTGTCTAGTGCTCTTGTACCTATTTAGACTAGATTCTGGGGAGTCACTTATAGTTTTTTTCCGCATTTACTTTTCATACTTGGTTAGATTTTCAGAGGGGGGCACATTAAATTAACTAAGTATATGTAGTAGAACTTTCGCATTTGGTTGAATGGTGGGTTATTCAGGGTTCTCCTATCTAGGGTAGGTGTAGGTAGGTGCTCGGCATGACTCGGTGGGTTGGATCATGATATTATACAAGAAATATTTAAAGATACTATTCATCAATTCATGAATGCTGCCGCAACATTAGTCAACCTAAATGACATCACTAAGAATTCGTAGTGTCCATAACGAGTCTTGAAAGCTGTTTTGGGAATATCTTCAGGACGAATCTTCAACTGATGATACCCAGACCTTAAATCTATGTTAGAAAACATGGAAGCACCCTGCAACTGGTCAAATAAATTATCTATTTTGGGGAATGGGTACTTATTTCGGTTGGTTACTTTATTCAATTGTCGATAGTCTATACACATTATTATGCTACCATCATTCTTTTTAGAACAACATGGAGCACCCCATAGTGAAGCACTAAGATGTATGAAAACCTTATCAAGTAATTCCTGCAACTAAGTTTTAAGCTCTCTTAACTCAGTTGGAGCCATCCTATATGGAGTAATAGAGATGGGGTGAGTGTCCGATTCCAAATCAATACAAAAGTCAATGTCCCCATCCATAGGCATACCAGGCAAATCAATAGGAACACTTTCTAAAATTTAGACACTGTAGGAACTGACTCAATAAAGGGAACCTCTACACTAGTATCCCAAAGGTGTGACAAGAAGGTTGAACACCCCTTCCCCACTAACATTGTAGCATGAATGAAGGAAATAATTTTCACCGGATTAGGCTTATAGACACCTTCCTGTTCTAACTTCTCCATCCCCGGCATGTCTATGGTCAAAGTCTTAGCATTACAATTTAGAACAACATGATACGGGGACAACCAAGTCATACCCAAAATGATATCAAAATCTAACATATCTAAAATCACCAAATCCACCCAAGTCTGGAAACCCATAAACTTCACAGAGCAAGCACGATATACTTGAGTCACTACCTTAGAGTCTCCAACTAGAGTAGATACCTATACAGGTGAGTCAAGCATATTACAAACCATGTCTAAGCCCAAAGAAAATTTAATAGATACATGCGAAAAAGTAGAAACCATATTAAACAAGACCATAACCATCCATTCATAGACAAAAATGGTACCTGTAATAACTGTATCTAAAACCTCCACCTTAGATTAAGGCATAATAATGGGTTCTATTATCAATCTGAGCGACCTCACCACCACGATTTCCACCACGGTCTGTCTGATGACTACCATGCCTCTTTGTGGAGGACCTCTACCATTTCCTCCATCTCCCTTAGCAGTTGGAACCATAGCTCTGGACTATTGCTAAGTCTGAAAATTAGAATGCCTACCATTAGGACAGTTCCTCTTGAAATGCCTAAGTTCACCACAAGTATAACAAGCTCGATCTAATGAAGGTCGGCTAGCAAAAGAATATGGATCCCCTTGGCTTCCCACGCCTGAAGGCTGTTGAGGGGTCCCCGAAAGACCTCCTATAGAAATTGGTAGAGCTGACTATATTAGACAAGAAAAATAGGCCTGAAAGTGGTGGCCTCTGGAGTAATATCCACTAAAGTTGCTCATATTTTGAGCCTTCTTCACTGCCATCTTTGCATGTCCAACATGTTTGACTCCTTCTACTTTCTTTAAAAACTCAAACACGTCATTACAGGTCTTTTCTAAAGAAGTCATATGCAATGTTGAAACCTGCAAATCAGTAATCAAGCCCTTCACAAAGAAGTGAATCCTCTCCTCTTTAGTATAAACAACTGGGTGACATATCTAGACAAGACATGAAACTTATCCTCATAAGCTACAACATTTATATTACCCTGCTCAAGAGCGAGAAACTCATCCTTCTTCTTGTTACATAAGGTGCGTGGCACATACTTCTCTAAAAATAGGATATGGAACTGAGTCTATGTCAATAAAGGCAATGCTGAAGAATAAGCCCTCGACCACTACTTAGAATCTCCCTGTAGTGGGAAGGTCACAAACTCTACTCCATGTTGCTCCATAATAACCATTTTTTGCAACCTCGTGACAGTCTACAATAAAATCAAAGGCATTCTCCTTCTCAAAATCAAGGAAATATGGGAGTTTCATCGTCAAGAACTTATATAACATATCATTCTCAGTCCTAGTCAGAATAGGACCTAATATCGGATGAAGAAACACTTCTATCTCAAATAGATAATCCTTCCTAGGAGCTGCCACAGTAGCATGCTACAACCTCATATGTTGGTGAACAGGCATTGTAGGTGTGGGTACAGTATCGTCCAACCCACTCAGAAAATGAAGGACTTGCTGAATCAGCTCAGAAGACAACTGTGGAGGGGCTTCACCTCCAGGAACTAGTGCGGCCTCCTACTGCTCTAGATCTCCTCATTTATAACCTTATTATGATTATCCTCGGGTAAGGTAGGTGGCTCAGATCTCTTCCTGACTGGATTAGCTGCAACTCGCGCTCCAATCGAGTGTTGTCCTACCTCTTCCTTTTCCCCTACCCCTCGCCCGTCCTCTACCTCTAAAAGTGGGTTCTGTGGTTAGAGAAGCGGGTACAGGAATCCCTGCTCTAACTCTATTTGCTATCGTATTCACCATTTATGAAATAATAGAATTAAAAGGTCAGTTACTAATTTGAATCACCTGATACAAATTGGAATCAAGTCATAGCACAAATGAAAGAAGAAAGTGAAGTTTTTCTTAAGTCCTGTAGCCTCTCGAATAAAAGTACAGACGTCTCCGTAGCATTCTAAAAGACTCTGCTAGACTCATTTTGGTACAATGAGATCAACCAACCTAGTACTCTAATACAAACTTTGTCACGACCCATACCCATTGTGAGTGGGACCCATGTTAACCTTTCGGTGGGAGAACCATCTAACCCAAATAATCACTATCAACACTTAGCCATATTTAAATGCAAACAAACAAATTATATATTAACTACTCAATGTTTGAATAACTTAAACAAACAGTGCAAATGTAACACCCCACACATTTCTGAACTCACGTGACTACCCTAATGTTCATGGAATTAATTAAGTTGTGATAAATGGTAAATTATTCATGGAGGTTATTGGGCCGAATCTTAGTCATGTGTTAATGGGCTCAATAAAGGCCCAATAATTGACCAAAATACATGGCCCAAAATGGGTAAATGACCAATTCTTCCTTTTGACCAAGTAAACCATCAATTATTGATTAATTGTTTGGCTAAGGATGACCATGAGGACTATAAAAGGGAAAAAAAATTCATATTTTTAGTCATTGAAACACACATGTCTTAATCTAGAATTTTCCATAACATTTTCTCTTCAACCAAACCCTAAGGCAACCACACTTGTTTGGGCAAGATCATCTCTTTGTAAGTATTGGTAAGTGTTAAGTCTTATGATTCAATATATTATATATATGGTGTATAAATCATGTTGGTTATGTTGGAAAAGTGTTGGACAGTTCACTATGGGTAAAACAGTGTACTTTTGCTTAATCGGTAAAGGGTTTTGCCTTGTAAACTTGGAAGTGGACTTGTGGTCTTGAAGAAAGTGAATTTGATGGATTAAATATAAAAATTTAAGATGTGTTTATGTCCTTAACTTGCTTTATCTTTGTGTGTAACATTTGGAATTGTTGTTGTGAAATTGTACATGGAACCGGTGGCGTATTGAAAGAAAAATATAGTTTTGGTGATGTTTATGTACGTTGTGAAACCATGGCTGTTCGTTGGAATCTATGATGATCTAAAATATGTTAAGAGAAGCTTATTTATGATCATGTACCATTCATTGAGAAAAAGGACCCTAAAATGACCCTCGGAGGCTGAAACGGGCATCCGCCCTCGCGGATGGGGCACCTGCGGGTGCAGATGCCAACGCAGGTGATCCTGGACCAGGCCAATGGTCACCTGAGGATACACCTCAACCAACTACGGGCTCATGTGGCTTCGCAGGTCGGCCCAGAAGTTTGTTTTGCATATTTTTACATCTCTTTGACCACCCAAAGCCCCTATACCCTTTATGGATGCAATTATCAACTTATGGTACCTTTTAAATGACTTTGAAGGAGTATACCAGAGGTATTTTTTACGGTATCAATTATGTATTGTATTTAATGTATTGTTGGGAAAGGTGTTTACGTGACGTAGTGAGGTAAATGTGACATTGTATTGAAGGGAAAGTGTGAAGTATAAACTTGGTATAAAATGCTATTGGTTTATGATGTCTTGGTCAATGTGTGGAATGTTGTGGTATTGTTGGTATGGTAATGCAGTGAATTGCATTGTTAAAGGTGAAATGACATTATACGACAATCACGTACTTTATTGTCGTCTTATGCACTTGTAATGTAGTTAGTTGTTAACGTGATCTCTGTGATGTACTTGTATTGTAGAGTAACACATAAGGAAGGAGCTGGATTGTTGTATTCACATATAGGATTGTGTATTCATATTGAGAAGATAAGGTATGCAAGGTTACTTTTTTCGTATCCTTCTGCAACACATATTGTTCACATTGTCATTGTACTTGTTCCATTTTGAAGTGTTCTAAAGTATCCCAACTCAGGTTGACAGATATTGTTATTCACATGTTTCTTATCCTTAGACCAATTGTGATTCACATGTCTCTTATTCATTGACTGAAGTTCCAAAGCTCTCTTAATGTTTTAACTACTAAAAGAACTATCTCAAAGAAAGTAATGATGTAAAGAGGATCTATTCATTCTTGAGTAGCACTTCCAATAACGTTATGTTCCAAAGTTCCAATAATGTTTCAACCACCAATGTATCAATCTCACACAAGACAATGTATCAATCTCTCATAAGTAAAGGTATCAATCTCTCACAAGTAAGGGAATGAATGAAGATATATATATATATATATATATATATATTATATTATGGCCCACCGATAAGGTGGATGATTGTTGATATTATATTATAGCCCACCGATAAGGTGGATGATTGTTGATATTATATTATGGACCACTGATAAGGTGGATGATTATACTATAGCCTACTGATCAGCTGGATGAATGATATATGTGGCCCACTGATCAGCTGGATGAATGATAATAAGGATGAAGGTAAGAGCAAAGAAAGTAAAGCACTTGAATGAAAGTATATCACTTGAAGGAAGTATATATGAATGAATGATAATGATATGAATGAATGATCGATATGAACATGAATGATCGAAAATGAACATAATGAAAGCAATGTACATGGTTCCACATATATAGAATGGAGGTTTATCCATATTGATTTTTTTCACTTGTTGGGATTTCATTAAAGTACTTATGTATCATGCAGTTTCTTACAGCCTTACATACTCAGTACATTCTTCGTACTGATGTCCCTTAGGGGACTTACCTTACTTGCTGCAGGCACAGGTGCTAGTAGACCTCCACAGTAGGTTGTGGATCTGTTGTCGAACATTGGTGAGCTCTAGTTGGTCCGGGGCTTTCCGGGTCACATGTGTATATTTGTTTTGGTATTGTAAAGTTTGTATAAAGCGGGGACTTGTCCCGACTGTAGGTTGGTTATGTACATGTATCTGTTAGAGGCTTTGTAGACGTATGTGGGAAGAAGAATGTAAGAGATGTATGTCCATTTGACTTAATGGCCCTAACTGCCAAGTTTCATATATAGCATATGTTTTCCATGACCTCCGCCATTGATATTTTATAAGTTACATGAGACAGAATGATATTCACTCAGAGACATGCACATGAATGTACATGAGTAAAGATTGGTTCTCTCGGGCCTCAACAGCTTCGGGTGCCAGTCCTCCCCGTTGGAATTCGAGGCGTGACAGCAAAATAGTATTGAAAAATCTAAAACGCCCACAGAAACTTAAGGTCATCATACCAGAACATCTAAACAAGACAATCCATGGGTACAACCTAAAAATATAGCTCATCTCACAATAGTAATGAATCCCGTAACAATGTCCTTTATCGTCTTATCTCACAATAACAATGAATCTCGTGACGTTGTCCTTTACTGGCTCATCTCACAATAATAATGGATATAAAAAAAAATCATAAACACAATGAGAATAACACTACCACACATGTACAACCAACAAGCCTTTAATATAACCTCATGATATGTGATTAATACTTAGGATATCATTTAACTATTAATCTTCTTAACATGCATTATAACAAGTATACGAAGAAACAATTAATATGCACACATAAACTAAGTTGGGTTTTCAACTACATTTAACCATCACATATTGGTTCAAGTGTAATCATCAAGTAAGTTTACAAATATCACACTTGCACCACAACACAATCCTTATCCAGACATATAATAATTTCATTACTAAACAACATTGGTGATAAGTTATTTAGCATGTTCAATAGTTGCTCAAACAAAATCAAGTATTCTTATTTACTAGCATGCAGTGCCACCAATGACCAAATATTTAGTTAAATATGCTCATTTATTGACCATTAGCCTTAGTTTGATTCTCAATAACCATAAAATTATGACAAAGCTTTAGTGTAGACTAATTTATCACCCAATTGCTCAACTATGATTACAATCCATCAATTCAATCAAACTTTCCAACCTATTCACTACCATTCCTGCTTCACTATAATTAGTTTACATCAACATCTTCCAATTCTGGTAAACACCATTATTACTAGTTACTAGTCTTCACAACTCATAGTTCCATAATCAGACACCAACATACATATATTTTTCACGAATGATCACAATTAAGACATAATCCATAAAATCATCAAAGAATTGCCTGAAAATAATAATTATACTAAATTAGATCTAATTCATGTTCATATTTCAAGTATTACTAACCATTCACCGAACTCGCAGGCCTAAATATGAAAACTCCCATCAAACTATATTACAGTCATCCAATTTAACCAAGATTTACCACACATTAAACAAAGCCTATCTGGGCGCCAAGCTGATGCAACAAGTAAGCTATACCATGGATGCTCCTCCTTTTCTTCATATTTTCAGAATGTTAAATTATCTAATAAGCAAGTAATTTTAAGAATAATTAATCAACTACTCTTCAAACAAATACTTTGGAAATTCAAACCCACTAATTTTTACCCTTATTCACGATCTATAAATTATCCAAGGGTTGTTTTTAATCACTAATTAGTTCTATCAAACTCAACCCAACTCTATTAATGGAGTTTTAAAGATAAAGGTTCCATCTTTATTGAACTCAAGGTCCTGAACCATCAAAATTCATGTTTTTTTGAACCATAATTTCATACTAGAAAGAGTTAATTTATAATCTAAAATCAATGTTAGGTGAAAATACACATACCCATAGTTTTCTCCTACAATTTCATGAATCTAGGGTTCTAACCCAGAAGAATTTCACACTAATTCTTCATTCTAATGATTATATAAGAAGAACAGATTAATCGATGTTATAAGGGAGTAAAAATCTTACCTCAACAAAGAATTTCCACCCAACCTTGAGAAAATTGCCCCTCTATGGCTTAGGAACGAAATTTTAGAGTTTATGAACTGAAATTCGGACAAAATAGGCTTATATACTGCAGTTGTCCCGCTATAGTAGCCTCAACTTTTCAGCACGGACAATCTTCAGTAAAATGGTCATAACTTTTTACTCAGGAAGCGGATTAACAAATGGCAAGTGGCATTGGAAACAAGACTCAAAGATTTTAATTTTGTGGGTATTGGGATCCATAACTCTTTATATTCTAGGAGGAGTGATCGTTTGAAGTTGAACCTAGTTTAAACATAGCTCAAAACTCAATCGATAAGGACACTTCTAACTTAACTTTGTGCTAGGTGTATTGTATGACCTTAATTCATATATAATGCACTACCATACTAAAAAATTGATCCTAACATTTATGATGAAAGAGATTCTTATGCCTTTACTACAAATATTTTTCAGTAACGATGGAACAATTCGTTATATAAGATACCAATTTACCATTCATTTGTCCCCGAACGGAGATTGGGTGAACAGAAGCATGAAGTTGGAATTAGAGAGACACTACTTTCAGAGTTGCTGATATTGCACCTTACTTACCCATTAGCTATCATTTATCAATAAACCATATTTATACTCGGCCTCTCTATCGAGGCTTTTCAAGACAAGAAGATGTGGAGCTGGAGCCAAATATTTATGCATGAATTAGTTATTTCTCTCACATTTGTTTAAGAAAAAAAGCTTGAGAGTTCTTGATGAGATAATATCTAAACTCAGAGAAAACTATACATTTACTGCCTCGAGCCTACTATAGTGGCCTGATTCCCACTATAGCAGGCCCATGGTAGCGGCCTGCCTCTCGAATAGCAGAGTTGGCGATGTAGAAACTCCAGGCAGTCTCAATTTTATCCAATTTTATGACACACTCCCAAATTTCAACATCTTGTACTAACTCCTTTACGTCAAATGCTATATTCGGAGTTCTACTAACCCAAATTTCATTCCAAAAGTTTCTATGGGCTACTATGTCCCTCACCTATTATGATATCACCTTAAATTCATCAAACACTACACCTTGAGAAACTAAAATCTCTAAACCACATAACACTGGATTTTGTTTGGAACCCACTCTAGCCTGAGATTTTATCAACTGTTATCCTAGGGAAAACTCTACCCTGGCACTTACACCCAAGCCAATGCTATCAAAAACACAACACCACCAAATACTACACCATGTTTTCCACTCGGGACATTCACTTTATGACTCTTTTTCACACCTCCATGATCAGCGCATAAGAGTAGATCATCTAGAGTACAAACATATACGAACACATCACTGTGGTTTTCATTAACATATAAATTCTCCACCGTAATTCACATTAGTCACAATCATTCTTTAATAAACAAACCAGCTCATTAGTTATCACACAAGGACAAGCTATACTTATTTAACCCCATAACTAGCTTACGGTTAGTCAAATTACCAACTCAACATACCTTAACTACTCAAGGTGTAATACCAACCAAGTATTATCATATAACAATAAGAGGGATATGAATACGCATAAACACATCTAATAACTCTACTCCCTCAGTTGACCCTACATCTAAGGATCATTGATCATAATCAAGCTAACTTACTTCACAAACCTTAGCAATTCAATTATACCACATTCAACGAATATTATTAATCGATAATTAACCCCATACAATAAGCATATAAGCAATGTCAAACCATAATCAGTCAATTACAAGTCATTTATTAATCAACATATGAGTGATTAGTTTTACCAATATGCAACCATAATTACCATATTCACAAATACAAAGGAACCTAGTTCCACCATAATCTCTTGATTTCCTCATAACTACACATTATCATCACAATACAAGTAGTTTACTCAATCAACAGCTAAAACCACCAAGTGAAATAAAGTCTGATGTTTAAATATGTATGTCACCTCAAACAAACAACAATGCCCACATCAGACATTTAACTTATCAATTAACACATCATATCTTATCAACCATATTACTTAATGTTCATACCAAGGGTTACCATATCACCCTCTCAACCATCTAACAGACAATCCAGTCAACAACAGATTTTTCATTTATTTAACCAATCATCCAGTCATCAACAGACATTTCAATAATCAATTAAACCTTTAAGTTATAACAAAATTCAAAACCTAAAACAAATTTTATTTAAACAGCTAGTTCAAATAACACTTTTATTAACCATACCAGTTACTACCGTCAAGCCAACCAACAATCACAATCACATCTTATACTATACTAGACAAAGTTACAACCAAATAATTTCATCATAATTCACACGACAATCATAAGTCCTTGCTCTTATGGACATATACCAATTGGAAACAACTAGGTTCCAATTGCAAACTTATCAAGATACCAATTGGAATTGCCTAGATTCTAATTGTGGTTGTAGAGATACCAATTGAAATCAGCTAGATACCAATTGGGCTCAACAAAGATAGACAACAACTGAGGTAGAATAATAGGAAAGAAGGAAGGGAAATAATTCCTAAAATGCCTTATAGTTTCCCAAGGATTTTATGTGGACATCTACACACCAATCTACAGGACTCTACTCAACATTTGCTCTAATACTAGTGAGATCGGTAACCTAAGCTCTGATACCAACTGTCACGACCCAACTAACTAGATTGTGTGGGCACCTACTCTAATCCACCTAGATAGGAGAATTCTTACCACCTATTTCAAAATACATGCAGAAGTTATAAGCAATTCCATAAAGGCTTTTAAAAATCTAATAAATAATACAATCTTTTACAATAAAATTTAAATGACAACACTTTCCCGAGGAACTAGTCTAGACAATGTACAAGATCTTCTAATAAGTAAATGATAACACAAAGGACACAACTCCCACTATAAGAATGAAATGAGTAGAAGCTACTGGGGATCACTATCCACCTCTCCTAAGAGACATCAACTGATTCTGCAACCAAACTATACTCCAAAAAAGGGTATAGCAAGTATAGCATCAGTACAAAAACATGTATTGGTAGGCATCATCGGTCGATCGAGGTTAAAGCACATAACATATAATATAGAAATTCATGAAAAATCATGTACATATAAAGTGATAGTTTAACTTCCCTCAATCTATAGTTCATGTCATCACTTAATGTAAGTAACCTTCATTTTTCCCTCAAATGTACCAGCCTTTAGATCTTCAGCCTAGGCTAAACATGAGTGCACACAACTTCACAGCCGAGCTACGACTACAAGGATTAGCTATCCAATATTTTCTTAATTTTCATCGAACCCCACCAACATTCCAGTAGCCAATTATCACTTTATTCACATCCTTAAAACTTACCCAATTAAGTTACTTACTTATCAATTAAACAATTAAGGTTCAATTTAGTAATATCAAATAAAATCATCATTACCATCTCACTACCATATTCTAGGAAAAACCCATGGCTTATAATTCAAATAATTAATAACAATGTCTCTACTTAAACATATATACAACCAACTACAAGCCAACACACAAGACTATTTGACAATTAACTCTAGTTGTTTGTTATTTCATGAAGTTTTATCCAATTTTGAAATTACTATTCTCATCATGGCAAGAATAATTATAAACCAAAGAAATTAGTTCACACCAGAATCCAAGTTAAAATAGTAAGTTGGAATATCAATTCGCAGTTCACTCAAGGAACCCAACTAAATAATACTTATAATGGTTCACACAAGGAGCACCACACACACACACACACACACACACACACACACACACACACATATCACACCAAACCACACAAGGATCCAAATATATCAAAGCAACAATAAACCCAATCCACTCATGGAACCGTCAAACTCACCAGTAACTTATACATACATGCTAAGGGTCTTATGGTTTCCCACTAGCCATGACCCGTAGAGGTAAAGCTCTTATCCATGCACCAAACATCCCAGACATATATTGTCTCCCATTCTTATCCCGAACCAATCCCATGATGATGTCCTTTACTAGCTCATATTACAATAATAATGAATCTCCTGACGACGTTCTTTATCGGCTCATCTCATAATAGCAATGAATCCTGTGACGATGTCGTTTACTGGCTCATATCACAATAACAATAGGCATTACAATAATCATAAACACAATGAGAATAAGACAACCACACTTGTACAACCAACAAGCCTTTAATATAACCTCATTATATGTGATTAACACTTAGGATATCATTCAATAATTACTCTTCTTAAACTGCATTGTAACAAGTATATGAAGAAACAGTTAATATTCACTCATAAATCAAGTTGGGTTTTCAACTACATTTAACCATCACCTACTAGTTCAAGTGCATTCATCAAGTAAGTTTACAAATATCACACTTGCACCACAACACGGTCCTTATCCAGAAATACAATAATTTCATTATTCGACAACATTGGTGAAAAGCTCATTTAGCATGTTCAATAGTTCCTCAAGCAAAATCAAGTATTCATATTTACTAGCATGTAGTGCCACCAATGACAAAGTATTTAGTTAAATACGCTTATTTATAGACCATTAGCCTTAATTCGATTCTCAATAACCATAAAATTATGACAAAGCTTTAGCATAGACTATTTCATCACCCAATTGCTCAACTATGATTACAATCCATCAATTCAACCACACTTGCCAACCTATTCACTACCATTCCTGCTTCACTATAATTAGTTTACATTAACACCTTCTAATTCTGGAAAATACCATAAATACTAGTTACTAGTCTTCACAACCCATAGTCCCATAATCGGACACCAACATACATATATTCTCACGAATTATCACAATTAACACATAATTCACAAAATCATCAAAGAATTGCCTTAAAATAAAGATTATACTAAATTAAATCCAATTTATGTTCATATTTCAATTATTACCAACCATTCACCGCACCCGCAGGCCTAAACGTGAAATCTCTCATTAAACTATATTACAATCATACAATTTAACCAAGATCTACCATATATGAAACCTAGCCTACTTGGGTGGCAAGCTTATACAACAAGTAAGCTATACTATGGATGCTCCTCCTTTTCTTCATGTTTTTCAAAAGCTAAATCATCTAATAAACAAGTAATTTTAAGAGTAATTAATTAACTACTCTTCAAATAAATACTTTGGGTATTCAAACCCAACTAATTTTACCCTTATTCACTATTTACAAAATTACCCAAGGGTTGTTTTTAATCACTAATTAGTTCTATCAAACTCAACCTAACTCCATTAATGGAGTTTTAAGGCTAAAGGTTCCAACTTTATTAAACTCAAGGTCCCCAACTATAAAAAATCATATTTCTTGAAAAATAATTTCATACTAAGAAGAGTTAATTTATAATCTAAAATCAATTCTAGATAAAAAATACACATACCCATAGGTTTTCCCCATAATTTCATGAACCTAGGATTGTAACCTGCAAGAATTTTACCATAATTCCTTATTCTAATGATTCTAGAAGAAGAATGGATTAATTGATGTTAAAAGGGTGTAAAAATCTTACCTCAACAAAGAATTTCAATCATAACCTTGAGAAAATCACCCCTCTAGGGCTTAGGAACGAAATTTTGGAGTTTATAGACTAAAATTTGGCCAAAATAGGGTTATATACTGCCGTCATCTCATTGTAATGGCCTGAGTCCCATTATAGCGGCCTTAACTTTTCATTATGTATTATTTTCAGTAAAACAATCATCAAATTTTACTCAAGAAGCATATTAATGAATGATTGGTGGAGTTGGAAAGAAGACTCAAAGCTATTTAATTTGGTAAGTATTGGGATTCATAAATATATATATTCTAAGAGGAGTAATCATTTGAAGTTGACCCTAGTTCAAACTTAGCTCAAAACTCAATCGGTAAGGACACTTCCAACTTAACTTTGTACTAGGGGTATTGTATGACCTTATTTCATATCTAATGCACTCCCATACTAAAGAATTATTCCTAATACTTATGTTGAAAGAGATTCGTATGCCTTCACCACAAATATTTTCAGTAACGATGGAATGGGTCGTTATATCACATCACCAAAAGTAATTTGGGATTATCTGATGAAGGAATATACTAGAGATGAAAGAATATGGGGAATGAAGGTATTAGATTAATAAAGGAATTTGAGTTGCAGAGAATGTAAAATTCAGAAATAGTCAAGAAATGCTCGGACAGATTGCTTAGCATTGTTAACAAGGTAAGGTTACTAGGCACTGAATTTAAAGATTTAAGAATTGTTGAATTGATTATTGTAAAATGCCCAAAAAGATATGAAGCATGTATAACGACCTTGGAACACACAAGATCTATCCAAAATTGCCTTGGCATAACTATTAGTTTCGTTTTAGGCACAGGAGAAAAGCAGGTTTATGAGGCAATATGGTATGGTTGAAGCAACATTAAAAGCTAGCCACAAAACTAGATTTAAATCACCGAGAAATTCTGGGAATATGAGCCTATGCTAATGTGAAATAATATGGAGGAGTGGTTGTATGAAATTGCACTAGTTCTTATACTTTAACTATGCTGATGTTGGTTTGGGTATTCATACCCATTTGAACCTGTGCTAATGTGAAATAACTCATTTGTTAGTAGAGTCTTATTTTGTTAGTTGAGGACAAACAAACATTCTACGTTAAGGGTGTTGATGTATCATGATTTTGCGGCATATTCGATGCTTACAACAAGGGATTGTGTGGTTCTTAAAGAACATTTTTGTGAGATATGATATGTTTTTATTTTTCAATACAGGAAAATAGGGTCAAGAAGCAAAGTTGGATTTTAAGCTGAAAAAGTGCTAAGTATGGGTCCATTAAATCAGAGAATGAATCGTGGAATCAAAACTATAATTTGAGAAATAACAAAGTAAAGTTATGACCATGACTTGTCTAACAGCCCATGAACATAAAGTACAATCCGTGCTGTAAATAGTAGAAGGGTATCTGCAGGAATGCAATTGGGCCAACATTCTATGAAGCACTCCACAGACCTTGATTATGTTATTCATCAACTGAGTGCCTGGAAGTATGCAATTTGGAGTTTCAAACCATGAGTCTAGAGTACAAACCATAAAAGTGATTAAAGATTTGTGGAATAGATCATGAAATCCTGGCAAAATCATACTTAAAAATACAGACCACGAATAGATTTTAAACCTCCACGAACAGTGATTCCAAATCATAGCTCATTAACTGCTGATGCATCCTAGTTTTCATATTCTTTCCAGGATTGGTTTTTGTACACTATATATACCTTTTCTAGATTTTAGTTTTTGGAGTTACCTATTGTTACATATTCTTATTCTAGAAAAAACATAGTGTTCTTGTGTTCTGGAGATAAAATCTCGATTTTGTTCACTTTGATCTTGGTTCTTGGATTTCGTTCTTGTGATAATACAATTCCTGATTTTACTAATTCTTCTTGTAAGTTGATTATTATGACTTGTACAACATCTCTTGATATTGTTTTTTCAAGCATGAGTAGCTAATCCCATAATTTGGGTTGTGGGAACCATGATGGAATAACTAAGTAGGTCAAGGTACTTAGTGATTCTAGAATTGTGTTCATGCATGTATTGTTATTGTCTTCGGTGTGATGCTTTTTAACAATTGAAAAAGTTAGAACCCATCATAATTCTTCACTTTCTTGATAAAGAAGTAGAGATTAGGAAAAAGGATTAACAACAGAGATTTGAGGTTTTCAACCCTCATCTTATGACTTGAGATTTAACAGGGATAGTTAATTTGATAGTTAATTTGAGACTAATGACAAGAGCAATTAATTCAATACTCAAAGGCTGAAAAAAGTTTGAGTGACATTCATCTAAGTAAGGTTGAAAAAAAACTAGGTGAACCATATTTGTCAGTTTTGCATGCAAGGCACCGGGATAGATAACTCATACGCTAGACTTGCTGAGTTATGAAGTCATGGGGAGCATTGTCCTAGTCCATTCAAACTGATTGATAACAAACAACAAATTCCCAATAATAGTTACTTATTACTAGCTAGTTTTACAATCTATTATTTGTTACTTGAATTCCCCCTTCGAAAATGATTGACTACCGGTTGAAATAACCATATTGAGCTTATGTGGGATTTGACCCCAACCTTTTTGGGTTCTATATTTTATCAGCAACTACGTTATATTTCATTGTGAGGTGTAATTTGAGTGTATCACTTACTAAGCAAATCCTACAATTGATCCTTTAATTCCTTCAACTCCGCAGGAGCAATCCTAAAATGAGGAATGGAGATGGGCTTGGTGCCCGACTCCAAGTCAATAAGAGTACTAAATAGTATCCAATATACATGTAGTCTCCAAACGTAAAGACTATCCAAAAATAGTAGAAGGAGGCGGGATCAACTCCGGCTCTGAAAGTTCACCCTATCTCCGAATATCAAAAGAAAGCTGAGTAGAGCGTCAGTGGTGGTGACTCATACCCGAATCTACATTAGAAAAAGATACAGAAGTGCAGTATGAGTACCAAAAATAATGGGTACTCAGTAGGCATCATCGACCGACTGAGCTAAATCATGATAAAAGTATAATAAAATGCGAGAAAGTAATGTAAAGTCATGGGAAAAGATGGTATCTAGAGTACTATTCCAACCCAAGGTAAAGCAATAATCATGCATAATGAGTAGGTCAAAGTAAATACAGTCTAACTATAACCTAATTGGACCCCCATAAGCCTAGAAGGTGCAAACAAACGAGTAAGTAACCCAACCGAGCCCCCCATAAGCCCGGTGAATACAAACAAAGAAGAGAGTACGATAATCATAACTTAAAGTGACTAACAGTGAAACCATACATTATACTCCTATCAAATCATAATACCAGACTTGAACCGAAATTGAAGAACGATATCATCATAATAATACCATGAACAATTCACAAATGCCGGACTTAAACCGGGACTAATAAATAAATCTCAAGATTAAGAGTATCCGAAGCCATAACCTCCTTAAAGCCCATTTTAATATTGAATTACCAACTTCAAGGAATAATTTACAAGAGTAGTGAGGTCTAATCAATAAGTCAAAATAATAAGCTTAAAGGGCAACCGTGTTCTAGTTAGGGTATTTCATCTAGTCGAAAATCGATAGAAGGACTAAGTCACCCTAAGGTTCGAGAATTTCCTAAAATATCCAAAGAAGGTCTCCTAAGTCTACAAGAAGCTAATTTAAATACTAGTATCGAAACCTATACTAAGGTAAGCACCTACCCAAACTTAGACTAAGACCTTACAATTTCATCCTAAGCTATGAGGTAAGCCAAAACTAGTCCTAAGAGCTTTATTATAATCATTAAGAGGGGTGACGAACTAAAAGGCCTTAAAACGACTAACTTTAACCCATGAAATCCTAAAATAGTAGCCAAGTCGTACCCATTGCTAGCATAATTCTACACTAATACAATAACAAAGCTCAATCTAAGAGAAAGGTAAACCTAGCCTATCTAAACGCCGCCGAAAGCTCGATAAAGTTCACTAGATCAGAGCTTTTCCCTTCTGAGAAGCCTCCGCATGATGCCAAACTATTAAAATAATAATCTATGCGTTAACACTAGAATAAAAATACCCATGTTGCATATAAATGCTCCGAATCCAAAATTGAATTAAAAATCTCATGTGGGGCCCGCTTATGGAATTACAACGTTAAAACCGTTGACACGTCCCTCTAAGATCAAAGATCATTTATCCTAAAAAATAGGTGAAATTCGAGCACAAATGAACCCTAAATCAGCCCATAAAGTAAACTATGGATTTGGGTTTAAATCGAAAAATTAATCAAGAATTTAATAGAAACTTATGGAAATAGAGGTGAGAAGATGACCAAAATAACGTCTCTAAATCATCCTGGATTCCCAAGGATCGATCTCCACTCTTTCTTAGCTCTCTAGGTATTTTAATGAACTTGGGACTTAAGAAAATGGAGAGAAATTGGGTTCCACAATCTAAAATGCTGCCAGGGGTCCCTTCATCGCGATCGCAGGGACCCCATCATAAATGCAATGCCCGAACCGGCTTACCCTTTGCAAACGCGGCTACTTTACCACAAAATAAAAGTAGAAAGCCAGACCGGTCGGCCAAATGACTCTTCGCGAATGGATCACTAACGCGATGACCAATAATCGTGGCCTTCACGAATGCGGCCATGGCCTCGCAAACTTAAAGGCCATTTTTGGCCTGCACCAGTTGAAGCTGCACCAGCAAACTTAGCTAAGTGCCAAGTTTGTGATCGAACCCTCGCGATTCGCTTGGAATCCTATGATTGCAAACGAACTATGCTACCCTACCAAATTCGACATTTCGGACTCATCAACACTATCAAAATTCTCATTCAAGGTCATTTCAATTAAATATGGGTCCCATACCTAAAGGGCCATTTTAACCAACTTCCACCCAATAGCCCAAAACGAGTCTGGGAGTCTTGGGACCCAAACCAAGGTCCCCCTAGCTTAAAATTGACGTTCTGGAGCTAAGGAACTATTAGAATTGGCATCCTGGACCGCTTGACTGAAGTTTAGGTCTGATACCTATTTCTTAATAGCAAAAGCTTCAAAATAGGGAGTTGGCTTTAAAAACCAAATGAATTTCCCAGTAACCAAACTGTCAGCTCCAGGAAGTCATAAATGATTTGGAGCAGCTATAGGAAAGCTCTAAATATCAAAAAGGTATTGAAATACAGAAAATAACCTGGAGGATCATTACAAAAAATCAACCTTTTATCAACAACAACAACAACAACATACCCAGTGTATTCCCACCAGGTGGGGTCTGGGGAGGGTAAAGAGTACACAGTCCATACCACTACCTCAGATGAAGTAGAGAGACTGTTTTCGATAGACCCCCGGCTTAAAACAAATAACAATCAAACAAAAGTCATAGAAACAAACAAGAAGAAGAGACAACACATCACTATATACGGAATAGGCAAGACACCCACAAAGTAGCATTATAGACTATTTATTCAGGGTTACAAACATCTCCAAAACAACACTAACAAGAATATGCCCAAGAAACAACAGGCACTGATACACATAAACATACCTTCCTACATAATATAGACTCCTTCCTACCCACTAACCCTCTACCCTAATGCGCGACCTCCACATCTTCCTACCAAGGGTCATGTCCTCTGTAAGTTGTAACTGCTCCATGTTATGCCTAATTACCTCCATCCAATATTTCTTTGGCCTACCTCTACCCCGCCTAAAACCATCCACAGCCAACCTTTCACACCTCCGTACTGGAGCATCCGTGCACCTCCTCGTCACGTGCCCGAACCAACGCAACCTCACCTCCCGCATCTTATCCTCCACCGAAGCCACTCCTAAATTTTCTTGAATAATCTCGTTTATAACTTTTATATTAGTACAATAATAAGGAAATGTTTAACCCGGTGACCCCACCATATTTTTTTAATAGCGAGGACCTTTTATATTGGGTCTTCATTACCCTAAATCAAATTAACTATCTTCACTGCTCAAATCAGCCTAAAACCTCAAATAACGAATAATTGCACTATCAGGTTATATTACCTATTTTAAAACTTCCATTTAACTAAATTTATCATTAATCCTTCTTTATTCATGAATTGTAATGTTAAAGTTTCATATTATCCTAATGTTAAAATAAACTAATTATAACACCCCTTACATTTTCGACCCTATTTGATTACTGTAAAATTTATGGAATTAGTTAAACATGAGATGGTTGGGGTATTACACATTAATTTTAGTGGGATGAATTAGTCTTGTGCAAATGGGCCCAATTTAAGGCCCAAAATTGAGCAAAAGACATGGCCCAAATGGAAAAAATGACCCATTCTACCTTTGACCAAGTAAACATAGCATTTATGACCAAAGTGTGGCTAAGGATGAGATTTAAAGGGACTACAAAAGGGAACAAAAATCAGATTTTTATTCACCAAGACACACATGCCATTTCTAGATTTTTCCACAACATTCTCTCATCTCACAAACCCTAAGCAGCTATCTCTTTGGACAAGATCACTCTTTTTCAAGCTTTGGTAAGTGTTTACTCTTATGGTTTAATATATTATGTGCATGATAAGGTGTATAAATAATTTTGTTTATGTTGAAAAAGTGTTAAGCAGTCCACTATGTGTGAAATAGTCTATGTTTGCTTAATCGGTAAAGGGTTTTGCCTTATAAACTTGAAAGTGGACTTGTGGTCTTGAAGGAAGTGAACTTGATGGATTAAATATCAACATGTAAGATTTTCTTATGTCCTTGACTTGCTTTATCCTTGTGTATAATATTTGTAATTGTTGTTGTGAAATTGTGCATGAAATTGGTAACGTATTGAAAGGAAAATGTAGTTTTGGTGATGTTCATGTGTGTTGTGAAACCATGGTTGTTAATTAGCATCAAGTTGACCTAAAATATGAAAAGAGAAGCTCACTTATGACCATGGACCATTCATTACGAAAAAGGACCCGAAAATGACCCCTAGAGGCTGAAACGGGCACCCCCTCTCCCAGGCGGGGCACCTGCGGGCGCAGATGCCAGCGCAGGTGGACTTGGACAAGTCCAGATGGTCACCTATGGCCGCATGTCACCCAATTTTGGGTGCAGGTGACCCCACAGGTCCCTCCAGGACCCCGTTTTGCTAGTTCTTGTCTCTCTTTGATCCCCGAAACCCCTCTACCCTTCTTGGATGCAATTGTCAACTTATGATATCTTTTGAATGACTTTAAAGGAGTATCCCGGAGGTATTTTGAATGGTATCAATTATGGATTGTCTTCAATGTGTTGTTGTGAAAGGTGTTTACGTAACGTAGTGAGGCAAATGTGACATTGTATTGAAGGGGAAGTGTAAAGTATAAACTTGGTGTGAAATGCTATCGGTTTGTGGTATCTTGGTTGATGTGTGGCATGTTTTTGTGTTGTTGGTATGGTGATGCAATAAATGGTATTTTAAGAGGGTGAAATGACGTTATATGGTAGTCACGTAGCTCATTATCGTCTTATGCACTTGTAATGTAGTTAGTTGTTAACGTGAGCTTCGTTATATACTTGTGTTGTAGAGTAATACGTAAGGAAGGAGATGGATTGTTGTATTCACATATAGGGTTGTGTATTCATATTTGTAACATAACATATGTATGGTTACTCTTTCCATATCCTTTGGCAGCATCTTTTAGTTCTCATTGTTACCGACTTGTTCTCGTTTCAAAATGTCTTAAAGTATCTCATTTCAGGTTATTTTATGTTGTTATTCACATGTCTCTTATTCATTGGCTGAAGTTCCAAAGCTCCAATAATGTTATAACCGCCAATGTATCAATCTCACAAAAGTAAAGGAATGAAGTAATACATAGTTGTTGTTATTTTTGGGTCGCAATCTAAGGGGCATAAGCCCGGCTAGAACGATCCCAATGTTATGTTATTTATGGGTCGCAATCTAAGGGGAATAAGCCTGGCTGGAACGATCCTAATGATATGTTATGTTATGTTATGACCCACTAATCAGTTGGGGCCCAGTCACAATATGATACAAATGATGATGAATGAACGTAAAAGCAAAGAAAGTAATGAAAGCAATGTATATGGTTCCACACATACAGAACGGTGGTTTATCCATAATGTTTATTCACTTGTATTTGATTTCATTGAAGTTCTTATATTTCATGCAGTTGTTCATAGCCTTACATACTCAGTACATTCTTTCGTACTGATGTCCCTTGGGGGACTTACCTTACTTGTTGCAGGCACAGGTGCTAGTAGACATCCACAGTAAGCTGCGGGTCATCTACTGATTATTGGTGAGCTCCAGTTCGGTTCGGGGCTTTCCGAGTCACATGTGCAGATATTGGTTTTGCTACTATGTAAATGTTGTATAAAGCGGGGACTTGTCCCGACTTTAGGTTGGTTTTGTATATGTATCTGTTAGAGGCTTTGTAGACGTACGTGGTGAGATAAATGAAGGAATGTATGTCCATTTTGACTTGATGGCCCTAACGGCCAAGTTTCATAAATATCATATGTTCTCCAGGACTTCCGCCATTGGTATCTTATATTTATATGTGATAGAGTGTTGTTCATTTAGTGAGATGCATATGAGTGTACATGAATGAAGATTGGTTCTCTCGGTCCTTAACGGCTTCGGGTGCCAGTCGGCCTCAATGAGATTTGGGGCGTGACTCTAATGTACATAAATTTGACTTCTAAATTATTTCCAATAATATTATGACAGTCAAGGCGGAGTTTTATTGGTTAAAAGCTAGTGATTTTTTGAAAGAGATAAATAATGATTAAAACATGGTAAAGATGAAGGTGTGAGAGAATTCATCGAAATGAGGTAATTTTTGTAAGTGTCGTTGAGCTAGAAGTGTACGTATATTAAAAGTGATCTTCATATGGTGTATCTGAGAATAAAGATATTCAATCGTTACAGTGGTAATCAATTTAGGGAAGTATAGATGGTGACCAAAAAATATCATGATAAAATTTGGACCTTTTTTACGAAGTTCAGGAGTAAATCTAAACTATTTCGCGTAGTTAAACAGTAATTTTGATCTTTTCAATTATAAAAAGCTCACATGTTAAAAAATTATAATAACATTAATTAATAAGGATAAATTTAGCTATTTTTCATAATAATAAAAGTATATTTACTCTCAATTATTGGCCGACAAATTTCGACTATTTGTCAAAATAAAGATGCAATTTGAACCTCTTTTTACCAATGAATCTCATTTAGTGTTATTTTCTAATTTTTCTATTTAAGAACAAAAAATTGTGAGAAGAAACTTTTACTGAAGAATATTTATGATGTAAATAGATGTATGAAAATATTGCTTTTTTTTTTTTTCCTATATAAATACTCCAACCCATTTTATTTTAGTTGACCACCTTTGTCATGACACAACCGCCACGATCTGATTTCTCAGGTCATGATGACACCTACTATAATCCACCAAGGCCGGCTGATGGGTGAAGCTACTAAAGCACATGCTTTAGGCCTCACCCATTAAGAGGCCCCGAAATTTACTCATATTAGAATTATTAAATTTGTATTGAGTATTTTAAGTGAAATAATATGTCATTTTTTAAAATTTATTTGATACAATTTTTTTATTAATTTGTTTGAAAAAGAATGTCATATTTTCATACTCATTTGATTCTCGAAATCAAAATATTGGCATATAATTAGGACAGAAAGAATATTTAGAAATAATTTAAATTTCTATTTTTTTGTTTTAAAAGTATTAAGGCCTTTATTTAAACTTTGGTTTTAGGACACCAAACTTATTGAGTCGCCCCTGTAAACCACCAGTAGGTAAATCAACCCGTAGTCCGAAACAGGTAGTAACGGACTACGAAGAGAAATAAAGAAAACAACAGAAAGGAATTTAAACAAGAGACTAATATAGATTATAACCCCAAAACCTGATGAAGTTAGTACAAGAGCTTCTAATACAACAGGAATACAAAGTCAATATATATATATATATATACAAAGTCGTATCTAAAATAAAACATGAAGATCAAACTAACAATATGAGCGAGAACAGGAATACTCCAAACGTCAGGAGCTCAACCAAAATCTCTGATCCATGGCTTCTCTGCACGATGCACACATCAACGGCAAAAACTCATACTATGATCTGCAGGCTGCAGAAGTGTAACTGAGTACCAAACACGTGGTACTCAGTAGACATCGACCGACTGAACCCCAAAGATAATGAAAACATAGACAACATGTAAAGCACAAATGTAATTACCGGCAGCTACCTAAGAAACTAAATATAATAAAGTTAATAGAGCAATGAGGATACACTATCCTATTCTAATAGTATTCAGAACTAAAGTACATTACCGTATATCACCAGTGTATATATAACTGAAGAGTGAAAGAAGCATATATAGTAGTAATACAAGGCTGAAAGATACATATACAATATGAATAGATAAGGAGAGAGAGAGAGATATGGTAGTACCATCTATATATAGATAAGACGCAGACGTCTTCGTATTGATCCGCAGGACTCTACTAGACACTTAGCTCTTGTACAAACAACACCGGTGAACCTATGCTTTGATACCAATTTGTCACGACCCAATTTTTTAGGTCATGATGGCACCTACTATAACCCAACAGTAGATAAGCCAACCCATAATCTGGAATAGCTAGTAACGGACTACCAAGAGAAATGAAGAAAACAACGAAAAGGAATTTAAATAAGAGACTAATATAGATTATAACCCCAAGACCTGGTGAAGTTAGTACGAGAGCTTCTAATACAACAGGAGTACAAAGTGGAATACAAAGTCAATATATATATATATATATAGATAGATAGATAAAGCCGTCTCTGAAATACAAAGTAGTGATCAAACTAACAATATGATGGAGAACAGGAATACTTTGAACGTCAGGAGCTCACCCCAAATCTTCGATCCTTCGCTGCTCTGCACGATACATACATCAACAATGAGAACTCGTACTATGAGTGTAGCATGAGTACCAAACATGTGGTACTCAGTAGGCATCGACCGACTGAGCCCTAAAGATAATGCAAGCATAGACAACATGTAAAGCAGTAATGTAATTACAGGCAGCTATCCAAGAAACTAAACATAACAATGTTAATGGAGCAATAAGGATACACTATACTATTATAATAGTATTCAGGAATTAAAGTGGATTACCGTATATCACCAGCCAATATATAACTGAAACGTGAAAGAAGGATATATAGCAGTAATAAAAGGCCGAAGGATACATATACAATATGACTAGATAAAGAAAGAGAGGGATGTATGGTAATAACATATATATAGATATACATATATAGGACTAAACTCAAGGTAATTCCTAAGGGAGACAACCTAACATATCAAGGATCATAGACAAATAAGGGAGTTAAAACTAGCATAATCAAAGTCTATAACAGAAGTGTTTAATCATAAGATAAACTATCAATAGTGTAACTTACAAAAATTGAGAAAAGGGACCAGGAACGTACCGACAATCTTGGGTATCAATTCATAACCATCCTGTCATGAACTAACTATAATAACCAACAATAAAGTTACCGGCTAGTCCGGAAAAACAAAAACCTAATCAGGCCCCATAAGCCCAAAAGGTTCAAGCAAGAACTCAACAATCAGTAACCATAGCTTATATCTATACAACCCCCCATAAAACTGAAGATATAAGTATTAAACAACTATATTGGTGATAGACGATGCATATGATTGAATGAATACAACATAAACTAATAATACCATATTCAATTCGAGTGCCAGAACATACCAAGTGTATACACCTCCTCCATCTCAATAGCTCGCAAAGGCAGGACCTACGACGACCATCTTTCTTCGGCACTGTAGCTTACGGATGAAGGGGCCCATAAGGGATTGAAGATATCCGTATACACTGCCTGATTCCAAACCAGTACTTCTAGTAATCATCACAATCAATCTACTCCATCCAGTACCGAAGTGATATATAAGTATAATAAGTGTTCAAAATTGAACCAAGATAAAAAGAATATAAATCTGTAAATCCATTACCTAAGTCCATTACGTATGAGATGATTTAAACACGAGAAATTATTGATTTTACTGGGTTAAGTGAACTGGGCCCAAAAAGAACCCAAAAATGAAAAGAAAACATGGCCCAAAAATGGGTCAAAAGACCCATTCTTTCCTTGACCTTCTAGAACACCACATTAAATGTTAAAGAGTGGCTAAGGATGGAATTGATGGCCTATATAAAGGGAAAGAAATCTGATTTTTATTGCTTTCAGAGTCTCATGCCTTTTAGACAAATATAGAAGATATTTTCTTCAAACCCTAAGAGTTCAAAGCCAACTTTTGGAACAAGATCATCATTTTTCAAGCTTGGGTAAGTGATTATTGATATGGATTAATATATTATATGCATGGGAGAGCATGTAAATCATGTTGGTTATGCTTGGAGGTGTTGAACATGGTACTTTGTATTTTTATATAAGATTTGTGATCTATGAGATTCAAGCTTGAACTATGACTTGTGACTTTGATGAAAGAGCATGGTATGGATAAAATATGAACATGTATGGTGTGATTTTGTTATTAAAATTGTTATTTTTCTATAAGTATAAATTATGGGATTTTGGTCGATATGTGCTATGAGGTGTGTTAAGGTAAGTTGATGGATTATTTGTGATGTGGTGTGGATAAGAAAGTGTAAAGGAGAAGTGTTGTGGTAAAATGTATTGATTATCATGTATTGGTCAATGTTGGGAATATTATGGGATTTTTTGAATAATAATTTCATCAATGGTTTTGTCAAGTGAAAATGGCATGTTTAAAGGCAAACATGTAACTCATTGACGTTATATGCATTTGTAAAGTAGTTGGTGGTTAATGTAAATCCCGTTATGTATTTGTGTTGTAGAGTGACACATAAAGAAGGAGCGGGACTATTGTATGCACATCTAAGATTGTATATCCGTATTGAGAGTACAAGGTATGTAAGGTTACTCTGTCCGTATCTTTCTGCGGCAAATAGTATTCACATTGACATTACGCTTGTTCCATCCCGAAATGTGCTAAGGTATCCCATATCCAGTTATCCATGGTCATTGTCATATATTTCCTACTCATTGATCATTGGTGAATCTCATGTCTCATATTCATGGTTAATGTTCCAAAAGCTCAAATAAGGTTATGGTCCAATGTTCCAATAGTGATTATACTTATGTCTCTTGTTCATGGATTATTGTCCAATGGTTCCCATGGTGTTATGGTTCTAATAATGTTATGTAGCCAAGTTATTCGCATGTCTCTCACTTGTTGGTTAATAATCCAAAGTTTCAAGTAAAGTTGTGACTATCCTTGTATCAATCTCAAAGTAATAAATAAAGTAATGCATATGTGGTCAATGATCAAGTATGGGTGGTAGCTTTGGGGGCGAAACGCCTAGCTCAAGCCGATCCCGAGATGGTTGAAACAGGGGGCAGTCCTAGAGGCATAAGCCTAGATCGGACCGATCCTGACAGGGGGCAGCTCTAGAGGTAATAACCTAGCTCGAGCCGAACCTGAAATGTGGTATGGGTGGCAGTTCTAGAGGTACTAACCTAGCTCGAGCCGATCCCGATATATATATTGATTCATAGGGTGGAAGCTCTAGGGGCATAAGCCTAGCTCGAGCTGATCCCAACATAATGCTATGTTATTTTTAAAACCCACTGTTCAGTCGGGGCTCCGGTGTCACCGGTCGCAAGCAAAGATGAATAATCATTGAATTTAAGATACAAAGAAAGTACCGAAAGCAATATACATGGTTTCCAAAGTACAGAATAGTGACTCATCTACATTGTGACTTATCTATATTGGTTATGCATTTGAACTTGAGTTCTTTGACATACTTACATATCTTACAAGTTTCATATGGCCTTACATACTCAGTACATTCTTCGTACTGACCCCTCTTGGGGAATTTACCTTACTTGCTGCAGGCGCAGGTACTAGTAGGCCTCCACAGTAGGTTGCCAGTGTTGCAGATCTTTGGTGAGCTCCATTTAGTTTGGGGCTTCTCCGAGTCACAGTTTTACATATGTTTTGGTGTAGTACATGTTATATAAAGCGGGGACTTGTCCCGACTTTTAGTTCATTTTGGTCAATGCATTCATTAGAGGCTTTTGTAGACGGATGTGGGTGTATAAATGTAGAAGGTATATGCCATTTTTGACTTGGTGGCCTCAATGGCCAAGTTTCGCATATGTATATATATATCACATGTTCCATGAATTCCATTGTTGGTAGTTAAAGCTCTTACGTGATCATGGGTTTCTTATGGCATG
Source organism: Capsicum rhomboideum (assembly GCA_031232105.1). Lineage (NCBI taxonomy): Eukaryota > Viridiplantae > Streptophyta > Magnoliopsida > Solanales > Solanaceae > Capsicum > Capsicum rhomboideum. The sequence goes on along the minus strand of CP124715.1, from coordinate 110,888,776 downwards.
CATATGATTGAATAGAGGCAAAGCTTGGTTCTCTCGGGCCTTGTCGGCTATGAGTGCCAATCTGTCCCGATGGGATTCGGGGCGTGACACCATCAAAACATCATACAAGATCTTTTCGATTAAATGTGGGTTCCAGACCCATAGTTCCATTTTTCACCAAATCTACCCAATAACCCAAAATTAGTTCGAAAGCCTCGGGACCCAAACCAAGGGTCCTCCTAGCCTAAACTAAACGTTTCGAACGTGATGACGCTGCCAGAATTCACATCCGAGGCCATATACTAGGAGTTTTGGTTTAAGACTAATTTCTTAATAAAGAAAGCTCCAAAACAGGGAATTAAGCCTAAAATCCAAACGAACTATCCGATAACTAAACCGACAGTTCTGACAAGTCATATCCACTACTAAAAAGACTTTCATCTGCAAAAGTCAATAGATAGAAAGAGCCCGAAAGATCGAATGGATGAGGTACTGGGCCCGCATGCTCCAAGTAAGACTCTCTAGATAACCTCTACGGCAAACCAATTCTTTCAAGGGACTTCACTAAAGGTATCCTTTTTTCTCCAACTTTCTTACTCCACCTTCTGAAATGCCACAAACTCAATTTTAACAACCAACTAGCCTCCAACTGAATTGAGAAGGAATGAAGCATTCAAACCCAAACCACACTATACTGATATCATATCGATACTAGCACAACCAAGCAAAAACTCAACTAAAACACATTGATACCAGCATACCAATACCGTATACACTGCCTGGTTCTGAACTAGGACTTCCAGTAATCATCATAATCAATATACTCCATCCAGTACCAGAAAGATATTTAAGTACAATAAGTGCTCGAAAATGAACCGAGACTAAAAGAGTATAAATCTGTAATCCATTTCTCAAGATCGAGTTCAGGACTAAATTGGCATAATAATGTAGAAAGGGTTGGAATCTCCCTCGATCGAAGTAAATAGTAGTGGTGAGAGAGTGGATTAATAATGGACTAGAATCAATCTCGGTTTAATTTCTAAAATAGCATATTTAGTTCCAAAAGCTCATAATTCATTATATAAGGTGGTACGATTCCCGTTGTAAAGAATCTATTTTAAAAGTGAAAAGTGGGAATAAATCCCCATTTTAGAAAACAGTAGTAAAATCAAGGTTTTGGGTTGGAATCGTACCACTAAGTGATCATAAATGCGCCTAAAAGTATGCATGCCATCACCAGTATCCAAACAATTCAACCACAAGCAACTAAGCATCAATAAACTAGAATCATGTCCCCTTTAAGGATAAAATACTCACCTGGAGTCCAACTAGTATCGTCACAACGACCTCTAGCCCAACAATATATAATTCAACATAATATTAACACCGTAAATCAGAAACTAAGGTGAACAAGGGCATAAAGCTACAAGGAAAGCCTAATTAGGGAACATACCATCCAATCCACTAAGTAATAGGATTAAAACGATACCCATATTGCAATATAATACTCCGATCCCAAAATTGGGTCAAAAATAGGACAGTGGGGCCTACGAATGAAATCCCAAAATTTTTATTCATCACGAGATCCCTTGAAGGACAAGGAATATGTGCTGAAAAGTTTAGCACAGATGGGACACAAATCGAGGCTCAAAACAACCTCGAAAGATAAAAAAACTAAGAGGGAAAATGGGAATTAAACGGAGGAATTGGGCTAAAAACTTACAAAAAATTAATGGGAAATGATCACCTCAATGTTCTCTAAACATCCCCAGCTCCAATCAATGACCTCCCACAAGTTCTTGAACTCCTAGGGCTAAAAATGGTGGAAATAGGTGAGAAAATGATAAAGAAATTGGGAAGAGGGGATTATATACTGCCAAGGGGTTACCCATCACTAACGCGGGGGCCCCTGGTTGGTGATCGCGATGCCCATAAGAACTGCCCTTTCCAAACGCAGGTGAAAGGCAGCAAACACAAAGACCAGTAGAGATAGACCATCTCAAATGCAGACAACCAACCGCGATCGCAAAGAAGAAAGTTGACCGATTGGGGCTGACCCATATCGCTAACGCGAGAGGTGAGGCTCGCGATCACGAAGGTCAAGAACTTGAACCTTCTTGAATGCGACCTGAACTTCCCAATCATGAAGAACAAAAGGGTAGCACTAGAATGCTGGAAAATCAACTATTTTCCTAAGTCCAAATCGACTTAGACCGGGGGCTCGGGTTTCATTTAGAATCCTGTGTGCAAAAACAAACTATGCTACCATACCAAATTCAATATTTTGGACTCAACAAAACTATCAAAACTTTTATCTAATATCATTTTGATCAAATATGGGTCCCATACCCATAGTTTTATTTTTCACCAAATCTACCCAATAACCCAAAATGAGTCCGGAAGCCTTGGGACCCGGACCAAGGGTCGTCCTAGCCTAAAATCAACACTCTGGAGCTGATGGCGCTGTCCAAAGTCTCATCCAAAGTTGTATACTAGAAGTTTTGTTCCGAGACCAATTCCTTAACAGTAAAAATCTCTAAAAGAGGAAATTGAGCCTAAAATCCAAACGAACTATTCGATAACCAAACTGACAATTTCGATAATTAATAAATGACTTGTAGCTCCTATAGGAAGGATCAAAACATTGAAAATGTATGGAAATAGAGAAAATGACCTAGAGGGTCATTACGCCAACTAACCAAATTGTTCGGGTGTCGCTCCCCATTTTTCTCGCGAAAAGTGAAATTCGACGTGAAACTCTTTTAGGACAATTTAAAAGAGAAGAGTCTCCACCTAATGAATTAAGGTGCATTAGGGCATAGTTCTAAACTAATTATGAATTATTTAATTATTAGTCTATGTCACTAGAAATTTAGGTAAGGGTTCAAATTACCTTAAAAGAAAGGTGTTAGACACCTTTCCAAGTCCATAAATGTGGGTATCGACCAAATTCATATATTGCATGGGGGATTTATGTGATAAGCAATGGTCAACAAATTTTTAACTAATTAATATTAACCAAGTGTTCAAATATGAAAATCTTAATAATAAATAAATTAGGCATGTAACTTAGTTATTATCAAATTAATTCGATCTAGGTGATAAAGTGATTAAACACGTAAATGATAAAAATATAAATCAGATAAGCGAGAAGATAGAATTGACACAGTGATATAATAAAATAAAAGAGTTACTAAATGAAAACAATTCTAGACTACCCTAAACGAACGAAACACTGAAAATCCTCTAAGTTAAGGAGTAATCGCTCAACCTCATGCAAACCTTTTAAAGGACTTTTTAACCAAAGTGCAATGATTATCGGGCCATAAGTGTATCACATAGATCAGTCTCTATGTAGGAGTAAAACAATTGATGGGGGAGGGATTTTTAACCTAACGGGATTACCTCGTGCAGCTAAAATAATACGTCACGACCCAATTGGAGGGAAGGGTTGGTCGTATTATTCAGCAGACACAAACTATCATCTCCCACTACCCGCCTAAGTTTGATTATTAGATTATTATTAAACCTAGAAGCACACTAAAGAAAATGATAAAAATTAGTGTTTCTTAAAATGCCTACCCATCCCAACTTAATGTCCAAGATGCATTGGACTTACTATTTTAAATTTGAGTCTAGACAAAATAAAATCATAAATTGCTTAATTAAACTCGGAATTAGCATCAAACAAAATGAACAAGACTAAACAATTAGCATGTAATGATCTCATATAAGACTCTTAATTAATTTAAGAGTTGATTAGGTGATTAAAACATGAAGAAATGATTGAATAGATGTGCATGAATAACACACTTATACCAATTAGCCCCTATAGGCAGAATTTTCTAGATGAATTTTACCAAGTTTGACATGCTAAAAATTAATAAACCTCTGGATATTATTTCTACATGAAAGGGACAAAGTTTAACATGTTGGAATTATTTAATCAATTCTATGGACATGGTCTAGGTGAATATCGGATTAAGGATGCTGAAAATAATACAATAAAACATATAGACATGAATGCTAATTGTTGAATGACATCTAAGATACTTAAAATTACTAAATCATATGGACGTAATATCTTATAATGAAGATAATATAAACATGCTTAAGTTAATAATGTGGTCAGATTCTATAGGCATGATTCCTAATTAAAACGATAAGATTTGCAACAAACTATTCATTATGTGATTTGCACTTAATAATGTGAGTTCAAGATAAGAATGATACTGGAAGGAACATGCTTCTAATACTCTTAAGAAGTTATCTGTGTCTTCTAACGAAGAAGTAACGACCAATTAATCATGTCGTCATAAATGTGAGGAACAAAAAATATAGAGCACATAAAGGATAAAGGACTGAACTAATCTTTCCAAACTGATGGCTAAACACATTCAAATAGAACATACACAGTAAAATAATTACTCTACACATAACTATCACATTAGGAATTGAATGCATCATTAAAGAAACTTACTAATGGCGGAACAGGACAATGATTATGATGAGAAAGATCAATACCCGAATTTTTTACGTCAAGATTGTTTCCAGCAAATACAAGACACCAAGCTTCATCTTCGCTTGTAACCGTCAAAACAGAAGCATGATAAAAGCAATATATCTTAGTGAAGGAAATTGTTGTAGTTATAATAAAAGCAGTAGTAAAAGTATGCAAAGATGGTCATCCCCCCCCCCCCCCCCTCAATAAGTTTTAGAGCATGCTATTTGTAGCCAGAAATTGGGGCAAAACATTCCATTTTAATTTTCAACAGAGAAGGAGTGAAATCAAGGAAATATTTTGGCTAAGGAAAATAAAAAATTTCCCCTTTCTTAAAGATTAATGAATTTGTATTTATGGGGAGATCCTTGGAGTAACAAAACGATAAGAAAATTATAATGGAATAATTTTTGGGATCTTGTTTAAGAATTTATAATAGTAATAAGCTTTGTATAGTACTGAGATATAGGGAGCAAAGATCTTTTAAAAGAGTAAGAAAATTAATAAGAGAAAGGAAGGTAAAAAATAATATGAAAACTAAGTGGATGGACGTGTAAGATTCACAGAAAAAGATGGACGGAAAAGTTTAGTTTGAAAATCTATAAGAGGAGGGATTCGATAAGTATATTTAGTTGCTACCCGTTTTAATTTTATATACTAAAATGGTAATCAATTATAAATAAGTAAATGCATAATGTGAGGGAAGATCTCACATAAATGCTATTGTACGCAACAAGCAAACATATTTAAAAATTGGGTTGCTTAATATTTACTTATTTAAATAGTAAAATATGTAGTGGAGTCAAGTCAAAGTAAAAAATAAAATTGTGATGTATGCAACGATATAAGAAAAATGGTATAAATATCGTTATGATATTTTTTAGGATAGTAATTTTATCGAAGATATATAGGGTAAATGAGAGACCAAAATGGATGTCAATAATACAGTAATAATAAAATTTAAAATAACAATAGTATTTTTTATTGATATAACAAAACTGTTCTGAGCTATTTAAATAATAAAATATATATATATATACTTATAAGTAAATTAGGGGATGTAATTTAGCATATAAATGTAATAAAAATAATAAAGAAATATGTAATTAAGTATAATGATAGAATGAGTATGTAAAAGGTGAAATAGTTTATGATTGAGTAATAAAAAATATTAAAAAATATTTATGTAAAATACTAGCTTAGAAAAATATGTAGGGTGCAGGAAGGTCAAAATTGGGTGTCAACAGCTGCCCCTTCTTTGCTTGAAAATGAAGAATAAATTGTCAGGCAAAGAATGTTGACGTAGTCGCCAATTTTGTCTGATTGAGAGGATGAATCTTTGGAAGCTGGAGAAACAAGAGGGAATTTTGAAAATAATGTGGCCAAGACTTTGTTTTACAGTCGCCTACATGATACAGAATTTGAATGCTGATAGGATGACTATATAGGAAAGATGGATATAAGGAAACTTGGAACATGTAGATGATTTAGGTCAAGTTGTAATGATATAGGGTTAAGGATAATTACGCCTTAGACACAGGAACGAGAATTGTTCTCATTTTCCTTGGATACCTACAGCTTCTAACATAACTAGATAAAATGATTAGAAAATAAATATAAACATGGATTAGTATGGTTAAAAAATGATAATGCTGGAAAATAATAGTGACGAGAGGGGATAAAAATATATATTTGTTATGAGAAAGCAGTGATTAGCCCATGTAGATTTGGAGAGACAATGCTTGGATCATGTGATGCCCAAAAAGGCAATGCTTAGCCTTAAATAACTTTGAATTAGCCGTGCTTAGCTTGTTTAGTATCCAAAAGACAAGATTCAGCTTCGGATAATGTTCAACCTGATCAACTTCCAAATGACAATACTTAGTCTCCGAAAATCTTTAAGAATATAATAGTGCTTAACCCAATCAACCTCCAAAGGAGCTTAGCCTACGATGGTCTTTAAGAATAGGCTAGTGCTTGACAATTCTTAGCCTCCAGTGATATTTAAGAGTAGGATAGTGTTTAATCCAATTAACCTCCAAACGACAATGCATAGCCTCCAGTGATCTTTAAGAATAGGGTAGTGCTTAACCCAATCAATCTTTAAAGGACAATACTTGGCCTTCGGTGATCTTTAAAAATAGGGTAATGCTTAACTCAATCAACCTCTAAAGAACAATGCTTAGCCTCCATTGATTTTTAAGAAAAAGTAGTGCTTAACCCAGCTAACTTTCCAAGGACAATGCTTAGCCTCAAATAGTTTCTTGATAGAGTAGCGCTTAACCTGATCAAATTTTTGAAGACAATGCTTAACTTCAGACAACTTCTCAAGAAAGGGTAATGCTTAAACCAGTTAACTTTCCAAGCACAATGCTTAGCCACAGACAAATTCTTGATAGAGTAGTGCTTAACCCCATCAAATTCCAAAAGACAATGCTTAACTTTAGACAATTTCTCAAGAAAGGGTAATGCTTAACCGAGTTAACTTTCCAAGGACAACACTTACCCTCAGACAATTTTTTTTATAGTAGTGCTTAACCCCATCAAATTCATGAAAATAATGCTTAGCTTTGGACAACTTCTTAAGAGAGGGTAATGCTTAACCCACAACTTTCAAAAGACAATGCTTGGCCTCAAAAAGTTTCTTAATATAATAGCGCTTAACCCCATCAAATTCCAAAAAACAATGCTTAGCTTCAGACAACTTCTGGAGAGAGGGTAGTGCTTAACCTTGCTAACTATCCAAAGACAATGCTTAACCTCAGATAATTTCTTGATAGAGAAGTGCGTGGAAGACAATACTTAGTTTCGGATAATTTCTCAAGAAAGGGTAGTATTCAACCAATTCGACGTTCAAAAGGCTATGCTTAACCATAGGTAAATTTGTTAAGAGGATAATATTTAACCTACTCAAAATACAAAAAGACAAAGCTTAGCCTTGTATATCTCCTGATGGTGTATATCAAACTCGAGACTTGTATCTATCATTCCTACACTCAAAGAAAAATAATATTTTTTTTTGAAAAAAATATATTTATTCTTGTCTTTGCCTGTTTTTTGCTTTTAGTACCAAATTTGCTATCCTTGGACTTAAACTCCATATGGATGTATTGAGATGCAATCCTTGATGAAATTTTTGAGTACCCCTCAAATATCTCCCCTAACGACCTAATCCATCATTACTAAAAAAAATGCCTCAATATGAGTACATGGTATGAGGATTATCGGAATTGCTTTCGTAAACTTGCATGGGGCAACACAAGTAAAATTCTTAGAATTTAAAAAGGTTATGGTCAGGTTGATGTCATCCCGCTATAACAGGACTTATTCCGCTATATCAGCATTGCTATAATGATATGCCTCCCGCTATTGTGACATGATGCGACCAGAAACCCTCTTAAATGGGTTTTATTTCTTTACTACCCTCAAGTTGAAACAAAAAATGTGGGAAGGCTCTCAAAATCCTTAGGGTTGCCTCCCATATCTTGGAACCATGGAGAAGAGGAAAAATGGGTGTGAACCCATAGATTTTTAGGGAGTAATGCATCCGTGATCTTAGCACAAGGCTGTAGTTTGCTTTTGTTCATCTCTTGTATAGTTGGTTGACATCCATGGGTTGTTAATAGGAAACACCTCGATATGTGTATGGGGTATGGGGATTATTGGAATTACATTCGTAAACTTGCATAGGGCAATACAAGTTAAATTTTTTAGAATTTAAAAAGGTTATAATTAAGCTGACATCATCCTGCTATAGTGAGACTTATTCCGTTATAGCAGCATTGCTATAGCGACATGCCTCCCGCTATAGCAACATAATGTAATCAGAAACTCTCTTAAATGGGTTTTATTTATTTTCTCCCCTTAAGTTGAAACCAGTGCCGTAGAAAGGCTATAAAAAAGAGTGCTGATGGGTGCAAACCCATGAATTTTTGAGGAGTAACGCATTTGTGATCTTAGCACAAGGTTGGAGTTTGTTTTGGTTTGTCTCTTGTGCATCTGGTTGACATCTAGGTAAGCTAAGGTTAATTAAGTAGTACAGATCTGGGTTAGAAAGCATAAATGTAACATAGATGGATGGGAGATTTCACGATTAGGCCTTCGAGCGCAGTGTTTGGATTGCTAAAATTGGTTAAAGTTGGGGTAACGATGAAGAGGTGGTTGTTTTATATTGTATCATGTTATGATGTAGTTTATCCTATAAATTGGGTGGCATACCATTGTAGACTCGTATTGGGGTATTTGAAAGGGTGAAATATCGATAATTAGTCTAAATCCTTAAAAAAAGTGATGATAATATGTGGGTGTTGGTGATTTTTGAAGAGTCTAAGGTATTAATAAGTAGCGTTGTTTTATCAAGGAGGGGTGATTTAGGTGACATGTTTTAGGGACCTAGACGCTAGCATAGGTGATGGTTACGTAGTTTAATCCAACTTATGTTATATGTTCATGTTAACTATTTTTTAGTATTGCTTATTGATGCATGTTGTTAGGTGTGATCACATTTCAAATGATCTTATATCTAAGCTTGTGGATATTACAAGTTTTGGTTGATACATATGTTTATACGGATTAGTTATATTCCATTGTTGATTGTGTAATGTTTGGTAAACGGAGGGATATTAGCTGAATAAGGTTGGCAGGCACTTGTGTCTGGGATTAGGTACGTGGACTGAACCTGTCCCCTATAGGTCATGACAAGAGGGTGGTTATAATATCCTTAGCGTGTATATACAAGGTATATATGAGTTTGACGGTTCCATGAGTGAAACAGGTAATAAATATATGTTATTATATCTTGGTGCTTGACTTGACTTAGCTATATTTGACTTGACTGTTAATTCTTGTTGACTACTTAACTTTTTATATTACCTCTTATAGTGGATTGTCATTTGTGCTTAAGGTTGAATAAGGATTTCTTGTATAAGTAGGATAGTGTAAGGAAGGTTGTAAGATATCGGTTTAAGTATAGGTGAATAACTTGAGATCTTGTTGATAGCTTAGTTAACAAGGTAGGTTATCCTTATGGATGATAGGTCTGATTTTGTTAGGGTCTTGACATGGGTTAGGGTCACCTTAGATGTAGTTGTTTCTTTATGATTCGTGGTAGTCCTTGGTGCAATGCTAGGCTTAGTGGTTCATAGTGGTGAAGTCATAAGGGTAAGAGCGGTATCTCGGGGTTCATAACCAGGATGTTAATAGGAAGCAATTGGATTTATTTGGGAATAGAGAAGGTAAGGATTCAATAAGGGAGAAACGGGGTGATGGTGAAGTTTGGAATATGAATATTAAGAAGCAAGTCCTCTTTCGAGCATTTATGTTATGTTTGTATAATCCACTTCGGGTTGACCGATGAGGCTTACCAGTACGTGTGGTTTGTACTGATACTACTCTTGTTATACCCTTTTTGGGGTATAGACTTTTATAGGATCAGTGTTACTTTCATGATCAACACAGATAGTTATCCTTGAGTAGCTTCTACTTCTCCTACTCATGGTGGAAGTTGTGTCCAGTCTTTTGTAGGTGAGGGCGTTCTCTTGGATTCTAGACATTAGAGATGAGTGACCTAAAAATTTGCTGAGGAGACCCGTTAGAAATCATAAAGCATCAAGAAAAGAACCGAATTTAGAAAATTCAAAATTTCAGCTTTTAGGTTAGGAGGATACTGCCTGCACCGCCCGCTATAGTGATAGGCATGTCGCTCTAGTGACGTTCCTATAATAGGACTTTCCCCGCTATAGCAGTGTTGCTATAGCGACAAGGTTGCTATGTCTTAGTAGTCAAGAGGTTCAACAATGGCATCTCTTGACTGGAAAATTCCTGTTTTTAGTTTTTCACTACAGATCAGTATTCCAGAAGTACCCTAGAACTACTTCACATAATACTTCAGGCATGATAACTCCTAAATCATGCCCAAATCGTCAAATAGAACCCAAGAAAAACCCAACACATTCTCTTTCATTCCAGGCTTATTTAACCTATAAACTCTGAGTTTTTCATACTCAGAACGCTATAGAAGCATTGTGAATGTAAGGAAGCCCCCATGCTTCAAACTTTTAACCCAATCAAGCCCAAGGTCAAAATTCTAAGACTCAACTCCAAAAACCATTCTATTTAACAAAATTCAAGCCTAAGATCATGCATATTATGAGTAATGAAGTAATAAGGAGTAGGGAGTCGAATGTTACCTTATTCTGATGATGAGAGTGAAGTGATCGGGGAAGGGGGGGGGAGGAAAAGAGGGAGTTTTTGAGTGAAGGAAGTAAAATGGAAAATAAAAATATTCCTCATTCCTTTAAACTACTTCAGGCTGCTATAGCGACATGTGTCGCTATAGCAGAGTAGATGTCACTAAAGTGGGGTTCAGCCTAAAACCCCAGAAAAATTTTGGGCATTGAAAATTTGAACACCCTGTTTGATACCAGTAATTTGAAAAGGCCCCAGCTACCATAGGCACTCGAGAAAATGGGTTATTCATTCGTATTGTGCCACATTTGAGCGCGAAAAACTCTTTCAATAGGACATATATTGGAATTTTGGTGCTAAGATTTTAGTAATCGGGGGTTTTGGGTGTTTGTATCCCCGTAGTTCACCTTTTTATTTTGATCCAAAGTTTAGGGGTGTAGTATCGGTAATTAGTTGCCTACGACACCGTGGGGAGGGCGTGAATTTCAAATCTAGACTTGGGCTTTCTTTCTTCGTGATCGTTTGGGGACAAATGATGGGTAAATTGGTATCTGTTGTAACAACCTAATCCATCATTACTAGAAAATACTTTGATATAAGTATGGGGTACAGGGATTACCAAAATTATGTATCTAAACTTGTGTGGGGCAAAACAAGTAAAATTTTTTGAATTTAAAAAGGTTATGCTTGGCTGATGTCATCCTACTATAGCGAGACTTAGTTTGCTATAGCAGTATGACGCCACTAGAAACCCTTTTAATTGGGTTTTATTTCTCTTCCCCCCTTAAGTTGAAACCAATAATGTGGGAAGGCTCCAAAAACCCTTAGGGTTGCCTCCCATGTCTTTGAACCATAGAGAAGAGGAAAAAGAGGTGTGATGGGTGCAAACCCATGAATTTTGTAGGAGTAACGCATTTGTGATCTTAGCACAAGTTTGGAGTTTACTTTGGTTTGTCTCTTGTAGAACTATTTGATATCTAGGTAAGCTAAGGTTAATTGAGTAGTATAGACCCGGGTTAGAAAGCATAAATGTAATTTAGATGGATGGGAGATTTCATGATCAGGCCTTTCGACATGGTGGTTGGATGGCTAAAATTGGGGTAACATATGGGAAAGTGGTTGTATTATATTCTATTATGATATTCTATAGTTTATCCTATAAATTAGGTAGTATACCATTATAGACTCGTATTGGGGAACTTGAATGGTCAAAATACCGGTAAGTAGTCTAAATCCTTAAAGAAAATGATGATAATGTGTGCGTGTTGGTGATTTTTGAAGAGTCTAGGGTGGTAATATGTATCATTGTTTTAGCAAGGAAGGGTGATTTATGTGACTTGTTTTAGGGACCTGTATGGTAAAGTAGGTGATAGTTACGTAGTTTAATCCAACTTATGTTATATGTGCATGTTAATTATTTCTTAGTATTGCTTGTGATGCCTGTTATTAGGTGTGATCACATTTGAAATAAACTTATATGTAAGCATGTGGATATTACAAGTGTTTGTTGATACATATGTTTATATGAATTGGTTATATTCCATTGTTGATTGTGTATTGTTCGATAAACGAACATTTTCATGGGATATTGGCTGAATAAGGTTGGCAGGCATTTGTGTCTGGGATTAGCTACATGGATGAAACTTATCCACTGTAGTTCATGACTAGAGGATGGTTATAATACCCTTAACAGTGTATGTACAACGTGCAGGTGAGTTTGACGGTTCCATGAGTGAATCGGGTAATAGATATATGTTATTGTATCTTGGTGCTTGACTTAACTAGGATTGATTTGACTTGACTGTTCAACCTTACCAGTATATGTGGTTTTAATTGATACTACTCTTGCTTATACCCTTTTTGGGGTATAAACTTTTGTAGTATCAGTGTTGGTTTCATGATCATTGCGGATAATGATCCTTACGTAGCTTTTACTTTTCCTACTCATGGTGGAAGTTGTGTCCTGTCTTACTTTTCCCTTAGAAACTCTTGTACCTGTTTATACTAGATCCAGGTTAGTTTATATTTTCTACATTTGATTTTGTAAAAACTGTTATAATAAAGATGAGATTTGGTTTTAATAAAGACTTCTGCTTAATTTCTTTAGGGGTGGTAAGGGGTTCTCCTATCTATGTGGATTAGAATAGGTGCCCTCATGATCTGGTAATTTGGGTCGTGATAAATTGGTATCAGAGCCTAGGTTACCAGTCTCCCAGTAAAAGAGCAAATGTCAAATAGAGTCCTGTGGATTGGTGTGTAGATGTCCACATCTAATCTTTGAGGAGCTATAAGGCATTCTAAGAAATTGTTTCACTTCCTTATTTCCTCTCGTATGATTTTTTGGTTATTGTATAAGTTGAGTCCAATTGGTATATCTTGATTCCAATTAGTTTCTCAACCAGACAAGTGGATGTCACTCAACTCTGATAAGAAGGATACAAGCAACATAAATTGGAATCGGGAAGGTTCCAATTGGTATATATCCTTAAGGGCTATATATAACATGGTAGATCACCAACTCAGGGTCATTAAGTGCGTGAGTAGAAGTTATGTTAATGAGATATGAAGAATGATTATTGATTTTAAAATTCTCCGAATTCATGTGATTTTGATTTGTAGTTGCTTGATTAAATCTGAATCTGTGATATGTGAGTGTTGCAAGTTGCCATTTATTATGTAATGTGGGATAAAATTTGACTACAACTATTTCTGTTTGATTGGTAGTAATATAAAGATTTAAATTAGTGCATAAGGTTAATGGAGTTGGATATTCATGTGAAATCATAACTGCTTGAATGATTGTGAAATTGTGAATTTATTTGGGGTTTATCTTGTTGATGTTGCTGTGAAACCAAAAATCTGCATTGAGCCTAACCAGAAGATTATTTATGTGATTGTTTATAGAAATATATAATTGCATTCTGTATAAATAGGGATTGAATCCGCAATAGCGGGAGTGGTTTAAAAAGAGTTTTCTCTTATAAATTATGGTTCTTGAAGCATTATGGTTATAGTGTGGTGTTATTTGTCTGTTTTGACGCGGCTGGGTTCGTTCTTGGGGAAAATATCAAAGCTTAAACGTTTACTTGATTGCATTGTTGGTATTAAAGGGCTTGGGGTGGAGAAATTGTTGAAATTAGCAAAATTTGAGCATCTACTAATTAGGTTGCCATAGCGATGCGAGGTATCGCTATAGCGAGACTTTCTCTACTATAATGACATCGCTATAGAGACATGGGAGAGACAGTGGTAGTGCCCTGTTTTCCCCTATTTTGACCCCTATTTTTGGCTTGATTCAATTGATATGTTGAGTATGAAATGTTGCATGAATATAACAATATCATAAATACGATAAAAGAAGATTATATTATTAGTGCGCGTAGAATATTAGCATCCATGTGCATAAAATAAAGGAATAAAAAGAGTGCAATGTCTAGTACATACCCCAAATGGAGGCAACCCAAGTTATTAAATGTATATAAAAGGAGGGGGGGGGGGGGGAAGGAATCTAGCTGGGCACCCTGTCAGTCGCGAGTTGTTGGGATAAGGTTATCTCCTTCCGCATCACACAGAAAGAGAAAATCCATCAAATACTATGGCTCCAACTGGGGAATCTCCTGGTTGAGAGACGCATGCCCAAATATGACTTTCATAGTCTTCCACATTTGAGAGAGCAAGAGGTCCCGAGAGAGTCTCTTCCTTCTCTCCTCGTTAAGCTCTCTGTGGAGAGCTGAAATGTCCTAGGTAGTGGGGGGCTAAGGAACTGGAGGGGGCCGGCTCCATAGACCTCCTAACAACAGCCAAGTCTGACTCTAGCTAGCTATTAGGGATTGAGGGCTGTGTCTGGGAGGGAGGGGCATCATCATAATTGTAACACCCTGTATGTTTTTGAACCTATTTAATTACCTTAACATTCATGGAATTATTTGTACATGAGAGTGTTGGTGAATTATGCATTAATTAGTGGGCTTAAATCAATTATGTGCCATTAGGCTCAAATGAGGCCCAAAAATTTATATAAAGACATGGCCCAAATATGGAAATGATCCATTCTTGTGTTTGACCAAAGCCAACATGCATTTAATTGGATAAGGAAGACCATTAGTACTATATAAAGTGAAGAAAAATCAGATTTTTATTCTTATCAACACACATGCCATTCTAGAATTTTCCACAACATTATCTCTTCAACCAAACCCTAAGGCAACCATCTTTTGGGACAAGATCATCATTTTGTAAGTATTGGTAAGTGTATATTACTATGGTTAAATATATTTTATGCATTAAATATGATGTATATCATGTTGGTTATGTTGGTGAAGTGTGAGAAGTTCACTATGTGTGAAACAATTTATGTTTGCTTAATCGGTGAAGGGTTTCGTCTTGTAAACTTGAAAATGGACTTGTAGTCTTGAAGGAAGTGAAATTGATGGATTCAATATTGACATGTGAGATGTTATTATAGCCTTAACTTGTTTTATTCTTGTACATAATGTTTGGAAATTATTATTATGAAATTGGGCATGGAATTGGTGACGTATTGAAAGAAACATGTAGTTTGGTGATGTTTATGTGTGTTGTGAAACCATGGCTGTTATTTGGCATTTAATATGATCTAAAATATGTTATGATAAGGTTAGTTATGATCATGGACCATTTATTACAAAAAAAGACCCAAAAGAGACCCTTTTTGGCCAAAACGGGCACCCGCCCTCGCAGACGAAGCACCTGCGGGCGCAGGTGACTTCGCAGGTGCCCCTGGACACTGCCAAGGGTCACTTGTGGACGTAGTTTAGCCACATGTGGGCACAGTTGGCTTCGCAAGTCAGCCCAGAACCCCGAATTGCTTGCTTTTGCATCCCTTTGACCCCCCGAAACCCCTATACCCTTTATGGATGCAATTATCAACTTATGTTACCTTTTAAATGACTATAAAGGAGTATCCCGAAGGTATTTTTAATGGTATAAAATATGGATTGTTTTTAAAGTGTTATTGTGAAAGCTATCGAGTGACTTGACGGAGAAAAGGTAACGTAGTGTTAATGAGGAAGTGTAAAGGGTAAACTTGGTGTGAAATATTATTGGTTTATGATGTCTTGGTCAATGTGTGAAATGTGATGATGTTGTTTTCATGGTAATGCAGTGGATTGTATTGTAAGGGACGAAATAACGCTATATAGCAGTCACGTAACTCATTGTCATCTTATGCACTTGTAAGGTTACTAGTTGTTAACGTGAGCTCCGTTATGAACTTGTGTTGTAGAGTGACACGTAAGGAAGGAACTGGATTATTGTATTCACATATAGGACTGCATATTCATATTGAGATCATAAGGTATTTAAGGTTACTCTTTCCGTATCCTTCTGCAGCAGATATTGTTCATATTGTCATAGTAGTTGTTCCATTCCGAAATATTCTAAGGTATCTCATTCAGGTTTGATATATTGTTATCCACATGTTTCCTATTCATTGACCAATTGGCATTCATATGTCTCTTAATCATGAACTGATGTTCCAAAGCTCCAATAAGTTTATGGTTATCAAAGTATCAATCTCTCCCAAGTAAATGTATCAATCTCTCAACAGTGAAGGAATGAAGTAATGTATATATATGTTTCCAATAATGTTTCAATCTCCAATGTATTAATCTCACTAGAAAGAAAAGGAAGTAATGTTATATTTATATATATTATTAACCCACCGATAGAATGGATGAATGTTATATTATTAACCCACCGATAGAGTGGATGTATGTTATATTATTAACCCACCGATAGAGTGGATGTATGTTATATTATTAACCCACCGATAGAGTGGATGAATGTTATATTATTAACCCACCGATAGAGTGGATGAATGTTATTTTATTAACCAACCAATAAGGTGGATGACCATAATAACCCACCAATAAGGTGGATGACTAATAATAATGATGATGAGCGTAAAAGCAAAGAAAGAAATCTCTTGAATGGAAGAATCTCTGAATAAAGGCAAATCTCTTGAATGAAGGTATTATATGAAAGATATTATATGAATGATAAGAATATGATTGAATTATCGAAAATAACTATAACAGAAGAAATGTACCATGGTTCCACATATAAAACGATGATTATCCATATAGAGTATTCTCTTAAAATTATTTCTCCATTGAAGTTCTTATGTATTGATGCAGTTTCTTATGAGCATTACATACTCAGTACATTCTTCATACTGACCCCCTTAGGGGGCTTACATTGATTGCTGCAGGCACAGGTGCTAGTAGACCTCCATTGTGGGCTACGAGTCATCCGCGAATCATTGGTGAGCTCCAGTTGGTTCGGGGCTTTCTAAGTCATATGTGTTCATGGTTTTGGTATTGTAAATATTGTATAAAGCGGCTTGTCCCAACTGTAGGTTGGTTATGTACATGCATTGGTTAGAGGCTTTGTAGACGTATGTGGGAAAATTAATGTAAGAGATGTATGTCCATTTTGACTTAATGGCCCTAACGACCAAGTTTCATATATATAGAATATGTTGCCATGACTTCCGCCATTTGTATTTTATAAGTTATATGTGAAAGAATGCTATTCACACAAAGACATGCGTATGAGAGTACATGAGTGAAGATTGGTTCTCTCGGGCCTTAACGGCTTTGGGTGCCAGTCCGTCCCGAATGGGATTCGGGGTGTGACAATAATCCTCATTAGCATCAAAGACCTCCACCGCCACCCTGCTACTCTCTGCCTCACCTGTCTTTCTCTTTTTCATCTTCTTGGGATTGACCACTTTCACCAAGAGAGGGTCAAAGGGGATGTCCATCTCCACCTCTACATCCTCAAGCATCTTGGGCACCCCAGGAAGGTAGGGACACTTCTTACTGTCCCGGTAGAAGTCCTTCCACTCAATCTTAATCTGAGCCCCCACATTTAGCTTAATGCCCCAAATAGCACATTCCATCACTAGAGCTCAAGAACAAGTCACGTCTGCCCGATGGACGAATCCTCTGGGACACCAGGTTCAGCCATATCCAAGCATCGACTAAAAAATAGGTACTAGTAATACCCTCAATACTGGTCCAGTAGGCCTGCTCCCTGAACTCCTCTAAAAATAAAGTGTCCCACAGCCATGTCATATCTATTTTCTGTGCCTTGGCCAAATACTCAGCATTAGGGACGTGTGGCACCCCCAAGTACTTCATTGATAGTGTGAATGCTTATGGAGACATCCACTCCCCAGATACAAATGGTGGGGTTGGGGGAGTCCCTAAGCATGGTAGGGAGTATAGCATAAAACTCCCTGACCCAGCCTGAGACCTTGTTTGGGGGAGCCACCACTAGTGGTCCCCAACTAAACTCCTAGAGTCGATTGTAGAATTACAGTGCTTTCACTTCCATCCCTCTCATGACAAGGCCCCGCTCATAGCAAAGCCTGGTTCGTCTATAGCTGTGATGTCATTCCCGACAAGCTTTGTTGGGAAATCTTTCATAGATGGGGGCATTCTCTTGGTTTCCAGCCATTAGAGATGAGTAACCTGCAAATTTTGGTGAAAAAATGCTTTAGAAATCATAAAGCATTAAGAAAAAGCCAAATTTAGAAAAGTCAAAATTTTAGCTTTTAAGCTGGGAGGCTACTGCTTGCAGCCTCCTACTATAGCGATAGGCACGTCGCTATTGTGATGTTGTTATAGTGAGACTTTCTCTGCTATAGCGGTGTCGCTATAGCGACCTTCATCATCCCCAACAGTCAAGAGGTGCAACAATGACATCTCTTACTTGAAAATTCTCATTTTCATTTTTCGGCTACAGATCAGTGTTCCAAAGGTACCCTATAACTACTTCACATAAAAATTAATGCATGATAACTCCTAAATCTTGCCCAAATTATCAAATAGAACCCAAGAAAAAACCTTCGCATTCTTTTCTATTCCAGGCTTATTTAACTCGTAAACTCTGATTTCTTACGCTCAGAATTCTATAAAAGCATTGTGAACGTAAGGGAAGCATCCGTGCTTCAAACTTTTGAATCAAATGAGCCCAAGGTCAAAATTTAAAAACTCAACTCCAAAACTCATTCTATTCAACGAAATTCAAGCCTAAAATTATGCAAATTGTGAGTAATAAAGTAACAAGTAGTAGGGAGTGAAGAGGGATAAGGAGTTTTTGAGTGAAAAAAGAGAAATAGGCAATAAACCCATTTTACCTTCCTTTAAACTGCTTCAGGTCGCTATAGCAGGGTCCCACCTTAAACCCTAGAAAATTTTTTAACTTTGAAAATTTGGACACCCAATCTGATCCCAGTAATTTAACAAGGCCTCGAATACCTTGGGCTCTCAAGAAATTGGGTTATTCATTCGTATCGTGCCATATTTGAGTGTGAAAAACTCTTTCAATAAGACAGATAATGGAATTTTGGTACTAAGATTTTAGTAATGGGTGTTTTTGGGTGTCTGTATCCCCAAAGTTCACCTTTTTATTTTGATCCAAAGTTTAAGGGTCTGGGTATCGGTAATTAGTTGTCTACCACACCGTTGGGAGGGCGTGAAGTTCAAATCAGGACATGGACTGTTCTTTATTTGTGATCATTCAGGGATGCGCGATGGGTAAATTGGTATCTGTCGTAATGACCTAATCCATCACTACTAGGAAATGCCTCGATATGAGTATGGGGTACGAGGATTATTAGAATTGCGTTTGTAAACTTGTGTGAGGCAACGCAAGTCAAATTTTCAAAATTAAAAAGGTTATGGTCGGGCGGATGTCATCCCAATATAGTGGAGCTTATTTCTCTATAGCGATAGGCCTCCCGTTATAGCAACATAACGCGATCAGAAACCCTCTTAAATGGGTTTTATTTCTTTTCTCCCCTTAAATTGTAACCAACTATGTAGGAAGACTCCAAAAACCCTTAGGGTTGCCTCCCATGTTTTAGAACCATGGAGAAGAGGAAAAATGAGTGTGGATGGGTGCGAACCCATGGATATTTGGGGAGTAATGTATCTGTGATATTAGCATAAGGTTAGAGTTTGCTTTGGTTCATCTCTTATGCAGTTGGTTGACATCTAGGTAAGCTAAGGTTAATTGAGTAGTGTAGACCTGGGTTAGAAAGCATAAACATGATGTAGATGGATGAGAGATTTCATGATTAGTTGGGGTAATGTACGGGGAGGTGGTTGTATTTTATTGTATCATGTTTTTCTATATTTTATCTTATAAATTGGGTGGCATACCACTGTAGACTCGTATTGGGGTACTTGAAAGGGAAAAATATGGGTAATTACTCTAAATTCTTAAAGAAATTGATGATAATGTGTGGGTTTTGGTGATTTCTGAAGAGTCTAGGGTGGTAACAAGTAGCATTACTTTAGCAAGGAGGGGTGATTTAAGTGACATGTTGAGGGAACTGGATGGTAGAGTAGGTGATGGTTACATAGTTTAATCCAACTTGTGTTATATGTACATTTTAACTATTTCTTAGTATTGCTTGTCGAGGCATGTTGTTAGGTGTGATCACATTTCAAATGAAATTATATGTAAGCTTGTGGATAGTATAAGTGTTGGTTGATACATATGTTTATATGAATTGGTAATATTCCATTGTTGATTGTGCAATGTTCAGTAAACAGACATTCTCATGGGATATTTGTGGAATAAGGTTGGCAGGCACTTGTGTTTAGGATTAGGTACATGGACGACACTTGTCACCTATATGTAATGACTAGAAGGTGGTTATAATACCCTTAGCGTGTATATACAAGGTATAGGTGACTTTAACGATTCATGAGTGAACCAGGTCTTAAATATATGTTGTTGTATCTTGGTGCTTGACTTGACTTGACTTGATTTGACTTGACTGTAAACTCATCTTGACTGCTTAACTTGTTATATTACCTTTTGTAGTGGATTGGCATTTGTACTTAAGGTTGAATAAGGATTGCTTGTATAGGAAGGATAGTCTAAGGACGGTTGTAAGATACCAGTTAAGTCTGGGTGAATAACTTGAGATTTTGTTAATGGTTTAATTAATTGGGTGTGTTATCTATATAGATAATTGATTTGATTTTGTTAGGTTCTTGACATGGGTTAGGGTCACCTTAGATGTAGTTATTTCTTTGTGATTCGAGTTAGTCTTTGGTGTAAGGCTAGGCTTAGTGGTTCAGAGTGGTGAAGTCCTAAGGATAAGAGCCCTATCTCGGGGTTCATAACTAGGAGGTTAGTACAAAGTAACTTGATCGATTTGGGAATAGATAAGGAAAGGTTTCAATAAGGGGGAAACGAGGTGATGACGAAGTTCGAAATGTGAATATTAAGATGCATGTCCTCTTTTGAGTATGTATGTTATGTTTGTGTAATTCAATTTGGGTCGGCCCCTGAGACTTACTGGTACATGTTGTTTATACTAATACTACTCTTGCTATACCTTTTTTGGGGTATAGACTTTTGCAGGATCAGTGTTGGTTTCTTGATTGTCGTGGATAGTGATCCTTCAACAGCTTCTACTCCTCCTACTCATGCTGGAATTTGTGTCCAGTCTTACGTTTCCCTTTGAAGATCTTGTACCTGTTTAGACTAGATCCTTGGGTAGTTTATATTTTTCGTATTTGATTTTGTAAAAATTGTTGTAATAAAGATAAGATATGGTTTTAATAAAGACTTTCGCTTTATTTCTTTAGGGGGTGGTAAGGGGTTCTCCTATCTAGATGGATTAGAATAGGTGCCCTCACGATCTAGTAATTTGGATCTTGACTAGTTGGTATCAGAGTCTAGGTTACCAGTCTCCCAATACAAGAGCAAATGTCAAATAAAGTCCTATAGATTGGTGTGTTGACGTCCACATCTAATCTTCGAGGAACTATAAATCATTGTAGGAAATTGTTTCACTTCCTTTTTTCCCCTCGTGTGGTTGTTTGGTTATTGTACAAGTTGAATCTAATTGGTATCTCTTGATTCCAATCTATATCACAACCAGGCAAGTGGATGTCACTCTACTCCTCTTAGAAGGATACAAGCAATGTAAATTGGAATCGGGAAGGTTCTAATTGTTATTTGTCCGCAAGGGTTATGTATAACATGCTAGTTGACCAACTCAGGGTTATCAAGTGCGTGAGGAGAAATTATGTTAATGAGATATGAAGAATGATTATTTATTTTGAAATTCTCCGAATTCATGTGTTTGTGATTTATAGTTGCTTGATTAACTCTGAGTCTGTAATATGTCAATGTTGCAAGTTGCCATGTATTCTTTGGTGGGGGATAAAATTTTACTGCAACTGTTGCTATTTGGTTGGTAGTAATATGAAGGTTTAAATTGATGCATAAGGTTAATGGAGTTGGATACTCCTTTGAAACCATAACTGCTTGAATGATTGTGAAATTGTGAATTTATTTGGGATCTGTCTTGTTGATGTTGCTGTGAAACTAGAAATTTGTGTTGAGTCTAACAAAAAGGCTATTCTTGTGATTGTTTATAGAAAGATATAATTGTATTCCATGGAAACAAGTATTGAATCTGCAATAGCGGGAGTGGTTTAAAAAGAGTTTACTCTCGTAAATTATGGTTCTTGAAGCATTACAGTTATATTGTGGTGTTATGTGTCTGTTTTGATGCGGTTGGGTTCGTTCTTGGGGAAAATATCAAAGCTTAAGCGTTACATTGATTGCATTATTGGTATTAAAGGGTTTGGGGAGTAGAAATTATTAAAATTAGCAAAATTTGAGCAACCACTGATTGGGTCGCCATAGTGATGTGAGGTGTCACTAAAGCGAGACTTTTTTTCCTATAGTGACATGGGAGAGACAGTGGCAATCCCTTGTTTTTCCTATTTTTGAACCCCATTTTTGACTTGATTCATTTGATATATTGAGTACAAAATGTTGCTTGAATATAGAAATCATATAAATACAGTAAACACAGGTTATATTATTAGTGCGGGTAGAAAACTAACATCTATGTGCATAACATAAAGGAATAAAAATAGTTCAATATCTATTACATACCCTAAACAAGGGCAACCCAAGTCATCAAATGTATATAAAAAGAGGGGAAAGGAACCTCCCTAGGCGCCCTGTCAGTTGCGGGCTGTTGGGGCAGGGTCATCTCCTTCCGCATCACTCAGGAAGGGACATTCACTCAAATCCTCCGGCTCCAACTGGGGAAGCTCCTGGTTGGGAGCCACACACTCGAACATGACTTTTATGGTCTTCTACATTCGAGCGAGCAAGCGGTCCTGGGAGCGTCTCTTCCTTTTTTCCTCATCAATCTCTCTACGGAGAGCCGAAATATCTTGGGCAGTGGGGGGCTTTGGAACTGGAGGGAGCATACTCCATAGACCTCCTAACAATAGCCAAGTTTGACTCCAGTTGGCTACTAGTGATTGAGGGATGAGTCTGGGAGGGAGGTGCATCATCATAATCCTCAGCAGTATCAAAGACCTCCTTCGCCACCCTCATACTCTGTACCTTACCTACCTTTCTATTCTTTCTCTTTTTGGACAAAAGGACTTTTACTAAAAGAGGGTGAAAGGGGATGTTCGTCTCCACCTCTATATCCTCAGGCTTTTCGGGCACCCCAGCATGCCTGCATAACTTAGAAACCAGACTAGGAAGGTAGGGACTCTTCTTACTGACCAGATAAAAGTCCTTCCCCTCCTTCATGATCTGAGCCTCCACATTCAGCTTAAGTCCCCAAATAGCATAGGCCACCACTAGAGCCTAAGGGTAGGTCACGTTGGAAGTGTTTCCTGACAGACGAATCCTCCATGAAACCATGTCTAGCCATCTCCATGTATCGACTGAAAAATAGGTGCTAGTAATACCCTCAGTAGTGGGTAACAGGCCTGGTCCCTGAACTCCTCTTTAACTAGAGTGTCCTACAGTATCCATCTCCCGTGCCTTGGCAAATACTCAGCATTAGAGACATATAGCACCCCAAGCACTTCCTTAATAGTGCAAATACTTATCTGGACTTCCACTCCCTAGATGCGAATAGTGGGGTTAGGGGCATCCTAAAGCAAGATAGAGAGTATATCATAAAACTCCCTCACCCAGCTCGAGACTCAAATAGGGGGAGCCACCCCTAGTGGGCCCAAATCGAACTCCTAGAGATGGTTGTAGAGTTTTGGTGCTTTCTTTTCCACCTCTCTCATGACAAAGCCCTACTTATAGTAAAGCCCGGTCTGTCTATAGTTATAATGTCATTCCAAACTAGCTTCATTGAGAAATCATTCATAGACGGGGGCATTCTTTTGGTTTCTAGCCATTGGAGATGAGTGACCTGTAAATTTTGGTGAGGAGACCCGTTAGAAATCATAAAGCATCAAGAAAAGAACTGAATTTAAAAAGGTCAAAGTTTCATATTTTAAGTTGGGAGGCTACTGCCTGCACCCTCCCACTATAGCGACGTTGCTATAGTGGGACTTTCTCTACTATAACGATGTCACTATATCAAAAAGGTTTCTATAGCAACCTTCATCGTCCCAAAAAATCAAGAGGTGCAACAATGGCTCCTATTGACTTGAAAATTCCCGTTTTCAGTTTTTGACTACAAATCAGTGTTCCAAAAGTACCCTAAAACTACTTCACACAAAAATTTGGGCATCATAACTCCTAAGTCATGCCCAAATCATCAAATATAACCTAAGAAAAACCCTTCTTATTCTCTTCCATTGCAGGCTTATTTAACCTGTAAACTCTAAGCTTCTTACGTTCAGAATGCTTTAAAAGAGTTGTGAACGTAAGGAAAGCACCCATACTTCAAACTTTTGACCCAACTGAGGCCAAGGTCAAAATTCAAAAATTGAACTCCAAAACCCATTCTATTCAACGAAATTCAAGCCTAAAATCATGCTAATTACGAGTAATGAAGTAATAAAGAGTAGAGAGTCCAGTGTTACCTTATTTTGATGATAAGAAAGAAGTGATCAGGGAAGGGAGAGAGGGAGTTTTCTAGTGAAGGAAGAGAAATGGGTAGTAAACCCATTCCTCCTCCATTTAAACTGCTTCAGGCAGCTATAGTAACATGTGTTGCTATAGCGATGTTACTATAGCAGGGTACATATCACTATAGTGGGGTCTCACCTCAAACCACAGAAAACTTTTGGGCTTTGAAAATCTGAACACCTTGTCTGATCCTAGTAATTTGATAAGGCCCCAGATACCTTGGGTACTCGGGTAAATAGGTTATTAATTCGTATCGTTCCACGTTTGAGCTCAAGAAAAATCTTTTAATAAGATGGATAATGGAATTTTGGTACTAAGATTTTAGTAACCGAGGTTTTTGGGTGTTTGTATCCCCGTGGTTCACCTTTTTATTTTTAACCAAAGTGTAGGAGTCTGGATATCAGTAATTAGTTGCCTACAACACCGTGGAGGGGGCGTGAAGTTTAAATCTAGACTTGGACTATTCTTTTTTTCGTGATTGTTTGGGGACGAACGATGGGTAAATTGGTATCTATTGTAACGACCTAATACATCATTACTAGGAAATACCTCGATATGAGTATGGGATATGGGGATTATCGAAATTATATTTGTAAACTTACGTGGGGCAATGCAAGTCAAATTTTTAGAATTTAAAAATATTATGGTCGGGTTGACATCATCCCACTATAGTGGGACTTATTCCGCTATAGCTGTCTCCAGCTATAGCGACATGACGCGACCAGAAAACTTTTTAAATGGGTTTTATTTCTTTTCTCTCCTTAAGTTGAAACCAATGACGTGGGAAGTCTCCAAAAACACTAAGGGATGCCTCCCATGTCTTTGAACTATGGAGAAAAGGAAAAAGGAGTGCTTATGGGTGCGAACCCATGGATTTTTGGGAGTAACGCATCTGTGATCTTAGCACAAGGTTGGAGTTTACTTTGGTTTATATCTTATGCAACTGGTTGACATCTAGGTAAGCTAAGGTTAATTGAGTAGTGTAGACCCAGGTTAGAAAGCATAAATGTAATATAGATGGATGGGAGATTTCATGATTAGGCCTTCGGCTAGGTGTTTGGATGGCTAATATTAGCTAAAGTTGGGGCGGGGAGGTGGTTGTCTTATATTATATCATGTTATAATATTGTTTATCTTATAAATTAGGTAGCATACCATTATAGATTCATATTGGGGTACTTGAAAGGGCAAAATAAGGGTAATTACTCTAAATCCTTAAAGAAAGTGACGATCATGTGTGGGTGTTGATAATTTTCGAAGAATCTAGAGTGGTAATAAGTAGCATTGTTTTAGTAAGGAGGGGTGATTTAGGTGACATGTTTTAGGGACCTGAATGGTAGAGTAGGTGATGGTTACATAATTTAATCCAACTTGTGCTATATGTGCATGCTAATTATTTCTTAGTATTCATTGTTGATGCATGTTGTTAGGTGTGATCACATTTCAAATGAACTTATATGTAAGCTTGTGGATATAACAAGTGTTGGTTGATACATGTGTTTATACGAATTAGTTATATTCCATTGTTGATTGTGTAATGTTCGGTAAACGGATATTCTTACGAGAATATGGTGGAATAAGGTTGGTAGGCACTTGTATCTGGGATTAGGTACATGGACAGAACTTTTCCCCTATAGGTCATGACTAGAGGGTGGTTATAATACCCTTAGCGTGTATGTACAAGGTAGAGATGAGTTTAACGATTCCATAAGTGTCACGCCCCGAATTCTAACTGGGCAGACTGGCACTCGAAGCCGGTAAGGCCCGAGAGAACTTATCTTCATTCATGTACAATTCGTATGCATGACACTTAAGGAACATCACTACCACGTATATATACAAGATGCTAATGGCGAAATTCATGGGAAACATATGATATATACATATATGAAACTTGGCCGTTAGGGCCACCATGTCAAAAGCATAAACCCTTACATTCCTTTGTTTGTCCCACAACATCTACAAAGCCTCTACAGATACATATACATAACCAACCTAAAGTTGGGACAAGTCCCCGCTTTATACAAACTTTACAATACCAAACCAAATGTACACATGTAACTCAAAAATCCCCGAACCAAATGGAGCTCACCAATGATCTGTAAATGACTCGCAACCTACTGTGGAGGTCTACTAGCACCTGTACCTACAACAAGTAAGGTAAGCCCCCCAAGGGACGTCAATACGAAGAATGTACTGAGTATGTAACGCTATATGAAACTGTATGGTACATAAGTACTTCAATGGAACCAAATATAAGAGAATAGTCAATAAGGATAAACTACTGTTCTGTATGTGTGGAACCATGTACATTATATTCATTCCTTTCTTCATTTTTATGTTCATCACCATTGTCATTCATCATATCGTGCCCGGGCCCCAACTGATCAGTGGGTTATAACATAACATACCATTGGGATCATTCCAGACAGGCTTATGCCCCTTATATTGTGACCCATAAATAACATACCATTGGGATCGTTCCAGACAGGCTTATGCCCCTTAGATTGCAATCCATAAATAACAACAACTATGCATTACTTCATTCCTTTAATTTTGTGAGATTGATACATTGGTGTTTAAAACATTATTGGAACTTTGGAACAATGTCCACAATTATGTGACACATGAATAACATTTGGTCAATGAATAATAAACATGTGAATAACAATATATGACAACCTGAAATGAGATGCCTTAGAACATTTCGGAATGGAACAAGTACAATGACACTGTGAACAATATGTGCTGCAGAAGGATACGGAAAGAGTAACCTTACATACCTTATGTTCCCCATATGAAAACATAGTCCTATATGTGAATACAATAATCCAGCTCCTTCCGTACGTTTTACTTTACAACACAAGTACATAACAGAACTCACGTTAACAACTAACTACCTTATAAGTGCATAAGACGACAATGGGCTACATGACTGCCCTATAACATCATTTCAGCCTTTACGATACAATTCACTGCATTACCATACCAACAACACCATAACATTCCACACATTGATCTAGACATTATAAACCAATAACATTTCACACCAAGTTTATCCTTTGCGCTTTCTCATTAACACTAATCACAATTACTCCATCAAGTCACCTCAATACCTTTCATAACAACATATTAACAACAATCCATAATTCATATAATCCAAAATTCCTCCGAACTACCCCTTAAAGCCATTAAAAAGGTACCATAAGTTGATAATTATATCTAAAAAGGGTATAGGGGCCTTCGGGGATCAAAGAGAGAAAAAAACCTACAAAATGAAATTTTGTACTGGGATATGGGGACACCTGAACCCACAGGTGGATGACATGTGGCCGTAGGTGCCCCTCTGTCCTTGTACAGAGCCACCTGCGCCCGTAGGTGCTCCAGACGTGAGGGCGGATGCCTGGTTCGGCCAAAAAGGGTCTCTTTTGGGTCCTTTTGTGTAATAAATGGTTCAAGGCCATAAGTAATCTTTTATTTACATATTTTTGGTCACTTGGATGCCCATTAACATTTATGGTTTCACAACACACATGAACATCACCAAAACTGCATTTTTCTTTCAATACGTCACCCATTCCATGCACAATTTCACAACAACAATTCCAAATGTTATATACAAAAAGAAAACAAGTTAAGGATATAACCACAACATACATATTGATATTTAATCTGTAAAATTCATTTCCTTCAAGACCACAAGTCCACTTTCAAGTTTATAAGGCAAAACCCTTCACCGATTAAGCAAAAGTAGACTGTTTTGCATATAGTGAATTGTCCAACACTTTGCCAACATAACCAACATGATTTATACACCACATTAAGCACATAATATAGTGAATCATAAGAGTTAACACTTACCAATACTTTCAAAGAGATGCTCTTGTCCAAACAAGTGTAGTTGCCTTAGGGTTTGAGTTGAGAAAAATATCTTGTGGAAATTTCTAGAAATTGCATGTGTGTTTAAATGAATAAAAATATGATTTTTGTGCCTTATATAGTGCCTAAATGTTCATCCTTAGCCACATTAAATGTGTGTTTACTTATTCAACATGGAAGAATGGGTCATTTGCCATTTTGGGCCATGTCTTTTGTGTAATTTTGGGCCTCAATTCAGCCCAATAGCACAAGATTCATGAAGCCCAACAAATTTATGTGTAATACCTCAAAAATCTCATGTTTAAATAATTCTATAAATGTTACGGTAATTAAATAGGTTCAAAAATGTACGGGGTGTTACATTCTTCCCCACTTAGAAATATTCGTCCTCGAATGTTAGTGACATTATCCAATTTAAACAAATGCAAGTCTAGGATCATTCTTCATGTTATCATATACACACCGAATGTCCTCATATACACATAATGCTTGTAAGGACTTACTTGTTATTGCTCCACTTCCACACCTTGAACTTTTTATTTCGTGTGAAACAAATACGGGTACTTTGACTTCATCATTTATTCAGCTTCCCATGTGATCTCTTCTACTGGTTGATTTCTCCAAAGCACTTTTACTGAAGCTACTTCTTTATTCCTCAACCTCTTCACTTGTCGATCCAAAATAGAAATAGGTATCTCGTCATAAGTGAGATCCTCCGTAACTTGTACATCTTCAATGGGAGCAAAACTAGATGGATCTCCTATACACTTTCAAAGCATCGAAACATGAAATACTGGATGAACTGTGGAGAGTTCTTGTGGTAGTTTCAATTCATAAGCAACTTGCCCAAACCTTCTGATAATTTCATATGGACTTATATAACGTGGACTCAACTTTCCTTTCTTTCCAAATCTCATTACCCCTTTCATTAGTGACACCTTCTAGAATACCCAATCACCTATGGTAAATTCAATCCCTCTCCTTCTAACATCAGCATATGACTTATGTCGACTTTGGGTTGTTTGTAGCCGTTGTTTGATCACTTTAACTTTCTCCATAGCTTGATGAACAAGATCTAGACCAAGTAAAGCAGTTTCACTAGCTTCAAACCATCCAATTGGTGATCTACACTTCCTTCGATAGAAAGCTTCATAAGGTGCCACTTTGATACTTCAATGATAGCTATTGTTATAGGAAAATTCAATAAGAGGTAGATGATCATCCCAACTACCTTTAAATTCCAACGTGCAAGCTCGTAGCATATCTTCAAGTGTTTGGATAGTATGTTCCGCTTATCCATCTGTCTGAGGATGAAAAGACATACTCAAATTCACTTGTGTACCCAAAATTTTCTAAAAATATCTCCAAAAATGTACAGTAAATTGAGCTCCCCTGTCTGATATAATAGATATTGGAATCCCATGTAATCGCACTATCTCTTTAACATACAACCGTGCATACTCTTCAGTTGTATAAGTGGTCTTGACTGGTAGGAAACGCGCTGACTTGGTAAGCCTGTCAACTATTACCCAGATGGAATCAAATCTCCGCAGTGTACGAGGCAACCCTGTGATGAAATCCATGTTAATCATGTCCCACTTCCAGATTGGAAGATTGATACATTGCATATAACCTCCAGGTTTTTGATGCTCTACTTTTACTTGTTGACAATTTGGACACTGAGCTACAAATTCTGCAATGTTCTTCTTTATGTTTCCCCACCAATACATTTTCTTCAAATCATGATACATTTTTGTAGATCCCAGATGAATAGAATACCGTGAATGATGTACCTCTGTCATAATCCATTTCCTTAGCTCATCAACATCCGGTACACACAATCTACCTTGGCACTGAAGCACTCCTTCTTGCGTAAGATCAAATGCCTTTGTCAAACCTTGTTGAATATTTTCTTTCAACTGCAGCAACATAGGATCAGCATATTGCTTGTCTTTCACCTCAGCTAATAATAAAGATTCTTCTGCATTTTGTACAATAACCCCCTCATCTGGAGATTCAAGGAGACGAACCCCCAAGCTGGCTAATTGATGTATATCTTTGGCTATGTCTTGCTTTTCCGTCAATTGGACATTAGTGCTTCCTATTGCTTTGCGACTCAATGCATCGGCTACCACATTTGCTTTCCCTGGATGATATAAGATATCGACATCATAGTCTTTTAAGAGTTCTAGCCACCTTCGCTGCCTCAAATTTAGTTACTTCTGCTTAAAGATATATTGCAAACTTTGTGATCAGTATATATGTCAACATGAACTCCATACAAATAATGACGCCATATATTTAAGGAAAATATCACAGCTGCTAGCTCAAGGTCATGTGTTGGGTAATTTCTCTCATATGGCCGTAACTGTCGTGAGGCATACGCTATTACATTACCGTGCTGCATCAATACACATCCTAGGCCAACCCCGGAAGCATCACAATATACTGAATACCCTTCTGTGCCTTCGGGAAGTACTAATACGGGTGTGGAAGTTAATTTATCTTTCAACTCCTGGAAACTTTTCTCACATGAATCATTTTACTGAAACTTGATTATCTTGTGTGTTAGCTTCGTTAAAGGTGCAGCAATGGAAGAAAACCCTTCAACAAATCTTCTGTAATAACCTGCCAATCCAAGAAAATTACGAATCTTTGTAGGTGTCATAGGTCTTGGCCAATTCTTCACAGCTTCAATCTTTTGTGTATCAACCCTTGTTCCTTAATCTGACATAATGTGACCCAAGAATGCTACGAATTTTAACCAAAATTCACATTTAGAGAACTTTACATATAACTTACGATCATGAAGAATCGGTTACACCTGTCGTAAGTGGTTAGCATGGTCCTCTTGTGATCTTGAATAAACCAGAATATCATCTATAAACACTATCACGAACACGTCTAGAGATGGCTTAAACACCCTATTCATCAAATCCATGAAAACAACTGGCGCATTTATTAGTCCAAACGACATAACTAAAAATTCATAGCGGCCATACCATGTTCGAAAAGCTGTCTTGGGTATATCTTTTTCTCTAACTCTGACTTGATGGTAACCCGATCTCAAGTCAATGTTTGAAAAACATTTAGCACCCTGTAACTGATCAAACAAATCGTCAATTCTAAGGAGGGGATATTTGTTCTTTATCATTACCTTATTCAATTGCTGATAGTCAATACACATTATCAATGTGTCATCTTTCTTTTCTACAAATAACACTGGTGCACCCCACGGGGACATACTAGGCCTTATGAATCCCTTGTCCAGCAAGTCTTTTAATTGCTCCTTCAATTCTCGTAATTCTACTGGAGTCATTCTATACGGAGGAATAGAGATAGGCTGAGTGCCTGGAATCACATCAATACCAAATTCCACTTCTCGTTCTGGAGGTAAACCTTGAAGATCTTCAGGAAATACATCCAAAAATTCATTGACCACCGAAACCGATTGAGGAGTTGGTGGTTCCACATCTGTATCTTTCACTCTTACGAAGTGACATATGTACCCCTTGGTTATCATTTTCCTTGGTTTAAGATAGGAAATAAATTTTCCTCTCAGTGCCCCTACATTACCCTTCCATTCAAGAACATTCGTTTGTGGAAAATAAAAATGTACTTTCTTAGCTCGGCAATCTACCGTGGCATAACAAGAAGCCAACCAATTCATACCCATTATGACATCAAAATCCACCATTTCCAGTTCAATAAGATCATCCAACGTATCATGATCACGCACAGTTACTACATAATTACGATATACTCTTTTTGCAACAATAGATTCACCAACTGGTGTAGATACTTCAATTGACTTAATTAATAATTCTGGTGTTCTTTCAAATTTCACAGCAATCAATGGAGTAACATATGATAATGTAGAACCCGGATCAATCAATGCATATACATCATGTGAAAATATGGATAATGTACCTGTGACTACATCAGGAGAAGCCTCCGAATGCTGCCGATCCACTAGGGCATAGGTGCGATTCTAGGCTTCACTGGAACTAGATGCTCCTCTGGCACCTCTAGCATGACCAGCATACTGTACACCTCGTCCTAGTAAAGGAACCATGATGATGATGCAACGGTTGATCCCGTAGGTCGTGCTACACCACCCGTGGCCCTTTGTGGGCAGTCTATCACTATGTGCCCGGATAAACCACACCAGAAGCACACATTCATCCCGACCTGGCATGCACCTAAATGATACTTCCTGCAGTGCTGACACGGCTGACAAGAAGATCTCATTTTATGTGAACCACGTATCCCACTACTCTGCCCGACTTGACTACCTCTGAACCCTCAGAATTGAGATTGAGTGCCTGTTGTAGAATGAGAAAATAATGGTCTAGGCGGTTTGTTAAAACTCCAAGGACTAAATTCTCCTTAATACGCCATGGACTGTCCAGTAGATCTAGCCCTCTTTGATGGCCCTCTTTCAGATTCCTGTGTCCTTCTCCTTTGCATCTGATCCTCCATCTTCTGTGCAAAGGCCTGTATTCTCGCTATATCCATATTTCTATTCAAAGCATAAATGGCACAGTCCCTCACCAAATATGGCTCCAATCTGTCCACATATCGATGGACTCCGTCTTCCATTGTGGATACTACATTTGGAGCATATCGAGCCAAAGAATTAAACTGAAGGCTGTATTATCTGACACTCATATTCCCTTGATGAAGATTTAGAAACTGGTCTGCACGTGCCTCTCGGATCTCATATGGGAGGTAGTGATCAAGAAAAGCCATTTTGAATTCCTCCCAACCAGCTGGAAGTGCATCAATACCCCTCGATCGTTTCCAGTCTTTATACCACAATATAGCTTCACCTTTCAATCTATAGGCCGCAAGCTCAACTGTTTCTATGCCAGATACATGCATAACATCTAAAGCTCTTTAAATTTGATCTATAAAATCTTGCGGATCTGCCTTTAGATCTGACCCGGTTAACGTGGGAGGGTCTAATTTCAGAAAATCCTGTGTTCGCCGACTAGCTACTCTAGCCGCATCATCCTCACTTGTCGTTGGACCTGGACCATCTTGTCCCTGAGTTTGTACAGCAACTATCTGAGTCAACATATGCACTGCATCTCTTAAATCCTATTCAGTGCCATTCATAGGCGGTTCTGCTTGTACTTCTCTACCCCTTGGCTCTTCCGAAGCTGGAAGAGTAGAAGAATCCCGTGATGCAAACTCCTGTCCAGCACCACCTTGACTAGCTTGGTCAGGTGGTGATTTACTCTTGCCTTCTCCGGTAAGCATATCTACCTGCTTACCCTTGTCCCTACCTCGTCTTGTAATCTTCATTTTACTATAACAAAGAAAACCAATTACAATGGTCAGATATGATTCCACCTACATTTTAACTCTATTGCATGATCTAGAAATGAAGAAAATAAATAACTCCTAAATGTCCCGTAGCCTCGTACTTATAAATGTGGTGCACAACACATCCATAAGCAAAACTCTACTCAGACACGGCTTTGTAGACACCCTTAGAATGACCTGCTCTGATATCACTTTTGTCACGCCCCAAATTCTAATGGGGCGGACTGGCACTCGAAGTCGGTAAGGCCCGAGAGAACCAATCTTCATTCATGTACAATTCGTATGCACGTCACTCAAGGAACATCACTAACACGTATAGATACAAGATGCTAATGGCGAAAGTCATGGGAAACATATGATATATACATATATGAAACTTGGCCGTTAGGGCCACCATGTCAAAAACATACATCTCTTATGTTCCTTCGTTTGTCCCACAACATCTACAAAGCCTCTATAGATGCATAGACATAACCAACCTAAAGTCGGGACAAGTCCAC
Source organism: Capsicum rhomboideum (assembly GCA_031232105.1). Lineage (NCBI taxonomy): Eukaryota > Viridiplantae > Streptophyta > Magnoliopsida > Solanales > Solanaceae > Capsicum > Capsicum rhomboideum. The sequence continues at coordinate 110,854,480 of CP124715.1, read as the reverse complement.
GCTTTATACAAGCTTTACAATACCAAAACAAATGTACACATGTAACTCGAAAATCTCCAAACCAACTGGAGCTCACCAATGATCTGTAAATGACCCTCAACCTACTGTGGAGGTCTACTAGCACCTGTGCCTGCAGCAAGTAAGGTAAGTCCCCCAAGGGACATCAGTACAAAGAGTGTACTGAGTATGTAAGGCTATATAAAACTGCATGGTACATAAGTACTTCAATGGAACCAAATATAAGAGAATAGTCAATATGGATAAACTACCGTTCTGTATGTGTGGAACCATGTACATTATATTCATTACTTTCTTTGCTTTTATGTTCATCACCATTGTCATTCATCATATTATGCCCGGGCCCTAACTAATCAGTGGGTCATAGCATAACATACCATTGGGATCGTTCCAGATAGGCTTATGCCCCTTAGATTGCGACCCATAAATAACATACCATTGGGATCATTCCAGACAGGCTTATGCCCCTTAGATTGCAATCCATAAATAACAACAACTATGCATTACTTCATTCTTTTACTTTTGTGAGATTGATACATTGGTGTTTATAACATTATTGGAACTTTGGAACAATGTCCACAATTATGTGACACATGAATAACATTTGGTCAATGAATAATAAACATGTGAATAACAATATATGACAACCTGAAATGAGATGCCTTAGAACATTTCGGAGTGGAACAAGTACAATGATAATGTGAACAATATGTGCTACAGAAGTATATGAAAAGAGTAACCTTACATACCTTATGTTCCCAATATGAATACACAGTCCTATATGTGAATACAATAATCCAACTCCTTCCTTACGTTTTACTCTACAACACAAGTACATAATGGAGCTCACGTTAACAACTGACTACTTTACAAGTGCATAAGACGACAATGGGCTACATGACTGCCCTATAATGTCATTTCACACATTAACCAAGACATCATAAACCAATAACATTTCACACCAAGTTTATCCTTTGCGCTTCCTCATTAACACTATGTCACAACTACTCTATCAAGTCACATCAATACCTTTCATAACAACATATTAACAACAATCCATAATTCATATAATCCATCATGCCTCCTAAATACCCCTTAAAGCCATTAAAAAGGTACCACAAGTTGATAATTGCATCCAAAAAGGGTATATGGGCCTTTGGGGATCAAAGAGAGACAAAAACCTACAAAATGAAATTTTGTACTGGGATATGGGGACACCTGAACCCACAGGTGGATGACATGTGGCCGTAGGTGCCCCTCTGTCCTTGTACAGAGCCACCTGCGCCCGTAGGTGCTCCAGACGTGAGGGGCGGATGCCCGGTTCGGCCAAAAAGGGTCTCTTTTGGGTCCTTTTGTGTAATAAATGGTCCAAGGCCATCAGTAAGATTTTATTTACATATTTTTGGTCACTTGGATACCCACAAACAGTCATGGTTTCACAACACACATGAACATCACCAAAACTGTATTTTCCTTTCAATACGTCACCCATTCCATGCACAATTTCACAACAATAATTCCAAATGTTATATACAAAAAGAAAACAAGTGAAGGACATAAACACATCATAAATGTTGATATTTAATCCATAAAATTCACTTCCTTCAATACCACAAGTCCACTTTCAAGTTTATAAGGCAAAACCCTTCACCGATTGAGCAAAAGTAGACTGTTTTGCATATAGTGAATTGTCCAACACTTTGACAACATAACCAACATGATTTATACACCACCTTAAGAACATAATATAGTTAATCATAAGATTTAACACTTACCAATACTTTCAAAGAGATGCTCTTGTCCAAACAAGTGTAGTTGTCTTAGGTTTGAGTTGAGAGAAATATCTTGTGGAAATTTCTAGAAATTTCATGTGTGTTTAAATGAATAAAAATCTGATTTTTGTGCCTTATATAGTGCCTAAATGGTCATCCTTATCCACATTAAATGTTTGTTTACTTAGTCAACATGGAAGAATGGGTCATTTGCCATTTGGGCCATGTATTTTGTGTAATTTTGAGCCTCAATTGAGCCCAATAGCACAAGATTCATGAAGCCCAACAAATTTATGTGTAATACCTCAAAAATATCATGTTTAAATAATTCCCTAAATTTTAAGGTAATTAAATAGGTCAAAAAATGCACGGGGTGTTACAATAAGTGAACCGGGTAATAAATAAAAAATGGATTTATCTGAACTAAAACATGATTTTCTTTTAGTCTTTATAGGATCGGGTCTTATATTCGGCATATTATTGTATCTTGGTGCTTGACTTGACTTGGATTGATTTGACTTGACTGTTAATTCTTATTGATTGCTTCACTTGTTATATTACCTCTTGTAGTGGATTGGCATTTGTGCTTAAGGTTGAATAAGGATTTCTTGTATAAGCAGGATAGTGTAAGGACGGTTGTAAGATATCGGTTAAGTTTGCGTGAATAACTTAAGATTTTGTTGACGGTTTAGTTAATTGGGTGGGTTATCCCTATGGATGATGGGTCTGATTTAGTTAGGGTCTTGACACGGGTTAGGGTCACCTTAGATGTAGTTGTTTCTTTATAATTCGTGGTAGTCCTTGGTGTAGTGGTTTAGAGTGGTGAAGTCGTAAGGGTAAGAGCAATATCTCGGGGTTCATAACCAGGAGGTTAGCAGGAAGTAACTAGATTAATTTGGTAATAGAGAAGTAATGTTAAGTGATTATTAGGTGTTAATAAGGGGGAAATAGGGTGATGACAAAGTTTAAAATATGAATATTAAGATGCATATCCTCTTTTGAGTATTTATGTTATGTTTGTGTAATCCAATTAAGGTCAACTGATGAGGTTTACCAGTACGTATGGTTTGTACTGATACTACTCTTGCTATACCTTTTTTGGGGTATAGTTTTTTACAGGATCAATGTTGGTTTCCTGATCGTCACAGATAATGATCCTTCAGCTACTTCTACTCCTCCTACTCATAGTTGAAGTTGTGTCCAATCTTAATTTTTCCTTAGAAGCTTTTGTATCTGTTTAGACTAGATCCTGGGGTAGTTTATTTTTTTTGCATTTGATTTTGTAAAAGCTATTGTAATAAATATGGGATATGGTTTTAATAAAGACTTCCGCTTAATTTCTTCAGAGGATGGTCTGGGGTTCTCCTATCTAGGTGGATTAGAATAGGTGCCCTCATGATCAGGTAATTTGGGTCGTGACAGTTTTGCCCCAGATTCATGTCTTGCTAGCCTTGAACTTGTAGAAATACTTCTCGATAGATTTTTTCAGATCCTCTAAAAAATTCTACCTAGTTACATTCTCAAAGGGGGAATATGAAAACTTTATTATGATAAGACTGAACTCCATAAGAGCGCCTACGTATCCCTCTTAAAAGGGAATCAGGTCAAATGTAATTCCAAATACATAATAGGAAATAATAAAAGAAATTTCATATTGTCCAAAAGCTTAAAGTAATTTCAAGTACTTGGGAGCCCGAAATGAAAAAACAACACAATACCCTTCAACAATGCCAATAGGTGAAATTCATGCTTAGAAAATTAATCAACATTGAGATTTAGCTCTTTCACGTTTATCATCTTGGTATCAATCAATGTTTGATTTTGTCTTTCAAAGTTTGACATTCTTCTGTGGTGTGCCCTTTCATCCTTGAATGGTAAGCACAAACTTTGGAGTGATTGAGCCATTTTGCTCATGTATCCATTACAATTGTGGAAATTGGAGTGATATAGCCAGCAACCCTTAATCTCTCATAAAGTAGGGCTATGGGCTCAGCCAAAGGAGTGTACTGTCTGGGTGGATTTTTTTGAAACTTAGCTCGAGGTCTAGCGGATTAATTGAATCATTAATTTGTTGGTGGATTTTGATAAGCTGGTGGTTGCTGGAACGTAGGTAGAAATCTAGAAATATGTAGGTTGTGTGTTGTAGATAGGACAGGTGGTAGGATTATATAACGATATGGGACAATTGTATATTGTTGCAGGGGATGGATATGGAGGTGCTTGATATGTAGGCATTTGGTACTGAAGTGGAGGAAATGGTGTTTGGTAAATCAGAGGATTTTTCATCTCTTATGTAGTCAAGATAACATTCACTTCTTTCATATCATTATTCTCACTGATCTCATCAGCTTGCGAAGTTTTACTAATCAATTGTCTCACCCAACTTGATGATGTCAACAAGCTTTCAATCTTCTATAAGCATTATCTTTTCATAATATTGTGGCTTTTGAGCTTTGAAAAGATATTCTCATAATGATTCTGTAGGTTTCTTCTTTAGCTTTGACTGTAGAATAAATCAGGCACATTCTCAACATTAAACCCAAATCTTTCCATAAAATCAGTCCATTTTGACCATTTCCTTGCATATTATACGTTATACCATGACAAAGCATCTCCAGTGAGACTCCTCATGAATAGCTTCATGCAAATCTGCTCATTTTTTTCCGACTCCTACCAATATATTTTCAAATTTAGGAGGTTTGCACCCCTCCAACAGTTTAACGTCAGGGTGCATGCACAGATCCTCATAACTTAGCCCTTTCAACCCTTTATACCTTCAAGCTGTTCCAACCTTTAAACCACAGATTGCATCAGGAGGTCTTTTCCTGTAGGTTCAGGTTCATATTGGTGGGTGGGTAAAAGGGGTCGTTTGACATAAATGGGTTTTAAAGTATGATTTCCTGGATCATGGGAATAAGACATATTTGTGGTAAACATTAGCGGTATATTGTGGGCATATGCGGTTATTTAGGAATTTAGTGAAGCTGGGTATGTGTTTGTGGCAGACAAGAATATGGATATTGGTTGTTTTTAAGAAACTTATATATGTGATTTGGATTATCTTGGGGTTGTGAGATAGGAAGTGATGGTTAGGGGTAGCTTGGGATTTGATGGTGGAATTGTTCTCAATTTGCGGTTCAAAAGGAGTACTTAATGTAAGGGATAGATTAGCCAAGTTACGGACTTGTGACAATTCCCCTTGTAATTGGATGATATTTTATTCCATTCTTAGGATCACCTCATTATGCTCATCACTATTGTCGTTATTATCACTTATTTCCTTGTCTAGGTGATTAAGCTTAAGAGAAGGAGCACGAGCCCTATAAAATTGATGTGATAGGCGAGAGAATGCACGAATCAATCTTTGAGATGGGGAAACAATAAAATTTAAAAAAATCAAGTTAGTAAGGTGAAGGTGACATATAGTAGAAGAAAAAACAAATTAAATTTGCAAGGATAAAACGTCCTACAATTCACGGAGCCTCGTTAAGCCCGAGGTAGGCCTAGGACGACAAATATATATGACTTAAATAGTATAATTCAATTTTTTAGCACAATAGAAGTTTGGAATTAGACTTTTCTAACCTCATTTGATCAATTTTGTCTTGGATTACTTTATCATGATCATATGACACATAACCTGAATGTTTGTCCCAACCCTTTAGACAAGAGGGTGGTAATTAACTTTATGGATTGGCGTCAAGGGCCAAACCACCTACGGTAGATGCATGCATGACTAAAAATGCGAGGGGTGGATACGACACTGCCTTAAGTTCTTATAAGAGTTGGATAGATACGGACTAAGGATATTCTTATGTGAGAAGGCACATGGTCCCATGGTAGTAAAATTATCCACTCCACCACGTCTTAGCCGACTCTCTCTAATAGGGTTTTTGAAGAGATTTTGGAGAAGTGCGAAGGCACAACATCCAAGTATAGTGTATAGTTGTGAAAGTGAGGTTCTCAAGTGGGATGAAATATGAAAGAAATGCCAATTATATAAAGCAGTAACTAATAACATATAGTGAGAAAGTTGTAACATATTTGAACAGTTTAAGGAAAATGATAAATAAACAACATTGGCAATATTATATCCATAATTAAGGAAACAAGATAAAAAGATAACAAATACGAGTAATATCAAAAGGACATAAACAACTAATGGAATAAGGAGGAGGATTTAACATGGACAAAATTTTGATGCGCATGTAAACTGACAAAAGGGATAAGAAAATGGATGAAAATGGACACAACTTAGGCATTCATGTAAATAAGTGAAAGGGAAAAGGGAATTGGATAGGGATGACAAGAAAGAATAATTTTTTAAGGCAACAAAATAAACGAGAAAAGAAAAGGGTTCAGCACGAAAATTATTTAGTGAAACAAAGAAATAAACATGGTAAGACAAGTAATTTATTAAGGAAACAACTCAAAAATGTCAAATGTGAAAAGAAACTAACTACCCAAAAAGTAAATAATGGAAGAAAGGAAAAGAGATTATTCATGAAAAAATAAAATAAAAAAATAGACAGAAATAAATTATAAAATCCCGCATAATTCACGAATTCGTAATGGTTAGAACCTAAGTATCCCCAGCGGAGTCGTCATGCTGTCGCGCCCCATTTTTCTCTTGATAAATAGAAGTTGACGTGACAACTCTTGTAAGACGATTTAAAAAAGAAGAGTCGCCACCTAACAAAATAAGATGTGTTAGGACATTATTCTAAACTAATTATGAATTATTTAATTATTAGTCTACGTTACCAAAAATTTGGGTAAGGATTCAAATTACCTCAAAAGAAAGGTGTTAGGCACCTTTCGAGGTTCATAAATGTAGGTTCCGGCTAAATCCATATATTACGTGGGGTATTTATGTGATAAGTAAAGGTCAACAAATTTTTAACCAAGTAATATTAACTAAGTGTTCAAACATGAAAATTTTAATAATAAAAAATTAGGCATGCAACTCAGTTATTATCTAATTAATACCAATCTAGGTGATAAAGTGATTAAATAAGTAAATGATAAAAATATAAATCAGATAAGTGAGAAGATAAAATTGACACAATGATATAATAAAAGAAAATATTTACTAAATGAAAATAATCCTAGACTACCCCAAACAAACGAAACATTGAAAATCCTCTAAGTTAAGGAGTAATCTCTCAATCCCATGTTGTCACGATCCAAAAACTAGGTCATGATGACACTTGCCGTGGCCCAGTCTTAACAAGTAAGTCGATCACCTAAACCAATGAAGTAAAACAAAAATCACAGTAACATAACTAAGGCGAGACTTCTAGAACAAAGTCAGACCAATACAAGTACAATAATAGTGGAAGTCTGAAATGCAATTCATAATAACCCCAAGAAATGGTGTCATGTCAAGAGCATCTAATACAATCCAGAAATACTGAAATACATCTTTCTCTCTCTCTAAAAATAAGTAAAGACATAAAGGAAATAAGATGAGGTCCGAAAATCAGCCCGAACTCTGGAGTATATTAGTACCTCGAAGATCCACCCAAACTCGCACGAACTCAAACGCCGTGAGTCGTACTTGGACCTAGATCTGCATCGAAAGGGCACAGTAGAGATGATCATGGGTCCACTTGTACTTAGTAGGTATCATAGACCGACTAAGCAAAGCAGAAAAATAAGATAAGTAAAACACTACCATGAGCACGTAACCTGCAAGTAGAAAATTTTCCAATGGTAGCTCACACCGTCTCCACTAACAATTCTAATATAACATCAAAGATAAACAACACCAGTATACACGGAAATAGTATGGAAAACTAAACACGAAATCACAGAAAAGATGCATATGCAATGCAAGTGAATGCAAGGATGATGGGATAGAATGCTAAAAGTCATCACATGACCTTATGTATACACCTACCAAGTTCGAAACTCCATAATAGGAACCATGGGTGGGTTCACAACCTGTATATTGTATCTCATATCTCAATCTCAACACACCTTCCCGGTTTGTGTTCACGGAGAGGGTTTTTATGAAGATGTCTCATTTTCTTTCCAAAAATAGTGTTCCTCAATGGTACCAATATCTCATGAATGTATATGTATGGAATGAGAATTGTAATGCTCACAATTAGATCAGTATGAAGATATCCAATCAATTCAATACGTGTATAAGTGAGCATAGATTTATGACTATCAACTATAAATGGGCACCATTGGAATAAATATGCATGTAAGACATCATCAATATCATATCAACCCCTAACTCAAGCATTTCAATCATAATAAGGCAATCAATGCTCAATAAGGCCAATTTTAATAATTTAAGCCCCCGCACGGGCATCATATCTAGAAATAAGGCATCAAAGTGCACATATAAGGCCAAATGATGTCAAATAAGGGCAACATGCAATATCAGATATCTCAAGTCAACAACAACACAAAAAAAGCCCCCACACGACCATACGATAGTAATAATGAGAAACTCAAAATATAAACCCCATAGTTATTTTCCCCAACCCATAGCATGCTTTATCTATATATTAACTACCCAGCTCAATCTGAAAGAAGTTAAGCCATAACCTACCTCGATATGATGAAATTCGAGCTTAAAGTCCTTCAACACGGAGCTTTCACCTTTCGAACAACATCTATGAATTAAAAGAAAGCTATTAATACCCATATTGACCATATTTGAAATAGGTCCAAAACGGACCTCGAAAATGGGTTATGAAAATAAAGGGATAAAACTAGAAATTTTCTTTTAAAAACACATTTCCCAAGGATAAAGGAACCTACGATAGAAAACCCATGCGAAATTGAGCTTAAAACAATGTTCAAATCGAAGAAAACCCATTTTAAACTTAACCGACAAAACCCCCAATTTTCCATTTGAAAAATAAGATTAAAAGTTATTTTTGAAGACATAATCCATGGGAAATAAAGGGAAAAAGAGTTTAGAGGTTATCCACACAAAAATCGATGAGGAAACCCTCGAAAATTGCCTTTCCCGAAGCTTAGAGCTCTAAAAATGGTGGAAAAATACAAAAATGGAGTATTAGCACTGTTCTATGAATAGTACCTCACGATCGTGAACCCCACCTCACGATCACGAGGGTCAATGTTGATCGGCAATTAAGTTGGTCATCGCCGTGGCGTAGTTGGGCCTCGAAATTGCGATGAGTTAACTCGACCCGGTCCACCGACTACCCCATTGCGGTTGCGGTACCACTACCATGCGATTATGATGAGTGATGACATCGAAGCTCGCGATAGCGATGTATGCCCATGCAATCGCGATGAAGGGACTTATGAACCAGAAAATAATGCACCAGAAGTAGAAGCCAAGTTAGAAATGTTTCTAAATAGACCCTTGGGATTCGTTTGGGGTCCAACAGAAGAAAACCATATATGCTACTAGGCTATTTTCGACGTTCCAAACCCAATGGAGAAGTCAGAATTCCAAAAAAGATTATTTTCAATAAATTAACCCCCGGGACCCAATTTCACTATTTTCCAAATGAAAGGTCGAAATGAGATACAAAAGCCCTAAGCCCAAACCAACCACACTACTAACCCATAATCGACATTCTGGATCTGCTGGCGCAATCCAAATTGCCATCCAGCACTTGGATCAAGAAATGTTGACCGAAGTGAACTATTGGCTCCTAATGCCTCAAAATAGCCTCAAAACAACATTCTTGATCGCATTGAGAACCGTGCCAACAATCCCCAAACCCCAAAATCAACATATAGCAACTATAAAGAAGGGCAAAATGGTCAAAACACATAAAAATAGAAGATCACCAAAAATAGGTCTTTACAATATCCACCACGAACACTCTAGTTCGTCCTAGAACTAAAACTAAAAAAGAAAAGAAGCACCTGAATCGGTGAAAAGCTGAGGGTAAGTACTACGCATATCAGACTCAACCTCCTAAGTAGCCTCCTCAACTATAGTGTCTCCACTGAACCTTAACTATAGGAATATCTCTAAAACGCAACCGTCTAACATCCCTACCTAAAATGGAGACTGGCTCCTCAACAAAGGTTAACCTCTCATCCAACTGAATCGAATCCTACCAAAGCACGTAAGACTCATCTGGAATATAGTGTCGGAGCATAGATACATGAAAAACTGGATAAACTATTAAAAATTTTGGAGGTAAGTCCAACTCATAAGCAATCTCCCCAACTATTCGAAGAATCTCAAAAGGTCTGATGTACCTCGGGCTAAGCTTACCCCTCTTTCCTAACCTTATCACACCCTTCATGGGTGATACACGAAGGAAAGCTTGATCACCAATCCTAAACTTTAAAGCATGAAGTTTGTGGTTCACATAGCATTTTTGCTTACTCTGGGTTGCTCGAAGTCTATCCTAAATCATCCAAACTCTATCCAAAGACTCACGAAACAAGTCGGCACCACGGGGTCTAGCCTTGAAAGTCTCAAACCAACTAATTGGAGATCGACAATGCCTACCATACAATGCCTTAAAAAGGGCCATCTTGATACTTGAATGGTAGCTATTATTATAAGCAAACTCCACTAAGGCTAAATGCTACTCCTACTGACCTCCAAAGTCCATAATACATGCGTGGAGCATATCCTCCAAAACCTGAGTAGTCTGCTCCGACTGACCATCGGTCTGTGGGTGAAAAGTTGTATTGAGATTAACCTGAGTACCCAACTCCTCCTGAAATGTCCTCCAAAATCTAGGAGTGAACATTAAACTTATGACTGAAATAATAGACACGGGTATTCCATAAAGACGAACAATCTCTCAAACATAGATACGAGCCAACCTCTCAGCACTGGAGAAAATCTGAATAGGGATGAAATGGGATGATTTGGTCAATCAATCCAACATGAACCAAACGTTGTCAGAACCACGAGAGGTATGCGGAAATGCACTCACAAAATCCATAGTGATCTACTCCCACTTCCACTCTGGAATGGGTAATCTCTGAAGAAATCCATGCGGTCTCTGATGCTCGGCCTTCACCTGCTGACAACACAAACAATGAACTATAAAATCTGCCATATCTTTCTTTATACCACCCCACCAGTAAAGCTGTCTCAAATCACGATACATCAGAGTTACTCCAGGATGAATGGAACACCTGGAACAATACGCCTCTTCCAAAATCAATCTCACCCATCCACCAACTCTCAGCACAAAGACTCGGCCACCAATCCTCAAAACACTATTAGAATTAAGAGATGCCTCCTTAGCCTCGCCACTCAACACCTTATCTCAAATCATACTCAAACCATCATCATAAACTGGTGATCACAAATCTGCTCCATCAAGAAAAAGCTAGCATCAATAAAGGTTAAGTATATCCAAGTGTCGAAATATCAAGCCTAACCATCTGGTTAGATAAATACTGAACCTTTAAGGCTAAATTCCGCTCCTGAGTCAAAAGATAAGCCTAACTCCCCATACTAGTTGATTTCCAACTCAATACATCCGCAACCACATTAGCCTTGCTTGGATAATACAAAATAGTGAGATCATAATCCTTAAGAAACTCAAGCCAACGATGATGTCTCATATTAAGCTCTGTTTGGGTGAAGAAATACTGAAGACTATGATGATTCAAGAAGATCTCACAATGGACTTCATACAAGTAGTGCCTCCACAATTCAACACAAACACAATCGTGACGAAATCTAAATCATAGGTAGGGTAATTCCTCTCATGAGGCTTCAACTGACAAGATGCATAACCAATCACCTTACCTTCCTACTTCAACACTGCACCCAAACAAACACCAAAAGCATCACAGAACATTGTAAAGCCGATGCCTTCCTTTGACAAAGTCAATATAGGAGCCAAAGTCAACAACTCCTTGAGCTTTTGGAAGCTCTTCTCACATGCTTCCGACCACTAAAAGGAAATCTTTTTCTAAGTCAATTTGGTCAAAGAAGCCGCAATCGAAGAGAAACCTTCAATAAAATACCGATAATAACCCACCAAACCAATAACACTCCAAATCTCAGTAGGGATAATGTCCTAGCCCAATCATGAATCACCAAAATCTTGGCCGAATCGACCATTATACCATCCTTGGTCACCACATGACCCAAGAAAAAGATAAAATCTAACCAAAACTCACACCTAGAAAACTTAGCATATAACTTTTCATCATGCAACCTCTAAAGAATAGTCCTCAAGTGTCTCACATGATCAGCCTTATTCCTGAAATAAACCAAGATATCATCTATAAATACAATTACAAAGGAGTGGATATACGATCTAAACACCCGGGCCATCAACTCTACGAATGTTGCAGGGCATTGGTTAACAAAAAAAACATGACCAAGAATTCATAATGACCGTATTGAGTTTGAAAGCCATCTTCGGAACATCCGAAGCTCTAATCCTTAACTGGTTATATCCAGATCTCAAATCAATCTTAGAAAACATGGATGCACCTAAAACTGGTCAAACAAATCATCAATGCGAGAAAGAGAATACTTATTCTTAATTTTTACCTTGTTCAACTGTCTATAATTAATATACATATGCATAGTTCCATCCTTCTTATTCACAAACAAGACAGGCACAACCCAAGAAGAAATATTAGGTCTAATGAATCCCTTACCCAACAAATCTTGCAATTGCTTTTTCAACTCAGTCGGGGCCATCCTATAAGGAGGAATGGAAATGGGCTTGGTGCCCGGCTCTACATCAATAGCAAAATCAATATCACAATCTGAAGGTATACCAGGAAAATCCATAGGATATACATCCTTGAACTCATGAACAACCCAAATGGAATTCATAGGTGGCGGTGAGGCAACACTAGTATCACAAACATGATCCAAATAAGAAAACATCCCCTTTTTACCATGTGACGAGAACGTAGAAATGATATAACTTCCTTCAAAACTGAATTAAGCGTACCCTTCCAAGCTAGTCTTAGCATACTCGGCATAGCTAAGGTCACGGTCTTGGCATAACAATCCAAAATAGTATGATAGGGAGCTAACCAATTCATACCCAATATAACATCAAAGTCAACCATATCTAGGAGAATCAAGTCTACCCAAGTATCATGCCTCGTATAGATAACCACACAAGATCGATACACCCGATCCATAACTAAAGAATCTCCTACGGGGGTAGATACATGAAGAGGCATAACAAGGGGCTCACATGCAGCATCAAAGCCAGAAGAATAATATATAGACGCATAAAAGAATGTAGATCCAGGATCAAATAATATGAAAGCAGATCTGCAGCAATATGGGACTATACCTGTAATAACTACACCAGAAGCCTCTGTCTCTAGTCTTCTAGGTATAGCATAACATTGACCACGCCCATTCTTGGACTGAGCAACCCTGTGACCACTACCACGAGCTCCTCTACCTCTACCTCGAGTACCCCTAGCTCCACATCTACCATTCTGAGAACCACCTCTAACTGCAGATATAGGAGCAGGGAAAAGCTGAAGCTAAGATCTCTGTCGAGTAAGTCTGAATACATGTCGAGGGAAATCCTTGGCCATATGGCCAAACTCATCAGATACAAAACATCCTCTATGCCCGACTCAATCTGAGAAGATGCGAATGAACCATAACGACCACCCTGTCCTGAAGAACCAAATCTAGAACCTCTACTTATATGACCAGATACCTAGCTACCAAAAGCCATAGAACCTGAAGGTCTACCACCTAATCCCTATAACACGGCCTAAAATAGCCTACCCTGATAACCAAAAAAACCTCTACTAGAGAAATCTCTAACTCAGGAAGCGTGTCCACTAAACTCGCCCTGTCGACGCACCTTCTTGGTACCTCCCTAAGTAGCCTGAATAATAAACTCGGTCATCTTGGCATGCTTAATAATACTCTAAAAATAAGCCCCTGAAACAACCATCTGGGTTGTAGCTAACAGCTACAAACCATCCAATCCCTTCATAAACTTTTGAATCCTATAAGACTTGGTAGAGATACTAGCGGCAGAATATCTGGATAAGGTGTGAATATGTGCCTCATACTTGACAATAGTCATGGAGCCCTGCTTTAAATGATCAAACTTATATCTCATCTGATCTCTTAAGCTAAACGGCACAAACCTCTCTAACTAGGTCTCAAAAAATTGAGTCTAAGTCATAGAAGGTGAACCCAAAGGTCTACAACTAGCAAATGACCTCCACCAGTCCTTAGCCACATCCGTCAACTTATAAGTAGTATAAGCAACTCCAAGAGACTCAATGGATCCAAGATTATGTAACTTCTCTTAGTAATCAATTAAAACTCATAGGCATCCTCGCCTATAGCTTCATTAAACTTGGGAGGACCCAAGCGAATAAACCTATCAAATCTCTTCTGATCATCAAAAGACATAGCTATACCCGAAGTAACAGAGAAATAGTAAGTATGACAGGTAATGAATCTATACGTGGGGGTATCACAGATGATGTTTTACCATAGAAGTAGGAATATCACAAGCAGATATAGGTGCCGATGGTGGAAAATCACTTAAAGTCTGAGAAATACCCGGTACACTCAAAGGAACACCCTCCAAATGGCTTAAGAGACGAACAAAAAGACCCTGAAGCACTGGGGTGTCCTCTGAAATCTGTAGGACCTTAGCTGGTCCTACAGCCCCTATTGGATAGTCATCTCTAGCATACTCAACCTTAGGCTCAGAAGAGGCTCCCTAGAAATCCTCTAACTAGGATAGTTCCCCGTGCCTAACCCCTACCTTTAGGCCATCCATGACCCCTGCCTCGCCCTCTAATTTGGGCTCCATCCTCGGGTGTTAGCTAAGTATCCCTAGCCTCTCGAGATCTAGTCCTCACCATCTGTGCAAAAAAAAGTAGAATACAACTTAGAACATTGGGTAAGAACAACTCGCACGATTTAAGAATCAAAATAGAAAAGTTTCTCCTAAAGATATCTTATAGTCTCTCGAATATAGATACAGACATCTACGTATCGATCCGTGAGACTTTACTAGACATCCTGCTCTTACACTTATGAGATTGGTAAACCTAAAGCTCTGATACCAATTTGTCACGACCTAAAAACTAGGTCATGATGACACTTGTTGTGGCCCAGCCATAACTAAGGCAAGACTTCTAGAATAAAGTCAGACCAATACAAGTACAATAATAGTGGAAGACTAAAATGCATGTCGTAATAACCCCAAGTAATGGTGTCATAAGTCGAGAGCATCTTATACAACCCAGAAATACTGAAATACATATTTGTCTCTAAGAATAAGTAAAGACATAAAGGAAACAAGATACGGTATGAAAATCATCCCAAACTCTAGAGCATATTAGTACCTCGAAGATCCATCCAAACTAGCACAAACTCAAATGCCATATGTCGTACTCGGACTTGGATCTGCACCGAAAGGGCACACAAAGGATGAGTACAGGTCTACTTATACTCATTAGGTATCATAGGCCGACTGAGAAAAGCATAAAAATAAGATAAGTAAAACACTACCATGAGCACGTAACCCGCAAGCAGAAAATTTCTCAAACGGTATCTCACACCGTCTCCACTAACAGTTCTAATATAACATTAAAAATAAACAACACCAGTATACACAAAAATAGTATGGAAAACTAAACACGAAATCACAAAAAAGATGCATATGTAATGTAAGTGAATGCAAGGATAATGGGATGGAATGTTGAAAGTTATCACATGACTTTATGTATACACCTACCGAGTTTTCAACTCCGTAATAGGACCCATAGGGGAGTTCGCAACCCGTATACTATATCTCATAGCTCAATCTCAATCTCAATCACAACACACCTCCCTGTCTCGTGTTCACGGAGAGGGTTTTTATGAAGATGTCTCATTTTCTTTCTAAAAATAGTGTTCCTCAATGGTACCAGTATTTTGAAGGAAAAATGACTTGATTTGAATTTGAAAACATCGAAAAAATTTCAAACTCAATTTAAAACAGGGTCGCCACTTGATTTATTTAGGAAAAATCAAGAAAACCTTTTAAAAATCATTCAAAGAGATTAAAATAGAAAAATTCTTTGAAATTCTAAGAAATCTGAGTAAGGGTTCATATTAACACTATAGGAAGGATTTTAAGGCACCTAAAATGCCCGCTAATATGCGGTTGTCCAATCTATTTAAAAACTAACTGTTTATTTGACTAACTTTCATAAAAAGGAAATTTGATTAAGAAATAATTATTTTTAAAAGAAAATTCTTTTTAACAAGAAAAGAAGAAGTGATTTGAAATAAATTGAGAAAATAAAACTTGTAAAAAAAGGGTTCAAGCTTTGATTTTAAGGAAATGGTTAGAACTTCCGAAATCGGATAACTAATTTGAATAAGTAAAGGTGGCGTGTTTGCAAAACAACATGGTACTTCTAAAAGGGAAAAATCAACTAAGTTAGTTAAGAATTAGTGTTCAACAATGTCATAAAAACATACAAAATAATGAATAAGGAAGAAGACAAAGAGGTTGAATTTAGGCAACTTAGACCCAAAACCCCCTAAGTTGTCCTTTTGGACTTTTAACATCATTGGTCTTGGCCCCTCCATAGTTGTTCCACCTCTATTATTCTCCCGTATGTTTGCTTCCATTATAGTATGGAGGTGACTCAAAGAGATTATTGTATTTGTCAACGCAATGAAATGCATGGGAGAAGAGTCCATTTGAACTCTAAGGAGATTCACATGTCAAAAAAAAAAGAAGATAAAAATTAGAGTCTAATAGACATATATAACACATGTTTTATTATGAACTAAGCCACATATTTAAGCAAAATAAGTATCTTTGGCCTAAAATAACAGTGATTAACCGGAAAACTAGGCAAAAATCTACTTATGCACAACACATAAAAGAGATGGATAGAAAGCCCGACACAAAATGGGGAGGGCATGGATATTTAGCAGAAAGGGAGAAGAGGAAATGGAGGAAACAAATAAATCCTCTCTTTGGCTAGTCATATCAGACTGTAAGCCACAGATCACTGAGAATTAAACTTTATACTATGGACGTGTTCATCTCCCCCTATTATACTGTGAATCAAAGGGGTTTGATGAACTATCCATAATTATAGAGGAAACATAAAAATCAGACAACTATGAATCATGGCAAGGGATAGAATCAGAAGTTCTATTTGATGAGTGCATGCAGCTAAGAACAGAACCACAACAATGGATCAACTATTTAGGCAAATCAGGAAAAAGACCTTTTTGCCACTGGGAAAGACCAAACCAAATAGTCATAAACGTAATGCAACATAAGACATAATCACATAAGAAAATAGTGGACAGAAACTTGAGAGAAAAGGGAAGAAATATTGGAAATCTTGACATTATAAACAAAAATCTAATGACAAAGAGCAAATTAAACCCAACGAAGGCTACTCAATATCAAAAGAAGAAAACACTCACACTAATTGTGAGATTCGATTATAACAACAAAAAAACAATAATTAAATTAAAGAGAACCAGAACACTAAAAACGAATGAACATAGTAACCACATCGTACTCAAAACACTCATCCTCCAGCACCAACAACTTAATTCTCGCAATAAAATGCGAGAATCACTACCAACTACAATGAAATGATAGTCTAAAGCTTTAAAAAAAAAAAAAATTAAGATACCTTCGACACTATGAAAACAGTAATAAGTAGAAACCTTAAAGAAAAGGGCAAAAGAAAAGGGGATTACCTTTTTTGGGGAAACAAAATCAGACGTTGAGCTTCCGTCAGAATGTCTCTTGCCACCGCTAAAAAACCAACTAATAAATCAAAAACCCCAATGTCAAAGATGAGATTTGTAGGGGATCTGAAAAACATAAACTAGAGGGGAAATACTCTTTCAATTCAGAAATCCCCAACCTTTGCTCAGAGAGACATTTTATCGACTCCAAGACTTTTGCTCAAAATATTTTCACCTCCAAGACTTGGGTTCACTAATGAATAGTGAGGGATTTATATAGGGGTTGATTTTGATGTTGAAGCACCAATTTGAGCGATGTGGGATTTGTGAATTTCCCAAACTCCTTAATGGATAAGAATCTATGTGGCTAGGAGAGTACGAATTCGTACCATTTGATTAAAATTTAATGGAAAAATAAATAGGAAACATTAGATAATAGTGTTTTAGGAATGTATCTAAAAGTTTTGTGATTGTATGAGCCCGTGCTTTGTACATTTTGCTGTACGAATTGAGATGAAAGAAAAAAGGAAATTAGGTATTTTAGGTTTTCTGGGTTGATGTTCTTGTTGTTGTTTTGCTGTTGATATTATTGTTGATGGGTTAAGTGGGGAAAAATGGTTATAAGGGTTGTGGGCCCGGTTGGCATTGGTGTTGGGCCTGGTTTGGGTAGCTGTTAAGAATAAAAAAAGGTAGAGGTTGGGTTAATAAAAGGAAAATTAGGCTATTGGGGCAAGAATAGGCTATTTAACAAATATCCAAATTGAAAGTCGGTGGGTCAATTGAATTGCAATTGTAACCAATTTGATTTCAATTATGGCCAAATTTAATAAATTGGCTAAATTGAATCGCGATCCAATTCAATCCCGAGTTTCTTAGTTTAGTAAAATCAGATAAATACTTTTTGGATAATTCATTTTTAAGAACAACTTATATTGAAATCAAGATTTACCCTATTTGAATCAATTTTCAAGATAAGTCTTGATTAAAAGCCGATTTTTTGATAAAATAATTATTAAGTAACAAAATTGTATGATCTCATATATATGAATACAAAAATGTACAATCGTCACTTAAATGCCACAATTTATCCAAATAAATATTTCAGAAAGCTTTTATTCAGATAAAATAAATGTTATGAGTTTATTTAAAAATTGAAGAAACTCAAAATCAAACCTAGTCAGGGAGGAAAAAAATTAGGTGTCAAAACTGCCCCTTCCTTTGCATTGGGTTAATGCAAGTAACCCTGGACAAAGGGAGCTTGAATCACCTAATTTTGTCCGAGCACGGATTCATCTCTCAACGACGATTGGTTTTTGTATGAGTTTCAAGGAAACACGACCGGATCGGGTTTCCTACATATCTCAGGTTTCATGAGAATTCAGGCCACTTGTAGTTCATAATTCTTGATTTGTAAGCATAATTTTCAAAGAATTCATAAGCTATATTGATTTCGAATATTATAGAGACCATAAAACTAGGGAATAAGAGAATTGCGGTTTGAAATATAGTCGAGAAATTAAACTGCTTGTAGTTTGACTTAATCAGTAGATAAGGTAGCCTCTTATGTTAAGAAAACCTTTGGCTCAAGATGAGTGACGAACATTTGAGCTAGGGAGAAAAGACTTGTAATTATCTCAATTACAAAATGTGGGGCCTTCACATCCTTGAATAGGATTTTACCTGGACATAGTCTCCAAAGCTCGAGGTATGTTGTCACTCGAGTTTGAAGGAAAGAGAAAGTTACCTTCGGTGTGAGTTTAGAAATACCCCAAAAGTGAAATTGAAACCAATATATCTCGAAATAACTGTATGCCTTCTGGCAGGGGTGTGGTTTGATGATTCGATGGTGGTACCAATCTTCCTTTTAGCTCATTTTCAAAGAGTTTGATATTCCTTTATGAACTACATTCCATTTTGTTGCTAAGAAAAAATTCCATATTGTGTTGCGTCCTTTTTTGGAGTTGTCCGCACCTGTGATTTTGGTTTGAGATTTTCATCCTTCTCGAATGCTCTCTAAAAAATCTTTAAACAAGATTGTTAGTAGTAAAATTAATTCATGCGGAGAGATAATTTCTTCACCTCAACTTCAAATTTTGCTATGTCTTTCTTGGCGCAGCCTTTATCATACTATATGTATGACACTTTCTTTAATAAATTTGTTTATTCCCTTATTCCTTTTAGACGGTCTTTCTTGGGATAAACTTATAGTTTTGGGTTGAGAATTTCATCCTCTCATATGTTCTCGACAAAATCTTAAATAAGAATGTCATTAGAAAACGTAACTGATGAAGGGTAAATAGTTCTTTCACCATACCTTCGCATGGGTTGATTTCTAAAGAGTGATATCATCCTCTCTTGTACTAGTTCTAGAAGATAACAACTTTCACAATAGTAGGATCAACAAACTCTCTTGGTTGTTAGATATGATGTCCCTTGTGGCAATTGAAAATTTTTCAAAATGGGGTGGCCCTCTTGGATACCAACGACATTTTGAATAAAATGGTCCTTGCAACCGTATGATCTTTTATTTGATATGGTAACCCTCTCAGTTATCAATAATGATATGGAAATAAGAATTCTTTGAATATGATAGCTCCTTGAAAATTGAACATTTTCAAAATAGGGTAGCCCTCTTGGATACCAACGTACTTCTAAATAGAATGGTCCCTGCAACTATTTGATCTTATGTCACATCCCAAAATCCCATTCGGGCCGGACTGGCACCCGAAGCTGATATGGCCCGAGAGAACCAATCTTTGCTCATGAACATTCGTATGCATAGCCTCGTAGGACTCTTATTACACCTCATGCAACTATACGGAAGTCATGGAAAATTTATACAATATATGAAACTTGGCTGTTAGGGCCATCAAGTCAAACAGAACACACATCTCTTACATTCACCTTCCCATATATGTCTACAAAGCCTCTAACCGATACATGAACACAACAACCTATAGTCAGGACAAGTCCCCGCTTTATACAATAATTACAGTACCAAAACAATATACACATATGACTAGGAAAGCCCCGAACCAACTGGAGCTCACCAATGATCTGCGGATGACTCGTAGCCTATTGTGGAGGTCTACTAATACTTGTACCTGCAGCAAATAAAGTAAGTCCCCCAAAGGGGTCAGTACGAAGAATGTACTGATTATGCAAGGCTATAAGAAACATCATACAAGATACGAACTTCAATGAAACCAAGATAAGAGAATAGTCAAGGAGGATAAGTCATCGTTCTGAATGTGTGGGATTATATACCTTACATTCATTACCTTTCTTTTTCCTTTATGTCCATTACCATCAATATTCATAATCATCAATAGATAATCGTCAATAATGTATAACCGTTAATATGCAACCGTCAATATGCAACCGTTAATATGCAACCTTCAATATATAAATAAAGCAGGTTCCGGCCTTAGGGCTACCCCCTGTCAGGTTCGGCATCAAGTTAGGCTTTTGCCCCACTGAGCTTCCCTCCTCCTATCACTCGGAAATCAGTGAAGCAGGTTCGGCATCAAGTTTGACTTTTGCTTCACTGATCTTTCCCCCTGATCCAACAATATCGGGATCGGCTTGAGTTAGGCTTGCGCCCCCACAAAGCTATCACCCGTACTCAATAAGTATAAAGAAAATATAAAGTAACCATAAGAAAAATTATAAAGTAACCATGAGGGAATTACTTCTTCCATTACTTCATTGCATTACTTCTCTCTTTTACTTTTATGAGATTGGTACATTGAGGATCGTAACCTTATTGGAAATACATGGATGCATTACTTCATTCTTTTATGCTCATGAGATTGATATTTGGTAGTAATTATAAAATTATGGAAGCTTTGGAATTTCGATCATTGATTGAGAGACATATGAGTCATGATTGGTCCATGATTAAGAAACATGAGAATAATAACATATGACAACCTGAAATGAGATACCTTTTAACGTTTCAGAATGAAACAAGGATAATGACAACATGAACAATATGTGCTGCAGATAGATACAGACAGAGTAACCTTACATACCTTATCGTCTCAATATGAACACTCAATTCTATACGTGAACACAATGGTCTCTCTCCTTCCTTGTGTTTTACTCCACAACACAAATACATAACGGAATTTACATTAACCACCAACTACCTTACAAATGCATATAACGATAATGAGTTACACAATGGCCTCAAAATGTCATTTTCCCCTTGACAATACCATGTATGAAACTATCACACCAACAACACCACAACATTCCCAACATTGACCACAATATCATAAATCACTAGCATGTCACACCAAATTCATACTTTACACTTCTTCACCACCATAACATTACAATGATTCCACCAATTCACTTCAATACACCTCACAATAACAAATCAGCCAAAATCTCATAATTTACACTTATAAAAAAATAACAAGTTTAATAACATAATCACACTATACATGTTGATATTTCATCCATACCATGCTCTTTCATCAAAACCACAAGTCATAATTCAAGTTACAATCCCATGGATAACACATCTTTTTAGCAAAAACCAAAAGTGCCATGTCCAACACTTCCAACCATAACCAACATGATCTACATAATTTATAATGCTTATAATATGTTAAAGTACAAGAATAATCACTTACCCAAGATTGGAAGATGATGATCTTGTCCAAAAATACCTTGGGGTTTGAAGAGCTTGAGAAATGTCTTGTGGAAATATTGTAGAAATGTCTAGAATGGCATGTGCCCCTTTGAGATTAAAAATCTGATTTTTGGACACCTTTTATAACATCTTAAAGTCATCCTTATCCATTTAATTCAATCATTGACAAGTCAAGTCAAGAATGGGTCATTTGACCCATTGGGCCTTTCATGTTTTGCTCATTTTGGGTCTCAAATTAGGCCCAATAACCCGTATCATCTTAACCCACTAACATCAATGTGTAATCCCTCATATATCTCATGTTTAATTATTTCATACGCATTACGATGATATTCCCACTCACGGGATTTATATTTGTAGCCTCAATCCCAAAAACAAGCGATTCTAGCCACGTATGGCCTATTTTGACCAAAAGGGTAAAATCGTCATTTTGATGTCAAATTCGTTCACGAGTAATTTTAACACACCAATATAATAATTCAATTATCCCATGTATATACTCGTGGTTTTATAAGAAACGTGGAAAAAATCAGCCCGGTACGTCCCCGGGCACCCTTGGACACTTAGAACAAATTTTGGAAGCTTACTAGTTTGGCCGTTCCAACAAGCGTATGGCGCTTCCCAGGGCACTGAGATTTAGAAGCTTTTTGGTTTGGGTGACAGAACAAGCGCCTGGCCCTTCCTATGGCACTAAATTTTTTTTTTTTTTTTTTTGTAAACACTAGCATACCTTCCAATATCCCATCAAAGCACTACCAAATACTTACTTATTGCTCTCAACACTAAGTAAACATGACTCCAAGGTGTCAAATAGGGTCTAAAATGTATGGGGTATTACAGTTTCACAAATGACACTATAAAACACATATTTATGGCATCTCGACACCTAAGTACACATTGTTCAACGTCGTCAAATAGGGTTGGGAAGATACGGGATGTTACATCTTATAGCTTTGGGTAAGTCTTATGCATCATCTGATTTTGGATAAGAGGTGGCTTATAGACATTCTTAGGCCTGTCTAACTGTATAGGGGTGGATGGCTCTATGGCCTTGTAGAAATGATATTCAATGGATATGCAATAAATATGTAATGAATATGAGTATGATTGTGCATATGAAATGGCCCTCTCAACAATAATATGAAATGTATGAATATGCAATAGCCCTCTCAGTAATGATATGAAATGTACGCAATATAAATATATAATGAATATGGGTATGATTGTGCATATGCAATGGCCCTCTCGGCAATGATATGAAATGTATGGATATGAAGTGGCCCTTTTGACAATGATATGAAATATATGCAATGTAAATATGTAATGGCCCTCCCGACAGTTGCAAATCAACCTCCTCCATTTTTTATCCTACTTGTGATATCCTCGACACCAGACTCCTCCGTCTCTATGCTATATTGGATATAATGCCCTAATACCCTTGATGTCAGACTTCTCCACCTCTGTGCTATATTGGATATAATGGGCCTTCGATTGCACATCAACCTCCTCTAATTTTGATTCAACTTAGAGATATCCTCAATGCAAAACTCATCTGCCTCTTTGCTATATTGGATATGATACCCTAATACCTTCGACGCCAGACTCCTCCGCCTCTATGCTATATTGAATATAATGGGTCTTTGATTGCACATCAGCCTCCTCCAATTTTGATGTGACTTAGAGATATCCTCGACGCTTGACTCCTCTGCCTCTTTGCTAGATTGTATATGATTCCCTAATACCTTCGACGCCAGACTCCTCCGTCTCTGCGTTATATTGTATATAATGGGTCTTCGATTGCATATCAGCCTCCTCCAATTTTGATGCAACTTAGAGATATCCTCGATGCCAGAATCCGCCACCTCTACGCTATATTGGATATTATTCCCTTATACCCTAGATTCCAGACTCCTACTTCTTTATGCTATATTGGATATAACGGGTCTTTTATTGCACATCAACCTCCTCCAGTTTTGAATACCCTTTTTTTGACATCAACCTCCTTCGATTTTGACGCAATACCGATATCATGGCCCTCTTGGAAAAATTAAATATGTGATGACCTGTATGTACCTTCACTTGGAACACACAGTTAGTAGACACATTGTCTCTTTAGCTAGAGACTTTAGTCAAAATTAAAGACAATTTTGAAGATCACTTAAGGAATGAATACCGTCCCTTTGAGAGGGTTGTTGCTGATGTGTTAGTCCATTGGAGGGACACAGATTGATCTATTAGGAACATATATATTGGTATGTTGGAGGGAAATTGCTTTGGTTTGTTGGAGTAACCAATAAAAAAAAAAGTATGACCATTGGAGAAACACTTGCATTGGTTCGTCGGAGGAACCCATAGATATAAGCATGTTCATAGGAGGGATGATTATGTTGGTTCGTTGGAAGAAGCCATATATGTAAGCATGTCCATCAAAGGTACAATTGTGTTGGTTCATCGAAGGAACCCATAGATATAAGCATGTTCATCGGAGGGACAATTGTGTTGGTTTGTCGAAGGAACCCATAAATTTAAGCATGTCTATTGGAGGGATGATTGTGTTGGTTTGTCGGAGGAACCTATAGATGTAAGCATGTCCATCAGAGGTACAATTAAGTTGGTTTATTGGAGGAACCCATAGATGTAAGCATGTCCGTCGGATGGACAATTATGTTGGTTCGTCAGAGGAACCCATAGATGTAAGCATATCCGTCGGAGGGATAATTGCTTTGGTTCATCCATTGAAGTAAGCATGTCCATCGGATGGATGATTGCATTAGTTCATTGGGGGAACCCATAGATGTAAGCATGTCCGTCGGAGGGACAATTGTGTTGGTTCATCGGACGAACCCATAGATGTAAGCATGTACATTAGAGGGACAATTGTGTTGGTTCATTGGAGGAACCCGTAGATGTAAGCATGTCCATCAGAGGGACAATTGCATTAGTTCGTCGAAGGAACCCATAGATGTAAGAATGCCCATTGAAGGAACAATTGTGTTGGTTCATCGGAGGAACCAAAGGTTGATCCATTAGTAGGATCTATTAATCCATCGGAGGGACAAAGTTTTGGTGGAATTTTTTGAGGTCATCCTCAAAAATTCTGCCCCAGTTACATGCTTCAAGGCAAATCCCATGTTGTTGATAGGTAAAATTTACATCTTGTACAATTTCTGGGCTTTCTCCAAGCTTGGCACTCTGGTTAAGAATATTTTATCATGATATCAAACTTTGGCTTGCTGGAGAATATCTTCCGGTGAATTTTTGAGATCTCCTCAAAAAAAATTCCCCAGTTCCTGTTACAAAGACAAACAAAAATATTATGGGGAACATGACTGAGCTATTACGATGCCTACATATCCTGTTAAGCTAGGAATCAGGTAGTTCCAAATTATGGTGTAAGAACCTAAAATGAAACTATTAGTAGCAAATGCGGTATAAGCACGAATCTAAAAGAAGAGTAACAAGATTTATCTATTGGTCACGTTTTTAGGGGGCGAATGACCCAATTCAGCAAAGTAGGACTCTTAGCCTTGTAAGGTTAGCCTATTGGTCACATTTTTAAGGTGGACAACCCAAATAAAACAAAAGCAACTTTTTGGGGGAATACCAAGTCATTTTGACAGATATCAAAGGTGGGCGTTTCAAAAATTAAAGGAAGAGAATCAAATCTCACCTGCAATTTGTACCAACTATAAGTATTGTATGGGAATTCTTCTCGTTTTCTACTCTTTTAACTGAGGCTTCTTCGAGATGATTCCACTAGCTTTGAGTGGTACCTCAAACACACCCAAGTGTTGACAAGATTTGTTTGCCTTGCTTCAAATAAAGGTTTTGAACTACACCTACCCTTATGTTTCAAGTGCTCTCACCGCAAAGAATGCCCTATTCTACACTCATTTGAAGTATTTTATTTGACGACTTTGCAAAGTGTTTTCACGCTCAGAAGGATATTCAAAGCATGTGATTGAGATGCCATATGCTTGGCCTTCATGTAAGTCTCCACTAATGTGAAAATGCTTAGAATGAGATCATGCAGGGCTCGTTTTTGCATTCTTGACTTTAGGGACTTAGCATTTTTTGCTTTTGACAACTTCAAACCTAATCTTCATCACTAATTTGAACATTTTTTGGCATGTTCAAAGGGGTCGGGCTAATAGAGGGTAGTGCATATATGCACTCAGAAGGGTATAGGCTAAGATATGGTTATCCAAAGAATAGGCTTAGGGTCAAAGTTGTATATGCTAGGGATTAATGTCATTTGGTAGGTATTGAAAGGCACAATCGGGTCAAATAAGGCCTACGATCCTTTCTCAAACCAAGCATTACCAAGGATTTTGCCTCAAAAACATTCAGGCCAAGTTCTAGATCAACAATGCAATGCAATTGAATTAAATCTAAAAACTTACAAAATAATGCACATAAAGCAATAAAGTAAGTTTCATTCTTATCTTAGATGTATGCAAGAAACATTTTTGAGTGTCACAAAAAGTATGATAAGAGGTACCAAAAGAGTCTATGGTTCACCATGAAGTCAGGCCTCTCTATCAAATCAATTATTTTTTTGTCCACATGCAGGTTCCTAATCATGTTGGCACTAACCAAGTCAAAGACATAATCCTAAAAAGTTTTTTTAAAAAAAAGTATCGAACCCAAGGAGGGTTGCCTACATATCTCACTCCAACGGATGAGAATCAGTTCTGCCTAGTTCATGCAGATATGATAAATATATGTACAAGAGTAGTGCAAAGGTATAGACAAACTTAGAATGATGCCTCTTAAACTTGATGTTTTCCGCCGGAAGGTGTCTACCAATCATTTGCAAGGATTTTTACAGTCTCCCAGTTGTCTTGTGGGGATCATTTGTTCTCATAATCATCATCCACTTTTGAGGGATGGCATTAAGTGGCCTCTCCATTATCTGTAGAGACACTTGTTGTTGCTTTGTGTAAGTGAGGTTCCATGATTGCTTATAGAAACCACTTGTTGTTTTCTCCTAGAATATTTTTGGAGATTATGGGGTTTCTTGAACATCTGTAGTAAATCTATATTATTGTGACTATCCTCAACTATTGATGAAGACGGACCTCCTATAAAAAGACAAGAAACAAGTGAAAGTAGAAAATTCATAAAATAATAGAACAAAAGGGTATAGTCAAAGACTGCCCTAATTTGCCTTCCCTATTGGATATTGGTGCCTCATATAATTCAAAGACCAACGTCGCTTCTCCTGAAGTCTAGAGATTTGCATCTTGCAAAGTTAAAGGAATAATATTATAATCCTTCTAGGATCATAAGATTAAAAAGGATTAGAGTTAGGCTTTCGGCCAAGAGATTCATCAAAAAAGGGATCCTTGTAATTCTCCCGCAAGTTTCGTGGATGATGTTGTGTCCCTTGCATCTAAAGAAAAGTTTTAGTCTAGGGAAGGGGTTTTGACTTTTATGGACTTTGAGATTTCAGCTCTCTTCGCCTGCATAATGCCCCTGTAAACAAAAAAGATTGGCTTTCATTGAACCCCTGTATTAAAAAAAAAATTCTTAGTTTGAAAGGCTAATTGTGTTGCCTTCGCCTTACTATCCTGTTTCTCCTTCCAATTCTTGGCTTTCAAACTCATCTGGCCTTGAACCGTAATCTTGGTGGAATTTTTTAGGATCTTCCTCAAAAAAATTTCCCCATTTTAGAACACAAAGGAACACTTGAACATTAGTGCTTTTTTTGGAACTTTTGAGATCTTCTCACAAATTCTTTCCTTGTCTAATATTTAACAAGATCTTGTATTCAGCATTGTAGAGAATATCGTTTGTTGTGAAATTTTTGATATCTTATCAAAAAATTTGCCCCAGTTTTAATTTGTGAAAGGGAATGGAAATCTTACTGGGAATATGACCAAAGCCGACATAGGCCGCCTACATATCTCATTCTTGAGAATTCAGGTCAAACGTTGTTCAGGTTCAATAAGATTACGATTACAAAGAAATTAAACCATAATGTGTGATTACAAAGAAATGAAAACTATGAAGTGCGATTACATGGAAAGAAAGTGCAATTACAAGGAAAGAAAACAATAATCATTAGATTGAAAGATGCCAAAAGTACGACTTCCAGAAAGCTTTATTTTTCTTCACGACCAGTTATCCCAAAGGCCTACTTCTATGGTCGGGTTGCGGTTTGTTATTCAAATTTGTTGAAACTGCCGCAAGAGGTAACACCTTATTGTCAATTAGGTCTTGCACTTTGTTTTTAAGAGTGACACACTTCTCGGTATCATGCCCAACTACTACTGAATGGTAGGTACATTGTTTGTTCAGATCATACCACTTGGCTGAAG
Source organism: Capsicum rhomboideum (assembly GCA_031232105.1). Lineage (NCBI taxonomy): Eukaryota > Viridiplantae > Streptophyta > Magnoliopsida > Solanales > Solanaceae > Capsicum > Capsicum rhomboideum. The sequence continues at coordinate 110,826,049 of CP124715.1, read as the reverse complement.
TATTCAGACTTTGCTTCTACTGGATGCAGGACCCTCGCTACTTTTAGCTTTTCATAAAGTTGATCCAATGGGATGAGGCATGATACTTTGAGAAATTATGGTGATCCCAGAGAATGATACGTTGGATACGGGCTATAGACAGGACACATCATTTGGGAAGATTGAGGTTGACATGGTGGCAAAGTAGGGTAATAAGAGCATGGAGAATATTGACCATACTGAACATTGGGTTGATACTGTGACGATTGTCAGTGATATGATGTACTTCCTTGTGTGATCAATTCTATGATCTCTTTCATTTTTACCTTTTTATTCTCGAGAAAGCCAACTTGAAAGGCCTTTTTAGGGGATTAATGTTGCTAGACTTGTTATTTTTCTAGTCTTGAGGCCATCTTTGATTCTTTCGCCCACCTTGATAACTTCATTGATGGATTTTGCGCCTATTACAATCAATCGTTCGTAGTAGTCTGAGTCTTGTGCTTGAACGAAGTGAGTGATCATCTCTTCTTCATCTATGGGCAAGTGCAAAATATGTGTTTCTTTTCTCCACTATATAGCATAAGCTCAGAAGGGTTCAGTGGCATTCTTTTTTAGCTTTCTGATCGAGATTCTGTCATATATTCTCTCAACACTGAATCTATATTGATCCATAAAAGCTTTTGTCAAATCATCCCAGGCACACCACTTGGTCGCATCTTTCTTAGAATACCACTCTAAAGCTTTGCCACTCAAGCTTTAATCAAACGAGTCAATTCTTATCCTTTCATTATCTCCTACATAAATCACTTTTTTGCAGCAAGCTTCCAAGTAAGAGTAAGGGTTCCCTGATCCATCAAACTTTTCAAACTCTGGAATCTTATAGCCTGGTGGAAACTCTCATTTGGAAAGCTCACACCGCTCTTTATACTTCACATTCTGATTGTTATTGACCTCATAATGACCTTTCACCACATCTAATTCTTTGAGCTTCTTGTCCACTACCTCATTATCACTAATTTTGGCATCTCTTTCAATCTCACCGTAAGGATCTGTATCTAGACAATCCATTCGTTGAATTCACCTAGTAACATAACTATACACAAGTGAATCATGGAGTGTCATTGATACATTCAGACTATTTGGGGAAGTAAATGCTTTCACAAGGGGAGCATGAGTAAGTGGAGTGTCTTAAATTTGTGGAGGAGTGGTGAAATGCTTTCCTTTATCAACTTCATTTGAAAGTGGCATGGGCCCTTCTTGATAAAAATCAAGAACTATGTTCGTGCTTGGTAAGAGCTGAGAAGATGCATTGTTTTACATTATCCTGGACCTTAGTTCAACCACTTGCTTTTCAAGATGGGTAATGGCTTACAAGTATGATTTTGATTTTGTTGAAGTAGTAGAGTCAGTTACGATAAACATATTAGAGATTGAATCAATTGAAGTGATGGTGTTGGTCGAACTGGCTTCCATGTTGAAATGACTTCTCGACACTGCTTCGCCTGGATCATTGGTTACCAATACAAATCAGCCTCTCTAAGAAAGAAGAATAACTCAAAAGGCAAAATGTTAGTTTTTTAATCACAATAATTAACCCAAGATAATATAAAGCAGACAATACTTCTTTTACTTTAAATAGCACACTTGCCCAAAATTCGAACAACAAGGCACCTCAAGAAGATGACTAAATGAACATTACTTTAACCATTTGATGAGTTTTGAGACCTTTATAAGAAGTAAAATGACCCATGGGATCAAAGAAATACATGAAGACTCGAAGGTATAACATGAATTGACTTTTATATTTGTATTAACTGAAAAATCATTTGAAAATGATGGACATTTGGTTAAGTAATCATGATCGGATACTTGGAAGCTCTTTTTTTTTTTTTTTGGGTGAAAAGTCCTCCTAAAAATGGAGTTCTAAGATCTATCGATCGAATATTTGGTTGACTGATAATTATTGGCTATTTGAAAATATTGACATGGTAAATCATGAATTGGACGATGACTCTCATTTTGAAATCACATGAAGTAGAGGATAAACTTTTGAAAAGTATTTTAGGAAGACCCTCATTTTGAGTTTATTTTCCCAACGATGTTCTAGAATTTTGGACAAGTCGTATTTAAAGAAAAACATGTGCATTAAACATGCAATCACACAAGTACGGATGAAACAAATCATGTATCATAGGATATGGATAACATATAAAGCGTCCTAGCATACATGTGACCTTTAAGACAATGGTAAGCCTAATAATTGAAGGATGTGTATGTCGTTTGTGAAACGTTTCATTGCCCCAAAACACATTTATACAAATTTATGAATAAGTAAAATGGGGATACAAAATGAGGGAAGGAAATGCACAAATAAATATCAGTTCCACGTAGGGGTACTATCCTAAACTAAGCCACCATGGAATGTTCTTCAATCTCAGACTTCTTGGACTTCTTGAAACTTCGAACGCCTTTCTTCAATTAAACACATAAGGGATGATTGTATTTTCAGACTAGAGGTCCTTTTCGACACAAGGTAGTCTCACTGATGTGCCCGATATGCCATGGGTATCAGGTCACTTAATTCAAAATTCCTATTCATAGGATTTTGCTTTCTCTATCCTAGTTGACTACAGTGGTTTGTTCAAATTGACCGAGAATTTGAAATGGACTTATCGGGGTAACACACCAACTGACTGTTGACCGACTCGAATCAACTACTTCACTTGGCATCTCAAAGAAAGTTAAGGTGTTATACAGAAGGGTTGGTGCAGATACCCAAATAACTGCCCTTTTTTCTAATGTCTAATGCTATGCTAGAAGTGGAGGAATATGCCATGAATGCAACAATTTATAAGTTACGAAAAGGAAACAAGTAAACAACTATTACAAACTCAAATAGTTAGTCAAATAAGAGTTAGTTTCAAACTGAGGATACAAAACCCATGTTGTTTTACTACATTCAGTCATAGTTCTTCATGGTTTAAGTCATATATTCTAGAAAAAAGGAAGGGGGGAGGGTACGGATATTTAGCAAAATGGAGAAGAGGAAATGGAGGAAAAAAATTGTGAGCCCTAAACCAGCATAAACTGCTTAGTTTCAAAGTGATCAGTAAAACATCTTAACACTAAACCCTTTGAATTAAAACAAAACTTTTAGAGAAACCACGCAAGTAATTATTCAAATTGATCTAGTAGCCTAAAAAGAAATCCTCTCTTTGGCTAGTCATATCAGACTGTAAGCCACAGATCACTGAGAATTCAACTTTATACTATGGACGTGTTCATGTCCCCCTATTAATACTGTGAATCAAAGGGGTTTGATGAACTATCCATAATTATAGAGGAAAGATAAAAATCAAACAACTATAAATCATGGCAAGGGATGGAATCAGAAGTTCTATTTGATGAGTGCACGCAGCCAAGAACAGAATCACACTAATGGATCAACAATTTAGGAGAAATAGGAAAATGAGCTTTTTGCGACTGGGAAAGACCAAACCAAATTGTCATAAATGTAATGCAATATCAAACATAACCACATAAGCAAATAGTGGACAAAAACTTGAGAAAAAAGGGAATAAATTTTGGAAATGTTGACATTATTAAATAAAAATCTAATGACAAAGAGCAGATTAAACCCAACGAAGGCTAGTCAACATCAAAAGAAGAAAACACTCTCACACTAATTGTGAGATTCAATTATAAAAACAACAAAATAATAATTGAATTAAAGAGAACCAGAATACTAAAAATGAATGAACATAGTAACCACGTCGCACTCAAAACGCTCATCCTTCAGCACCAACAACTTTATTCTTGCAATGAAAGTCGAGAATCACTACCAACTACAATGAAATGATAATCTAAAGCTTAAAAAAAATAGAAACCAAGACACCTTCGACACTATGAATACAGTAATAAGAAGAAACCTTAAAGTAAAAACAAAAAAGAAAAGGGGATTACTTTTTGGGGCAGCAAAATGAGACGTTGAGCTTCCGTCAGAATGTCTCTTGCCACCGTTGGAAAACCAACTAATAAATTAAAAAACCCAATCTCAAATATGCGACTTGTAGGGGCTTCAAATATCATATAAACTAGAGGGGAAATCCTCTTTTGATTTAAAAAAACCCCAACCTTCGCTTAGACTTACTTTTTATCGACTCCAAGGCTTTTTCTTAGAAGATTTTTGCCTCCAAGACTTGGTTTTAATGATGAATAGTGAGGGATTTATATAGGGGTCGATTTTGATGTTGAAGCACCAATTTGAGCGATGTGGGATTTGTGAATTTCCCAAATTCCTTAATGGATAAGAATCCAGGTGGCTAGGAAAGTACGAATTCATACCATTTGATTGAAAATTAAAGAAAAAATAAATGGGAAACATTAGATAATAGCGTTTGAGGAATGTATCTGAAAGTTTTGTTATTGTATAAGCCTGTGCTTTACATGTTTTGTTGTACAAATTGAGATGAGAGAGGAATGGGAATGGGGAAAAGGGAAATTTCGGATTTTAGGTTTTCTGGGTTGATGTTGTTGTTGTTATTTTGTTGTTGATATTGTTGTTGATGGGTTAAGTGGGGAAGAGGGATTATAAGGGTTGTGGGCCGAGTTGGAATTGGTGCTGGGCTTAGTTTTGGTCGCTGCTAGGAATAAAATAGGGTACAGGTTAGGTTAGTAAAAGGGAAATTAGGCTATTTGGGAAAGAATAGGCTATTTAATAAATAACCAAATTGAAAGTCCGTGGGTCAATTGAATTGCAATTGGAACCAACTCGATTTCAATTACGGCCAAATTTAATAAATTGGCTAAATTGAATAGCAATTCGATACGAATTAACAACCGATTCAATCCCGAGTTTCTTAGTTTAGTAAAATTAGACAAATACTTTTTTGGATAATTCATTTTTAAGAACAAATTATAATGAAATAAAGATTTACCTTATTTGAACCAATTTTCAAGATGAGTCTTGATTAAAAGCCAATTTTTTGATAAAATAATTATTAAGTACCAAAATTATATGATCTCGTATTTATGAATACAAAAATGTATAATCTTCACTTAAATTCCACAATTGATCCAAATAAATATTTCAGAAAGCTTATATCCGGATAAAACAAATGTTATGATTTTATTTAAAAATCGAAGAAACTCACAATCAAACCAAGTCGGGGAGGGCTAAAATTAGATGTCAACTACCAGCATCTCATGAATGTATATGTATGGAATGAGGATTATAATTCTCACAATTCTATCAGTATGAAGATATCTGATCTTAGATGCATTTATACACCTAGGTGGCATTATCTACGCACATTTAGCTTAGTTTTGAGGATAACTTAGCATGCTTATGTGAATAATTAGTGAGATTGGTGTATTTTATGCTAATACTTATGTTTTGGTGGTTTAAGGTGCATTTAAATCAATTCAAGAGTAAAAACAACAAAGGCAAGGCTAGACGAGTTAACTAGTCAAACCAAGCTTGGGTTATGCTTATTCTTGGGTGATTTCGGTGAGCTTAAACCATTGTACTCTCTAATGATTGTTATGAGCATGTGAAAGAGCTTAATGGAGGTTATTTGTGTGACATTTCAAGCTACAAATGAGCTATAAGGGATGATGGAACAAAGATCAAGTTCGACGAGCGATAAAGGACAAAACTGGGCAAAATTATGCATAGTTGTTGCTCCCTACGCGCCGCGCAGCCTAGACCAAGCTCCCAGCCATGTGACGCCACCCTCCCTCCACCATGATGGATTGAGTTAATGTATTATCTCTGCTATGGTCTCAGCAGCATGCCACCCATTCAAGACAACATGCTCTGCAGCGTGGAGGTCCTAGAAGCTAGCTAAGTCGGTCCCAAAGTCCTAGTTTGAGTAGGAAACATATGGTACTTGTTCCTAATCCTTATGGGAATTGGATTGGACAACTTGGAGGCTAAATAAACATCTTAAAATTATGAAAAGGATTGGGTAATACGTGGGGGAAGTCCACAACACGAAATTAAAACACACACACTCGTAAACCGACTAGGATTTGGTTTTCTACTTATTTTAAGTTGAGGGCAAAGGGCTCAATGTGTATTTTTCGTGTGGGGATGCTTATGGAAGAAATTTAGGGTTATAAAAGGATTACTTATCCATATTTACATATATCTTTGGAGACTAGACGAATTGGAGAGCGGAGAAGACACCAAGGAGCTCGAAATTAGGGTTCTTTCTCTTTTTAGTTTTCTTTCTTGTAGTTTGAATTTACGAATTCATTTATAGAAATTATTTGTATGAATATGAGTGTATAAACACCATATTTCTAGGGTTGAGGCTACAACATGATTTTTTAAATTATGGTTTGTTAGTTGCTGAATGTGTTTATCAAGTAATGTGATTATTCTTGCGTTCTTGTTTTGCTATTCTAAAGCGTCATGAACTTTAGGATAAGTCTAAATCTCAAAAAGAATTGACCATAGGAGTAGAGATATGGAATAAATATTGTAGGGAGTGTGGATCATGTCTTTAATGTATTAAACTCTAATTGTTAGAGGATGATTTATGGTTAGGATAGAGATATACCTAAACGCCCCACTTGGTTAATGAAATGACAAAATAACTTAGTGCATTCAAATTAGTGACTCATATCCCCGATTAATGATGTAGTTGTGAGATTAATTTGGTTAGATGACTTAAAGGGTGACCATACCTGAGTTATATTATCAACCTCGTAAATCAATAATCACGATAACCACCAATGCTGGCTAGAAACCATAGTTATACATGATTGTGAAGTAAATGCCTCAACCCTGAAATTCTCCATATATTATTCACATTCCAAGTTTCATATCGTTGTTATTTATATTATTTAGCTTATAAGAAAACAAAACCAAAATTCCTCTTGGGTTACAAATTGCATTTGTTTAACTCAAATAGTAATATTAGAATTGGATCGTCTGTTAAACATCAAGACCCTGAGGAATCGATAACCGGCTCTTAAGAGTCACTTTACTACTTGTTTGGCAACGTACACTTGCATGTTCACTTGGGCACAACAATTTTATGGCGTCATTGCCAGGGACTTGAAAAATTAACAACCTTCTAATTTTTAGTTTACTGTTGTGTTTGATAAGTGCTAAACACTTGGTCTTAGCTACTCATCTTGCAGGTACAAGTTTGTGAAGCTAGTAAGCTGGTAAGGGACAAGGAGACCAAATCTTGAACCTGAGCATCACTTACACCGGTTGAGAAAAGAAGCAGCACTTTTCTACCCGATTTCGCAGGTTGAGTAGGTTCAACAGGTCGAAGTTGTTTCTGAAGTTATGAAAGCACCAAGGATAGTGTTCGAAGTGGTAATCCCACTCAAAACTAATGTTACCTCTGCCATATGCAAACCAGAACCTGGAGGTAGATTTGAGCTAAAACAGAATATGGTGCAATTATTATACACGATTGGACAGTTCACTGGTCAGACTCATGAGGACCCACAGGTCCATATTCAAAATTTTCTAGAGATCAGCAACATGTTCATTCTTGCAGGGGTCTCCACAAACTATGTGAGTCCTACCACTTTCCCTATTCTCACTTTTGGGAGAAGCTAAGAAGTGGTTAAAGGGAGAGCCTACAAATTCCATCACAACATAGGATAATCTTGCAAATAAGTTCCTCATTAGATTTTTCCTATCTTGAAATAGAATCCTTAGCTTCAAGTAGAAGCCTGAGGAGAATTTGTACCAAGCTTGGGAAAGGTTCAAAGGTTTTCTCAGAGATTGCCCACATCATTAGCAATCCAATGAGGTATTAGCTCACACTTTTGTTTAAAGTCTTAACCCATACACAAAAGTTTTGCTAGATTCAGCTGCAGGTGGTCAAGTTTTGGAGAAAACATATTTAGAGTTTTACACTCTATTGGACAGAATTGCACAGGGAAATCCAAATTAGCATAGTGATGCCTCCAGAGTAGCAGTAAAGTATGTTTCTAATACATCAGAAAATGATGCCATCATAGCCTTGACTGTACAAGTGGCTAGCAAGTAAAATCATATGATGAATCAGTTGAATTGATTGAGTATGGCTCAAGGACAAGATCCATCAAATGTTATGCAATTAGTACAATAGGTTCAGCAAGCTCAAATGTGGTGCAAATTTTATGGAGGAAGTGATCATTATGCAAACTTATGTGGAGCAAATCTGGAGTCTATAAATTTTGTAGGCAATGTACAAAGAGGAAATCAAAACTATGGTAATACCTACAACTACAACTAGCAGAGTCATCCCAACTCATAGGGCAATAATCAGGCTCAACCTCAGTAGTTTCAGCAGCAACAAGGTATTCAAAATAACACTCAGGCCAACAATATATAGGAGACTTTAAAAAAATCCTGGCCAACCAAGAACAAATGGCTGTGGAAATCAAAAATCATCAACTAGCTCAGAAGAATCTAGAGATACAAATGGGCCAATTAGCTCAGGCACAGAACTCAAGACATCAATGGGGTTTGCCTAGTGATATAGAAAATCTAAAAAAAGTGATGGCAATTACCTTGATAAGTGGTAAAGATTTGGTTGATGCGTCTCCGAAGAAAAATCATGAGGTGCAAGAAGAATTGAGCACACCTAAGCAGCCATAAAAACAATTTGAATCTAAAAAAGCTAATAAAAAAGGAAAGTATGAGTACCCAAATGTAAAGACGGTTGAGCGATCTCAAGAGAGCCCACCACTGCCATTCCCTTAAAAGCTTAATAAAGCCAAAGATGCTTGTTTTAAGAAATTCTTTGACACATTCAGAGAACTTTACATTAACCTTCCTCTTATTGATGTTTTCAGGAAATGCTAAAGTATGCTAGGTACTTGAAGGACGTGGTGAAAAACAAAAGAAAGCTTGGTGATTTCAGACTGCAACACTTACTAAAGAGTGTAGTTCTGTGGTCATGAGCAAGATGCCCAAAAAGTTTAAGGACCCTGGTAGTTTAACCTCCCCATACAAACTGGTGAAAGTGATGTTGTCCAGGATTTGAGTGATTTAGGGGCAAGCATCAACTTGATTCCCCTTTTAGTATTTAATACTCTTGGTTTGGGGAAGCCAAGGCCTTCCTCAGTTGTGCTATAGATGGAATACAGAACTAGAGTGGTCCCCAAAGGAATCTTAGAGGATGTTCTTATTAAGGTTGGTAAGTTCATTATTCCTGCCGACTTTATTGTTCTTGACTATGATGCAGATGACAGGGTACCAATCATATTGGGACGTCTATTCTTGGCTACTGGTAAAGTATTGGTAGATGTGAGAGAGGGCACACTCAAGATGAAATTGAATGATTAAGAGGTGGTCTTCAGGGTGTACAAAACACTCAACACACCTCACACTATAGAGATCTATGCATGATCACAGTGATGGAAGTAGATGAGTATGGGGTGGAAGAGTGCAAACTACCAATTACCTATTCGAACTCTCTCATGGAGTTGTCCGAGATGAGAAATAAGACTGAACCCGAAAAACTTGAATGGAATCCTAAAAAGGTAGGTGTAAGAAAATTTGCAGACCTAGATTTTGAGCACACAAAAGGTTAGAAAAGAAGGAGAAGATAGGCACAGATATGGAGGAAAAGGATGAGATAATATGGATGATAAGTTGTGATATAAGTCATGCCGCGATAATAATTTAAGCGCTGCTTGAGAGGCAACCCAAGTTAAGGTAGTTATTTTTATTTTTTTAGTTTTTTTTAGTATCACCTTTGGTTTTGTTTTTGTTTTGTGTTGACAGGTTAAAGGGAAGTTTGAGTACCTGAGATCTTAGCTACAGAGCATGGCAAAAAAAACTAAGTGTGGGGTCCCCCAGACCTCCTTGATAGATATGATGCTACTAGCTAGGCCTAGAGGTCTCAGGTAGTATTTCTCTTTCTTTATTCTTTGAGTTATACTTTGGAAACAAAGTATGATTGTAAGTGTGAGGTGGGGAATCTTCCAATTTGTTTAGGGTGAAGTGCAATATAGGGTTTTCATTTTGATTTATTTGCAAGTTTTTGACTAAATTTTAAAAATTTCAAAAAGATTTTTTTATTTTTGTTTATATTGGTGTCTTTTTAGTAGAAGCAAACTTCACCCACCCCTTGGTTTTTCTTTTCAGTTCTTTTTTGAGGGGGAGCCCTTTGAACCTAGTTTCCTTTTTTATTTTTAGGAGTGATTTTTTAAAAGAAATCATTAGGAATAAATAAAGATGTTCTTGCTATATACTATTACATGATTATATGATGCAAGTTGGCTTTGAATGTGGAAGCATGTGTAATAAATTGAATGACTATGTTTGAGATTCTTAGGCCCATTTATTTGACTCTTGTGTGATGTTGGCTTAATTGTGAATTCTTGCATGTGCTTGGGTGAGAGCATACAGGGATCCTTCATGATTTGAACATGTGCCATGTGTGTGAGGATTTCGTTATATTCCATGTGTGCATATTGATGTCTAGAACTTGCCCGGTGTGTTTACAAAGCGAAATAAAGAATGTTGAGTTTAGGAGATGATATAGGCATTTCTATGATAGCCATGTTTTATACCTACCTTATCTACCCTTTCTGTATGATCTTAGTTAGCCTCGTTGAGCCTTTAGCCTATTCATTGGTAGCCTTATATTAGCTTATTTCTTTTCTTTCAATTGACTGTTGTTTGATCCAAAACTCCTAAGTGCTTTAGTTGAAAAATTAAGATGTTAAAGAGTGTAAAATTGAAGAAGGAAAAAGTGAAAGTGATGCCCCAAGGAAATATCTTTTGGTGTGTTAAAAAGTTTGTGTGTCATTGGTAGGGAGTAATGTAATAAAAATAAAATTGATCAAAAGAAGTGAATCATGTATTGATGGCAATTACTCCTTTCTAAAGATTTATGAGCTAGCTTAAAGAGATAGGGAAAAATAAAAGAGAGATGGGAAGATAAAAGTCTTGGAAAATGGGTTGGTTAGAGATGAGTTTTAATGTAAAGTGTAGTAGACTAAAGCGCTTAGGATAGATAGTCACTATTACTGGCCAGAATAGTTTCTACCCATCCCTTAGCCTACATTACAACCCTTTAAGTCCTTCTTGATCTTGAGGTTTGATATTTTGATATTAGTGGAGTACTATACTAAGGGCAAGCTTATGGTTCATCTTTTGTAGCATGTGAATTCTTTGTGAGAGTGAGCAGAATTTGATTCTTACACCCATTCTTATGATACATTGCATATGTATGAGTGACTATGGGTAATTATTTTGTGGTGAGGACGCATGTTTAATGATGGAAAGGTGACTTATATGATCACTTTGTTAAGTAATGTGCATGAGTTTTCCAACTTTGTAGAGTCAATTTTTGAGGCTAGGAAGTCTTGGAGTGGTATTCATATGTTTTTAATTGGAGTGTGACATGCCTAATGTTGAACTTGTTATCCATGTAGTCATTGTAGTTCTAGCTTAAGTGTCTTATATCAAGTAGTGATGATAGATTTTTCCTTGATTGTGGTTAATTTAAAGAGTTGTTCTAGGACAAACAAGGCTTTACATGCAGGGTGGTGATCTTTGGCGCATTTAATACACCTATGTGTCATTATCTACTTGTGTTTAGCTTAGTTTTGAGGATAACTTAGCGAGATTATGTGAATAATTAGAGATATTGGTGTATTTTTGTGCTAATCCTCATGTTTAGGTGGTTTAAGGTGCATTTGAATCAATTCAAGAGTAAAAACAACAAAGGCAATACTAGACGAGTTAACTAGCCAAACCAAGCTTGAGTTGTGCTTATTCTCGAGTAATTTTGATGAGATTCAACCATTGTACTATCTAATGGTTGTTATGAGAATGTGAAGGAGCTTAATATATGTGCTTTGGGTGACATTATTTGAAGCTGCAAATGAGCTACAAGGGATGATGGAACAAGGAGCAAGTTCGACGAGCGATAAGGGACAAAACAGGTGAAATTGTGCCTAGTTGTTGCTCCCCACATGCCGCGCAGCCTAGACCAAGATCTCAGCCATGTGATTACCCCATGATGGATTTAGATACTGGATTATCTCTTCTATGGGATCAATGACGCACCACACATTCAAGACAACAAGCTCCGTGGCGCGGAGGTCCTAGAAGCTAGCTAAGTCAGTCCCAAATTGCTAGTTTGAGTAGGAAACGTATGTTACTTATTCCTAATCCTTATGGGAATTGAATTGGATGAATTGGAGGCTATATAAAAATCTTAAAATGCTGCAAAGTAGTAGGTAACACGTGTGGTCAATCCACAACACGAAATTAAAACACACACACTCTTAAACCGACTAGGATTTGGTTTTCTACCTATTTTAAGTTGAGGGAAAAGGGGTCAATATGTATTTTTCGTGTGGGGATTCTTATGGAAGAAATTTAGGGCTATAAAAAGATTACTCAGCCATATTTACACACATCTTTGGAGGCTACACGAATTGGAGAGCGGAGAAGAAACCAAGGAGCTCAAAATTAGGGTTCTTTCTCTTTTTACTTTTCTTTCTTGTAATTTGAATTTATGAATTCATTTATGGAGATTATTTGTATGAATATATGTGGCTAAACACCCTGTTTCTAGGTTTGAGGCTAGAACATGATTGTTTTAATTATGGTTTGTTAGTTGGTGAATGTGTTTATCAAGTAATGTGATTATTCTTGCATTTTTGTTTTACTATTCTAAAGCGCCATGAACTTTAGGATAAATCTAAGTCTCAAAACGAATTGACCATAGGAGTAGACGGATGCAATGACGAACATTAGGAGTGTGGATCATGTCTTTAATGGATTTAAATCTAATTGTTAGAGGATGATTTACGGTTAGGATAAAGTTATACCTAAATGCCCCACTTGGTTAATAAAACGAGAAGATAAGTTAGTCCATTTGAATTAAAGACTCACATCCCCGCTCAATGATGTATTTGTGAGACTAATTTGGGTAGATGACTTAGAGGGTGACCATCACCAAGTTATATTATCAACCTCGTAAATCAATAATCACGATAACCACCAACGCCGGCTAGAAACCATAGCTATACATGATTGTGAAGTAAATGTCTCAACCCTGAAATTCTCCATATATTATTCACAATCCAAGTTTCATATCGTTTTTATTTCTATTATTTAGTTTATAAGAAAACAAAACTAAAATTCCTCTTGGGTTACAAATCACATTTGTTTAACTCAAATAGTAAACGAGAATTGGATCGTCTGCTAAACACCAAGTCCCTGTGGGATCAATAACTGACTCTCAAGAGTCACTTTACTACTTGTTTGTCCATGTACACTTGTGTGTGTGCTTGGGTGCAACAATATCCAATCAATTCAATATGTGTATAAGTGAGCCCAAAAATCAACTCAATGTGTCCATGATTCAGGACAATCAACTATAAATGGGCACTATAGGAATAAATATGCATGTAAGACATCATCAATATCATATCAACCCCTAACTCAGGCATTTTGAATCATTATAAGTCAATTAATGCTCAATAAGGCCAATTTTAACAATTTAAGCCCCCGCACGGGCATCATATCTAGAAATAAGGCATCAAAGTGCACATATAAGGCCAAATGGTGTCAAATATGGCCTCCACACGGGCAACATGCAACATCAGATATCGCAAGTCAACAACAACACAAAATAAGCCCCCACACGGGCACACAAAGTAATAAGAAACTCAAAATATAAACCCCATAGTTATTTTTCCCGACCCATAGCATGCTTTACCTATATATTAACTATCCAGCTTAATCTGAAAGAAGTTAAGCCATAACCTACCTCGATATGATGAAATTCAAGCCTAAAGTCCTTCAATGCGAAGCTTTCCCCTTTCGAACAGCCTAAGAATCAACTTAAACATACAAATATAGCATTTACGCATTAAAAGGAAGCTATTGGTACCTATATTAACCATATTTGAAACGGGTCCAAAATGGACTTCAAAAATGGGTTATAAAAATGAAGGGGGGCAAAACTATAAATTTTCTTTTAAAAATAGATTCTCCAAGATTAAAGGAACCTACAGTAGAAAACCCATGCGAAATCGAGCTTAAAACGATGTTCAAATCGAAGAAAAATCATTTTTAAACTTTACCAGCAAAACCCCCAATTTTCCATTTTAAAAACAAGATTAAAAGGTGTTTTAAAGACATAATCCATGGGAAATAAAGGGAATAAGAGTTTAGAGGCTACCCACATAAAAATCAATGAAAAAACCCTTGAAAATTGCCTTTCCCAAAGCTTAGAGGTCCAAAAATTGTGGAAAAATGTAAAAATGAAGTATTTATATTGTTTTATGAATAGTACCTCACGATCGTGGATCCCACCTCATGATTGCGAGGGTCAGTGTAGACGGCAGTAAAGTTGGTCATCGAGGTCGTGTAGTTGGGCCTCATGATCGCGATGAGTAAACCCGACCCGATCTACCGACTACCCTATCGCGGTCGCAGTACCATCACCACACGATCGTGATGAGTGATGACATCGAGGCCCCCGATTGCGACACATGCCCACGCGATCGCAATGAAGGGTCTAAGCAAAAGCCATGTAATAAATGTTTCTTAACGGACCCTCAAGATTCGTTCTACACCCAACAGAAGTAAACCATATATGCTACTATGCTATTTTCAACATTTCGGACGCAATGGAGATATCGGATTTCCAAAAAAAGTCCCGGGACCTTATTTCACTATTTTCCAAATGAAGGTTAGAAATGAGATACAAAAGCTCCAAACCCAAACCAACCATGCTACTAACCCAAAATTGACATTTCGGATCTTCTGGAGCAAATCCAATTGCCATCCGACACTTGGATTAAGAAATGTTGACCGAAGTCTACTATTGGCTCCTAAAGCCTCAAAACAATCTCAAACTCAATCAAAACATTCCTGATCGCATTGGGAACTATGCCAACCATCCACAAACCCCCAAATCAACATGTAGCAACTATGAGGAAGGGCAAAATGGTCAAAACAAGTAAAAATGAAAGATTACCAAAAATAGGTCTTTACATGTGCAAAGCCATTTAAAGAACTTTTTAACCAAAGTGCAATAGTTATCGGGCCATAAGTGTATCATCTAGAGCAATCCCTATGTAGGAGTAAAACAGTTGAGGGGGAGGGTTTTTGTCCTAACAAAATCACCCTGTACAACTAAAATAATACTTCGCAACCCAATTGAAGGGAAGGGTTGCTCATATATTCAGCCGGTACAGACTATCATCTCCCACTACCCGCCTAAGTTTGATTATTAGGTTGTTATTAAACCTAGAAGTGAAGTAAATAAAATGATAAAAACTAGCATTCCTTAAGATGCCTACCCGTCCCAATTTAATATCCAAGAGGCATTGGACTTACTATTTTGTATTTGAGTCTAGACAAAATAAAATCATAGGTTGCTTAATTAGACTCGGGATTAGCATCAAATGAAATAAACAAGACTAAGCAATTAGCATGTAATGATCTCATATAAGCCTCTTGATTAATTTAAGAGTTGATTAGGTGATTAAAATATGAAGGAATGATTGAATAGATGTGCTTAACTTTGAGATGAGAAAAAAGGTGATTCTTACAACTTTATTTGTAATTAAGCTTATTTTATAACTCCTCGGTGAAAGATCGTTCAATTATCAAAAAAACAATTTCCAAAAAATTAGTTGAGAGATAGGATTCAGATCAAAATTTTATTTCCTTTTTGTCTGAAACCTTGGCATATATCTAAACTGTACCCCTCCCGTGGAGAGCTGATGAAAAAGAAAAAACAAAAAGATGATTTTTGTTTTTTAACAGTTTGGGGAATAGAAGCCCTATTAAAATCAATAAATATAGGCCTTAGTAAAGCTAGTCTATTAATTAGATCGATCACATGTGTGTACGTTATCCATAATAAGAAAAAACCTGGATCCGGGTAGCGTGGGTAACACATAACACCAATTAGCCCATATAGGCAGGATTTTCTAGATGAATTTTACCAAATTTGATATGCTAAAAGTTAATAAACTTCTGGATATTATTTCTACGTGAAAGGTACAAAGTTTAACATGTTGAAATTATTTAATCAATTCTATAGACATGGTCTAGGTGAATAGTGTCACCCCCGAATCCCATCGGGACGAATTGGCACTCGTAGCCGACAAGGCCCGAGAGAACCAAGCTTTGTCTCTATTCAATCATATGCATGCCATAAGAAACCCATAATCACATAATAGCTATAGATACCAACAATGGAATTCATGGAACATGATATATATATACATATGCAAAACTTGGCCGTTGAGGCCACCAAGTCAAGAACGAGATATCCTTTTTACATTTATACACCCACATCTGTCTACAAAAGCCTCTAACAAATTCATTGACCAAATGAACTAAAAGTCGGGACAAGTCCTCGCTTTATACAACATGTACAACACCAAGACATATGTACAACTGTGACTCGGAGAAGCCCCGAACTAACTGCAGCTCACCAAAGATCTGCAACACTGGCCACCTACTGTGGACGCCTACTAGTACCTGCGTCTGCAGCAAGTAAGGTAAATTCCCCAAGAGGGGTCAGTACGAAGAATGTACTGAGTATGTAAGGCCATATGAAACTTATAAGATATGAAAATATGTCAAGAACTCAAGTTCAAATGCATAATCAATATACATAAGTCACAATGTAGATGAGTCACTATTCTGTACTGTGGAAACCATGTATTTTGCTTTCATTACTTTCTTTGTATCTTTGCTTCCATGATTATTCATCTTTGCCTTTGACCTGTGATACCCGGGCCCCGACTAAACAGTGGGTTTTAAACATAACATAGCGTTATGTTGGGATCGGCTCGATCTAGGCTTATGCCCCTAGAGCTGCCACCTTATGAATCAATGTATATATCAGGATCGGCTCGAGCTAGGTTAGTACCTCTAGAGCTGCCACCCATACAACATTTCAGGTTCGGCTCGAGCTAGTTATTACCCCTAGAGCTGCCCCCTGTCAGGATCGGTCCGAGCTAGGCTTATGCCCCTAGGACTGCCCCCTGATCCAACAACCTCGGGATCAGCTTGAGCTAGGCATTTTGCCCCCAAAGCTGCCACCCATACTTGATCATTGACCACATATACATTACTTTGTTTATTACTTTGAGATTGATACCATGATAGTCACAACTTTACTTGAAGCTTCGGATCATTAACCAATGAGTGAGGGACATGTGAATAAACATTGTTGGAAACATAGCCTTATTGGAAACATAACACCATTGGAACCATTAGACAATAATCAGTGAACAAGATACATGAGTATAACCACTATTGGAACTTTGGAACATAATATTGTTGAGCTTTTGGAACATTATTCATGAATATGAGACATGAGATTCACAATTGATCAATGATTAGGAAATATATGATAATGACCATTGATAACCGGATATAGAATACCTTAGCACATTTCGGGATAGGACAAGCGTAATGTCAATGTGAATACTATTTGCCGCAGAAAGATACGGACAGAGTAACCTTACATACCTTGTATTCTCAATATGAATATACAATCCTAGAGGTGCATACAATAGTCCCGCTCCTTCTTTATGTGTCACTCTACAACACAAATATATAACGAGATTCACATTAACCATCAACTACTTTACAAATGCATATAACATCAATGAGTTACATGTTTGCCTTTAAACATGCCATTTCCCCTTGACAAAACCATTGATGAAATTCTTATTCAAAAAATCCCCCAATATTCCATACATTGACCAATACATGATAATCAATACATTTCACCACAACACTTCTCCTCTACACTTTCTTATCCACACCACATCACAAATAATCCATCAAATTACCTTAATACACCTCATAGCACATATCGGCCAAAATCCCACAATTTACACTTTTAGAAACATAACAAGTTTAATAACAAAATCACACCATACATGTACATATTTTATCCATACCATGCTCTTCCATCAAAGTCACAAGTCATAATTCAAGCTTGAATCTCATGGATCACAAATCTTATATAAAAACACAAAATACCATGTCCACCATTTCCAAGCATAACCAACATGATATACATAATCTCCCATGCATATAATATGTTAAACCATAATAATAAACACTTACCCAAGCTTGAAAAATGATGATCTTCTCCAAAAGTTGACTTAGGGTTCTTAGGGTTTTAAGAGAAAAATGTTTAAGAAATATCAAAAAGGCATGAGATTTCCAAATGACCAAAAATCAGATTTTTGGCCCTTTATATAGGCCCTCCAATCCATCCTTAGACACTCTATGGCATTAAATGTTATATCTAGAAGGTCAAATGGAAGAATGGGTCATTTGACCCATTTGGGCCATGTATTTCTTCCACTTTTGGGCCTTAAATTGGGTCCAATACCTTTCAACTTAGCCCACCAATCTTCATGCATAATCCATCATATATCTCGTGTTTAATTAATTCCATAAATTCACGACAATATTCTCTTACGAGATTCTCATTCGTAGTCTCAATCGCAAAAATAGGAATTCTAGTCGCCCATGGCTTCATTGAACATTTTGGATAACTATTTATGTTTCATGATTTGATAATATAGGAGTATGTAGGAGTGTATTGAATTATTTGAAGCTTTGACAATGCTCAAAGAACTCCAAAGAACCAAAATAAACCATATAAGAATCGACGTAGAATTGCGTTGCAAAACGAGCCCGGAAGGGCACATTTTTTGTGCCTTGCGCCACTGCTGCAAAGCAAGGCAGTGGCGCAAGAAATGAACCCCCTCTGAATCAGGTGGATTGCGCCACACCCCATGAAACAGGGAGTGGCCCAAGTTTCAACACCTTGCTGAATTTTTCGGCCACTTCTTCAATACTTGCATATCATCCAATACCTTATCAAAACACTACAAAATACTTACTTAGTGATCTTAATCATCAAGTAAACATGACTCTAAGTCACCAAATGAGGTTGGAATGTGTACGGGGTATTACACAAATGCTCCACGAAATCACAAAACACCTCCTACGAAGGTCTAATCACACATATTAGGTCCGATATCAAATGTTTCACCAATGACACTATAAAACACATACCCATGGAATCTCAACACCTAGGTAGATATGACCCCAAGGTATCAAATGAGGTTAGAAAAAGTATGGGGTGTTACAAATAGGATTAAGCATGCGGGGGAAATAATACAGTAAAACATTTAGACATGAATTCTAATTGTTGAATGACATCTAACATAGTTAAAGTAACTAAATCATATGAACATAATATCTAGTAATGAAAATAATATAAACATGCTGAAATTAATAACGTGGTCAGGTTCTATAGGTATGATTCCTAATTAACACGATAAAATTTGTAACAAATTATTCATTATGTGATTATCACTTAATAATGTGAGTTCAAGATAAGAATGATACTAGAAGGAAAATGTTTCTAATACTCTTAAGAAGTTATTCATGTCTTCTAACGAAGAAGTAACGTTCAATTAATAATGTCGTCATAAATATGAGGAAGAGAAAATAGAGAGAACGTAAAGGATAAAGGACTGATCTGATCTTTCCAAACCGATTGCTAAATGCATCCAAAAAGCATATACATAGTTGAATAACTACTCTACACATAACTATCACATTAGGAATTGAATGCATCATTAAAGAAACATACTAGTGCTAGAACAGGACAATGATTACGATGAAAAAGAACAATACCCAAACTCAATTTCCAGTAAATGCAAGACTCAAGCATCATCTTGGCTTGTAATCGTCAGAATAGAAGAGTGATAAAAGCAATATATCTTACTGAAGAAAATTGTTATAATTATAATGAAAATAGTAGTAAAAGTATGCAAAGGTGGTTATCCACTGTAATGACCCAAAGTCATTACGTGTGAAAATACTCCAAAAATAATAGGCTCAAAATGGATCAGAAAAAAATTTTAATCGGGGAGAAAAATTGAGGCCTAAGTAAATTGGGCCAAGAAGCCCAATAAGGGACTGGGCTGGACTGCCGGTAACCGCTGCAACTATAGAATAATTGCTGCAGTAGTATCTCTACAACGGTAAAAGTTATACTATAGAGATAAAAAGTAGTAGCCAAACGAGGTATTTTTTTTTTAAAAAAAAATCTTTTATTTCCCTAGGTCGCTCTCTTCCTCCAAAAACCCTCTTAGAAACCCTATCTCCCTCAACCATGAGATTTCAAAGGCCAAGGTTCATGAGAGCGGTTTCAAGAAACACTCAGCGGAAACCCGACATGGGAATATGTCTAGCACACACGAGACAGTTCGCTCCTCTCCATAGCAGTATATTTTGCCTAAAAGGTAAGCTAAAGTTTATTTTGTAGCAACTAGACTTGGGCTAGTGATGTACCATGAAATTACAGCACTTGAGACGCTTAAAAAAAGAGTATTTGTAAGTTTATGGGTACTTGTTGTGGATTTAATGTGTTTTTGAGTGCTTATATGACTTGAGGACTTAGAGAAGAAAATGCTGAAAACTGGAAAAAGGCAACAGACGAGCCTCACCAAAATCATGAGATCTAACCATTATCGTGCCTCGTCTATTGTATGTTGATTAAGAGATGCCATAATCAGTTGTCCATCAGACGAAAGGTCCTACGACTATAATATGATGTCACGATAGTACCTTGAGGTCATGATATATATGGGAATTACAAACTATGGGAGTCAAGTGTAGAGAGATCAAATGACAACTCCCACAACTGTACCTTAAAGGCACGATCATACCATGTGGTTGTAGGAGGAAGATCCAGATTTGAAGAGTTATAGGATTTTTAGCACAACGATCAGACGATAGAGATGTCACGATCGTAGAAAGATGTCACGAGCCTGTACCTTATACCATCTGATGAAAGAACTATAAGATAGAATTCCATGTACAAAATCATGACAAGCCAAGGATGATCATGGGTTCTAACCACGATCGTACCTTCTTCTCGTAAGAGGCAGCTGACACTAGTTTCCTATTTTATTAAGGATAGGATTTGTTAAGTCTATAAATAATCTTTTAGGGTTATTTTTAAGTGTTATGCATTATTATTATTACACAACATTATATTGTGGAATTCTAAGGCATATTCTTGGAATTTCCCGAATATTGGTTCTAGGGTTTTAATTATAGTTGAGATTTTGGAGTTTATTCATTATCGTGAGTTTCAATTCATGTTTTGATATATGAATTCTAGTTTTGTTCATATAATTATGATTAGCTAAATTCCACAACTAGGGGTTGTGGGAACCATGACGGATTAACAAAGTAGGGTTCAAAGTATAAGGTGATTCTCGAAGGGTATTAGGGCATGTATTGTTGATTCTTTTGAATTGATTGCTTTCTGATGAGAGCACGTGTTGGGACTCATCCTATCTCTACTCTGGACTATAGCAAGGGTATTCGGATAGGACTAGCAAATCAACAACAAAACTTGGAGTTATCTTCATTTAATTTACTTTGAGCCGTGATACAGGAAAGGCTGTATTGGGATCATTGGTATGGGGTAACATAGAAATACTCATGATGAATTAACCTTTGTGATTGAGGATAGTCGTCTACAAGGGGCGTAATATAGTCGGTTAGATGATACTTAACCTATCGATTTTGTATGCCGGATACCTTAAGAGATCACTAAAGAACGGAGAACCTATGAAGTTATAAAGTTATTAGGGAACACAGTCCTAGTGCTTGTCTCATCTTGATTACAACCTCAGCAAACATCACTTGTTAGTATTACTTTTTATTTTACCAAACCCCCTTCTTATACTTATTTGCCAGTTACTTAGACAAACATAGCTGATTGGATTTCGATCTATTCCCTATGGGATCGACCCTAACCTTGTTGGGTTCTATATATAATTCAATGACTGCATTATACTTTTTGGGAGGTATAATTTAGGCAACATCAAATTTTGGCACCGTTGTCGGGAAATATGATTACGGAGTTAATTGATCGTGTTTGTTGAAATGTTGGTTTCAATTGGTGACTTTTATTTTCCTGCTATTTTAGGGTATATGTCGGTGTATGCCCAACACTCAGAGTGAAGGCAATCCCCTGATTCCACTAGACCAAGAAATTGAAAGAACTCTAAGGAATAATCGAAGAATGGTAAACAACGACGGAGTTTAAGATCCCATAGTTGTGGGTGACATTCATAATCAGACACCACTTAATTCGGCTAGTCATGAGACTGCAGAACAAATAACTACTAGGTTGATGGATAATGAGAATGCAAGACAATTAGCTGCTAGACAAGCAGACAAAGACCATCGAACAATGCAAAAGGCAGTGCAGTGTCTTGCTGCACTTAAGCAAAGATAGAGAACACCTAGAGTGTAACAACCACCCCTACAGTATCCCCCGATTTATGAGGAGCCAAAAGAAGATTTAGCCTATTTGGAGTCGGTAGAGACTGGTGCCATTGTCCCACCCGAACTGCCTGAAGAAACTAAGTTTGATATTACGAGTGCTACGATTCACCTCTTGAAATTAAAAGGGGAGTTTGTTGGCCTCCCTACTGATGATACGAACATGCATATGATGAACTTTGTGGGAATCTGCACTTCATACAATATGCCTAGAGTAAGTTAAGAGGCAATTCAGCTGAGGCTATTTCAATTCTCTCTTACCGGGGAAGCGACTTTATGGTTAGCTAAATTACCAAGAGGTTCTATCACTAATTGGCAAGAGCTAAGGAATCTGTTTCTAGAGCTATTCTTTCCACCTTCTAGAATGTTGCAATTGAAAGATGAAATCTATAACTTTAGACAGCTACATTTAGAGGCACTTTACAAAACATGGTTGAGGTTCAAGAAGAAGTTACAGAATGTTCCAAACCATAGGATGAGTAGTAGGAATTTACTTGAGATCTTTACAGAGTTTTGAATGTAAATAATAAAGTTGTAGAAGGCACCATCACTGGAGGAGCATTTATGAGTTTACGCTGGGAGCATGCATCGGAGATTCTAGATTAAATCACTAAAACCAACCGAGGTTAGCATACTTGGAAAGCAGACTGACCCGCGGGAACTTATACAATTAGAGCGTCGGTAGAACAAAGGGCTTTAGATGAAAAGGTGGCTCAAGAGGTATCATAATTGAGGACTAAAATCAGATTACTCACTAAATAGTTTGCAGCAGCTGGAGCGGAAAAAGTGAATATGGTAGGTGCGCATGGCAAGACACCTAGGTATGAAAAGTCAAATTCTGAGAAAGAAGCCAAATATCTGGATAGAAAAGTGGTGGGTTTTCAAGCCAAGGTCCAAGGTTCTAATCAAGACAATTGGAACTTGAGGCAAGGAAATCATGGTCGGAACTACTACGAAGATAATTACAACAAGTCAGGGTATAGAGATAAAGACATAGATCGTGAAGGTGATTGGAGGCGGAAAGATGATTACAAGGATAAGAGTGGCCTTTATGTTCCACCAGGGAACCGTGATGCTAAGTCTGAAAATTCAAGGATGGAAGCACTACTTGTAAAACTTGTTAAGGGGTTGGAGAGTCAAGAAAGTTGCCTTAAGGAGATTAGGGCAGAAATTTTAGGGATAAGCCAAAAGGTTGAGTCTCATGCGATCGCTATCAAAAAATTGGAGCAAAAGTTTAGGCAGATGTCTACCACATTGAATCAGCGTCAACCAGGCACTCTTCTGAGTAACACCATCCAAAATCCCAAAAACGACGGTCATTGCTTAGCTATTACAACTCGAAGTGGTAAGACTACTGTTGATCCACCTATACCTGTTATTGATAACAAGAGAGATGAGCCCATAGTACTTAATGATAAGAATAAGAATGAACCAGAACATATAGTAGTTGAAGATAATGCATCTCAAAAGCCTCAAGTTGCTGAAAAAGAGGCAAGACTGATAAAGGGAAGGAAAATGAGGCCCCTCGAGTGTTGAAGCCCATTCCACGTCCTTCTCCTTCCTTTTAGTAAAGGTTAAAGAAGAAAGTTGAAGAGGGAATATATCAAAAATTTATCTCCATGTTAAAAGAGTTATCAGTGAAAATCTCTTTTGTCGAAGCTTTAGAAGAAATGCCAGGTTATGCAAAGTTTATGAAAGATTTGGTGATGAAGAAGAGAACTATCAGTTTAAGCCAGTGGATAATGTGCACCATTGTGGTGCAATTGCTTTCCACTCCCTTGTTGAGAAACAAAAAGATTTGGTAGCTTTCATGATTCCCTACACTATCGGGTCTTACAATTTTACAAAGGCTTTGTGTGACTTGGGTGCTAGCATTAACTTGATGCCGCTCAAGCAGTTGGGATTGGGGTCACCTAAGCCAACTTGTATGAAACTTCTCATGGCGGATCGAACTATGAAGAAGCCATTAGGAATTTTGTATGATGTGTTGGTAAAGGTGGCATCTTTCATTTTTTGGCTGATTTTGTGATTATAGACTGTGAAGTGGATTTTGAGGTTCCCATCATCTTGGGAAGACCATTCCTTACGACTGGTCGTGCTTTAGTTGATTTGAAATCTGGGCAGATGAAGTTTTCATTTAATAATGAGGATGTTACTTTCAATGTCTATAAATCCATGAAGTAGTCGAAGGAGATATGTGTGGTATCGGTCATTGATACTATGGATGAGGAGCCACTTGTGGTTTTATTTGAAGAGAGATTGGGAGTTGAGGCACTTGCGGCAGTTATCATGAATTTTGAGAGTGATGGTATTGATGAATATGACGAGACGGTAAAAGTACTTTTTGGTAGAGGTTCATACACTTATGCACCAAAGAAGCTTGATTTTGATCTGAAGAACAGAGGGACCCCACAGACGCGTCCTTCTATTAAGGAGCCTCCTATTTTGGAGTTAAGTCTTTTCCTTCCTATCTTCGTTATTCATTCTTGGAAGTCAACAATACTTTGTTGGTTATTATTGCAGCAGACTTATTAGAGTGGCAAGCTGAGGCCTTGGTTTCTGTATTGTAGAGGTTTAAGTAGGCCATTAGTTGTCCATTACTGATATGATCGGGATTCCACCTAGAATTTACATGCATAAAATCCAACTCGAGCCGGATTGTATACCTAGCATTGAGCATCAGCATCGTCTCAACCCACTAATGCAAGAGGTTGTGAAGAAAGAAATCATCAAGTGGTTAGATGCAGGTGTGGTTTACCCTATTGCAGATAACAAATAGGTGAGTCATGTTCAGTGTGTACCAAAGAAAGGTGGAATCAATGTGGTTCCGAACCATAAAAATGAGTTAATCCCGATGAGACTGGTGACTGGATGGAGAGTTTGCATGGATTACCGAAAGCTGAATTCTTGGACTAAGAAGGTTCATTTTTCAATGCCCTTTATTGACCAGATGTTAGACTGTCTTGCTGGTAGAAGATGGTATTGTTTTCTTAATGGTTACTTGGGGTACAATCATATTTCCATCACCTCCAAAGGCCAAGAGAAGACCACTTTCACTTGTTCATATGGGATATTTACGTTCAAAAGAATGCCATTTGGTCTATGCAATGCACCAGCTACTTTTCAACATTGCATGATATCCATATTCTCTGATATGATGGCAGACACTATTAAAGTGTTTATAGATGATTTTTCTATTATGGGAGATTCATTCGAGTACTGCTTAGCACACATTGCTGATGTTTTATGAAGATGCCAGGAATGCAACTTGGTGTTGAATTGGGGAAAATGTCATTTCATTGTCAAAAATGGTATTGTTTTGGGACACCAGATTTCTAAGAAGGGGATTGAAGTTGATAAGGCGAAGATTGAGGTGATTGAAAAATTACCTCTACTAATTTCTGTGAAGGGGATTCATAGGATTTTAGGCCATACAGGATTTTAAATGAGGTTCATCAAGGATTTTTCAAAGATTGTCAATCCATTATGTAAGCTCTTAGAGAAGGAGGTGAAGTTTGTGTTTGATGATGCGTGCCTAAAAGCTCTTAGGATTTTATGGGTGATGCTAGTGGTGTGGCACTAGGAGAAGTCCTAGGCCAAATGCGAGAGAAGATCTTGTATCATATTTACTATGCTAGAAAAGCACTAAATCTAGCTCAGAAAAATTACACAGTGATTGAGCAAGAGTTGTTTGTTGTGGTCATTGCATTCGAGAAATTTTGGTCTTATTTGAATGGTATAAAAGTGATTATGCATACTGATCATACAACTCTTAGATATCTTATGGCAAAGAAGGATACCAAGCCGAGATTGATTAGATGGGTACTTCTATTAAAGAATTTGACTTTGAGGTCAAGGACCAAAAAGGGATGGAGAATCAAGTTGCTGACTATTTATCATGCCTTGAAGAGGAGGTCATGCTAAAACTAAGGGATGATCTTGAGATTGATGATACTTTTCCAAATGAACAGGTGTTGGCAGCATCATAAGACTTAATCCCGTGGTTTGCAGATTTTGCCAACTTTTTGGCAACTGATCTAGTTCCAGAAGATATAACGTATCACAACAAAAGAAGTTCATGCATGAGGTGAAAAAATTCTTCTGAGATGATCTGTACTAGTTTAGGGTGTGTGCAGACAGTGTGATTCATAGGTGTGTTCCTGAGGTCAAAATAATGAGATATTGGAGGCATGTCATTCGTCTCTAGTTGGGGGTCACCATAGAGGTGCACGAACTGTGCACAAGATCTTGCAATGTGGGTATTATTGGCCCACCATTCATAAAGATGCCCATGATTATGCGAGGGTGTGTGATCAGTGCCAAAGGCAAGGAAATATCTCAAGATGGCATGAACTCCTAGTGACTGCAAACCTTGAGATCGAATTGTTTGATGTATGGGGTATTGACTTTATGGGGGCCGTTCGTGAGTTCTCATGGTATGAAGTATATCTTAGTAGCTGTTGACTATGTATCTAAGTGGGTGGAGGCAATTCTGCTTCCTAATAATGAAGGTAAGAGTGTCATAGCTGTCTTAAAAAAGAATATATTCTCACATTACGAAACACATCGAATTATCATTAGTGATGGAGGATTCCATTTTTGTAATCACTTATTCAAGACCTTGCTTGAGAAATATAGGGTAAAATACAAGGTGGAAATGCCTTACCATCCTCAGATAAGAGGCAAGTTGAAGTCTCAAATCAAGAGATTAAGTCCATTTTGGCGAAGATTGTGAATGCCAATAGGACTGATTAGGCATGGAGATTGGATGATGCACTATGGGCATATCAGAATGCATTCAAGATACCAATTGGTGCATCTCCATATCAGCTTATGTATAGGAGGGCATGTCACTTATTTCTCGAGCTTAAGCATAAGGCATTGTGGGCACTGAAGAAGTTAATCTGGAATGGCAAGATGCAGCCAAGTTGAGACTTGACCAGATGAATAAGATGGATGAATTCCATCTCTACACATACGAGATTTCATCCTTGTACAAGGAAAAGATGAATATATATCATGATCACAAGATTAAGAGAAGAGAATTTACTGTGGGCGACATGGTGCTATTGTTTGATTCAAGGCTGAAGCTTTTTTCTTGGGAAGCTAAGATCGAAGTGGAATGGACCATATAGAATGGTCACAGTATTCCTTTATGGTGAAATTGAGCTGGAAAATAATGATGGAAAGAAGTTTAAAGTCAATGGCCAAAGGGTGAAACACTAAATGGGCGAAAGCATAGATGCACAAATGGTTTGTGATGTGGATCTAAAAGAGGCTTGATTAACCAAGCCAACTTGAGTTGTGCTGCGATGTTAAATCAGGCACTTTATAGGAGACAACCCATATTTTTGTACTTTAAGTTTTATAGGGTAATGTTTGTTTTTGGTGCAAAAAACCATAGGATAAAGATGGTACTTAATAGAACTCTAGACTGAACCCACGAAAAGGATAGTATGATCGTAGCATGAACATACGATCGTAGGTTCAGTTGTCTTATGGGAGTTCTGGAAGTTGATATATCAGGAGTCATCTTATCATTGAGTATCACGATTGTACCTAGATGGTAAGATCGTGGTCTTAATCATCTGATGATACTCCTGCAAACTATTAAAACTAGGTATCGAACATACGATCTTAAGTCGTACTTAAGGTTCGTATGTTCTCAAGTAAGTCTTATTAATTCTACATTGTATGGAAGGAATGCACTTTCAAGGAATCACACCACGATTGTACAATCCTTTCGTCTGAAAGGCCCATCAGTTTTAAAAATTCTTGACCCAACACGACCTAATTTTTGACCTAAAGGTATACAAAGCTTTAAAAAGCATCACCCGATACCCCCTCTCACTTTCAAACATAATCTCTTGGCAAATTATCAAAACCTAAGTATTTCAAAGGCTAAAATCAAAGCAGTTACCTGTGATTTCAATTCAACACTCCCAATTTCATCACTTCTACTCCACACCATAAGTTTACAGCACTTTTAACATACTAATTTTGGGATTTTCACTTAAATTTTGCCGAAAAGTTTGTATATGTGTGAGTGGGAAGAAATGGTGATAGGTGTGTGTGTTTTTAACAACACAGGGGAAGTTTGAGTACCCGTTAGTGTTTACAAAAAGGTTAAATTCATTCAAAAGTAGGGTCAAATTTTTAAGTGGTCAAATCTGATAAATATTTGAGATCTTACGACACAACCTACGATCTTGGTTTTGAACTACGATCATAGGTTGGATCGTTGTAACATAATGGATGTTGACTCCCAGGAGCTCATTATACGAACACATCCCACGATCGTGATACCGACATATGATCATGGTATGTGATCTTCCGATGTGACAGGAATTTGTTGGTTTTAGGGATCTAATCTACGATTAGAAGGTATGATTGTACTATCATTGCATGATCGTAGGTTGTGATCGTCTGATTAATGTACTAAAATTTAGTCTCTGAAGAACGAACCTACGATCAGAAGGTACGATCGTACCTTCATTGCATGTTTGTAGGTTGGGTCGTCTGTTTGAGAATCTAAACCTGTATCTTTTGTGAATGGTGATCTAACTGGTTTTTCCAATATAGGTACAATGGTACCCAAATCCAAGCAAGCTACCGACAAGGCTCTCTGAGAACAGAATACCAAAAAGAGAGCTCCACCAAGCTTCTCAGAGAGTGGGTCCACAACAAGTGGGTCCAAGGAGGAGTACGACCTTAGCTCCTCCGATGACCAAGTCATTCCTTGGGAAATGGAGAACAAGGCCAAGGCCACATCTATTTCTATAGTTGAGGCTCCCACCCCCATCAACCTTTCCCAGTCTGAAGAGGGAAGGCATGACACCCAACAAAGCGGGGGTACAGCTGATGATGATGACTCACTACCAGAAAAGGGTGAGGATGAGTCTACCTCCGAACCTTCCAACACTAATGTTCCTACTGGGTCCAGTCAAATAGGCCCTAGTCCAAGACGTTAGGGTGTACCAAACTCTCGAGAATATTATGTGGATGGGATCACCCTCAAGGATAACGGGAACCAAAAAAGGAGCATCCAAGAGAAACCAAAGATACTTAGTGAGTCACTGTAGAGGATGCCAGAGGTTGCCCAAGTATTTGAGTGGTATCAGTTAGGGTGGATGACTAGGCCTCTCTGAATTTATGGTGGTGAGCTGGTAAGGGAGTTCTATGCAAATTATGGTGCGACTCTGAAAAACATGACTCCCTCTGGCAAGGATAAGGACATGAAGAAACATCCCCGCCTGGACATGATAATGGTGCAGGGAAAAAAGGTTGACATCTCCATCAAGACTATCTCTAAAGCCTTGTTTGGAGAAGATTTTGTACTGATTGAAGAAACTCCAAAATATGACTACTGGATGGCCGAGTTGATTAATTTGAAATAGTTGTTTGTAGAGGACAAGGTGATACACTTCGGATGGTTAGCCGGCTGTATTGCTGGGGTCAGAGTTAATGCCATTTAGGTGAACGAGTAATCAATTTATAAGCAAGGTCTCAAGTTCACCGCCAAGGCATGGTGGTCCATTGTGAGGCACGGTATCGCATCCACCACCAATGACAACACATTAGGTACGAACAACGCCTGTCTAGTAGCAGTACTTATAGCAGAGTTGGGCTTGAATGTCCCACGCATCATCGTGCAGGAGATTAGAGATAGAGCATTAGAGTTTAGTACCACACTTCTATTCCCCAGTTTGATCACATAGTTTCTCCAGGATTTGGATGTGCCTTCTCTTCTAGTGGACAGATTCATCCAGCCCACTAAGACTGTGGACTTAGCCATGATAAAAGATATCTGTAACCAAGCTACCTCGATTATAGGTTTGAGGGTCCTAGATATTGGTGGGGATACCCTTAGTGGTGATATACCAGAGTCTGATGCCGGTGCTTCAGCTTCTTCTGCACCACCAGCTTCTGTACAACCCAGATCATTGGTTTTGGCCAATTACACTTTGATTCTGACTACCCAGTTGGAAGAAATTATTCGAAACTAAATCCTTTACAATGCCCGAATCAAGAACTTAGAAAAAGGGGTAAAGCCCCATATAAATTAGGAGATTCATTGGGCCATACGAATTGTGCAGACAAGGATGGATAATTTTGAGGTTTGGATCACGGCCATAATTAATGTAGTCTAGGCACCTGACGTGGCCCCGATTTGGACTGAGTTGATAAAGCTGAAGGAAGTAATCCAGGCCCTAGTTGATAGATTTGATTTGTCATCTCCACCTTCACCACTGCCCATGCCTTTATCGGCATCCCTTGAGGTAGATATTGCCTCGCTTGTCACCCCATTCTACACTCTCGCTCCCTATATTGAGATAGATGAGTAAGAAAAAGAGGAGAACAGAGGTCTAGAGCCAAGGAAGAGGTTGAGAAAAGATGCATCTAGGTAGGAAGAAAAGAAGAAGGAGAAGTCTGGAAAGAAGAGAAGCAGGATAGAGAAAGTAACCAAGGAGGCCTCTGAGGCAGTTATATCAGAGGGTGAGATCATTGAAGGGGGTTCGGAGATGGCCTCTGTGACTGTGACTTTAAGTGCCCCGACCACCATTGGGGCCAATGAAACTTTGAGTGTCGCGGCCACAGCCAAGGCCACTATAGCTGTCGAGACTGTTGGGAACCCATCTGTGTCTTCACGTGATTCGAGTTCAAATGATGCCTAAAGCACCGCAGGTATGTCCTTTACCCAAGTTTTATATTTTATGATCTGATTTCGTGTAATAGGGACATTGCATGATTTCAAGGTTGGGGGTGGGGTTATACCATAGCCTAGGGTTTTTTTACAGTGTTTCTTTTCCCTCGGCTGTGCTATCATAGTTAGAACTGGCATGTTTAGGTGTTTTTATGTGTTATTTTGATTTTAGTTCTTGTACTGTAACTTAGAGTAATTGAAAGAAAACTTAGTACAGTCTGGTTTAATTAAGCATGCCTACCTATTTTTGAAAGTAGGTTTTAAATGATCACCCTCCAAATTGTGTTTTGTGATGTAGTATTTGCATGTATTGTACTATAACCGATGTTAGGATCTAGATATAACATTAGGATTGTAAATAAGATAACTTGGCCGACCTTGTATGAACTGAATAGGTAGTAGCTTAGATGAAAGCCTTGTGCCATGAGTGAGTGAGGTACTTTACTTAGTCGGGGGGGGGGGGGGGGGGGATCTAGAAATTTTCCAGTTAGTCTTGCTGAAAGCCATAGGATTAAAGGTTAGGCAAGGATCATAAGCCGAGTTTGAATTAGTCCACTATAGCCTAAATGACCTACCAAATATGTTTGTATCCCTTGAACCCAAATTTTGAGCCTTAGACTATTTCTTTAACCTACCCATGTCACCTTCCTAGTTTTACATTGAACCCTCTTTGGCCCTGGTCCCTCCTTGGACACTGTGCATCTCAGCTAAGTCAAATCGCCTAAGTTGAGGGTGGCTATTGTATAGGGGTGAGTGAAAATTGGGTATGAAGATTTAGTTAAAAAAAAAAAAGGACTCGGGCGTGGTATTAGTAAAAGAAAAAAGAAAGAAAAAAAATAATATAGTGAAATGTTTGAAAATAAAACCACTCCCGAGGTCCAAAAGAAAATAAAATGAGAAATGGAGAAAAGGGAGAAAAATGATGAAAGGTAGGAAAAGTGGAGCCAAAAGTAGAGTAGTACCAAAGGGGAGTGAGTCACTGTATTCAAATGTACCATACCTGTCCTCGAGCCTGTATTACAAGCCTAGGAAGACCTATAGTAATCCTAAACCGAATATCCAAAAGCTGAAGTGTAGTAAATAATGGCAAGCCTATGGTATCAAATACACACAACTGGACTTTTTTGTAAGAGTGAGGATTTGAATCAGTCCCGGTATTGGATTTCATTGCATATGTCGAGTGATTAGGGACTTCTTTGTTATGAGGGCATAAGGGTTGTAGTCTAGTTGTTGCTTGTTTAGGTAGTGTATTGGTCAATGAGTTAGATTGCCTAGATACAATCTAATGTCATATCCAGATCCCATTGTGTTTTAGTACGTGTATATCATATACATTGCATAGGTTGTTTTTGAGTAATGAAGAGTGTTGAATGTGCTTTAATGGTTTGCATGCTTGTTTTGAAAAGTTGACTATCATAGTGATCTTGAGTTTGCTTTAGGTTAAATTTTTTAGATAGTTTAGTATTTTGGTTGCCTGAGGACATGCAAACATTCTAAGTTGATGGTATTGATGTGCCATGAAATTACGGCACTTGAGATGCTTAAAACGAGAGTATTTGTAAGTTTAAGGTAGTTTTTGTGAATTTGATGTGTTTGTTGAGAGTTTGCAGGCCTTGAGGACTTAGAGAAGAAAATGATAAAAACTGGACAAAAAGGGCATCAGACGAGCCTCGCCAGAATCGTGGGATCTAACTACGATCATGCCTAGGCTATCATATGTTGATTTCGAGATGCGATAATCTGGAGTCCATCAGACGAAAGGTGCTACGATAGTGATATGATGTCACGATCGTACCTTGAGGTCATGATATGTATGGGAATTGCAACTTGCGAGACTCAAGTGTAGAGTGATCATGTGGTCATAGGAGGAAGATCCAGATTTGAAGAGTTACAGGATTTTTAGCACAATGATCAAATGATGGGGATGTCACAATCGTAGGAAGATGTCACGATCCCGTACCTTCCACTGTCTGATGAAAAAACTACAAGACAGAAGTCCAAGTACAAAAACATGACAGGCCAAGGACGATCGTGGATTCTAACCACGATCGTACCTTCTTCTTGTACGAGGCAGCCGACACCAGTTTCCTATTTTTTTTAGAATAGGATTTGTTAAGTCTATAAATACTCTTTTAGGGTTATTTTTAAGTGTTACGCATTAATATTACTACACAATATTATATTGTGGAATTCTAAGGCATATTCTTGGAATTTCTCAAATATTGATTTTAGGGTTTTAATTCTATTTGAGATTTTGGAATTTATTCATTATCGAGAGTTTCAATTCATGTTTTCATATATGAATTCTAGTTTTTTTCATACAATTATGAGTAGCTAAACTCCACAACTAGGGTTGTGGGAACCATGATGGATTAACGAAGTAGGGTTCAAAGTACAAGGTGATTCTCGAAGGGTATTAGGGCATGCATTATTGTTTCTTTTGAATTGGTTGCTTTCTGATGAGTGCATGCATTAGTACTCATCTTATCTCTACTCTGGACTATAGCAAGGGTATTTAGATAGGACTAGCAAATCAATAATAAGATTTGGAGTTATCTTCATTTAATCAGTTTTGAGTCGTGATATGGGAAAGACTGTATTGGGATCATTGGTAGGGGGCAACATAGAAACACTTATGACACGTCAACCTTTGTGCTTGAGGATAGTCATCTACAAGGGGCATAGAATAGTCAGTTAGATGATACTTAACCTATCAATTCTGCATGTCATATACCTTAAGAGATCACTAAAGTACGGAGAACCTATGGAGTTATGAAGTTATTGGGGAACACAGTCCTAGTGCTTGTCTTATCTTGATTACAACCTCAGCAAACAATCACTCATTACTATTACTTTTTATTTTACCAAACCCTCCTTTTTTACTTATTTGCCAGTTACTCAGACAAACATAGCTAATTAGATTTTCACCTATTCCCTGCGGGATCGACCCTAACCTTATTGGGTTCTATATTTGATTCAATGACTGCTTTATACTTTCTGGGAGGTGTAATTATGGCAACATCAGCTAGATGCATTTAACGTTAATGGTACTGTCAAAAATATCATGCACTAGGCCTTCGGGCATGGAGTTGGATGGCTGAACACTTTGAAAATCGGTTAAACTTAAATATTATCGTATAATGGTGCATTGTGTTGATATTTTAATTATGATAAGAGATGGATAGAATTGTGGGGTGAGTGTGCGTAGCTTAATATATTTTAGGGTTTGAATATAGTGATAAAATTGAATGAGACAACATGAATTAGTGAGAAGTGAAAATTAGGGAAACTCAATAAATTCTAGATGTCTTAATTATTCAGATTACACTAAGAAAAGTGGTTAAAAGGTGAGGCATAGCTAATTGGGGGAGGGGTAGCAATTACCACAAATGAATCTTGGGACTGTTTCATGAATATAAAAGAATAATATTGTAAGTAAAGAATAGAATCCCCAATAAAATAGTTAGAGAGGACTAGAGATTAATGTAAAACCTGTAGGGTTGGAAATGTGGATAGAGAAGAAGTATATGAAAGTATGAACTTGGGCTACGGCAACCCATAAGGAGGTATGGCACGTGATGGTAGGGACTATATATATGTTTTTATAAACTAAGGTTACTGACTAGAGTGAGTTGGACAATTATTTTAGCACTTAGACTTTTTTTGGCTTTGTGCCTGTTTGTGGAATTGACATCTATGATTGCCTTCTAGCATGACGTGTGACTTGATGATTGCATGGAATTCTATTTGCATTGTGATGATATACTGAGATGATGAGTTGGGTACCACGCTGGTACAAATATGATATGTTGTGATGATAGGTCGGGTACCACGTCGGTACAGATATGATATGTTGTAATAATGGATTGGGTACCACATCGGTACGATGAGAGGTTGATGATGCGGTTGAGAAGGGTGAGAGATGATATATACATCTTGCATACATGCATTCATTTTTATGCGTTGAATGTGATTCTATTTTATATATGTTCTCACATGTGTTTCTATTGTGGTAAATGATGAAAGATAGTTTATGAATGTATGTTAGGTCCCTTGTGCAGAGCGGGTTAGAAATGAGTTTCTACGACCCCCAAAGATATACGAAACGTAAGTCAAGGGACAAAGAAATATGAAATATTAAATGACAGGTAGGTCACAGAGATGCTAAATGGTGTGTTGAGAATTCTATCATTGGTGGATTAAAATTGTAACTTTATTTAATGTTATGATTTTTTGGTATTTATTATTGATGTTATTTGTTTCTAACCCTGGTCGGCTGATGATGCTTACCAGTACTTGTGGTTGTACTAATTCTACACTTACTATACCTCTACTCAGGGTTATAGCCACGGTACAGGTTAGTTGGAGTTTCTATAGCTGTGATGACAATCACTCAACAACAGCTCCTACTATTTATATTCTATATAGATGTTGTGTTGTGGATATCCCTACTCCTTGTCTAGTGCTCTTGTACCAGTTTAGGCTAGGTTATGGGGAGTTACTTATAGTTGTTTTCCGCATTTATTTTTCATATATGATATATTAAAAACAAGTTACAAAATGAATGGAT
Organism: Capsicum rhomboideum; assembly: GCA_031232105.1. NCBI lineage: Eukaryota > Viridiplantae > Streptophyta > Magnoliopsida > Solanales > Solanaceae > Capsicum > Capsicum rhomboideum. The sequence goes on along the minus strand of CP124715.1, from coordinate 110,790,445 downwards.
TAATAATCATTTTTGAATTGTTGAATTGTTATTAAGATGACAGACATAAATTGTCTAGGTGAATATTGTAGTAATTGCCGCATTGATTTTAATGGTGGGTTATTTGGGGTTCTCCTATTCGGAGTAGGTGTAGGCAGGTGCCTAACATGATTTGATGAGCAGGGTCATGATAAAGATGGTATCAAAGCCCACTTTACCGGTCTCCCAGTACAATAGCAAATACTGAGTAGATTCCTATGGATTAGTGTGCTGATGTCCACATCAAATATGTAGGAAGCTACAAGGCATCTAGGAATCTATCATATTTTCTTCTTTCCTATCGTGCCATCTCAATGTCTTATCCTCGAGTTGAGTCCAATTGGTATCTTAATCATCACAATTGGGACTAGTTGGTCTCAATTGGTATCTCTCAACACGGAAGGGTCAAAATTGAATGTCCAACGAATAGAGTCCAGTAAAGACATAAGAAGTGGATTGTTAGGCTTATTTGATATGGTGTTAAGTACTTGTGGTGAGGCAATTATGTGTTAAAAATGTGCTATGTGGATTTTTGTTAACAAGACATATGGTAATTTTCTTGTGATGCTTAAACTCTCAAATATGAATTATTGATAGTGTGTGTGTGATGATGTGATGTGCAACTAATTAGATTGGTGGACGAAAGGATCGGGTGTGATCCCGAGAGTGTCTTCATTTCTGCCACTTGAGCTATGGCTCATCTCTTTATGATTTGGAGTACTACTTGACTTTTATTCGATCCCGTACGAACCACCCAGATGTCTGATTGTTGGTGGAACACTTTTGAGGATAGTGTATTGAGTGAGTAAGAAGATTGATGAAAGTCTCTCTCTATTTAATTTGATAGATGGAAAATTATGTTAGTTGTGGTTCGGAAGCAATGAAATTACGAATTCAATTTACATTACATATAAACAAGAGGTTATTATGCTACTATAGCATGTATAAAAAGAGTATTGTATAATTGGACTGGGTAAGAAAGCAAAAGGCGGATCTACTAGAGGCAACCACTACAGCGCATCTTTTACTGCTGCAGTAGTATGGCTACAATGGTAAGATTTACCGCTGCAGCAGCTCTAAGCAGTCTGACAGGTGTTCCCCTGTTTTTGTAATTTTGCAAGTTTTGTAAAGCAGTCCTATTTTGAAGTAATAAAAAGGGACAGAAATCAGTCCGACATGCATTATAAGCAAAGATGATTATTATTAAGGGGGCAGGGAGGAAAAACATCCTAAGAACAAGAAAATAAAGAAAAGAAAATTATTTGTTACAAGCCCCAAACGGGGGCAACCCAAATCCAAAAACAATAAATTGAAACCAAAGGGGGACCATCTAACTAGCGACACTATCTCCGAGGCTCGAGGCATCCGAACCCTCCTTCTCCATGACACTAAGGAAGGAGAACCCCTCTGCGTCCTACCTAGTCAGCTTCAACAACTTTTTTGGGTAGAGGTGCACCCGAACATCACCTGGACCGCCTTTTACGTTGTCACAAACAAGTGGTCATAGGAGCGGTGTTTCTTGTTTTCTTCATTCAATTCCTTTCAAAACGCTACATAAGCTAGTGACACGTATGTGATGTCGCCCAAACTATACATCCATAAAAGTATAATACGATCGTTGAATCAAATATAGAACACAATTAGGTTGGGGTCGATCCTACAAGGAATAGAATGACATTTTGTCGAATGATTGTCTGAGTAACTGGCAAGTAAGTAAAAAGGGGGGTTTTGTAAGCAAATAGTAACAAAAACAATTTTTGATTTTCGGATTTGTGATCAATATGAGAAATACTCTAGGACTGTGATCTTCAATGATTCGTTAACTCCACCGGTTACTTGTGCTGACAAACTGTCCCGATGCATTGCATGAAAAATCTAACAAGATAGGTTCATCTAAACGTCTCTCGACCTTGGTTAGACGAATTTCACTCTTCTTCTCTCAGTCTCCGAGTGTCGCACTACTAACACTTGCTCTAGATCTCAAATAACTAGCTCTGTTACGGCTCAATTTATTAGATGAAGGTTGATAGCTTTAAATCTTTATTATTATTTCCTTTTCCCAATCTCTACCTCTCTCCCTAGCAAGTTTAGAATATAGGGGAGTTTCTAACTTTTGCAACCTTTAGAAGATCAATCTCAACGAAAGAAATAACAATACATGCATTCACACCGGTTCAGAATTGCTTTGCACTTAACCCATTTTGTTAATTCCTCATGATTCACACAACCCTAGTTGATGAGTTTAGTTACTCATGATTGCAAGAACACAAGAAGAATTCAATGATGAAAATATAATTGTAAACTCACAATAAGAAGAAAACTCTGAAATCTCAATATGAATGAAAACCCTAGAATCGATGTTCCAAGATTACAAAATCAATGATGTGCTTATGAACTCAAAATAATGAAAATATAATCCAAAACAATGTAATTGACTCCCCCTAAACATAGGACAACATAGAGGTATTTATAGATATAAGGTGAATCCTATCCTAAACAAAGTAGGAGAAAAAAGTCGGCAACTTTCCACGGTTCCGTGAGGTGGTATCGTGGAACCAACCCACGTTACGTGGGTCCATCTCATGAAAATAAGGCCCCTTCACAACCTTTGGGAGTTTACTGTACCAACCTATGTGGCGTGGGTTGACTCACGGGATGTAAGTCTTTGCCATGGGTTACTCCCCCGGGTTCGACTTGGCTCTTTCATCTTCAAATGCTCCATTCTAGTGTGTGCCTCTTCCCTTCTTCTCCATTTTGCCTCCATAACCTATTTCCCTGTAAGATAGGACAGAAAACCCATCATAATAACTAAACATACCCAAGTTATTGCATATTTTTTCTTGTTTTAAGCATCAAAAGTGCCATGAAACTATGGCACATCAACACCCTCAACTTAGAATGTTTACATGTCCTCAGGCAAACAAAACAAAACAAACACAATCTATGTTTAACTAAGAGAAACTTAAGAGACCTACAACAGTCGACTCTTTTCTTTTGGCACCAAAACTTTTTCGTCCTCTCCTATTTGCAAATCAAAACCACGGTATGTATACATGCAGCATATTATCATGACACAGAAGGGATCAAATGATGGCATCAGATTATGAACAAACAACTAAGCATATATGCAAATAAAATTATCCAAACAAATAGCAGCTAACAATGCAACCCATGTACTCTCACAATAAAAAAGTCCCGTACACTCACAGTATACTAATGAATATCAAAATAGGAAATGGGTCAAAACATTCTCTCTCACAAAAAAGTTCAAACAGTGTGCCTGAAGTACCATAGGCTTGCCCTTATTTTCTATGCCTTAATTTTTTGGACAGTTGGACTAGGATCACAATAAGACTTTCATCGACTTGTAATGTAGGCTTGGGGACAGGTGTGGTACATATGGATATGGTGACTCAACCCTCCTTGATACTACACTATTTTTGGCTCCACTTTTCAACCATTCTCATTTTATTCTCCCTTATTCTCCTTCATTTGTTTTTGGATTTTGGGTGTGATTTTCTTCATACTTTCAAAACACAACTTTTGTTTTCTTTTTCTTTTTCAACTTTTTTTTTTTGTACTTTCTATTTATTTTACCCATTTTTTTTTTCACACCCAAATCTGTTCACTTTTTCTTTTACTAACCACTTCTTCATACCCAATTCAAACTATGCACCCCTATAATAGCCACCCTCAACTTAGGCGATTTTCCTGTGTTGAGGTACACTATGTCCAAGGAGGGACCAGGGCCAAGACAAGTTCATTATAAGTCAAAATGGGAAGGTGAAAAGGCTAATGAAAGAAATAGGTCCACTAAGGCTCAAAATCGGGATCAAGGGATATTTATTTCATTTGGTTAGGCATTTAGGCTAAAAGTGTACTTATTCAAAAATGGCCTATGATCCTTTCCTAACTACCATCCTCTAACCTAGGCAAGACTAATCGGGTAAGTTCTTGATCGCACACACAAAGTGAACTCGATAATGACCTCACATACACTTAGCACAGGGTTATAATATCGACTACTACCTATCCAGTTCATGCACGGATAGCTACAGTCATATTGCTTATATTACTAATTCCATAACAAGATCCAACAGCTATCACAAACTAACATACTACATACATAGTTCAAAATAAAATTTTCAGGAGGGGTATACTTTAAGCCATCAAAAAGCATCATTATCATTCATAATTCGTTCAAAATTGGACAGCACTAAGGTACCCCTATTTTTCTCCTTATTTAACATGAAAACACTTAATAATATAAATAAAAACCTAAACATGTTGGTTCTACTATGATAGCACACTTGGGGGAAAAGAAACACGGCAACAAAAACCCCTAAGTGGTGGTATACTCCCCACCCCCAACTAAATAATGGTGCACTTCCCTCAGTGCACAGCTATCAATATAGTAAATGTATGGGAGGGAAGACATACCTGCGGTGCCCTAGGCACCAGATGTGCACCCATCCACAGCGAGATCATATGTATGCTCTCTGGGCTCCACGCTAGATGCGGACGGTGAAAGGGGTGGCTAACTAAGGGATGCACCCAATGCTCTCTGCTCATGGGCAATCTGACTGGCATGGTACTCTTCTCGGGAGGCCTTAGTCGCCCTCTTCATATCACTCTCAAACTCGTCTTCACTATCAGTCTGGCCCTCAGGACTCAAATATAAATGAATAATCAATATGAATAAGTCACCATTCAGTACTTTGGAAATCATGTGTATTGCTTTCATTATTTCTCTTTGCTTCTTTACTTCTATGCTTATTCATCATCACTTGTGTCACTATGTACCCGGGGCCCCAACTAATCAGTGGGTTTTTACATAATATAACGTTATGTTGGGATCGGCTCGAGCTAGGCTTATGTCTCTAGAGCTACCACCCATGAATCAATATATCGGGTTCGGCTCGAGCTAGGTTATTACCTCTAGAGCTGCCACCCATAAACCAACATATCAGGTTCGGCTCGAGCTAGGTTATTACCTCTAGAGCTACCCCCTGTCAGGATCGGTCCGAGCTAGGCTTATGCCTCTAGGACTACCCCCTGATCCAATAATCTCGGTATCGACTTGAGCTAGGCATTTCGCCCCCAAAGCTACCACCCATACTCAATCATCAACCATGTATGCATTACTTCGTTCCTTACTTTTGAGATTGATACCTTTATTTGTGAGAGATTGGTACATTCACTTGTCATAACATTATTGGAAGCATAACATCTTTGGAACCATTGGAACAATAGTCAATGAATAAGAGACATGTGTATAAACACTATTAGAACTTTGGAACACAACATTATTGGGCCTTTGGGACATTAGTCAATGACCATGAGATATGTGAATCACAAGTGATCAATGAGTAGAAAACATGTGATAATAACAATTGATAAACGGATATAGGATACCTTAGAACATTTCGAAAATGAGTAAGTGCCATAACAAGGTGAATACTATATGTTGCAGAAGGATACGGATAGAATAACCTTACATACCTTATCTTCTCAATATGACTATACAATCCTACACGTGAACACAATAGTCCAGCTCATTCCCTTCATTTCACTCTACAACACAATTACATAACGGAGCTTACATTAACAATCAACTACCTTACAAGTGCATAAGACGAATAATGAGTCACATGTTTGCCTTATAACTTCATTTACCCCTTTACATTACCATTTATGGCATGGTCACACCAATAATACCATAATATGCCCAACATTGAACAATACATCATAATCCAATAGCATTTCATACCAAGTTCGTTCATTACATTTCTTCATTAACACGACGTCACAATTACTCCATCAAATCACCTCAATACAGCTCACAACATCATATCAGCCAAAATCCCATAATTTACACTTACAGAAAAATGACAAGTTTAGGATCATAATCACACCATACATGTCGATATCTCATTCATACCATTCACTTTTATTCAAACCTCAAGTCCTTTTTCAAGTTTAAATAACAAGAATGACACATCTTTAGCAAAGAGCAAAAGTTCACTATTCAACACTTGCCAACATAACCATCATGCTCTACACCATCTCTCATGCATATAATATACTAAAGTACAAGAATAATCACTTACCCAAACTTGAGAAATGATGATCTTGTCCAAGAGATGACTTAAGGTTTGAAAAGGAAAGAAATATCTTCAAGAAATGTCTAGAAAGGCATGAGACTTAGAATGAAATAAAAAATCTGATTTTTTTGGTCTTTATATAGTACTCAAGTCATCCTTATCCAATACTTGGGCATTAAATGCCATCTACTCTGGGTCAAATGGAAGAATGGATCCTTTTTCCTCTTGGGCCCATGTATTTTGGCTTCATTTTGGGCCTCAAATTGAGCCCAATTGCACATATTATCTTAACCAACCAAATTCAATGTATAATCCACCATATATCTCATGTTAAAATAATTTCATATATGTCTCGATAATATTTACACACGGATTTCATGTTCGTAGCCTCAATTTCAAAAATGAGGAGTTCTAGTCGCCCATGGCTTATTTGAAAATAATTTGTTAAAATACTTGTGACGAAGAATTAACCCCAACTCGGATGCTAAACACACAAGAATAGTCCTACTATGATGGAGTAATGATACCATGACTCAAAGGTCTTATATACATCATAATAGTCGACGAAAAATTTTGGCGAAAACCACCGCGGCACGCCGCTTAGCTCGCCCTTTTGCTGCCTGTGGCACAAAAAAAATAGCCCAGAACGGCCTGGAACACTGCCTGGCGTGCCCCAGGGCTGCCTGTGCCAAAAACAATTCGGCCAGAAGCGGCCCGACACGCCCCTGGGCGCGCCCCACACCTAAAATATGATTTTTTTTCCATTCTTCAACTTTTCTTTGCGGATTTGGTTAGATACTTCAAGTTCAAGTCCTTTGCTTACCTCCTAACCTTAATATCCATTGCTTGAAAGTCCTCCAAGCCTCATTTTTCACCCCACAATTGCTCCACGAAGTCACAAACACCTCTGACAAAGGTCTAATCACACATATTAGGCCCAATATCAAATGTTTCATCAATGACACTACAAAATACATACCTATGGCTCTCGACACCTAAGTAAACATTTTTCAAAGTCATCAAGTAGGGTCGTGAAGGTACGGGGTGTTACAGGTATCATATTGGGGCATCAAATCTCAAAGAAAGGTATTTAAGTTGACGAAGCCAAGATAGAAATGATTGAAAAGTTACCTCCACCTGTTTTGGTTAAAGGAATTCAAAGTTTCTTGGGACATGCAGGTTTCTAAAGAAGATTTATCAAGGATTTCTCTAAGATTGCACATCCATTATGCAAGATTTTAGAGAAGGAGGTGAAGTTTGTGTTTAATAAGGTGTGTCTAAAAGCGTTTGAATGTCTGAAAGAGAAGTTGATTTCTACCCCTATCATTGTTTCCACAAACTGGATGATGCCATTTAAGGTTATGTATGATGCTAGAAGTGTGGACTCGGGTGTAGTCATTGGCCAAAGATGTGAGAACATTCTATATTCGATTTATTACACTAGCAAAGCACTTAATCCAGCTCAGAAAAAATTATATTGTAATCGAGCAAGAATTGTTGGCAGTGGTCTTTGCTTTCAAGAAATTTTGATCTTACTTGATTGGCACGAAAGTGATTGTGCATACAGACCACGAAGCACTGATATATCTTATGTCAAAGAAGGACGCCAAGCCAAGACTGATTCGGTGGGTACTTCTATTACAAGAATTTGATTTTGAGGTTAAGGACCGAAAGAGGTCTGAGAATCAGGTTGCAGAACATCTATCATGCCTTGAGAAGGAGGCCATGCTTAGATTAAGGGATGATCTTGATATTGATGATACTTTTCTAGACGAGTAAGTGTTGGCAGCATCACAAGAATTAATCCCTTGGCTTGCAGATTTTGCTAACTTTTTGGCAAGTGATCTAGTCTTGAAAGATATGTCGTCTCAGTAGAGGAAGAGATTCATGCATGAAGTGAGAAATTTCTTTTGGGATGAGCCTTATTTATTTAGGGTGTGTGCGGATGGCATAATTCGAAGGTGTATTTTGGAAGTCGAGATGATGAGTATTTTGGAAGCATGTCATTCATCTCCAATTAGGGGTCATCATGGAGGTGCGCGGACTTCTCATAAGATCTTACAATGTGGAAATTACTGGCCCACCATCTATGAAGATACTCATGACTATGCTCAGGCTTGTGACCAATGTGAAAGACAAGGGAACATCTCGAGCAGACACGAACTTCCTATGATAACTATTCCTGAGCTCGAATTGTTTGATGTATGGGGAATTGATTTTATGGGCCCATTTGTGAGCTCACATGGGATGAAATACATTTTGGTAGCTGTTGACTATGTTTCTACGTGGGTGGAGGCAATATCGCTCCCCAATAATTAAGGAAGAAGTGTCACAACATTCTTGGAACAGAACATCTTTTCACGATTCGGTACACCCCAAGTTATCATTAGTGATGGAGGATCCCATTTCTGTAATAGGCTGTTCAAAGCCCTGCTTAAAAAATATGGTGTCAAATATAAGGTGGAAACACCTTACCATTCTCAGATGAGCGGGCAAGTTGAGGTGTCAAATCGTGAGATTAAGTCTATTTTGGCGAAGATGGCGAATGCCAATAGGACTGATTGGGCAAGAAGATTGGATGATTCATTATAGGCATATCAAACTGTATTCAAGACACCAATTGGTAAATCATGTTTGGTAAATCATGCCATTTGCCTGGCGAACTTGAACATAAGGCATTATGGGAATTGAAGAGGTTGAATCTCGAATGGAGTGATGTGGCTAAATTGAGACTAGAGCATATGAATAAGATGGATGAATTTCATCTCAGGGCTTATGAAATTTCAGCACTGTATAAAGAAAAGATGAAATTGTATCATGATCAGAAGATTGAGCGACGAGAGTTTCACCCGGGAGATTTGGTACTGTTTTATAACTCCAGGCTTCGCTTGTTTCCTGTAAAACTAAGGTCCAAATGATTTGGACCATTCACGGTGGTTAGGGTATTCTGGAATAGAGCAATTGAGCTGAAAGGTGATGACAATGTTCTATTCAAGGTGAATGGGCAGCATATAAAGCACTATGTGGGAACCACGGAAGAAATAAGGACATGTAAGGAGTTTAGTCTTGATGAAGTCTGAGTAGTCAAGTAAGTTGGGTCGTGCCGCGACGTTAAATCAGGCGCTTCATGGGACGCAACCCATAGGCTAGTTGGTGAAGTGTAATTAACCAACCTAGCTACATCGTGTCGCGACGTTAAATCAAGCGCTGCTTGGGAGATAACCCAAGGATTGATACGAGTCGTAAGTTGAAAATAAATATGTGAACTAAAAAGTGTGCAGCTTAAACCACGGTAGTGACCCACATGACGTAGGTCAACCTACGTAACATGGGTTAGTAACGTGAGAATCAGAGGATATTTTTTGATTGCGGAATCCAACCCACTACAGGGGACCCATGTGACGTAGGTCAATCTACGTGACGTGGGTTGGTATCGTGAGAATCAGAGGGCATTTTTTGGTTGCGTAATCTAATCCACGACAGAGACCCACGTGATGTAGGTCAACCCATGTGACGTGGGTCAGTACCGTGAAAATCATACCCACCCTGAATATGAAAATTCGACCCGACTGAACTCAAATTTCAGCCTATTTTTTATAAAATCCGACACTACCCATTCAAAAACCCTAAACCCGATCTTCCAAGCTTCCAAATACCCGATTTCTTTCCCAAAATTCATTAAAATTAACACTTCCAATCCTACATTCACTCAATTTCCCATGTACCAAACACCCAAATTCATAAATTCTCACTACCCAATTGCAACAAATTTCAAATTCCCATCACCCTAACCCAAACAAACTCCATACCTGACCCAACCAAACCCTAAATTCACCAAACCCAACCCCGTAACCCATACCCGACCCAATCAAACCCTAAATTAGCCAAACCCAACCCTGCAATCCATACCTAACTAGACCAAACACCACCAAAGATCCAATCACTTCGAACAATGCTGCCTAAATTAAACCCCAACCGTGGAGATATGGGTTTCTCCTCGTGAATCCATACCAAGAACCCAGAAGTCAAAATAAGGCTGTGAGATGAGCCTTCAGAGCCGGAGAAAAATGGGTTCAAAGAGGTTTATGAGATCGCTAGGGATGATTCTGCTCTTGTGCCTCATGACATAAGACAATAAACAAGGGCACAGGATACGGCATGGGCCATGACTCGGCCTTTATTGGTGCCTCCTATTCAGTTATCTGATTCCTCCCCCAGTCTGAAAAGGGGATAGATACTTCTGCAACCGGTGATACTGAAGATGAGGCTGATGCACCTGGGACTGATGAGATTGCTGAGGGTGCAGATGATTCTGAGTTCGCTGGTAGTAGTGAGGCTGAAGAGACAACATCTATTTTGGGCACTGGTGTTCAGGATTCCACAACTTCCTCACAGAGACAGGTGGCTGCACAGCGAGCCACAACTGCAGTATAAAGGAAAAATAAGAAGTGGTGTGTTCAGGGTATGAAGGCCATTTATGATAGGGATGCAGAGTTGACTGAGCAGGGTGTGTGTAAACAAAGCATTACTAAGGAACCCCGGTATCGATTCTGTAACAACCCGTGCTTTTCCGACCCTACTTGATTGTCTTAACACTTATGAACTTATTTAAACATGAGAAATTTGGTGGATCATGTATTAATTTTATTGGGATAAATGAATCTTGTGCTATTGGGCTCAATGGAGGCCCAAGATTATATAAAAGACATGGCCCAAAAAGGAAATATGACCCATTCTTCATGTTGACCAAGTAAAACACATTTAATGTTGGCTAAGGATGACTACAATGGCTATATAAGGTGGAAAATCATATTTTTATTCATTTAGACACACATGCAAATCTAGAAATTTCCACAAGATATTTCTCATCTCAACTCAAACCCTAAGTCATCACTCCTTTGGACAAGATCACTCTCTTGCAAGCATTATTAAGTGTTTATTTTTAAGGTTTAGTATATTATATGCTTAATATGGTGTATAAATCATGTTGGTTATGTTGGTATAGTGTTGGACAGTTCACTATATGCACAACAGTCTACTTTTGCTTAATCGGTGAAGGGTTTTGCCTTCTAAACTTGAAAGTGGACTTGTGGTCTTGAAGGAAGTGAGTTTGATGGATTAAATATCAACATGTATGATGTTGTTATGTCCTTCACTTGTTTTTATTTTTGTATATAGCATTGGAAATTGTTGTTGTGAAATTTTGCATGAAATGGGTGACGTATTGAAGGGAAAATGCAGTTTTGGTGATGTTCATGTGTGTTGTGAAACCATGACTATTCGTGGGCATCAAAGTGACCAAAAATATGTAAATAAAAGATTAAGACCAAAAATATGTAAAGAAAAGCTTACTTATGGCCTTGTACCATTTATTACATAAAAGGACCCAAAAGAGACCCTTTTTGGCCAACCCGGGAATCCGCCCTCGCGTCTGGAGCACCTGCGGGCGCAGGTGGCTCTAGACAAGTCCAGAGGGGCACCTGCGTCTGCATTTCATACACCTGTGGGCGTATGTGTCTCCACAGCCCAGTCCAAAATTTTGTTTTATATGTTTTTGGCTCTCTTTGATCCCCGAAGGCCCCTATACCCTTTTTGGATGTAATTATCAACTTATGATACCTTTTGAATGAATTTAAGGGGTCTTTTGGAGTCATGTTGGATTATATCAATTATGTATTGTTGTTAATATGTTGTTATGAAAGGTATTGAGGTGACTTGATGGAATAATTGCGACGTAGTGTGAATGAGGAAGCGTGAATGGTAAACTTGATGTGAAATGTCATTGGTTTATGATGTATTGGTCAATGTGGGGAATGTTATGGTATTGTTAGTATGGTAATACAGTGTATTGTATTGTAAATGGTGAAATTACATTATAGGGAAATCATGTAACTCATTGTCGTCTTATGCACTTGTAAGGTAGTTGATTATTAACGTAAGCTCCGTTATGTACTTGTGTTGTAGAGTGAATGTAAGAAAGGATCTGGACTATTGTATTCACATATAGGATTGTGTATTTATATTAGGAAGACAAGGTATGTAAGGTTACTCTTTCCGTATCCTTCTGCAGCACATATGGTACACACTTGTCATTGTACTTGTTCCATTCCAAAGTGTTCTAAAGTATCCCAGCTCAGGTTGACATATATTGTTATTCACATGTTTCTTATTCTTAGACCAATTGTGATTCACCTGTATCATGTTCATTGACTAATAGCTCAAAGTTCCACTAATGTACAATCACCAATGTATCAGTCTCACAGAAGTAAAGAAATGAAGTAATGCATAGTTGTCAATTGTTTAAGTATTCTTGAGTAACATCCCAGGGGCGATATAAAAGCCTAGAATGGGTTATCACAGTAACATCCCAGGGGCGATATAAAAGCCTAGCATGGGTTATCACAGTAACATTCCAGGGGCGATAGAAAAGCCTAGCATAGGTTAATCTCATCCCAGGGGCGACAGAAAAGCCTAGCATGGGTTAATCTCATCCCAGGGGCTAAAATACCTAGCATGGGTAGCTTTACAGTTTCTTAATGCAAAGAAGGACAAAGTAAAGTAATGAATGTAATGTACATTCTTACAAACACATACAGAACGATGGTTTACTCATATTGACTATTCTCTTATATTTGATTCCATTGAAGTACATATGTATGATACAGTTTCATATAGACTTACATACTCAGTATATTCTTTGTTCTGACGTCCCTTAGGGGACTTGCCTTACTTGCTGCAGGCACAAGTGCTATTAGACCTCTATAGTAGGTTGCGGATCATTTACAGACCATTGGTGAGCTCCAGTTGGTTTGGGGCTTTCCGAGTCATAGTGTACATTTGTTTTGGGGTTGCTACTTTGTAAATGTTGTATAAAGCGGGGACTTGTCCCGACTATAGGTTGGTTACGTACATGTATCTATTAGACGCTTTGTAGATGTATGTCCATTTTGACTTGATGGCCCTAACGGCCAAGTTTCATATATTTAGCATATGTTTCCATGACTTCCGCATAGTTGCATGAGATATAATGATGTTCATACAGAGACATGCATATGAATGTACATGAGAAAAGATTAGTTCTCTCAGGCCTCAACGGCTTCGGGTGCCAGTCCGCCCCGTTGGAATTCGGGGTGTGATAGATTCGATGAGTTAAAGGCACTACCCGAGATTAAGGGAGTGTTTGATCGCTATGGATTAGGGTGGATGATGGAGCCTTTTAGTAGCTATAGCCAAGAGTTGGTCCCGATATTGCTGCTGATTTAGTGTGATTAATTCAATAGAAGCAGCATATAGTGCCGAACGACCACTTCCAGCTAGTACTACTGAGTTTGATCACCGCATAGAGACGGTGAAAAATAGAAACAAAATAAAGGATGTCGATCAGCGTTTAGAGCTACTACGATGGGTTGCACAGTATATCACTGAGGATGCGTAGATGCAAAATGGGTAGCTGAGAAGTTGTATATTAAGAAATCCTTGCTTCACTTTACGGGTAGGTTTTGGTGGTCAGTTGTACGGCACCGTCTCGATCCCACATGTGCAGATAATTCTCTTACTCTTGACCAAGCTGTTCTGGTAGTGAGCATTATTGCCGAATTTGACATCAACATCGCCCACTATATTATTAGGGAGATTTATGAGCATGCTTTTAGATACTTTACAAGCATCCCTTTCCCCTATCTGATTCAGGACCTATGTAATAGTGCTGGTGTAGTTACGATGCCTGCAGTAGATCACACCATTGAGGTGAACCGCATTGCTAATATAGGATTGATGCAGCAGCGAGGTGATATTTTGGTTTCCCAGAGGGGGTCTCAGCCCTCTACTTCATCAGGCGCCACCCGTTTTGAAGGGCAAGTGGATCGTGAGGAACCGATTAGCATTTCAGCACCAGTTAGTGACCTCGAGGCTGAAAGGTTGCCTACCGAAGGTACAGGCCTCGTGACTGGTGAGGGGGTAGCAGACACTACCACACCACCATTTTTGTCTGGCATTGTTGCTGTTTCACGAGAGTTCTTACAGCAGTTAGTGGATAAAAAGACGCAGGTTATTGAGCGATAGATCCACACAGAGACCCAGATGGCTAAGTTGGTATCTTAACTTAAGCCATAGGTTAGGACATCGATAGAAGCTTCTGAGGAGAGAGTTGAGGCATGCACGACATTTGCTACGGAGAAGTTTATACATGAGCTGCATGGGCAGCACGACAGTTTTGAGCACCGGATGGGTAGCCGGTTGAGAGAGGCACATATTTTGGATTTGACAGGGTTGACCAAGGAGGTGGTTGTGTTGAGGGCAAAGGTTAAAGATTTAATAGTTAGCCATACTCCTATCATTCCACCCATACCTACACCAGTACCTTCAGCACCGATTTTTGAGGTGGATTTGTTTGTTGATGAGGAACCTCCTATTGCTAGAGGCATGCGGTCACGGAGTCCTGAGGGTCAGACTGATAGTGAGATGAGTTTGAGAGTGATCTACGGAGGGCGACTAAGGCCTCCCGGGTAGAGTACCATGTCAGTCAGATTGCCCATGAGCAAAGAGCACGGGGTGCATCCTCTAGTCAGCCACCCTCTCCACCGGACGCACCTAGCATGGAGCCCAGAGAGCATACAGATGATCCTGCTGTGGATGGGCCCATATCCGACACCTAGCACACCACAGGTATGTCTTCACTCCCTTACACTTATCATATATATAGTTGTGCACTGAGGGCAATGCATCATTATTTAGTTGGGCGTGGGGGTATACCACCACTTGGGGGGTTTTGTTGTCGTGTTTCCTTTTTCCCAAGTGTGCTATCATAGTAGAACCGGCATGTTTAGGTTGTTAGTTAGATTATTTATATATTTTCATGTTTAATTAGGAGAAAATTAGGAGAACCTTAGTGCAGTCCAGTCTTGAATAAGTTTTGAACAACTTTTTGATAATGATGCTTTTTGATTGTTTAAAGGACACCCCTCCTAAAAAAATTTATTTTGGAGTGTGTGTGTAGCATGTTAATTTGTGACAGCTGTTGGATCTTGTTATGGCATTTGTATTATAGGCAACATGATGGTAGCTAGCAATGCTTGAACTGGATAGGTAGCAGTTGATAGTGTAACCCTGTGCTATGTGTGTCTAAGGTCATTACCTACTTTACTTTGTGTGTGCGATCCAGAACTTGCTTGGTTAGCCTTGCCTAGGTTATAAGATAGTGGTTAGGAAAGGATCATAGGCCATTTCTGAATAAGTCCACTTTTAGCCTAAATGCCCGACCAAATAAAATAAATATCCCTTGTCCCGATTTTGAGCCTTAGTTGACCTATTTCTTTCATTAGCCTATTCACCTTCCCAGTTTGACTTACAATAAACCAGTTTTGGCCTTGGTCCCTCCTTGGACATTGTGTACCTCAACTTAGAAAAATCGCATAAGTTAAGGTGACTATTATAGAGGTGCGTAGTTTAACTTGGGTATGAAGAAGGGGTTAGTAAAAGAAAAAAAGAACATATTTGGGTGTGAAGAAGAAAAAAAATGAGTGAAATAAATAGAAATTGCAAAAAAAAAAGAGAAAAAAAAAAAGAAAAAAGAAAAAAAAGTGTGTTTTGAAAGTATGAAGAAAATCAGACCCAAAATCTGAAAATAAATGAAGGAGAATAAGGGAAAATAAAAGGAGAATGGTTGGAAAGTGAAGCCAAAAATAGTGTAGTGTCAAGAAGGATTGAGTCACTATATCCATATGTACCACACGCATCCCCAAACCTACATTACAAGCTAATGAAAGTCCTAATGCGATCCTAGTCCAACTGTCCGAAAAACTAAGGCATCGAAAATAAGGGCAAGCCTATGGTATTTCACGCACATTGTTTGAATTTCATTGTGAGAGAGAATGTTTTGACCCAGTCCCTACTTTGATATTCATTAGTATATTGTGAGTATATGGGACTTATTTGTTGTGAAAGTATACGGGTTGCATTGTTAGATGCTATTTGTTCGAGAAATGTCATTTGCATATATGCTTAGTTGTTTGTTCGTAATCTGATGCCATCACTTGATCCCTTCTGTGTCATGATAACATGTTGCATGTATACACACCATGGTTTTAATTTGCAAATAGGAGGGGCAGGAAAAGTTTTGGTGCCAAAAGCATTGAGTCAGTTGTCGTAGGTCACCTAGGTTGCTCATAGTTAAGCATCGATTGTGTTTATTTTATTTTGTCTGTCTGAGGACATGCAAACGTTCTAAGTTGAGAGTGTTGATGTGTCATGGTTTCATGGCACTTTCGATACTTAAAACAAAGAAAATATGTAATAACTTGGGTATGTTTGGTTGGTATGATGTGTTTTCTGTTCTATATTGCAGGAGAATAGGTTTTTGGATACAAAATGGACAAAAAGTAAGAATCATGCACGAGAACAAAGTATTTGAAGACGAAAGGCCAAGTCCATACCAAAGAAGTGACACACGGCAGGACCCACGTCACGTGAGTCGACCTACGTGACTAGGTTAGTGTTGTGAGTCAACTCCTGAAAGTTTATGAAGTGGCCTGATTTCCACAACAGGACCCACGTGGGGTGACTCAGTTCCACGATACCAAGTCATGGTACTGTGGAAAAGTGCCGACTTTGTTCTCCTATTTTGTTTAGGATAGGATTCACCTTGTATATATAAATACCCCTATATTGTCCTATGTTTAGGGGTTGGTCATTACATTATTTTGAGATATATTTTCATTATTTTGAGTTCACAAATACATTATTGATTTTGTAATCTTAAAACATCGATTCTAGGGTTTTTATTCATATTGAGATTTCAGAGTTTTCTTCTTATTGTGAGTTTACAATTATGTTTTCATCATTGAATTCTTCTTGTGTTCTTGCAATCATGAATAGCTAAACCCATCAACTAGGGTAATGTAAACTATAAGGAATTAATGAATGGGGTTAAGTGCAAAGCAATTTTGAACCGGTGTGAATGCATGTATTGTTATATCTTTTGTTGTGATTGATCTTCTAACGGTTGCAAACGTTAGAAACTCGCCTGTATTCTAGACCTACTTGAGAGAGAGGTAGATATTGGGAAAAGGAAATAACAACAGAGATTTAAAGCTATCAACCTTCATCTAATAACTTGAGCTATAACAGGGATAGTTATCTGAGATCCAGAACAAGGGTTAGTAGTGCGACACTCGGAGACCGAGGGGAGAAGAGAGAAATTTATTTAACCAAGGTCGAGAGACGTTTAGATGAACATATCTTGTTAGATTTTGCATGCAACGCAGCGGGACAAATTTGCCAGCACAATAACCGGTAGAGTTAAGAAATTATTGGGGATCACATTCCTAGTGTATTTCTCATATTGATAACAAATCCAATAGTCAACAATCGTTGTTGTTACTACTTGCTTACAAAACCCCCTCTGTTTTACTTACTTGCCAATTACTCATACAAGCATTAGACATAATTTCATCCTATTCCCTATGGGATCGACCCCAAACTAGTTGGGTTCTATATTTGATACATTGACTGCATTATACTTTTCTAGAGGTATATTTTGGGCGACATCAGATAGCCTTAATATCCAAAACTAGAGGCTCCTCAACAGAAGGACGAGCCCGTGGGGTAACCCTATTCTTCAAATAAAGATCAAGTTTCTTTGAAGCATAAGTGTATGATCCCCTACAGGCAAGCGTACCAACCATCTCATCGTACTCCTTAATACCATCAATATCAAAATTCATAATCATGGCCACAAGAGCTTCTACCTCTAACCTTTCTTCAATAGGTATGACCATGTCACTCTCATCAATGGTATCTATTACAGAAATCAACCGTATATCTTTCAGTTGCTTCATGGAAAGGCAAACATTGAAAGTAACATGTTCATCATTTAATCTGACCTTCATCTACCCAGTTTTCATATCAACCAATTTACGGCCAGTGGCAAGGAATGGTCTTTCCAAGATGATGGAAACCTCAAAATTAACTTCACAATCTAGAATCACAAAGTCAGCCGAAAAGATGAAAGATGCAACCTTCACTAAAACATCATACAAAATTCCCAAAGACTATTTCTCAGTTCTATCCGCCATAAGAAGTCTTATAAAAGTCAGTTTTGGTGCTCACAATCCTAACTGCTTGAAAATGGCTGACAACATCAAGTTAATGCTAGCACCCAATGTAACACCCCGTACTAGGGCGTATTTATAAACCTTAGTTTTGAGAGCAATAAGTACGTATTTTGTATTGTTATTGATAGAACATTGATATTGTGCTAGTAAATGTGATTAGACCCTCGTAGGAGGAGTTTGCGACTTTTTGGAGCATTTGTGGGGTGAAAAGTGAGGCTTAAAGGACTTCCAAGCAAAGGATCTTAAACATAAGAGGCAAGGAAAAGGTTGGAACTTGAAGAATCCAACCAAATCCGCGAAGAAAAGTCAAAATCGGAGCTTAAGTGTGGGGCGCGCCAGGTGGTGTGCCGGGCTGCTTTTGGCTGAAATTTTTTTGGCATGGACAGCAGAGGGGCGCGCCAGGCCTTTTTTTGCTGAAATTCTTCTGGCATGGACAGCAGAGGGGAGCGCCAGGCAGGGTACCGGGGTGTTTTTTGCCAAATTTCTTCTCCGACTAGTAGTCTATAAATAGGACTCTTGGGTTATGGCATCATTATTCCATCTTAGTAGGACTACTCTTGAGAGAGTTTGAAATCCAAGTTGGGGTTAATTCTTCTTCATAATTATTTTATCAAATTTTATTAAATTAAGTCATGAGTGGCCAAAATTGTTTATTCTTGAGATTGAGGCTACGAACATGAATCTCGTGAGTTGAATATTGTCGTAACATTTATGGAATTCTTTAAACATGAAATAGATGGCGGATCATGCATTGAATTTGGTGGGCTAAATTAGCATGTGTTAATGGGCTCAATTTGAGGCCCAAAATGAAGCCAAAAGACATGGCCCAATTGGGGAAAATGACCCATTCTTGTGTTGACTAAGTAAGCATGGAATTTAATGCCCAAGAATTGGATAAGGATGACTTGAGGGCTTATATAAAGGCACAAAAATCAGATTTTATGCCACAAAAACACACATGTCATTCTAGACATTTCCAAGATATTTCTTTTAGCTCTCAAACCCTAAGCCATCTTTTTGGACAAGATCATCATTTTGCAAGCTTGGGTAAGTGTTTAATCTTATGGTTTAATATAGTATATGCATGAGAGATTGTGTAGATCATGATGGTTATGTCTAAAAGTGTTGAGTGGTGCACTTTTGCTTTTTGCTAAAAGATGTGTCATCTATGTGATTTGAACTTGAAAGGAGACTTGAAGTTTTGATGGAAGTGAATGGTATGGATGAAATATCAACATGTATGATGTGGTTATGTTCCTTAACTTGTTATTTTTCTTTGAGTATAACTTGTGGTATTGTTGTTGATATGTTGTTATGAAACGTATTGAGGTGACTTGATGGAGTAATTGTGACGTAGTGTTAATGAGGAAGCGTAAAGGAAAAACTTAGTATGAAATGCTATTGGTTTATGATGTCTTGGTCAATGTGTGGAATGTTGTGGTATTGTTGGTATGACAATGTCGTGAATTGTATTGTAAAAGGGTAAATGACGTTATAAGGCAATCATGTAACTCGTTGTCGTCTTATACACTTGTAAAGTAGTTGGTTGTTAACGTGAGCTCCGTTATGTACTTGTGTTGTAGAGTGAAACATAAGGAAGGAGCTGGAATATTGTGTTCACATATAGGATTGTGTATTCATATTGGGAAGAAAAGGTATGTAAGGTTACTCTTTTCGTATCCTTCTGCAGCACATATTATTCACATTGACATTGTACTTGTTCCATTCCGAAATGTCACAAAGGTATCTTATTTCAGGTTGTCATATAATATTACTCACAGGACCAATTGTGATTCACCTATCTCATGTTCATTGACTAACATTTCAAAATTCCAATAATGTACAATCACCAATGTATCACTCTTATAATGAAAGAAAGAAGTAATGTATAATTGATGAGTATTCCTGGGTGGTATCCCAGGGGTGGAAGAAACACCTATCATGGGTCAATCCCAATATCATGGGTGGTATCCCAGGGGTTAAATTACCTAGCATGGGTCGATCCCAATATCATGGGTGGTATCCCAGGGGCGACACAAAAGCCTAGCATGGGTCGATCCCAATATCACAGTAGCATCCCAGGGGAGACAGAAAAGCCTAGCATGGGTCAATACAGATTTGTATATATGAGGACCGTATCCCAGGGGTTAAAGTACCTAGCATGGGTCATCCTCTTTTACTACTGATCAGCTTGTCATTTGTTTAGCATATGCTTATAATTTCTTAATGCAAAGAAGGATAAAGTAAAGTAAAGTAATGAATGTAACGTACATGGTTCCACACATATAGAACGTCGGTTTATCCATATTGCCTATTCTCTTATATCTGATTCCATTGAAGTTCTTATGTACAATACAACTCCTTATAGCCTTACATACTCAGTACATTCTTCGTACTGACGTCCCTTGGGGGACTTACCTTACTTGATGTAGGTGCAGGTGCTAGTAGACCTCCACAGTAGGTTGCGGATTATTTGCCGATCATTGGTGAGCTCCAGTTGGTCAGGGGCTTTTCGAGTCATATGTGTACATTTGTTTTGGTATTGTAAAGTTTGTATAAAATGGGGACTTGTCCCGAATGTAGGTTGGTTATGTACATGTATCTGTTAGAAGCTTTGTAGACGTATGTCGGAAGATGAATGTAAGAAATGTACGTCCATTTTGACTTGATGGCCCTAACGGCCAAGTTTCATATATAGCATATGTTTTCCATGATTTTCGCCATTGGTATTTATTAGTTACATGAGATAGAATGATATTCATACGGAGACATGTATACGAGTGTACATGAATGAAGTTTGGTTCTCTCGGGCCTTAACGGCTTCGGGTGCCAGTCCGCCCCGTTGGAATTCAGGGCATGACACCCAAGTCACACAGAGCTTTTGTAAAATTGAAGGACCCAATGGTACAAGGAATCATGAAAGCTCCCGGGTCTTCTTTTTTTCTTAACTAGTGAACGAGAAACAATTGCACTACAATGATGTAAGTTATCTGTCGGCTCAAAACTAATAGTCTTCTTCTTCATCACCAAGTCCTTCATAAATTTTACGTAGCCCGACATTTGCTCCAAAGCCTCAACAAGAGGGATATTCACCAATAATTCTTTCAGTATTGAGATAAATTTCTGATATTTATGCTCTTCAGCTTTTTTTTCAACCTTTGATGAAAGGGAGGATGAGGTCGTGGAATGGGTTTCAGCACTTGAGTAGCCTCCTTCTCTTTCCTCTTTTCAGACTTAGTTTCCTTATCAACATTTTGGGACTTGTGAGCTATGTTTCTATCAACATCTAAATCCTCTAGCTCTGTTTCAGCCTTTTTATCAACTAACACCGACTCATCTGTCCTACCACTATTCACAGGTATAGATGGGTCAGTCGTACACTTCTCAATTCTAGTAGTAATGGTAAAACAATGACTATCATTCTTTGGATTTTGAACGGTATTGCTCGGAAGGGTGCCTGGTTGACACTGGTTAAATACCACCAATATCTACCCAAATTGTTGCTCCAACTATTTTATGGCAGTCGAATGAGATTCTACTTTCTGACTTATTCCCAAAATGTCTGACCTAATCTCTTCCAAGCAACTCTCGTGGCTCTCTAACCCTTTAACTAGTTTATTAAGAAGGGCTTCCATTCTTGAGCTTCCATAATCAACATTGTGATTCCTCGGTGGAACATATGCACCACTCTTCTCTTTGTAATCATCATTTCGCCTCTAATCGCCGTCACGATCTCATTTTCTATCTCTATATCCTGACTTGTTGTAATTGTCTACATAATAATTCTAACCTTGATTACCTTGCCTTGAGTTCCAAGAGTCTTGATTAGACCCTTGGCCCATGGCTCAAAAACCCGTCACCTCTCGATCCAAGTACTTAGCCTTCTCATCAGATTCATAATCGTCATGCCTAGGTGTTTTGCCTTATGCACCTTCTCAGCACCTCTAGCTGCAATCTGTTTGGCTAGCAAGCCAATTTTTGTCCTCAACTGTACGACTTCTTGAGCTACAGATTCATCCAAAGCCCTTTGTGCTGCCGAGGCTCCAATAGCATACATCCCAGCAGGTGTATCTGCCTCTCGAGTATGTCATCCTCAGTTGGTCTTAGTGATACGATCTAAAATCTCTAAAGGTTGTTCCCACCTAAGACTCATAAATGCTCCGCCATTGATAGTATCTGTTACGGCCTTGGTATTGCCGTTTAAATCTATGTAGAAGATCTCAAGAAAATTTTGACCATTCATCCTATGGTTTGGAACATTTTGTAACTTCTTCTTGAACCGAAGCCAAGTCTCAAAAAGTACTTCAGAATATAGCTGTCTGAAAGTGTAAATCTCATCCTTCAACTATAGCATCTTAGAGGGTGGGAAAAATCTTTTCAGAAACTGATTTCTTAATTTTTTTCCATGTAGTACTGGAACCTCGTGGTAATTTGGCCAACCACAAAGTTGCTTTTACAGTTAGAGAGAATGAAAATAATCTCAACCGAATAGCCTCTTGGTCAACTCCAGGCAAATTATATGAAGTGCAGACCTCCACAAAATTCATCAGGTGTATGTTCGGATCATCTGTAGAAAGGCCGGCGAATATACCTATCAAGTTTAGCAAGTGGATCTTGGCACTTGTAATGTTGAACTTAGTGCCCTGAGGTAACTCTGGTGGAATAATGGCACCAGTCTCAACTGGCTAGAAATAAGCCACATCCTCTTCTTTGGGATAATTATAAATCAGTACATATGGTCTTTGTGGTGGTTGTTGTGCCCTGGGCCTTCTTTGTCTCTGTTCAAGTGAAACAAGACGTAATATTGCATCTTATATTGCTTGATGATCTCTATCTGCTTGTCTAAGAGTTGCTTGTCTCATATTCTCCTCAGCCGTTAATCAAGCAGTGATTTGCTCAGCAGTTTCATGACCAACTGGCTGAATTGGCTGGTTATGAATATCTCCCGCGGCTACGAGATCCTGAACTCCGTCGGTATTCACCATTCTTCGATTAGCTCTTAGTGTTATTTCTATCTTAGTATCAAGAGGAATCTAGGAATTGTCGTGACTCCTTGTGCTGGGCATACACTGGCGTGTACCCTTAAAAGTATAGAAAAATAAAACCAATTAACTCCAACAAGCAAACTAATTAACTCCGTAACCGTATTCCCCGGTAACGGTGCCAAAATTTAATGTCGCCCAAACTATACCTCCAGAAAAGTATAACGCGATTGTTGAATTAAATATATAACCCAACTAGGTTGGGGTCAATCCCACAGGGAATAGGACAAAATTCTGTCGAATATTTGTCTTAGTAATTGGCAAGTAAGTAAAAAAAGGGGGGTTTTGTAAGCAAATAGTAAGAGTAACGATTGTTGATTTTTGGATTTGTGATCAATATGAGAAATACACTAAGACTGTGGTCCCCAATGATTTCTTAACTCTACCAGTTACTTGTGCTGGCAAACTATCCCGATGCGTTGCATGCAAAATCTAACAAGATTGGTTCATCTAAACATCTCTCGACCTTAGTTGGATGAATTTCACTCTTCTTCTCTCGGTCTTCGAGTGTCACACTACTAACCCTAGTTCTAGATCTCAGATAACTATCTCTATTACGGCTCAAGTTGTTAGATAAAGGTTGATAGCTTCAAATCTTTGTTGTTATTTCCATTTCCCAATCTCTACCTCTCTCCCTAGCAAGTTTAGAGTACAAGCGAGTTTTTAACGTTTGAAACCGTTAGAAGATCAATCTCAACGAAAGAAATAACAATACATGCATTCACACCGGTTCAGAATTACTTTGCACTTAACCTGTTTTGTTAATTCCTCATGGTTCACACAAACCTAGTTGATGGGTTTAGTTACTCATGATTGCAAGAACACAATAAGAATTCAATGATGAAAACATAATAGTAAACTCACAATAAGAAGAAAACTCTGAAATCTCAATATGAATGAAAACCCTAGAATCGATATTTCAAGATTACAAAATCAATAATGTGTTTATGAACTCAAAATAATAAATATAATCCAAAATAATGTAATTGACTCCCCCTAAATATAGTACAACATAGGGGTATTTATAGATACAAGGTGAATTCTATCCTAAACAAAGTAGGAGAAACAAGTTGGCAACTTTCCACGGTTTCGTGACTTGGTTTTGTGGAACGAACCCACGTCACGTGGGTTCATCTTGTGAAAACCAGGCCCCTTCAGTACCTTCAGGTGTTGACCCACGGTACCAACCTACGTGGTATAATTCGACTCATGGGACGTGAGTCCTTGCCGTGGGTCACTCCCCCAGGTTCGACTTGGCTCTTTCATCTTCAAATGCTCCATTCTAGTGTATGTTTCTTCCCTTGTTCTCTATTTTGCCTCCATAACCTATTTTCTTGCAATATAGGATAGAAAATCCATCATACTAACCAAACATACCCAAGTTATTACATATTTACCCTATTTTAAGCATTGAAAGTGCCATGAAACCATGACACATAAGTCTGGTGGGGCAGTAAAGCTCAAAGGAGCCGAACCAGGAGGAGGAAGATAGGACCTCTCTAGATAGCCTCGGAATACAGCAAGATCAGCCTTCCAACCACCGAGAGGTATGGGGGCCGGAGTAGAAGGGCCACTCTACCCCCCAGCCCAACCAACCCAACTACTCTCACCCTCTTCCCCCACCTTCCTCTTTTTCTTACTCCTTTCTAGAATGTCCCTACCCTTCAATGGGTTATATGCCACCTCTCAGTAATCCATAGTGTCTTGAATCTCCCGAGGCACTTTCACCCTATTACAAAGTATGGTAACCAAGGAGGGTAGGAAAAGATCTCGTGTTGATCTCTCCCGAGCATAAAAATACCACCACTCATCCACAATCTGCACCACTACATTCATTAGGATTCCCATGAAGGCATAAGCCACCACCATGGCCTGGTGGAAGGCCACATTTGTAACGTTTACCGAGAGACGTATCCTATGGGACACCAATTGTAACCATACCCTTGCCTCATCTGAGAAATAAGTGATTTTTATCCCTTTGACACTAGACCATTTCACCTCGACAACTCAACCCTGAGCGCCAAGACCCCAGCCACACATTCTAGGTCCGATGCTTGAATTTTTGCCTTAAAGGCGGCATTGGAAGGGTTTGGGACACCCAAAGTATCATTGATGGTAATCACATCCATCAAGACCTTCTTGTCTCATACACAGACAAAGAAGAGAGTTACCGACCAGTCCATGGTTGGGAGGTTAGCATAAAACTCCCAAACAACCTCCATGTTATGCTGAGGGACTGACTCGGTCAATGTCTCCCACCCAAAATCTTTCAACAAAGCATAAAACCCCAACTCCTCCTCTTCCATATCCCTCATCACTATCCCCCGCTTGCAAAGGAAACCCCTAGAATGCAGCCTCTCCTCATAACGGTCTTGGCATTTGGTATTGGAAAATCTATGGTAGGTAGGTTATCAGGACATGATGATCCTGTAAAAGTTACCAAAAACATGTTTATATATTATCCTCTTCCTTCTCAGTCTTGGTATGAATATATATTTTGATTTTGTTTTTATATTTTAGCATGTTTATTAGTATGGTTACTTCCACTTCATCTCTGTTTTCTGAGATTCCGTCTGTTAGCCTGTCGCTTATCACTCCGGGCTAGGGTTTGACTAGCCTATTGGTGGGTTACGGTAGGCACCATCATGACTAAAAAAATCGGGTCGTGACAGAAATCTCATTTCAATTTATGTCAAACCTATGTTTTCTAACATAGGTCTATACTACTCAATTACACTTAGCCTACCTAGACGCCAAGCAGCGGCTAAGGATGCATGAACGCGAGCTTCTGACTCCGTACTAGTGATTTTCAACGTGAAATTCGTGAGAAAATTATGGGTTTTACCCCATTTAAGCATATTTCTCCGTCTCCATTGCTCCAAGGCCATGAGGCAATCCTAGGGGTTTTTTAGAAGCCTCTCTCGTCCTATTTGCAACTAAAGAGGAGAAGGAAGATTAATAAAATGGAGGACTGGTTTTTGTCCTCGACGTTCGGCCGCTACCACGGTGTCACTATAGCGGAAAAATTCTCGCTATAATGGGATAACGTCAGCCCAACCCAAAATTTTAAATTCTAATTTTTTTTAACAAGTTCATTTGTACTAGTTCGAGTCCTTATTTTTTAAAAATTCTCGTATCACGTGTCCATAGACAAGGTGCCTTTAGTAAGGATAAAATAAGTTGTTTCAACCTTACTATAAATAAATATTTCAAATTACTTTTTCACTTACTACATCAAGATAAAATTAATTAAAAATTTTCTCATTATACCCTTACAATTAATATTCTTTGAAAGTCTTAACCAATTTATAAGCTTCAAATCTATTCATATGTCTTATGTTATTCTATTAATGTGAACATATTTTTCATAAATGATCTTCATTAAATTAATAAAATCAACTAGTATCTTATTTATGATCTTTTAAGTATAGCGTAAAATAAAAAGTGATCAATTAAAATGAGACGGAGGGAGTAACAAAAGTAAAACTAAAACTTGTGTGCATTTAATTTTTAACCCATCTTGGAGTGAACAACTTTTTTTTACTTTAATTTATTGTGTCATAAAAAAAAAGCTGAATACTGAAAGAGTCCAAAAAGAGAGCACACATACTCTCTCTCCTACCCTTTAATCGCACAGTACTCTAGAGAAGACACAACTCAGTACAACTACTCTCACTGTTAAACACAGCTTTTCTGTCGGAAAGTTTTCACTCTCTCCCTTTAACTCCTTATCGCCGGCGACTATCTCCGTAACTTCTTTCTCCTCATTCCAACTCTCTTTTTTGTTTCTTCTCTCTGTTAGAAAGATGTTATAGTATGCTTTGCTTTTTTGTGTGTATGTATATGCAGTGTAGAGTACTCATTATCCTTTGTTTTTTCCCTCTTATTTTTGGGTTTAAAGAGGGCAAATTCCATTTTAATCACTCTATTTGCTGCCTTGGGAATACCAACTTTATTTTTCCCTTCCGTTTGGGCATTTTTTTCGTTCATTCTTTTGACAAAAAGATGGAAAGGCGTGCATGTTGCTACTTCAAATTTCTTGGTCTTCTTCAGTTTCTATGTTGGGTCTAAGCTGATTTTCTTTTTTCTGCTTCTTTTTTTGTGTTATTTTAAAGGTGTTGGCCAAGAAGATAAATAATGGTAGTTACAGTTAGGCATGTTAAAAGATGTTTTGGAGTCTGCTTAGTTTAATGAAGTTTGTTGATAATAAGCGCGTGATAAGTTGTGAATTTTGAAAAGTTTGAGCTGTAAGTTCTGTTTTACTCCTGCTTATTTAGGAATTCCTATAACCATCATTGTTGAGAAGGGGAGTGTTGGAGTAAAGGGTAAAGTGGATAACATGTGACTTGGAGGTCAGGGGTTCAAGCCGTGGAACAACCTCTTGCGGAAATGTGAGGTAAGGCTGCATAAGATAGACCCTTGTGATCCGGCCCTTCCCTGGAACCGTGCATTGGGCTGCCTTTTTTTTTATTTTTTTTATAACCATTATTGTTGAATTGAAGAACATACTAGCGCAAAATGTATGGTTCTTGCAAGGGTTTTAGGTTGAAGAGTAAATGTTGCTATACTTTTCCTCCCTTGTTGTTTTCCAAGATTGTAAAAAGCACATAGTTATAGTTCAATAACGAGTCCGTGATGAGGTGAAAAGTGGTTCCAATAATGTTGAGCTCACATGATGTCATTTTGATGTAACTTCTTTTTATGATTTTTGCAGCATATATATCTTCTTGATTCAGTTTCAAGTCGACGACTTTGCAATTCAAGTTGTTTTAAGTTTGCTGTGGAATTATCAGTACCTCTCTGTATGACCTTTCAATAACTTAATGATTCGGAAAAAAGTGTTCTTGACTTACAAGCGAAAGAGGCTACCAGGTTCTGATCTTTATCTGGAAAATGGGATTCCTAATACACCTTCTGAGTGTACAAAATCAAAAGCTGTAGCCCCTTTGCTGAAGGAAGAGGAGAAGTGTGAGAACCCTAACTTCAAGGATGAAAAGAAAGACTTTGAGGTGAGATCCTTCATATACCTTACTGTTCATTTGGATTTGGAAGCCAAAGATTTTATGGAGGCATGAGGTCTTTGTTGTGCTTGTGATTGAGGCATAGTAGTAGTAGTAGTTGTTGTTGTATGAGGGTTTTTCCTGTGGCTTGATTTTTTTTGGATAGTGATCTTCTAATTTATGTCGTCACGTTTATAAATGAAACCGTGGCAACTATTCTGAATTAAATCTTAATCGCTATATGGATCATCTCCTAGATTTTTACTTGGTAGTGATTCTTGGTAATCAATAAACACAGATGTGTAGTGTGGTGCATGATCCCAATACTTGTATATCTTGCTTTCAGAAGTACATTATGCAAATGCTAATTATATGATTATCAGCTACCGACTCTAGTAGCCATTCAATCTCTGTCTCTGTCTTTGTCTCTCTTCTTTTTTGCTATGGAAATTGTTTACTTGCAATTAGAAATGATTACTAGGATGAAGAGTATATTAGGGTGAATTCAAGAATTCATGTTGTTCTTTTTGTGATGAATTGCTGAGTTGTATATAGTATTACTGGAAAATGTCTGCTTGTGCTTACATGATAAACCTGGTAGGCGTGGGTGCAAGCTGACTGAAATAATAGTCACTAAAGAAATCCTTATGATGGGTGTGGGCTTAGAAATTGGTATGAAAAGTAAAGTTACCAGTTTCAACAAAAAAAAAAAAAAAAAAAAAAGGAAAAGAAATTGGTATGAGAAGTGTGAGAGCTTAGACTTTGGCAGAATTTTCATAAATAGAACTTGATGTTTTATTTTGGTCAGAAAACTAAGTTTTTGGTAGTTTGAAAGCTATTGCTATATTGTACATAGTCCCAAAGGAGATGACATAGTGGTTGAAGCATGGGAGTGACAATTCGAAGATCCCAACTTCGAATCCCAGCTATAACTTTTGATCTGAGTTCATTTGCTGTGACATTGATGAGCAGGATTACTTTCGCAATCTTGTGCTAGTGGATTTGACAAGTTGCTCAGTTGAATGGTTGAGGAGCATGCTAGTTGGTCCAGACATCATCAATTAAGAAAAATCTCTCTGTTGTACGTGAAAAGCAATCACTTGTTGAGTTTATATGCTACTGCTAGCATCAAACAAACCGTTGTAGAATTATGTTAGTTGAACGTTTTGAATAGGGTGAATACAATCTTCTCCTTTGGTCCTACTATCAAATTAATTGTGAAGATTCTGAACTCCTAGTCGTTGACTTGTGATGCTCTTGGAAATGCTTTCTTCCATCGTGAACAGATGTGTGGACACGAGACGACCAACTACTCAAAATCCATACGAACGCCTCGAGACCTGAATCAAAAGTCCTACTAACCCAAAAATGATATTCCGATGCTAACAAAATTCCCAAATGACCTCGATATCACCAAATGTTGACCGAAGTCAACCCTACAAACTTCCCAACCTCCCAAAATGAAAAACACGCATAATACTCAACCAACCACCTCATGAACCGTGCCACCCACACCTGCAGACTACAAATACCATAAAGCAACTATGGGGAGGGGTAAAATTGTCAAAATGCACAAAATCAAAAAATCTCTATGGAGGTTGTTACATAAAAGTTAGTTCCAGAGGTGGGAATTGCCCAATACCGTAGATATAAAGAGACCTTTTTTTCCTCATCCCATCAATGTGGGATTCAACACCCCTCACCCTGCATGCCCAAGATGTCCAATATGTCCAAGATTGGACATATGGAGTGTGGACAATTTAAGATGAGGGCGCAACATCGAATGAGTAATATTGGGATGAGCCTAGCTCTGATGTCATGATAAAGAAATGAATTTTGGGCCTAATTCAACCCAAAAAACTAGATCAAGAGGTGATTATTTCCTGAGACCATATAAAGAGACCAATTATGTGGGACTCAACAATGAATGAATACCCTCTCTTCGTCGGGCTCACCCAAATAATTAGCAAATCACGACCAACAAGATCCACTCGAAGGATTGCAGGGGAAGGACATAACTTTCGTAAATTGGCAGTGTGTGTCTTTTTTTGTTGTTGATACAGTGACATGGTGACTCGAACTGACAATTGTAAAGTGGGAGGTGGAGGGTGCTTTCAACATGAGCTACCCTCTTTTCTCATTGGCACTTTGTTTCATGCCACCACTCGGATCAAGAACAATACAACCTGTCATATGGCCACAGGCTTAAAGAGACAAGATTGCCTAAGTAGCAAGATACATGGTAGGTATACTGAAAATTTCAAACATGACCTGGGTCATGTTCTCTCTTTTAGTCTTGGGATTCAGTAAGTATAGGGAGCACCCAAGGGTTTGACCTAGTAGTCAATGAAGTTGGAAAACCATGAGGTCAGGTTCAAATATCAGTGGAGGTAGCGATTTCTCCAGTTGCATAAGCCTTAGTGGGTATAGTTACTCGGTACTTGTGCTAGTAGGAGGTAGCAGGTACACAATGGAAGAAGAGTTGAGGAATCAGACACCACCATCATAAAAAAAAATAAAGGGTTGTATAGGGTGAATCTGATTCATTAGAATTCCAATGAATTTGTACCCAAGGATGTGGCCTGGACACTACGGTTATTAAAATAAAAATTCCAAAGAATTATATATCTCCAAAATAACAGACAGGAATACCGCAAATGAGGCCATTGCGACACCCATCAAAGGAGTATCCCCCCACCCCCCCACCCCCCACCCCACCCCACCCCCCACCCAAAACCACCCCAAAGAGTCCAGTGTAGCACGTTGCCGCCCAGGGGTTGTACGGTCTGCAATACCAGGAAACAAGTGGTTCCACCATTGAGGATGATGTTACGATAAAGGTCCTTTCTGATATCAACATCACACTTCATGATGGAACAGTGAGTTGTTTCACGGATTCCAGTAGCTTCCATTCCAACCTAGTGATGACGGGAACAAGACTTCTGGGCATCTCAACCTCTCTGCTCCAATTGTAATCCCCTCGTTAGTGGTTACCTGGCAACTTATGGCTTTTCTCAACAAAGATGTGCTAGTTTTTTTTTTTTTCACATCACGAACAATTTCTTGCTCAGCGCTAGTGGTGAATAAATACCGTCTCTTCATTAGGATATTGATCAAATAATCTGCAAGATCAAAGCTAGCAAGATCCAATCAAGTGATTGGATCGGAAGGGCATACATAAATTGGCTCTGTATTCTATACCATCATCGATACCTGTTGACCGGTCACTGACATAAAGAGACAAGACTGCCTGAACAGCAAGTATATGGTAGGCACATCGAAAGTTTCAAACATGATTTGGGTGATTTTCTTTCTATTAGGCATTAGCCTTGGGGTTCAGAGGTGCTTCACTAAGTAGCACAGGGACTAGGGTGTTCTTCAGGAGCAACAGGTGCTGCATCTGCAATCTATTTTGCAGCATCTGATTGTTGTTGCTTCACTTCACTACTTGGGGACTCTACGTCTATACCTAGTTGTAGTGCGGGAGTCTTTTAAAAAATAGTCTTTCTGCACCCTCCACACTAGGTGACTTGACTTTCCATTTTCCTCCCCCTTAGATTCATGGTCATTTAAAATCTTTCCTAAATTACTACTGTTACTTTTCCACATTTTGTACTCCTCACAGTTCTGCATCCAATTCTAGTACATTATTGTTACTTCTCTAGATCTACTGCTCTCCCAACTTCAAATTAGGTCCTTTTTATGGGTTAGGGGTAGTAAAGCATAATTAGTCCTATGATACAGGAAGGAAGTTAAATGGTTCTAACTGATTCCTGTAGTGATTGACACACACTTTCCAGCTCTCGTCCTTGCCCTCCTCAGTATTATTATTATTATTGTTCTTCTTCTTCTTCTTCTACTACATTGTTTTTTTCCCTCCAAGTAAAAGTTATGGTGGTTACTGAAAGAGGGTCAATGCAGAAACTACTGATTGGACATATTTGCATCTCAACATTCTCTTTTAAGTTTACTTGTGTATTTTTTAAGGATGAAAATTGTGCGCACCATTGAAAACTTATTTGTATCAACTGGCACATTTAAATGCCTGTTCCTTACCAAAATCAAGAAAGTGTAATTGAGTTATTGAAATTATTTTATACTTATATGATGTGTTCAGGACTTTTATTATGACCTTTTAGGGATTGTGACTGTTAGATAGTCAAGCTGAGCCCGCGGGATGGATTTTGAGCTTTAATGTGGCTTTTGGTGCCATTGTGGTTTTCATTGACAGATTTTTCTTCTTGCCTTTTCCGGATTATGATTCCGGAGGTTAGAAAAGGTATCTTACTTGTAAACTTCCTAAGCTGCTTAATTGATGTTCATCTTTGCAGGATAATTCTGAAGAAGCTCACTCTTCAAAGGGTTCCAGAGGGCCTCTATCTGAAGGAGAACCGAGGAGTTCACAAAAGAGATTATGTTCTTGCGTTACTTCAGGCTGTGGATGTGATAGTAAATGCACCCAGAATCTTTCTCCTTCCCTATTGACAGGATTGAATACTTCGAGAGAACAGGATTTGGTAACTCCAAATTCTGGTGGTGAGAGGAGATGCAATCTTCAGTATTCTGATACCTCTGATTTGAGAAAACCGACTCTGGAAGAATCAGACACATTAAAAGACCTCTCTGTAAATGCAGTAAGAAAAAGTAAATTGTCTTCCAGTCTGATTACTTTTCAGCGAAGACCCAAGCGGGACAAGGATGCACGTCGGGCAGATGCCAAGTGCAAGCTTGAAGTTGAAGATGCTGCTTGCTCATCAGTTGTAAATACTGCATGTCTTGTTGCTCCTCATGGCTCTGAAAAATCAGTTCCTAAGAGTTGCTCGATGGATCTTTCTGCAGATCTTAAGCATCCAGAGGTTAATCCTTATCCTAGGACAAGTCACTTCATTGCTAGACTATTTGGATAAGAAACAAAACAACTGTATGCAAAAAGAAAATATTTTGCTTTTATTTTGCTCAACTAAAGTATAGTTTCAGAAGGATTATGTCAAGTTACATGCTTTCCTAAAACTGCAGATACTAGTCTAGGTTCTGTAATTTGAGAGACAATTTCACTTTGCATGAGATTTTTTTTTCTGCATCCCACTTAAATTGGATACTTGGGGTTTTCTCCTTTGACATGTTAAGCTTTGTGAAGGCATTGATCTCGTTTCATCTTTGCTGTCCTACTAAAGACCTGATGAAGACTGACATGCAAATTATTTCTCTAGAAAATCATGTAATTTCAATGTTAACCAAGTCTTTTATTTTATTATAGACAACCAACGGAGATGACCATTATCAATGTGATTGTGCTGGATCACCTTCACAGATGAAGATGTAAGCTTAACTATCTTCTACTCCTGCTTTACAGTGAAATGAGGAGACAGGTTTAATAAAAGATTCTTGTCTGGAAATGTAACCTTTTTTGGAGATATTCAATTTTATTTCCTGGATTTTGGTTGTACAGATTGTTAGATGTTAATGAACAGCCTGTCTCAGTGAAAGAAGCTCCACCAATTGGCAAAGTAGCTGTTCCAAATTCTGGAGTAGGTTTCTCTGGTTTTGACGACAGTGTTGCTTTAGATGCTTTAAAGTACTCGCCTTTTCATAGCCCCCAGGACCCTTCTTTTGATGCTTTATCCGACACTGAAGTGCCAATATCGTCTCCCTTAGAGTTTACAAGCAACAGAGGTCCCCAAGCTTTAGATCTATCTATACCTTGTGGTATGTATTTTTATTTGGTTTTATCCTCCTAGATTTAGGATATATGTTTTTGTAGGACCTCGTGTTCATGTATTCTATGTGTCTCAGTATGCTTCTGTTTTATATTACCATGTTCAGATAGTGATGACAAAATGGACTGCAATAGGTCAGAACAAGCATCTGATGAACACCTGATTCCACCTGTGCTGGAAGTTCAGCAGAGCCCTACTTGCTCCTTGAATGGAAATGATTCTTCGGCTTTACATAGGGTGCCTTCTGACAAAAGTTTGGAATTACTTGACAAGAAGCCCGAGAAGATAACTCCAATTCATGCAGAGGTGCCTGAAGCTGGTTGCGTATCTGGAAAAGCAATGGCTGATAGTAGTGAG
Source organism: Capsicum rhomboideum (assembly GCA_031232105.1). Classification (NCBI taxonomy): domain Eukaryota; kingdom Viridiplantae; phylum Streptophyta; class Magnoliopsida; order Solanales; family Solanaceae; genus Capsicum; species Capsicum rhomboideum. The sequence continues at coordinate 110,756,097 of CP124715.1, read as the reverse complement.
GGCATTTCTTCGAAAAATGATTTACTGCAGGTTAGTGCAGTAATAAGGAAACTGTTGCTTATCTCAATCTCTACCAGTTTTCCGTGTAGGCTGTGCTATTTTCAATTAAGTGAGTCTTTTAATGTTTGATTGAGATGCATTAAATTGTTTGCTTTCAGCCTTTGTCAGAAGATAGAACCTACAACTTTTTCCCATTAGCAAGCATGCAGGAAAATAAGAGTGCTCATACAAATTCTAAAGAAGGAAAAGTTTCCTCGTTAGAAGACGATAAGCATTTTGCTGTTAATGTAGCGGAATCCTCAGATTTTCTTGGTTTGTCACTGCCAACTGAATCCATGGTCGGTCGTCAAGCTTCAGCTTCGAGATCCTCACAGTTGGCTGATGTATGGAATCAACCAAGGGAATTTATTCAAGGAGCAGTTCCTCAGTTTTCTGTTGATGCATCAATGCTTCACCGACATCAAATGATCCTGGACAACATTCTTAACAGAGCAAGATCTCAAAACGAAAACAAGAGGAGATTTGCAGAAAAATTAGGGTCTCCAACCATGTGGTCAGAAGAGGAGCTAGATTCTCTTTGGATTGGTGTGAGGAGGCATGGAAGAGGCAACTGGGCTGTGATGTTGAGGGATCCAAGGCTGCACTTCGTTTCCTGGAGGACACCAACAGACTTGGCAGAACGGTGGGCGGAGGAACAAACGAAACTTTTACATGGAAAATCCATTTCCCCTGTGAGACAGTTACGTAAAGCTGATCTTTTCTCGCATGATATGGATGGTGTTCAACTTTCACTTGGGCATGCTCATTCCCAGTCAGAGGACTGCATCCGGAGCCAAATACCATTCCATTTTCAAAATACTTCGTCCAAACGACTTCACCTGGCTACAACAAATATAGGGAGCTTAAAGTCTTTCTGTCTCAGGGGAAAACGCAAAAGTGCTAGGTATAATCAATCTGAGAACTCTGCAGGTTCGCGTATTGAATGTGCATTCAGTTCTCAAATTATGAACAGAGTGTCTGAAGTGGGTAATTTACCTCACTGGCTTAAGGAAGTGGTTGCTATCCCACCCAGCCCCCCTGGATTTTCCCCAGATTCTTCATGGATTTTCCATCCGTGGATTGGGCAACCGTTTTCTGAACCTCACAGAGCTCATTGCGAATCAAGGAACAGATTGAGCAACTTGTACACTTCACCAAGATCTGAGCTGAATAATGTTAATGCTGATTGTTCTCATCTCCCAGCAGTGGCTTTGAGAGAGGGGAAGCAACATTGTATGTCAGAAGCAGATAGAAAGGTTGAGCTGATTGTCATCAATAGCGACGCCTCATCAGAGGAAACAATTTCAGATGATTGTAATGTATAAGGCAGTAGCTTAAGTTGGGATTTCATAACAATGGTTAAGCTTGTATAAAAGTTGGTAGCCTAATTATCTCGGCTATTTCTTGAGGGAGAGTTTAGCTGAATCTAATAGTTCTTTCTTTCCAATTATTGCAATCAGTTGATTTGTAAGTTCCTATTTAGCAGTTATTTGCGCTAGTTGTATGTTGTGAACTCACTCTAGTTCCTAATTAGGAATTGAATCAAAAACCAAGCAAATCCAAATGTCGTCATAAACTCGAGGCTGACAAAAGCTTTCTACCCTTGGATGAAAAATTGTTAAATGCCAGAGTACTAAGTAGGTTGCAAAAATATTATTCCCTACCTTTGCATCTCTGGTAATACCAAATATTCCCTACCAGACCCTGAAGTACTTTCTTGAACATGTTGTCAACATGATGTTGAGCTAGGATTCAGGTCCGATGAAATAACAAGTTGGAAGGAGATGAGAGCAAAGGTAACAAAAGGTCTTTGATGTTTATTGTGATTGGGATCTGGCTATTTCTAGGCTAATTTAATCTTTGCTTGTTCCTATGTGGGTAAAAACGGGATAGACTAATTTGATCTGTTATTTTTACCTCATCAATAGTCTTAGTTGAAAACTTTTAAGCAGAGCAACAATCCTCTAAACAATAAAAACTAAAGCTTTTTTTTTCTTTTAAAAATTAACGAGAGGAGACAATTCATTTGTGGGAATGCTGGAAATAATTCTATGGAGTAAATCTGTTGGCATAATTGAGAAAAAGCCCCATTAGTTTCTCTTCAGCTTATATATGCAATAAAATCAAACCAACAGGCACGGTGGCTTATCCTGAACCGGATGCTCTATACTAAGGACTCAATCCTGCTGTGCTTCATAAGCTTCACCCGATAATAATTGAAACGGATGCCCAAGAAGTTATATGAAACAAACTCGATAGTCACCAACTGATTGATTATATTAGCTTAGTGAACAGAATTACAAGCAAGGAAAGAGCAGCACAAAGTTGAAGTAAAAGAGAGTGGAGATGAGAGGAGAATTACAGTAGAAAAGATAGATGAGATAGCAGAAGTCTAAACTCAAAAACAACCCCCCTTTTCTTATGCCTACTGATAGCTACTTATATCAACTTCTGTCTCTTTCATATGCTGTCCCACCTATACTTGTCCTTCACGTTATTTACCCTGCTTCCACACAAACTCAGCAAGTCTTCTAGTTGGTAATTTTACCCTTGTGCCCCGTCTCAGCTGAATAATTTCTTTATCCCCCGTGGCTGCCCTGCTGTCATCTTTGTCATCATCTGGGTTCACAACAATACTTTCCTCCTGCGAAAGAACCTTGCCCTCAAGGTTCGGGAAGGCCTCGACCTCAGGTGCTTCAAAATCCGACAGTTGTAATGGTGTAACCTGCTGAACTGGATCCCCAACACAACGCTTGAGCACAGAAACATGAAAAACAGGATGGATTCGAGCAGTATCAGGTAGACTCAACTTGTAAGCGACCTCGCCAATACGCTTAAGGACTTGAAATGGCCCAAAGTAACGTCTGCCAAGCTTGTGGTGTTGTTGCAAGCGTACAGTATTCTGCCGGTACGGTTTAAGTTTGACAAATACCCAATCCCCTATGTCAAACGCAAGCTCAGAACGGCGCTTGTCTGCCAGTTTCTTCATACGCGTCTGCGCCTTCAGCAAATTGAGCTTCAGATGTGCGAGGAGTTTATCTCTATCCACAAAATATGTTTCCACCAACTCGCTTGGACTGCTCCCCAATATATAACGAGCTATAGTAGGGGGCTCCCTCCCATAAAGAGCCTTGAAAGGAGACATACCAGCTGAGGTTTGGTACGAAGTATTGTACCAATATTCAGCCCAAGGCAACATAGCCACCCATTTATGTGGTGCATCAGCAACATAGCAGCGAAGATATTGTTCGACACACTTATTAAGAGCCTCAGATTGTCCATCGGATTGAGGGTGATAAGCTGTACTCATGGCCAGAGAAGTGCCTTGTAAGCGATTGATTTCTTGCCAGAAGGCATGTAGGAACCTGGGATCTCGATCAGTGACTATGGTTCTGGGAGGACCATGAAGACGAATAACACCTACCACAAATGCTTCAGCAACAGTTTGAGTAGAGAAAGTGGAAGATAAGGGAATGAAGTGACCATACTTGGTCAAACGATCAACGACAGTCATGATAGTGGACTTCCCCTTCGAACTCGGTAAACAAGTGATGAAGTCCATTGCTATATCCTCAAATACTAAATCTGGGATGGGCAAGGGTTGCAATAACCCCGCAGGGTGATGATGTACATCCTTCATCTGCTGGCACGTTTGGCAGGCAGCTACAAAGCTGCGGACATCACGTTTCATCTGCTTCCAATAAAAATTGGAAGCCAATCTGTGATAAGTACGAGCTACCCCAGCATGCCCACCTATAGTAGTGTCATGAAACTCCTGTAGTAAGGGTTGTCGAAGGGCAGAGTCGGAGGGAATGACCAACCTCCCTTTAAATAATAGCAATCCATCCCGGAAGACATAGTCCAGGCAAGTTCCCTGTTGACTCACTAGTTGTTGCTGAATGTCAATCAATTCCGGGTGCGTTTGATTGAGAGACCTAAGTTCTTTCTCAAGCTCATAACTTCGGGCAGTGAAGGCCAGTAAGATAGCCTCGGAGGGCCGTGAAAGGCTGTCAGCAGCTTGATTCAATTTCCCTGGTCGATAGATAATCTGGAAGTCATAGCCCACCAACTTGCAAAGCCACTTTTGTTGTTCAGGTGTTTGGATGGTTTGATTGGTTAAGTTCTTGAGAGATTGTTGATCGGTGTATATAGTAAACTTACGCCCCAATAAGTATTGTCGCCATTTACTCACAGCTTGAGTGATAGCGAACATCTCCCTATGGTAAGTAGAGGCCCCTTGCATGCGCGTGCTCAATTTTTGACTAAAATACGCTACAGGGTGGCCCTTTTGAGCCAAAACAGCCCCTATTCCACGGCCAGAAGCATCAGTTTCTAGTTGGAATTCGTGAGTAAAGTCGGGTAACGCCAGTACTGGAGTGGAACTAAGTCTATCTTTTAAGGTTTGAAAGGCATCATGTGCAGAAGTGTCCCACACAAATGAGTCCTTTTTCAACAGATCTGTGAGAGGGCTGGCTATGGCTGCGTAATGATAGATGAAACGACGATAGTATCCCGCAAGCCCAAGAAAACTCCGTACTTCCTTTACATTACTAGGTGGAGGCCACTGCTGGATTGCTGCAATTTTGCTTGGATCTACGCTTAGTCCCTGCACAGAGATAACATGCCCCAAGTACTCAACTGAAGTCTGCCCGAATAAACATTTCGCTCTCTTGGCCACAAAGTGGTGTTGGCGAAGAAGTGCAAGAACGGATTGTAAATGGTCAAGGTGCTCATTCCAAGTGGAACTATACACTAAGATATCATCAAAAAATACCAACACAAAGCGTCGAAGATAGGGTCTGAAAACCTCATTCATTGTGGCCTGAAACGTGGATGGCGCATTAGACAACCCAAAAGGCATGACCAAAAATTCATAATGCCCGTCATGTGTTCTAAATGCAGTTTTTGTTATATCTTCTGCCCTAACCCGGATTTGATGATATCCAGATAACAAATCAAGCTTTGAAAAATAGACGGCATCATGTAACTCATCGAATAGCTCATCGATAGTTGGGATTGGAAATCTATCCTTCACTGTGATTGCATTAAGAGCCCTGTAGTCAACGCAAAATCGCCACGTGCCATCCTTCTTTCTCACCAATAACACAGGTGAAGAAAATGGACTCGTGCTAGCCCTGATGACCCCATCGTTGAGCATGTCCGCTACTAATTGCTCCATGACTTGTTTCTGGAAATAAGGGTAACGATAGGGCTTGACATTAACTGGTTCGGCCCCTGGATTTAGATGAATCGCGTGATCCTGCAGTCGGGTTGGGGGCAATCCTTGAGGCTTTTGAAAAACATCAGCAAATTCCTCTAGAATGCCAACCAAGGTAGGATCCTGAGGTTCTGTGGGAAATGCATCAGTTTGGACAACCTGCAAGCAATAATACGAAGATACAGCATCTGTGGCAACATATCTACGCAAGCTATGTAATTGAACGGGCTGTGCAACATTCGGGCTCTCCCCTCTCCAACTGATAGTCGTCCCTTGCCAAGAAAATTCAAATAGCCGCTCCGCATAATCTGTCACCACTCTACCCAGAGTGGCGAGCCACAAAGCGCCTAGAACCACATCCGCACCATGCAACGATAACACATAAAGATCAAGGCTAAGACTAAATCCTTGAATCCTGAGTGGAACTTGACGCACGACTCCTTCACATCGTAGGCGCTGCCCACTGCCCACCATAACAGAGAAACTCGGAATAATTTCAACTTTTAGTCGAAGGAACATAGCCACACGCGTTTGAATAAAATTGTGGTCACTACCACCGTCTACCAAAACTTGAACAGGGGAACCATTAACATGGCCAAGGAATCGAAGGGTAGAGGACGAAGTACCTCCTGCCAGGGCGTGATATGAAATAGTTGATTGCGCTTGAACTTCAAGGACCTGTAATTCTTCAGCCAAGATATCGTCGGAGACGAACTGTTCTGGCAAAACAGGTTCATTATCAGGGCCATTAGTGAGAAGAAGCAATTGAGGTGGGGACTTACACTTGTGGCCAGCCGTGTATTTTTCCTCACAGTAATAACACAACCCACGCTCACGTCGACTCTGAATCTCTGCATGTGTGAGCCGTTTAAGAGGTGGTCGGGTCTGTTCTTGTGGTGTCGTTGTGGCTGGAACCAGAGAAGTAGAGGGCCTGTAATTAGGGCTGGGCAATAGAGGAGCCCCTTTGTTAGCAAAGGCTGGTCGGACTGGACCCTTTTCCGCCTGGATTCGACGCTCGTGGATTTGGGCCTTTTCAAGAGCATCTTCAAAGGACCTGGGCTCATGACTCAATACGGAATTTTTAATATCTTCTCTAAGCGCAGAAATAAAGAGTCTCACCATAAGTTTATCGGAGATGTCATCTGTCTCATTGGCGATGGCTTCAAACCTCCCCTGTAGTTCAGACACAGTAGTGATCTGCCGGAGTTTTGCTAATCGACCCTCCGCAGATTCGAGCCCCCTTTGTTTAAAACGAATTCTCACTTTATCGGCAAAATGTGGCCAGTCCACCAATTGTTTGTTCCTAAATAACCATCTGTACCATTCCAAAGCTTCACCATCAAGGTAAAATGATGCCATGGTAAGCTTCTGGTCATCTGCAATCCTGTAGAAATCGAAGTAACGCTCTGCTTGAAATAGCCACGCCTCTGGACTATCTCCACGAAATCGACCAAATTCCACCGATGCTGGCTTGTGTCGGAGAGTGGTGGCCGGCATTTGTTCCTGGCGAGCCAGATCTGTTGTTGGATTGCGATGGTGAGTACCCGAAGGAGCTTTGTTCGCTACCACCTCCATTAACATATCCCGGATCTCAGACAGCTCCCTGGAAAAGGATTCCTTCACCTCTCGAATGGAAACATGAATTGAATCATCAATCAAAGCCTTGAGCTCTATTTGGTTCTCCATTAGAAACCTCTGGATGAAAGCACCAATGAAACAAACTCGATAGTCACCAACTGATTGATTATATTAGCTTAGTGAACAGAATTACAAGCAAGGAAAGAGCAGCACAAAGTTGAAGTAAAAGAGAGTGGAGATGAGAGGAGAATTACAGTAGAAAAGATAGATGAGATAGCAGAAGTCTAAACTCAAAAACAACCCCCCTTTTCTTATGCCTACTGATAGCTACTTATATCAACTTCTGTCTCTTTCATATGCTGTCCCACCTATACTTGTCCTTCACGTTATTTACCCTGCTTCCACACAAACTCAGCAAGTCTTCTAGTTGGTAATTTTACCCTTGTGCCCCGTCTCAGCTGAATAATTTCTTTATCCCCCGTGGCTGCCCTGCTGTCATCTTTGTCATCATCTGGGTTCACAACATTATACACCTATTGAAATCTTCTAACATGCAACACTCTCATCTTGTATGTGACTGCAGGAGGCTCCTCCACCAACTCCCTCATTCAAGACTATTAGACTCATACGGAGAGGTCAATGGCGTAGCTGAGATACTCACAAAGATTGCCTCTACGTCTGAATTTTTGAACCACCACTTGTTGTAAGAACTGCTCTAGCAGCTGATCAACGAGGTAATGCCAAGCACAGACTTACCCCCCTCAATTGTCCCCTACTAATAGCAATTGTATAGTATTAACTTCTACTACTATTATTAGTACTTCTGCTAACGTTCTACTGCAACAGAAGTAGCAGAGAATTATCTTTTCTTCCTCCTCCCTCTGCTATGCGATTGTTTTGTCAGTGGATACAATAACATTTCTTGGAATGTATGCTTCAAAGGTATAATTAGTTTTTCACTGCAAATTTAGTATTCTCCTCCTAGAAAAGAAGGCATTTGGTATGATGTTTAATCACAAAAATTAAGCGTGTGTATTTCTGGTTGGTTAAGGAGATGCTATTTTCAGAAAATTTAAAAACCCTTCTTTGATTGGGGCACAGTGAAGTTCCAATAGCTACAAACCTGATTTTAGCTTGAACGAACGTAACCCCTTTTGTTTAGCTTGATTAAACGCCGGCTAAAGTTTTGACTGGAAAATTAAAAGCTTTAATATTTCCCATAAATGATTTTAAAGTTTTTGGGATGAATGATAAGTGTAATTTTAGGTGCAGAGAAGTAGATAGATGATGAAAGATTGATTTCAATGTTGTTCCCCCTTTTTTTTTCTCTAAAAGAAATAAATGAGATAGCTGCTTTCAAGACAGGATTGATTGTCCATAGTTATAATTTGAAAGAGCTCAGTGTACTCTTATATTAGAAAACCGAGATGAATAGAGGTGCCATGGTAACATAAGTCCATGTACCTTAATGATATAAAGAATATCAAGATTTAAATTTCTGAGGTATTATTTCATGATGTAATTGCACATGTCTTGAGTGATTTAAACCAATATCACTTTCACCGTTTGATTTCGCATCATCATCGCTGCTCTGACTTGAAAATGCACCAAAACTTACATGCTTAGACTTCACGTTGTTTTGTTGCTGATAATTGAATGTGTCTTTGTTTTCAGAGGCGTCGTTTGAGCTGATACTTTCAGAGCGTTTTACCTTGCTTTTGCCTCTTGAGTTTGATCTTGAGCTGATAGTTCGAGAGGATGACTTTAACTTGCTTTTGCGTCTTGATTCTGAGCCCCATTTTCCAGATTTTGTTGTCATTCCTCTAGGTTCAAGCCTGTCTTCTTTCTCATTCTCTGATGATCCTGATGTACTTCCATACCCGTAATCAGAACTTGCTCTATCATCCTCATCACTGTCAAAATCATCTTCATTAATGCTAAATCTTTGATCGTAATGAACATTTTGTTGATCATTCTCACTGCTATGATCCTCATTCCTTTTTGGTAAGGCCTCATTATCTGAACTCTTTGGCTCGTATGCATCTGAATCATCTGTATCTGTACTGTCTTTCTCAGGAGATTCAGGAATTGGTTCATCCACGTCGAGGGTGGTAAGAGCTGCTACGACATCACTGATTAAGGGACGGACTGATGGCTCTTCTTGAAGACACATGGCTGCAACCCCAACTGCTTGGTTCAAACTTCTCTCAGGAAACTTGTTCTTGAGAAGTGGATCCGCCATTTCTCTGAACCTTTTCGGATTCCTGAAAATGGGTTGTGCCTATTCAATCACATGTACACATTATCATAATCAGTCACAATGACACAGAATAAACTAGTGAAAAGACCTATTGAATGAGGATGCTTTCTCACCCAAGCAACTAAGTTTTGCTCCTCTGGGGGCCTTGTAGTATCCACTGCACGACGCCCTGTAATAAGTTCAAGTAAAAGTACTCCAAAACTGTATATGTCTGACTTGAAAGAGAGTTCACCGGATCTTTCATACTCTGGAGCACAGTAACCGTATGTTCCTATTACCCTGGGTGATATATGTGAGGTATTCCCTCCACCTGCAAGCTTGGCAAGGCCATAGTCGGAGAGTCTGGGATTAAAATCTTGATCTAATAAGATATTAGTGGTTCTTAGATCACGATAAATGATTGGCGGGTTGGCCTTTTCATGTAGGTACTCAAGTCCTTGAGCTGCACCTGAGGCTATCTTTATTCTGTTTAGCCAACCTAATGGCTTTTGATCCTCTTTAATGTCTGAATAAAATGCAATCAGTGAAGAAGCAGCATTAACATTTGAGAAAGAAGGAAACTGGTGTAACAACAAAGAAAGTATATATTTATGTACATTACCAATTAGATGATCAGCAAGACAGCCCATTGGCATGTATTCATAGACTAAAATTCTCTGATCTCCATCAGCACAGTATCCAATGAGATTGACCAGATTTTGGTGGTTAAGTAGACTTAGCATTAAGACTTCAACTTGAAACTCCTTGTTTCCTTGTGTTCCTGTCCTGTCTAGTTGCTTTACTGCCACAACCTATTTATTTAGACATACATGATATATCCGATGCTGACAAAAATAGTTAGATTATTAGTTTCATTAGAGTAAAGTTGGTTACCTCTCCACCTTGAAGTGTTCCCTTGAACACTCTTCCAAATCCACCTTCCCCTATTAGGCATTCTTGTCGGAAGTTCTTTGTCGCGCTGGCTAGCTCACGGAATGTGAAAGTTTTAGCGTTCCCATTTACAACAGGAGGATTAGCATGATCAGCGCGCTTGTTATTAGCATTTTCACTTGGAGGTTTGTAGTTGTTGTTATCTGTGAAATTAATGCATAGAAGAAAAAGTAAACATAAGTGGTCTGTGTTAAGAAAAGTACACAACCATCTAAATTCAAATTGTAAGTTTTATAGTGGAGAAAAAGAAGATACCAAAATGTGGTGGGGAGGAAGGAACATTTGCGGGGCGAGCAACCGGGACAGGCTTGTCCTGGGCCGGTGGCTCCTTGGCTTTCTTAGACTGGAAACAGGGGAGGCAACTCATATCATTGATTCATTACACAGAGAAGAGAACAGGGGATCCCAGCCCATTCATATCCTCTTTTGCAAAGAAAATATATCATATATATTTTCCCTTATGTTTCAAGAATGGAGCAGGGGAAAAAGTTTGTATGCATTTGTAGACTTGGTCTTCAGCAAGTTTAACCTTTGAAGGGAAAAGGATGGATAGATAGTAGTGTCATGCATGAAATGGTCACATTGAAAAACAAATTACACCTAAAAATAGTGGCATTGGAAGAGGGTTTTCCAGGAGGTGTTGCAAATTATTGAAGGAAAAAATTTCATTTGGAGCATTGGCTCTCAAGATTTCCATCAAGATTCCTCATCATTAGTGGGAGAGAAAAAAATAAGGGAGATTTGGATGGTTACACCTCTTTTCCCCTCTCTCCCCTTCATTGGGACTTCCAAACACAAATACTTATAATGCACCATCTCTCTTCCTAACTATTATTTCTATCTCTGTCTTTTTTTATAATTCACGTCCTTCCCGTTATATTTTCGGTTCAAATAATTTTTTAGCTCAAATTCTTTTTATCTGAAAAAAGTCATTAAATATATAATAAATTGTGAACCCAATAAGCATAGATGGGTTAGGGGTTCTGTGGCAAGCAACGGGTGCTTTCAAATTATGAATCCATCTTTAATAATCTATCTTATTTTCAAGTTACGAATTTATTTATTAGGAATAATTATTTGTAATTATGTTTAGGTAGCCTACTAATATAAAAAGGAAATCACACATTAGTGTGTTGGAGTTAACTCTTTTTGGCAAGGTAGTGTGCCTCCCTCCTCCAAAAAGTAAAGAGGTTCTAACTTCTAATAATAAGAACTTAAGTAGCAAATATTTGAAATCTTTATATAGTACTATTATTTTAATGCTGAGACGTTCCTAGCACTACACCAATAGTATAATACTCCCCACTAGAGATAAAAGAACGCATGAAAGATGTTTACAGATTTCCTCAAATAATTATTAAAGGGAAAAAAAAGAAGATTTGATTTAGATACTTCTTGACTTGTTGCTATTTCTGTTTTCAATTGCATGAAGGATAAATTCTGTTGAACTTTTACGTGGTTTTAAGAAATTGTTTTGTCCAACTTTCATGAAAAAATGCATCCTCGTTTATTTCCCCTCCACAATTTTTATGCGCAATAACCAAATTGGTACGTGTACGGAAAAAATAATTACATCTCATTTTACACGCGTGCCCCGTTAAAAATATAACATGTATATACAAAAAAATTATTTTAAAATGGTAAAAATCAACATTTATTTAAATATAAAAAATAAATTTTATTACATTAACACAATAACTAAACCTTCAATAGGAAAAATACGAGCATACAACACACTATCATTTATCATCAATATCTTAAACTTGAGTTTAAATTTATATTAGGGAGAATTAACTTGACAAATACTTTAACCAAGATGTTACAATCTGAATTATAACTTAAGCATTTTACCCCTTTTTAAATATGTATTTGTAATAAAGAAAGATGAAAATTAAACCATGATTTCAACCCTTCTGTGAAATTGTAAGTAAGATTTATGAGCATGTTTGGATTGACTTTTGGCTTATTTTTATCATTTTGTATTAAGATCAAGTGCTTATAAACACTTTTTTATTTTATTCAAATACTACAAAAGTGCTTACAAGTTATTTTGGCTTAAAAAGATTTAAAACAAGTCAATCCAAACTGGCTTCCCAAAAAAATTACTGCAAGACTAAAGTTTCAAGTATGTTATTATAAGTAAGAAAAAATTTAAAGCAACGAAATTACAAGGAACCAAAAAAATGTGACATGCAATTAGCTAGTGTAAGTCTTGCTCTTCGTGCAAGGAAATAAACATTAATACATAACAATTCACTAAAATAGCCGTGTGTTCCTCCCTGTAAGCACATTTTGTTACTCTAGTGCAAGTTTCTATCTTTCCGACCAAAAAACAACAGTAAAAACAGAGAAAAGCCATCCTTCTTCAATCGCAATCCATGCGGTCAACAAGTAGTAGATTAGTTGCGCACTAACACCAACATTCACTTCCTGAAAGTTCAATAGTACATAACAGTTAAAACAACACCTAAAAATCAGTGAAGATTAGGCTATTCGCAGGCAAAATACTTTCATTTAAAAGTGAATGCGTTGTTTAAGCAAAAAAGACGAGCTCCATTTCCCTGTGAACAACATCGAGACAGGTTGTCAAAGTTGTTTCTGTAAGTTTCTATGGCCCACATAATTAATTTTGGTTTAATAATTAAATAAGTTAAATCCTAAACTTGTATGGGGAAATTACCTAGTGGGATTAAAATTACTACCCATTATCATCATTTCACGTTGATGGAGCGTGAGAAACAACCGTCCAACTCTCCGTATTATAAAGGGGTCCTCTCTCTGCCAAAGAATAGTCAGTTCCATCAAAACTACTCTGAAATGCAAGGTAAAGAGAGAAAAACAAAACTTACAGTTTTGTCAAAAACAGAACAAAATCAAGTGTTTCCGCAAACTTCGTTCAAGAAGAAAAGCTATGGACAATTCAGATATGTTTCTTGACTGACTTATTGTTATTGAATGGTATGTGAAAATCATTAAATTTTACGATCTTGAAATTATGTAAATTCCTTACATGTGGTATCAGCGCAAGGTTTTAAGAACTAGTGATTTTTCACTAAAATTGATGTTTTCTCCCACTTTATGAACCCTAACTATGTAATTTAGGGATTTACTTTACAATTTCAATTGTGTTTGAATTTCGTAATCGATTTCTGTTCGTGTTAGTTACCTACTGGTTTATATCATGTGATATAGACAATATGGCTGATTCAGATTTATGAAATAATGTTATAGTTCCTAATTGCTAAACATCATTCACTGTTGCACGTAATTTGATGTAGTAATAATGGATTTAAATATTCATGGGTTTTGATACTATTCAATGAATTACAAAATTTATCACGTGAATCCATGTAGAAGTAATTATATACTATATTAGTGATGCCATAATATGCATAGTGTTAGAGATATGTTTAATTAATTACTTTTTGGTTGTTTTGTCCATGAATGGTGATACAGATGAATTTTGCTTTGAGTAATTATTGGTGTAATGTTATCTCATCATTAAAGAGCATGACTAAGCATATTGAATGGTCCTACTGCTGCATTCCCTTCTTAAAAATTTTAGAACCATTTAAATATTATTTTGATTTTTAAAGACAAAGAACAATGAGGAGAATTTTGACAGTAACTAGGAATAGCCAATTTTGTTGAAAATTGTGTAGGTTCAATGGGTTTCAAAATATATGTACCCAATTTTGTACAGTGATTTAATTTAAATAAAAAAGTTACTATTTTAAAATTTTCTTTTATTGAAATTATATATGTAGATTCGTTAATCTCCAAAGTGGTCAAATCTTTATGAAATTAATTCTAAAATAAAGATTAAACTTAAATTCAATTACCCATTAATCTTGATGCTTACAACCGATATAACAAATATGGGTAAATTGAAGTTTTTTGTTATAAAACATTTATGGATCACCCAAAGGTTAATCATTTGTTCTTATAACCATTAAACATTAAGGAGATAATTTAGATGTGTCGTTAGTTTTAGTTATTTATTCAAAGATAATAAATATTATTAACTGATGCATTAAAGATTATCGAATTAAGTTAAATTCACCTTTAAGCATCATTATGTTTAAAACTATATTTTGATGTTTCACCCAAAGGAGGACGTTAATATACATTTAAGTACATAAACCACTTCTGAATCTAATAGTATATTTGAACTCATAACTCAAAGTATTAACAAATGAGCATGTTTTATTTACAACATTTGCTCTTCATTCGCACTCTGCCTCTGTTACGACTTTTAATGGTCTTAACTTTCCAGATTGGTGCGAACAGATCAGATTCCATCTCGGGGTTTTAGATCTTGATGTTGCACTTTACTCTGAGAAGCCAACTGCTATTACTGAAACTAGCAATGCTGAAGAAAGGTCCTATTATAAATACTGGGATTTTACTGCTATTGTATTGCAGGAATGTATTTGGGTTTTTAAGTTCTGGGGTTATATAGAAATTTGGCCCCAGAGTTCCTCTGGCATAATCTAATGCTTCATTGAAATCATTGAAACCTTTGAACAGTGGAGTAGGTTGTTCTTTTATAGCATCTATTACTTTTATCCATGTCTAAAAAATCCCTTGGGTTCGTCCCTAAATTACCACATATCTTGTCTGTAAAATACTGACTCAGAGCGTTTATAACTGCAATAAATAACTATTATCTTGGGGGGTTTTGTTGTATGATATCCATAAATTGTCTATGATGCATTGTTGTTGTTTATCTACTCTTGCCTCTGTTTTCAACCTAAAACTCATGTTTGATTCTAGATAGCATATTAGATTTTGCTTTCCAAATCATAGTGTTTCTATTCTTTTGTTGTCTAGCATAGTCTGTGGTTTAAAGATAGCCCTGATAAAAAATAATTAGTTTTTTTTATATGTATAATTAATATATCTGGCTTTTGTTGGTATACGTTCAAAATGTGCTTGTGTCTAGGTAATGTTTTTAGACAAGATTACTCCATCTCTAGAGTTAGATGAAGAATTAGAAGAAATAACAGAGTTCATTGAACATAGCACTCATACCAAAAAAAGAATTCGGGGTAGATATAGCTATAATAAAAGATTTAAATAAAGGGTTTAAAATGGATATAAATATAAAGGAGGTGTAATATAAAAGATTTAACTATAAGGGTTTAAATCTAAAATATAAAGGATTTATGATTTCGATATAATCAAAAGTTGTGTAGATTAATGTTGTAGTATCCTACTTGGTACTCCCTATCTTGGAACCAACCATTTTATTGAGTAAAATATTTTAACCAGATCATTGTATATCTCTTCTATCTCTTCAATATTTTTTTTTTATCTTATCCTGTTCATCTCTTTTCCCTTAACTTTATGTTCTTAATAACTCCCTTGTTTAACCTCACCCCGAAAACAGACGTTCTTCGACCTTTAGCCATGGCGTCTCTACGTCCTAGGACTTTATAGGTTAATCCATCGGTACTATTAGGAGGTTAAAGATACTTACCTTATACCGATGGTAATAAAAACATATATTCACATAATATATAAACATGCTATATTAAACATATATTATAGGAGAGATATAAAGATCTTGGTAGAAATATATCTACTTACATGGTGTAGATCAACGAGAGGTTTTCCTTTCTGGAGTCCCAGAAAATCTTGCCGCTACTTGAAAATTAAAAATCACAAAATCTTTACAAACTCACAACTACTCTGATATATATATATTTGGAGTGAAAAATAAAAAAATGAAAACTAATCTTCTTTATGTTGCTCTTTTTTTCCGCTCTCCTTCAATCGTTCCAAATTATAGTATTTATAGCCTTCTGCGAATTTCAAATTCGGACTTCAAAGATGTAGAAAAATTTCTTTTAGACTGTCGGGTACTCATTGAGCCCCATCGTCACATGATTTTATTGAATTTTTTTTTCATTTTATCCTTCTTTGTCGGCTGCTTTATTTTTATTTCATCATTGCTTACGTTTGCATTTTTATCTTCTTCTAGAACGTCATTGCTTATGTTTGTATTTTTGTCTTCTTCTATCTCATCAAGTGTCTAAGTTGTGTAATGCTACTAAATCAAAACTCATCCCTGAGTCATTATCTTCATTCGAGTCTTGTGCGTCTTGTAATGCTGGGTCGTATCTATAGTTTCTTGAACTTTCTGAATTTGTGTTTAGAACCTCTGATTCATATTCTGGTTTTGGGTTTACTGTGATTATTTTTTTTGTCTCTTCCTGAAGCAATTTCCTGAGTGTATTTCCTATCATTTTTCTATTATTTTTTTGTCCTCTTTCTTTTTCTTTAAAGAAAATCCTTTTATTATTATCCCTTTTTGTATAGGTCTCTTCTATCGGGAAGGACCTTCATTTTTGAAATTTGCTGGGAGTTGTCTAACACTTTTGGGCAAATTGTCGACCATAAACGGATTTGATATGTCTTTACCAGCTACTGTTTGAGCTGGACTAGCTATATCTACATCCAATGTAGTGAATTTATTTGCATTCATTGGGGAATGCACACCCTTCTTATCTATTTTTGATAGAGATGAAGAACTCTCTCGGTTTGTCTGGGATGTTGTATTAAATGGTTGTGTCTGACTTAACTCTAAATGAAGGATTTTAATTCTATCTTGTAATATTCTCGTTTGTCTAGTCAAGTTCTCTCTTTCTTGTGCAAGCTTTTCATTTTTGGTTTGTCCTTCTGAAAGCTTCTGTCATGGTTGAACAATGGTCACAAAAAATAATTTTGTCTGTGCTTTTACTGGTATTGTATTGCGGGAATGTATTTGAATTTTTAAGTTCTGGGGTTATATAGAAATTTGGCCGCAGAGTTCCTCTAGCATAATCTAATGCTTCATTGAAATCATTGAAACCTTTGAATAGTGGAGTAGGCTGTTCTTTTATAGCATCTATTACTTTTATCCATGTCTGGAAAACCGCTCGGGTTCGATCCCCTAATTATCACATATCTTGTCTGTAAAATACTGATTCAGAGCGTTTATAACTGCAATAAAATAACTATTATCTCGGGGGGTTTTGTTGTATGATATCCATAAATTGTCTATGATGCATTTTTGTTGTTTATCTACTCTTGCCTCTGCTTTCAACCTAAAACTCATGTTTGATTCTAGATAGCATATTAGATTTTGCTTTCCAAACCATAGTGTTTCGATTCTTTTGTTGTCTAGCATAATCTGTGGTTTAAATTGAGTATTACTCATTAAAGTCTGTAAATACAAGTCTTTGGGATGCATGTCTTGGGATAGTGAGGCTTCAGCCTTTCTTTTTCCTGCACTCATTCTGAAAATAAATATGGGTTAGTTTTTAATAAGTCTACTAAGCTGATCGGCTAAACTATTTTTTTCCCTTTATATGTTCTAAGCTGATAGTATACATTGATGTTGCACCTACAAAATTTAACCATCTCTTTTACTGATATTCTTTTCGTTTGCTTTTGGTGAAATTTTACTATTGCTTCACAGTCTGTTCTTACTAATATTTCTTGTTTATTTAAAATGTATAGTCTAAAACTATTTAACCCATAGATTACTGCTAATATCTTTGCATCTACACTTCTCATATTTCCTTTTTCTCTGTATTGACCACTTTGATAAGCACATATTCTTTCATCCTTTTTATCGCTATACTTATTATTTTGTGCTTTTAATACTGCTCCCAATCCTTCAAAACATCCATCTGTTTCTACTATTAGATAATCTGTTTCTAGAGGCATGGCTAAATTTGAGATATTTTTTACCATATCTTTAAGTTTTTGTACTAATTTTATATCTTCTGTATTAAAAGGTTTTTGTCCTGTCGCGGCTGTCTTTGAGTATAAGGGTCCAACTATCTTTCCTAATCTTTAATAAAGTGTCTTTCATAGTTGAGAATACCTAGAAACTTTTGTAATTCTTTTGTTTTATCAAGTTTATCCGACATCTCTAGGATCTTTTAGCAATGTGGGGTTGTAGTTTATTTCTTCCTTCCCCAATTACTACTCCGAGGTAATTAATATAATTTTTACATAAGTCTATTTTCTTCCTGCTAATTATTATTCCATTATCTATAAATAGTTTGAAAACTATCTGTAAATGTTCTTTCATATTATTACTAAAACCTAAAATATCGTCTACATAAAACAAAGTTTTTCATATTTTCTAAAGATGTTATCCATTTTTCTTTGAAAGATTGGTGGGGCAGTCTTTAATCCAAATAGTATTACTAGCCATTCGAAATATCTTTCTGGGCAAGTAAACACTGTCCATTCTATACTATCTTCATGCATTCTTATTTGTCAATAACCTAATTTACAGTCAAATTTGCTAAATATTTTTTTCCTGGATTCTATTTATTAATTCTATTTTGTTTGGTAATTTATATCCATCCATTAATATGTTATCGTTAAGTCTTTTATAATTTATTACCATTCTTGCTTTTCCTCTTACTATTTCGCTATGGTTTCTCACCATAAATTCTGCTGATCTCTGTTTTGACTTAGACTTCTTATTACTCCTAATTCCAATAATTCTTTTATTTGTATTTTAAAATCTTTTAAATCTTGATTTGTTGATTCAATGGATGCAATTTTTATAGTATATTCATGATTAATAATTTCTAATTTACAAGTTATTTGATTGGATCCCCAATGTTCTAACAGCTTTTCTTCTATTATTTCTAATTCATCTAAGGTTTGTATTATTCTTTGTAAGTCTTGCTGGTCTTTGATTATTTCGATTTGTTGTTTTTCCTTTTTGAAACTATAACTTTCAGTATTTTTTTCTATTAAAGTATAATTTTTTCCTATTTCATCATAAACCAGCAACTCTTCTAGTTCTTTTATTTCTTGATTTTCTGAAATTAGCATTTCTCTTGTTTTTTCTTCTTTAAGGTTGCAAGTACATTTATCACCTTTGCAACATTGTGAGGGCTTTATATCTGGTTTTTCTTTAATATATCTAGCTTTTGTTGGTCTACGTTCAAAATGTGCTTGTGTCTGGGTAATGTTTTTAGACAGGATTACTCCATCTCTAGAGAGTGTTAGGGTTTTTGCCCTGATTTTCTTATCATATTTGGGTTTTACTTTTCTTTGGAGTAAAGTCAAAGTATTACCATAATTACTTTTACTTTTCGTAAAAGGAAAATATAATTCTCTTTCATATTTGGCTTATCTCTTTCTTGAAGGAAAGATTTTGTACCTCTATAAATTGAGGATCCTTCTTCTTACTCCAGAACACAATAATATCCACAATGTAGTCGTACAGAGAGCTTTGTTTAGGGGGAGATTTCTCCCATAGGTTTCATGTTTTTAATAATATTAATTTTTAATATGTAGGCCAATTGTACAAATCATATTCAATAATATGTTTTTATTATATTTTTGTGTCATCTGATTTATCGCCGACATGGTTTGCAAACTATTAGCTTCTGCATAACGCGCCCAATAGATTTTGAACCCAACAGAGAGGAGGCAACTTCCATTATTTTTTAACAAGAAATCCAGTCCAAACACAAAGTCTACTCTTATTTTTAGATCTCTTACCCATATCTGATCTAACTTGTAAGTGGGTTTGTAAAATTTCATGCAAGTATTAGTGAAACTTATGACCGCCTTTTTTACATAATGTTTATGTGTTATAAGTGTCATCCATTTGAATGGACATTTGTGGTTTCTGCAATTCTTTTATTAGATGTGCTGGTAAAATTTTCTTATTTATTATACTTTGGGTACATCCTGAGTCTATTAAGACTAATATTTCTATTTCATAATCTTGTATCTTTATTCTGGCTAGTACTTTTATAGTACTTATTTTTTTTTGTCTTCATTACATAGTAAACCCTCATAAGAAATATTCATTAACTCTTTTTTTTTCTTCTATAAACTTTTCTTTTTCTATTTTTTCTATTCTTTTTTTCAAATTATTTATCTTTGCTTCTAATAGTCCTATCTTCTCGTCTATACTGCTATCTATCTTATATCTTGGAAACTCTGTATTGATTTGTTCTATAGCATGATTTCCTAGAGTTTTTTCTATACATAGAATGCATCCTTCAGCATAGCATAATGTACATTTTACTCTTCTACTTTTGCTTGGATACCAATTGCATATGAAGCATTGGTTATTGTCTAAGCCTTTGTTTCTTTCCAACTTATGAACGCATTCTTCTACGATATTAAATAAAGAATGATTATTTAATTAATGATTATTTAATTCTGTAAAGTTTAAGCTCAGATTTTCTAGTCCAATCTCGTTTATTAAATTTTCTTCCTCAGAATACAATGAGTCTTTTTCTTGTTGTTCTTTTGCTTCTATGCTCATGATAGAGTATATACTTTCGTTATCTGACATGTATTCGTCTATATTTATTAAAGTTTCTTGAAAATCTTCTATTAGTTGAGAATTTCTAGTCCTACTGTTATTTCTTTTGGGACAAGTATTCTCTAAATGTTCATCTTTTCTTTATATCATTATTTTGTCTATTTGGGAATGATTTTTTTATATTTCTTGTATTTTCTTCCCTTTTGATAATCATCATCATAACTTGGATAGTATATATACCTTTATAGAAATTTGTATCACTTTGTTTTAGCTTTTTTGTATTTGTATGTTGGTGTATTTTTCTTGTAAGATTTTCATTATATGTTGTATGTCCTATTGACCATTTTACATTTAGATTTTGTATTACACCTTCTCACTTACTCCATCTTTCTTCTACTTACCTTCCTACGACCCGTGGTAACTTATTGAATTTTTTTCTAAGTTTTGATCAAACACATTCCCACTGATAATCATTTAAAAATGGTTTTATATGATACCAACTACTAATACTTAGTTTTTCTAATTTTGTCAGATAATTTCTTTGTAACACTAATAATCCACTATTTAGATCTTCTCCAATTATTAGATTGTGTATTTTATTTGTGAAATTGTATGGGTTTGGTCCCATAGCTATTAGCATCTGAAATTCTTGTGAAAATTTTGACTTATAAGCTTCCCATAATCCTTTAGTCGATTCTCCTAAAAAGGTTTTCATGTACCTATAAATAGTCTCTGCGCCTGTTTTCTGATATGTTTTAATATAGTCTGCTACTACTATACCTTTCCATACATCGATTACTGCATTCCATGATTGTGGATCATGTGCTGCTAGATTTAATATTTTACCCTTACTTCCTCCTTCTTGGAGTCTAATGGGTTCTTCTATGGGCATTCTTTTTCCTATTGGTTTTACGCTTTCTATTTGTATTTCTGAATTTATTCTAAACACTCTGTGTCTTGGTACATTTCCTATATTCGTATCTACTGTGTGCATTGGTGTCATTTTTTGGAAGGGGCTTGAACTAGTTAATGTAGATTCCATAAATTCTTTAATATCTGAGTTGTATCTTTTTCTTGAGTGCTTATTGTTGTTTCCTTATCACTATCTTCTAAAGATCAAATTCTTCTATATTCGTAATTATCTGTTCTTAACTCACATTTTGTAAAATGTTCTTTTACTTGGGTTATTTCTAAACTTCCTTTCTTACATCCTTTACATCTAAATATTTTCTTTTTGTTTTTCTCATACATGGTTTCTGCTTTTATTATAGCTATATCTACCTCGAATTCTTCTTCTGGTATGACTTCTATGTTCATGAACTCTGTTGTTTCTTCTAATTCTTCATCTAACTCTTTTTGGTTTGTACAATTATAGTCAGTAAATCTAATGGATGTTTGTCCCTTGCTATTTGTATACATTAAGTGGTCACTTGGTCTAACTGTATCCTTTTTGTTAAAATTTTCTAAGTTTCATTCTAATCCTGTATATACTTCTGGGTCTATTTTTAAAGGTTTCATTAGTTGTATGCCTTTATTTCTCATTAATCCTACTACATCTTCTACCTTGAGTTTGAACTTTCAACTACTATTTTTTGTGATTTTTCCAATAAAACCTACACATATTAACTAATTATTTTCATTATTCATTTCTTCATATCCTTTAGTCTGAATTCCTATTTTTATGTATTTTTCAAATTCTAAGGAACTTATCATAAAATCTGGACTACAATAAAAAATTCCTCCATTATTGGACATATCTACTTCTGTTAATCCTATAATGGATCTCTTTGGATCTGCCCATCTATCATCATAGATAGTAATTAAAACTTTAGTTCCTAAATTTTTTTTTAGTTAGTCCTTTTAAACCTGACTATTAATCCCATGTGCATTAGATTCATATTTGTTCGTCTTATCTCTTTTAAAGAATTTTGACTTATTAAATTTAGATTATCACTATTATTACCTGTAACACACATTTGTTCTTCACTATAATGTTTATATAATTGAGTTTTACTCGAGAAAGTTCCCGCGCTATATAGTATCTTAGGATTCAATAACTTTAATTTATTTTGTTGGAATATTTGTATATCTTTATCTAGGTCTATTACCTCATCTAACTATTGGCTAGAGTTTAGTCTGGATTTATTCATTATTTTGGTTATAATATTATTTCCTAGTCTGTTTTTGGAGAAACTTGTTCTTGGTCTGTCTTCTTCTGCTCTTCTCCTACTTGGAAGAAGGTCCATGGTTTTGTTTTTTGATAATTTTTAATTTTTCTTTATGAAGGGTGATTTCTACTCTTTTTAATTGTTCTATTAATTCATCTATAATGTTATCTTGGGGTGGATATAACTTTTCTATAACAAGTCTTTCTAGATTTTTGTTTATTTCTAGTACTAAGAGTATTATGGTATTATTTTGTTTTATTATTACCTGATCTGCCCTCCCTTGGGGTTGGTAACCTGACAAACCCTCTGAATTAGCTTGTATTACTTCTCCTTTCTTTAAAAACTTTTAGTACAAAGGTTCATTTATGAAAGAGTTATGTCTCTATTCTGTTCTATTGTTTGTTTTAAGTCTTATATTTTCTTTTGAAATTTCTTTAATTTTTTTGTTAATTCTTCAGCTAAAACACTTTTATTTTAGTCAATTTTGTTAATTGATAAGAGTATTTTCTTTTCTATTTCTTATTGTTGTGTTTTTAAGAAATCAAAATTTTGTTCTACTTTTTCTACAATTTTTGTTTGTTTATTTTGCTGGTCATCTAGAGTTTCTAAAATTTATATTACACTATTATTATTATTCTTTTGAATACTTTCTCCTAAATTTATTATTAAATCTGTTATAGTATTTAGTTGTTGGTCCTCGCTATATAAAATGTGTTCTCCGTTTGTGAAATTACACCTAATCAGTGAATTATCTTTTAGTCTTCTATATTTTTTCTCGGATTGTATTTTTAGGTCTAAATAGTCGATGTCCTTTAGACAAGCTATTTTGTATTATTCTAGAATGGTATGTACACTTTTTCCTTTTTTATTGTTTGTTCAATTATAAATATTTGATTGTCTAATCCTTGCAACTCCCAACTAATGGATAGCAGCACTCAGTTAGTAAGTAAATCTCTTACTCCTGTAAGAATTCTTTGATTTTACAATAACTCTTATGTTGCTGTTTTTAATCTTAGTATTTTTTTTCGGCTTCTCTTAAGTCTTTTAAAAGCCTTTTGTTCCTTTTTACATACCAGTATCTAATAATAATTTGTCTAGTGAAAGGGCGATTTTTCATGTCATCCTAAAGGGATATTTTTAATCTTTTTAAACAGACTACTAAGATGATTGTTTTGTATATTAATTTCTTATGCACAGTTTTGTATTTTCCAGAGTATAAAATTCTTTATTTGAATTTCTTAAGGTATTTGTAATTTTAATTATACTTCGTATTTCGTTTCTAGCCTTTTTGATCATTCTTCTAAAGCTTTTTTGAATAATATTAATTTTTTTTTTATAGCTGTTTGTCTAAATCTAATTATGTTATAGAGATGTTAAGTATATCTAGAGATTCTTTGTTGCCTCATAGATTAGGTCCTATAAATCTTGCGGCTCTGATACCAATATAAAAATAAAAATAGACTGATTAATTCTTATATATATATAAGAAAAGGGCTGATTAACTCATGACCATTAGATCAAATTGGAAGGCCAAGATTAAATATAAGAAAGCACAATCTAGGTGATGTCTACGTGACACACACGGATTGACTAACTTTTGGGACTGGAATTGCCATATATTATTGCACAAATTTCAAATTTTAATTATAACTAATCCTTATCAAAATTAGCTACAAGTAATCAATTTAAAAATAATTACTTTACAAAATTAAGCTTATTTGTAAAATTAGTCATAGTTAAAATAAGATGATTTAATAATTAGTTAATTAATTAAGCTTCTTGATTTGAATAATTATGAAAGATAATTATTTTCAAAAAATAAAAATTTTAAATAGCTAAAATCGATTAAATAATTTTAAAAAAAGTAGTAAAACATGTACTACGTTATATATATATATATATATGTTAATATTAAAAATTTATAAGAATAGTATTTATAGAATATTTTGCTAAATGAGATTGTAAATTACTAAAATATTTTAACAGTAATTTAAAAATGTTCATTTTCACATTATTCAAATATAGAAGCTTAAAATATGGAGAGCCAAAATCGGATATCAACACCCTGTTTTCTCTGTTTTGACCCTCACTTTTGGCTTGTTTTATTTGACGTATTGAGTATGAAGCATTGCATGAATATAGAAATCACGTAATATGGTAAAAGCTGGTTATATTATTAATGGGAGAAGGAAAAACTAGCCTCCATGTGCGAAACGTAAGGGGAAATAAAAGTGCAATGTCTAGTACATACCCTAAACGGAGGCCACCCAAATTATAAATCATATAAAAAGGGAAGGGGGGGGGGGGAGGGGGGAGGGAAGGAACCTAACTTGGTACCCTGTCGGTCGCGAGCTGCTAGGGCTGGGTCGTCTCCTTCCATATCACTCAGGAATGGAACTCCCTCAAATTCTCCAGCTCAAACTAGGGAAGCTCCTAGTTGGGAGCCACACACCCGCACATGACCTTCATGATCTTCCACATTCGGGAGAGCAAGTGATCCCTGGAGCGCCTCTTCTTTCTCTCCTCATCAAGCTCTCTGCGGAGCACTAAAATGTCCTGGGCAGTGGAAGAAGCTGTGGAACTGGAGGGGGCCTGCTCCATGGACCTCCTAACCGTGGCCAAATCTACCTCCATCTGGCTGCTAGGGATCAGGGGTTGAGTCTAGGAGGGATGGGCATCATCATAGTCCTCGTCAGTATCAATGACCTCCGCCGCCTCCCTGCTACTCTCGGCCTCACCTGCCTTCTTCTTCTCCCTCTTCTTAGACGTGAGCACTTTCACCAAGAGAGGGTGAAAGGGAATGTCCATCTCCACCTCCATATCATTAGGCTCCTTGGGTACCCCAGCCCTCTTGTATAGTTCCAAAACCAAATCGGGGGGTAAGGGGCTCTTTTTACTGATCCGATAAAATTCCATCCACTCTATCATGATCTAGCCCCCCACATTTAACTTGATGTACCGAATAACACATGCCACAACTAGAGCCTGAGAAAAGGCCACATCAGAAGTGTTACCCGACTGATGAAACCTCTGGGACACCAGGTTCGTACTAGTAATACCCTTGGTGGAAGGCCAGTAGGCTTGCTCCCTGAACTCCTTCGGAACTAGAGTGTTCCTTAACCATATCATGTTCAAATATCGGGCCTTGGAAAAATACTTGACATTGGAGATGTGGGGCACCCCAAGCATTATTGATAGTGTGAATATCGATCGGGACATCCACTCCCCAGATGCGGATGATGGGGTTTGGGGAATACCAAAGCATAGTAGGGAGTATAGCATAAAACTCCCTGACCCAGCCCGAGATCCTGTTAGGGGGACCTCTCACCAGTGGGGCCCAACCAAATTCCTGAAGCCTAGTATAGAATTTTGGCTCTTTCTCTTCTACCCCTCTCATGTCAAAGCCCCGCTCATAGCAAAGCCCGATCCATTTGAAGTCGTGTTGTCATTCCCAACTAGTTTCATTGGGAAATCTTTCATAGGTGGGGGAATTCTCTTGGTTTTCTGCCATTAGAGATGATTAACCTGCAAATTTTGGTAAGAAAACTGCTTAGAAATCATAAAGCGTCAAGAAAAGAACCGAATTAGAAAAGTTAAAATTCATCTTTTTAGCTGGGAGGCTACTGCCTGCAGCCTCCCACTTTAGCGACAGGCATGTCGCTATAGCGATGTCGCTTTAGCTGGACTTTCTCTGCGATAGCAATGAGGTCGCTATATCTACCTTCATCATCCCTAGCAGCCAAGAGGTGCAACAATGGCACCTCTTGACTCTAAAATTCCCATTTTCAATTTTTGGCTTCAGATTAGTGTTCCAAAAGTACCCTAGAACCATTTTACACAAAAATTCATGCATGATAACTCCTAAATCATGCCCAAATTGTAAATTTAAACCCAAGAAGAACCCTTTTCATTCTTTTCCATTTCGGGCTCATTTAACCCAAGTACTCCTAGTTTCTTACGCTCAGAATGCGATAGAAGCATTGTAAATGTAAGAGAAGTAACCATGCTTAAATTTTTTGACTCAACCAGGCCAAAATCGAAATTTGAAAATCTTAACTCTAAAACAAAGTTTATTCAATGAAATTCGAGACTAAATCATGCAAAATCGCGAGTAATGAAGTAATAGAGAATAGGGAATTGAGTGTTACCTTGTTCCAAAAATGAAGGCGAAACAATCAGTGGAGAGGGGGAGAGGATTTTCGAGTGAAGGAACGAAAAATAGGTAATAAATCCATTCCCTTCCTTTTAAACTATTTTGGGTCACTATAGCAACATGTGTCGCTATAGTGACGTTGCTATAACAATGTCGCTATAATGGTCGTAGCTCGCTATAACGGGGTCCTAGCTCAAACCTCACAAAATTTTTAGGTTTCAAAATTTTAAACACCCTATCCGATGTCTGTAGGTTGACGAGTCCCCGGGTACCTCGGACACTCGGAGAATGAGTTTCTCATTTCGTATCGTGCCAAGTTTGAGCGTGAAAAACGTTTCCAGTTAGATGAGTAATGGAATTTCGATGTAGAATTTTAGTAACCAGGGGTTTTTGGGTGTTCGTACTTCCATTAGTTTTCTTTGTATTTCAATCCCAAGTTTAGGGTCTGGGTATCGAAAACTTGTTACCTACTATATCGCGGAAAGGGTGTTAAGTTCAAATCTAAACTCAAGTCAGTCGTTCTTTGTGATTTGTTGTAACGACCTAATCTGTCGATACTAGAAAACGTCTTGAGATGAGTACAAGGTATGGGGATTATCGAGATTACGACTTTAGTAAACTTGTGTGGGGCCACACAAGTCAAAATTTTAGAAATTAAAAAGTATTGGTCGGACTGACGTCATCCTGCTATAGCGATACCTCCCGCTATAGCGACATGACGCAGACCAGAAACCTCACTTAAGCTGGTTTTAAATATTTTCTCTCTAACGAAAGTGATGATACTGGGTGGGGTGTTGGTAACCTCTGAAACATCTAGAATGGTAACTCGATTTGTTGTTAGAAGAGAGGAATGAGTTAAGTGGCATGTTTAGGGCTCTAGACATTAGGGTAGGTGCTAGTATTGTAGTTTAATCCAATTTGAGCTACAAGCTCGTGTTATCTACTTCTTACTATGGCTTGTTAGTGCATGGTTTTTGGTATGGTCAATTTCAAATACTTATCTTGTTGTATAATTTGACCTACTTTATTGTTGGCCAAATTGTCACGACCCAATTTACCGAATCGAGAGGACACCTATTCTAATCCACCAAATTAATTAATAAACCATCTTTATTAATGAAACCTTTACAAAATAAGTGCGGAAATAGAAACTACCCTAGGATCTAGTCTAAACAGGTACAAGAGCTTCTAAGGTAAAAACAAAACTAGACACAACTTCCACCATGAGTAAGAGGAATCGGAGCTGCTGAAGAATCACTATCCGTAACAATCATGAAACCAACACCGATTCCTGTAAAAGAATATACCCCAAAAAGGGTATATTAAGAGTAGAATTAGTACTAACCACACGTACTAGTAAGCCTCATCGGTCGACCCGTATTGGATTATGCAAACATAACATAAATATTCAGAAGAAAACATGCGTCTTGTTATTCTCATTACCTAACCTCACATCCCTCATTATGAACATCTAATAACCACCTAGTCCTACCTCTTCGATTTACCAAATGGACCAATGACCTTTGGCTAACCTACTGGTAATGGACTCTGAGGTACCGCTCTTACCCTTACGGATCCACTACCCTAAACCACTAAATCTGGTCCTACACCAAGGACTACCACAAATCATAAAGAAACAACTATATCAAAGATTGAACCTAACTAGAGTCAAGACCTTAAGCGAGTCAACCAATCATTTAGGGAAATGACCTATCCAGATAAATAAACCGTCCACAAGACCCCAGGTCATTAAAATGGACTTAACCAATAACTTACAACCATCTCTCACTCTATCCCATGTGTATAGAAATTCCTATTCTCTCTTAAACCCAATTACCATTTCACTACTAGAGATAATAAAACAAGTCAAGCAACTAACAAGAATTAATAGTCAAGTCAAACCAAGACAAGTCAAGTCAAACGCCAAGTACAACAACACATATAAAGATTACCCGGTTCACTCATAGAACCATCACACTCACATGTACCTTGTACATACACGCTATGGGTATTATACCACCCTCTAGGCATGACCTGCAGGGGACAAGTTCAGTCCATGTACCAAACCCCAGACACAAGTGGCTGCCAAACTTATTCAACCAGTAAGCCGTGATATTGTTCAAATACCAAAACATTCCACAATTAATAATAAGGTAGGTAAAAAATCATGCAACAAGATAATTCACTGCATTAACCACACCAAATAACATTCACTAACAATTCATACTAAGAAGTAGTTAACAAGCACATCTAGCCCAACGTAGATTAAGTTACAGTACCATCACCAACCCTACCGTTTAGAGCCCTAACATGTCGCTTAACTCATTTTCGCCTTTCTAAAATGACCAATCAAGTTACCATCCTAGATGCTTTGGAAATTACAAGAACCCCGCACAGTATCATAGCTTTAATTAGGGTTTTAAGCTAATGACTGGTAATTTACCCTTGCCATTACCCCCAAATTACAAGTTGAAAATCATGAACCACCAAAGCACAGAATAATTACAGCAAAACACAATGAGTTATAAAAAAAATCCACCATCCCACAAGTTACCCTAACCTTAACCATTTTTAGCCATCCAAACTCCGTGCACTAAGGCCTACTCATGAAATCTACCATCCATCTACATCATATTTATGCTTTCTAACCCGGGTCTATACTACTAAATTAACCCTAGCTTACCTGGGTGTCAACCAGCTGTAGGAAGGACTAATGAATGCGAATTCCAACTTGTGTCAAGATCATGGATGTGTTATTCCTTAAAAATCCATGGGTTTGCACCCCGTTCGCACCTGTCTTCTTCTCTCCATAGCTCTAAGACATGGGAGGCAACCCTAAGGGTTTTTAGAGCCCTCCCACATTGTTGGTTTCAACTTGTGGATAGAAAAGAATTAAAAACCCGCTTAAGTGGGTTTATGGTCTGTATCATGTCGCTATAAAGACTGTCACGACCTAAATAAACGTGAGTGGCACCCACTCCATTCTCTGGTGGGAGAACCAATAACCCCGAAAGCATTAACCAACACTTAGAGAAAAGAAAGAAAGCTATCCCATTAATAGTTTAAGAGTCATCCAGTCTAACAAACTAAAAAATGCAGAAACAAATAATAAAACAAAAACATCCTTAGAATCTGAAAGTTGGTGTACCAAAACATACTAAGAATGTCAAGAAGGGGATGCAACCCCAAGACTAAAGGAAAGTGCATAAGTCCAAACAAAGGACAATGCCATAAAAGAAAGACTCCATGGTTGTCCTAATATGCTGCTCACCCTGAAATCCGAATCACAAGCTAGAATCATAAGTGAGGTCTTGTAGGAGCCGCTTGAATATGCTCTGCACTCAACAAAAGTGAAAGTAGGTGTAGCATTAACACACAAGAACAACAGTGTACTGGTAGGGTCATTTGGCCAACCCAAGATGAGAATATGAAAACTTAACCAAAACGTAGTATAACAAGTTAATCCATGCTCAATCTAACTGCACCTAACAACACACGTATCAATTAAGCAATTTAGAATTACAAGTAACAAGTCAAAACAATTACGATTAAGTCAAGGTCAATCAAGTCAAGTCAAAACAAGTCAAGACAATTTAAGCAACTATCAAACATATAATATATTTCCCGGTTCACTAATGGAACCGTCAGACTCACTTGAACCTCGTACATACACGCTAAGGGTATCATAACCACCTTCTAGTCATGACATACAAGGGACAAATTCCATCCATGTACTAAAACCCAAACAAAAGTGTCTGCCAACCTTATTCCACCAATAAGCCAAGAGAATGTTCAAATACCAAAACATTCCATATTTAACAATAAGGTAGGTCAAAATCATACCACAAGATAAATTCATTGAATTGACCATACCAAACAACATGCACTAACAAGACATACTAAGAAGTAGTTAACATGAACATATAGTACAAATTGGATTAAACTACAATACCATCACCTACATAAACCAAGCATGCACAACTCAACTAAGCCCGACCCTTTCCTTTACGTGCAATTTTTGCTTGATCTCGGTCTAGAAATACACACAAACACATAATTAATGAAATGACCTACCATGTTGGGGATTATAACTCACACCCAACCCCTAAGGCCAAGTTCATGATCATTCCCTTTCTGTTCTAGGGCTTTTCTACATTATTTCACCTAAAACTACCAATTTCATGGATAATTTAGTGAATTAATGACATGCCAGGGTAATTTAACAATCATTGACCAAAACCCATTGATTTTATACCTAAATTACTCCCTTGCACCAAAAAAACAACTAAAAATAGCCTTTAACCCTCCCTGAACTTCGCAAACTAGTAATTCTAAGGCTAGATTATTAATTTACTATTTAACTACGATGGAATCCTTACCTTGATGAAGCAAAATGATAATTAGCTGATGTATTTTGTCCAAAATTGCCTCTCCCTTGCCCCAAAATGTGTTTTAGAAAAATGAACCATTTTGGGGGATTTTAAAATAAATCAACAATTTTCACTGCTATAGCAACATACGTCGCTATAGTGACCATTGACCATGTTGACTGGGCGTTATAGGGGGACTTTCTCTACTTTTGGGCATGTTACTTAGCGACATGGGCAAGGAAGAATGCCTGGGCCCAAAAGTTTCCCTTTTCACAACATACCTTAACTATGAGACATCCTAAATAATACCCTTATACTAAGATCAATTCTGAGAGTTCTACTTACCCAAATTCAATTCTATAAAATTCTATCGGTTTCTTATGTCACGATCCAATTTCTCAGGTCATGATGGCACCTACTTTATCCCACTAATAGGCTAAGCCATAGCCCAAAATGGCAAGTAATAGGATAACGGGTAGAAAGTAAAGGAAAATAGGAAAGAAAACAATAACAACCATAATATAGCGAAAGTAGGAAGATATAAACATATACATAATACACTACAAGGAGAGGAAGAGGACAAATATACAAAATGAATCCCTCCCAAGATCTGGTAAGGTCAGTACTAGAGCCATTATAACCAAAAAAGAGTACTAGACAATATCCAAAATATACATATATATTCAGTAGTCTCGAATACAAAAGACTGTAGCTAGAACAGATGGAGCAGGATCAACATTGGACTCTAGAAAGCTCACCCCATCTCCAGATCAACAACAAGGCCTGAGGATAGTATCAACGCCGGTGGCTCATACTCGAATCTGCATCAGGAAAAAGATGCAAAAGTGCAGTATGAGTACCAAAGCAACGGGTACTCAGTAGACATCATCGGCCGACTGAGCTCAAATATAGTAAACATATAAATATAATGTGAGAGTATAAGCTAATTCAGTAGTAACAGGGGGTAAAAAGGTAAATATCTACTGAGCGATGCAAGTGCGATAAAGGAAATAAATAAATGCAATATAGGAAATAAACAATCAACTGTAAGAAAGACAAACTAACTATAACCTAACTGGATCCCCATAAGCCCAGAAAGCACATAAAAGAAGATAATTTACCCTACCAAGCCCCCATAAGCCGACGGGTGCATAAAAAAGTAGCTAAAATAAAAGCATAGGTAACCCATACCCGAATCAATCTCAAGTTACCATCTGATCCCACAACTATGATAAAACTATCCACATGTACACCGGGCTTGAACCGGCACTAATGGGTAATAACGAGAGGCTAGAAGCCGAGCTTGAACTGGAAATAGTAGATTATAACGAGAGGCCATACCATCCTGTGCTGTTGTTTGAGCTCCATCTATAGCCAACTAACCTTAATAACTGAACCAATATATCCCGAAGAATCAAAGAATATATAAACCCATGTAGAGACTAGGCTGCCCCCTGGCCTACCTGCTGTTATGATGGGGAAATATCTGGAGCTATCTCTAGCTTGGGAGCTATAATAGGATATGACGATGACTCCCTAGCCTGGTCTCAAACTGGGGCTGCAACTCTAGCCTTTTGTCTACCTCGGTGTCGACCTCTGCCTCTAGATGGAGCTCTAACAGCAGGCTCAGGGTCCTGATCCCCGTCTGCCACACCCCGCGTCCTAACCATCCACGAAAGAGTGAAACAAATAGAGATTTAGAAACCAATATGGATACAACCCATGGCAATGAACCAAAAAGATGAGATTTTTCCTAAGATGTTCTGTAGCCCACCGAAGATAGGATATAGACGTCTCCATAACGATCCGCGGGACTCTACTAAACATTAGCTCTTATACCAATAATATCGGTGAACCTAGGCTTTGGTACCATGCTGTCACGACCCAATTTCTCAAGTCATGATGGTACCTACTTTATTCCACCAGTAGGTAAGCCATGCCATAGCCCGAAATGAAAAGTAATGGGCTAACGAGTGGAAAGTAAAGGTAAAAAGGAAAGAAACCAATAACAACCATAAAATAGAAGAAGTAGAAAGATATAAACATATACATAATACAGTACAAGGAGAGGCATAGGACAAATATACAAAATGAATCCCTGTAACACCCCGTACGTTTCTAAGTCTAGGTGACAACCATAAAATTTATGGAAATATGGAACATGAGAGAATGGATGAATTATGTAGCAATTTGTGGGCATTAAAAAGTCTTACACCATTGGGCCTTAAATGGAGCCCAAAACAATTATAAGAGAAAGACATGGCCCAAAAAGGATTTTTGACCCATTCTTCCAATTTGCTCCATTTGACCAAATCAACCCTTACATTAAATGCTAAGGAAGAGATAAGAGAGACATGAGGGACTATATAAAGAGAAAAACCAGATTTTTTATTGCATTGGACTCTCATGTTTTTCTAACCTTTACCAAATAATTTCTTTTGCCTCTCAAGAACCCTAAGTTATCCTTTGGGCCAAGATCATCTTTGTACAAGCTTGGTAAGTTTTTCTTATGATGTTTTAATATATTTTATGCATTCGAGATGATTTATATTATGTTGGTTATGTTGGTGGAGTATTGAGAAGTTCACAAGGTGTGAAATGTTACATGTTTGCTAAATCGGAGAATGGTTTGTCTTGTAAACTTGAATATGCACTTGTGGTCTTGAAGGAAATGAACTTGGTGGAGTACATATTGACATGTGAGATGTTATTATAGTCTTACTTTGTTTAACCCTTGTGTATAACGTTTGGAATTGTTATTGTGAAATTGGTTATGGTTTTGGTGCCGTATTGGCCGTGAAATGTAGTTTTGGGTATTGTTATGTGTATTGTGAGACCATGGATGAATGTTGGAGTTTAATATGATCAAAAATATGTCAAAATAATTTGGGTTATGATCATGGACCATTCATGGCATTAAAAGACCCAAAAGAGGCCATTTCAGACCAAAACGGGCATCCGCCCCCGCAGACGAGGGCATCTGCGCAGATGCCACTGGAATTTTCCAGAGGCCATCTACGCATGCACATAAGCCACCTGTAGGAGCAGTTGGCAATGTAGGTCAGACCAGTTTTCCGTTCTGAGGGGTTTCGTTTCTAGTTGACCCCCGAAGGCCCCTATACCCTTTTTGGATGTAATTATCAACTTGCAATGTCGTTTTAATGACTTTAAAGTATCGTATGGAGGTGTGTTGGACTGTATTAAGTATGGATGGTTGTTTATATGTTGTTATAAAGGAGTAATTGTGACGGAATGATAAAGAGAAAAGCGTAAAGGGTAAGTGTGGGGTGAAATGCTATCGATGTATGATCTCTTGGTCAATGTGCATAATGTTGTGGTGTTGTTGATATGATAATGCCTTGGATTATATTGTAAGGGGGTGACATGATGTTATACGGTAGTCATATAGTTCATTGTTTTCTTGTACGCCTATATAGTAACTAGTTGCTAATGTAAGTTCCGTTATGAACTTGTATTGTAGAGTAAGATGTAAAGAAGAAGCTGGACTATTCTGTTCATACATAGAATTGTGTATTCATACTTGGAAGTGCAGTTATGTAAGGTTACCTTGTATGTATCTTTCTGCAGCATATAGAATTCACATTGATGTTACACTTGTCCTATTCCGAAATGTGTTAAGGTATACTATTCTGGTTCAAATGGTTATTATCACAAGTTTCCTTTTCATTGATCAATTATGAATCACATGTCTCCTATTCATCGATAATGTTCCAAAAGCCCAATAAAGTTGTGTTCCAAAGTTCCAATATTGGTTATGCTTATGTATCTTGTTCATTGCTTTTTGTCCAATGGTTCCAATAGGGTTATGTTTCCCAAAAGGCTCTATGTCCAAATAATGTTATTCATATGTCCCTTACTTATTGGTTAATGATCCAAAGCTTCAAGTCAAGTTATGAATATCATGTGTCAATCTCAAAGTAATGAATAAAGTAATGCACATGTGGTTAATGATCAAGTATGGGTGGTAGCTTTGGGAGAAAAATGCCTAGCTCAAGCCGATCCCAAGATAGTTGGATCAGGGGGTAGTCCTGGGGGCATAAGCCTAGCTCGGACAGATCCTGACAGGAGGAAGCTCTAGGGGTAATAACCTAGCTCGAGCTGAACTTGAAATGTTGTATGGGTGGCAGCTCTAGAGGTACTAACCTAGCTCGAGCTGATCCCAAAACATATATTGATTCATAGGGTGGCAGCTCTAGGGGCATAGGCCTAGCTCGAGCCGATCCCAACATAACATGATGTTATATTAAAACCCACTGTTCAGTCGGGGCCCGAGTATCACAAGTCATAGGCAAAGATGAATAATTATAGAAGTAAAGAAAGCAAAGAACTTAATGAAATATACATGGTTTCCAAAGTACAAAATAGTGACTCATCTACTTGTGACTTGTCTATGTTGGTTACGCATTTGAACTTGAGTTCTTTGACATATTTACATATCATACAATTTCTTATGGCCTTACATACTCAGTACATTCTTCTTACTGACCCCTCTTGGGGGATTTACCTTACTTGCTGCAGGCGCAGGTACTAGTAGGCCTCCATAGTAGGTTGCCGGTTGTTGCAGATCATTGGTGAGCTCTAGTTAGTTCGAGGCTTCTCCGAGTCACAGTTGTACATATGTTTTGGTGTTGTACATGTTGTATAAAGCGGGGACTTGTCCCGACTTTTCATTCATTTTGGTCAATGCATTTGTTAGAGGCTTTTGTAGACGAATGTGGGTGTATAAATGTAAAAAGCATATGTCGTTTTTGACTTAGTGGCCTCAACGGCCAAGTTTCACATATGTGTATATATATATATATATATATATATATATATTACATGTTCCATGAGTTGCATTGTTGGTGTTTAAAGCCTTTACATGATCATGGGTTTCTTATGGTATGCACATGATTGAATATAGGCAAACCTTGGTTCTCTCGGGCCTTGTCGGCTACGGGTGCCAATCCATCTCAATGGGATCGGGGCATGACAGAAGTGGTATCAGAGCAGGTCATTCTAAGGGTGTCTATAAATCCGTTCCTGAGTAGAGTCTTACTTATCGATGTGTTGTGTACCACATTTATAAGTAGGAGGTTACGGGACATTTAGGATGTTGTTTATTTTCTTCACTTCTAGATCGTGCAATAGAGCCAGTGTTGTAAGTTGAATTGAATCTGATCATGTTAATTATTTTTCTTTGGTATAGTCAAAATGCCAATCACGAGAGGAGGTAGAGGTAAGGGAAAGCAGGTGGATGTGCCTGCTGGTGAAGGAATGAGTAGACTACCACCTGACCAAGCTAGTCAAGGTGGAGAAAATGCTAAAATTTCATAGCGGTCTTCGTCTACTTTTCCAGCTTCGGAGGAGCCAGTTGGTAGAGAAGTACCCGCGAAACCACCAATGAATGCCACAGATCAGGATCTTAGAAATACAGTTCATATGTTGACACAGTTAGAGGCAGCCCAGAATCAAGGATGAGCTGGTCCAACTACACATGATGATGATGCGGCTAGAGTGGCGAGTCACAGAACACAGGATTTCCTGAAACTGGACCCTCCTATATTCACAGGGTCAGACCCGAAAGCCGATCCACAGGACTTCATGGATCAGATTCAGAGAGATCTGGAGGTTATGTATGTGTCGGGGGTAGAAACAGTTGGACTTGCTGCATACAGGTTGAAAGGAGAAGCGATATTATGGTATGAGGACTGGAAGAAGTCACGTGGTATCGGTGCAATGCCAATAAGTTGGGAAGAATTCAAAGTGGCTTTTCTTGACCATTATCTTCCCTATGAGATCCACGAGGCACGTGCGAATCAGTTTCTAAATCTCCATCAAGGAAATTTGAGTGTCAGAGAATATAGCTTGCAATTTAATTCCTTGGCTCGATATGCGCCAAATGTTATGGCTACGATGACAGGCAGAGTCCATAGATATGTGGACCGACTAGAGCCATATTTGGTAAGGGATTGCACTATTGCCGCCTTGAACAAAGACATGGACATAGCGAGAATTCAATCCTTCACCCAGAAAATGGAAGATCAAAGACAAAGGAGAAGAGTACATGAATTTGACAGGGGACAGTCCAAAAGGGCTAGACCTATGGGGCCACCTATGATGTCCCAAGGAGGATCTAGGCCCCGTATGTTTTCTAGACCACCTAGACCATCGTTCTCTTAGCCCACAGGGGGTGCTTACTCTCAGTTCCGAGGGTCTAGAGGTGGTCCATCTGGCAGAGTAGCGGAGTTCACGGGTCACAGGCAATAGATTTTCCTCGTCAGCAGTGTCAGCACTGTGGACGTAGTCATGCAGGTACATGCAGAGTGGGGACAAATGCTTGCTTTTGGTGTGGTATGAAGGGGCACATGATGAGAGAGTGTCCCCAGAGGAGCATGGGTGGTATAACACGACCGGCAGGATTGGCCGTTGCGTCATCAGCATCGGTCCCTTCTTTGGGCCGAGGTGTATAGTCGGTTGGCCGTGGTAGGGGTGCCAGAGGAGCAGCCAGTACTAGTGGGGTCCAAAATCACACTTATGCTTTAGTGGACCGATATAATTCAGAGTCTTCCCCTGATGTTGTCACAGGTACATTATCCATATTCTCATATAATGTATGCATTGATTGACCCTGGTTCTACATTTTCCTATGTTACTACATTGGTTGCCGCAAAATTTGCAAAGGCGCCAGAATTATTACTTAAATCAATTGAAGTGTCTACACCAGTCGGTGAATATATTATTGCAAAGAGAGTATACCGTAATTGTGTGGTAACTGTGTGTGGTCATGATACATTGTTCGATCTCATTGAATTAGACATGGTGGATTTTGATGTGATCATGGGAATGGATTGTTTGGCCTCTTGTTATGCTACGGTAGATTGCCGGGCCAAGAAGGTGCAATTTTGTTTTCCGCAAGAAAATGTTCTTGAATGGCAGGGTAATGTAGGGGCATCACGAGGGAGATTTATTTCCTACCTGAAAGCCAGGAAAATGATTGCTAAAGGTTACATATGTCATTTAGTGCGGGTGAAAGATAATAATGTGGAACCACTAATTCCGCAGTCGGTTCCAGTGGTCAATGAATTTTTGGATGTATTTCCAGAGGATATTCCAGGTTTACCCCCCAGAACGGGAAGTAGAATTTGGCATTGATGTGATTCCAGGCACTCAGCCTATTTCTATTCCTTCATATAGAATGGCTCCAACAGAACTGCGTGAATTGAAAGAGCAATTGAAATATTTGCTGGACAAAGGCTTCATCAGGCCTAGTATGTCCCCGTGGGGTGCACCGGTATTATTTGTACGGAAGAAAGATGGCACATTGAGAATGTGCATTGATTATCGGCAATTAAATAAGGTAACGATCAAGAACAAATATCCCCTCCCTCGAATTGACGATTTGTTTGATCAGTTACAGGGTGCTAAGTGTTTTTTGAAGATTGACTTGAGGTCGGGTTACCATCAAGTCAGAGTTAGAGAGGAAGATGTACCCAAGAAAGCTTTTCGAACACGGTATGGCCACTATGAATTTTTAGTTATGTCATTTGGACTAACAAATACACCAGCTGTGTTCATGGATTTGATGAATAGGGTGTTTAAGCCATTCCTGGACGTGTTCATCACGGTATTTATAGATGACATCCTGGTTTATGCAAGATCACCAGAGGACCATGCTAATCACTTACGGAAAGTATTACAGATTTTTCGTATGCGTAAGTTGTATGCAAAATTCTCCAAGTGTGAGTTCTGGTTAAAATCAGTTGCATTCTTGGGTCACATTGTGTCGGATGAAGGGATACAGGTTGATACATAGAAGATAGAAATAGTGAAAAATTGGCCAAGACCTACGACACCCACAGAAATTCATAGTTTTCTTGGACTGGCAGGTTATTACAGAAGATTTGTGGAAGGTTTCTCCTCCATTGCTACACCGTTAACAAAGCTTACACACAAGGCAATTAAATTTCAGTGGAATGATGCGTGTGAGAAAAGTTTCCAAAAGTTGAAAGATAAATTAACCTCCACACCAGTTTTAGTGCTTCCCGAAGTTACCAAAGGTTATGCAGTGTATTGTGATGCTTCCGGGGTTGGCCTCGGATGTGTATTGATGCAGCATGGCAATGTCATAGATATGCCTCATGACAGTTGTGGCCACATGAAAGAAATTATCCTACACATGACCTTGAATTAGCAGCGGTGGTTTTTGCTTTAAATATATGGTGTCATTATTTGTATGGAGTTCATGTTGATATCTATACCGATCACAAAAGCTTGCAATATCTCTTTAAGTAGAAGGAACTCAATTTGAGGCAACGAAGGTGGTTAGAGCTCTTAAAAGATCTTAAAAGACTATGATATTGATAATCTGTATCACCCAGGCAAAGCAAATGTAGTAGCTGATGCATTGAGTCGCAAGGCAGTAGAAAGCGCTAGTGGCCAGTTGATTGAAAAGCAAGAGATAATCAAAGATATACATCAATTATCTAGCTTGGGAGTTCGCCTTATTGAATCCTCAGATGATGGGGTTATTGTACAAAATGCAGCAGGATCCTCCTTAATAGCTGAAGTGAAAGAGAAGCAATTTGCGGATTCTATTTTATTGCAACTAAAGGAAAATGTACAACAGAATCTGACAAGGGCATTTGATTTTACACAAGAAGGGGTGCTCCAATGCCAAGGTAGATTATGTGTACCGGATGTAGATAAGCTCAGGCAACGAATCATGACAGAGGTGCATCATTCGCGCTATTCTATTCATCCAGGTGCTACTAAAATGTACCATGATTTAAAGGAAGTGTATTGGTGGGGAAATATGAAGAGGAACATTGCGTAATTTGTCGCTCAATGCCCAAATTGTCAACAAGTAAAGGTAAAGCATCAGAAACCAGGAGGTTACATGCAATGTATTAATCTTCCAGTCTGGAAATGGGATATGATTAATATGGACTTCATTACAGGTTTTCATCGTACGCTACACAAATTTGATTCTATATGGGTTATAGTTGACAGGCTTACCAAGTCCGCACATTTTCTACCAGTCAAGACCACTTATACAACTGAGGATTATGCAAAATTATATGTTAAAGAGATAGTGCAGTTGTATGGTATTCCACTTTCCATTATATCAGACAGAGGAGCACAGTTCACAGCGCACTTTTGGAGATCTTTTCAGCAGAGTTTGGGCACACAGTTGAATTTGAGTACGGCTTTCCATCCTTAGACTGATGGACAAGCAGAACGTACTATCTAGACACTTGGAGATATACTACGAGCTTGTACGTTAGATTTTCAGGGCAGTTGGGATGACCATTTGCTTCTTATTGAATTTGCTTACAACAATAGCTATCATTCAAGTATTAAAATTGCACCTTATGAAGCTTTGTACGGAAGGAAATGTAGATCGCCAATTGGATAGTTTGAAGCAGGTGAAACTGCTTTACTTGGGCTAGATATTGTTCATCAGGCTATGGAGAAAGTTAAAGTGATCCAGCAATGATTACAAACGGCACAGAGTCGACACAAGTCATATACCGATGTTAGAAGAAGAGGACTTGAATTTACCATAGGTGATTGGGTATTTCTGAAGGTGTCACCAATAAAAAGGGTAATACAGTTCGGAAAGAAAGGAAAATTGAGTCCACGTTACATAGGCCCATATGAAATCATTAGAAGATTTGGGCAGGTTGCTTATGAGTTGGCACTACCCCAGGAACTCTCCACAGTCCATCAAGTATTTCATGTGTCAATGCTTCGAAAGAACATAGGGGATCCATCTCATTTTACTCCCATTGATGATGTACAGGTTACAGAGGATCTTACCTATGAGGAGATACCTATAGATATTCTGGATAGACAAGTGAAGAGGTTTAGGAATAAAGATGTTGCCTCCATAAAGGTACTTTGGAGAAATCAGCAAATAGAATAGGTCACATGGGAAGCGGAAGAAATGATGAAATCCAAGTACCCTCATTTGTTCCAAAAAGGGGAATAACAAGTAAGTATTTATAAGCTTTGAGTATATCTCTATATGATGACATGAATAATGCTCCTATAGTTGTAATTGTTTACTATAATAACACTAACATTCGGGGACGAATATTTCTAAGGGGGGAAGAATGTAACACCCCGTACGTTTCTAAGTCTAGTTGACAACCGTAACATTTACGAAAATATGGAACATGAGAGAATGGATGAATTATGTAGAAATTTGTGGGCATTAAAAAGTCTTACACCATTGGGCCTTAAATGGAGCCCAAAACAATTATAAGAGAAAGACATGGCCCAAAAAGGATTTTTGACCCATTCTTCCAATTTGCTCCATTTGATCAAATCAACCCTTGAATTAAATGCTAAGGAAGAGATAGGAGAGACATGAGGGACTATATAAAGAGAAAAATCAGATTTTTTATTGCATTGGACTCTCATGTTTTTCTAACCTTTACCAAATAATTTCTTTTGCCTCTCAAGAACCCTAAGTTATCCTTTGGGCCAAGATCATCTTTGTACAAGCTTGGTAAGTGTTTATTATGATGGTTTAATATATGTTATGCATGCTAGATGATTTATATTATGTTGGTTATGTTGGTGGAGTATTGAGAAGTTCACAAGGTGTGAAATGTTACATGTTTGCTAAATCGGAGAATGGTTTGTCTTGTAAACTTGAATATGCACTTGTGGTCTTGAAGGAAATGAACTTGGTGGAGTACATATTGAGATGTGATATGTGATTATAGTCTTACTTTGTTTAACCCTTGTGTATAGCGTTTGGAATTGTTATTGTGAAATTGGTTATGGTTTTGGTGCTGTATTGGCCGTGAAATGTAGTTTTGGGTATTGTTATGTGTGTTATGAGACCATGGATGAATGTTGGAGTTTAATATGATCAAAAATATGTCAAAATAATTTGGGTTATGATCATGGACCATTAATGGCATTAAAAGACCCAAAAGAGGCCATTTCGGACCAAAACGGGCATCCGCCCCCGCAGACGAGGGCATCTGCGGGGGCAGATGCCAACGCAGAAGCCACTGGAATTTTCCATAGGCCATCTAAGCATGCACCTCATCCACCTTCGGACGCAGGTGTCAACGTAGGTCATCCCAATTTTCTGTTCTGAGGGGTTTCGTTTCTAGTTGACCCCCGAAGGCCCCTATACCCTTTTTGGATGTAATTATCAACTTGCAATGTCGTTTTAATGACTTTAAAGTATCGTATGGAGGTGTTTTGGACTGTATTAAGTATGTATGGTTGTTCATATGTTGTTATAAAGGAGTAATTGTGATGGAATGATAAAGAGAAAAGCGTAAAGGGTAAGTGTGGGGTGAAATGCTATCGATGTATGATCTCTTGGTCAATGTGCATAATGTTGTGGTGTTGTTGATATGATAATGCCTTGGATTGTATTGTAAGGGGGTGACATGTTGTTATACGGTATTCATATAGTTCATTGTTGTCTTGTACGCCTATATTGTAACTAGTTGCTAATGTAAGTTCCGGTATGAACTTGTATTATAGAGTAAGACGTAAAGAAGAAGCTAGACTATTCTGTTCATACATAGACTTGTGTATTCATACTTGGAAGTGCAGGTATGTAAGGTTACCTTGTACGTATCTTTCTGCAGCATATAGAATTCACATTGATGTTACACTTGTCCTATTCCGAAATGTGTTAAGGTATACTATTCCGGTTCAAATAGTTATTATCACAAGTTTCCTTTTCATTGATCAATTATGAATCACATGTCTCCTATTCATCGATAATGTTCCAAAAGCCCAATAAAGTTGTGTTCCAAAGTTCCAATATTGGTTATGCTCATGTATCTTGTTCATTGCTTTTTGTCCAATGGTTCTAATAGGGTTATGTTTCCCAAAAGGCTCTACGTCCAAATAATGTTATTCACATGTCCCTTACTTATTGGTTAATGATCCAAAGCTTCAAGTCAAGTTATGACTATCATGTGTCAATCTCAAACTAATGAATAAAGTAGTGGTTAATGATCAAGTATGGGTGGTAGGTTTAGGGGCAAAATTCCTAGCTCAAGCCGATCCGATGATGGTTGGATCAGGGGGCAGTCCTAGGGGCATAAGCTTAGCTCGGACCGATCCTGACAGGGGGAAGCTCTAGGGGTAATAATCTAGCTCGAGCCGAACCTGAAATATTGTATGGGTGGCAGCTCTAGAGGTACTAACCTATCTCGAGCCGATCCCAAAACATATATTGATTCATAGGGTGGCAGCTCTAGGGGCATAGGCCTAGCTCGAGCCGATCCCAACATAACATGATGTTATGTTAAAACCCACTGTTCAGTCGGGGCCCGGGTATCACAAGTCACAGGCAAAGATGAATAACTATAGAAGTAAAGAAAGCAAAGAACTTAATGAAATATACATGGTTTCCAAAGTACAGAATAGTGACTCATCTAATTTGTGACTTGTCTATGTTGGTTACGCATTTGAACTTGAGTTCTTTGACATATTTACATATCATACAATGTCTTATGGCCTTACATACTCAGTACATTCTTCGTACTAACCCCTCTTGGGGGATTTACCTTACTTGCTGCAGGCGCAGGTACTAGTAGGCCTCCACAGTAGGTTGCCGGTTGTTGCAGGTCATTGGTGAGCTCCAGTTAGTTTGGGGCTTCTCCGAGTCACAGTTGTACATATGTTTTGGTGTTGTACATGTTGTATATTACATGTTCCATGAGTTCCATTGTTGGTGTTTAAATCCCTTACATGATCATGGCTTTCTTATGGCATGCACATGATTGAATATAGGCAAAACTTGGTTCTCTCGAGCCTTGTCGGCTACGGGTGCCAATCCGTCCCAATGGGATTCGGGGCGTGACAATTCCTCCCAAGAATGGGTAAGGTTGGTACTAGAGCCACTATAACCAAAAAAAGAGAACTAACCAGTATCCAAAATATACATATATATATACAATAGTCTCAAATGCAAAAGACTGTAGCTAGAACAGATGGAGGAGGATCAACCTCGAAATCTAGAAAGCTCACCCCGTCTCTAGATCAATAGCAAGGCCCGAGGATAGCATCAACACCAGTGGCTCGTACTCGAATTTGTATTAGGGAAAAGCTGTAGAAGTGCAGTATGAGTACTAAAGCAATGAGTACTCAGTAGACATCTTCAGCCGACTGAGCTCAACTATAGTAAAAGTATAAATATAATGTGAGAGTGTAAGCTAAGTCAGTAGTAACAGGGGGTAAAAAGGTAAATATCTACTGAGCTATGCAAGTGTGATAAAGGAAATAAATAAGAGCAATATAGGAAATAAATAACTCAATGGTAAGAAAGATAAGCTAACTATAACCTAAATGGGTCCCCATAAGCCCAGAAGGCACACATAAGAAGATAATTAACCC
Organism: Capsicum rhomboideum; assembly: GCA_031232105.1. Lineage (NCBI taxonomy): Eukaryota > Viridiplantae > Streptophyta > Magnoliopsida > Solanales > Solanaceae > Capsicum > Capsicum rhomboideum. The sequence continues at coordinate 110,711,698 of CP124715.1, read as the reverse complement.
TATCGAGCCCCCATAAGCCGATGGGTGCATAAAAATGTAGCTAAAATAAAAGCATGAGAAACCCATAATCGAAACGATCAAAAGTAACCATATGATTCCAAAGCCATGATAAAAATATCCAGATGTGCACCGGGCTTGAACATGCACTAATGGGTAATAATGAGAGGCCAGACGTCGAGCTCGAATAGAAAATAGTGGATAATAACGATAGGCCATACGCTGGGTTTGAATCAAATATAGTGGGTTATAACAAGAGGCCACATAAATCATGTACAACAGAACTCAGTAACACTATCAATACTCCCAGAACAACCATAATAAACACCAGAACACCCCAATTATATCATAACCAAATGTCAGATTCGAACCAAACTCATAGTAACCACACCGTAACCAGAAACCAGTGATCCCATAGATAGGCAATGTCTACTATAAACCGCTACCCAAACCATACCGTAACCGATGCCAGGGTCATACTAGAACTCATAATAATAGTAGCCATAAAGCATATGCCGGATTCGAATCGAAACTGAAATATATTTCCCCAAAAGTAACCATAACTAGCTAACAGAAGAAACTCAAGGTATCCAAGTCTAATGCTAGGCCATAAGGTCATAAATACCAGCTGCTGGCGAGTAAGTATGCTAAGTCAAGGCGGGTCCCAATACTGAGTCAAAGGTTAGGTGTAGGAAGGTTACTACCCTATCCAGGAAAGAAAGCTAAACAGCCAAAAACCAAGTCTAAGTCAAACCCAATGTAAGGTAATAGCCTAAATGGTAGTCAAGAGTCTAACTACACCTAAAAAGCCTACAAGACAAGCATACTAGCTAAAAAGAGGAGGGGGGCTCGCTACAGGGTCCTGATAACCATACCTAGGATGAAACCTAGCCGAGTCTAGTGTAAGGCTTCCCACACCCATCTTAAGGTACTACAAGCACTAAAACTAGAACTAAGGAGTGATACTACACTATGCTAGGGTAAACGGGCCCAAAATTTACCAAATCAGGGCCCTAACTAACTAAATAAGGTGTAAAATACAAAAACTATACTCGAGCTAAAACTACCTGCCCAAAACTAGCACAATAGTATACCAACACCATAAGTAAGCTAAATCTAAAGATAGGGTAATTCAAGCTTACTTGGACACTGTCGAATGCTCACCGAATCCTCTAAACCAGAGTTTTCTCCTTCTGAAAGGCCACCGACAGCTGCCACACTAGCAAAACAATAGTCTATGCATCAAGACAATAAAAATGATACCCATATTACATATAAATGCTCCAGGTTTGAAATCAAATTATAAATCCCACGCGGGGCCCTCTTATGGAATAACGAAATTAAAATCGACACAGCATCGCACGCCGCTCAAGGATCAAATGCCATCTATAATCAATTCAAACAGATAATTCAAGATGAATCTAAGTGTAAACTTATGGGAAAATCGACGATATTGGGTCCACGCTCACGACCTCAAGTGATTCCCAGCTCAATAATATAATTCTCTCACAATTACAGAGCTCAAAGGTTTAACAATGGTATTTAGGAATTGAAAAATGAGCAGGAAAAATGAAAAAGAAGCTATATATACTACCAGGGGTTTTCTCATCACTGTCGCAAGGTCCCCTGGTCGTGGTCGCGACACCCCACTAATAGGACCATCGCGATTACGGTGGCCTAGTGTCACGCCTCAAATTCCAAGGGGACGGACTGGCACCCGAAGCCGTTAAGGCCCGAGAGAACTAACCTTCATTCATGTACACTCATATGCATCTCACTCAATGAACAACACTTATAGATACAAGAGGTCAAAGACGCAAGTTATGGAAAGATATTCATACGGATGTGAAACTTAGCCGTTAGGGCCATTTCGTCAAAAGCATACATTTCTTACATTCCTTCATTCATCCCACAATGTCTACAAAAGCCTCTAACAGATACATAACCAAACCTAAAGTCGGGAAAAGTCCCCACTTTATACAACATGTACATAATACCAAAACAAGTATACACATGTGACTCGGAAAGCCAAGAAGCAATCTGGAGCTCACCAATAGTCTGCGGATGAGCCGAATCCTACTGTGGAGGTCTACTATCTCCTGTGCCTGCAGCAAGTAAGATAAGTCCCCCAAGGGACATCAGTACGAAGAATGTACTGAGTATGTAAGGTTATAAGAAACTGCATGATACATAAGTACTTCAATAGAATAAAAAACAAGTGAGTAATCAATACGGATAAACCACCATTCTGTATGTGTCGAACCATGTACATTACATTCATTACTTTCTTTGCTTTTACGCTTATCATCAGTTCTTTTACGCTCATCATCATTATCACTATCATTCATATAACATCACTCATATAAGATCATTCATATAATCATTCGGGATCGCCTCTAGCTAGGCTTCCACCCCTTTGAGTTGCCACCCGTTCGGGATCGCCTTTAGCTAGGCTTACGCACCTTCAAGTTGCCACCCGTTCCCAATAATTATTTGGGATCACCTCTAGCGAGGTTTACACCTCTTCGAGTTGCCACCCATGCTCAATATTCATTCGGGATTGCCTCTAGCTAGGCTTACGCCCCTTCGAGTTGCCACCCATACTCAAGCAAGTATGCATTACTTCAATTCTTTTGTTATGAGATTGATACATTGGTGGTTGTAAAATTATTGGAGTTTTGGAACAATAGTTCAAAAATATGAGACCTATGAATAATAATTGATAATAAACCTGAAATGAGATACTGTAAACAATTTGGAAGAGAAACAAGTACGGTAACAACATGAATAATAGGTGCTGCCAAAGGATACGAAAAAGAGTAACCTTACATACCTTATCTTCCAAATATGAATACACAACCCTATATGTGAATACAACAATCCAGCTCCTTCCTTACATGTTACTCTACAACACAAGTACATAACGGAGCTCACGTTAACAACTAACTACATTACAAGTGCATAAGACGACAATGAGCTACGTGACTTCCATATAACATCATTTCACCCTTCACAATACCATTCACTGCATTACCATACCAACAACAGCAAAACATGCCATACATCAACCAAGATACCATAAACTGATAGCATTTCACACCAAGTTTATACTTTACACTTCCCCTTCAATACAGTGTCACATTTACCTCACTACGTCACGAAAACACCTTTCACAACAACACATTAAGAACAATCCATAATTGATACCATTCAAAATACCTCTGGGCTACTCCTTTAAAGTCATTCAAAAGGTACCATAAGTTGACAATTGCATCCAAGAAGGGTAGACGGGATTTGAGGATCAAAGAGAGACAAAAACATGCAAAATGGGGTCCTAGAGGGACCTGTGGGGTCACCTGCGCCGGCAGGTGGGTGACATGCGGCTGAAGGTACCCATCTGGCCCTGTCCAGGGCCACCTGCATTGGCATCTGCTCCCACAGGTGCCCCGTCCGCAATCCACCGCGGCATAACAAGAAGCCAACCAATCCATACCCATTATAACATCAAAATTCACCATGTACAGTTCAATAAGATCAGCCAATGTATCATGACCACACACAGTTACCACACAATTACGATACACTCTTTTTGCAACAATAGATTCACCAACCAGTGTAGATACTTCAAATGACTTAATTAATAATTCTGGTGTTCTTTCAAATTTTACAACAATCAATGGAGTAAAATACGATAACGTAGAACCCGAATCAATCAATGAATATAAATCATGTGAAAATATGGATAGTATACCTGTAACTACATTAGGAGATGCCTAAGAATTCTGTCGATCCACTAGAGCATAGATGCGATTCTGGGCTCCACTGGAACTAGCTGCTTCTCTTACACCTCTACCCTGACCAGCAGGCTGCACACCTCGACCTAAGGAAGGAACTGATGATGATGATGCAACGGCTGATCCCGTAGGTCATGCTATACCACCCGTGCCCCTCTGTGGGCAGTCTCTCACTATGTGCCCTGATAAACTACACCAGAAGCAAACATTCGTCCCAACCCGGCATGTACCTAAATGATACTTCCCGCAGTGCTGACACGGCTGATGAGAAGATCCCATTATCTGTGAGCCTCGAATTCCACTGCTCTATCCCACAGGGCTTCCTCTAAACCCTCGGAATTGGGATGGAATACCTACCATAGAGTAAGAAAATAATAGTCTCGGCGGTCTAGGAATAGTCTCGGCAGTCTAGGAAAGACCAGAGGCCTAGATTCTCCTTGGGATACCGTAAACTGTCCCATAGATCTAGCCTTTTTTGCTGGCCCTCTTTCAAATTCGTGTACCCTTCTTCTCTACCTCTGATCTTCCATCTTTTGTACGAAAGCCTAAATTCTAGCTATATCCATATCTTTGTTCAAAGCAGTAATAGTGCAGTACCTTACCAAATAAGGCTCTAATCTGTCCACATATCAATGGACTCTATCCGTCATTGTGGCTACTACACTAGGAGCGTATCGAGCCAAAGAGTTAAACTGCAAACTGTACTCTCTGACACTCATATTTATTTGTCAAAAATTTAGAAACTGGTCTGCACGCGCCTCCCGAATCTCATATGGAAGGTGATGATCAAGGAATGATGTTTTGAATTCCTCCCAATTAGCTGGATTTGCACTAATACCCCTCGATCGTTTCTAGTCTTCATACCACAATATAGCTTTACCTTTCCATCTGTATGCTGCAAGTTCCACTGTTTCTATACCAGTCACATGCATCACCTCTAAAGCCCTTTGAATTTGATCTATAAAGTCATATGGGTCTGTATTCAAATCTGACCCAGTGAACGTGGGAGGGTCTAGTTTTAGAAAATCTTGTGTTCTGTGACTCGCTACTCTAGCCGCGTCATCCTCACTTGTTATTGGACCAGCTCATCCCTGAGTTTGTGCAGCAACTATTTGAGTCAACATATGCACTGCATTTATTAAATACTAGTCAGTGACATTCATAGGTGGTTCTGCGGGTAATTCTCTACCTCTTGGCTCTTCCAGAAATGAGAGAGTAGAAGAAGCCCGCGATGCAAACTCCTGTTCAGCGCCACCTTGACTAGCTTGTTCAGGTGGTGATTTACTCGCTCCTTCACCAGCAAGCCTATCTACCTGCTTACCCCTGCCCCTACCTCATCTTGTCATCGACATGTTACTATAACAAAGAAAACCAATTACAATGGTCAGATATAATTCCACCTACAATATTGGCTCTATTGTACGATCTAGAATTGAAGAAAAAGAAACAACTCCTAAATGTTTCGTAGCCTCCTACTTATAAATGTGGTGCACAACATATCCATAAGCAAGACTCTACTCAGACACGGCTTTGTAGATACCCTTAGAACGACCTACTCTGATACCACTTTTGTCACGCCTCGAGTTCCAACGGGGCAGACTAGCACCCGAAGTCGTTAAGGCCCGAGAGAACCAATCTTCATTCACATACACCCATACGCATGTTACTCAATAAACATCCTCACCACAAATAGATATAATATTCCAATAGAGGAAGTCATGGAAATACATGATAACTATGAAACTTGGCAGCTAGGGCTATCAAGACAAAAACATACGTTCCTTACATCTCCTTTATTTCTCCTACAACATCTACAAAACCTCTACAGATGCATAACCAATACCAACCTAGATTCCAGATAAAACCCCGCTCTATACACATATACAATACCAATACAACACCAATACAATACCAAAACAAATGTACATAGCGACTTGGAAAGCCCCGAACCAACTGGAGCTCACCAATGGTCCACAAGTGATCCGCAACCTACTGAGGAGGTCTACTAGTAACTGCGCCTGCAGCAAGTAAGGTAAGTCCCCCAAGGGACATCAGTACAAAGAATGTAATGAGTATGTAAGTCTATAAAAAGATGCAATATACATAAGAACTTCAATGGAATCATATATAAGAGAAAAAAATAATATGGATAACCCATCGTTCTGTATGTGTTTGGAAGCATGTACATTACATTCATTGCTTTCTTACTTTTACATTCATTTGTCATCATTTGCATTATATCGTACCTAGGACCCAACTAATTAGTGGGAATTAATATAACATTGGGATCGTTCCAGCCAGGCTTATGCCCCTTAGATTGCGATCCATAACAACATAACTTTGGGATCGTTCCAGCCAGGCTTATGCCCCTTAGAGTGCGATCCATAAATCCATAAAACAGGTTCGTTCCAACCAGGGTTTTCACCCCTCTGGATTGCCCCCTGTGCTCAAACAGTAAACAACTAAGCATTACTTAATTCCTTTACTTATGTGAGATTGATACATTGATGGTTTCAACATTATGGAAGCTTGGAACATTTGTCAAGTATTCATAGACATATGATTCACAATTGATCCATGATTAATAAACATGTGAATAACAACATATGACAACCTGAAATGCGATACCTTAGAACATTTTGGAATGGAACAAGTACAAGGTCAAAGTGAACAATGTGTGCTGCAGAAGGATACGGAAAGAGTAACCTTACATACCTTATATTCTCAATATGAATACACAGTCCTATATGCGAATATAATAATCCATCTCCTTCCTTACATTTTACTCTACAACATAAATACATAACGGAGCTTACGTTAACAACCAACTACCTTACAAGTGCATAAAACGACAATGAACTACATGACTGCCATATAAAGTCATTTCGCTCTTCACAATACCATTCACTCTATTACTATACCAACAACACCACAACATGCCACACATAAACCAAGGCATCATAAACCAATAGCATTTCACACCAAGTTTATGCTTTACGCTTCCCCTTCAACACTGTGTCACATTTACCTCACCATGTCACGTAAACACCTTTCACAACAACATATTAAAGACAATCCATAATTGTTACTAATCAAAATACCTCCGTGATACTCCTTTAAAGTCATTCAAAAGGTACCATAAGTTGATAATTGCATCCATAAAGGGTATAGAGGCTTTGGGGGGTCAAAGAGATGCAAAAACATGCAAAATGAACTTCTGGGCTGACCTGCGAAGCCATATGTGCCAGAAGATGGTTGAGGTGTTTTCGAAGGGGACCATTGTCCTGGTCCAGGGTCACCTTCGTTGGCATCTGCGCCCGCAGATGCCCTACCCACGAGGGCGGATGCCCGTTTCAGCCTCCGGGGGTCATTTTAGGGTCCTTTTTCGCAATGAATGGTCCATGATCATAAATTAGCATATATTAACATATTTTAGATCATATTAGATACCAACTAACAGCCATGGTTCTACAACGCACATAAACATCACCAAAACTACATTTTCCTTTCAATACGCCACCAGTTCCATGTACAATTTCACAACAACAATTCCAAATGTTATATACAAAAGAAAACAAGTGAAGGACATCAAAACATCATACATGTTGATATTTAATCCATAAAACTTCCTTCCTTCAAGACCACAAGTCCACTTTCAAGTTTAGACGGCAAAATCCTTCATCGATTAAGCAAAAGTAGACTGTTTTTCATATAGTGAATTGTCCACCAATTTTCCAACATAACCAACATAATATATACACCATATTAAGCATATAATATAGTGAATCATAATATTTAACACTTACCAACACTTTCAAAGAGATGCTCTTGTCCAAACAAGTGTAGTTGCCTTAGGGTTTGAGTTGAGAGAAATATCTTGTGGAAATTTCTAGATTTGCATGTGTGTCTAAATGAAAAAAAATATAATATTCCACCTTATATAGACCTTTTAGTCATCCTTAGCCAACATTAAATGTGTTTTACTTGGTCAACATGAGGAATGGGTCATATTCCCCTTTTGGGCCATGTCTTTTATATAATTTTGGGCCTCAATTGAGCCCAATAGCACAAAATTCATTTAGCCCAACAAAATTAATACATGATCCACCAACTTTATCATGTTTAAATAATTTCATAAGTGTTAAGACAATCAAGTAGGGTCGGAAAGGCACGGGGTGTTACAACTGTCCCCTAAATCTAGCCCTTTTTGATGATCCTCCTTCCAATTCTTGCGTCCTTCTCCTTTGACTCTGATCCTCCATCTGCTGCGCAAAATCCTGTCCTCGAGCTTGTGCAGCAACTACATGGGTCAATATTTACACCGCACTCATTAAATCCTGCTCAATAGTATTAACGGGTAGTTCCGAAGATACTCCTCTCCTTCTTGGCTCTTCTGGAAATGGAAGAGTAGGAGAAGCCCGCGATACAAACTCATTTCCAGCCCTACCTTGATCATCTTGCTCAGGTGGTGCTCTACTGGTTCCTTCTCCGACAGTCCTGTCTATCTTTTTAACTTTTCCCCAACCTTTTCTTGCCATCAACATTTCTATTATAACACAAGAAAACAATTCCCATGGTCAGTTATGATTCCACCTACAACTTTGGCTCTAATGCACGATCTAGAAATGAAGGAAAGAAACAACTCCTAAATGTCCCATAGCCTCCAACTTATAAATGTGGCATGCAACACATCCATAAGCAAGACTCTACTCAGACACGGCTTTGTAGACACCCTAGGACGACTGATACCACTTTTGTCACGCCTCAAATTCCAATGAGGCGGACTGGCACCCGAAGCCGTTAAGGCCCAAGAGAACCAACCTTCATTCATGTACACTCATATGCATCTCACTCAATGAACAACACTTATAGATACAAGAGGTCAAAGATGAAAGTCATGGAAAGATATTCATACAGATGTGAAACTTGACCGTTTGGTCCATTTGGTCAAAAGCATACATTTCTTACATTCCTTCATTCGTCCCACAACGTCTACAAAAGCCTCTAACAGATACATAACCAAACCTAAAGTTGGGACAAGTCCCCGCTTTATACAACATGTACATAATACCAAAACAAGTATAGACATGTGACTCAAAAATCCCCAAAGCAATCTGGAGCTCACCGATAGTCTGTGGATGACCCAAATCCTACTGTGGAGGTCTACTAGCTCCTGTGCCTGCAGTAAGTAAGGTCAGTCCCTCAAGGGATGTCAGTATGACGAATGTACTAAGTATGTAAGGCTATAAGAAACTGCATGATACATAAGTACTTCAATGGAATCAAAAACAAGTGAGTAATCAATACGGATAAACCAACGTTCTGTATGTGTGGAACCATGTACATTACATTCATTACTTTCTTTGCTTTTACTCTCATCATCAGTGCTTTTACGCTCAACATTATTATCACTATCATTCATATAACATCGCTCATATAAGATCATTCATATAATCATTTGGGATCGCCTTTAGCTAGGCTTCCGCCCCTTTAAGTTGCCACTCGTTAGGGTTCGCCTTTAGCTAGGCTTAGGCCCCTTCGAGTTGCTACCCGTTCCCAATAATTCTTCGGGATCGCCTCTCGCTAGGCTTACGCCCCTTCAAGTTTCCACCCGTGCACAATATTCATTCGGGATCACCTCTAGCTAGGCTTACGCCCCTTCGAGTTGCCACCCATACTCAAGCAAGTATGCATTACTTCAATTCTTTTGTTATGAGATTGATACGGTGGTGGTTGTAACATTATTGGAGTTTTGGAACAATAGTTCACAAATATGAGACATATGAATAACAATTGATAACAAACCTGAAATGAAATACTGTAAACAATTTGGAAGAGAAACAAGTACGATAACAATGTGAATAATATGTGCTGCCTGTCACGCCCCAAATTCCATCGGGATGGATTGGCACTCGTAGCCGACAAGGCCCGGGAGAACCAAGCTTTGCCTCTATTCAATCATATGCATTCCATAAGAAACCCATGATCATGTAAGAGCTTTAAATACCAACAACGGATTTCATGGAACATGTGATACCTATATATACATATGCAAAATTGGCCGTTGAGGCCACCAAAATCAAAAATGACATATACCTTTTACGTTTATACACCCACATCCGTCTACAAAAGCCTCTAACAACTGCATTGACAAAAATGAACTAAAAGTTGGGACAAGTCCCCACTTTATATAACATGTACAATACCAAAACATATGTACAACTGTGACTCGGAGAAGCCCAAAACTAACTGGAGCTCACCAAAGATCTGCAACATTGGCAACCTACTGTGGAGGCCTACTAGTACCTGCGCCTGCAGCAAGTAAGGTAAATTCCCTAAGAGGGGTCAGTACGAAAAATGTACTGAGTATGTAAGGCCATATGAAACTTATAAGATACGTAAATATGTCAAAGAACACAAGTTCAAATGAATAACCAATATAGATAAGTCACAATGTAGATGAGTCACTATTCTGTACTTTGGAAACCCTGTATTTTGCTTTCATTACTTTCTTTGTATCTTTGCTTTTATGTTGGGATCGGCTCGAGCTAGGCTTATGCCCCTAGAGCTGCCACCCTATGAATCAATATATATTTCGGGATCGGCTCGAGCTAGGTTAGTACCTCTAGAGCTGCCACCCATGCAATATTTCAGGTTTGGCTCGAGCTAGGTTATTACCTCTAGAGCTGCCCCCTGTCAGGATCGGTCCGAGCTAGGCTTATGCCCCTAGGACTGCCCCCTGATTTGGGATCGGCTTGAGCTAGGCATTTTGCCCCCAAAGCTGCCACCCATACTTGATCATTGACCACATATGCATTACTTTGTTCGTTACTTTGACATTGAATAATGATAGTCACAACTTTACTTTAATCTTTGGATCATTAACCAATGAGTGAGAGACATGTAAATAGACATTATGAAAAACATAACATTATCAGAACCATAACACCATTAGAACCATTGGACAATAATCCATGAACAAGAGACATGAGTATAATCACTATTGGAACATTGGAACATAACCTTATTGGGCTTTTGGAACATTAGCCATGAATATGAGACATGAGATTCACAATTGATCAACAAGTAGGAACTATGTGATAATGACCGTTGATAACCGAATATAGGATACCTTAGCACATTTCGGGATAGGACAAACGTAATGTCAATGTGAATACTATTTGCCGCAAAAAGATACGGACAGAGTAACCTTACATACCTTGTATTCTCAATACGAATATACCACCTTAGATGTGTATACAATGTCCCGCTCCTTTCCTTATGTTTCACTCTACAAAACCAATACATAACGGGATGTATATTAACCACCAACTACCTTACAATTGCATATAACATCAATGAGTTACATGTCTGCCTTTAAACATGCCATTTCCCCTTGACAAAACCATTGATGAAATTATTATTCCAAAAATCCCCCAATATTCCCAACATTGACCAATACATGATAATCAATACATTTCACCACAACACTTCTCCTTTACACTTTCTTATCCACACCACATCACAAATAATCCATCAACTTACCTTACTACACCTCATAGCACATATCGGCCAAAATCCCACAATTTACACTTATAGAAAAATAACAAGTTTAATAATAAAATCACACCATACAAGTTCATATTTCATCCATACCATGCTCTTTCATCAAAGTCATAAGTCATAATTCAAGCTTGAATCTCATGGATCACAAATCTTATATAAAAACACAAAGTACCATGTCCAACATTTCCAAGCACAAACAACATGATTTACATACTCTCCCATGCATATAATATATTAATCCATAACAATAATCACTTACCCAAGCTTGAAAATGATGATCTTGCTCCAAAAATTGACTTTGAGTTCTTAGGGTTTGAAGAAAATATCTTGTATATTTGTCTAAAAGGCGTGAGACTTTGAAAGCAATAAAAATCAGATTTATTGCCCTTTATATAGGCCCTCAAGTCCATCCTTATCCACTCTTTAACATTTAATGTGGTGTTCTAGAAGGTCAAGGCAAGAATGGGTCTTTTGACCCATTTTTTGCCCATGTCTTCTTTTCATTTTTGGGTCCTTTTTGGGCCCAATTCACTTAACCCAATAAAATCAATAATTCCTTGTGTTTAAATCATCTCATACGTGTTACAACAATATTCCCACTCACGCTATTCATATCCGTAGCCTCAATCCCAAAAACAAGTGATTCTAGCCATGTATGGCCTATTTTGACCAAAAGGGTAAAACTGTCATTTTGATGCCAAATTCGTTCTCGAGTAATTTTATCATACCAATATAAAATTTCATTCATTTCATGTATATACTCGTGGTTGTAGAAGAAACGTGGAAAAATTGGCTCGATACGTCCCATGGCACCCTTGGGACTTAAGAAAATTTCCAACTTTGAAAAGTGGCCAAAACCAGTGTGGCACGCCCTTGGGCGCGCCAGCTTGCTGCCTCTGGGCACAAAAATTTGGCCCAAAGCGGCGTGGCACGCCCTCTGGCACGCCCCAACCTTATTTTTTTTGAAAATTTTGTTTTTTGACTTTTCTTTGCGGGTTTGGTTAGATACTTCAAGTCCTATTCTTTAACTTACTTCTTAACCTTAATATCCTTTGTTTAGAGGTCCTCTTAGCCTCGTTTTGAACCCCACAACTGCTCTACAAAAATCACAAAACACCTCCTACGAAGGTTTAATCACATATACGAGGCCAAATTTTAATTTTCTCGTCAATAGCATTACCCAATACATACTTATAGCTCTCGACACCTAAGTAACCATTATTTAATGTCGTCAAGTAGGGTTGGGAAGGTACGAGGTGTTACACTGCCAAAGGATACGGAAAAGAGTAACCTTACATACCTTATCTTCCAAATCTTAATACACAACCCTATATGTGAATACAACAATCCAGCTCCTTCCTTACGTGTTACTCTAAAACACAAGTACATAACGGAGCTTACGTTAACAACTAACTACATTACAAGTGCATAAGAAGACAATGAGCTACATGACTGCCATATAACATCATTTCACCCTTCACAATACCATTCACTGCATTACCATACCAACAACACCAAAACATGCCACATATAAACCAAGATACCATAAACCGATAGCATTTCACGCCAAGTTTATACTTTACACTTCCCCTTCAATACAGTGTCACATTTACCTCACTACGTCATGTAAACACCTTTCACAACAACACATTAAGGATAATACATAATTGATACCATTCAAAATACCTCTGGGCTACTCCTTTAAAGTCATTCAAAAGGTACCATAAGTTGACAATTGCATCCAAGAAGGATAGAGGGGTTTCGGGGATCAAAGAGAGACAAAAACATGCAAAATGGGGTCCTGGAGGGACCTGTAAGGTCACCTACGCCCGCAGGTGGGTGACATGTGGCCGCAGGTGCCCATCTGGACCTGTCCAGGGCCACCTGCATTGGCATCTGCACCCGTAGGTGCCCCGTCCGCGAGGGCCGGTGCCCGTTTCAGCCTCCAGGGGTCACTTTTGGGTCCTTTTTTTGCAATGAATGGTCCATGGCCATAAGTGAGCATCTCTTTTCATATTTTAGGTCAACTTTAATGCCAATGAACAACCATGGTTTTAACATGCACATGAATATCACACAAAATTACCTTCTCCTTTTACTACACCATTACACAACAACATGTCCACAAATCACACACAAAGAGAAAACAAGTTAGGGCTATAAACACATCTTAACATGTTAACAACCACACCCTAACATGTTGATATATCATCCACACCATGCACTTCCATCAAAACTTCAAGTCTTTTTTCAAGTTCAAGTCACATAGATGACAAATCTTTTAGCAAGGAAGCAAAAGTACACTACTCAACACCTTTAGACATAACCATCATGATCTACACAATCTCTCATGCATATAATATATTAAACCACAAGATTAAGCACTTACCCAAGCTTGCAAAGTGATGATCTTGTCCAAAAGAGATGGTTGGCTTATAGTTTGAATGAACAGAAAATATCTCTTTGGAAAAGTCTAGAATTTTGCAAGTGTGCCTTTGTGAATAAAATCTGATTTTTACACCTTATATAGTCCTTTTAAATCTCATCCTTAGCCACACTTTTATCAATAATTGATAGGTTTACTTGGTCGAAGATGAATGGATCATTTCCTTCTTTTGGGCTATGTCGTTTTGCTTAATAGTTGGGCCTTAATTGAGCCCATTAGCTCAAAATTAGTTTCGCCCAATAACTTCCATGAATAATATACCAACTATCGCAAATTAAATAATTCTGTAATTATTAAGGTCGTCGCATGCGTTCAGAAATGTACGGGGTGTTACATCCTTCCCCCCTTAAGAACATTCATCCTCGAATGTTAATAATATTACCCAGTCCAAACATGTTCGAGTCTAAGTACATTCTTCACCTTATCACATACATATAATGCTTATATATATACACTTACTTATTATTGCTCCAATTCCGCATCTTGATCTTTCCATTCCGTTTGAAATAAATGTGGGTACTTAGACTTCATCATTTCTTCAGCTTCCCATGTGATTTCTTCTACTTGTTGATTTCTCCAAAGCACTTTTACTGAAGTCACATCTTTATTCCTTAACCTCTTGACTTGTCAATCCAGAATAGCAATAGGTACTCCTTCATATGTGAGATCTTTCGTAACTTGCACATCTTCAAGGGGATTAATATGAGATGGATCTCCTATGTATTTTCGAAGCATCGAAGCATGAAACACTGGATGAACCATGGAGAGTTCTTGGGGTAGTGCCAACTCGTATGTAACTTGACCAAATCTCATTACCCCTTTCATTGGTGACACTTTCAAGAATACCCAATCACGTCGGGCAAATTATAGCCCTCTTATTCTAACATCGTCATATGACTTGTGTCGAATTTGGGCTGTCTATAGCCATTGTTGTATCACCTTAAATTTCTCCATAACTTGATGAACAAGATCTGGCCCAAATAAGGCAGTTTCACCCGCTTCAAACCATCCAATCGGTGATCTTCACCTTCTTCCATATAAAACTTCATAAGGTGCCATTTTGATACTTAAATGATAGCTATTATTGTAGGCAAATTCAATAAGCGATAAATGATCATCCCAGCTACCTTTAAAGTCCAATGTGCAAGCTCGTAGGATATCTTCAAGTGTTTGGATAGTATGTTCTGGTTGCCCATCTTTCTGAGGATGAAAATCCGTACTTAAGTTCACTTGAGTTCCCAAACTCTTCTGAAAAAATTTCCAAGAGTGTGCGGTAAATTGAGCTCTCCTGTCTGATATAATAGAGATTGGAATTCTATGTAGTCGCACTATCTCTCTAACAACAATCATGCATACTCTTCAACTATATAAGTAGTCTTGACCAGTAGGAAATGTACTGACTTGGTAAGCCTATCAACTATTACCCATATGGAATCAAATTTCCGCAATGTACGAGGCAAACCTGTGATAAAATCTATGTTAATCATGTCCCACTTTCATACTGGAAGATTTATACATTGCAGATAACCTCCAGTTTTTTGATGCTCTACTTTTACTTGTCGATAATTTGGACATTGAGCTACAAATTTTGCAATGTTCTTCTTCATGTTACCCCATCAATACATTTCTTTCAAATCATGGTACATTTTGGTGGCTTCCGAATGAATAGAATACAGTGAATGATATGCCTCTATCATAATCCGTTTCCTTAGCTCATCTACATCCGGTACACACAATCTACCTTGGCACTGAAGTACTCCCTCTTGCGTAAGATCAAATGCCTTTGTCAAACCTTGTTGTACATTCTTTTTTAGCTGCACTAAAATAGGATCCGCATATTGTTTTTCTTCCACCTCAGCTACTAATGAAGATTCTACCGCATTTTGCACAATAACCCCTTCAACTGGAGATTCAAGAAGACGAACTCCCAAGCTAGCTAGTTGGTGTAGATACTTGACTATACCTTGCTTTTTCGTTAATTGGTTACTAGCGCCCCCTATTGCTTTGTGACTTAATGCATCGGCTACCACATTTGCTTTTCCCGGATGGGATATCAATATCATGATATTTAATAGTTCCATCCACTTTCACTGTCTCCAGTTTAGGTCCTTCTGCTTAAAAATATACTGCAAACTTTTATGATCAGTATATATATCAACGTGAACCCCATACAAATAGTGGCGCCATATCCTTTAAGGCAATTATCACGGCTGCTAGCTCAAGATCATATGTGGGATAATTTCTCTCATATGGCTGCAACTGTCTTGAGACATAAGCTATCACATTACTGTGCTGCATCAATACACATCCTAAGCCGACTCCGGAAGCATCACAATATACTGTATACCCTTCTGTGCCTTCCAGCAGCACAAATACGGGTGTAGTCGTCAATTTATCCTTCAGCTCTTGGAAACTCTTCTCACAGGCATCTTTCCACTGAAACTTGGTCTCCTTGTGTGTTAGTTTTGTTAAAGGTGCTGCAATGGAAGAAAACCCTTCAACAAATCTTCTGTAACCTGCCAACCCAAGAAAACTGCGAATCTCCATAGTCGTCGTAGGCCTTGGACAATTTTTCACCACTTCAATCTTTTGTGTATCAACCCAAATTCCTTCATCCGATACAATATGACCCAAGAATGCTACAGATTTTAACCAAAACTCACATCTAGAGAATTTTGCATATAACTTACGCTCACGAAGAATCTGTAACACCTTCCATAAATAATTAGCATGGTCCTCTTGTGATCTTGAATAAACCAGAATATCATCTCTAAACACGGTTACGAATACATCTAAAAATGTCTTGAACACTCTATTCATCAAATCCATAAAAACAGCTGGTGCATTTGTTACTCCAAATGATGTAATTAAAAACTCATAATGACCATACTATGTTCGAAAAGCTGTCTTGGGTATATATTTTTCTCTAACCCTTACCTAATGATATCCCGATCTTAGGTCAATCTTTGAGAAATATTTGGCACCCTGTAATTGCTCAAATAAATCATCAATTCTGGGGAGGGAATATTTATCCTTGATTGTCACCTTATTCAGTTGCCGATAATCAATACACATTCTCAGTGTACCATCTCTCTTTCGTATAAATAACACTGGTGCACCCCACGGGGACATACTAGGCCTTATGACTCCCCTGTCCAGCAAGTCTTTTAATTGCTCCTTCAATTCCCGCAACTCTTCTGGGGCCATTCTATATGGAGTAATTGAGATAGACGGAGTGCCTGGCATCACATCAATACCAAACTCTACTTCCCGTTAGGGAGGCAAACCTAGAAGATCTTCAGGAAATACATCAAGGAATTCATTTACCACCGGAACCGATTGACGAGTTGGGGGCTTCACATCGATATCATGCACTCTTACTAGGTGGCATATGTACCCCTTGGGTATTATTTTCTTTGCCTTGATAAAGTAAATAAAGTTACCTCTCGGTGCTCCCACCTTACCCTTCCATTAAAGAACATCCTTTTGTGGAAAATGAAAATGTACCTTCTTAGCCCGACAATCTACCGTGGCATAACAAGAAGCCAACCAATCCATACCTATTATAACATCAGAATCCACCATTTCCAGCTCAATAAGATCAACCAACGTATCATGATCACACATCGTTACTACACAATTACGATATACTCTTTTAGCTACAATCGATTCACCAACCGGTGTAGATACTTCAATTGGCTTAACTAATAATTTTGGTGTTCTTCCAAATTTTTTCAGCAATCAATGGAGTAACATATGATAGGGTAGAACTCGGATCAATCAATGTATATACATTATGCAAAAATATGGATAATGTACCTGTAACTACATCAGAAGAAGCCTCCGAATTCTGTCGGTCCGCTAGAGCATAGGTACGATTCTGGGATCCGCTTGAAGTAGCTGCTTCTCTAGAACCTCTGCCATGCCCCGCAGGCTGTACACCTAACGAGGAGTATGCAACGACTAATCTCGTAGGTTGTGCCATACCTCCCTTGCCCCTTTGTGGACATTCTCTCATTTTGTGCCCCGTCATACCACACCAAAAGCAAACATTTGTCCCCAACCGACATTCGCCTAAATTAAACCTTCCGTAGTGATGACACGACTAACGAGAAAGCCTCGATTGACTCATACCTCTTTGTGCTTGATACCCCACTGTCCGTGAACCCTGAATCTCAATTTTTTGCCCAATGGAACTGTGACTACCTCTAGACCCTATCGAGGTGGAGCATTTGCTGTAGAATGAGAAAATGATGGCCTAGGCGGTCTGTTAAAAATTTGAGGCGTACATCCTCTTTGGGACACCATAGACTGTTGTCACGCCTCAAGTTCCAATGAGTAGGACTGGCACCCGAAGTCGTTAAGGCCCCAGAGAACCAATCTTCATTCACATACACCCATACTCATGCTACTCAATAAACATTTCCACCACAAATAGATATAAGATGACAATAGTAGAAGTCATGGAAAAATACATGATAACTATGAAACTTGGCAGCTAGGGCCATCAAGACATAAACATACGTTCTTTACATCTCCTTCATTTCTCCCACAACATCTACAAAGCCTCTACAGATGCATAACCAATACCAACCTAGAGTCGGGACAAGACCCCGCTATATACACATATTCAATACTAATACAATACCAAAACAAATGTACATAGTGACTCAAAAATCCCCGAACCAACTAGAGCTCACCAATGGTCCGCAAGTGATCCGTAACCTACTGAAGAGGTCTACTAGGAACTGCGCCTGCAACAAGTAAGGTAAGTCCCCCAAGGGACGTCAGTAAAAAGAATGTACTGAGTATTTAAGGCTATAAAAAGCTGCAATATACATAAGAACTTCAATGGAATCATATATAAGAGAACAATATGTGCTGCAGAAGGATACGAAAAGAGTAACCTTACATACCTTATCTTCCCAATATGAATACACAGTCCTATATGTGAATATAATAATCCAGCTCCTTCCTTACATTTTACTCTACAACACAAATACATAACAGAGCTTACGTTAACAACCAACTACCTTACAAGTGCATAAAATGACAATGAACTACATGACTGCCATATAACGTCATTTCTCTCTTCACAATACCATTCACTGTATTACTATACCAAAAACACCACAACCTGCCACACATCAACCAAGGCATCATAAACCAATAGCATTTCACACCAAGTTTATGCTTTGCACTTCTCCTTCAACACTGTGTCACATTTACCTCACGACGTCACGTAAACACCTTTCACAACAACATATTAAAGACAATCCATAATTGTTAACATTCAAAATACCTCCGGGATACTCCTTTAAAGTCATTCAAATGGTGCCATAAGTTGATAATCGCATCCATAAAGGGTATAGGGGTTTCGGGGAGTCAAAGAGAGACAAAAACATACAAAACAAAGTTTTGGGCTGACCTGCGAAGACACCTGCACCCTCAAGTGGTTGAGGTACGTCCACAGGTGAACATTGTCCTGGTCTAGGGTCACCTTTGTTGGCATCTGCGCCCGCAGGTGCCCCACCCGCTAGGGCGGATGCCCGTTTCAGCCTCCGGGGGTCATTTTAGGGTCCTTTTTCGCAATGAATGGTACATGATCATAACTAAGAATATCTTAACATATTTTAGATCATATTAGATACCAACTAACATCCATGGTTTCACAACTCACATAAACATCACCAAAACTACATTTTCCTTTCAATACGCCACCGGTTCCATGTACAATTTCACAACAACAATTCCAAATGTTATATACAAAAGAAAACAAGTGAAGGACATCAAAACATCATACATGTTGATATTTAATCCATAAAACTTCCTTCCTTCAAGACCACAAGTCCACTTTCAAGTTTAGACGGCAAAATCCTTTACCGATTAAGTAAAAGTAGACTGTTTTTCATATAGTGAATTGTCCACCAATTTTCCAACATAACCAACATAATATATACACCATATTAAGCATATAATATAGTGAATCATAATATTTAACACTTACCAACACTTTCAAAGAGATGCTCTTGTCCAAACAAGTGTAGTTGCCTTAGGGTTTGAGTTGAGAGAAATATCTTGTGGAAATTTCTAGATTTGCATGTGTGTCTAAATGAAAAAAAATATAATATTCCACCTTATATAGACCTTTTAGTCATCCTTAGCCAACATTAAATGTGTTTTACTTGGTCAACATGAGGAATGGGTCATATTCCCCTTTTGGGCCATGTCTTTTATATAATTTTGGGCCTCAATTGAGCCCAATAGCACAAGATTCATTTAGCCCAATAAAATTAATAAATGATCCACCAACTTTATCATGTTTAAATAACTTCATAAGTGTTAAGACAATAAAGTAGGGTCGGAAAGGCATGGGATGTTACATCCTTCTCCCCTTAAAAACATTCGTCCTCGAATGTTAGTGACATTATCCAATTGAAACAAATGAAAGTCTAGGATCGTTCTTCATGTTATCATATATATATACACTTAATGCTTATAAATACTTACTTTTTATTTCTCCGATCCCACATCTTGAACTTTCTCTTCCATTTGAAACAAATATGGGTACTTTGACTTCATCATTTCTTCAGCCTCCCATGTGATCTCTTATACTTGTTGGTTTCTCCAAAGCACTTTTATGCAAGCTACGTCTTTATTCCTCAACCTCTTCACTTGTCGATCCAGAATAGCAATAGGTATCTCTTCATAAGTGAGATCCTCCGTAACTTGTACATCTTTAATGGGAGCAAAACGAGATGGATCTCCTATGCACTTTCGAAGCATCGAAACATGAAATACTGGATGAACTGTGGAGAGTTCTTGGGGTAGTTTCAATTCATACGCAACCTGCCCAAATCTTTTGACAATTTCATATGGGCCTATGTAACGTGGACTCAACTTTCCTTTCTTTCCAAATCTTATTACCCCTTTCATTGGTGACACCTTAAAGAATACCCAATCACCTATGGCAAATTCAAGACCTCTCCTTCTAACATCAGCATATGACTTATGTCGACTTTGGGTTGTTTGTAGCCGTTGTTTGATCACTTTAACTTTCTCCATAGCTTGATGAACAATATCTAGCCCAAGTAAAGTAGTTTCACCAGCTTCAAACCATCCAATTGGTGATCTACACTTCCTTCGATATAAAGCTTCATAAGGTGCCACTTTGATACTTCAATGATAGCTATTGTTGTAGGAAAATTCAATAAGAGGTAGATGATCATCCCAACTACCTTTAAATTCCAACGTGCAAGCTCGTAGCATATCTTCAAGTGTTTGGATAGTACGTTCCGCTTGTCCATCTGTCTGAGGATGAAAAGACATACTCAAATTCACTTGTGTACCCAAAATTTTCTAAAAATATCTCCAAAAATGTGCAGTAAATTGAGCTCCCCTGTCTGATATAATAGATATTGGAATCCCATGTAATTACACTCTCTTTAACATACAACCGTGCATACTCTTCAGCTGTATAGGTGGTCTTGACTAGTAGGAAACGCGCTGACTTGGTAAGCCTGTCAACTATTACCCATATGGAATCAAATTTTTGCAGTGTACGAGGCAAACCTATGATGAAATCCATGTTAATCATGTCCTATTTCCAAACTGGAAGATTGATACATTGCACATAACCTCCAGGTTTCTAATGCTCTACTTTGACTAGTTGACAATTTGGGCATTGAGCTACGAATTCTATAATATTCTTCTTCATATTTCCCCACCAATACATGTCTTTCAAATCATGATACATTTTTGTAGCTCCCGGATGAATAGAATATCGTGAATGATGTACCTCCGTCATAATCCGCTTCCTTAGCTCGTCTACATCTGGTACACATAATCTACCTTGGCATTGAAGTACTCCCTCTTGCGTAAGATCAAATGCCTTTGTCAACTCTTGCTGTACATTCTCTCTCAGCTGCACTAAAATGGGATCCGCATATTGTTTCTCCTTTTCTTCAGCTACTAAGGAGGATTCTGCTGCATTTTGCACAATAACCCCTTAATTCGGAGATTCAAGAAGACGAATTCCCAAGCTGCCTAGTTGATGTAGATCCTTAATTATATAAAGACGAATTCCCAAGTTGCCTAGTTGATGTAGATCCTTAATTATATCTTGTTTTTACATCAATTGATCATTAGTGCTTCCCATTGCTTTGCGACTTAGTGCATCAGCTGCCACATTTGCTTTCCCTGGATGGTATAAGATATCGATATCATAGTCTTTTAAGAGCTCTAGCCACCTTCGTTGCTATATTGCAAACTTTTATGATTAGTGTAGATATCAACATGAACCCCATACAAATAATGGTGTCATATCTTTAAAGCAAATATCACCGCTGCTAGCTCAAGATCATGTGTTGGATAATTTCTTTCATGTGGATGCAATTGTCATGAGGCATACGCTATTACATCACCATGTTGCATCAATACACATCCGAGGCCAACCCCAGAAGCATCACAATATACTGCATACCCTTCTGTGCCTTCGGGAAGTACTAATACTGGTGTGGAAGTTAATTTATCTTTCAGCTCTTGGAAACTTTTCTCACATGCATCATTCCACTGAAACTTGATTGCCTTGTGTGTTAGCTTCATTAACGGTGTAGTAATGGGAGAAAACCCTTCAACGAACCTTCGATAATAACCTGCCAATCCAAGAAAACTATGAATCTCTGTAGGCGTCATAGGTGTTGGCTAGTTCTTCACAACTTCAATCTTTTGTGTATCTACCCTTATTCCTTCATATGACACAATGTGACCCAAGAATGCTACGGATTTTAACCAAAATTCGCATTTAGAGAACTTTGCATATAACTTACGATCACGAAGAATCTGTAACACCTGTCGTAAGTGATTAACATGGTCTTTTTGTGATTTTGAATAAACCAGGATGTCATCTATAAACACCGTCACGAACACGTCTAGGAATGGCTTAAACACCCAATTCATCAAACCCATGAAAACATCTGGTGCATTTGTTAATCCAAATGACATAACTAAAAATTCATAATGGCCATACCGTGTTCGGAAAACTGTCTTGGGTATATCTTTTTCTCTAACCCTGACTTGATGGTAACCCGACCTCAAGTCAATCTTTGAAAAATATTTGGCACCCTGTAACTGATCAAACAAATAGTCAATTCTGGGGAGGGGATATTTGTTCTTGATCGTTACCTTAGTTAATTGCCGATAATCAATACACATTCTCAATGTGTCATATTTCTTTCGTACAAATAATACTGGTGCACCCCACGGGGACATACTAGGCCGTATAAACCCCTTGTCTAGTAAATTTTTTAATTGCTCCTTCAACTCTTGCAGTTCTGCTGGAGCCATTCTATATGGAGGAATGAAGATAGGCTGAGTGCCTGGGATCACATCAGTACCAAACTCTACCTCCCGTTCTGGAGGCAAACTTGGAAGATCATCAGGAAATACATCAAGAAATTCATTGACCACCAAAATCGTTTGAGAAGTTGGTGGTTCCACATCGGTATCTTGAAGTCTCACTAAATGGCATGTGTACCCCTTGGCTATCATCTTCCTAGACTTAATATAGGAAATAAATTTTCCTCTCGGTGCCCCCACATTACCCTTTCATGCAAGAACATTCTTTTGTGGAAAATGAAAATGTACCTCCTTAGCTCGGCAATCCACCGTGGCATAACAAGAAGCCAACAAATCCATACCCATTATAACATCAAAATCCACCATGTACAGTTCAATAAGATCAGCCAATGTATCATGACCACACACAGTTACCACACAATTACGATACACTTTTTTTGCAACAATAGATTCACCAACCAGTGTAGATACTTCAAATGACTTAATTAATAATTCTGGTGTTCTTTCAAATTTTATAGCAATCAATGGAGTAAAATACGATAACGTAGAACTCGAATCAATCAATGCATATAAATCATGTGAAAATATGGATAGTATACCTGTAACTACATCAGGAGATGCCTAAGAATTCTGTCGATCCACTAGAGCATAGGTGCAATTCTGGGCTCCACTGGAACTAGCTGCTTCTATTGCACCTCTACCCTGACCAGCAGGATGCACACCTTAGCCTAAGGAAGGAACCGATGATGATGATGCAACGGCTGATCCCGTAGGTCATGCTACACCACCCGTGCCCCTCTGTGGGCAGTCTCTCACTATGTGCCCTAATAAACCACACCAGAAGCAAACATTCGTCCCAACCCAGCATGTACCTAAATGATACTTCTCGCAGTGCTAACACGGCTAACGAGAAGATCCCATTATCTGTGAGCCTCAAATTCCCTCTGCTCTGTCCCACAGGGCTGCCTCTAAACCCTCGGAATTGGGATGGAATACCTATCGTAGAGTAAGAAAATGATAGTCTCGGCGGTCTAGGAAAGACCCGAGGCCTAGATTCTCCTTGGGATGTACCTAAATTCGTGTACCCTTCTTCTCTGCCTCTGATCTTCCATCTTTTGTGCGAAAGCCTAAATTCTGGCTATATCCATATCTTTGTTCAAAGCAGTAATAGTGCAGTACCTTACCAAATAAGGCTCTAATCTTTCCACATATCAATGGACTCTATCCGTCATTGTGGCTACTACACTAGGAGCGTATCGAGCCAAAGAGTTAAACTGCAAACTGTACTCTCTGACACTCATATTCCTTTGTCGAAGATTTAGAAACTGGTCTGCACGTGCCTCCCGAATCTCATATGGAAGGTGATGATCAAGGAATGATGTTTTGAATTCCTCCCAATTAGCTGGATTTGCACCAATACCCCTCGATCGTTTCCAGTCTTCATACCACAATATAGTTTTACCTTTCCATCTGTATGCTGCAAGTTCCACTGTTTCTATACCAGTCACATGCATCACCTCTAAAGAACTTTGAATTTGATCTATAAAGTCATATGGGTCTGCATTCAAATCTGACCCAGTGAACGTGGGAGGGTCTAGTTTCAGAAAATCTTGTGTTTTGCGACTCGCTACTCTAGCCGCGTCATCCTCACTTGTTATTGGACCAGCTCATCCCTGAATTTGTGCAGCAACTATTTGAGTCAACATATGCACTGCATTTCTTAAATACTAGTCAGTGGCATTCATAGGTGGTTCTGCGGGTACTTCTCTACCTCTTGGCTCTTCCAGAAATGGGAGAGTAGAAGAAGCCCGCGATGCAAACTCCTGTTCAGCGCCACCTTGACTAGCTTGTTTAGGTGGTGATTTACTCGCTCCTTCACCAGCAAGCCTATCTACCTGCTTACCCTTGCCCCTACCTCATCTTGTCATCGGCATGTTACTATAACAAAGAAAACCAATTACAATGGTCAGATATAATTCCACCTACAATATTGGCTCTATTGCACGATCTAGAATTGAAGAAAAAGAAACAACTCCTAAATGTTTCGTAGCCTCCTACTTATAAATGTGGTGCACAACATATCCATAAGCAAGACTCTACTCAGACACGGCTTTGTAGATACCCTTAGAACGACTTGCTCTGATACCACTTTTGTCATGCCTCGAGTTCCAATGGGGCAGACTGGCACCCGAAGCCGTTAAGGCTCGAGAGAACCAATCTTCATTCACATACACCCATACGCATGTTACTCAATAAACATCTTCACCACAAATAGATATAATATGCCAATAGCGGAAGTCATGGAAATACATGATAACTATGAAACTTGGCAGCTAGGGCTATCAAGACAAAAACATACGTTCCTTACATCTCCTTTATTTCTCCCACAACATCTACAAAACCTCTACAGATGCATAACCAATACTAACCTAGAGTCGAGACAAGACCCCGCTCTATACACATATACAATACCAATACAATACCAATACAATACCAAAACAAATGTACATAGCGACTCGGAAAGCCCCGAACCAATTAGAGCTCACCAATGGTCCACAAGTGATCCGCAACCTACTGAGGAGGTCTACTAGTAACAGCGGCTGCAGCAAGTAAGGTAAGTCCCCCAAGGGACGTCAGTACAAAGAATGTACTGAGTATGTAAGTCTATAAAAAGCTACAATATAAATAAGAACTTCAATGGAATCATATATAAGATAAAAAAACAATATAGATAACCCATCGTTCTATATGTGTTTGGAAGCATGTAATTACATTCATTGCTTTCTTGATTTTACATTCATTTGTCATCATTTGCATTATATCGTACCCAGGCCCCAACTAATTAGTGGGAATTAATATAACATTGGGATCGTTCCAGCCAGGCTTATGCCCCTTAGATTGCGATCCATAACAACATAACTTTGGGATCGTTCCAGCCAGGCTTATGCCCCTTAGAGTGCAATCCATAAATCCATAAAACAGGTTCGTTCCAACCAGGGTTTTCACCCCTCTAGATTTCCCCCTGTGCTCAAACAGTAAACAACTAAGCATTACTTAATTCCTTTACTTGTGTGAGATTGATACATTGATGGTTTCAACATTATGGAAGCTTGGAACATTTGTCAAGTATTCATAGACATATGATTCACAATTGATACATGATTAATAAACATGTGAATAACAACATATGACAACCTGAAATGCGATACCTTAGAACATTTCGGAATGGAACAAGTACAAGGTCAAAGTGAACAATGTGTGCTGCAGAAGCATACGGAAAGAGTAACCTTACATACCTTATCTTCCCAATATGAATACACAGTACTATATGCGAATATAATAATCCATCTCCTTCCTTACATTTTACTCTACAACATAAATACATAACGGAGCTTACGTTAACAACCAACTACCTTACAAGTGCATGAAACGACAATGAACTACATGACTGCCATATAAAGTCATTTCCTCTTCATAATACCATTCACTGTATTACTATACCAACAACACCACAACATGCCACACATCAACCAAGGCATCATAAACCAATAGCATTTCACACCAAGTTCATGCTTTACACTTCCCCTTCAACACTGTGTCACATTTACCTCACCATGTCACGTAAACACCTTTCACAACAACATATTAAAGACAATCCATAATTTTTAACAATCAAAATACCTTCGGGATACTCCTTTAAAGTCATTCAAAAGGTACCATAAGTTGATAATTGCATCCATAAAGGGTATAGAGGCTTTGGGGGGTCAAAGAGATGCAAAAACATGCAAAATGAACTTCTGGGCTGACCTGCGAAGCCATCTGTGCCAGAATATGGTTGAGGTGTTTCCTCAGGGGACCATTGGCCTGGTCCAGGGTCACCTTCATTGGCATCTGCCCGCAGATGCCCTACCCGCGAGGGCGGATGCCCGTTTCAGCCTCCGGGGGTCATTTTAGGGTCCTTTTTTGCAATGAATGGTCCATGATCATAACTTAGCTTATCTTAACATAATTTAGATCATATTAGATACCAAATAACATCCATGGTTCTACAACGCATATAAACATCACCAAAACTATATTTTCCTTTCAATACGTCACCAGTTCTATGTACAATTTCACAACAACAATTCCAAATGTTATATACAAAAGAAAACAAGTGAAGGACATCACCAAATCATACATGTTGATATTTAATCCATCAAACTTACTTCCTTCAAGACCACAAGTCCACTTTCAAGTTTAGAAGGCAAAACCCTTCACCGATTAAGCAAAAGTAGACTGTTTTGCATATAGTGAATTGTCCACTACTTTGCCAACATAACCAACATAATATATACACCATATTAAGAATATAATATAGTGAATAATAATAGTTAACACTTACCAACACTTTCAAAGAGATGCTCTTGTACAAACAAGTGTAGTTGCCTTAGGGTTTGAGTTGAGAGAAATATCTTGTGGAAATTTCTAGATTTGCATGTGTGCCTAAATGAATAAAAAGCTGATTTTACACCTTATATTGACCTTGTAGTCATCCTTAGCCAACTTTAAATGTGTTTTACTTGGTCAACATGAGGAATGGGTCATATTCCCCTTTTGGGCCATGTCTTTTATATAATTTTGGGCCTCAATTGAGCCCAATAGCACAAGATTCATTTAGCCCAACAAAATTAATACATGATCCACCAAATTTCCCATGTTTAAATAATTTCATAAGTGTTAATACAATCAAGTAGGGTCGGAAAGGCACGGGGTATTACAACTGTCCCCTAAATCTAGCCCTTTTTGATGATCCTCCTTCCAATTCTTGCGTCCTTCTCCTTTGACTCTGATCCTCCATCTGCTGCGCAAAAGCCTGTCCTCGAGCTTGTGCAGCAACTACATGGGTCAATATTTACACCGCACTCATTAAATCTTGCTCAATAGTATTAACGGGTAGTTCCGAAGATACTCCTCTCCTTCTTGGCTCTTCTGGAAATGGAAGAGTAGGAGAAGCCCGCGATACAAACTAATTTCCAACCCTACCTTGATCATCTTGCTCAGGTGGTGCTCTACTGGTTCCTTCTCCGACAGTCCTGTCTATCTTTTTAACTTTTCCCCAACCTTTTCTTGCCATCGACGTTTCTATTATAACACAAGAAAACAATTCCCATGGTCAGTTATGATTCCACATACAACTTTGGCTCTAATGCACAATCTAGAAATGAAGGAAAGAAACAACTCCTAAATGTCCCATAGCCTCCTACTTATAATGTGGCGTGCAACACATCCATAAGCAAGACTCTACTCAGACACGGCTTTGTAGACACCCTAGGACGACCAGCTCTGATACCACTTTTGTCACGCCACAAATTCCAATGAGGCGGACTGGCACCCGAAGCCGTTAAGGCCCAAGAGAACCAACCTTCATTCATGTACACTCATATACATCTCACTCAATGAACAACACTTATAGATACAAGAGGTCAAAGATGAAAGTCATGGAAAGATATTCATACAGATGTGAAACTTGACCATTTGAACCATTTCGTCAAAAGCATACATTTCTTACATTCCTTCATTCGTCCCACAACATCTACAAAAGCCTCTAACAGATATATAACCAAACCTAAAGTTGGGACAAGTCCCCGCTTTATACAACATGTACATAATACCAAAACAAGTATAGACATGTGACTCAAAAATCCCCAAAGCAATCTGGAGCTCACCGATAGTCTGTGGATGACCCGAATCCTACTTTGGAGGTCTACTAGCTCCTGTGCCTGCAGTAAGTAAGGTCAGCCCCTCAAGGGACGTCATTATGAAGAATGTACTGAGTATGTAAGGCTATAAGAAACTGCATGATACATAAGTACTTCAATGGAATCAAAAAAAAGTGAGTAATCAATACTATAACCAACGTTCTGTATGTGTGGAACCATGCACATTACATTCATTACTTTCTTTGCTTTTACTCTCATCATCAGTTCTTTTACGCTCAACATTATTATCACTATCATTCATATAACATCTCTCATATAAGATCATTCATATAATCATTCGGGATCGCCTTTAGCTAGGCTTCCGCCCCTTTAAGTTGCCACTCGTTCGGGTTCGCCTTTAGCTAGGCTTACGCCCCTTCGAGTTGCTACCCGTTCTCAATAATTCTTTGGGATCGCCTCTCGCTAGGTTTACGCCCCTTCAAGTTGCCACCCGTGCTCAATATTCATTCAGGATCGCCTCTAGCTAGGCTTACACCCCTTCGAGTTGCCACCCATACTCAAGCAAGTATGCATTACTTCAATTCCTTTGTTATGAGATTGATACGGTGGTGGTTGTAACATTATTGGAGTTTTGGAACAATAGTTCACAAATATGAGATATATGAATAACAATTGATAACAAACCTGAAATGAAATACTGTAAACAATTTGGAAGAGAAACAAGTACGATAACAATGTGAATAATAGGTGCTGCCTGTCACGCCCCGAATTCCATCGGGACGGATTGGCACTCGTAGCCGACAAGGCCCGGGAGAACCAAGCTTTGCCTCTATTCAATCATATGCATTCCATAAGAAACCCATGATCATGTAAGAGCTTTAAATACCAACAACGAATTTCATGGAACATGTGATACCTATATATACATATGCGAAACTTGGCCGTTGAGGCCACCAAAATAAAAAATGACATATACCTTTTACGTTTATACACCCACATCCGTCTACAAAAGCCTCCAACAACTGCATTGGCCAAAACGAACTAAAAGTTGGGACAAGTCCCCGCTTTATATAACATGTACAACACCAAAACATATGTACAACTGTGACTCGGAGAAGCCCAAAACTAACTGGAGCTCACCAAAGATCTGCAACACTGGCAACCTACTGTGGAGGCCTACTAGTACCTGCGCCTGCAGCAAGTAAGGTAAATTCCCCAAGAGGGGTCAGTACGAAAAATGTACTGAGTATGTAAGGCCATATGAAACTTATAAGATATGTAAATATGTCAAAGAACTCAAGTTCAAATGAATAACCAATATAGATAAGTCACAATGTAGATGAGTCACTATTCTGTACTTTGGAAACCCTGTATTTTGCTTTCATTACTTTCTTTGTATCTTTGCTTCTATGATTATTCATTTTTTACTGTGACCTGTGATACCCAGGCCCCGACTAAACAGTGGGTTCTAAACATAACATAGCGTTATGTTGGGATAGGCTCGAGCTAGGCTTATGCCCCTAGAGCTACCACCCTATGAATCAATATATATTTTGGGATCGGCTCGAGCTAGGTTAGTACCTCTAGAGCTGCCACCCATGCAATATTTCAGGTTTGGCTCGAGCTAGGTTATTACCTCTAGAGCTGCCCCCTGTCAAGATCGGTCCGAGTTAGGTTTATGCCCCTAGGACTGCCCCCTGATTTGGGATCGGCTTGAGCTAGGCATTTTGTCCCCAAAGCTGCCACCCATACTTGATCATTGACCACATATGTATTACTTTGTTCGTTACTTTGACATTGAATAATGATAGTCACAACTTTACTTTAATCTTTGGATCATTAACCAATGAGTGAGAGACATGTAAATAGACATTATGAAAAACATAACATTATCAGAACCATAACACCATTAGAACTATTGGACAATAATCCATGAACAAGAGACATGAGTATAATCACTATTGGAACATTGGAACATAACCTTATTGGGCTTTTGGAACATTAGCCATGAATATGAGACATGAGATTCACAATTGATCAACAAGTAGGAACTATGTGATAATGACCATTGATAACCGAATATAGGATACCTTAGCACCTTTCGGGATAGGACAAGCGTAATGTCAATGTGAATACTATTTGCCGCAAAAAGATATGGACAGAGTAACCTTACATACCTTGTATTCTCAATACGAATATACCACCTTAGATGTGCATACAATGTCCCGCTCCTTTCCTTATGTTTCACTCTACAAAACCAATACATAACGGGATGTATATTAACCACCAACTACCTTACAATTGCATATAACATCAATGAGTTACATGTCTGCCTTTAAACATGCCATTTCCCCTTGACAAAACCATTGATGAAATTATTATTCCAAAAATCCCCCAATATTCCCAACATTGACCAATACATGATAATCAATACATTTCACCACAACACTTCTCCTTTACACTTTCTTATCCACACCACATCACAAATAATCCATCAACTTACCTTACTACACCTCATAGCACATATCGGCCAAAATCCCACAATTTACACTTATAGAAAAATAACAAGTTTAATAACAAAATCACACCATACAAGTTCATATTTCATCCATACCATGCTCTTTCATCAAAGTCATAAGTCATAATTCAAGCTTGAATCTCATGGATCACAAATCTTATATAAAAACACAAAGTACCATGTCCAACATTTCCAAGCACAACCAACATGATTTACTTACTCTCCCATGCATATAATATATTAATCCATAACAATAATCACTTACCTAAGCTTGAAAATGATGATCTTGCTCCAAAAATTGACTTTGAGTTCTTAGGGTTTGAAGAAAATATCTTGTATATTTGTCTAAAAGGAATGAGACTTTGAAATAAATAAAAATCAGATTTATTGCCCTTTATATAGTACCTCAAGTCCATCCTTATCCACTCTTTAACATTTAATGTGGTGTTCTAGAAGGTCAAGGCAAGAATGGGTCTTTTAACCCATTTTTTGCCCATGTCTTCTTTTCATTTTTGGGTCCTTTTTGGGCCCAATTCACTTAACCCAATAAAATCAATAATTCCTTGAGTTTAAATCATCTCATACGTGTTACAACAATATTCCCACTCACGCTATTCATATCCGTAACCTCAATCCCAAAAACAAGTGATTCTAGCCACGTATGGCCTATTTTGACCAAAAGGGTAAAACCGTCATTTTGACGCCAAATTCGTTCTCGAGTAATTTTATCATACCAATATAAAATTTCATTCATTTCATGTATATACTCGTGGTTGTAGAAGAAACATGGCAAAATTGGCTCGATACGTCCCTTGGCACCCTTGGGACTTAAGAAAATTTTCAACTTTGAAAAGTGGCCAAAACCAGTGTGGCACGCCCTTGGGCGATCCAGCTTGCTGCCTCTGGGCACAAAAATTTGGCCCAAAGCGGCGTGGCACGTCCTCTGGCGCGCCCCAACCTTATTGTTTTTGAAAATTTTGTTTTTTGACTTTTCTTTGCGGGTTTGGTTAGATACTTCAAGTCCTATTCTTTAACTTACTTCTTAACCTTAATATCCTTTGTTTAGAGGTCCTATTAGCCTCATTTTGAACCCCACAACTGCTCCACAAAAATCAAAAAACACCTCCTACGAAGGGTTAATCACATATACGAGGCCAAACTTCAATTTTCTCGTCAATAGCATTACCCAATACATACTTATAGCTCTCGACACCTAAGTAACCATTATTTAATGTCGTCAAGTAGGGTTGGGAAGGTACGAGGGGTTACACTGCCAAAGGATACGGAAAAGAGTAACCTTACATACCTTATCTTCTAAATCTGAATACACAACCCTATATGTGAATACAACAATCCAGCTCCTTCCTTACGTGTTACTCTACAACACAAGTACATAACGGAGCTCACGTTAACAACTAACTACATTACAAGTGCATAAGAAGACAATGAGCTACGTGACTGCCATATAACATCATTTCACCCTTCACAATACCATTCACTGTATTACCATACCAACAACACCAAAACATGCCACAATAAACCAAGATACCATAAACCGATAGCATTTCACGCCAAGTTTATACTTTACACTTCCTCTTCAATACAGTGTCACATTTACCTCACTACGTCACGTAAACACCTTTCACAACAACACATTAAGGATAATACATAATTGATACCATTCAAAATACCTCTGGGCTACTCCTTTAAAGTCATTCAAAAGGTACCATAAGTTGACAATTGCATCCAAGAAGGATAGAGGGGTTTCGGGGATCAAAGAGAGACAAAAACATGCAAAATGGGGTCCTGGAGGGACCTGTAAGGTCACCTACGCCCACAGGTGGGTGACATGTGGCCGCAGGTGCCCATCTGGCCCTGTCCAGGGCCACCTGCATTGGCATCTGCACCCGTAGGTGCCCCGTCCGCGAGGGCCGGTGCCCGTTTCAGCCTCCAGGGGTCACTTTTGGGTCCTTTTTTTCAATGAATGGTCCATGGACATAAGTGAGCATCTCTTTTCATATTTTAGGTCAAATTTAATGCCAATGAAAAACCATGGTTTCAACATGCTCATGAATATCACACAAAATTACCTTCTCTTTTCACTACACCATTACACAACAACATGTCCACAAATCACACACAAAGAGAAAACAAGTTAGGGCCATAACCACATCTTAACATGTTAACAACCACACCCTAACATGTTGATATCTCATCCACACCATTCACTTCCATCAAAACCTCAAGTCTCCTTTCAAGTTCAAGTCACATAGATGACAAATCTTTTAGCAAGGAAGCAAAAGTACACTACTCAACACTTTTAGATATAACCATCATGATCTACACAATCTCTCATGCATATAATATATTAAACCACAAGATTAAACACTTACCCAAGCTTGCAAAGTGATGATCTTGTCCAAAAGAGATGGTTGGCTTAGGGTTTGAATGAAGAAAAAATATCTCTTTGGAAAAGTCTAGCCCATTAGCTCAAGATTAGTTTAGCCCAATAACTTCCATGAATAATATACCAACTATCGCAACTTAAATAATTTCGTAATTATTAAGGTCTTTGTATGCATTCAGAAATGTACGGGGTGTTACACCTAGCCACGCGGTCGCGATGAACAATCTATCCCGGTGATTACAATTGTGATGACTAAGATCATGGCCCCTAGAAATTACGGGGGTCCTCATCGTGGTATTTATGAAGAACCTGGGCCTACACCAGGTGCTGATGCGCTAATAACTTTGGCAAGTTGCAAATATCCCGACCGAGCCCTCAAGATTCATTTGGAAACCCGTGAACACAAATGAACTATGCTACCCTACCAAATTCATCATTCCAAACTCAACAACGCCATTGAAATTCCCATCAGAGGTCATTTTGATAAAAAGTGGTGCCCACATCACAAGGATCCATTTTAGCTAAAATACACCCAATACCCTAAAATGGGTCTGGAAGCCTCGAGACCCAAACCAATGGTCCCTCTAGCCTAAAATTGATGTTTTGGAGCAGTTGAGACTGTCAACACTGGCATCCGAGGCCGTTTACCTGAGGTTTAGGCCCAAAACCCATTTCTCAACTTCATAAGCTCCTAAACAGGAAATGACTCTAAAAACAAACAAACCGCATGGTAAATAAACTGTCAGTCCTAGCAAGTCATAAATAACCTAGGCCAGCTGTGAAAAGGCTCTAAATATAGAAAAATCATGAAAATGACCTGGAGGGTCATTACACCTTACCGTCATAGCTAACCAGAAATCAAGTCAAATGCTACCACACTTACCTAATTCATTCTCGAATTTCCCTAGACCACACCTAGCTCAAATTTTACCCGAAACTATCGTAGCCTGAAATTTATAACTTCAAATCCAAAAAGAATTTTGGCATGAAAGTTTAAACAAGAAACTTATAATGACGAAAAGGGTCACTACAACAGATACCAATTTACCCATCATTCATCCTCGAATGGTCAAACAAGAAAATAGGCTGAAATAAGGACAGAAGAGCGTATCTGTATCCTCAAATAATTAAGGATACTTGTCCTTCATGTCCTTCTCGATCTCCCAAGTGGAATTTTTGACCGAATGATGCTTCAATTGGACCTTAACTGAGTGAATTTCCTTTATCCTTAACTTTTGAACATCCCGATCTAGAATTGTCACCGGTTCCTCTTCATAAGCCAAATCCTTATATAATAGAACTGAATCCCATTTAATGATATAATCTCTATCTCCATGAAACCTTTTGAGCATGGAGACATGGAATATCAGATGGACTCCAAACAACCTCGGTGGTAATGCTAACCTGTATGCAACCAGACCTATATCCTTAAGAATCTAGAAGGGACCAATATACTGAGGGATGAGCTTGACCCTCTTACCAAACCTCATGACTCCTTTCTTTGGAGACACTTTAAGCAACACTTGTTCACCAACTTTGAAATGCATGTCTATTACCTTACGAAGCACATACTCTTTCTGTCTACTTTGAGCAGCCAAGAACTTGGTTTGAATAAACCTTACTTTTCTTGACCCTCCTTCACCAAGTGCCCAAAGGTTTAACATCTCCAGTCTCAAACCACCCAATAGGTGACCTGTAATTCCTTCTATAGAGTGCCTCAAATGGTGTCATATCGATACTAGAGTGATAGCTATTATTGTATGAAAACTCATACAACAGAAAAAACTGGTCCCAACAACCACCAAAGTCAATAACACTGGCTCTCAACATATTATCTAGCACCTGAATCGTCCTCTCTGACTGCCCAGCGATTTGAGAATGAAAAGAAATTCTAAAGGTGAGCTTGATGCCCAACTCATCGTGCAACCTGTCCTAAAATTTAGAAGTATACTTAGCGTCTCTATCAGAAATGACGGTAAGGGGAACCCCATGAATCCTCACGACTTTCTTGACATAGAATTTAGCTAATTGCTGAGAGCTGTAGTCAACCCAAACCGGCAAGAAGTGAGCTGATTTCATCAATCGATGTGCTATCACCCAAATAGAGTCATATTTTCCCAAGGTTTTAGAAAGACCCACCACTAAGTCCATATCAATGTTCTCCCATTTCCATTTAGGTATAGGCGTTCCTTGAAGCAACCCCATAGGCCTTTGATGTTCATACTTCACCTATTGGCAATTGTGACACATGGACACATAATCCACTATGTCCATCTTTATTTTGGGCCACCAATAAAGCTGCCTTAAGTCATGTACATTTTAGTTGTACCCAGATGGATAGAGTAACGCAAACCATGGGCTTCTAAATGTACATCCCAAATCAAATTACCAACTAGAGGACTACTGTAACACCCCATACATGTCCGACCCTACTTGAAAACCTTGAAAAATGTTTACTTAGATGTCGAGAGCCATAAGTAGGTATTTTGTAGTGTCATTGATGAAATATTTGATATTGGACCTAGTACATGTGGTTAGACCTTTGTAGTGGGTGGCGTTTGTGACTTTGTGGAGCATTTGTGGGGTGAAAAATTGAAGTTTAAGGGACATCCAAGCAAAGAATCTTAATGCTAAGAGGTAAGCAAAAGGTTGGGACTTGAAAGATCCAACCAAATCCGCAAAGAAAAGTCAAAATCAAAAATTTGGCATGGGCACTGCAGAGGGCGTGCCAGGCCGCTCTGGCCTAAATGTTTATCTGCACAGGCAGCAAGGGGGCGCGCCCAAGGGCGTTCCAGGCCACCCCTTCCCACCTTTTAAAGAGCTGAAATTTCTCTAAGTGTCTAGGGCGCCCGGGGGCGTACCGGGTTGCTTTAGACCCGATTTCTTCTACGATTTTAAGTCTATAAAGACGACTTTTGGGTTATGGTATCATTATACCATCGTGGTAGGGATACTCTTGATCTAGTTTAGCATCCGATTTGGGGTTAGTCCCTCGTCACAATTAAGTTAGCAAAAGTATGTTCAATGAGGCTATAAGTGAGTAGAATTTCTTATTTTGAGATTGAGGCTACGAACATGAATCTCGTGAGTGAATATTGTCGTGACATTTATGAAATTTATTAAACATGAGATATACGATGGATTACACATTGATTTTAGTGGGCTAAGATAATATGTGTTAATGGGCCAATTTGAGGCCCAAAATGGAGCCAAAATGCAAGGCCCAAAGGGGGAAAAAGACCCATTCTTCCATTGACCAAATGGACATTGCATTAAATGACAAGAGTTGGATAAGGATGAACCCAAGGACTATATAAAGGAAAATAAATCAGATTTTTAATCCCACAACTCACACATGTTTTTCTAGTCAATTCTCTAGGAGGTATTTTACATATTTTTCAAACCCTAAGCCATCTTTTGGGACAAGATCACTCATTTGCAAGTTTGAGTAAGTGATTATTCTTATGGATTAATATATTATATGCATGGGAGAGTATGTAGATCATGATGGTTATGTCTAAAAGTGTAAGTGGTGCACTTTTGTGTTTTTGTAAAAGATGTGTCATCTTTGTGAATTAAACTTGAAAGGTGACTTGTGGTTTTGATGAAAGTGCATGGTATGGATGAAATATCAACATGTATGGTGTGATTATGTTTCTAAACTTGTTATTTTTCTATAAGTATAAATTATGGGATTTTGGCCGATATATTGTTATGAGGTATATTGAGGTGACTTGATGGAGTAATTGTGATGTTGTGGTGATGGAGAAGTGTAAAGTATGAACTTGGTGTGACATGCTATTGGTTTATGATGTATTGGTCAATGTTGGGCATGTTGTGGTATTATTGGTATGACCATGCCGTAAATGGTATTGTAAGGGGGTAAATGACGTTATAAGGCAAACATGTGACTCATTATTCGTCTTATGCACTTGTAAGGTAGTTGATTGTTAATGTAAGTTCCGTTATGTAATTGTGTTGTAGAGTGAAACAAAGGGAAGGAGCTGGACTATTGTGTTCATGTATAGGATTGTATAGTCATATTAAGGAGATAAGGTATGTAAGGTTACTCTTTCTGTATCCTTCTGCAGCATAATGTTCACATTGACATGGTACTTATTCCATTCCAAAATGTTCAAAGGTATATCATTTCAGGTGGTCATATAGTGTTACTCACATGATAAATTGTGCTTCACATTTCTCATATTCATTGACGAATGTCCCAAAGTTCCAATAATGTTTATTCACATGTCTCTCACTCATTGGCTATTATTCCAAAGCTTCCAATAATGTTATGACTACAAATGTATCAATCTCTCAAAAGTAAATGTACCAATCTCTTATAAGAAATGTATTAATGTCACAAAAGTAAAGAATGAAGTAATGTGAATAATTGTATAATGGTTAATGTTGAGAATGGGTGGTATCCCAGGGGTTAAAATACCTAGCATGGGTTGATCCCAATATCTCGGGTGGTATCCCAGGGGTGCAAGGAACACCTAGCATGGGTCAATCCCGCTACTACGGGTGGTATCCCATGGGAAAAAGAAAAGCCTAGCATGGGTCGATCCTGAAAACTATTGATTACCCACTGATCAGCTTGAGGCCTGGGCATTATATGAATGGATGGATGAGTAACGAATGAAGGAACGAGTGAATGAATGAATGAGCATAAAAGTAAAGAAAGTAATTCACATAATGCACATATTTTCATACATACAGAATGGTGACTTATCCATATTGAGTACTCATTTATATTTGATTTCATTGAAGTCTTTATGTATCATACAGTTTCTCATGGCCTTACATACTCAATACATTCCTCGTACTGACCCCCTTGGGGGACTTACCTTACTCGTTGCAGGCACAGGTACTAGTAGACCTCCACAGTAAGCTGCGGGTCATCCACTGATCTTTGGTGAGCTCCAGTTGGTTTGGGGCTTTTCGAGTCACAGTTGTATATTGGTTTTGGTATTATAAATATTGTGTAAAGCGGGGACTTGTCTCGAATTTAGGATGGTTATGTGTGTACTTCTGTTAGAGGCTTTTGTAGACATATGTGGGTATATGAATGTATGAGACGTATGTCCCTCTTGACTTGATGTCCCTAACGGCCAAGTTCCTTATATGTACATGTCATATATTCCATGATTTTCGTTGTTAGCATTTTATGTTCCTATGGGGTGGTGACATTTCTTATGGCATGCATATGAATAGACATGAGTAAAGGTTGGTCCTCTCAGGCCTTATCGGCTTCGGGTACCAGTACGCCCCATTGGAATTCAGGTCGTGACAAAAGTGGTATCAGAGCGGGTCGTCCTTAGGGTGTCTACAAAGTTGTGTCTGAGTAGGGTCTTACTTATCAATGTGTTGTGCACCACATTTATAAGTAGGAGGCTATGGGACATTTAGGAGTTGTTTCATTCCTTCATTTCTAGATCGTGCATTAGAGCCAAAGTTATAGGTGGACTTGTTTTTGACCATAAAAATTGTTGTTCTTGTACATTATAGCAAAATGCCGATGACAAGAAGAGGTCGAGGTAAAAGTAAGAGGATAGATAGAATTACTGGAAAAGGAACTAGTAGAGCCCCACCTAAACCAGTTAATCAAGGCAGTGCTGAACTAGAGGTGACATCACTGGCTTCTTCTACTTTCCCAGCTCCCAAAGAGCCGAGGAGGAGAGAAGTATCTTCGAAACTGCCCATTAATACTATTGAGCAAGATTTAATGAGTGCGGTGCAAATATTGACCCGTGTAGTTGATGCACAAGATCAAAGACAAGATTTTGTCCAGCAGAAGAAGGGACAGAGACAGAGAGGGAGGATGCAAGAATTGGAAGAGGGATCGTCAAAGAGGGCCAAACCCATAGGACAATTCATGGCGTCCCAAGGAGGATGTGGACCTCGGATTTTTCACAAATCGCCTAGGCCATCATTTCCCCATCCCACAGCAAATGCTCCCCCTCTATTCCTAGGGATTAGAAGCAACCAGAATGGGCAAAGAAGTGGAACTCAGTATTTATAGGCAGTGGGGTATCAAGCCCAAGGGGATGTGAACCACTCGAGGTCTAGACGTCAGCTGTATCAGCGCTGCA
Source organism: Capsicum rhomboideum (assembly GCA_031232105.1). Lineage (NCBI taxonomy): Eukaryota > Viridiplantae > Streptophyta > Magnoliopsida > Solanales > Solanaceae > Capsicum > Capsicum rhomboideum. The sequence continues at coordinate 110,671,816 of CP124715.1, read as the reverse complement.
GGAAGTTTCATGCAGGTGAATGCCGGGTTGGAATGAATGTTTGCTATGTTTGCGGCGTGCCAGGGCACATGGTAAAAGGATGTTCACAAAGTAACACGGGTGGCACGACACGACCTACGGGACCAACTGTCACATCTATATCATCGGTGCCTCCTCTAGGTAGAGGTGCACAACCTGCTGATCGTGGCATAGGTGTTAGAGGAGTAGCTAGTTCGAGTGGAATTCAGGACCGTACCTATGCCATAGCGGATTGGCTGGACTCAAAGGTTGCTCCTAATGAAGTGACAGGTATATTATCTGTCTTTTCACATAATGAATTTGCATTGATTGATCCGGATTCTACATTATCATATGTTACTCCATTGATGGCGAAAAGATTTTTTTTTAAAGGAACACTAGAATTACTAGTTAAGCCATTTGAAGCTTCTACACCGGGTGGTAAATTTATTGTAATTAAAAGAGTGTATCGTAATTGTATAGTATCTGTCTGTGGCTATGATACATTGGTTGATCTTAATGAATAGGAAATGGTTGATTTTGATGTCATAATGGGTATGGATTGGTTGGCTTCTTGTTATGCCAAGGTTGATTGCCGAGCTACGAAGTTATATTTTTATTTTCCATAAAAGAATGTTCTTAAATGGAAGGGTAATGTTGGAGCACCGAGAGGTAAAGTTATTTTTCATAATAAGGCAAAGAACATGGTACCCCAAGGGGTACATATGTCACTTAATAAGGGAGATGTGGAACCACCAACTCCTCAATCGATTCCAGTGGGAAATGAAATACTTGAGGCATTTTATGTAGATCTTCTGGGTTGCCTCCGAAATGGGAAGTAGTAACAAGAGCAATTAAAAGACTTGTTGGACAAGGGATACATAAGATCTAGTATGCCCCTCTAGGGTGCATCCGTGTTAATTTGAAAAAAAATAATAAAATAAAATGATAGGGCACATTGAGAATGTGTATTGACCATTGACAATTGCATAAGGTGACAATTAAGAATAAATATTCCCTCCCCAGAGTTGAGGATTTATTTGATCGGTTATAAGGTACCGAATATTTCTCAAAGATTAGTTTAAAATCGGGTTATTACCAAGTAAGGGTTGGAGAGAAGGATATACCCAAGACAATTTTCCGAGCACAGTATGGTCACTGTTAGTTTTTAGTTAGGTCATTTTGACTAACAAATGCACCAGTTGTTTTCATGAATTTGATGAATAGGGTGAATTTGAGTACGACATTTCATCCCCAGACGAACGAAAAAGCAGAACATACTATTCAAACACTTGAAGGTTTACTAAGATCTTGTACGAGAGACTTAATAGGTAGTTGGGATGATCATCTTCCTCTCATTGAGTTCGCCTACAACAATAGCTATCATTCAAGTATTAAAATGGCACCTTATGAGGCTTTATATGGAAGAAAGAGTAGATCGTCAATTGGATGGTTTGAAGCGGGTGAAACTGCTTTACTTGGACCCTATATTGTTCATCAAGCGATGGAGAAAGTTAAAGTGATCCAACAGCGGCTACAAACGGCCCAAAGTCGACACAAGTCATATGCTGATGTTAGAAGAAGAGGGCTTGAAGTTGCCATAGGCGATTGGGTATTCTTAAAGGTATCGCCGATAAAAGGGGTAATGAGATTTGGAAAGAAAGGAAAGTTAAGTCCACGTTATATAGGTCCATATGAAATTATCAGAAGATTTGGGCAAGTCGCATATGAATTGAAATTACCCCAAGAACTCTCCTCAGTCCATCCAGTGTTTCATGTTTTGATGCTTCGAAGGTGCATAGGGGATCCATATCGTATTATTCCCATGGAGGATGTCCAAGTTACGGAGGATCTTACTTATGAAGAGGTACCCATTGCAATTCTAGATCGAAAAGTAAAGAGGTTAAGGAATAAAGATGTAGCGTCCGTAAAAGTCCTTTGGAGAAATCAACAAGTAGAGGAGATCACATGGGAAGCTGAGGAAATGATGAGGTCCAAGTACCCCCATTTGTTTCAAATGGAAGAAGAAGTTCAAAGTGTACAAGTGGAGTAACAACAAGTAAGTATCTATGGGCATTAAGTGTATGTGTATATATGTTAATAATAGAAATGTCTTTGGTGTACTTGAAAAGATATTGTCAACATTCAAGGACGAATGTTCCTAAGGGGGAAAGAATGTAACACCCTGTACATGTCCGGCCCTACTTGACTACTTTGAACAATGTTTACTTAGGTGTCGAGAGCCATAAGTAGGTATTTTGTAGTGTCATTGATGAAATATTTGATATTGGACCTAGTACATGTGGTTAGACCTTTGTAGTGGGTGGAGTTTGTGACTTTGTGGAGCATTTGTGGGGTGAAAAATTAAGGTTTAAGGGACATCCAAGCAAAGAATCTTAAAGCTAAGAGGTAAGCAAAAGTTTGGGACTTGAAAGATCCAACCAAATGCAAAGAAAAGTCAAAATCAAAAATTTGGCATAGGGCACTGCAGAGGGCGTACCAGGCCGCTCTGGCCCAAATTTTTGTCTGTACAGGCAGCAAAGGGGTACGCCCAAGGGCGTGCCAGGCCACCCCTGCCCACCTTTCAAAGAGCTGAAATTTCTCTAAGTGTCTAGGGCACCCGGGGACGTGCCGGGTTGCTTTAGGCCCGATTTCTTCTATGATTTTAAGTCTATAAAGACGACTTTTGGGTTATGGTAGTATCATTATGCCATCGTGGTAGGGATAATATTGAGCAAGTTTAGCATCCGATTTGGGGTTATCCCCTCATCACAATTATGTTAGCAAATTATGTTCAATCAAGCTATAAGTGGCTAGAATTTCTTATTTTGAGATTGAGGCTACGAACATGAATCTCGTGAGTGAATATTATTGTGAAAATTATGGAATTAATTAAACATGAGATATATGATGGATTACACATTGAATTTAGTGGGCTAAGATAATATGTGTTAATGGGCCAATTTGAGGCCCCAAATGGAGCCAAAATGCAAGGCCCAAAGGGGGAAAAAGACCCTTTCTTCCATTGACCAAATGGACATTGCATTAAATACCAAGAGTTGTCTAAGGATGAACCCAAGGACTATATAAAGTCAAAGAAATCATATTTTTAATCCCACAACTCACACATGTTTTTCTAGACAATTCTTTAGGAGATATTTTACATATTCTTCAAACCTAAGCCATCTTTTGGGACAAGATCACTCATTTGCAAGTTTGAGTAAGTGATTATTCTTATGGATTAATATATTATATTCATGGGAGAGTATGTAGATCATGATGTTTATGTCTAAAAGTGTAAGTGGTGCACTTTTGTGTTTTTGTAAAAGATGTGTCATCTTTGTGAATTAAACTTGAAAGGTGACTTGTGGTTTTGATGAAAGTGCATGGTATGGATGAAATATCAACATGTATGGTGTGATTATGTTTCTAAACTTGTTATTTTTCTATAAGTGTAAATTATGGGATTTTGGCCAATATGTTGTTATGAGGTATATTGAGGTGACTTGATGGAGTAATTGTGATGTTGTGGTGATGGAGAAGTGTAAAGTATGAACTTGGTGTGACATGATATTGGTTTATGATGTATTGGTCAATGTTGCGCATTTTGTGGTATTATTGGTATGACCATGTCGTAAATGGTATTGTAAGGGGGTAAATGACATTATAAGGCAAACATGTGACTCATTATTCGTCTTATGCACTTGTAAGGTAGTTGATTGTTAATGTAAGTTCCGTTATGTAATTGTGTTGTAGAGTGAAACAAAGGGAAGAAGCTGGACTATTGTGTTCACGTATAGGATTGTATAGTCGTATTGAGGAGATAAGGTATGTAAGGTTACTCTTTCTGTATCCTTCTGCAGCATAATGTTCACATTGACATGGTACTTATTCCATTCCAAAATGTTCAAAGGTATATCATTTCAGGTGGTCATATAGTGTTACTCACATGATAAATTGTGCTTCACATTTCTCATATTCATTGACGAATGTCCCAAAGTTCCAATAATGTTTATTCACATGTCTCTCACTCATTGGCTATTGTTCCAAAGCTTCCAATAATGTTATGACTACAAATGTATCAATCTCTCAAAAGCAAATGTACCAATCTCTCATAAGAAATGTATCAATGGCACAAAAGTAAAGAATGAAGTAATGTGAATAATTGTATAATGGGTCGATCCTGAAAACTATTGATTACCCACTGATCAGCTTGAGGCCTGGGCATTATATGAATGGATGGATGAGTAACGAATGAAGGAACGAGTGAATGAATGAATGAGAATAAAAGTAAAGAAAGTAATTCACATAATGCACATATTTCCATACATACAGAATGGTGACTTATCCATATTGAGTACTCATTTATATTTGATTTCATTGAAGTCTTTATGTATCATATTGTTTCTCATGGCCTTACATACTCAGTACATTCCTCGTATTGACCCCCTTGGAGGACTTACCTTACTTTCTGTAGGCACAGGTACTAGTAGACCTCCACAGTAAGCTGCGGGTCATCCACTGATCTTTGGTGAGCTCCAGTTGGTTCGGGGCTTTTTGAGTCACAGTTGTATATTGGTTTTGGTATTGTAAATGTTGTGTAAAGCGAGGACTTGTCCCGAATTTAGGATGGTTATGTGTGTACTTCTGTTAGAGGCTTTTGTAGACATATGTGGGTATATGAATGTACGAGACGTATGTCCCTCTTGACTTGATGGCCCTAACGGCCAAGTTCCTTATATGTACATGTCATATATTCCATGATTTTCGCTGTTAGCATTTTATGTTCCTATGTGGTGGTGACGTTTCTTATGGCATGCATATGAATGGACATGAGTAAAGATTGGTCCTCTCGGGCCTTATCGGCTTCTGGTGCCAGTCTGCCCCGTTGGAATTCGGGTCGTGACAGCTACATAACCTTCCTATAAACCAAAGCACCCCACTCGCGTCAAGAGTGGCATCCATAACCTCCTTATGTACCATTTTATTCCAGAGTGCATTCAATTTCTTGTCCTCAATTTCTTGGCCTTAATCTGATATATAAATGTTGATCTTAATTTGATTTTTTTTTTCTCATTTAATCTTTTCCTTTGCTTTTATTTTTAATAGAAATCCTACACTATTACATTACATTCATGGGTTGCCTCCCATGTAGCGCATGATTTACTGTCGTTGTACGACTCAGCTCACCATTATTCTTTTATAAACTCGATAGATGTTCTCTGTCGGTCCTTTTTTTCACCCCAATAGTGCTTAACTCTTTGGCCATATACAAGAAAGTCTTACCTTTTTTTGTCCTGTTGACTCCTTATAGAGCTTTGCATTCTGGTAGGCATACAATCTGAATTCCTCAAGCTTATGTAACTGCAACATTATTTTCTGGCCTGCTGACTCCGTAACAAGATTCAATTTTTTGACTGCCCAATATGCTTGGGTTTCTAACACATTCGACAAATGGCATGCCTTTTCGAACACTAACCTGTAAGGGAATGTCCCAATGGGAGTCTTGTATGCTGTCCGGTATGGCATAATGCATCATCAAGATTCATCGCCCAATCCTTATGTTAGGCATTCACAGTCTTTTGTAAAATCTACTTCACCTCCCGATTTGACACCTCTAATTGGTCGTTAGTTTGGGGATGATATGCGGTGGCAACTTTTGTCATACCCCATACATAGCCAATAGATTACATAACCAATTATTGATAAAATGTGAACCCCCCGTCATTGATGATGGCTCTTGGTGTCCCGAACCTGGTGAAAAGCTGCTTTTTAACAAATTTAATCACCACTTTTGCATCATTGGTGGGTAACGCAGCTGATTCACCCACTTTGAGACATAATCCACTGCGACTAAAATGTAATTATTTCCATAGGAAGGTGGAAAAGGACTCATAAAATCGATTTCCCATACATCAAAGATTTCAACTTCAAGAATATTGTTCAAAGGCATCTCACACCTCCTAGAGATCGACCCCATGTGCTAACATTGATCGCATTCCTTAGCAAACTTGACTGCATCTTTGAATAAGGTGGGCCAAACAAATTAGGATTGCAGTACTTTATGAGTTGTTCGTTCACCACCATGATGGTCTCCATAAGAAGATAAATGACACCTCTTCAAAACTTGTCTCACTTTGCATTCTGGAATACATATTCTAAGCACTCGGTCAGGTCCCTGCTTGAACAAGTAAGGCTCATCCCAAGTGTAGAAGCGAGACTCATGATAGAGCCTTTTTCATTGCTGACTAGTTTCCTCGGGTGGGTACACTTCACTTACTATCAAATTCATGATATCCGCATACCATGGTAGCTCTGCAACATTCACTGCTAAGAGTTGTTCATATGGAAGCTCCTCTCGAATAGCATCATATTTTGGAACATATTCCTAATTTTCTAACCTAGAGAGGTGATCTACCACTTGATTTTTCGTTCCCCTTAGATCTTTAACTTCTAAATCAAACTCTTGCAACAACAATATCCATCTGATGAGCTGATGTTTTGCATTCTTTTTATTTAACAGATATCAAATGGCTGCATAGTCTGTATACACAATCACCCTCGTGCCCACTAAGTAGGATTGGAACTTATCAAATGCAAACATCAACGCTAGCATCTATTTCGCTGTAACGATATAGTTAACTTTAGCTACATCAAAAGTCTTGCTTGCATAATAGATCCAATGGAATACCTTCTCTTTTCTCTAACCCAATACTACTCCCACAACCAAATCACTAGCATTTCACATCAACTCGAATGGTAATTCCCAGTTAGGAGTAATCAATATAGGAGCTTCAATTATAAGAGCTGAAATCAATTTCTTTTTCAAAGCTTCAAAAGCCTTCACACTCTCGTCACAAAATTGAAAATTGGTCTATTTCTCAAGCAATTTGCACATATGTCTAGAGACTTTCGAGAAATCTTTAATAAATCATCTGTAGAAGGTAACATGCCCAACGAAACTATGAACTCTCTTCACAGACATGGTTAGGGGAAGTTTCTCAATAAATTCAATCTCAGCACGATCGACTTCTAAACCGCTTCAAAATACCTTATGGCCAAGTACAATACCTTCCTTAACCAATACGTGGCACTTCTCCCAGTTTAGTACCAGATTAGTTTCTTCACATCTTGAAAGCACCCTATCAAGATTCTACAAACATACTTCAAAAGAGTTACCAAAAACAAAAAATTTTATGCATAAATACCTCAACAAAGTCCTCCACCATGTCATAGAAGATTTCCATCATGCAGTGTTGGAAAGTGGCGGGTGCATTGCATAACCCGAAAGGAATGCGTTTGAAAGCATAAGTACCATATGGACATATGAATGTCATCTTCTCCTGATCTTTAGGAGCAATGGCTATGTGATTGTAGCCTGAATATCCATCTAGGAAGAAATAATACTCCTGCCCTACAAGTCTATCTAACATTTGATCAATAAAGTGAATAGGATAATAATCTTTTCAAGTGGCCTCGTTGAGCTTGTGGTAGTCCATGCAAATTCTCCAACCTGTGACTGTTTGAGTTGGAATTAACTCTTTCTTCTCATTGGTAACCACTGTCATGCCACCCTTTTTTGGAATGCACTGGACTGGACTTACCCATTTACTATCAAAAATAGGATAGACAATGCCTGTGTCTAACTACTTGATCATCTCTTTTCTCACCACCTCTTTTATTGGAGGGTTTAGCCTCCGCTATTGTTGAATATGAGGTCTATGTCCTTCCTCTAAATAGATTTTATGCATGCAATATGTTGAGTTTATACCCTGAATATCAGATATCTTCCATATAAGTGCTCTTTTTCTCCTTTTTAATATAGCTAAAGCCTCACTAACTTGTATCTCAAATAACCCTGTAGAAAGAATAACATGTAGGGTCTCATTTTGCCCCAAGAAAACATACTTGAGGTGTGATGGCAACGTCCTCATCTCTAATTTTGGGGCCTCCACAACAGATGGCTTGGGTGGTTGCCCGAGAGGTCTATTCAAAGGCTTGAAATCCCCTGTACGCATGAATATGCTGGCTATATCAAATACTTACACCATCTCATGGGCATCAGCATCACAAAAAATATCATACCAATAAGAGCTCTCTCTAACGAGTCTTTTGAAGTGATCAGTAGAAGCTTCATTTTAATATCAATCACAGTGATCGCAAATAACTCCTCATAAATCACAGGGAGCTTCATGGCCTTGTACAAATCAAATACCTTAACTTTATTATGTGCTCTTATTATCAATTGACCAGCAGCTACATCTATCAGTGCCCGACCGGTAGCCAAAATAGATGTCCTAAAATAAATGGGACTTCCAGATCTGCATCAAAGTCCTGAACTATGAAGTCTACGGGCAAGATAAGTGATCCCAATTGCACCAATACATCTTCAACTATTCCATCGGGCCTTGCCAATGAATGATTAGAAAGCTGTAATATGATTGTAGTGGGTCTCGGGCTGCGTAATCCCATTTTTTTGAACAAAAAAATGGGCATGAAATTTATGGTAGCCCCAAGATCACACAATCTCCAGGTTTTGATAGATTTCCCAATAGTGATTTGAATAGTGAAACTACCAAGATCTTTGAGCTTTGTTGGCAGTCTGTTCTGAATTCGGGATGTGCACTCTTTAGTAAGTGCAAAAGTAGAATACTCTGTCAACCTATTCTTGTTAGCCAAAATGTCCTTAGTGTAATTTGCATACCTAGGAATTCCCTGCAAAACATCAACAAAAGGCAGATTAATGTGCACCTACTTTAACAAATCAATGAATTTTTGAAAACATGCCTCCTCCTTTTGCTTTTTCAACTTTTGTGGGAATAGAGGAGGTGGCTTCACTCTTGCCATGGTGTTCTCAACATTCTCATTTTTTTCAACCTCAATTTGCTTCTCATCTCCAATAATATCCTTTTGCGTCACTTTCTTTGGCTCCAATTCCTCCAATTGTCTGCCACTTCGAGTCTAGACCGCATTCACCTGCTTGGGATTCAATTCAGTATCACTTGGAAACCCTTCTTGAGGTCTAGTGTTTTGTGCTCCGGCAAGCTGCCCCATCTGAACATCAAGAGTCTTTGTGGCTAACTACTGATTTTTTATGTCAGCAGCCATCTGTGCCTGAGTATCTATGATCTGCTTTAACATCACTTTAATGTTATTATTGGATTGAGTATTGGCGGTATTACCTTGGTTTTGTTGTTGGAGATTTTGATTTCCCACTTGATTTCTATATTGGTTGACATTTTACCCTTGATTTCCACCCCATGAGAGATTGGGGTAATTTCTCCAACCTGCATTAGAAGTGTTTCCAAAATTTTGATTACCTTGTCGTTGAGCATTACCAACAAAGTTCATTGATTCTGGATTTACTGTACAAACATCCGCAGAGTGATCTCCATTATCACATACCTCACAAAAGGTCTGAGTCTGGTGCACCATGTTCACGGAAGCTACCTATTGATTTCCCAAACTCAAAGTACTAAATTACGTGTTAATCTGATTTTGCAGAGCAAAAATATATGCTGCAATAGATGTTAACTGATCAACTTCTAACAACCTTGCTACCTTTTTCATATTGCTCCTTGAAACATCTGCATTTCATTCAGGATTTCCCTGTGACATATGATTCAGGAGTGCAAACAACTCATCATATATCTTTTTTAGAGCCTGACCACCTGCTGCAGAATCCAACAATATCTTCGTGTTAGACTCAAGTCCCTCTATAAATATATGCACCCAAACTTCATTGGTTTGATGATGATGTGGTAAATTATGAAGCATGGACCTGAACCTCTCCCAGGCTTGACACAAATTTTCAACATCCTTCTGTCTGAAGCTCAGAATCTCACTTCTCAATTTTGCTGTCTTTCCAGATGGAAAGAAATGTATCAAGAACTTCTTAACTAGATCATACTAGGTGGTTATGGAATAAGGTGGTTCAACATTCAACCATCTTTTTGCTTCCCCTAACAGACAGAAGGGAAAGAGCGTGAGCCTCACATAATCAGTTGAGATTCCTGCAGGAATGTAAATGTCACTGATATCAAGAAAATTCTGCAAGTGTTACTGTGGATCTTCATGAGATAACCCTACAAATTGCCCAATGGTGTGCAAAATTTACACCATATTCTGCTTGAGCTCAAATCGACCTCCCACAGCTGGTTTGCGAATGCTAGATGTGGTATTAGTAGCGAGTGGGATTGCCATATCGCGAACTGCTCTAGCATTTTCCATTTCTGCAGGAATAGTTTCCACAGGATCAACCAGCTGGTTTTGTTGAATTGGATACTGAAGAGCCGCTGCTCTCCTCTGTTGGTGAAATACTTACTCTGGTTCTAAATGCTCAACTAATTCACCGTCTCTTGCCAGCTTGAATCACAAGTTAGACCTGTAAAACTTAGCCGCTAAGATCAAGTTGTCAACACTTGTATAATATTATTCAAAATAAATTTCAGAGAATTACTAATTTCTTTTGTTCCTTGCAATGACACCAAAAACTTGTTGCGGCCTACCACATACACAAGTGTACGTGGTCTAGCAAGTAATATAGTGACTCTTTAAGAGCCAGATATCGAACCCACAGGGATGAATTATTTAGCATTTTACGTAATTCACTTCCAATCATGTTTCATACAAGTGATGAAAGTTATTAAGAGAGTTTGTGAATTTATAATTTCCTAGTTGTGTGCAATAAGAATAAAATAAATCAATCACAATTATGAAGCAAGGTTGTAAACAATATTTGGAGAAATTCCAGGGCTACGACATTTTTCACAATCATACATAATATTCATTCATTTCAATTACTTTGGGCTTTGGGGTTGAGTATTCGATCCAGTAATGGTCATCCACTAAATCACCTACTCGAATTAGTCTCGCAACTACATCGTTGAGTGGGGATGTGAGTTTCTACTTCAAGCGCTTTACATTTTCATCCTATTCATAACTAAATAAGGCAAACATAGGTATACGTTTGTCCTAGTTGCAAATCAACCCTACCTTGCATAAGAGAGGATATCATTCCTCATGTTCTTCGTCCTATCCTTACATTCCCATGGTCAGTTCATGTAAGAATTACCCATTTATTCTAATGTTGGCCAACACTAAAATCGTAAATTCAAGAGCATAAGCACAATTGAATGAGAAACAAACTTCATTGATTAAAATAAAATACTATGCATTTATGTTCTAGCCGCAACCCCAGAACAAGGGTATTAGCTATTCATAGTTTGAGATAAAACAACAAAGAAATTGATATTCATACCAAAGAAATTGAGTAGTAGAGTTTACAGAAGATGAACCCTAGTGAAACCCTTAGCCTCTCTTCTCTTCTATAAAAAAATAATGCATATCAACCTTCAAAACATGTTTGGGGTATTTATATATGTATTGTGAAATTATCCTCAAGCCCTCAGACTGAATTAAAAAGAACAAGCTGCCACAAAGAAGGGGCCCGCGCCGCATGGCCAAATGTACGCCCTAAGGGGTCCGGTGCAAGGCCTAGTTGTAGCCTTTGTTGGTCCGCTTCTGGATCTCTTAACTTCTCACTTATCATCTTTAGCTATGTTGAGTCTTCACATGCCTCATTCACTCCTAAAATAATTCTAATCATGTTTGTTAGCTCATTTACATCAAAAGTTTGACAAAACACATTTAACAAAGATAATTTGCTCTCCAAACTTAGCTAAAGCATGGACAAAAATGGCATTTGGGTGTATACATACGCCCAAGATCATCCCCCGATCTAATTTTCAGCTGATGATAACCCGACCATAAGTCAATTTTGGAAAATATCGTCGTACCCTGTAATTGGTCAAATAGATCGTCTATGTGAGGCAAAGGATATTTATTTCTGATGGTAATCTTATTCAGCTGTCTGTAATCAATACACATACTCATACTACCATCCTTCTTCTTAACAAATAGGACTGGAGCACCCTAAAGTGAAGCACTTGGATGAATAAACCCCTTGTCAAGTAGATCCTACAATTGAGTTTTAAGTTCCTTCAACTCTGCTGGAGCCATTCAATAGGGTGGAATAGATATAGGGCGAGTACCCGGCTCTAATTCAATATAGAAATCAATATCTCTATCTCGAGGCATACCCAGTAAATTTGAAGGAAACACTTCCTGGAATTTGAAAACCACCGAAACTGAATCAATAGAAGGGGAACCCACACTCATATCCTAGAGATGGGCTAAAAATTTTGAACACCCCTTCCCCACGAGCCTTCTAGCCCAGACAAAGGATATAATTTTCATTGATTTGGCCATATACACTCCCTCCTACTCTAGTTTATCCATCCCAGGCATAGCTAGAGTCACTGTCTTAGCATTACAGTTTAAGACAACATGATATGGAGATAATTAGGTTAGACCCAAAATTACATTAAAGTCCAGCATATCCAAAATAATCAAATCTACCCAAGTTTGAAAACCTGAAAACAACACAGAAAAAGAACAGTAAATATGGGTTACTACCACAGACTCACCAACCAAGTTCAGACCCACCGTAAACTGGACATACATAAGGATAAGTAGACCTCGGGTCAAATAAAAAAGAAGTCATCCAGTCACAAATAGAAATGGTACCTATGATAAATGCATCAGAAGCCTCGGTGTTAGTCTTTCTCGAAAAGGCATAACAGCAAGCCCGATCATCAATCTGAGCTAACTTTATCCACGACTACGCTCCTCCCGCTGCTCCACCATTTACTCGACCACCCCGACCATTTATCTAATTTCCCTTTCCACTCTGTAGACAATCCCTGCCACTACCTCCTCCTCCTCTACTCGCTAGAACTATAGCCTGAGTTTGCTGTTGCGCCTGGCCATTCATCTGCGTCAAAGGACACTATCTTTTAAAATTATCAATGATACCATAATAGTAACATCCCTACTTAAGAGAAGGCCGACTGGTAGAAGAATAAGAATCCCCTTGGCTCCTAATAACTTGTGATTGGAAAAAGACCTTAGCTGCACCCACAGTAAACGATGGCAATGCTGACTGAATAAGGAGGGCTGGGTAGGCCTCTGACCGTATCCCTTAGAGTAATATCTGTTAAAATTCCCAACATTGCGGGACTTCAAGGGGAACATCTCAGCCTGACCTGCTTGCATAATCCCCTCTAACTTCTTCACATAATCTAAAACCTCATTAAACCCCTTCCCTTTAGAAGTCATATGCACAGACAAAAGCTAAATATCATAATTCAATCCTTTGACATAGCATTGAATCCTCTCCTCCCCAGTAGCTAACAATTGAGTAGCATAGCGATACAAGTCATGAAACTTATCCTCATAGGCTGCAACTGACATATCACCCTGCTCAAATGCCAAAAACTCATCTTTCTTGTGATCATGGAGGCCCGAGGCACATACTTTTCTAGAACAAAGCATGAAACTGTTCTCAAGTCAATGGAGGTAAAATCGGTGACCACCATTTTACATACGCCCTCCACCATTATTTCACATCCTTCTCCAACAGAAAGGTCACGAACTCAACTCCATGTTGCTGCATAATACCCATCTTATGTAACCTCTCATAACAGTTAATAATGAACTCAAAAAAGTCCTTAGACTCAATACCTTGAAATATTGGAGGATTCATCTTCAGAAACTTGGTCAACAGATCATGTTCAGTACTAGTCATCATAGAACCCAAAATCGAACGAGGAAAAACATCACTACCTGAAGCCTCATCTATCCTAGGAGCCATAACAATAGTAAGATAAACACTTGGAGCCTGAATATCCGGTGCAGTAGGAGTGGTTCTAGTACCAGCCAACCCACTCTGAAAAACTAACACCTATTAAACAACCTCAGCGGACATGGGAGTTAAGGCTGCAACCCCAGCTGGTGCCACCACCTCAGGCTCTATCACCTATTCCTCTACTAATTCCATCTCTTCTAAATGATTCTGAGGTGGAGGGAAGGGAGACTGACCCTTCAAAACCTGGCTAGAAGCTGCCCGAGCTCCACCGCTGGTGGGTGTGGCTCATCCCCTTCCTCTCCTATCTCTCCCTCTCACCCGTCCTCTTCCTTTTACGGTTGGCTCAGTAGCTAGAGCGGCCAGTGTAGGTGTTGCTGCTCAGGTTTTATTTGAACGATTATTCACCATACGTGGACAAAAGAGTAAAAAAAATTAGATACTAATTTGAATCGGCAGATAGCAATTGGAATCAAACTAACAAATGAAGAAATAAATACTAAAACAAAAACATCCCTAGAATCCAAAAGTCAGTAAACCAAAACATACTAAGAATGTCAAGAAGGGGATGCAACCCCAAAACTAAAGAAAAATGCATAAGTCCAAATAAACGACAATGCCATAAAAGAATGACTCCATGGTAGCCCAAATATGCTGCTCACCCTGAAATCTGAATCACATACTAGAATCAGAAGTGAGGTCTTGTAGGAGATGCTGAAATATGCGTTGTACTCAACAAAAGTAAGAGCAGGTATAATATCAGCACACAAGTACAACAGTGTACTGGTAGGGTCATTTGGCCAACCCAAGATTAGAATATTAACACTTAACCAAAATATTGTACAATAAGTTAATCCATGCTCATTCTAACTACACCTAACACCACAAGAATCAATTAAGCAATTTAAAATTACAAGCAACAAGTTAAGACAGTTGCGATTAAGTCAAGTTCAGTCAAGTCAAGATAGTATAAGCAATTATCAAACATATAATACATTTCTTGATTCACTCATGGAAATGTTAGATTCACCTGAACCTTATACATACACGCTAAGGCTATCATAACCACCCTATAGTCATGACCTATAGGGGACAAATTTTGTCCATGTACCAAAACCCCAAACACAGGTGTCTGCCAACCTTATTTCACCAATAAGCCAAAAGAATGTTCAAATACCGAAACATTTTATATTTAACAATAAGGTAGGTCAAAATCGTACCACAAGATAAATTCATTGAATTGACAACATCAAACAACATACATCAACAAGCCATACTAAAAAGTAGTTAACGTGCACATATACTACAAATTGGATTAAACTACAATACCATCACCTACATTGAACCAATCTTGCACAACTCAACTAAGCTTGAGTCTTGCCCTTTCATGCAATTTCCTCTTGATATCAGTCTAGAAATACACACAAACACGTAATTAATGAAATGACCTACCATATTGGGGACTATATCTCACATCCAACCCCTAAGGCTAAGTTCATGATCATTCCATTCCCGTTCTAGGGATTTTCTACTGTAATTCACCTAAAACTACCAATTCCATGGATAATTTAGTGAATTAATAACATGCAAGGGTAATTTAACAGTTTTTGACCAAAACCCATTGATTTTATTCCTAAATTACTCCCATGAACCAGAAAAATTATTAAAAATAGCCTTTAACCCTCCTCGAACTACATAAACTAGCAATTCTAAAGCTATATTATCAATTTACTAGTTAACAGGGATAAAATCATTACCTTAATGAAGAAAAATAATGATTAGCTAATGATTTTCGCCCAAAATCGCCTCTCCCTTACCACAAAATGTGTTTTAGAAAAATAAACCATTTTGGGAGATTTTAAAATAAATCAATGATTTTCACCACTATAGCGACATACGTCGATATATAAACATTGCTAAAGTAACACATGTTGCTATAACGGCTGTTGACCGCAGCGCTGTAGCGGCACTTTCTTCGCTTTTGTGCATGTCGCTATAGAAACATGCACGTTGCTATAGCAACATGGGTGAGTTAGAATGCCTAGTTTCACCCAAAAGTCCCAATTTTTACAATACATCTTAAATTCGAGACATCCCAAACAATACCTTTTACGCTAAGATCAATTCTGGGAGTTCTACTTACCTAAATTTAATTCTGTAAAATTCTATGGGTTCCTTATCATATTAGCTAACTAAAAATAAATTCAAACACCACCACACTTACCCAATTCATTTCCAGATAACCCTAGACCACACCTTTCTCAAATTTTATTTGAAACTAGTCTAACCTGAAATTTATAACTTCAAATCTGGAAAGAATTTTGGCATGAAATTTTAAACGAGAGACTTATATGTAATAATGGAAAGGGTTGTTACAGGTTAACTAAGTAGTGTAGACCTGGGTTAGAGAGCATAAATGTAACATAGATGGACGTAAGATTTCATGATAGGCCTTCGGGCACAAATTTTGGATGGGTAAAGTCGATTAAAGTTAGGGTAACTAATGGAAAGGTGGATGTATAATTTTATATTATCATGTAATGCTGTATTTATTCTATAATTGGGGGGTTCACTATTGTATACTCATAATTAAGGTGGTGAAAAGGGTGAATTATCGGCCATTTGGTTAATCCCCCTAACGAAAGTGATGATACTGGGTGGGGTGTTGGTAACCTCTGAAGTATCTAGAGTGGTAACTCGATTGGTTGTTAGAAGTGAGGAATGATTTAAGTGGCATGCTTAGGGCTCTAGATGGTAGGGTAGGTGATGATATTGTAGTTTAATCTAATTTGTGCTACATGTGCATGCTAACTACTTCTTAGTATGGCTTGTTAGTTCATGTTGTTTGGTGTGGTCAATTTCAAATGAAACTTATCATGTTGTATGATTTGACCTGCTTTATTATTAATTATGGAATATTTTGGTATTTGGACATTCTCACAGCTTATCGGTACTTGTGTCTGGGATTTAGGTACATGAATGGAACTTGTACCCTACTGGTCATGACTAGAGAGAGGTTATGATACCTATAGCATATATGTACAAAGTTCAGGTGAGTTTTACGGTTCCATGAGTGGACCGAGTGATACATATATTTTTGACTTGACTTGACTTAGTTTGACTTGACTATTAATTCTTGTTGGTTGCTTGAGTTGTTATATTGTATTTGGTAGTGAAATAATAATTGTGTTTAAGGCTAAATAAGGATTTCTGTATACGTAGGATAAAGTGAAAGAAGGTTGTAGGTTATTGGTTAAGTCTGGTTTAATGACCTGGGGTATGGTTGACGATTTACTTGTCTCGGTGGGTCATTTCCATGAATGCTAGGGTGACTTATTTAAGGTCTTGGCACAGGTTAGGACAATCTTTGATGTAGTTGTTTTTTAGGATTTGTGGTAGTCCTCGGTGTAAGGCCAAACTTAGTGGTTCAGGGTAGTGGAGTTGTAAGGAAAAAAGTAGTACCTCAGAGTCCATAACCAGGAGGTTAGTAGGAGGTAACTAGATTGTTTTGGAGAACCGGGGAGGTAAGGCTAAGTGGTTATTAGGTGTCCATAATGGGGAAACCGGTGATGTGGGGTTAGGTAATGAGAATAATAAGATGCATGTTTTCTTCTGAATAGTTATGTTATGTTTGTGTAATCCAATTTGTGGCGACCGATGAGGCTTACCAGTATGCGTGGTTTGTACTGATACTACTCTTGCTATACCCTTTTCAGGGTATAGTCTTTTGAAGTAATCATTGTTGGTTTCATGATTGTTGCGGATAGTTATTCTCTAGCAGCTCCCACTCCTCTTACTCATGGTGGAAGTTGTGTCTACTTTTATTTTTCTCTTAGAATCTTTAGACTAGATACTAGGGTAGTTTATACTTCCGCATTTATTTAGTAAAAGCTTCTGTAATAAGATGAGTTATTGTTTAAATAAAGACTTCCGCTTAACTTCTTAATCGGGTGGTAAGTGGTTCTCCTATCTAGGTGGATTAGAATAGGTTTCCTCACGATTCTTTAATTTGAGTCGTGACACATAACTTCCCGATTTAATATATACATTTAGGGAATCGCAGGGTTATTTATAAATAAAATATGCAATTGACTGATTACTAAAAGGATTTATAAATAAATAGGACTAATGATTTAAAATAAATTTATGTTTTTGTAAAAATTTACGTGAGTTTAAAAATAACTGAAGCTGATTCAGTTAAAATTGGATATTTGTGGTGGAGAAAGTGAAAGTTGGGTACAGGAGTTATATTTGAAGTTGGTAACTTCTTGATTTTAAAAATTTAAAGCAGAATAACATTTAAATTAGGATAACTAATATATATTTATAAAAATACTAAAAAGACTACAATATTTCCACCATGAGAGGTACCATAAATTTTTATTTATCTTTATTTTATTATTTTATTTTTTTAAAATAAGGTTATAAGTTTTTTATTAGTGATTTGATTTTTTGTTTAAAAATAGAATAACAAATTTCTATTAAAAATTAACGAAAAAAAAAATACTAAAAATACTACAATATTTTCACCATGCGAGTTAACACAGATTATTATTTATATTTATTTTAAGTTTTTTTAATCAGTTTTATTTTTTTAATTAGTATTTGTGAGTTAGTGGGAAAATGGGAGCAAGAGATGTTTTCTTAGGTGTTTTTTTGTCCTATGATTTTTATATTGAGATAAACGTAAATATAACCGCAAATAAAAGCATATGTAAAATTGAATATAGTTAAACATAAGATTTATAAAAATGGAAGCAAATAAAATTGAAAATATAAATTTTTTTTTAAAAAAAATTTCTTAGTTTTACGGCATTTTTTTGGTTTAAAATATAGAAGAAATATTTCTTATATTTTTAATTTAAATTGAAAATTACTTACTAACTAATTCTTACCTAATTAACTAATTTTTCCTAGAACTAACACGTGTCATTTTTTTAGACTTCCACTTGGCAAGTTTATAGGAAAGACTTTCTTGCTATTTAGTATATATATAGAATATAGATATAGATATAAATAACCTCTGTAATGTGAAAAATTTGTATGATTTTGTTATTTAAAAAATATATGACTAAAGCTAATACTTTCTTTGTCTTCTTGTCTAGTTTGAAAATTCAAAAAATAATTTATCAATTAATTTTTTATTTAATTTTATTATTAATTATAATTATTTCTCAATGCATTTAATTTATTAGAATATCTTTTCATCATATTGAATATTGTTATAGGAAGACTTGCATCTCATAATACTTTTCTTGTAGCTTTCGGATACCAAAATTTTAATTTTAAAATATTAAATTAATCTAATTTAGTTTAGCTCAGAACATTAGCCAAATTGATTCCCAAAAAGCAAAATTGACAAGTATTTTGTGACGAAGGAAATATCAAATTGGATTGGATATTTCTTCAATATCTGAGAAGGATTTTAATAGCAATTAGATTCCTCATACCGGAAGTCTAATGTTTTATGGAATATTTGATTCTCTAAATTTTTCAACTATTCTTTCCCTTGAACCAACCACTCTTTTAGTTCCTAAATTATATATAATCCAAGATTCTTTTTAGTTCACTTTTTAATTGATAATATTAGATTATTTGGTTTGGTGTAAATATTAGGCACAAGTATATATTTATCTTTATAACCTCTACAAAAGTTTTGCATGTGGTGAGGAGTGGCTTCGGTGGAAGACAAAATGTGAGAAGTGAGATTGAGATAGTTTGTGCATGTGATGAGGAGATGCACAGATGTCCCAGTGTGGAGGTGCGTGCGAGAGGTTGGCTATGGATGAATTCATGAGAGGTAGAGATAGACCAAAGAAATATTGGGGTGAGGAGATTAGACAGGACATGACCAAATTGCAGCTTACCAAGGACACGACCTTAGATAGAAAGGTGTGACAGACACAAATTAGGGTAGAAGGTTAGTAGCTAGGAGCGTGCACTTGCTAATAGGTAGGAGTGTTGTCCTTACTAGTAGTCGTAATGATACGCTTGTAGTTACTTGTTCTTAGATTTTTGGTTGATATCTGTTGTTTTAGATAGATTAGTAGTTGTATTATGTAGTGGTAGTTCTCTATTGTTCGATCACTAACTGGTGTTGTGTTACTTCATGTTAGCTCTGATACTTTAATTACATCTCTTTCTAGATTGTTTATTTTTATGAGCCAAGGGTCTATTGGAAAAAATCTCTCTACCTCACCTCTAAGGCAGTTGTCATGACCCAAACCATCATGATGACACCCACACTAAAACTAACCTCTGGTGGGAGAACCATCTAATCCAAAATCAAATGATTCACTTACCCGATTTTTTAAAATAAAAACCATAATTCTTCAAAAAAAGTTGATAATTAGTTATTCAATGTTAGTGCGGAAAATTACATCGTATAAATATCCCAAGAAACTGAAAGTTATCATATCAGAATTCTATCTAAACAAGTCTACGGGTACAATTGGAAAAACAATAATAACAAAATACAGAGTTAATGTCCGAAAAGAGGTACAATACCAAATCTGAATGATCAATGGCAGCTCTGAGAATGAATACTCACCCTTGGATCAAGAACGTGATGTCACCTACAAATGAGGTCTTATAAAAGCTGCTAGAATATGCTCTATACTCAGTTCACACCAAGTACTAATAATGGTAATAAGTCCATAATCTGGTGTCACGACCCGAAATCCCATTTGGACCGGACTGGAACCCGAAGTCGATATGGCTCGAGAGAACCAA
This sequence comes from Capsicum rhomboideum, assembly GCA_031232105.1. Taxonomy (NCBI): domain Eukaryota; kingdom Viridiplantae; phylum Streptophyta; class Magnoliopsida; order Solanales; family Solanaceae; genus Capsicum; species Capsicum rhomboideum. The sequence goes on along the minus strand of CP124715.1, from coordinate 110,651,382 downwards.
TCTTTGCTCATGAATCGACGTATGTGTATCTTCGTATGAATCTTATTATACCTCATGCAACCATGCGAAAGACATGAATATGGAAACATATGCCATAAATATAAATATCAAACTTGGTTGTTGGAGCCATTACGTCGAACTGAACATACATCTTATATCCATATACCCACACATATCTACAAAGCCTCTAAAAGATACCTCTATAAAACCAACTTAAAGTCGGGACAAGTCAACATCAAAATGAATATACAACTATGACCCAGAAAGCTCCGAACCAAGTGGAGCTCACCAAAACTCTGCAACTGATCCACAGTCTACTGAGGAGATCTACTAATGCCTGTACCTGCAACATGTAAGGTAAGTCCCCCGAGGGGGGTCAATACGAATAATGTACTGAGTATGTAAGGCTCATAGGAAACAGCATCATACATGAGAATATCAATAGAATAAAATATGAGAGAACAGTCAATATGGATAAACCATCATTCTAAATATGGAAACCTGTATCTTTCTCCTGTTATTGCCATTTTAGAATACCCATTTTATAGCCTTACTCTTCATAGAATATAGTTTATAGGCATCTTCACTCAAGAAACTCGCCTCCAATAGATTCTTCTATATACAAGAGATTCTTTCTAGCTTCTATGTTCACTACCACTATTATTCGTCCACTTGGTTAGTAGGTTGTAAAAGAGTAACACTCATCCACATACATCCACTCTAGTGGTGGGAGTAGTAATATAACATACATCTACTATATCTACTTCTCTACCTTATCTTACTTCACTTAATCACTCATTAATCAAATACTGCACGGGCCCAACTGATCAGTGGAAAATTAATAGAACTATCATGCAGGTGTACATTGCACCCCATAGATAATATAAGGAGAACCATCATGCAGGTGTACATTGCACCCCATGGATAATGTAAGGAGAACCATCATGCAGGTGTTCATTGCACCCCATGGATAATATAATAATTATGCCTCAACTTTTACCAGATTGGTACACGCATAATCATAACATTACTAGACTTTAGAATATAACATTCTCGGAACTTGGAATTAGAATATATGTACACTTTTATGATATATTGAGGATCACGATGCTATTGGAAACACACATATATACTTTACCTCATTTCTCTACTTCCAAGAAATTAACACTTTTGCTACTTCTTATGAGATCTTATATAAGTAAGTATATAATACCGGGTCGGTGGGATACAATAACTAACATAGCACAATATAGGTATTTTCTATATTGAACTTCTACCCCTTTAGAATGTGATCCATACTTAATGAAACATATAGTAACCAAGCGCCTTACTTCTTTACAATCTTATACCCCTTTGCCGAGTTATGAGAGTGACACACTAGAGATCATGACAGTAAAGCACACACTTATATGCACATTTCACTTCACTCATTTAACTCATGAGATTGACATTTTCACTTATGAGGAGTAATCACACTACCTTGCACATCATCTCTCTTATTACTCTTATGAGAATGGTACTAAGATGATCCTCACACTATAGGATTTGGAACATGACATGATTGGAAAATGCTTTTCAAGAATACATAGATTCTTTTAGGAATTATAACGTCATGACATCTTCGGAACTTCAATCAATGAACAAGAGATAAGTGAATCATAAGTCACCTAAGAATAATACACATATGGATAACAATATATGTCAACCTGAATTGATATACTTCAAGGCTCTCGGAATTGAAACAAGTCCAATGTCAATAGGAACAATATGTTGTAGAAGGATATGGAAAGAGTAACCTTACATACCTTGTATTCGCAATACAATTCTACAATCTTAAGTGTGCATACAATAGTCCTGCTCCGTCCTTATGTTTCACTCTATAACACAAGTACATAACAGAAACAACATTAACCACCAATTACCTTACAATGGCATACAATAACAATAAGTCACATGTTTGGCTTTAACATGTCATTTCCCCCTTGACAATACCATTTATGAAATTATTGTACCAATAATCCCACAATATTCCATACATTTACCAACACATGATAACCAATATCATGTTACACCAATCTCATATGTTACACTTCTCCATCACCACCACATCACAATTCTTCCATCAAATTACTTCAATACACCTCACAACAACAAATCGGCCCAAAATTCATAAATTATACTAATAGAAAAATAACATGTTTAGGACCATAATAACACCATACATATTGTTATTTCATCCATACCATGCTCTTTCATCAAAGTCATAAGTCATAATTCAAGTTACAATCCCATGGATTTCACATCTTTCACAAAAGCACAAAGTGCCATATCCAACACTCCCAAGCATAACCAACATGATTTACATACTCTTCCATACATATAATATGTTAAAGTACAAGAATAATTACTTACTCAAGCTTGGAAAAGGATGATCTTGCCCAAAAATGCCTTAGGGTTTGAAGAGCACCAAAAGAGTGTTCTTGAGAATTCTAGAAAATGAGAGAAAAGCATGTGTGTGTACAATGAATTAAAAATCTGATTTTTGGCCACCTTTTATAACCTTTTAAAGTCATCCTTATCTATTAAGTCAATCATTGACAAGTCAAGGCAAGAATGGGTCATTTTGACCCATTGGGCCTTTGCATGTTTTGCTTATTTTGATCTCAAATTAGGCCCAATAACCCATATCATCTTAAATCACTCACATCAATGTGTAATCCATAATATATGTGTTATAATGATATTCCCGCTCATGGGATTCATACTCGTAGCCTCAATTCCAAAATCAAGCAATTCTAGCCACGTATGACCCATTTTGGCTATAGGGGTAAAATCGTCATTTTGATGTCAAATTCGTTCTCGAGTAATTTTATCATACCACCATAATAATTTACTCATTTCATGTATATGCTCATGGTTGTAGAATAAACGTGGCAAAAATTGGCTCGATACGTCTCCGGGAACCCTTGGGACTTAGAAAATTTCCAACTTTCGAAAAAGTGGAAAACCCACCCTGGCACGCCCTGTTGCTGCCTCTGGGCACAAAATTTTGGCCCAGAGCGGCCTGTAACGGTCCCAAACGTGCCCCACCTATTTTTTTTTTGAAAATTCCAATTTTCGACTTTTCTTCGCTGGTTTGGTTAGATACTTCAAGTCCTATTCTTTAACTTACTTCTTAGCCTTAATATACTTTGTTTAGAGGTCCCCTTAGCCTCATTATGAACCCCATGAATGTTCCACAAAAATCACAAAACACCTCTTATGAAGGGTTGATCTCATGTACGAAGCCAAATTTCAATTCTCTCATCACTACCATTTACAAATTACATACTCATGGCATCTCGACACCTAAGTAACCATTGTTCAACGTCGTCACGTCGTCACATAGGATTCGAAAGGTACGAAGTGTTACATTCTTCTCCCCTTAGGAACATTCGTCCTCGAATGTTAACGATGTCGCTTCAATTATAACAAATGCATCTCTATATTAGCATACGTACACATAAACACTTAAGGCTCATGTATACTTACTTAGTATTGGTCCACGTCCATATTTTGAACCTTTTCTTCCATTTGACACAAATATGGGTACGTTAATTGCATCATATTTTTTTTTTCTCAACTTCTCATGCAATCCCTTCAACTTGTTGATTCTCCCAAGAATTCTTACAAAATGTACGTCTTTATTTATTAACCTTCACACTTGTCGGTTTAGAATAGCCATATCTATCTGTTTCTAGTGAGATCCCCCAAAATTTGTATATTTCCAATGGGAACAATATGAAAGGAAACTATTATACACTTTCCACAATATCACATGGCATGTTGTATAGGGTAAATTTTTTCCCTTCTTTCTGAATTCCTTTATACCTTTCATGAGTAATGTTTTTAAGAGTACTTAATCATCTATAATCACAAACATCTCATAAACTATTACGATATGTTCCTTTAACTATACTCCATTTCCCTACAGATAGAGATTCGTTCATTTGACTTAACTAATAACCTCCCGTGTCCCATTAGATTCGTAGTAGTCGATGGAATAACATACGATAGGATAGAGTCCGGATCAATCAAGACATATACATCATGTGAAAATATGGTAATTTACCTGTAACGTCATCAGGAAATGCCTCCGCATTCTGCCAGTTCACTAGAGCATAGGTATGATTTTGGGTCCCACTGGAGCTAGCTGCTCCTCTAATATCTCTACCACGATCAATAGGCTGAACAGCTCTTCTTAAGGAAGGGACCGATGGTGGTGATACAACAGTCGATCCCTCAGGTTGCGCCACATTACTCAAGCCTCTTCAAGGGCAGTCTCTCATCATATGCCCTGTCATACCGCACCAATAACAACTATTCGTCCCCCGCCGACATTCACCTGAATGAAATCATCTACAATACTGACACAGCGGGCGAAAAGATCCCGTCGTCTGTGAACCTGAACCACGACCCCTGCTACTTTGCTCGGCTTGATTTAAACCTCTAGACCCTCAGAAGTGAGAGGAAGTGCCTGCCGGGGAATAAGAAAATGAAGGCCTAGGCGGTCTATTAAAACTCCGAAGCCTGGACTCTGCTTGGGACACCATAGACTGTCCTGTGGGTCTAGCCCTCTTGGACGATCCTTCTTTAAACCCTTGTGCTCTTCTTTGTTGCCTCTGATCTTCCATTTTCTGCGCAAAGGCCTGTATTCTAGCTATATCCATATCTTTATTTAACGCAACAATGGTACAATCCCTTACCAAATATGGCTCCAATCTATCTACATACCGATGAACTCTATCGTCCATAGTTGCTACCATATTAGGAGTATATCTAGCCAACGAATTAAACCGAAGACTGTACTCCCTGACGCTCATATTGCCTTGACGCAAATTTAAAAATTGATCCGCACGAGCCTCGCAGACCTCATATGGAAGATAGTGATCAAGGAATGCCACTTTGAATTCCTCCCAACTAGATGGATTTGCACCGATACCTCTGGATCGTTTCCAATCTTTGTACCATAATATAGCCACTCCTTTCAGTCTATATGCTACAAGCTCCACTATTTCTACACCCTTCACATGCATAACATCTAGATCTCTTTGAATTTGATCTATAAAGTCTTGCGGATCCTCATTAAGATCGGACCCGGTAAATATGGGAGGATCCAATTTCAGGAAATCCTGTGTCCGCCGACCAGCTATCCTAGTCACACCGTCATCATTTGTCATTGGACCAGCTCATCCCTGAGCTTGTGCAACCACTATTTGAGTCAACATATGCACTGCATTTTTCAATTCCTGTAACTCTTGCTTCATAACATTAACAGGTGATTCTGGGGATTCAGTTTCAGCCTCATATTGTCTAGCTGGGTCGGGTGGTGAGTTACTCATTCCTTCTCTAGCGAGCATGTCTACCTGCTTATCTTTGCCCTTGTCTGGTCTTATCATCGGCATTTTACTATATCAAAGAAAACCTGTTACAATGGTCAGATATAATCCCACCTATGACAATGGCTCTATTGCATGATCTAGAATGAAGAAATGAAACAACTCCTAAATGTCCCGTAGCCTCCTACTTATAAATGTGGCACGCAACACATCCATAAGCAAGACTCTACTCAGACACGGCTTTGTAGATACCCTTAGAATGACCTGCTCTGATACCACTTTTGTCACGAACCGAAATCCCATTTGGACTAGACTGGAACCCGAAGTCGATATGGCTCAAGAGAACCAATCTTTGCTCACAAATCGTCGTATGTGTATCTTAGTATGAATCTTATTATACCTCATGCAACCATGCGGAAGACATGAATATGGAAACATATGCCATAAATATAAATATCAAACTTGGTTGTTGGAGCCATTATGTCGAACTGAACATACATCTTACATCCATATACCAACACATATCTACAAAGCCTCTAACAGATACCTCTATAAGACCAACTTAAAGTCGGGACAAGTCAACATCAAAATGAATATACAACTATGACCCAGAAAGCTCCGAACCAAGTGGAGCTCACCAAAACTCTGCAACTGATCCACAGTCTACTGAGGAGATCTACTAATTCCTGTACCTGCAACATGTAAGGTAAGTACCCCGAGGGGGGTCAGTACGAATAATGTACTGAGTATGTAAGGCTCATAGGAAACAGCATCATACATGAGAATATCAATAGAATAAAATATGAGAGAACAGTCAATATGGATAAACCATCATTCTAAAAATGGAAGCCTGTATCTTTTTCTTGTTATTGCCATTTTAGAATACCCATTTTATAGCCTTACTCTTCACAGAATATAGTTTGTAGGCATCTTTACTCAAGCAACTCGCCTCCAATAGATTCTTCTATATACAAGAGATTCTTTCTAGCTTCTATGTTCATTACCACTATTATTCGTCTACTTGGTTAGTAGGCTGTAAAAGAGTAACACTCATCCACATACATCCACTCTAGTGGTGGGAGTAGTAATATAACATACATCTACTCTATCTACTTCTCTACCTTACCTTACTTCACTTAATCACTCATTAATCAAATACTTCCCGGGCCCAACTGATCAGTGGAAAATTAATAGAACCATCATGCAGGTGTACATTGCACCCCATGGATAATATAAGGAGAACCATCATGCAGGTGTACATTGCACCCTATGGATAATGTAAGGAGAACCATCATGCAGGTGTACATTGCACCCCATGGATAATGCAAGGAGAACCATCATGCAGGTGTTCATTGCACCCCATGGATAATATAATAATTATGCCTCAACTTTTACCAGATTGGTACAAGCATAATCATAACATTACTAGACTTTAGAACATAATATTCTCGAAACTTGGAATTAGAATATATGTACACTTTTATGATATATTGAGGATCACGATGCTATTGGAAACACACATATATACTTTACCTCGTTTCTCTACTTCCAAGAGATTAACACTTTTGCTACTTCTTATGAGATCTTATATAAGTAAGTATATAATATCGGGTCGGTGGGATACAATAACTAACATAGCACAATATAGGGATTTTCTATATTGAACTTCTACCCCTTTAGAATGTGATCCATACTTAATGAAACATATAGTAACCAAGCACCTTACTTCTTTACAATCTTATACCCCTTTGCCGAGTTATGAGAGTGACACACTAGAGATCATGACAGTAAAGCACACACTTATATGCACATTTCACTTCACTCATTTAACTCATGAGATTGACATTTTCACTTATAAGGAGTAATAACACTACCTTGCACATCATCTCTCTTATTACTCTTATGAGAATGGTACTAAGATGATCCTCACACTATAGGATTTGGAACATGACATGATTGGAAAATGCTTTTCAAGAATACATAGATTCTTTTAGGAATTATAACGTTATGACATCTTCGGAACTTCAATCAATGAACAAGAGATAAGTGAATCATAAGTCACCTAAGAATAAGACACATATGGATAACAATATATGTCAACCTGAATTGATATACTTCAAGGCTCTCGGAATTGAAACAAGTCCAATGTCAATAGGAACAATATGTTGTAGAAGGATATGGAAAGAGTAACCTTACATACCTTGTATTCGCAATACAATTCTACAATCTTAAGTGTGCATACAATAGTCCTGCTCCGTCCTTATGTTTCACTCTATAACACAAGTACATAACAGAAACAACATTAACCACCAATTACCTTACAATGGCATACAATAACAATAAGTCACATGTTTGGCTTTAACATGTCATTTCCCCCTTGATAATACCATTTATGAAATTATTGTACCAATAATCCCACAATATTCCATACATTGACCAGCACATGATAACCAATAGCATGTTACACCAAGCTCATATTTTACACTTCTCCATCACCACCACATCACAATTCTTCCATCAAATTACTTCAATACACCTCACAACAACAAATCGGCCCAAAATCTCATAAATTATACTAATAGAAAAATAACATGTTTAGGACCATAATAACACCATACATATTGTTATTTCATCCATGCCATGCTCTTTTATCAAAGTCATAAGTCATAATTCAAGTTACAATCCCATGGATTTCACATCTTTCACAAAAGCACAAAGTGCCATATCCAACACTCCCAAGCATAACCAACATGATTTACATACTCTTCCATACATATAATATGTTAAAGTACAAGAATAATTACTTACTCAAGCTTGGAAAAGGATGATCTTGCCCAAAAATGCCTTAGGGTTTGAAGAGCACCAAAAGAGTGTTCTTGAGAATTCTAGAAAATGAGAGAAAAGCATGTGTGTGTACAATGAATTAAAAATCTGATTTTTGGCCACCTTTTATAACCTTTTAAATTCATCCTTATCCATTAAGTCAATCATTGACAAGTCAAGGAAAGAATGGGTCATTTTGACCCACTGGGCCTTTGCATGTTTTGCTTATTTTGATCTCAAATTAGGCCCAATAACCCATATCATCTTAAATCACTCACATCAATGTGTAATCCATAATATATGCGTTACAACGATATTCACAATCATGGGATTCATACTCGTAGCCTCAATTCAAAAATCAAGCAATTCTAGCCACGTATGACCCATTTTGGCTATAGGGGTAAAATCGTCATTTTGATGCCAAATTCGTTCTCGAGTAATTTTATCATACCACCATAATAATTTACTCATTTCATGTATATGCTCATGGTTGTAGAAGAAACGTGGCAAAAATTGGCTCGATACGTCTCTGGGAACCCTTGGGACTTAGAAAATTTCCAACTTTTGAAAAAGTGGAAAACCCACCCTGGCATGCCCTGGGGTGCGCCAGCTTGCTGCCTCTGGGCACAAAATTTTGGCCCAGAGCGGACTGGGACGGTCCCAAATGTGCCCCACCTATTCTTTTTTTGAAAATTCCGATTTTCGACTTTTCTCCGCAGGTTTGGTTAGATACTTCAAGTCCTATTCTTTAACTTACTTCTTAGCCTTACTATACTTTGTTTAGAGGTCCTCTTAGCCTACGAATGTTCCACGAAAATCACAAAACACCTCTTATGAAGGGCTAATCTCATGTACGAAGCCAAATTTCAATTCTCTCATCACTACCATTTACAAATTACATACTCATGGCATCTCGACACCTAAGTAACCATTGTTCAACGTCGTCACGTCGTCACATAGGGTTGGGAAGGTACGAAGTGTTACATCTGGTCCACACAAGGAATCCAGTAAATGGGTCACACAAGGAACTTAAAAGCAATATCAACATAAATGGTTCACACAAGGAACCCAAAAGTAATATACATAATATCATACTCCGTCCACTCCAGGAACCATCAAACTCTCCAAATCACAGTGTACACACATGCTATATGTCACGATCCAAGCTCGTCATGAGTGTCACCCACACTAAATCTCTGGTGAGAGAACCATCTAACCCGAAACCATCAAACCCAACACTTAGCCAAAATAAGGCAAATTAGTTGTTTTTCACTAAATAAGATAATGTCACCAATAATCTAAATGAAAACCATATGGAATTAACGAACACTTAAATAATCCCCAAGAATTTAAAAGTCATTGTAGAAAAATACTATAAATATAAATAAAAGGGTTAACCCAAAAACAACTGAAATATCCAGGTTTGAAACAATGGACCAGAAACTAAGTGAAGAACTCATGGCAGAACGGAAGATGTCGATCATCCTTGAGTTCAAATGATATCTGTTCTACAAATGAGGTCTTGAAACAGTCTTTGAAAAATGCTCTGCACTCTACAAAAAGAATAACACATGTAGTATCAGTACATAAGAAACAATAGTGTACTAGTAGGGTCATCGGACAACCTAAAATGAGATATATGAACAAGTAACCATAACTTAGTAGAGCAAGAACAACCATGACCACTTACCATGTAACCTTACCTCAAGTTTATGAAACTTAATTATTCAACAACACCATGGAATTCAGTCAATACAAGTTAAGATGGACAACAACTCAAGTCAAGACCATGACTACCAATAAGAATCAAAGTCAACAAACCATGACTCAACAAGTATATGTTATCCATGTCTCAATTACACAAGTAAATAGACAATTGAAGAGAATACCAATAATTTGTAATTCAACCAGAACCTCTCAAGGATCCATTCCAACAAGAACAATGGTAATAATCATGAATCCTGGTTTACTCAAGAAACCAAATATAGCAAGTAAACATAAAAGCTCGGCTCACTCAAGGAACCAAAATACCAAGTCAACACATAATCCTGGTTCACTCAAGAAACCAATGTAATAAGTAATCTCATAACACCAGTTCACTCAAGGAACCATCATACTCACTTGTATATTGTACATACATGCAAAGATTTTTATGGTCGCCCACTAGTCATGGCCTACAGTGGATGAGCTCTTGTCTATGTACTAAATCCTAAACATCAAGTGTCTATCAAATTTATACCAACCAATCCCATGAAGATATCCAAATACCAGTACATCTTACAATAATCAATAGATATCACAACAATCACAACCACAATGATAACAATAATACCAGTTGTAAAACCAACAAGTTTTTTATCTAAGTTCATTTTATGCGATTAACACTTAGGATATCAAATAGTCATTCACTTTTCTTGAACATCTATTATAACAAGCAATACGAAGGAACAATTATCATGCACGCATAAAACAAGTTGGGTTTCAACTATATTAAACCATCACCTACCTTAATCCAAGCCTGAAATGCTCTAACAAACTTGAGCTTTGCCCTTTATTACAACCTCTGCTTGATTGAGGTCTAAAAACATCAATACAATACAAAATCAACCAAATGACCTAACAATATCAAGGATTATAATCTAATCCTCAAACCTTAAGGCCAAATTCATGATCATTCCTCCCATTATATCATCATTCTACCTTAATACTACCAGTTCAAGGTTATAATGGTGAATTATAGTTATGCAAGAGTAAAATATCAACTTTAACCAAAATCTCAGGGTTTTCTACCCAATTCACTTAATTACACCAGAAAAATTAGTTAGGTCAAGTTAAATCCTTCCCAAAGCTGTAAACTAGTGATTCTAAGGTTTAGAAATCCAAAAACTAGTTAATGGAAGTGATTAACTTACATTTACGAAGAGTTTTGGTGGAAAATGGGTAGAAATCACCCTAAATAGCCACAATTATGCTCAAAATGTGAATGGAATGCAAATAACATTTTGGGGTATTTTTGATACTAATCAGTGCATATCTCGCTATAGCGGCCTTATCCCTCTATACAAAACTTAGCTATAGTAGGATCCACCCGTTATGGCGGGATTGATCAAAGCTGATTCCCGCTATAGCGACACAGTAGTAGTGGCCTACCACCCGCTATAGCGGGTGAGGCGAGGCAGAAACTCAGGATTGCTCCTAGTTTTGCCTTTTTCACAATGCACCTTCAATTTTCAACATCCTAAACCAACCCTTTTATGTCAAGTTTGATATCAGGAATTCTACTCACCCAAATTCATTTTCAAAAGATCCTACAGATTCCTTATCGACTTAACTAACACAATACCACCTCGAATTACATAACATTTAACTAATCCATTCCCAAATTTCCCTAGACCATACCATGCTCGAATTTCATCTAAGACTAGCCTAGTCTAAAATTTCTAACTCCCCATTTGGAGAAAACCTTAACCCAAATTTTGGCATGCTAGACTTACCCATAATGATGCAAAGGGGTCATTACAATAGATACTAATGTACCTATTATTCATCTCTGAATGATCAAATAAGAAAAATAAGGCAAGTAAAAAAGAAAAGAGTACCTATTTACTCAAACTAGTGAGGGTACTTATCTCGCATGTCCCTCTCGGTTTCTCAAGTAACTTCCTCCATAGGACGATGCTTCCATTCGAACTTTATAGACCGAATCTCCTTCACTATCAACTCTCAAATATCCCAGTCAAGAATTTCAACTGGCTCTTCCTTATAGGAAAGATTCTTATCCAGCAAAACCAAATTCTTTTTGATAATATAATCCTCATCCCCATGATATCTCTTAAGCATAGACGCATGAAACATCGTATGGACCCCTAACAGGCTTAATGGCAATGCCAAACTATATGCTATCGGGACCATATCATTAAGAACCTCAAATGGACTAATATATCAAGGGCTAAGCTTACCCTTCTTGCCAAACCACATAACTCCCTTCATAGTAGATACTTTCAGCAGAACTTGCTCAATGGGTTTGAATGATATGTCCCTCACCTTGCGATCCACATATTTCTTTTGCCTACTCTGGACTGCTAACAACTTGCTTTGAATAAAACTCACCTTTTTCTGAGCTTTCTTCACCAAGTCTATGTCCAAACGCTTCACATGACCAACTTCAAACAATCCTATGGGTGATATACGCCTTCTCCCATAGGGCACTTCGAATGGAGCCATATTAATACTAGAACGATAACTATTGTTGTATGAAAACTCACACAACAATAAAAACTTATCTTAATGACCACCAAAGTCAATCACATAGGCCCTTAGCATATCCTCAAGCACCTAAATAGTCCTCTCTGACTGCCCATCAATCTGTGAAGGGAAAGCAGTGTGGATATCAAGCTTAGTGCCCAACTCTTCATGCAGCCTATACTAAAATATAGAGGTGAATTGCATACCTCTATCAGAAATAATGGAAATTGGCACCCCATGTAGCCTCAAATCTCATTGATATAAATCTTGGCTAGCTGGTATGAGCCATGATCCACTTTAACTAGGATAAAATAAGCTGACTTGGTCAGCCTACCAACTATGACCCAAATCTAGTCGTGCTGCCTAAGGTCTTAGGAAGATCCCCTACAAAGTCCATAGCTATCCTTTCCCATTTCTACTAGGGAATAGACATTTTCTGAGGTAAATGTATAGACCTTTGATGCTCGTATTTCACTTGCTGACAATTGTGGCACTTAGACACATATTCAACTATATCCCTATTCATCTTTGGCCACTAATAGAGGTATCTCAAGTCATGGTACATCTTGGTTGCACCCAGATGAATAGAGTATCGAGAACCATGAGCTTCTACAAGCAAACTTGGAATCAAATCACCAACCCAGGTCATACACACATGCCCTCTCACCATCAACACCCTACACGGATCAAGTGTGGCATCAGAAATTCACCACATACTACCCTTTTTCAAAGTTTATTCAACTTCACATCATCAAACTATTTGGGCTTGATCTAATTAAGGAATATTAACCTTACTTCCACACTAACCAACACTCCACCCCTTTTAGAAACACCAAACTACATAAACTTGGATGCTAGAGTCTGAATCTCTCTAACCAAGGGTCGTCTTGACACCCTCAAGCCATCCAGACTACCCATACTTACCGCTTTTTGGATCAATGTGTCTGCCACCATATTGGCCTTCCCCGAATGGTATTAAATGGTCATATCATAATCCTTCAACAATTCCATCTACCTTTTCTGCCTCAAATTCATATCTCTTGGGGTGAAAATATGTTGCAATCTATGATGGTTTGTGAACACTTCACACTTGACACCATAGAGGTAGTGTCTCCAAATCTTAAATGCAAAGATCACTGCTGCCAACTCCAAGTCATGGGTTGGATAATTCTTCTCACGAGGCTTCAATTGCCTTGAATCATAAGCAATCTCATTCCTATCCTGCATTAACACAACACTCAAATCAGAGCGTGAAGCATCATAAAATACAATAAAATCCTTACCTTCAACTGGCAAGGAAAGAATGGAAGATGTAGTCAAAAGTGTCTTGAGCTTTTGAAAGCTCTCCTCAAACTTGTCCGACCATACAAATGACACCTTTTTTTGGGTCAACCTTGTCAAGTGAGTAGCAATGGAGACAAAATTCTTCACAAAATTGCGATAGTAGCTAGCAAGACCCACAAAACTTCTAACATCCGTCATAGAGCTAGGCCGAACCCAACTCTTAACTGCCTTAATCATCTGGTGATCTACCATTACCCCTTTTCCAAAACTACATTCCCTAAAAAGGCAATAGAGGATAACTAAAATTTGCATTTAGAGAATTTAGCATACGACTTCTCCTTCAAGATCCCCAAAATGATGCACAGATGATTTGCATATTCCTCCTTACTCTTGGAGTAAACCAAAATATCATCAATAAAGACAATCATAAAAGAATCCAAGAAAGTTTTTTAGTCAACCCGAATGACATCACCAAGAACTCATAATCCCCATATCGAGTCCTGAAAGCTATCTTGGGTATATTATCAGGCCAAATATTTAACTAGTGATAACCCAACCTCAAGTTTATACTGGAAAAAATAGAAGCACCCTATAACTAATCAAAAAGATTTTCTATCCAATGCAAAGGGTACTTATTCCTGATAGTAACTTTATTCAACTTGCTGTAGTCAATACAAATTCTTATGCTACCATCCTTTTTCTTAATGAACAACACTGGATCACCACAATAAGAGGCACTAGGATGAATGAATCCCTTATCAAGTAACTCTTGCAACTGAGTCTTGAGTTCCCTCAACTCAGCTGGAGCCATTCGATAGGGAGAAATAAAAATGGGGTGAGTACTCGACTCCAAATCAATACAAAAATCAATGTCCTGATCTGGAGGCATACCAGACAAATCTGTAGGAAACACCTCCTAAAATTCTGATACCATGTGAATTGACTCAATAAAAGGAAACTCTGTACTAACATCCCAATGATGTGCTAGAAAGGCCGAACACCCTCTCCCAACTAAATTTTTATCCCGAATAAAAGATATTATTTTCATAAGCTTAGGCTCATACATACCTTCCCACTCTAACTTATCCATCCCAGGCATCTCTAAAGTCACTGTCTTAGCGTTATAATTCAGAATAACATGATACAAAGATAGCCAAATCATACACAAAATAATATCATGATCAAGAATATGCAAGATTATCAAATCTACCCAAGTCTGGAAACCCATGAACAGTACTGGACAATAATGATACACATAGGTCACTACCATAGAGTCTCCAATTGGAGTAGACACATAAATAAGAGAGTCAAGTATATCAAAAATCAAGTCCAATCCCAAGGCAAATCTAACAAATATATAAGAATAAGTGGAACTAGGATCAAATAAAATAATAGCCATCTGGTCACAAATAAGAATAGTACTTGTAATGATGGCATCAAATTCCTCGATCTCGGTCTTGCCTGGGAAGGCATACCAGTAAGCTCTATTATCAATCTGGGTAACCTCCCTAGCAGGCTGTGCTCTACCCTTTCCTTCATTATCACCACCGCAGTTTCTATCATGGCCTCCCTGATAATTACCCTACCCACCATATGGATGACCCTTACTATTACCATTACCTCCATCACTTCTACCAGCAAGAAACACATCACTAGCCTACTGTTGTCTCTATAACCTAGAATGTCTCTGTGAACATCCTCTCTTAAAGTGCCCTACAACACCACAAGTATAGCAACCTCGATCAACAGAAGTCTTGTTGGCCGAATAATAAGAAGCTCCCTAGTCTTTAGAAACTAAGGGCTGCTGAGCGGCCCTTGACTGACTATCTATAGTAGCTAGCAGAGCAGACTAAATAAGGTGAGTCAGATAGGCTCAAGGTCTATGACCCCTAAATAAGAATCGCCAAAATTACCCACATTTTGGGAGACTTCTTTGTTAAAACCTTTTCTTAACCAACTTGCTTTACCCTTTCCACCTTTTTTACGTAATTAGCAACCTCGTTAAAGGTCTTCTCAGTAGAAGTCATATGAACAGACAAAACCTACAAGTTAGTGTTCAGGCCCTTCATAAATAACCAAATCCTCTGCACTAATTAACTGAGTAGCACAACAGGAAAAAGCATGAAACTTTGCATCATAGGCTGAAACAGACATAATGCCCTGCTCAAGGGATAGAAACTCATCCTTTTTGCGATCACAAAGAGTATGGGGTACATACTTCTCTAAAAACAGGGTATGAAATTGAGCCAATGTCAATAGAGGCAAAGATGGTGACCCCACTGCTTGGTATCGCCTTGCAGCTGGAAGGTAACAAACTCAACACTGTGCTACTCAATAATACCATTTTTTATGCAGCCTTCCATAACAATCAACAATGAACTTAAATACATCCTCAGTCTAAGAGTTAACAAAAGTAGGAGGTTTCATTTTCATGAACTTAGTCAGCATGTCTTGTTCAATCTCAGCCATAACAGGACCTAACACTGGACGAGGGAAAATCTCAGCCCTCAAGGCCCCACCCATTCTTGGAGCAGCTATAACATACATCTGCACACCTGGAAACTGATAAGCAGGCATAACAGGAGTGGCCCAGTACCGCCTAATCCACTCAAAAAAGAAAGCACCGGCTGAATCATCTTAGAAGACATCGGGGGAAGAGCTGCACCCCCAACTGGCCCCACTACCTCCTGCTCTACAGTATCATCATTCATCACTTCAACCTCCTCATAATGATCCTGGGGTGGGGGAAGTGTCACTGACCTCTAATGGGCTTAATCAACTTTTGCCTGAGCTCCACCCCTAGGAGGTGTTGATCTCTTTCTTACCCTTCCCCTACTCCTTCCTCGTACTAGAATAGTCAGTTTCGTACCTAGAGTACTAGTGCGGGGGCAGCGGCTCTAGCTCTATTCGCTCTAGTGTTCACCATTTGTGATCAAAAAAATAAATAGGGGCAAATGACAATTTAGATCACCAGATACCAATTGGAATAAAGTTATAGCACGAAAGAAGAAGAAATGATAGTTTCCTAAAGTCCTATAGCCTCTCAAATAAAAGTACAAACATCTTCGTATCATTTCGCAAGACTCTACTAGACCTATTTTGATACAACAAGATCAACAAACCTACGGATCTGGTACCAACTTTTTCACAACCCAAACCCATCGTGAGTGGCACCCACACTAACTATCTAGTGGGAGAACCATCTAACCCCAAACCATCAAACCTAACACTTAGCCAAAATAACACAAACTAGCTATTTTTAATTAAATAAGATAATGTTACCAAGAATTTAAACGAACCATGCGGAATTAACGAACGCTTAAGCAATGCCCTAAAATCTGAAAGTCATTGTACCAAAACACTACAAATGTCAATAAAAGGGTTCAACCAAAAAACAACTCAAATATCCAGGTCCACTACACCAAAAATGATCTTTAGCGCTAATTAATTAACGATAATAGCTTAATTTCCGTTAAATATGTTTTTTAGAGGCATTTACGAGTGCCAATTACATTTTAGCACTCTTTGTAAATGCTCCTAAAGCCTACGGTGACATTGGATCCAATGACAATTAACTAATACCGGTAAAAGCTTTAGCACTCTTTGTTAAAATGCATAGTTATTACCAATAAAAGTTGTTTTATTGTGGTGGTCCAAGACAATGGTCCAGAAACTAAATGAAGAAATCGTGGCAGCTTGGAAGATATAACACACCCTTGAGTTCGCATGTTATTCGCTCTACAGCTGAGGTCCTGAAACAACCTTTGGAAAATGCTTTGAGTAGAGCAAGAATAACCATGACCACCTACCATGTAACATACCTCAAGTTTATGACACTTAACCTTATTCAACAAGATCATAGAATTCAGTCAATACAAGTCAAGATAGACAACAACTCAAGTCCATACCATGACAACCAATAAGAATCTAAGTCAACAAACCCTGACTCAACAACAATATATTATCCATGTCTCAATTACACAAGTAAATAGACAATTGAAGAGAATACCAATCATTTGTAATTCAACCAGAACCTCTCAAGGATCCATTCCAACAACAACAATGGTAATAATCATGAATCCTGGTTTACTCAAGAAACCAAATATAGCAAGTAAACATAAAAGCTCGGCTCACTCAAGGAACCAAAATACCAAGTCAACACATAATCCTGGTTCACTCAAGAAACCAATGTAATAAGTAATCTCATAACACCAGTTCACTCAAGGAACCATCATACTCACTTGTATATTGTACATACATGCAAAGATTTTTATGGTCGCCCACTAGTCATGGCCTACAGTGGATGAGCTCTTGTCTATGTACTAAATCCTAAACATCAAGTGTCTATCAAATTTATACCAACCAATCCCATGAAGATATCCAAATACCAGTACATCTCACAATAATCAATAGATATCACAACAATCACAACCACAATGATAACAATAATACCAGTTGTAAAACCAACAAGTTTTTTATCTAAGTTCATTTTATGCGATTAACACTTAGGATATCAAATAGTCATTCACTTTTCTTGAACATCTATTATAACAAGCAATACGAAGGAACAATTATCATGCACGCATAAAACAAGTTGGGTTTCAACTATATTAAACAATCACCTATCTCAATCCATGCCTGAAATGCTCTAACAAACTTGAGCTTTGCCTTTTATTTTAACCTCGGTTTGATTGTGGTCTAAAAAATCAATACAATACATAATTAACCAAATGACCTAACAATATAAAGGATTATATCCTAACTCCAAAACCCTAAGGCCAAATTCATGATTATTCCTCCCATTCTAGGGTTTTTATATCATCATTCTATCTTAATCCTACCATTTTCATGGTTAGAATGGTGAATTATAGTTATGCAATAGTAAACTATCAACTTTTAACCAAAACCCAAGGATTTTCTACCCAATTCACCTAATTGCACCAAAATAAATCAGTTAGGTCAAGTTAAATCCTTCCCAAAACTCATAAACTAGTGATTCTAAGGTTTAGAAATTAAGAAACTAGTTAATGGAAGTGATTAACTTACCTTTACATAGGGTTTTGATGGAAAATCGGTGGAAATCGTCCTAAATCATCGTTGTTATGCCCAAAATGTGAATGAAATGAAAATAATATTTTGGGGGTATTTTCTACATTAATCAGTACATATCCCGCTATAGCGGGATCCAACCACAAGGGATTGACCAAAGATGACTCCCACTATAGCAGGAAAATTCCCGCTATAGCAGCACAGTATTAGTGGTCTGCCACCTGTTATAGTGGATAAGGAGAGGCAGAAACTAGGATTCTTTATCGACTTGACCAACACAATATCACCTTGAATTACATATCATTTATCTAATCCTCATATTTCCCTAGACCATACCATGGTCGAACTTTGTCCAAGACTAGCCTAGACTGAAATTTCTAACTCCCAATTCAGGGAAAACCTTAACACAAATTTTGCCATGCTAGACTTACCCATAATAATGGAAAAAGGTTTTTACACTATGGGACTTATGGTTTTCCACTAGCCATGACCTGCAGGGGCTTATTAGCTCAGTCCATGTACAATTATAATAGACAATTGTCTTGCCACCCTTGTCCCAAACAGGTGTTATGCCACCCTTATTCCAACATCCCTACCCTAATACTACCTTAAACAACCAACTCAATCACAGGCTATACATTTAGCATCAATCAATTCACGAAAATGACCATGTACTAGTCATAAGTGCAATCTCTATTATAAGTTCATTATTAACCAACACTTGTACTTTATACTCAAACATTTAACACCATTTACAAGCATGACTTGAAAACAAGTAAACAAACATTCAGTTAATGAGCACATATATAATCAAAGTGAGTTTCAACTCCAATTCGACCATAACCTACCTCAAACCAAGTCGTGCAATGCTCTAAATCACTTAAGTCTTGCCCTTTCTTGTAGCCTCAACTTGATCTCGATCTAAAAATAACAAACCAGGAACCATTCAACCAACAATCTACCAATTCTAGGCATTATAAACCTAGTTCCACTATTTTAACCATATTCATAACAATTTCCCCATCTTAGGATTTTCTACCCTTTATTCCACTCAAATTTCCCATAATTTGGAATTAATTAAGCAAATTCTACTCCAGGGAGCATAATCTAACAAAATAAAGTCGATAATAAGCAATTCTAACCCCTTATCAGTCAATTGAAATCAGGTCCTTCAACTTAGCATTTCACCCAATTTCCCCAATGATCAATTCCTAATAATTTTAAGGATTAAATAAGACAAATTACATTAAGAGGGTGGAATTTACATACCTTGATAGTGAGAATTGATCAAGCACTCCAGAAAAATAACTTCTCTAACCCTATGTCAACACTTGAGCATGTTTAGAATGAAAAATAATGTTTTGGTTTAGAAACTGGCATTATACTTTATCAGGCTCCCCATAGAGGGGCGCTTCCCTCAGCAACCGTGGCGCTATAGCGAGATTTTGCTTGTTGTAACGGGCTAACTTAAACCAAAATGCAACTGTAGTGGCCCATATCCTGCCATAGTGGGATCGCTGCAGAGGGCCTCAATCTTGTTATGGCGGTACTGAGGCAGTAACTCAGGGAATTTTTCAGGTCTGGTCCATTTAACAATGCATTTCCCAGATTTTGACATTACGACTCTTGCCTTTTCTTGTAGCCTCGGCTTGATCTCCGTCTAAAAATAACAAACCAGGAACTATTCAACCAACAATCTACCAACTCTAGGCATTATAAAACTAATTACACTATTTTAACTATATTCATTACAATTTCCCCATCTTTGGATTTTCTACCCTTTATTCCACTCAAATTTCCCATAATTTGGAATTAATGAAGCAACTTCTACTCTAGGGAGCATAATCTAACAAAATTGAGTCAACAATAAGCAATTCTAACCCCTCAACAGTTAATTGAAATTAGGTCCTTCAACTTAGCATTTCACCCAATTTATCCATCATAATCAATTTCTAATAATTCTAAGGATTAAATAAGACAAATTTCGTTAAGAGGGTGGAATTTACTTACCATGATAGTGAGAATTGATCAAGCACTCCAGAAAATCACCTCTCTAACCCTATCTCAACACTTGAGCATGTTTAGAATGAAAAATAATGTTTTGGTTCAGAAACTGGCATTATACTACATCAGGCTCCCCATAGTAGGGTGCTTCCCGCAACAATAGTGGCACTATAGAGGTATTCTGCCTGCTGTAATGGTCTAACTTAAACCAAATTGCCATTGTAGCGGCCCATATCCCGCCATAGTGGGATCACTGCAGTGGACCTCAATCCCGCTATCGTAGTACTGAGGTAGTAACTCAAGGAATTTTTCAGGTTTGGTCCATTTAACAATGCATTGCCCAGATTTTGACATTACGACTCAATCTTTTTATGTCAAATACTATAAGCGGAGCTCTATTAACACGATTTCTTTACATAAGTTATTATGTATTCCTTAACCCTTTGGTTATCATAATATAATCTTAAATCCATGCAATACTACACTATTAATCACCAGATTTATCTAGACCGCACAACACCAAAAATTTATTCGAAACTAAGCCTGAAATTTCTAAATTTTTCATCCTGGGGTAACTTAACCCAAATTTTTGCATGCTAGGTAAAATTGTATTGATGGAAAGGGTCGTTATATTAGATATTGATTTACTCATCGTTCATTACCAATGAAAACAATAAGGAAAGAAAAAACCTAGCAAAGAATATACCTAAAACATCAAACAAATAAGGGTACTTGCTATGCATGCCGGCTTTAGTCTCCCATGTGGACTCCTCAATAGGACAGTTCTTCCACTGGACTTTCATGGATTTGATCTCTTTAGATCTCAATTTTCTAAATCCTGATCAATTATTGCAACCTATTCCTTCTCATAGGAGAGATTTTTTTTTATTAACACTAAGTCCCAATGAATAATGTAGTTGCAATCTCCATGGTACGTCTTGAGCATATAAATATGAAATATCGGATGAACTCCCAACAAACTCAGAGGTAATGCAAGCCTAAAATATACCGGACCTACCTCTTTGAGAACCTCAAATATACCAATGTACCTAGGGCTAAGCTTGACTTACTCGCCAAACCACATTACTCCCTTCATAGATGAAACCTTAAGTAATACATGTTCACCTTTCTTGAAAAATATGTCCCTCAGTTTTCGATCCGCATACTCTTTTTGTTGACTTTGAGCTGCTAATAATTTTCCTTGAATGAACCTCACTTTATCTTATGACTCTCTTAACAAATCAATACCTAAAGAATTCACATCACCCACCACAAACCAGACTATGAGAGATCTACATCTCCTCTCATATAAAGCCGCAAATGGGGCTATGTCAATATTGGAATGATAACTATTATTGTACAAAAATTTGTAAAGCGATAGGACCTGATTTGAATGACCCCCAAAGTCAGCCACGTATGCATGAAACATGTTTTCCAAAACCTGAATCATTCTCTTAGACTGCCCGTCAGTCTGAGGATGGAAGGCAGTACTGAGATCCAACTTATGCATCTTGCACCAAAACTTTAATGCAAATTATGTGCCTCTATAAGATATTATGGAGACTAGAACTCCATGCAACCATAAGATATCCTTAACATAGATCTTGGCTTACTTCTCTACATTATACACCATCTTGACTGGAATGAAATGCCTAGACTTGTTAGTCTATCAATAATAACCTAAATAGAGTCATACTGCCCCAAGGTCTTAGGAAGACCTACTACAAAATCCATGACAATTCTCTCTTATTTCCACTCAGGAATAAACATTTGCTAAAGTAGACCTGTATGATTCTGATGTTCATACTTTACCTGCTGACAATTCTGACACTTTGTCATATAATCCACTATGTCTCTCTTCTTCTAGGCCACCAATAAAGTTTCCTCAAATCACGGTACATCTTGGTTGCATCAGGATCTATATAATACCTTGAGCCATGAGCTTCTACTAGTAGAGTAGGAATTAAGTCATCAACACAGGGAACACACACACGCCCCTTCACTCTCAAAATGTTACCAGCATCACGAGTGGCCTCTCAAACCTCACCACGCACCACTTTATTCTGAAGCTTATTCAACTTCACATATTCGAACCATCTGGCCTTGATTTGATCAAGGAATGTCGACCTAGCTTCAACCCTAGCTAACACTCCTTTTCTTTATGACACCCCAAATAGCATAAACTATTTTGCTAGAGTCCAAAACTCCCTAGCTAACGGATGTTTTGTAACATTTAAACAAGCTAAACTCCCCATACTTACAGATTTTCTTCTCAATGCATTCTCCACCACAATTGCCTTTTCCAGATGGTACTAGATGGTAACATCATAAACTTTCAACAACTCCATCCATTGTTGTTGTCTTAGATTCAAGTCTTTCTAAGTGAACACATGCTGCAAGCTGCGATGATCCGTCAATACCTCACACTTCAACCCATATAAATAGTACCTCCATATTTTAAGTGCAAAGACCACAACTGCCAGCTCCAAGTCATGCGTCAAATAGTTCCTAACATGAACTTTCAATAGCCTTGAAGCATAACAATCACTTTCTTATCATGTATTAATGCAACACCCAAACCAAAATGTGAAGCATCACAAAATACTATAAAATCTCTACCTTCAACATGCAAGGCAAGAATAAGAGCCGTGGTCAGAATAGACTTAAGCTTTTGGAAGCTCTCTTCACACTTGTCAGACCAAATAAAAGGCACCTCCTTCTGAGTCAGTCAAGTTAAGTGGATAGCAATTGAAGCAAAGCTCTTAACAAATCTGCAGTAGTAGTTATCCAAACCCCCAAAGCTACAAACTTCAGTCACTGTAGTAGGCCTAACCCAATTCTTAACTACCTTAATCTTTTGAGGATCTACCATCACCCTTTTCTCAGAAACAATATGCCCCCAAGAAGGACATAGAAGACATCTATAATTCACACTTGGAGAATTTTATATAAATCTTCTTCTCCTTCCTTCAACACATCCAAAATAATACACAAATGCCCTGCATGCTCTTCTTTACTCTTAGAGTACACCAAAATATCATCAATAAACACTATAATAAAAGAATCTAGGAAGGACTTAAAAACACCATTCATCAAACTCATGAAGGTTGTCGGTGCATTAGTCAATCCAAATGACATCACAAAGAACTCATATTTCCCATAACAAGTTTGAAGGGTTATCTTAGGAATATCTTTTACTGATGGTACCCCAACCTTAGATCTATCTTAGAGAATATCGAAGCACCCCACAACTGATTAAAAAAATCATTTATCCTAGGCAATATGTACTTATTGTGGATGTTAACCTTATTCGATAGCCAATAATTTATGCATATTCAAAGACTACCATGTTTCTTCTTGACAAATAGCATTGGACACATCATAGTGAAGTACTAGGGTGAATAAACCTATATCAAGCAACTCCTACAATTGATCCTTAATCTCTCTTAACTCGGCTGGAGCCATCATATATAGAGGAATAGAAATAGGATGAATGCCCAGCTCTAAGTCGATATAGAAATCAATATCCCTATCCGAAGGCATACCAGACAAATCAGTAGGGAACACTTCCTAAAACTCAAACACCACAGGAACTGACTCAAGTGATGAGACTTCAATACTAGTGTCCTGAGATGAACTAAGAAAGTTGAACACCCCTTTCCTACTAACTTCTTGGCACGAATAAAAGAAATGAGTTTCAAGGGAGCCCGTTTATAGTCACCCTCCCACTCTAGCCTATCCATCCATGGCATAGCTAAAGTTACAATCTTGGCATTATAATTTAAAATGGCATGATAAGGAGAAAACCAAGTCATACGAAAAATAATATCAAAGTCTAGCACATCTAATATCACCAAGTCAACCTAAGTCTGAAAACCGATAAACACTATTGAACAAGCATGATAAACCTGGGTTACTAAACTAGAATCCCCAACCAGAGTAGACACATGAATAGGTGAGTCAAGCATGTCATAGATCAAATTCAACCTTAAAGAAAATTTTAATAGATATATATAAAAGGTAGAATCTGGATCAGATAAAACTAAATCCATCTAGTCATAGAAAAGAATGGTACTTGTGATAACTGAATGCAATGCCTCATCCTTAGATTTGCCTGGGAAGGCATAATAATATGCCTTATCAACAATCTGAATGCCATTCGTAGCCAAATGTACACCACCTCTACCAACATTGCCACCTCCCCAATTACCACCTCAACTTGCCTGATAACCACCATACCCACCCTATGGACGATCCCTAGCATTTTCTCTGTCCCCTCTACTAGCTGGAACTAAAGCCCTAGATTGCTGCTGTTGAACCTAGAAGCCTGACTGCCAGACACTAGGACAATTTATTTTTAAGTGTCCAATTCTACCCCAAGCATGGCATGTGTGATCCAAGGAAGATAGATGAGAAAAAGAGTAAGAATCCACCTAACTACCCCCACATGAACACTGTTGAATGGTCCCTGATGGACCACTATTAAAATTGGCAAGGCTGAATGAATAGAAGGGGCAAGATAAGCCTAGGAACTATGGTCTTTTGAGTATGAACCACTAAAGTTGTCCGCATTATGGGCCTTCTTCCCAGCCATCTTTGTGTACCCATCCTATCTTAATCCCTCTACCTTTTCACAAAATCTATCATTTCTTAAAACAGCTTACCCGAGAAAGTCATCTGAAGTGCTGTAATCTAAAGGTTAGTGTTTAAACCTTTCACAAAGTGGTGGGTTCTCTCATTCTCTGTGTCTAACATCTGAGTAGTAAATCTTGATAGGGCATGAAACTTTGCTTCATAGGCCGCAACAGACATGTTACCTTGTTAAAGGACAAAGAACGGATCTCTCTTACTATTACATAGAGTATGTGGCACATACTTCTACAGAAACATAGTATGAAACTGGATCCAAGTCAACAGAGGCAAAAAGAAGATTTACACTCAACATACATCCCCAACCATAACTTAGCATCACATTGCAGTTGGAAGGTCACAAACTCCACCCCATTCTACTTTACTATACCCATATTATGCAATCACTCATGATAATCCATAATAAACTCAAAAGCATCTTCTATTTCAGTACTAAGGAAAATTGGAGGCTTCATTTACAAGAACTTACAGAATAACTCATGTTCATTTTTGGTCATTGCAGGACCCAATATTGGACGGAAAAAAACATTTATCATTGAAAACTCATCAATCCTAAGGGCTACTATAGCAGCATGTTGCATCCCCACCTGCTGGTAAACAGGATCTGTAAGCGTGGCCCCAGTACCCGCCAACCCATTCAAGAGATCCAAGACTTGATGTATCAACTCTGAGGATATCTGAATAGGGACTGCACCTTCCTGGATTGGTTCTGCATTCTCATGCACTAGTTTCTCATCACTCAACACCTCTTCATGATTATGTCACGACCCAACTAACAGAAACATGCAGGCACCTACCCTACTCTACCTAGATAGGAGAACCCTTACAACCCATTTAGAAAAACACGCAGATGTCATAAAATAATATCACTAATATCTTCAAATTCTAATAAACTTATTACAATATTGTTTAAATACAACAAATAAACCTTTTTCCTTTGAGGACCTAGTCTAAACATGTATAAGAGTTGCTAAATAGAGGAATAAACATGTAAGACCAACTTCCACCATGAAATGAGAAGATGGAAGTTGTTGGAGATCTCTATCCACATCAAACAAGAAACATTAACTGATCCTACAGCTAGACTATACCTAAAAAAGGGTATAGAAAGAGTAGTATTAGTACAATCACACGTACTGGTAGGTATCATTGGCTGACCAAAGTTAAATCACGTAAAGTTAATGCAAAAATTCCAAATCAAACATGAACTCATAAAATATGCCAATTTAATTACTTAATCTCATGTCCTCAATTACCTCTCGTTTTACTAGGCTTGCACTACCATGCCTTATTCAATTCTTATCTCTTCTCACTAATAACTAGTTGATTCACTATACAACATTTATCACTAATTAGCCACTTACTCACCATTACCTTCCACTCCTACCTACACATCTGCCAATTGTTCCGCTAATGACCCCTAGAACATAGATTTTACCAAGAAACATACAAGTCAATTAATAGCCCAATTAAGTCACACTTACTGATAACAAACCCCTTAGAAAATCATCCAAATCAAGAAAACACATGAGATCACTTTTATACATATTTAATATACAATTCAAGGTCACCATAATAACACGTAAGACCTATCTAGTTTATCATTACATTAAAAGCCTCTTATTATCTTGCGACAACGGGTAATAACTCACTTCAAGTTTAATGTACAATTCATTTAGTCAAGTCACCGGTTCATTCAAGAAAACCCAAGAAATATCATTAACCAATGGTCCACACAAGGAAACCGACATAAGAATAACAGAATATATAACCCGGTTCACTCAAGGAACCGTCAAACTCTCTAAATCATAGTGTACAAACAAGCTAAGGGTCTTATGACAACCCACTAGCCATGACCTACAGGAGATGAGCTTAGTCCATGTACTAAATATCCCAGACAACTAGTTCCTACCATCCTTATCCTAAACCAAGTGTTATACCACCCTTATTTCAATGTCCTCACCCTTATCCTCCCTAAAATCTACAAATTCAATCATAATCAATCTTTATCAAATTACTCATAACAAATAACCAGTACCATGAATAAGTACAATCATATAATGAGATAAATCAACCATAATTGTATATCAAACACGATTTTTTTACCAATCTCATTATAGATTATCAATTTCCAAATTTGAATTCAATAATTAACAAGTTTAACCTTCATTAACATGCATTGCAACTAAATGAACAAACATTTAGTTAACATACGCACGTACAGTAAAATTGAGCCTTAACTCCAATTCAACCATAACCTACGCAATAGACATTAGTGCCTCGGGGTCAAGCAACATATAATAAGTGAGTATACATACAATCAATCTGATTAACTACCTATTTTATGATATATATATATATATATATATATATATATATGCATTCTCACATGTCCACAATTCCTCTAACTACAACACCATTAACTCCTCAGCTTCCATCATAATACTACATCATCATAGATTGATTAATTCACAACTATCCCTAAATTCTCTTCCCAGTACACTAGCACACCATATTTTGCAATTTTTACCTAGAACTTATATTTTACAAATCAATTATTACTAACCCAAAAAGGTTTAAGGAATTAGCACCAACTTTTCTACTAACTCATTTCCATTTAACAACTATCCTCCAGATATAAACTAGCATATTCCCACTTACTACTCAATTGGCATGTATAATAAACTAGCAGGTAAGCATTAGCACATATCACCACACAATTACATTAACTCTAAATTCATTCATATTTTCCCTAACTTACTTGTTTAATCCATCCAATTACCATGCTCACATGCCTAAGCATGAAATCTCCCATCAATCTATATCATGAATGCATTTTCTAATCGAGGTCTACAACTCAAACTAAACCTAGCCTACCTAGGCACCAAGATGCTATTATAGAGGCATGAACTCTCATTCCTTGACTCGTTCTAGAAATTTCTTGTGTGAAAATTATGAGGAATCTTCAAGAGTTGTCCTTCCTAAGTGTACTTCTTTATTTCTATTATTCTAGGGTCTTAAGGCAACCCCATGGAGCTTTTAAGAGAAGGCAACATCTTAGTTTAAATTTGAAAATAAAAAGGGTTTTGAAATTCACAGAGGGACTACTCAGGACCCTGCTATAGTGGCCTGCATGCCGCTATAGTGGAATGACGTTAGCCTGCTCCTTAAATTTCCCTATTTTAAAATCATCTAACTATAATCTTTAATGGACCTCATAAAGTTTTTACAGGAAATTACCATACCCTATGCCCTTCAGATGCGGTGATTACTGTAACGATGGAATGGGCCATTACAACAAATATCAATTTACTAATTGTCAATCCTCGAATATTAATTATAGGGAATGAACTAAGTTGATGTGTTTCCAGGGTTATTTATTACTTACTCATTTGATTTAGAACATTCTCAATCTCAATTTTGATTAACCAACCATACGCAATATCGTACAAACTTATAATGCACCTAATTACTATGAGTGCCCTTACATTATATGACATAACTGGAAAGGTATTGAAACCATTTTTAACAAAAGTATACGAGTACCCAAGGTAATTGAGGCCTCGTCAAGAAACACAAACATCTAAATAAACACCAAAAGAGAAAAACAAATATTCCTTATCCTTATATTTTCTGGTCCTCGCTATAGTGAGACCCCTACTACTATAGCGGTGTTGCTATAGCGAGAGGCGATCTGTTAAGAAAACCACTGGCATTTTAAAGGGGAAGAGAAATGGTTTTCACCCTATTTCTCTTTTAAAACTCATACCTTCCCTCCTCTAGTCGATCAAGCACTCCATCTTGATGTTGGAATTAAGGTAAACTCTCATTTTAACTTCGTCTCCTTACTATATTATGCTTATTATCGAAGAAAAAGGATAGAATTCATAGAAATAGATGAGACTGGGGTTGGTTTTGAAGTTGTTTTGATTTTTCTCCATTTGGAATAGAACTTTGAAGAATGCTTACTTCTCCTACGTCTCCAATACTCTTATGGCATTCTAGGTGTAAGATTTATGGAGTTCATGGTACATTTGGGGCTTAAACATGGGGGGGAACGTGAAAGGTCAATTTTTCAAAAGTTTCTTGGCCATTGGGGCACTAATCGGGTTATAAACACACAGATTTTAGTATTTAGAAGTCCCATATCACTTTATGAACCTTTTTCTAAGTTAAAAAGTCAAAAGATTGAAAAAATTATAAAAAGACGCCATTGATGCATCAGAGGCAGGCTGGGGATGATGAAGGCTGCAATAGTGGATTCATCTCGCTATAGCAGTCCCACTATAGCAGAAAACCCCCACTATAACAGCCCCACAATAGAGGGATGCCTTTCCCTATAGAGGGAGATAGGTAGTAGCCTTTCCTAAAATTTTGACTCGATAATTTTTGGAACTTTGCAACTGATTGAGTACTTCTATGACTTCTAACTTGACTTCGCATGATTTTTTGCAGGGAAACTAACACGATGGCTGACTAAAACCAAGACGATGCTCCTCTTCCCTACCAGAGGTTTCCTGATAGAACTTGTCAGCAGAGATATAGAGACTGCTGAAGGATGGGGTTTTGTCATGAGAGGGGCTTCATGATGATGGAGTTAGAGGAGGAGGCACCAGAATTCTATGCCCGACTACAGGAGTTCGAGTGGATGTCACTAGTAGAGCCTACTCGGGATGGTGTCTTAAGATGGGTTTTGGGTGTTCTATGCTATGCTCCCAATTGTGCATTGGGACGACCCCTGCCCTACCATCTGCATCTAGAAAGTACATGTTCCTATGGACATTACTATGATCAATAAGGTTTTGGGGGTGCGAAATATCTCTAATACTGAGTTTGAGGTGAAGATTGCAGAGATGAACATGTGGTGGCTAAGGGAAACTCTGATAAGAGAGGATGACAGGGGAAAAGTCTACTGGACTAACACATAGATGCCTGAAGGTGGCTAAATATAGTGACTCAGAGGATTTGTCCTTCGGGTAACACCATTAACGTGACTTACCCCGGTGCTCTAGAGGTGGCTTGTGCAATTTGAGGAATTTTTCTCAATGTAGAGGCCCAGATTATGTCAAAGTGGAAGGATTTCTACAGAGGAAATAAGAAGGTTGCTTACCTCACCGACGTAATTACTGATCTATACATTCGTGTGGCTATACCTAAGAAGAATGTTGACCGAAACTTAAAGTGCAACACATCTTTCAACCTTCTCAAGGTGAAAGGAGCATAGATGTGGAGCAAGAAAAAAAGAAAGGTAGGGAAATGGGGGGGAGAGCAGGAGAACAGAAGAGAGTGAGGAGACTGGTACCCCTCCCACATAGCGCCCTGTGTCCTATATGCATCTGGAGGCGAACATAGATGCCATAAGGAGTTATTTAAAGTGATCCCACTTGCCTTTCTAGGATTCAGATCCTTCTAGTTCCATACACCCACCGGACATAGCTCAGGCCTATGCAGAACTGCAAAAGGGAGTTGGACAAGGAGAAAAAGAAAGTGGTGAGATCATATGTTTGCTTAGATGTTGAATACCGTGAAGGTCATGTTTAGATGTGCCATCCCTCATGAGAAACTCTTCAAGCTGAAGAAGGAAGATGCACAGGAGTTTTCTTTCCTGAACGAGATGGAGAAGGAGGGCTCTGATGCCTCAAGCCTAAATGATGACGAGGCCTCCAGCTAGATCTTAGAGCATGCATACTATCTTGCTTCCCCCTTTTTATTATTAATGTTACTGATTTGAGTTGCCTCTGTTTAATGCTTATAACAAACAATCCTTTAATTTTCGCATTTTTGAATACTTTATTTTTATAATCTAAGAATGAATGCATCATTATTATCTCATCTCTCAAGTGATAGACTGATTTGCTTACTTAATATCAGCTTACGATTGTGTTCTGAATGATTGGATAAAAGTGCAAAAAAAGGGAAAAACAAGGCTGGGACACTACCCAGGTTCCTGCTATAGTAGCGTCTCTCCCGCTATAGAAAAAATATTCCCACTATAGCGGGGTCGCGGTAGCGGGATACTCTCCACTATGGAGGTTCACTGGCAGTGTCCCTTTTAATTGATTTCCTGTATTTCTTTTTGCCCATTCTCCTCCCAATAACGCTTTTATCTAATTATCATAATGTTTTACCTATAAATCCAAGATCGAACCCAGCAACTCAAAAGTTTAACAATTAATCGAAGAACTAATTTATAAACTCTGGTTATCCCGTAAAATCAAATATCCATAAACACTTTTAGACTTCCTCAAACATTCAAATCTTATCATACATAGGCAATTCATATAGCAAACGCTTTAAACAAGGAAGACTTTAACAATTAGTTAATTTCATTTACCACCCTTCATATACCATATGTAGTGGTTAACACCCAAACATCAAATTTTACATAAATCAAGTATAATACATGTTCAATATCAATAACACTCGGCCAATTAACAACCGTTTCACTTACCACAAACTCTCAATACAATCAGTTAAGCTTGCAACTTACACGAAAATCAAATTAAGAGAATCTCTTTAGACAACTAACTCATCCTAGCTTTTGCTTTTTTATAACTCATAGTTAAATACCACTTTCTTGATGACCACTAGTTGACTGTCCATATATCAACACAGTCATTGCATGTTGAGATACCAATTGGACTCAGCCCATACAAATAATCATTAGGACAACACGAGAGAAAGAAAATAAAGGAAGCAATTCCTAGAATGTCTCATAGCTTCCCAAAAATTTAACATGGATGTCCACACACCAATCTGTAGGAATCTACTAGACATTTACTCTTATACTTGTGAGAACGCTGACCTAGGCTCTGATACTAACTGTCATGACCGAACTTGTCATAACCCAAATCCCATTGAGGCATGATTGGCACTCGAAGCCGATATGGCCCGAGAGAACCAATCCTTGCTCGTGAACACTCGTATGCCTAACCTCGTATGAAGCTTATTCTTCCTTATGCAACTATGTGGAAATCATAAACATGGAAACACATGCCATAAACATATATACAAAACTTGGCCGTTGGAGCCTTTACGTCGAACTGAACGTACATTTCTTACCTTCCTATACCCACATATGTCTACAAAAGCCTCTAACTGATGCATTTACAAGACCAACTAAAAGTCGGGATAAATTCCCGCTTTATACATTTGCAGCATCAAGACAACGGTACAACTGAGACTCGAAAAGTCCCAAAGCAACTGGGGCTCACCAAAAATCTGCAAATACTGTCAAACTACAGTGGAGGTCTACTAGTGCCTGCACCTGCAACATGTAAGGTAAGTTCCCCCGAGGGGGTCAGTACAGGGAATGTACTGAGTATGCAAGGCTCATAAGGAACAACATCATACATGAGAATGCCAATGGAATAGAATATGAGAGAATATACAATGTGGATAAACCATCATTTTAACTATGGAAATATGTACGTTGCTTATATTCTTGTTACTTTAGAACAATCACTTTACATCCTTATCATTCATAGAATAGCTTTCATATACATTTTCACTCAAGGGATTCTTCTATTCGAGAAATTCTTCTATTCTAGAGTTTTGGATTAATAATATAACGTACATCCACTCTATTGGTGGGATTAATAACTTATATGAACACCTTTCCTCATTTCTTACTTTTGAGAGATGGATACTTTAAGTATCAAGAGATTATTGGAAACACACATGTATAATTAAACGACCAATATAGATAAGTCACTATGATGTACTTTGGAAACCATGTACATTACGTTCCTTACTTCTCTTGCTTTCATATTCATTCATCTTTATTGTTCTACCCATGCTAGGCTGTTTTGTAGCCCCTGGGATGAGATGAACCCATTCTAGGTACTTTGACCCCTGGGATGTCATATGAACCCATGCTAGGCTTTCATGTCGCCCCTGGGATGTCATTAACCCATGCTAGGCTTATCGCCCCTGGGATGTTATGCTATGTGAACCCATGCTAGGCTTTCGTGTTGCCCCTGGGATGTCATGAGATAACCCATGCTAGGCTTATCTCCCCTGGGATATATCGTGATATATCGGGATCGACCCATGCTAGGCTTTTTTGTCGCCCCTGGGATGCCACCCGTGTTATTGGGAGCGACTCATGCTAGGTATTTAACCCCTGGGATGCCACCCATTACACATTGCTTCTTTATTTCATTACTCTTTCTTTCATTCAATGAGTGATACCTTGATGATGGAAACATTCTTGAAACTTGAAACACAACATACATTACTTTACATCTTTACTCTTGTACGATTGACATCTTTACTTGTGAGGTATAGGTACATTAGCTTGTACATTACTTTTGAGAGATTGGTACTTTTACTTGTGAGAGATTGATATATTCACTTGTCATAACATTATTTGAAACACAATCTCTTTGGAACCATTGGAACAATAGTTAATGAATAAGCGACATGTGTATAAACACTATTGGAACTTTGGAACATAACATGATTGGAACAATGCTATTCAACTAAACAAGCTCTCTTTACCTTATTGCTCTTGTTGAGATAGTTCTCTTAGGATCTACAACATATGACAACTTAAGAACTTCCATACATAAATAAGAACTAAGTGGGTCATAATTCATCTAGGAGTAAAACACATATGAATAAAAATATATATCAACCTTAGTTGGAATACTATAGAATCCCTTTGGAGTAGTACACTTTTGGAACCTTAGGATAATGATTGCTGAGTAAGATACATGCGGATATCAACTGTTCACCAACTAGAAATGCGATACCTTAAAACCTTATAGAACTTTTAACATACTAGCCAATGATCATAAGTCAAAGAATGTACATGAGTCATATGATTCACCAATTACCAATGAGTAAGGACCATGTGAGTAACACTAGCCATCTACCGAATACGGAATACCTTATAGCATTTCAAAATTGAAAGAGTACTATGACAATGCGAACACCACATGCTGCAGAAGGATATAGAAGAGTAACCTTACATACCTTCACTTCCAAGTATGAGTACACAAGTCTATATATGAACACAACATTCCATCTTCCCCTTTATGTTTCACTCTACAATATAAATCCATAATGGAACTCTTGTTAACAACTATTTACCGTACAAGTGTACCAAACAACAATGAACCATATGACTGCCATATAACTCCATTTCACTCCTTAAAATACAACTCACTGCATCACCATGCCAAAAACACCATAACATTACACTCATTGACCAAGATTTCATACAACAATAGTATTTCGCATCACACTTACCCTTTATGCCTTCTCATTTTCATTCTGTCACATTTACGCTTATCAACTTGCCTCATAACAACTTATGAACAATCATAAATACTTAAAATAGTACAAAATACCTCCATATACCTCCATACGGCACTTTAAAGTCATTAAAATGACATCACAAGTTGATAATTACATCTATGAAGGGTATAGGGTTTTCGGGGGGCCAAAGGGATGCAAAAACAAGCAATTCGGAGTTCTGAGCCGATCCGCTAAGCCACCTGCACCCGCAAGTGGAATACCTGCATCCGCAGGTGACCTTTGGCAGTAGCTAGAGGCACCTGCGTTGGCACCTGCGCCCGCAGGTGCTTCGTCTGCAAAGGCGGGTGCCCGTTTCGGCCAAAAAGGGTCTCTTTTGAGTCTTTTTATGAAATGAATGGTCCATGATCATAACTAAACTTATTTTAACATATTTTTGATCATATTATATGCCAAAAATCATCCATGGTCTCACCACACACATAAACATTACCAAAACGACACTTTACGGTCAATACGTCCCCAAAACCATAACCAATTTCACAATAGAATTTCCAAACATTATACACCATGGGAAAACAATTAAGGACTATAATCACATCTCACATATAAATATTGAATCCATAAAGTTCATTTTATTCAATATTACAAGCCCATGTTCAAGTTTTCAAGGCAAAACCATCCTCCGATTTAACAAACACAAGTTGTTTCACACATAGTGAACTTCTCACACTTTACCAACATAACCAACATGATATACACCATATTCAATGCATAAAATACATTAAACCATGATAGTAAACACTTACCAAAGCTTACCAAAGGGTGATCTTGTCTCAAGTAGAAGGTAGCTTAGGGTTTTAGTGTTGAGAGAATATTATGGAAATGTCTAGAAAATGGCATGTGTAATATGGTGAATAAATCTTATTTTTCACCTTTTATAGTCCCTTTAAATTCATATTTATCCAATACATTTGGTCAATAATTTCCTTGTGGACTTGGGCATGCAAGAATGGATCAATTACCCATTTGGGCCTTGTCTTCCATGTAATTTTGGGCCTCCATTGAGCCCAATGGCTTAAGACTTCTTTAGCCCACTAACTTTTGTGTATAATTCCTTATATATATATATATATATATATATAGGTCCCTCAAGTCACTCTTATCCATCTCTTGGCATTAAATGCATGATTGATTTGGTTAAATGGAAGATTGGATCATTTTGCCCCATTAGGCCTAGTCTTTTGTTCATGTTTTGGGCCTCATTTGGCCCAATGACTCATGAATCATTAATACCCAATAATTTAATGGATAATTCATCAAGTCTCTCATATTTTACTAATTCCACAAATGTAAACGTAGTCCTATAGGTTCGAAATGTACGGGGTGTTACATTCTTCCCTCCTTAGGAACATTCATCCTCGAATGTTAACGACATTGTCTCAGGTACAACATATGCATCCTTACATTTGCATCACTATACATATAACCTCATATATACTTGCTTGTTCTTTCCTCACTCCTAAACTGTGAACTCTTTCTTCCTTTTTGGAACACTTATGGGTACCTTGGTCTCATCACTTTATTTTCAGCTTCTCAGGTTATTTACTCGACTTGTTGATCTAGAATAGCAACAGGTAGCTCTTCCTAGTGACATCCTCTATAATTTGTATATTTTTAATAGGAGCAACATGAAATAGAACTCTTTTATACACTTCCGGCAAGTTGATATGGCATGTTGTATAGGGCAATTTCCCCTTTCTTTCCAAATCCCATTACCTCGTTCATTAATAACACCTTTCAAAGTGCTAAATCATCTATGATCACAACATCTACTATACTATTATACGACATGTGCCTTTAATTCTAGTAAATGCACCAACAACAAGTGGAGATAACCTTGACCAGCTTGGTCAGGTGGTGATTTCCTCATTCCTTCACCGGCAGACATATCTATCTGCTTACCTTTGTGATTGGCATTTTTACTATACCAAAGAAAACAATTACCATGATCAGATACAATTCAACTTATAACACTGGCTCTATTGCACGATCTAGAAGTGAAGAAAAGAAACAACACCCTAAATATCCCATAGCCTCCTACTTATAAATGTGGTGCACAACACATTGATAAGTAAGACTCTACTTAGACACGGCTTTGTAGACACCCTTAGAAAAAACTGCTCTGCCACTTTTGTCACACCCCAAATCCAATTAAGGAGTGATTGGCACCCGAAGCCGATATGGCCCGAGAGAACCAATCCTTGCTCGTGAACACTCGTATGCCTAACCTCGTATGAAGCTTATTCTTCCTTATGCAACTATGTGGAAATCATAAACATGGAAACACATGCCATAAACATATATACAAAACTTGGCCGTTGGAGCCATTACGTCGAACTGAATGTACATTTCTTTCCTTCTTATACCCACATATGTCTACAAAAGCCTCTAACTGATGCATTTACAAGACCAACTAAAAGTTGGGATAAATCCCCATTTTATACATTTACAGCATCAAGACAACGGTACAACTACGATTCGGAAATTCCCAAAGCAACTGGGGCTCACCAAAAATCTGCAAATACTGTCAAACTACAGTGGAGGTCTACTAGTGCCTGCACCTGCAACATGTAAGGTAAGTTCCCCCGAGGGGGTCAGTACAGGGAATGTACTGAGTATGCAGAGAATGTCAATGGAATAGAATATAAGAGAATATACAATGTGGATAAACCATCATTTTAACTATGGAAATATGTACGTTGCTTCTATTCTTGTTACTTTAGAACAATCACTTTACATCCTTATCATTCATAGAATAGCTTTCATATACATTTTCACTCAAGGGATTCTTCTATTCAAGAAATTCTTCTATTCTAGAGTTTTGGATTAATAATATAATGTACATCCACTCTATTGGTGGGATTAATAACTTATATGAACACCTTTCCTCATTTCTTACTTTTGAGAGATGGATACTTTAAGTATCAAGAGATTATTGGAAACACACATGTATAATTAAACGACCAATATAGATAAGTCACTATGTTGTACTTTGGAAACCATGTACATTACATTCTTTACTTCTCTTGCTTTCATGTTCATTCATCTTTATTGTTCTACCCATGCTAGGCTGTTTTGTAGCCCCTGGGATGAGATGAACCCATGCTAGCTTTGACCCCTGGGATGTCATATGAACCCATGCTAGGCTTTCGTGTTGCCCCTGGGATGTCATATGAACCCATGCTAGGCTTTCGTGTCGCCCCTGGGATGTCATTAACCCATGCTAGGCTTATCGCCCCTGGGATGTTATGCTATGTGAACCCATGCTAGGCTTTCGTGTTGCCCCTGGGATGTCATGAGATAACCCATGCTAGGCTTATCGCCCCTGGGATGTATCATGATATATTGGGATCGACCCATGCTAGGCTTTTCTGTCGCCTCTGGGATGCCACCCGTGTTATTGGGATCGACCCATGCTAGGTATTTAACCCCTGGGATGCCAACCATTACACATTGCTTCTTTATTTCATTACTCTTTCTTTCATTCAATGAGTGATACCTTGATGATGGAAACATTCTTGAAACTTGAAACACAACATACATTACTTCACATCTTTACTCTTGTACGATTGACATCTTTACTTGTGAGGGATAGGTACATTAGCTTGTACATTACTTTTGAGAGATTGGTACTTTTACTTGTGAGAGATTGATATATTCACTTGTCATAACATTATTTGAAACACAATCTCTTTGGAACCATTGGAACAATAGT
Organism: Capsicum rhomboideum; assembly: GCA_031232105.1. Lineage (NCBI taxonomy): Eukaryota > Viridiplantae > Streptophyta > Magnoliopsida > Solanales > Solanaceae > Capsicum > Capsicum rhomboideum. Next base: position 110,612,910 of record CP124715.1, on the reverse strand, counting down.
TAATGAATAAGCGACATGTGTATAAACACTATTGGAACTTTGGAACATAACATGATTGGAACAATGCTATTCAACTAAACAAGCTCTCTTTACCTCATTGCTCTTGTTGAGATAGTTCTCTTAGGATCTAAAACATATGACAGCTTAAGAACTTCCATACATAAATAAGAACTAAGTGGGTCATAATTCGTCTAAGAGTAAAACACATATGAATAACAATATATATATCAACCTTAGTTGGAATACTATAGAACCCCTTTGGAATAGTACACTTTTGGAACCTTAGGATAATGATTGCTGAGTAAGACACATGCGGATATCAACTGTTCACCAACTAGAAATGCGATACCTTAGAACCCTATAGAACTTTTAACATACTAGCCAATGATCATAAGTCAACGAATGGACATGAGTCATATGATTCACCAATTACCAATGAGTAAGGACCATGTGAGTAACACTAGCCATCTACCGAATACGGAATACCTTCTAGCATTTCGGAATCGAAAGAGTACTATGACAATGCGAAAACCACATGCTGCAGAAGGATATAGAAGAGTAACCTTGCATACCTTCACTTCCAAGTATTAGTACACAAGTCTATATATGAACACAATAGTCCAGCTTCCCCTTTATGTTTCACTCTACAATATAAATCCATAACAAAACTCTTGTGAACAACTATTTACCGTACAAATGTACCAAATAACAATGAACCATATGACTGCCATATAAATCCATTTCACTCCTTACAATACAACTCACTGCATCACCATGCCAAAATCACCATAACATTACACTCATTGACCAAGATTTCATACAACAATAGCATTTCGCATCACACTTACCCTTTATGCCTTCTCATTTTCATTCCGTCACATTTACGCTTGTCAACTTGCCTCATAACAACTTATGAACTATCATACATACTTAACATAGTCCAACATGCCTCCATAAGACACTTTAAAGTCATTAAAACAACATCACAAGTTGATAATTACATCCATGAAGGGTATGGGGGTTTCGGGGGGCCAAAGGGATGCAAAAACAAGCAATTCGGAGTTCTGGGCCGATCCGCTAAGCCACCTGCGCCTACAGGTGGATGACCTACGTCTGCAGGTGACCTTTGGCAGTAGCCAGAGGCACCTGCGCCCGCAGGTGCTTCATCTGCGAGGGCGGGTGCCCGTTTCGGCCAAAAAGGGTCTCTTTTGGGTCTTTTTATGCAATGAATGGTCCATGATCATAACTAAACTTATTTTAACATATTTTTGATCATATTATATGCCAAAAATCATCCATGGTCTCACAACACACATAAACATCACCAAAACGACACTTTACGGTCAATACGTCCCCAAAACCATAACCAATTTCACAATAGAATTTCCAAACATTATACACCATGACAAAACAAGTCAGGACTATAATCACATCTCACATATCAATATTGAATCCATAAAGTTCATTTTCTTCAAGATTACAAGCCCATGTTCAAGTTTTCAAGGCAAAACCATCCTCCGATTTAACAAACACAAGTTGTTTCACACATAGTGAACTTCTCAAACTTTACCAACATAACCAACATGATATATACCATATTCCATGCATAAAATACATTAAACCATGAGATTAAACACTTACCAAAGCTTACCAAGGGGTGATCTTGTCTCAAGTAGAAGGTAGCTTAGGGTTTTAGTGTTGAGAGAATATTATGGAAATGTCTAGAAAATGGCATGTGTAATATGGTGAATAAATCTGATTTTTCACCTTTTATAGTCCCTTTAAATTCATATTTATCCAATACATTTGGTCAATAATTTCCTTGTGGACTTGGTCATGCAAGAATGGATCAATTACCCATTTGGGCCATGTCTTCCATGTAATTTTGGGCCTCCATTGAGCCCAATGGCTCAAGACTTCTTTATCCCACTAACTTTTGTGTATAATTCCTTATATATATATATATATATATATATAGGTCCCTCAAGTCACTCTTATCCATCTCTTGGCATTAAATGCATGGTTGATTTGGTCAAATGGAAGATTGGATCATTTTGCCCCATTGGGCCTAGTCTTTTGTTCATGTTTTGGGCCTCATTTGGCCCAAGGACTCATGAATCATGAATACCCAATAATTTAATGGATAATTCATTAAGTCTCTCATATTGTACTAATTCCACAAATGTAAACGTAGTCGTATAGGTTCGAAAACGTACGGGGTGTTACAGAACTAATCGGATCGTACTGAAACCTACCCTACTCTATCTAGATAGGAGAACCCTTACCACCCATTTAGAAAAACAAACGGATGTCATAAGATAATATCACTAATCACTTCAAATTCTAATAAACTTATTACAATATCTTTAAATACAATAAAGAAATATTTTCCCCTCGAGGACCTAGTCTAGACAAGTACAACAACTGCTAAATAGAATGATAATACATAAGACCAGCTTCCACCATGGAATGAGAAAATGGAAAATGTTGGAAATCTCTATCCGCATCAAAAAGGAAACATCAACTGATCCTACAACCAGACTATACCCTAAAAAAGGTATAGCAAGAGTAGTATCATTACAACCACATGTACTAGTAGGTATTATCAGCCGACCAAAGTTAAATCATGTAAAGATAATAAAAAAATCTGAAATCAAACATGAACTCATATAATATGCCAATTTAATTACTTAATCTCATGTCCCCAATTACCACTCTTTTTACTAGGCTCCCACTACAAGGGCTTATTCAATTTTTATCACTTCTCACAAATAACTAGTTGACTCACCATACAACATGTATCACTAATTAACCACTTCCTCACCATTACATTCCACTCCTAGTTATGCATCTGCCACTTATTTTGCTAACGACCCCTAGAAATAGATTTTACCAAGGAACACACAAGACAATTAATAACTCAATTAAGTTAGACTTACTCATAACAAACCCCTTAGGAAATCATCCAAATCAGGAAAACACACGAGATCACTTTTACACATATTTAATACTCATTTCAAGGTTAAATACCACCATAATAACACGTAAGACCAATCTAGTTTATCATTACATTAAAAGACTCTTATTATCTTGCAACATCAGGTAATAACTCACTTCATGTTCAGTGTATAATTCATTTAGTCAAGTCACCAATTAATTCCAGAAAACCCAGAAATATCATTAACCAATAATCCATACAAGGAAACCAACATAAGAATAACCGAATAAAACTCGATTCACTCAAGAAACTGTCAAACTCTCCAAATTATGGTGTACACACATGATAAGAGTCTTATGACTACCCACAATCCATGAACTACAGGAGACAAGCTCAGTCTATGTCCAGTTATCCCAGACAACTAGTGCCTGCTACTCTTATCCTAAACCAAGTATTATAGCACCCTTATTCCAACATCCTCGTACTTATCCTCCTTGAAATCCACCAATTTAATCATAATCAATCTTTATCAAATTACTCACAACAAATAACTAGTACGATCAAGAAGTACAATCACATAATGTGATAAATTAACCATAATTGTATTTCGAACAAGGTCTTTTTTACCAATCTCATTATAGGTTATCAATTTCCAAACTTGCATTCATAAATAAAAAGTTTAACCTTTATTAACATGCATTCCAACTAAATGAACAAACAATCAATTAACACGCACATATACAACCAAATTGAGTCTTAACTCCAATTCAACCATAACCTACTCAACATAAATTAGTGCCCAGGGGCCAAGCAACATATAATAAGTGATTATATAAATATACATATTTGCACACTCTCACACGTCTATAATTCTTCTCTAAATACAACACCATTAACTCATCATCTTCTATCTTAATACTACATCATCATTGATTGGTTACTACACAACTATCCCTAAATTCTCTTACCAATATACTAGCACACCATATTTTGCAGTCTTCACCTAGAACTTATATTGTACAAATCAATTATTACTAACCAAATATGGTTTAAGGCATTAGCACCAACTTTTCTACTAACTCGTTTCCACTTAACAACTATCCTCCAGATATAAACTAGTCCATTCCCACTTACTACTCAATTGGCATATAGAACAAACTAGCATGTAAGGATTAGCACAGATCACTACACAAATACATTAACACTAGATTCATTTATGTTTTCCCTAATTACTTGTTTAATCCATCCAATCATCATACCCACATGCCTAATTATGAAATCTCCCATCAATCTATATTATGAATGTATTTTCTAACAAAGGGCTACTACTCAAATTAAACCTAGCCTACTTGGGCACCAAACTGCCATTACAGAGGTATGAACTCTCATTCCTTGACCCATTATAGAAAATTCTCATATGAAAATTATGAGGAATCTTTAAGATTCGCCCTTGCTAAGCGTACGTTTTCATTCTTATCATTCTAGGGTCTTAAGGAAACTTTAGGGAGCTTTTAGGAAGAGGCAAAATCCTGGATTAAAGATTAAAAGAAAAAGGGTTTTAAAATTTGTTAAGGGACTGGCTGAGACCCCACTGTAGCAGCCTGCATGTTGCTATAGCGGCAATGTTATATAGGGAAAAATCCCTACTATAGCAAGGTGACATAGTCTGCTCCCCAAAATTTTCCACTCTACAATAAACATTCCTCTTTATTATGTTTAGTCTTGTCCCTTTGGCAAACTTGACAAATTTCTTTACGTAAGTTTTCATGTCGTCTTCCATCTTTGGCCTGAAATACACATGGTACAGTAAGGCTAGCATTCATTCAACACCGGGATGACCAGTCCAAGGAGTATCATACACTTCTTTCATCAAGTCTTTACGCAGTCCACTACCTTGAGGTATCACGATTATTCCTCTACCCGTGCCTTTTGGATGTGGTAATTATAATGACGCTAGAATAAGCATTACAAATTATACTCGGGTGGGGGAGGTGATTCTGACATCTATCTATCCTGACTAGCTGCAGTCTGGGCCCTACCCTACCTCCTTTCCTTCCCTTTCTCCTCACTCATCCTCGATCGCTAACTGTAGCCTCAACAACTAGAGTAGCTGGCTCTAGAATCCTGCTCGGCTCTGTTGTACCTTATTTTCACCATTTGCGAGAAAGAGAATGAAGAAGTTTAGCTACCAATTTGGATTGCCAGATACCAATTGGAATTAAGTCATAGCTTGAAAGAAAGAAGAAGGTGAAGTTTTTCCTAAATCTTGTAGCCTCTCGAAGAAAAGTATAGATGTCTCCAAACCATTCTACAAGACTCTACTAAACTCATTTTAGTACTATGAGATCAACAAATCTAGAGGTCTGATATCAACTTGATCACAACCCAAATTGTCATGAGTGGCACCCATACTAACCCTCCTGTGGGAGCACCATCTAACCCGAAATCAAATTATTCACTTATCCAATTTTAAAAAAGAAACCACAATTCTTTAATAAAAGTTGATAATTAATCATTCAATGCTACTGCAAAAAATAACATCATCTAAACATCCCTAGAAACTGAAAGTCATCTTATCAAAATTCTATATAAATAAGTGTACGAGTACAACCTAGAAAAACAATAATAACAAAATAAAGAGTCAATGTCCAAAAAGAGAGACAAGGCCGTATCTGAATAATCCATGGCAGTTCGAAGAATGAATTCTCACCCTTTAAATAAGGAACATGTTGTCACCTACATATGAGGTCTCATCAAAGCCGCTAGAATATGCTCTACACTCAACAAAAGAAGAGCACTTAGTAGTATTAGTACAAAATCATTATGCACTTGTATATATCATAGGCCGACTCAACATAACCAATATGAACACTTAACCAAATATTTATAAACAAGTAAGAAGCATATACATTAAACCACATATTCAATCAACTTACAACAATAAGCTTTTTATCATCATCCATGCAAACTAATTAACAAGGACTCCAATTATGCCTATTCAGGCTCAATTCATTACCAACAACCAAGAATAACGTAGAACTAATTCAGTTTGTCATTTATATCTTGAGAATCTCATTATCTTATTAAATTTCAGGAAACGGTTCACACCAAGTACTAATAATGGTATTAAGTCCATAATTCGGTCCACACAAGGAACCCAAAGTAATATCAACATAAATTATTCAAACAAGGAACCCGAAAGCAATATCAACATAAATGGTTCACACCCAAAAGTAATATACATAATATCAAACTCAGTCCACTCAAGGAACCATCAAACCCTCTAAATCACAGTGTACACACATGTTATGGGACTTATGGTTGTCCACTAGCCATGACCTTCAGGGGATCAGCTCAGTCCATGTACCAAACATATTAGACAACTAAGTGTCTTGCCACCCTTATTCCAAACAAGTGTTATGCCACCCTTATTCCAGAATCCCCACCTTTATACCACCTTAAACCATCAATTCAATCACAGGCTATACATTTAGCATCAATCAATTCACGACAATAACCATGTACTAGTCATAAGTAAAATCTCTATAATAAGTTCATTATTAGCCAACACTTGCACTTTATAACATTTAGCATCATTTACAAGCCTGACTTGAAAAAAACTAAACAAACATTCAGTTAATAAGCACATATACAATAAAACTAAGTCTTGACTTTAATTCAACCATAACCTATTGCATTGCTCTAAATCACTTGAGCTTTGCTCTTTCTTCCAGCCTCAGCATGATTTCGGTCTAAATATAACAAACCAGTAACCATTCAACCAATAATCTACCAATTCTATGCATTATTAACCTAATTACAATATTTCTAACTATATTCATAATAATTTGCCCATCTTAGGGTTTTTTTACCGATTTTTCCACTCAAATTCCCCATAATTCTAAATTAATGAAGTAAATTCTACTCTAGGGAGCATAATCTAACAATCTAGAGTCAATAATAAGTAATTCTAACCCCTCCAAAGTTAATTCAAACCAGATCCTTAAACTTAGGGTTACACCCAATTTCCCTATCATGATCAATTCTTAATAATTATAAGGATTAAATAAGACAAATGTCATGACCCAATTAGCCGAATCATGCAAGCACTGCTCTAATCCACCTAGATAGGAGAACTCTTACCACCCATTTAAAAATATATGAGGAAGTCAATAAGAAATAGTAAATACTTTATTTATTACAATCAATTTATAAGACTTTTAATTACAACCAAAACTTTTCACAAGGAACTAGTCTAAACAAGTACAAGAGCTACTAAGAGAAGTACAGAACAAAAGACACAGCTTCTACCGTAGGAACAATAATAGAAGCTACTGGAGATCTTTATAGTGTCAAGCATAAAACACCTACTGATCCTGCAGCCAGACTATACCCCAAAAAAGTTATAGCAAGAGTCAAATCAGTACAAACAACACGTACTGGTAAGCATCATCAGTCGATCCAAATTAAATCACATAAATATCCAAAAAGAAAACATATAATTTAAAGATTATTTAGCCCAAGGATTTTTGTTATAATTTTCCTTATCGCCCTTAGCTTTTACTAACCTTACCATAACCAATTTTTAATCACCAATTATCCACTATGCCATCAAGTCAGACCGCTTCCATGATCACCTATGAGTTCTATGATACTAAACCTCCAAGGTTTCTTATCCTTAACAATTCATAATTAAGACCCTTATGGTTTACTCCAGTTATACGTTAACATCCTAGTACCTTTTGGTTGATCTATGTTTGTGCAGCACAACTAACCAGTCAGTGACGCCCCGCCTTCCCGGTATCAAATACATTAACTGATAAACCCATGACCATACACATGTCAAAGATGCAAACACAAACTTCCATACCCCCAAGTTTATAACACTTAACGTTATTATCAACATCACATGGAGTTTAGTCAATACAAGTCCTCATGGATAACAAACAAGTCAAGTTAAGTCCACCAACAAGACTCCAAGTCAACAAAAATGACTCAACATATACATCAATCATGTCCCAATAAAGCAAGTAAACATGCAATGTATAGTTATGTCACAACTTGCAACTTGCCTAGACTATTCAAGGATCCATAAAAGAACAATAGTGGCAGTTAACATGCATCTCGATTTACATAAGAAACCACCCTTAGCAATTAAGCACATAGACCTAGTTCACTCATGTAACTCATATAATAATGACAACACATAGACCAAGTTCACTCAAGAAACCAACATAATCACCAAACACCTAATCCTGGTTCACTCAAAGAACCAATATAATCAAGAAACACAAAATTCCCAGTTTACTCAAGAAACCGTCACACTCAACTATACCTTGTACATACATGTTAAGGGTCTTAGGTTCACCCACTAGCCGTGGACGAGCTCTTGTTCATGTACCAAATCCCAAACATTAAGTTTCTGGAAACCTTATACCAACCAATCTCGTGAAGATGTCCAAATACTGGTACATCCCACAATAATGAAAGATATCACAACAATCACAACCACAATGAATACATAAACAACACTTGTAACAACAACAAGCTTTACATATAAGTTCATTGCATGATATTAACACTTAGGATATCAAATAGTCATTCACTTTCCTTGAACATGCATTGTACAACCAACACTAAGGAATAGTTAGCATGCATGCATAAAAATAAGTTAGGTCTTAACTCCATTAAACCATTACCTACAACTTACACAATAACCTGTGGGTTATAAGCCCACCCAAATAATTTGATACCTTACTGATTTCCTATTCGTCTAGTTACCACCTTAGATTCTTCTGAATCCACCAACACTAACCATCCTTAATAAATAAGCATTAATTAGGTTAAGCTAAAATTTGGGTACTTCACCATTATGAAATATACAAGGATGAACAATAAGAAGATAAACATGTAAATTTATGAACAATTCCAATATCCCAATCTAACAGTAATTTTCCACTCAATTAGCAGGGTTTTCATTCATTTTATCCATCCAAATACCATGCACTAAGGCCTAAACATGCCAATCTACATCATGCTTATGCTTTCTAACTCAGGTCTAAACTACTCAGTTAATCCTAGCCTACCTGGATGCCAAGAAGCCTATATAGAGGTATGAATGAGAGCTTTTGACTCTGTGAAGGTGAATCCTACAGTGAAATATAGAGGGAAACCATGGGTTTTACACCATTTACATGAAATCCCTCCTCTCTATTGCTCTCAGTCCATGAGGTAACCCTAGGAGGGTTTTTAGAGCAAACCTCATCCTTTTTGCAACTGAAAAAGAGAAAAAAGAATTATTAAAAATAGACCTGAGGTTTTGGTCACATTGTCACACCCCTTTTTCGTTCCATCGAGTCGAAGGGTTTTTCCAATTAAAGTGACGGTTTTGAATAGGGATTATTTTATTTACAGAGTCGCCACTTGGAATTGAGTTATGGTGTTCCAAGTCACCTTTTTGAATCCCTAATCAAAAGGAGGTTGACTCTTTTATTATTGGTCTGCGAGCTAGAAACCCGGGTAAGGAATTCTGTTGACCGAGGGGAAGGTATTAGGCACCCCTCGAGTCCCGTGGTTTTAGCACGGTCGCTTTATTGACTTATAATTAGCTTAAATTAATTCTTAGATAAGCTAGTTTGATTAGTTGCTCAATTTACCTGAGGGTTATGAGAGGAATTATGACTATATTTTTGGCTGAGAAGCGTAACCACACACGAAGCCTGGTAGTTACAGAAATTGATCAAGGAGCGTAACCACACACATGATCAACCTCGATATATTATTTACTTTTTTTTTTCATTCTTACAATGTCGTGACTTATTTTCACTCATTTCTCACTTTAGTGTTAAAGGCAGTTAGTCGTCTTTTCTAAATTCGAGACAATTTTCTTATCCATTTTTTTTTCTTTCAACTCCTTTCTTTAAATTTACACCAAGTCTTGGACTAATCCACAACTCGCCTCGCTCCCTCACAATTGGTTTTTCCTCTCTTTCTTTTATCAATTACTATGGGTCTTGGGTAAATTCGTAACCTACCTCACTTAAGCTCACATTAATTAATGATTAATTAGGCCTTAAAATTTAGGCACAAGATTAGGACTTCTTTCACCTCGGCTTTAATCAAATTAATTAAGGGAATAGTGACCAAATTAATCTCTTCTCACTGCGGAATAGAAGACCCATTTACCAATTTTTTGTTCATTTCTTCTTATTTAAACAACACATAATATCCAACTTAAACATGAAACTAACCAATCGAATCGAATAGAAATAAATCATGTTTATCTTCAACAAGTGATCACTGAGACATGAACTTCAGTGAGGATATAACAAAATTTAATAACTAATCATTCATTTAATGGCTTATGTTTACAACCCACCAGGAAATATCCATGCAAATCAATTAGCTCACGCTTAAGTACCCCAACGAGTGAAGAGTAAATTTTTGTCAACCAAGTTAAATTTTTTATTTTATTTTTTAAAAAAACAAACGAACGAAAGTCATATCAAATTATTGATTTTTCTTTTAATTCACCATCTAACGTAATAGAAGAATTCATTGGCAAATAAGAGGACCAAACCATATAATACAACTAAAGTTGGCTACTTCCAAATTGAACAAATAAAAAAAACCACGAAAACAGTAAGAAAAATCGACCAAAGCATGTTATGAAACAATATTGTAACAATTAAGTAATAGGAGATGGACCTTTATAAGCTGAAAACTCCTTCATATAACTTTGTGTCAAAATTTTTTATTTATTATTATTTTTTTTTAGTCTGAGTGTACAACAAAAGTTGTTTGGAATCAAGTTTCGCATAATCACGATGTTACATTATACAAAGAAAGATTGAGGGTTACCTCTTGCGAAATTTAATTCATAACAACAAAGCCGCTACAATCTAAGATTTTCCAAGTTAACAATAGTTTACTTTCAAGAATCACGAACTCGAAACCGCGAACCAAGTCCTTTAACTCCAACTCTTCCTCCGATGTTCTATCTTCTTTGGGTGTTGTCTCCTTTTAGTCTTCTTCTTCTTTCTGTCTTTTTTACTATGTGTTGCTAGGTCCCTTTTTCTTTTTTGTTTTTCTGTCCAGGTGTGTATATATAGTATGTGTATATGTAGTAGTGTGTGAGGTTGTGGGGGGAGGTTGTGAGGGAGTGGGGAAAAGGGAGGGGGGACGTGCAGGTGGTTGGGTAGTTTAGGTTAATTAATTTTTTTTTATTTTTTTTTTAGTAAATAAATAAATAAATTTATAAAGAATAAATAAATAACTAAAGTAATTTTGGCTAACTATAAAAATATGAAAAATTTAAATAGCTAGTCCTAAAAATATATGGCTAAGAAAAGGAAAAATATAATAAAACTACTAGCTTATTTATATAAAAAAACTAAAAGAAAAATATATTTTCTGAAAGAATTTTTTTTTCTTTTAAAATGTAAGAACACAACTTATCCTAAAAAGTGACTTATTTATTGAAACTTTTATACAAATAAAACCTATGAAAAATGAGATAAAAACTAGAATAATAATTAGACGTAAATTAAATATTTAATGCAAAAATAGGCTAAAGCTCGGGGAGGGTCAAAAATCACGTGTCTACACACATCATTCAGCTAGATCAACTTGCCGGCTACTATGGCGATGCTTCTATAGCATAAAATTACCTCAATAGATGAATGACATTAGCCTAATCCAAAATTTCAAATTCTAAAATTTTTAGTCGCGTCACCACATACTAATTTGAAATCGTATTTTCAAATTTTTCCATAACCCTTACCCATAACGAGGTGTCTTTTAATAATGACGGAATAGGTCTTCACAACAAATTATGTTTGGAGGGTGGAATTTACTTACCTTGATAGTTGGAATTGGTCAAGAACTTCAAAGAATTGACTTTCTAACCTTATCTCAACACTTGAGCATTTTTAGAATGAAAAATAACATGCTGGTTTATAAACTAAAATTATACTGCATCAATCCCACCATAGAAGCCCGCTTCGTTCTATAGCAATGACACAATAGTGGGATTCTACCCATTGTAGCGGTCTGACTTAAACCAAACTGTTGTTGTAGAGAACCATATCCCACCATAGCAAGATCACTACAACAACCCTCAATCCTTTTATAGAGAGGCACTGAGGTAGTAGCTTGGTGACATTTTAAGGTTTGGTCCATTTAACAACACATTGCCCAGATTTTGACCTCACTCCATATTCTCGGCAGATTAGGTGCACTCATTTCATACCTCTAGTTATCTTGTCTAGGTTTCTTGACTTTTGGAGATGGATACGTCCGATCTCGTTCGAAATTTATATTTATTTCATATCTCTCATTTTATACCCTCTCTTAGTTTCTTGTCTTGACTGTTCTTGTGGGCTTACTATTTTCTTGGGTAGTTAAGTTCTTACTATTGACTTTTTTTACTAAACTTACCTTTTAATATATTGGTTTATTGTCTTTGGCATACACTGTTGATTCTTGATTCTTTCCTGTAAGATTATTGATTTTGGCATACGCTGTTGATTCGTGCTTCTTTTCATAGATTCATTACTAATTCCCTTATTATTTTTATTGTGTTTTTAGCCCTACCTATTTTGCTCACCTTCTTATTTTATTATCTTATTGAGTAAATGGTTGTGGTGGTCGATGGTAGACTAGGGTCATGTCATAGGTTGGGGTTAGGGTCAGGGTCGGGGTTAGGACTAAGGTCTAGGGTAAGGTCGAGATTAGGGGCTGGTTTAGGGTCGGGTCTAGGTTCAAGTTTGGGGTTGGGGCGAGGAGTAGTAGGGGTAAGTAGGATAAGAGAGTCTCTAGGTTGAGAGTTGGGACTTGGAACATAGGGACTCTTTAAGGGAAATCCATAGAGCTCGTGAAGATTCTTAGGAAAAGGTGGATTAGTATAGTTTGTGTCCAGGAGACCAAATGGGTAAGTTCTAAGGCGAGAGATGTGGATGGGTATAAGTTGTGGTACTCTGGCAGCGTGAGGCATAGAAATAAGGTAGGTATCTTAGTAGATAAAGTGTTGAGGGGGCAGTTAGTGGAGGTTAAGCGGGTCAATGATAGGTTGATTTCGATTAAGTTGGTCATTGGAGGGTATCCATTCAATGTTATTAGTGCCTATGCACTGCAAGCGAGTTTGGACGAGGAGGAGAAAAAGAGATTTTGGGAGGTTTTGGATAAGGTGGTGAGAGGCATTCCGAGAACTGAGAAGCTTTTAGTAAGAGGGGATTTCAATGGGCATACTGGGCTTTATCAAGAGGCTGTGATGATTTGCATAGAGGTTTTGGTTTTGGGGAAAGGAATGAAGGAGGAACCATACTTTTGGATTTTGATAGGGCCTTTGGGTTGTGGGTAGCAAATTCAAGCTTTTCGAAGGAGGAAGAGCACCTTATTACCTTTCGTAGTTTGGTGGCCAAGACTCAGATAGACTTTTTACTCCTTAGGAAGGGTGATAGAGTGGTATGTAAAGACTGTAAAGTCATACCTAGTGAGAATCTTTTGACCCAACATAAGCTTCTGGTGATGGACTTGGAAATCAAAAAAGACAGAAAGAAGAGGGGTGTGGAGGATCGGCCCAGGATTAAGTGAGGTAGTTTAACTTTGACTAGTGCTTTTAAAATAAGAGAGAAGACGATGAATATGGAGGCTTGGGAGAGTAGAGGGAATGTGGATAGTTTGTGGGAGACGAATACCAGTTGTATCAAGGAGACCGCTAAAGAGGTGTTGGGTGTCTCAAGAGGCCAATCTGGCTAGCACCGAAGGGACTAGTGGTGGAACGCAGAAGTGAAAAGGAAGGTGGAGACTAATAAGATGGCCTATACTAAGTTGGTTAAGAGAAAGGATGAAGAGAAGAAGCAGACGAGTAGGGAGGAGTATAAGTTATCCAGGAAAGAGGTTAAGTTAGCAGTTATGGCGACTAAGACAACAACTTTTGAGAGCTTGTATGCGGCTTTAAAGGAGAAAGACAGGGATAAGAATTTGTATAGGCTAGCCAAGGCTAGGGAATGGAGGGCCCATGACCTTGACGAAGTGAAGTGCATCAAGGGGGAGGATGGCGAAGTGTTGGTGGAGGATACCCTCATTAGAAAGAGGTGGCAGTCCTATTATTGTAGACTTTTGAACTACGAAGGGGACAAAAATTTTGTGTTGGGGGACTTGGAGCACGCAAAGAGGTGTTACAATTATGGCTATTGTAGGCGTATCAAGGTTGAAGAGGTCAAGGGTGATATTCATACGATGCGTAGGGGTAGGGCGACTAGGCCCGATGAGATTTTGGTGGATTATTAGAAGTACACTGGCGAGACAGGTATGGAGTCGCTGACAAGGTTGTTTAACATCATTTTTGGGGCAACGAAGATTCCCTAAGCTTGGAGATGGAGTACAATAATTCCATTATATAATAACAAGGGGGACATTCAGAGTTGCAACAACTATAGGGTTATCAAGTTATTGAGTCATACTATGAAGGTTTGGGAAAGGGTGGTAGAGTGGAGGCTGAGGAGGATCGTGACTATTTCCAAGAATCAGTTCAGTTTCATGCTAGGTCACTCGACTACTGAGGACAAACACCTAGTGAGGATATTAGTAAAGCAGTTTAGGGAGAGAAAGAAGTACTTGCACATGGTTTTCATCGATCTTGAGAAGGCGTAAGACAAAGTCCCCAGGGAGATTCTTTAGAGGTGCTTGGAGGCTAAAGGTGTGCCCGTGGAGTACATAAGGTCAATTCAGAACATGTACGATGGTGCAAAGATGTGTGTAAGGACTATAGGAGGGGATTTAGAGCATTTTACTATTTTGACAGGGTTGTACAAGGGATCGACTCTTCAATTTTTATTTTTCTTGGCAATGGATGTTTTGATGCGGCGTATTCAAGGGGAGGTGCCTTACTGTATGTTATTTGCTGATGATATGGTACTGATTGACGAGACCCGGAGAGGATTTAATGATAAGTTAGAGGTTTGGAGACAGACCCTTGAATCTAAAGGGTTTAGGTTGAGCAAGACTAAGATGGAGTACTTGGAATGTAAGTTTACTGATTTGACGCATAAGGCTAATGTAGTAGTGAAGCTGGATTCTCAGGCCATCCAGAAGAGGGGTAGTTTCAAGTATCAGGGGTCTATGATTTAGGGGAATGGAGAGATGGACGAGGATGTCATGTACCATATTAGTGCAGTGTGGTTGAAATGGAGGCTCGCTTTGGGAGTTTTGTATGATAAGAAGGTGCCTTCGAAGCTTAAAGTTGAGTTTCACAGAGTGACTGTCTGACTGGCTATGTTATATGAAGTGGAGTGTTGGCCATTTAAAAACTCCCACATCTAAAATTAAAGGTAACGTAGATGAGGATGTTGTGATGAATGTGTGGACTTACTAGGAGTGATAGGGTTAGAAATGAGATTATTCAAGAGAAGTTGGGAATGGCTTCGGTGGAAGACAAGATGTGGGAAGTGAGGTTGGGATGGTTCGAACATGTGATGAGGAGGTGCACAGTTGCTCCAGTATAGAGGTGTAAAAGAATGGCTTTGGATGGTTTTAGGCGGGGTAAAGGTGGGTCGAAGAAATATTGGAGAGAGGTGATTAGGCATGACATTGAGCAGTGACAACTTACGGAGGACATGACCCTTGATAGGAAGGTGTGGAGGACGTGGTTTAGAGTAGAGGGTTAGTGGGTAGGAAGGCCTCCGTATTATTAGGAAGGAGTATTTGTTTGTATCTTTGCCTGTTATTTTTTGGCAGATTTTTGTTCGTGTTGTTTTGGTGATATTTGTGATTTTGAATGAATAGTATATAGTATTACTCTGTGGGTGTCTTGCTTATTTTATTATCTAGCGATGTTTTATTTCTTTTTTGTTGTTTATTTTTATGATTTTTGTTTGTTATTGTTATCTGTTCTGTCGGGGTCTATCGAAAACAGTCTCTCTACTTCATCTGAGGTAGTGGTATGGACTGCATTCACTTTACCCTCCCCAGACCCCACTTGATGGGAATACACTGGGTATGTTGTTGTTGTTGTATTGCCCAAATTTCGACATTAAGACTCAATATCTTTATGTCAAACACTATAACCGAAGCTCTATTAACCTGATTTTTATCTCGTAAGTTTCTATTGATTCCTTAACCCCTTGA
This sequence comes from Capsicum rhomboideum, assembly GCA_031232105.1. Classification (NCBI taxonomy): domain Eukaryota; kingdom Viridiplantae; phylum Streptophyta; class Magnoliopsida; order Solanales; family Solanaceae; genus Capsicum; species Capsicum rhomboideum. The sequence continues at coordinate 110,596,844 of CP124715.1, read as the reverse complement.
TTATCATAATATAATCTTAAATCCATGCAACACTACACCATTAATCACCAAATTCACCTAGACCACACAATACGTAAGTTTCTGGGTATGTTGTAGTTGTTGAAAAGTTTTGCATCAATTAATTTTATATCATTATATTAAGGCTAATACAACTTCTTAAATAATTTAAACATTAAACTTTTAAAACATATGTTCATATGGGTGAAAATCCCCAAATTGGGGTTTTAGACTATGAACTAGGTTAAAACCTATGGGTTTTAGTTCCCAATTCTTATAATTGAAGAATAGATTATTAATTTCTCCTCATCTACTATTTTTAGACCAAGAATAGTCGAAAAAAGTAAGAAAAGGGAAAGCTTTGACAAATTAGAGCATTTTGGACTTGCATTTGAGGTAGGTTATGATTTAAATATAGTTATAGACTTAATTTGATTTCTCTTATTCATGAGTTGAATGATTGTCATTTGCCCTTCGGGCATCCTTGTGATTTATAAATTGGTCTGGTAATTGATTTTATTCATATAAGTGATGAACCTTGAATTTGACTAAGTATCTAGATAGATTGTATTATGGTATATTTGGTAAACTTCATCATATTATTGTTGATATTGATTGAGATATTTACATATTATGATATTTGGAGGATCAGATACCAAGCTCGTATGTATTGCTTATATTTTGATATTCAGTGGGTCGGGTATCACGCTGGAATGGTACATGGACTGAGCTTGTCCCCTGCAGGTCATGATTATTAGGGATATAAGACCCGTGGTATATATGTACACTTTCATGACTGATATCAGGTCATGATGCATATTTCATATCATTCATTCATTGATTTTATGGTTGATTTGAGTATTAGTGTTGAGTTAACTAGAAGTAGCCTAATACTATTTATGGAATGACTAGATGAACGTAACTTAGTATGTTACACTTGAGATAATTAGAGGGTCCTAGGCTCTCTCCTTATTAATATTTAACTAATCTTGAGATGATATCACGGTGATGAAAATAAACTTTTAATTGTATTATCGTATTGTTTGGATTATATTGAGAGGATGGTTTTGATTGGTAGTAAATTGTGGTATAACTGCTTGTATGCTTTGAAGGCTAGTTGCTTTTATTCGATTTATATTTATGTATGATTTTTAGGATAAGTCGTCCAACAATTCATACCAGTACATAGTGTTTGTACTAATATTATCTGTGCTCTTTCTTTTGTTGCGAGTAGACAGTGTTCTAACAACTCAGACGAGACCTTAAGTTTAGTTTGTGATCAACAGCTTATCGATCCAAGGGTGAGCACCTATCTTTGGACAACCACTGGATCTTCTTATTTATCATGCCCATTCATTTGGACAATGACATTCCTTTATTTAGTTGTTTTGAGATATTTATTTAGACTTCAATTTTAAGGTTTTTAGATATTCTTGTATGGTCATTTTCAGATCTTGGGGATTGTAATAGTTAGTTGGTGTTATTATTATTATTATTATTTAAAAATAGCTAAATGATTAGGTTAGTAATTGGTTAAATGGTTCTCCATTGGAAGTTTAGTGCCATTTGGATCGTGGCAATTTAAGACATCACATGATAGGTGAACATACCCATATTCACCTTTTATACTTTCTAGAAATTTTAGGGGATTCATTCCCAACATTAGCTGATTTAATCAACTTATCATAAGAACAAACAACATAAACAATTTTAAAGAATCTTCTAGTTTTTCAATAAATGTCTAATACTCAATATGCATATCTTCGGGGTGGTAAAATCATTCATGCCAATAGATAAAATTATTTTTACTAGTAAACTCTAAGTTTAACATGGCATGTGCTATCTGTTTAAGTAAATTGCACAGTTCTACTATTTTGGAAGTAGATTTTTATTGCAGAGACTTACTACTTTAGGAGTAAGAACAAAATATTTTTCTCAATTATTCTACCTCTTCTAGAGGTGGGTTGTGATATTTTCACAATTGAACATCTGTATTTATATGTCTTACTAAATATTATCACATTCACCCCAAAAAATGAATATGTATTTGTTACATTTATCAAAAGTTCTCATTCTTTGGGAATGGAACATAATTATCCAAACATGCATTAATTAAGCCTATTAAATTATGATAGCTTCGAACTCTTCGAGCTCTTTCAAGATATTGCTATATCAAGAGCAAATCAAGACACATAAAATATGTAGAGAATTGTTTCTCTATCATATCTTATAATCACAATAAGCGTGTGAAAATATTATCACTTTTGATTACGGGTGAACAAAATCGAACCGAAAACTGAATCAAACTGCAAACCTACAAAATCGAACCGAAAACCGAATCAAACCGCAAACCTAGTCAAACCTAAAAAAAATAAAATCCGACTAATGATTTGGTTTGATTTTAAATTTAAAAAATTGACTATAATTGGTTTGGTTTGGTTTGGTTTTAACTCGAAAAAGCCAAACCAACCCGAACCAACCCGATATTATATTTATATAATTTTTAAAAATATTTAATACTTAAAAATATTTATTGTGATGTAATTTATAAATATTTCTTAAACTTTTTCATTGTTTTTATCTTTCAACATATTATTTCAAGTTTAAACTTAGAATTTGGATGGTCCAATAAATTTTATAGCCCATAGATATTAGTAACTCAAATAAAGCTTAAATCAATACTAATGTTAACAAAAATATTTAATTAAAACACTAAAAATTATAATAATGTTGGATATCTTTTCTTTAGTTTTGCATAAATACATAACCTAAATTTATTTTTCTATTTAATATTTAGTTATGTAACTAATAATTACTAGACTTATTTTAGCATGGCTTAGTATTTTTAAATTATGATTATTTTTATTATAGCTTATTAATATGCAATATTTATTTTATAAGATTTTATTATTATTTTTTGTTGAATATTTATAGTCATAACTCATTTCATATTTTGTGTTATTTTCTCAAGGAACACCTAAGATAGTTGTATCTTGCTACGACTAAAGAGATATTTGACACACAATTTAATTATATGTTTGTATGAAAATTTTAATGGAAAAAAATTCCAAAAAAAAACCGAATTCGAGGTTAATAAACCCGAATTTTATTGGTTTGGTTTGGTATATGGATTTAAAAATCCGACATAAATGATTTGGTTTTGTATTTAAAAAAACCGAACCAACCCGATCATGTACACCCCTACTTTTGATGATTATTATCATTTTGTACCTCTACGCTTATATTCATACATCCAATCACTTATCTTCTTTCAGACATTTTCACTTCAGGAAATAGAGTATATTCAATGGGATAGGCTTCATTACTTTTTATTAAGAACACATTATTTTGCCTTAATCACTGTTATATCATCACTATGGTGAATTAGAACTTAAACCCAACGTTTTATCCATATAAAAGCATCTTAAACCATAAATCTGAAGAAATTGAACCCAACATCTTATCATTATTTGTTTCAAGATGCAATTTCTTTCACTTTTTTAAAAGTGTTTCACCACTTCAAAAACCAAATAATTAGTATATTGTTATAAATGTATTTACATTATAGTGAATGTCTATCAAGATATATTGAATGTCTATCAAGATATAGTGAGTATCTATCAAGATATTGTAAATGTTTATCAAGATAGGGAATGTCTATCTCTTGGAGATATTAGGAGGAATTTTCCCCTATAAATAGAGGGGTATTATTCATTGTAAATAATCCTGAATCCATTCCCTATTCCTCAAGAGAAATAAAGAAGTCTCCTCTCTTCTCTCCCTTATTCTTCTTGTTCTTTATTATATTAGTTTATAACACGTTATCAGCACGAGAATCTACCATATTGAGTAATGCTTTAAAATGTCGAAGCTAAATGGTTTGAAACTTCAACCATCTGCCGAATAAAAGATTGAGATTATAAAATCTCACAACGATTTGCAGGTAAGTAGTTAAAGTTAAATTTAAATCATGGTTTTGAGCTAAAAGATATATACATACCAAACTGGCATACCAGTGATATGGAGAATATGCCATATTATGCTTTGGAAAATTATATTAAACAACAAATATGGAATATGGTTAATTATTTGTTATTTAAACTACAAACGTGCCATATGTCCGTTGCGTAGCTTCGTTAAACGTATGGATTTATATTTGTTATATATTTAAAGTTTCTTGACGAATCCTGTTAGATTTGGCCTATTATATTATTGATTGAGGGTAAGAGGTGAATTCAAGTTTTATCGCACCAAAAGGGTAAGACATTGGGTTAAAGTCTCGATGCACCATGATGATAAGATATTGGGTTTAAGTCCCATCGATTTATTACCTAAGATGCCTTTATATGGATAAGACATGGAGTTTGAACCTCAATGCACCATATTGATCATATTATGATGGCTAAGGCAAATAATGGGTTTTGATGAAAAGTCATGAAACTTATCCCATTGAATATGCTCATTCCCTGAAGTGAATGTGGTAGCAGTGCATTATATGTCTGAAAGAAGACAAGCAGTTAAAACTTCATAGTACTTCATAAGCTCATGAAGTAGTAATTACTTTGAAGTTTGGGAAAGATATGTTAGAGAAAAACTCTCACCATATGTATGCCTCGATTTGCTCTGAAGTAGCAATATCTTGAAAGAGATTATAAGCTATCATAATTTTATAGGCTTAAGGCACGATTATATTCCATTCCCGAGGAATGAGAATTTCGATTGTTGTAAATACAGATCTATACCCTGGGGGTGAATGTGACTGTATTTACTAAAGCTTATAAATTCGAACGTGTTCTTGGTTGTAAAGATATCACAATCCACCTCCAGAAGAGGTAGAATAGTTGGAAGATTGAATATCTCCAAGTTATTATGGTAAGAAACATGAACGTGAAAAGTTACCATAGCATGATGAGATCACATGCCATAATAAACTAAGAGTTTATTGGTTATTGATACAAGATTCATATCATAGTAAACAAGAAGTTTACTAAAGTAAAATGTACATGTCATGGTAAACTTGGAGTTTACTAGTGTAAAAGTTTATAAGTTGACATGAACGGTTGCAACATCCCAAAGATGTGCATATTGAGTATTAAACATATATTGAAGAATTAGAAAATTCTTCTTGAACTTTTAATGTTGCTTGTTCTCATGATAAGTTGGTTGGACCAACTAATGTTGGGATTGGATCCCTTAAAATCTGAAAAGTATAAAAGGTGAATATGGGCCCGTTCACCTGTCATGTGATCTATTAAGATGCATCGATATAAAAAGATCATATGCGCTTTTATTGTCAACCTACAGTTTGACATTCATAAAGTTACTTGCTTAATCTAAATTGAGTTAAGAGCATAATTTTCAGATTATGTAATCAAGACAATTTATCTTGATAAATGCTGGTTTGGCATTGAATGCCTCTAATAAACAGCTGAACCATTGCTTATGAGAACCAAACTTTATGTATTGGTCTGAAATATGAAATATTACATACAATAGCACTTGTATGCATTGGACCAATAAATTATGATTAATTCCTCCCTCTCAATTGGTTCAAGGTCAGGAACCAAATATTCCATCTAATTATTTTTTATGTGCGGTATAATTAATGGATATGCCATGATACACAAAGAGGGATTCCCTAAAGTAAATTGAGATGTATGTTAGTTTTCCTAACATAAGGGGGAGATAATAAGCAGCTAAGAAAAATATTGTGAATTATCAATATTATGATCCTCTTTCAAATAATAATTCAAGTTCAAATGCTAGGAGCATTTGCTGACCCAAAATTAATCTCATAGTTAGCTGTAAATGCTCCAATTGGATGTCCCTGAAGGACAAAGTCTTTGAAAAGAATAAGGAGCAAATGATCATAATAAAGAGGCAATGTGCTCTTGAAGAGCATGCGACATAACACTTCATGAAACCTCATGAGAGGTTTAGGTACCTAAATAATTGAAGTGATGAGATCTCAAAATGTTATGTCACATTACGAATCGATATAAATGATATCTCGTCGACGATATCTTTAATACAATATGGTGCAATATTGTAAAAGATTATGAGGATCTGAATTCTACGTTTATTTAAGCATGCTGACGTAGAAGTATTTATCAAGTGACATGAGAGGATGCATCTTGGTAGGCATAAAGCCTATTTGATTTGCAGTCTATACATTAGAAGATGTCACACATGAAATATTGAATATTGTCACTTGACAAAATCGATATGAAAATCCCCAAAGGATTCAAAATGCGTGAAGCATATAACAGTTTCTGGGAAACTTATTTATAATCCTTATAAGGGATAAATTGATGATTTGAATATTATTGAAACTCATGAAGAGTTTTCAAAAGCAATAGATTATTTGCTTAAATAAGAAATATGCAGAATTGGATTGGATCCTGAAGTACCATATCTTGTGCAATTGATGCATTTATACATCTTGCTACAACTATGAGCATGATAGAGTTTTACTCCTACATAGAGATGGTGAAGTAGATCACTTGCATATTGCAATTGAAAGCCCTTGTATGAATGTGTTTATACTAACACATATTGTCAAGTTTTTGAATATACATGATATTCATATGATCGACATAATGGTTGATACAAACATATTACCTATTGTCGTGAAGGGTTACTGTCATACCATGTATACATGACATTCATAGTATGCTAAGATGATAGTTGTTCATAAAGCAAGTCGAGAATGTATGTGGCTGAGTCAACGATACATCTCATTCAAGAAAAATGTGGTTTGAAATGTGACAAAGTACCCACGATTTTACATGAAAATAATGCAACATGCATAGCACAACTCAAGGAAGGATTCATAAAAGGAGATAGTACGAAACACATTTCGCCAAAGCTTTTCTACATACATGAGCTCCAAATGAATGGTGATATCAATGTGCAATAAATTCGTTCGAGTGATCATATGACTAATTATTTATTCACAAAGTCTCTGTCAACTACAACTTTCGAGAAGATGATGCACAAGATTGGAATGTGAAGATTCAAGATTCGGAATTGATGTTCTCATCAGGGGGAGCCAATACGCGTTGTACTCTTTTTCCCTTTCAAGATTTTGTCCCACTGGGTTTTCCTTGTAAGGTTTTTAATGAGGCAACCGAAATGCGTATTATTAGAGATGTGTACTCTTTTTCCTTTACTAGATTTTTTACCCAATGGGTTTTTTCTAGTAAGGTTTTAATGAGGCACATTATCTATCAATTAGACATTCAAGGGGGAGTGTTATAAATGTATTTACATTATAGTGAATGTCTATCAAGATATATTGAATGTCTATCAAGATATAGTGAGTATCTATCAAGATATTGTAAATGTTTATCAAGATAGGGAATGTCTATCTCTTGGAGATATTAGGAGGAATTTTCCCCTATAAATAGAGGGGTATTATTCATTGTAAATAATCCTGAATCCATTCCCTATTCCTCAAGAGAAATAAAGAAGTCTCCTCTCTTCTCTCCCTTATTCTTCTTGTTCTTTATTATATTAGTTTATAACATATATAAATTAAATCATACCTTCAATGACCAAAATCATGCAAGAATCAAGTATCTTGTAATGCTTAAAAGTGAACAAGCGTTAACTGTCTAATTTCCCAATGATAAAAGTTTTTTTTCTGGTTTGAATCATAGCTCGTTTTTTTTTTTTTTTCACAAAACGAATCCCTTTGAACCATAGGATAGTGATAAAGTCAAGTAGTACCTTCTAAATGACTTAGCCATTTTATAATATATTAGTCAATGTATAAATTCACTATTACTTAAACATAACTTACCATAATATTTAATTATTTAATCATGACCTATTGTTGTGATAAAAGAAAAATCTCAAATAAAGTGCATCATGCAAAAACTGTGTTGGAGACATAATAATATATATATATATATAAAACTTAATAAAACCAACAAACCTTATAAAATATTGTAAATATACATCCTGTAAGGCAAATGGTTGGTCCGTGGCTTTTGGCCAATTTCACGGTTGGTTAGAACTTTGTATGTGTTATAAAATAATAAGAAAAATAAGTAGATAAGAGAAGAGATTTCTCATTTCTCTTTGGGGATGATCTTCAGGGGTGAATTACAATAAAGAGAACTCTATTATAAGGTAAAATTTCTCCTATTTTTTCTCCAAAAGATAGACATTCAATATTCTGATAAACATTTACTATATCTTGATAAACTTTCATTATAACTTGATAGACATTTACTATCATTTATAACACAAGCTATATTGTTTAGTTTATTGACCACCATTTATTCGACTCGATCAGAAATGGCCAATGAGGAGTCCCAAATAGCTATTTTGGACAAACAGGTTCGCCAGTTGATATACAAAAGTATTCCTTCTGTAAAAGCGTTGTGGAAGAACCACCCAAAGGAGGCAACATGGGAGACTGATCAGGACATTTAGGGGCAGATACCCACAAATTTTTGAAGTCGTTTCGAAGACAAAGAAGTTTCAATGCATATGTACATTGGTTACATGTGTACTCTTAATGTGTTCTCATGAGGATGTTGAACTGTCCGATCATTTATTTACATATTTGTATTTGTTTGTTGACTCATTTGAGTTACATTGGTGTTTATATCTTTTATTTATAATTATTGCATGATGGTACAGTCTACATGTGATTGATGGTACGGAGTTTTCTGGAACTCCCTAGTATATGTTTATTTATAAATTATGACGGTTGGATATTGTTGTTAGCTTTTTTGAGATTGGTACATATACATATGTGCCATTAAGTCCTAATTATAGGAGAAACTCTGCCAAAAGTTTTGTTGGCCTAAGTGACTTGTTAAGACAAACAAGGTTTGTCAATGCGATAAACACACCCTCATCTACGAAAAAAAGGATTACACTCATCGGATATTAAGTTGCCATTGAAGAAGTTTTTAAGACAAGATTCTCAAGACATTCGTGTCAAGAACACGAGAGTTGATGTGTTTGAATGTGGTTATGAGATTAGTGTGTGGTTTAAGATTATGAAAAGACAAGGTTAATGTAATGACAAAATATTGATGCCTCTTCAACCATGTGTATATGACTTGTACGTTCGAGGATGAATATTATTTTATGTGAGAGAATGTAACAAACCAATATTTAAAATGATCACTATTTTTCAAAGTGAACTTTGGATTATTTCTTTAATTGTTAGTTTATTCATTTTAATGGGTTACATATCGAATCAAATAATTATGCAATATATTAGTATATTATGTAACTTATATATATGTAAATTTATTTTATCTTCTTAAAAATATTAGTTATATGATATAATGTACTCCCTCTGTCCCAATTTATGTGATGTACTTTGACTTGACACGGAGTTTAAGAAAGAAAGGAAGACTTTTGAAACTTGTGGTCTAAAATGAGTCATAGCTATTTGTGTGGTTGTAAATCATTTCATTAAGGGTAAAGTGAGTATTTTAAAGTTAAATTGTTACCAAATATAGAAATGTGTCATTCTTTTTGGGACTGACTAAAAAGGAAAGTGTGTCATATAAATTGGGACAGAGGGAGTATAAGATAGTGGATTTAGTTAAGCAGCAATGGGCCACATTCAAATTATATCGACAGTGGTGACCTTGGATAATTATTAGGGAAAATTATTCAGAATGTCAGCCCACTACAATTACAGAAAATTACATGGAATGTCCCCCATAGTGGATGCCTTTGTATTTTTATCCCCAATAAGAAAAATCTTTAAAAATTAGTCTTCCTTCATTTTTTATGTATACAACAAGTATATTTTTGCCCCTCTATACCTCAAATGTTTTTACTCTTTCCATGCTCATTTGTCTCTCAACTTTTTTTTTACTTTTTTTTACTGTTACTTGATTTTTTTTTTCTTTTCTCTTTTCTCTTTTCTTTTTTTTTTCTTGTTTTAATTTATTTGTCTCAACCTTTATTTTTTATTTTTTTTTCTTCTTTTTTTTTTCTTTTATTTCTCAAACATTATTTAGTTTTCATTTCTCTTTTTTTAATTCATTGTCTTAACCTTTATTTTTTTATTTATTTATTTTTCTTTGCATATTTTTTTTATTTTCCTCAAACTTTTTTTTAATTTTATTTTTTTTCTCAACTTTTATTTTTTTATTTTTCTCTTTTTTCTATTTTCTTAACCTTTATTTTTTTTTTCTCAATCTTTATTTTTTTCCTTCTCTTTTTTCTTTTTTCTCAGCTTCTGTTATATTTTGCTAATGAACAGAAAGTTGGATAATCCGCAAAAAGGATCTTCTTTCTTTGACATCAAAGTAAACTTAAGGGTGTGACTAGTCGTTTGAAAGTCCTTTGGGATAAGTCTTGCCTCTAAGGAAAGAGTTGTAGAACATTAACTTGTTGTTTGTAAATCCTTGAGCTAAGTCTTGCTTCTAGGGCAAGAGTTATAGAGTATCTCATAAATTAAGACATAATGAAATAGTGTTAACTCTTGCCCATGAGAGTAATTTATTTTTTGGGAGATTCTTGGGCTAAGTCTAGTTTTAGAGGCAAGACTTATAGAGCATCTCATAAATCAAAGACACAATGTGGTAGTGCTAACTTTTGCCCATGGGGGTGTATAACTTGTTTTTTAAAAGTCTTTCGGCTAACTCTTGCCTCTAAGGCAAGAATTATAGAACATCTCATATTTAAGACAGAATGTGGTAGTTTCAACTATTGCCCGTGGGACGTAACTTGTTGTTTGAAAGTCCTTGGGATAAGTCTTGCCTCTAAGGCTAGAGTTATAGAACATCTCATAAATCAAGACACAATGTGATAGTGTCAACTCTTGCCAATGGGGTGTAACTTGATGTTTGAAAGTCTTTGGGCTATGTCTTGCATCTAAGGCAAGAGTTATAGAGCATTTCATAAATCAAGACACAACGTGGTAGTGTCAACTCTTGCCCATGGGGCGTAACTTGTTGTTTGAAAGTCCTTGGGCTAAGTCTTGCCTCTAAGAAAAGAGTTATAGAGCATCTCATAAATCAAGACTCAATGTGGTAGTGTCAACTCTTGCCCATGGGGCATAACTTGTTGTTTGAAAGTCCTTGGGCTAAGTCTTACCTCTAAGACAAAAGTTATAGAGCATCTCATATCAAGACTCACTGTGGTAGTGTCAACTCTTGCCCATGGGGCATAACTTGTTGTTTGAAAGTTCTTAGGCTAAGTCTTGCCTCTAAGGCAAGAGTTATAGAACATCTCATAAATAAAAACACAATATGGTAGTGTCAACTCTTGCCCATGGGGTGTAACTTCTTGTTTGAAAGTCCTTGGTCTAAGTCTTGCCTCTAAGGAAAGAGTTATAGAGCATCTCATAAATCAAGACACAATGTGGTAGTGTCAACTCTTGCTCATGGGGCATAACTTGTTGTTTGAAAGTCATTGGGCTAAGTCTTGCCTCTAAGGCAAGAGTTATAGAGCATTTCATAAGTCAAAACATAATGTGGTAGTGACAACTCTTGCCAATGGGGCGTAACTTATTGTTTGAAAGTCCTTGGGCTATGTCTTGCCTCTAAGGTAAAGTTATAGAGCATATCATAAATCAAGACTCAATGTGGTAGTGTCAATTCTTGCCCATGGGGTATAACTTATTGTTGGAAAGTCCTTGAGTTAAGTCTTTCCTCTAAGGCAAAGTTATAGAGCATCTCATAAATCAAGACTCAATGTGGTAGTGTCAACTCTTGCCCATGGGGCATAACTTCTTGTTTGAAAGTCCTTGAGCTAAGTCTTACCTCTAAGGCAAAGTTATAGAGCATCTCATAAATCAAGACTCAATGTGGTACTGTCAACTCTTACCCATGGAGCATAACTTGTTGTTCGAAAGTCCATGGGCTAAGTCTTGACTCTAAGGCAAGAGTTATAAAACATCTCATAAATAAAAACACAATATGGTAGTGTCAAGACTCAATGTGCTAGTGTCAACTCTTGCCCATGGGGCATAACTTGTTGTTTGAAAGTCCTTGGGCTAAGTCTTGCCTCTAAGGCAAGAGTTATAGAACATCTCATAAAAAAAATACTATATGGTAGTGTCAACTCTTGCCCATGGGACATAACTTGTTGTTTGAAAGTCCTTGGGCTAAGTCTTGCCTCTGAGGCAAGAGTTATAGAACATTTCATAAGAAAAATACTATATGGTAGTGTTAACTCTTGCCCATGGGGCGTAACTTCTTGTTTGAAAGCCCTTGGTCTAAGTCTTGCCTCTAAAACAAAAGTTATAGAGCATTTCATAAATCAAGACACAATGTGGTAGTGCCAACTCTTGCCCATGAGACATAACTTGTTGTTTGAAAGTCATTGGGCTAAGTCTTGCCTCTAACGCAAAAATTATAGAGCATTTTTAAGCCAAAATATATTGTGGTAGTGCCAACTCTTGCCTATGGGACGCAACTTCTTGTTTGAATGTCCTTAGGTTAAGCATTGTCTCTAAGACAAAAGTAATAGAACATCTTATAAATCAAGACAAAATATGGTAGTGTCAACTCTTGTCTATGGGGCGTGACTTGTTGTTTGGAAGGAATCGAAGAAAAGAAAAAAAAATAAAGGTTATGAAAAAATAAAAAAATAAAGAAAAAATAAAAAAATAAAGAAAAATAATGATTAATAAAATTAAAAAAAATCAAAGAAAATGAAAAAGAGAAAAAGGAAAAAAATATAAGTTGAGAGAAGAAAAGGAAAAAAAAGAAAAAAAAGAAAGGTTGAGAAAAAATAAAAATACAACTAAAAATGTCAAAATAAAAAATAAAAGAAAAATAAAGGTTGAGAAAAAAAATGAGAAAAAAGGAGAAAAGAAAAAATAAAAATCAAAGAAAAATTAAAAACAGAAAAAAATCGAAGTTGAAAGGAGAAAAGGAAAAAAGGAAAAAAGTAAAGGATGAGAATTTTTTTTTAAAAAAAAGAGAAAATAAAAATAAAAAATTAAAGTAAAATAAAACAGAGAAAATAAAATTGAAATTGAAAGATAAATGAGTATGGAGAGTTGTTTGAAAATATTTGATATATAGAGGGGCAAATATGTATTTGTTCCATACATAAAAAAGAAGGAAGACTAGTTTTGTAGGACTTTTGTTATGGGGGACAAAAAAGCAAAGCCACCTACTGAGGGGGCTATTTATGTAGTTAACCCCTATAATTATTTACAAGTAAAATGGCCCAACTTTACAAAAATTACCCAAAATGACCCATGCTGTATGTTTTCTGTAATAAAACACATTTATTATCAATTCTCTCTTACACACTACTTCATCTCTCTCTAAGCTTTTTTTTTTTCAACATTTTACTGCGCCGTTATTTGCTAAATTATATCTTTCAACATTACATTTGAATGTTGAATATAAATGATAACCTGTTTTTTTATCTTTTTCTTTTCTGCACTATTTTTTTTTAAAAATTTAATTGTTTTTTTTTTGCTGTGCTATTTAAAAAAAAAAATATTTGTTGTTTCACTTCTTTTGTGAAAAAAATAAATATTTATGTTGTTTTATTATTTTTTTTGTTTATACTTTTATTTTGTTACGGTGGGAACGAATGATAGTCAAATAAATATCGACATCGATACATAACATTACATAATTGTTTACATAAAATTAATACACGCTTATACACAATTTATACAATGTCAATACATTATATACCTATTTATATAATATCAATGCACGTTTACATATACACATTATATACTATTTATACAATATTGATACACGCTTATACACCATTTATACAATGTCGATACATTACATAACTATTTATACAATATCGATACAAGTTTATGCACATTTATACGATATCTATATATTACATATACACTACATAACTATTTGTACATCATATATACATAATTATACATAATTTCTACACTATTGATACACGTTTATACATTATTTATACAGTACCGATACATTAAATATGCACTATATAACTATTTATATAATATCGATACATTATATGTACACTACATAACTATTTGTATATCATATATACATGTTTATACACCATTTATGCAATATTGATATATGAAAAAATTGCATGGAGAAAGTTTTGAAAAAAAAAAAAGGAAAAGTTTTTTTTATATTAAAAAAAAACGCAGCAAAACAAAGTTTTTTCTTTTTAAAAAAAACTAACGCTTAAAAATAAAAAAAATAAAAAAAATAGAAGGAAGCAAAAATGGCTTAGTAGCCTTAGGCCGAATTGAGCCTTGTTGAACCCATGAACCTTTTTGGCTATTTTTTCTGTAAATGAAAAGTGGGTTACTTTTTTTGTAAATATTTTATTTTTCTGTATATAATTGAAATTTTTCCTAATTATTATCTAAAGAAGTAGAAAGTGGGACAAAGTACACCTTCCCATGTTTTCTCACGTATGATGGACCATGGAAAAGGATGAAGTTGGCTTGACCTTTTTAATGGGAGCATCTATTCATAAGGAGCAATTTTGGTGGAAATCACATCTAGTGTTCCCAAAAGTGCTCTGTCTTAAATTTTTGTCTCCCACTTATTCGGTCTTGAATTTTTGTTCCCCAAAGATTGTGGTCTTGAATTTTTATCTCCCCTTAAATAAGTTCTAATGTATGCCTATTATGCAAAACTTGTGGTCAATTAAGTAGGTTCATTGTCTTAAAATGACCTGAATGGATTGTCTTATGGGCAAGACTTAGAATGTGGGCCTTATGGGTAACATATCTCAGTTCTCACATTTGCCTATAATACCAAACTTTGTGCAGGTTCATTATCTTGAAATGTCATGAACGTTTGTCTTATGCACAAGAGTTAGAATGTGCGCCTTATAGGCAAGATTTATCAAGAGGGGCCAAAAAATCAAGACCATCACTTATGGGAGCCATTTTTATAAGATATTTTTTATGGGAGACAAAATATCAAGACCAGCCCCATTTTAGGGCCATTTCTAAATTTAGCCCATAATTTTGAGATGAATTTAGTAGACCAAATCCACAATGCTCATTATGTCTCCTTTAATGAATATATGCCCTATATTTAGAAGGATATATAGGAAATTAAATGAATGCTAGCTTCTTATATTTTCTTGCAGCAAGTATAAGAAAAATGGTGGGGTTCATATAAGAAATATGAGAATTTTGTTTGCTGGTTCAATAAGAACCCACTACTTGTTACGATTCAAATGGACGTGAGAGGCACCCACACTAATCCTTCGGTAGGAGAACCATTGATATGCCCAAATTACAACTCCCTTTTACAGAAGTATAAGCGGTCGTTGTCAAATATAGAACCCAACTAAGGTTGGGGTCGAATCCCACAGGAAATAAGGTGTTAATTAAGTTGTATGCAGTTTAAATGACGATTAGTCAGAAATTTCCATGAATGCGGGGTTTGTATTGAACGTTTATTTAATAGTATCAATTATACCAAATTATAACATTCAAATTTGCAACGTTTAAATCAATGAAGGGAAAACAAAGTAGGATTATGTTCACCTTGGTTTTCAATCACTTTCGGGTTATGTAAAATATTAATCTATATCAATACATGTAATTATAAGGCAATCGATTCCAAATATTCATCTAAGTATTTTCCAACTTAAATAGATGATTTTCACTTTACTTCTTTTGAACCTAGAGTGATGGTATTATAACTCAATTTAATCCTCAAGAGATTAATCTAGTCAAAACATTAATCCTTAGATGGAGGTTAGAACTCCAAATTCTTGTTACCAATTCCTTTTCCTGTTGTTAACCTCTTTGCTCAAGCAAGTTAAACTTAGGACTTGTTCCAATGTTTGAAACCATTAAAAATTTATTAAACCGAAGAAACTGGTAATATAATCACACGATTAATTCAAATTCATAAATACATGAACCCTAAAAGTAACTTTCCACCTAGGATTCCACAACCCTAGTTATAGGGTTTTTAGCCACTCATGATAAGAAAAGACATAAAACAAATAATTTTCATAAAGTAAAGAGTAAACCTTACAAAAGAGAAATTAAAAATTCAAATCTTTGATAAAAACCAAGAACTTGTGTTTTCCCCCTAATGAATGTGGTTTCTCCCGAAAAAAATAAGTGCTACAAATTATCCAAAGCATATCAAATTCCTATTCTAAACTGTAGAATAGGTATTTATAGGCTCCAAAGAAGTGGGGTTTTAAAATTCAAAATTGGGTTGCCGCTTCCACCTTGACCGGTCTCCTGGCGGTTCGTCATAAGGTTGATGGTTTGTTGCCTGAACCATCACTTGACTACCGTTTAGCTCACATTCTATTTAGTCTTGGTGGTTGACCTGTCGGGTTGTCAGGGTCTTGGCGGATTGTCTCTGTCTACACCACCCTTGAGTCAAAAGTGACTCATTCTGTTTAAGGTTTGACGGCCAGGGTGACGGCCTATCAGGGCTTCGACGGACTGCCGGTTGGACCGTCACCCACCTTCATTTGTTCATGGATCTGTTTTGGCCTGACGGCATGTGTGATGGCTAGTCAGGATTCTAACAGTTCGTCAGAAGAGCCGTCGCACCTTGCTTGAAGCACAATCTCCCTTTTTTCTATCATTGGAATTATTTCCTGAGATTAAATACTTAACACATTAAAAACACCAACAGTTGCTTGAAAACTTGCAATTATCCTTAGTTAAAGAAGCTAAATGTGTCGTCGTTTAGCCGGCACATCAACACCCTTAACTTAGAATGCTTGCTTGTCCTCAAGTAGCTTAAACAACACTATATCATGCTAGCATCTAGATTTCAAAAGAATGAATAGAAGTTGTACAAAAAAATGGACCACAACAAATTGGTAAGTAACATATGCATGATTTAGTCATCAACCAACTAGCAGGGTTCCATGCTTGGCATTACACTACAGATGAGCGACATTGCATACACCCAAGATACCCAATCTAATAACTACCAGATTCAAGTACTATCCACATGCCCTCACATCAAAGAAGTCCCTCACACACATATAGTTATTAATCAGGGACTGGAATTCAAATCTCTCACTCTCTCAACAAACTTCAAATAATGCACATGTAATACCATCAGCTTTCCCTTACCATTCTATGCCGTTTTTTAGCTAGTTGACAAGGATCACTACAGGACTTTATTCGACTTATAATGAAGGTTTGGGTGAAGGTAAGATATGTTTAGGAATAGTGACTCAGTCCTCCTTGACATGAACTATTACACAAGACCACTTTTTTACATTTCTACCCTTATTCTTCTCATTCATATAAAAAATCTCCGTTTTCTGAATGCACCACAATTTATGGATTCTTTGCTCTCTTTTACTCACCTTCTTTTTCACTCTTTTTTCTTTCGATCATTTTAATTCTATAGCTTATTTTATTGATGGATTCTTCCTTATTTGTGTACACTCCCAGGACCTTCTTTAATTCACTCCCACTCTTTTCTTATCCTTCTTCACTCATTAACCTTTCTACATTAGCCACCCTCAACTTAGGCAATTTTCTTGAGTTGAGGTACATAATGTCCAAGGAGGGACCAGGGCCAAAATAGAGGTTTAATGATAGAGAAAGAAAGGCTAGCAGTTTTTTTGAATAAAGAGGTTAGAAAGGCTCAAAATAGGGATCAAGAGATTTATTTACATCATTTGGACAGGTTTTTCAGGCAAAGTAGACTAATCTCAAACAAGGCATGTGATCCTCTCCTATACTACCAACTTATCACCAAATAAAATAGACTGGGCAAGTTCTAGATGCATACACAAAGTAAGAAATAATACAAAATCCTCACGCACTCACAACATTGAATGACATAATTTCTGCCAATTATCAGACTCATACTCAAGCTTAAGCACTCACTTCATCTATAGACTCCTAGTGCCAAGTACAAATCCGCAACAATCAATTATCAAAATAAAACCATATACACAGCCATAACAAAATATAATTTGTTTTTAGTGGGTCCCCATTTTTCATATTCAAAACAACAACTTCCATTTATTCAATCTCACCTTTTGCATACACACTAAAAGAAAAATAAAAGCACAAATCCTAAATATGCTGGTTTTAATAGATAGCACACGAGGGAAAAGAATACAGGCAACAAAAATCCTCGCGATGACAGACTCACAAGTACCCCACCCCACCAAAATAAAAGTGTGTTGTCCCCAATGCATAAATAATAAAAGTACAAGGTATGGAATACTTGTGAAGCCCTTAGGCTTGTGAGTCTGGCAAATCCTTGGAGGCCTAGCTGGCCTCATCTTCTGTAACATTGACCACAGTGGTGACCGGGCTGCTCAAATCAGCAACTTCATCATGTGTGGGAGTAGGTGTCGGTAACACAGGTGGGGTGGACCCACCTACAGGTTCTAAACTGGTAGACATTCCCGCCACCTCATCATTCACTCTTTTTATCCTAGATTCTTCATCTTTCCTTGATTATTTCAATGTTTTCCTCACTACTCTTTCTTTCTCAGTTTCATTTTTGTTCTTTCTCTTCCTCGACTTCCTCTTTTCTCCACTCTCACTTACTGCCTTGCCTTTATCTTTCTATGTCTGCTCCATTAGATTAACTATGTCATCATCATCATCCAACTACACTATCCATGGGTCAAAAAAGCTAGTGGTGGGGGTTCCTTTTTAAGTTGGTGATGTCAGCTTGATCTTGCTTCAATTCAGATGTGAACTTAGCCAAATCTGGAATGGAAAGTTCTCGAACCCTTTTACTCACTCTCTCCTCAATATCATCCATATAGGCATGAAAATTTGCATATGGCTTCAAAGCCTCGGCGATAATTTGATCCATGAAGGGCTTGAATTGCTTTGCTCATGCGTTAACTACCTTTCAAACTTTATTTGAGTTTTTACCACTTTCACAAAATTCTCCAGGGTGAACCGGTACTTTGAGTAAGTCGATGGCATAGAAGCAGTGTCTAGAGTCTCGACATTTGTAGGCATAGGAACAACCCATAATGCTACAGAAGTACCTTGTGGTTTAACAACACCAAGTAGTAAAGGCATACCTGTGGGGATTTCAGATGTCTCTAAAGTAGTCTGAGAATGGGGCCCAAATGATGGTGGCTTGTGGACCCTCAACTCAAACTTTGTTTCATCCCGTGTCTTTTCGATATCTTGCTTCTTCATCTCCCTGACCTCATTATCCACTCCACTAATGATAGGCATCTTTGTTTTCTTGCACATTTCCGTAATGAGACATGGAAAAGGTAAGGCACTAGGTGTCTTGTAAGCCCTCACAAATAACTCATCCCCAATCACTTGGCCAAAGTTAATCTTCAGCCCCTCTAATAAACTCGTAACCATAACAGCTCTGTGTGGGTCTAGGTTTGCATCCCCACGGGTAGGCATCAGTCGTAGCCTAACCACAACCCACCAAGATTTTGCTTTGAAGCTTAGTGAAGAATTGGCTATACGTTCCTTGCTACTCTCCATTATCTGTCAGAACATGAGCTAGCCATGGGTACTAAGAAGATGCAGTGGTCATCTGATGCTCGAGCTCTGGAGTGGCACCTGAAGGCATGTAAAGTTGACCAAACAAGAGTCGATTGATTGGGTGGTCTAAAATATCCACTGAAGCTACTCGAACTGGAATTCTAGTCCTATTCCGTATCTAGGACACATTTTTTCCCTTTGGGCAGTCTTTCTCCAAGACAGCCGAATAATTGGCAAAGAATTCACGGACAATCATGGGATAATAGTAACCCGGTGGTGTGCTCAAACAACTTAACCCATACTCATTGAACAATCTCTCAATTTCTGGGTACTTTGGAAGATCTGTTATCATTATTTTCCATTCCTTAGCTAGTGGTATCTTTAAGCCTCTGGATTGTGTTAGTTGACGATCGTCAAAATAATGTTTTTCATCCCCTTCAACTTCCCATCTAATTGATTCTCAAACTCCTGGGGCTTTACTTTGAAATACGTCAGTCCCTTCATTATCAGGTTCTATGTCTGGACTGGTAACAGTCTCTTTTTCACCCTCAACATCTGGGCTAGAGCTTGAACTATCACTGCTCTCCCCATCACTGTTGACTCATCACTTGAAGACCCATCCTCCTCTTCAGATGGGGAGGCATAAGTACATTTCTTCTCACTCTGCCTGGTGCTATAGGCTGGGGCCTTAGTTTCCTCATCCTCAACATCTGGTTTATCTCTAAGTCTTGAGACCGTGGTCTCCCGTTCTTGCCTTTTTCTTACTCCACCTCATCTTGATTGTATATTTTTAGGCATGGCACCTGAGTAGATGAATACAAATGAAGAATGACCCCTACTAATGCAAAGTACAATTCGTGCTATTATCACAGAACTAATGATGTATGGTATTTGTTTTTTTTTGTGTGAAGATTTGGAGACTGATATGGATGGTTAAATAATGATGAGTAATGGGTGATTAAATGGAAGTGATGGGTGATTAAGGTGGGAGTTTCAAGCGATTATGTAATTTAAAGAGTATGGAGTGTGGGTAGTGGTTTGAAATGGTGGAATTTAAAAGGCTAAGGGTTAGATCGGGTTTTGGGTCAGTTTTATACTGAAGTAGGGTTTGGATGGGTATGGGCCCAGTAGGTTTTAAATGAAATAAAGGGAATTTAAAAACTTACCTACGATGGTTATGGTGATGGGTCGTCACCACTCCGACGGTCATCGTATGACCCGTCGGACCATTCCAGAATATACCCCAATTGAATACAAGTTGACGGTTCAGGTGACGGTCCATTAAGCCTACGATGATACGTCAGTTCAACCGTCAGGGTTAACCAGAATGACATGTTTTTGTCACTTTTATGACGGTTAAGCCAATGGTACGTCAGCTATACAACGGTTCATGGGTTGAACCGTCAAACTAAAACAGTTTCCAACTTCACCTGTTGTCTAATTCCTTGCACACTAGGTAAAAACATTAACCATGCTCAAAATAAAACTCTACACTATATGAATTTACAACACATTATGGGTTGCCTCCTACTAGCACCTAATTAAATATTGCGCTACGACTCGGGTATCTTGACTACTCAGACTTCGTCAAGATACACCAATGTTACTAGCTTTACCTCTTCTTGCAGCCCAACATATTAGTTGACTCGTTGCCCATTGACCTTGAACAACTTCCCTTCCTTGTTTCCAATTCCACCACTCTAGATAGAAAAACTTGAGTCACCTTGAAGGGTCCGGACCACTTCGATTTCAGCTTACCCAAAAATAGTTTAAATCTTGAATTAAACAGAAGTACCAAATCACCCACTTGGAACTCTCTCTTTTAAATCCTCTTGTCATGGTACAATTTCATTTTCTTCTTATAAAGATCGGCTCTCTCATAATCTCAAAGTCAGAATTCGTCAATCTCATTAAGTTGGTCCAACCTCAAGTCGGCAGCTTCTTTCCAACTCAAATTAAGTTTTTGTAGCACCCATAAGGCTTTATGCTCAAGATCTACCGGTAAGTGACAAACCTTATCAACAACTAGTTAGTAAGGTGACATGCCTATTGGAGTCTTGAAAGCAGTGCGGTAGGCCCAAAGAGCCTCATCAAGCTTCTGAGACCAATCACTCCGGTTAGCATTAACAAACTTGGCCAAGATCATATTTATTTCTCAATTCGACACCTACACTTACCCACTAGTTTGGGGATGATACGGAGTTGGCACCTTGTGTTGTTTCACTCAATATTTTGCTAAAACAACTCAAAACACCTTGTTACAAAAGTGAGAACTCCCATCACTTATGATGGTACGAGGGATACCAAAAATGAGAAAAAATGTTCTTTTTCAAGAACGCCACCACACTCTTGCCTTCATTATCTGCTAAGGCTACAACTTCAACCAATTTGGACATGTAGTCCACAACAACCAGGATGTAGTTGTGACTATAGGAATTTACAAAGGGGCCCATGATGTCAATATCCCAAACATCAAATAATTTAACCTCCAACATTTTGGTCATTGGTATCTTTTGATGACTAGAGATCGACCCTTGTCGTTGGCACTGGTCATAAGATTTACCAAACTTATATGCATCTTTATGAATAGTGGTATAGTAGTACTTACTTTGTAAAATCTTTCTCGCTGTGCATCCACCCACATGATGTCCTCCCACTGAGGATGAGTGGCAGGCCAGTAAAATACTCAAAATTTCCACCTCCGATACATATCTCCAAATGATGTTATCAGTATACAATCTGAACAGATAAGGCTCATCCCAGAAATAATTGTTCACATCATGTAGAAACTTTTTTTTTTTTTGATGAAAACTTAAGTCCTCCGGGATCATGTCACTCACTAAATAGTTTGAAAAATCAGCGTACCAAGGAACAAGATCAAGAGTGGTTGCAAGTACCTATTCATCTGGGAATGAGTCATCAATCTCTAACTCATCCAATCTCTTGCCTTCATTCTCCAATCGAGATAGATGGTATGCTACCTGATTTTCACAACCTTTCTTATCCTTGACTTCAAATTTAAATTCTTGAAGGAACAACACCCACATAATCAGTCGAGGTTTGGCATCTTTCTTTGCCATCGAAGATCTTAATGCCAAATGATCAGTGTGAACCATAACTTTAGTACCAATCAAGTACGCCCTAAACTTCTCAAAGGCATAGACAACAACAAAGAGCTCTTTCTCAGTAACTGTATAATTTTTTTGAGCTTCATTTAACGCTTTACTTGTATAGTAAATAGGGTGAAAGAGCTTCTCCTTTTTCTATCCAATAACAGCCCCAAGTGCAACCCCACTCGCATCACACATCACTTCAAATGGTTTGGACTAATTTGGAGCAATAATAATGGGTGCAGCTACCAATTTCTCCTTAAGGCACTGAAATGCCTTCAAAAAATCATTATTGAACATGAACTTAACTTCCTTCTCTAATAATTTGCACAAAGGGTTGGGAATTTTGGAAAAGATCTCAATGAATCTCTGGAAGAATTCGGCATGGCCAAGAAAACTACGAACACCCTTAGCCGAGATTGGTGGAGGTAAATTTTTGATCACTTCTATTTTGTCCCAGTCAACTTCAATTCCTTTCACTAAAATCTTGTGTCCCAACACAATGCCCTCTTTTACCATAAAGTGGTGTTTCTCCCTGTTGAGCACAAGATTGAACTCTTCACATCTTTCTAAGGCGTTGCTAAGATTCGGCAAACCATCTTAAAAAGAATCTCCTATAATAGAAAAATCATCCATGAACACTTCCAAAGTGTCCTCCGCCATATCAGAGAAGATTGACATTATGCACCTTTAGAAAGTAGCCAGCGCAATACACAACCCAAATAGCATCAATTTAAATACAAAGGTGCCGTAGCGACATGTGAATGTAGTCTTTTCTTTGTCCTTAGGCGTAATGGATATTTGGTTGTAGCCAGAATACCCATACAAGAAGTAATACCAACCCCTTCCTGCTAACCGATCAAGCATTTGGTCCATAAAGAGAATTGGAAAATGATCCTAAACAGTCCAAAAGTTCAACTTTCGATAGTCCACGCACACTCTTCAATACTCTTCAATACCATCCCTATCAAAATTCATCAACACTGCGGCTACAGTCTCGATAGTAAATCTTTCCCAATCGGTACCTCAATTTCACTCTCATCAATAGCATCAATAATAGAGACAACACTCATGTATCTCGGTTGCTTCATTGACTGGCAAATGTTGAAATTCACCTCTTCATCATTCAACCTAAACTTCAGCTTATTGAATTCTATGTCAACCAACACTCTACCCGTAGTTAAGAAAAGCCTACCCAAGATTATGGGTACTTCAAAATACACCTCGCAATCAAGGATCACAAAGTTGGCCGGGAATATGAAGTTTGCCACCTTTAAAAGTACATTATATAATATCCCCACTGGCCTCTTGACCAAACGATCGACTATCAATAGCCTCATAGACCTCGATTTGGGGGCTCCTAAGCCCAACTACTGATAAATGGTTTAGGGCATCAAATTGATGCTTGCACCAAGATCACAAAGTACCTTAGCAAAATTGATTGCACTAATTGTGCAAGGAATAGTGAATGCCCCTAGTCCGCTTTTTTTTGAACCAACGATCTTGAAGCAATTGCACTTCATGGTGAATATTATTTGTTAGCTCAAAACTCACTGTTTTTTTCATAGTAACCAAGTCCTTCATGAACTTTGCATGCCCCGGTATATATTAAAATGCTTCCACTAATGGGATATTCACCGATAACTACTTCACCATGGATAAAAACTTGTTGAACTTACCATCCTCTATTTTCTTCTTCACTCGGTGTGGTAATGGTGGAGGGGGTCTAGGAATTTAAGTTAGAGGCTTTGTCACCTCTTTACTCTTCTTCTTGCTCACCGAATCATCAATTTTCACATTGGTAGATTTTTCAGTATCCACTTTTTGTTCATCAACCTTTTCCTGCTTCTCAGACTCGCCAAGAATATCATTCATATAAACATCATCAAATATTATCTCATCATTAGATTCAACATCCTCCATATGTGTTTGAACCAACGGATGTGGTTTGGGTAATACGTTACCACTTCTTGTGGTAATGGCTTAACAAACCCCATCATTTCTCGAATTTTGCACAGTATCACTTGGCAGAGGACCACTCTTATGCTAATTAAAAGTTGCAAAGAGCTGGTCTATTTGGAACTCCAACTGCTTGATTGAAGTCGAGTGAGAATTAACTAGTTGACTTATTGAACACAAATCAGTCTTCATTTCTTTAATACCAGTATCGGTTGATTCCACTCTCTTCAATAACTTTTCCATCATAGCCTCTGTAGAGAGTTTACCTATATCATTAGCAACATTCTCATGACTCCTCGGTGGGATATACAACCCAATTCTGTCGCCTTTGTTCTTCTAATTACCTGGGTCACAATCTCTATAACCAGCCTTGTCATAACAGCTATCTCTTTGATAGTTCCAATCTTGATTTTCTTAACCATTGGCCCAGAAACCCCCTAGGTATTCAAGTTGTTCGCCTCCTCCTCAGAATCAAAATCAGCTGCTCTACTATTCGAGCCAATTGCTTTAACTTTTTCAACACCACCGGCTAATAAGTGTTTCTCTAGCAAATCCATCTGCATCTTCATATGTGTCATATCTTAGTCACGCTCCTCTTCTCTTCGACATTATTCGGTTGACATACCGATTGTATAAGTATTACTTGCTACCTCAGAATCCCTGGTATGCAAAGTTCTACTAGTTTTGGTTAATCTATCAAGTATCATGGTTGCATCTATAAATGTTTGTTCCATAAAAGCACCTCCAGCTGCATTGTCAACCATTGTCTTTGTGTTTGAATTCAGTGACCTATAGAATGTTTCCATCAAGTGTTCATCTGGCAACTTGTGATTAGGACATTGGGTCGACTTTTTCTTGAACCTAAGTCATGTCTCATGCAAAGCCTCATTTGGTAGTTGTCTGAAGTTACTTATCTAGTCCCTTAACTCTAACATCCTGGATGGTGGAAAGAACCATTCTAGGAAATCTCCTTTCAACTGCCTCCAGTCTGTTACAGAATTGGGTGCTAGCTCAGTCAACCACATAGTTGCCTCCACAGACAGACACAATGAAAACAATCTTAGCCTAATCGCATTTTGAGAAAATCAAAAGACTAGCATAAATTGATGAAATTCACCAAATGCATGTTAGGATCATCACCAGGAAACCCTCTAAATAAACCTTTTAAGTTTATCAACTGAATCATCATACTGGTGATATTGAACTTTGACCCAGGAGCAAGTGGTGGCAAGACAATAGCTCCAGTATCACCAACCCCATCTAAATCAACATCATCAAGAGCAAAATTTACCGCAGGCTGCTGACGCCCTCTACCTCTTGGTCACTGATTTCGGTTGGCTAGAGCAACATTATTTGCACGTTGACCATTAACAGTGTCACCCAACTCGTCATCACCCAAATCTTCATCCTCATTAATTGGTACATGAACGAGTCTGTCTCCATTTTCTGGATTCAGTTGGGCAGTAGCAAGTGCAGCCGCTCGCTGTGCTACTTGTTGTGCATCCATATTTCTTCTCAACATCCTATTAAGTTCAGGGTTGTAGGGCAATAATAGTTCACCCAAATGACAGGTATTTGGTATGCACAACTGTTATCCTGCAATTACAAAAACAACAAATAAAAGTAAAATTAGGAAATAGGACTAAAAGTCAAATAACACAAAAAAAACATATTTGACAACCGTATTCCCCCGGAATGGCTCCAAAATTTGATACCCCCAAATTACAACTCCTTGTTATTGAAGCGTAAGCGGTCATTGACAAATATAGAATCCAACAAAGGTTAGGGTAAAACCCATAGGGAATAAGGTGTTAATTAAGCTGTATGAAGTTTAAATGATGATTAGTCAGCAATTTCTATAAATGAGGGGTTTGTATTGAACGTTTATTTAATAGTACCAATTATACAAAATTATAACAGTCAAGTTTGCAACATTTAAATCAATGGATGGAAGACAAACTAGGATTGTGTTCACCTTGGTTTCCAATTACTTTCGGGTTCTATAAAATATGAAACTATATCAACACATGTAATTATAAGGCAATCGATTCCAAATATTCATCTAAGTGTTTTTCAACCTAAATAGATGATTTTCACTTTACTTCTTTCTAACCTAAAGTGATGGTATTATAACTCAATTTAATCCTCAAGATATTAATCTAGTCACAACACTAATCCTTAGATGGACGTTAGAAACTCCAAATTCTTGTTACCAATTCCTCTTCATGTTGTTAACCTCTTTTCTCAAGCAAGTTAAACTTAGGACTTGTTCCAATGTTTGCAACTATTGGAAATTTATTAAACCGAAGAAACTAGTAATATAATTACATGATTAATACAAATTCAACAATACATGAACCCTAAAAGTAACTTTCCACCAAGGATTCCACAACCCTAGTTATAGTATTTTTAGCCACTCATGATAAGAAAAGAGATTAAACAAATAATTTTCAAAAAGTAAAGAGTAAACCTTACCAAAGAGATATTAAGAATTCAAATCTTTGATAAAAACCAAGAACTTGTGTTTTTCCCCTTATGAACATCGTTTATCCCAAGAAAATAAGTGTTACAAATTATCTAAAGTATATCATATGCCTATTCTAAACCCTAGACTAGGTATTTATAGTCTCCGAAGAAATGGGGTTTTAACATTGAAAACTGGGTTGTCGCTTCCACCTTGATGGGTCACCTAGTGGTTCGTCAGAATGGTGATGGTTCATCTCCTGAACTATCAATTGAGTATCGTTTAGCTCACATTCTGTTTAGTCTTGGTGGTTGACCTGATGGGTCGTCAGTGTGTTGGCGGATTATCTCTGGTTCCACCACCCCTGTGTAAAAAGTGACTCATTCTATTTCAGCTTTGACGGCCCATCAGGGCTCCGATGGACCGCCAGTTGGGCCATTGCCCACCTTCATTTGTTCATAGATTTGTATTGGCCTAGCGGCATGTGTGATGGTTCATCGAGATTCTGACGGTTCGTCAGAAGAGCCGTCACACCTTGTTTGTAATACAATCTCCCTTTTTTCTATCATTGGACTTATTTCCTGAGATTAAACACAAAACACATTAAAAACACCAGCAGTTTCTTGAAAACTTGCAATTAGCCTTAGTTAAAGACGTTAAATTTGTCATCGTTTAGCCAGCACATCAACCATAAATTACCTTTTAACCCAAGACTTAACCAATTTATTTAGAAACATAGACCATTACAAGACATAATAATAATAATAGTCTCAAGCTTAATTAAATAAAGTGCAAAAATTCTAACTATTACATCCTTAAAATCTGAAAGTCATTGTACAAAGGACGCTAACAAACGATGTCTAAGAGCAGTTCAAATTACTAATAAATAACATTATCCAAAAAAAGAAACATATGCAACTAAGAAGATTTATTGTTGCCTGAACAGTAGTAGCTCACCCTCAAATCTGTCAACTAAACAACGTTAGATGCGATGTGTTGAAGTCTCTGGAATATAGTTTGCCCTCAGAAAAGAAGTGTTGGAGTAGTATCAGTACAAACACTATATACAAGTAGGCACCATAGGCAGACTCAAAATAGTAGCAAGTATATCTCATAAATTAAATATGGTAAGTAGACATGTACATCAACACATAATCAAGTAGTCACATCATCCAGGTAAATCACCCAATTACAGACACATCAAGGTTAACAAAAAAAGACATATAAGTTACCCAACAAATATAATAAATCATTATGAACTTTGAAAATAATGCAGTCATATAAGAACATAGATTTGTATCCATATTGATCTTATAGCTATATAGTTTATGTATTTCATCAGTCTCACTCTGTATCATATCAGAATTAACAATAATCATTCATATGTACACATATGCTAAAGGGTGCCCAACTAGTCATGAACTGTAGGGAACAACCTATGGTCTATGTACTGTACTAGTGTAGTACTCACTCAATAATATAATAGCTCATCCATTAGCTCACATCAGACTTGATACACTCAACAATAGAATACTATATATATTGTAACAACCGATTCTGTTGTTATTAAAAAAATCTATGATAAAGGCACAAAATCTCATTTTTCATAGGTTTTAGGATCAAGTTTTTAGTATGGGAGTGCAATAATTATTAATTAAGGTCATACAATACCCTTAGCATAAAAGTAAGTTGAAAGTGTCCTTACCGATCTAGTTTTGATCTAAGTTTACAATTACTCCTCCTAGAATATAAAGAGTTATGGGGCGCAATACCCATAAAATTAAAGATCTTTGAGTCTTCTTTCCAATGTCACTAATTATTTATTAATCTGTCTCTTGAGTAAAAGGTTATGATCCTTTAACTGAAGACTGTCTATACTAAAAAAAGTTGAGGCCATTATAGAGGGACTCAAACCGCTATAGCGGGGTGACAGTAGTATATATAAGTCTATTTTTTTTGAATTTTAGTTCATAAAATCCAAAATTTTATTACAAATCCCTAGAGGGGTGATTTGCTCAAGGTTGGGATGGGAATTCTTTGTTGAGGTAAGATTTTTACTCCCTTTTAACATCGATTAATCCGTTCTTCTTCTGGAATTATTAGAATGGGAAATTATGGTAAATATTTTGTGGGTTAGAACCCTAGGTTCATAAAATTATGGTAAAAACCTATGGGTATGTGTATTTTCACCTAGAATTACTTCTAGATTTTAAACTAAGGATTCTTAGCACGAATTTATTATTCCAAAACATGAATTTTGGTGGCTGGGGACCTTGAATTTGATAAAGATGGGACCTTTAGCTTTAAAACTCCATTAATGGAGATGGGTTGAGTATGATAGAACTAGTTAATGATGAATCAACCCTTGGATAATCTTATAGACCGTGAATAAGGAACAAGTGGGTTTGAATTCTCAAAGTATTTGTTTGAAGAGTAGTTGATTAATTACTCTTATAATTGCATGTTTATTAGATGATTTAGCCTTTGGAAACGTGAAAAGAAAAGGAAGAGCATCTGTGGTATAGCTTACTTGTTGTAGTATCTTTGTGCCTAGGTGGGCTAGGTTTAATGTGTAGTAGATATTGGTTAAATTGCATGACTGTAATATAGTTTGACAGGAGATTTCATGCTTAGGCTAGCGGACACGGTGAATGATTGACAAAAATGGAAACATGAACATGAATTGAATCCAATTTGGTATAATTATTATTTTGGAGTCATTCTTTGAAAAATTTGTGAATTATGTATTCTTTTTTGATAATTCATGGGAATATATGTATGTTGGTGTCTAATTATAGAACTACAGATAGTGAAAACTAGTAACTAGTAATATGGTGTTTTCTGAAATTAGAAGGTGTTAATGTAAACTGATTATAATTGAGTAGGAATGGTAGTGAATAGGTTGGAAAGTTTGGTGGAATTGATAGATTATAATCATAATTGAGCAGTTGGGTGATGAATTAGCTTATCCTAAAGCTTTGTCATAATTGTATGATTATTGAGAATTAAATTAAGGCTAATTGTCTATAAATGAGTGTATTTAACTAAATGTTTTGTCATTGGTTGCACTGCATGCTAGTAAATATGAATACTTGATTTTGTTTGAGAAGCTATTGAACATGCTAAATGATTTATCATGAGTGTTGTTGAATAATGAAATCATTGTATTTCTGGATAAGGATTGCATTTTTTGTGCAAGTGATAATATTTACAAACTTTCTTGATGATTGAACTTGATCCACTATATGTTGATGTGATTATTTATGTTGGATGCATAGTTGATTGATTGTGATTGTGGTTGTGAAATGGATAATACTATATGCTTGGTCTGTGATTGAATTAGTGGTTAACAGTGGTATAAGGGGGGCGTGTAATAAGGGTGGCATAACACCATGGGGGATAAGGTGGGTATAACACTGAGTTGGGATAAGGATGGTCGGCACTTGATGCCTGCTGATATGGCACTTAGTTTTCAGTTATTGATGGCACTGATGTCGGTTATGATTTGGTACATCGACAGACCTCATCCTCTGCAGGTCAAGGCTAGTGAGAAAATATAAGACCTATAGCATGTGTGTACACTTGATTTTTCAGGGAGTTTGACAGAACCCTTGAGTAGTTTGATTGATGATGATGATATTTGGGATCCTTTAGTGGTCCAGTTGATGATAATGATATTTGGGATCCTTGAGTCGTCAAATTGATGATAATGATATTTGGGATCCTTGTGAGGTTTGGTTTGCATGATATATATGTGGTTCTCCTTTTGTGAAACATTATTGATATTATTGAGTTGAGTTCCTTGAGTGAACTGTTGAATTGATATTCCAACTTGCTATTTAAACTTAGATTTCTGTTGTGGACTGATTTTCTTGTATTATAATTATCCTTGCCATGAAGAGAATTTTTATTTTGGTATTGGACAAGACTTCATGAAATAAACAATAACAAGAGTTGGTTGTAAATTAGTCTTGTGTGTTAACTCGTAGTTGGTGTATAGCTGTCTAAGTGTATAAATTATTGTTGATTATTTGAATTATACGCTATGATTGTTTCCTGTAATATGGAAAGTGGAGATGATAATAATGGTTTTACTTGATATTGGTTAATTGAACCTTAACTGTGTAATTAACAATTATGTATATTAATTGGTTGCATTTAAGGATGTGAATAAAGTGATAGTTAAATATTGGAGTGTTAGTGGGTTGAATGAACAAATGGTTTGAGAGTGATGATTTAAGAATAGTGAAGGTTAAAGAATAATGGGGTAGTTAATCCTTGTAGTACTAGCTCAGCTGTGGAGTTGTGTGCTCTCATATTTGATCTAGGACGAAGATCTAAAGACTAGTATATTTGAGTGGAAAATAAAGGTTACTTACATAACATGATAATATGAACTGTAGATTGAGAGAAGTTAAACGGTCACGTTATATGTACATGATTTATCGTGAATTTTTGTATTATATATTATGTGCTTCAACCTCGATCGGCTGATGATGCCTACTAGTACGTGTTGTTTTTACTAATGCTACACTTGCTATACCCTTTTTGGGGTATAGTTTGGTTGCAAGATCATTTGATGTTTCTCAGGTGAGGTGGATAGTGATCTCCAACAGGTTCTACTCATTTCAATACTATGCTGGGAGCTGTGTTCTTTATGTTATTTACTTGTTAGAAGCTCTTGTACATTATCTAGACTAGGTCCTTAAGGAAAGTGTTGTCACTCCCCGAATTCCAACGAGGCGGACTGGCACCCGAAGCTGACAAGGCCCGAGATAACCAATCTTTGCTCAAGTCCATTCATATGCATGCCATAAGAAACATCACTATCACGTAAGAACATAAAATGCTAATACCGGAGATTATGGAACATGTGATGCATACATGTGTGAAACTTGGCCGTCAAGGCCATCAATTCAAAATGGACATACATCTCTTACATTCATATACCCACATACGTCTACAAAAGCCTTTAACAGATGCATTTACAAGACCAACTAAAAGTCGGGACAAGTCCCCGCTTTATACAACATGTACAATACCAAAACACATGTACAACTGTGACTCGAAAAGCCCCGAACCAACTGGAGCTCACCAAAGATCCCCAAATAACTGGCAACCTACTGTGGAGGTCTACTGGTACCTGCGCCTGCAGCAAGCAAGTTAAGTCCCCCAAGGGACGTCAGTACGAAGAATTTACTGAGTATGTAAGGCTCATAAGAAACTGTATGATACATAAATACATCAATGAACTCAAATACAAATGAATAACCAATATGGATAAGCTAACATTGTGTATGTTGGGAACCATGTATATTGCTTTCATTACTTTCTTTTATTCTTTACTTCCATGCTTATTCATCATCACTTGTATCACAATGTACCCGGGCCCCGAATGATCAGTGGGTCTTAACATAACATAACGTTATGTAGGGATCGACTCGAGCTAGGCTTATGCCTCTAGAGCTACCACCCATAAATCAATACATTGGGCTCGGCTCGAGCTAGGTTATTACCTCTAGAGCTGCCACCTATAAACCAACGTATCAGGTTCGGCTCGAGCTAGGTTCTTACCTCTAGAGCTATCCCCTGTCAGGTTTGGTCCGAGATAGGCTTATGCCTCTAGGACTACCCCCTGATCCAATAATCTCGGGATTGGCTTTAGCTAGGCTTTCTCCCCCAAAGCTACCACCCATACTCCATCATCGACCACCATATATGCATTACTTCATTCTTTACTTTTGAGATTGATACAATGATAGTCATAACATTATGGAGACATAACATTATTGTAACAATGGGATCTTTGGAACATTAGTCAATGCATATGAAACATGTGAATCACAATTGATCAATGCATAAGGAACATGTGATGAGCAATAATTGATACCAGGAAATACTATACCTTAGAACATGTCGGAATGGAACAAGTACAATGTCAATGTGAATACTATGTGCTGCAGAAGGATTTGGCTAGAGTAACCTTACATACCTTGTATTCTCAATATGAATACACACTCTTATACATGAATACAATAGTCCGGCTCCTTCCTTATGTTTCACTCTACAACACAAGTACATAACAGAGCTTACGTTAACAATCAACTACCTTACGAGTGTATAAAACGACAATGAGTTATATGTTTGCCTTAAAATGTCATTTCCCCCTTTACAATACCATTCACGGTATTGTTATACCAACAATACCCCAATATGCCATACATTGACCACAACATCATATACCGATAGCATTTCACAACAAGCTTTTCCTTTATACTTTCACATCAACACCGTATCACAATTAATCTACCAAGTCACCTTAATACACCTCATAACAACATATCGACCAAAATCCCATAATTTACACTTATAAAAAAATAAAAAGTTTAGAAACGTAATCACACCATACATGTTGATATTTCACCATTACCATGCACTTTCACCCAAAACATCAAGTCTCCTTTCAAGTTTAAATCACAAAAATGGCACATTTTGTAGCACAAAGCAAAGGTGCCCTAATCAACCTTGCCAACATAAACATCATGATATACACCATCTCTCATGCATATAATTTATTAAATCACAAGAATAAACACTTACCCAAGCTTGCAAAGTGATGATCTTGTCCAAAGTGTCCAAAGAAATAGTTGCCTTAGGGTTTGGAAAATAGAGAAATATCTGAGAAATATCTAAAGAGGCATGAGAGTTTTGTGTGAATAAAATCTGATTTTTGGCCTTTATATAGCCTCTAAATTCATCCTTATCCACTCCTTGGCATTAAATGCCATGTCTGTATAGTAAACATGGAAGAATGGGTCATTTTGCCCTTTTGGGCCTTGTCTTTTGTTCCAATTTGGGCTTAAATTGAGCCCAATAACACATGTCAACTTAGCCCATCGAATCCAATGTGTAATCCATCATATATCTCATGTCTAAATAATTCCATAATGTCACGACAATATTCACTTACGCGATTCATGTTCGTAGCCTCAATCTCAAAAATAGAAATTCTAGTCGCCCATGGCTTCATTGAACAATTTTGATAAATACTTGTGTTTCATGGTTTGATTATGTAAGAGTTTATTAAGGTATTTGAAGCTTTAACAAGGATAAAATAACCCCAAGGAACCAAAATAACCCAAGGAAGAATCGACGTTGCAATGCGTTGCAAAACGAGCACGGAAGGGCCAAGTTGTTGTGCCTTGCGCCACTTGCTGCAAAGCAAGCAGTGGCGCAAGAACTAGCAGCCCTATGAATCAAGAGGCTTGCTCCACACCCCCTGAAATAGGGAGTGGCGCAAGTTTTTCTACCTTGCTAAATTTTTTTCCCTTTTTGCAAACACTAGCATACCATCCAACACCCCATCAAAGCACTACAAAATACTTACTTATTGCTCTCAACACTAAGTAAACATGACTCCAAGTTATCAAGTGAGGTCGGAAATGTACGGGGTATTACATTCTTCCCCCCTTAGAAACATTCGTCCTCGAATGTTAACAACGTCGTCTCATGTACAACAAATGCATCTCTATATTAACATACATATACATATACACATAATGCTCTTGGATACTTACTTGTTATTCCTCCACCTCCGTACTGTGAACTTTTTCTTCCATTAGAAACAGATGAGGGTATTTGGACTTCATCATTTCCTCAGCTTCCCATGTGATCTCCTCCACTTGTTGATTCCTCCAAAGGACTTTTACGGACGCTACGTCTTTATTTGTTAACCTCTTCACTTGTCTATCCAGAATAGCGATAGGTATCTCTTCATAAGTGAGATCCTTTATAACTTGAACATCTTCAATGGGAACAATACAATATGGATCTCCTATACATTTTCAAAGCATCAAAACATGGAATACTGGATAGACTTAGGAGAGTTCTTGGGGTAATCTCAGTTCATATGCAACTTGCCCCAATCTTCTGATAATTTCATATGGGCCTAATAACGTGGACTCAATTTCCCCTTTTTTCCAAATCTCATGACCCCTTTTATCGGTGACACCTTCAAGAATACCCAATCACCTATGGCAAATTCAAGCCCTCTCCTTCTAACATCGGCATATGACTTGTGTCGACTTTGGGCCATTTGTAGCCGCTGTTGGATGACTTTAACCTTCTCCATATCTTGGTGAACAAGATCTGGCCCAAGTAAAGCGGTTTCACCCGCTTCAAACCATCCAATTGGTGACCGATATTTTCTTCCATATAAAGCTTCATAAGGTGCCATTTTAATACTTGAATGATTGCTATTGTTATAGGCAAATTCAATAAGAGGTAGATGTTCATCCCAAATACCTTTAAAGTCCAATGTACACGCTCGTAGCATATCCTCAAGTGTTTGGATAGTATGCTCTGCTTGTCCATCTGTCTAACGATGGAAAGCCGTACTCAAGTTCACTTGAGTTCCCAAACTCCTCTGAAAAGATCTTTAAAAATAAGCAGTAAATTGAGCTCCCCTGTCTGATATAATGGAGGTTGGAATCCCATGTAATCGTACTATCTCTTTGATATACAACCTTGCATACTCCTCAGTTGTATAGGTGGTCCTGACTGGTAAGAAATGCGCTGACTTGGTAAGCCTGTCAACTATGAACCATATAGAATCAAATTTCCACAGTGTACGAGGCAAACCTGTGATGAAATCCATATTGATCATGTCCCATTTCCAAATTGGAAGATTGATACACTGCATATAACCTCCCAATTTTTGATGCTCTACTTTGACTTGTTGACAATTTGGACATTGAGCTACAAATTCTGCAATGTTCTTTTTCATATTTCCCCACCAATACATGTCTTTCAAATCGTGATACATTTTGGTGGATCCCGGATGAATAGAATACCGTGAATGATGTGCCTCTATCATCAGCTCATCTACATACGGTACACACCATCTACCTTGGTATTGAAGTACTCTTTCTTGTGTAAGATCAAAGGCCTTTGTCAGATTCTGTTGTACATTCTCTTTTAGTTGCAATAACATAGGATCTGTAAACTGCTTCTCTTTTACTTCAGCTATTAATGAAGATTTTGCCGTATTTTGGACAATAACCCCTTCATCTGAGAATTCAAGAAGACGAACCCCCAAGCTGGCTAATTGATGTATATCCTTGACTAACTCTTTCTTTTCCGTCAATTGGCCACTAGTGACTCCTATTGACTTGCGGCTCAATACATCAGCTACCATATTTGCTTTTCCTGGATGGTATAGAATATCAATATCATAGTCTTTTAAGAGTTTCAGCCACCTTCGTTGCCTCAAATTGAGTTCCTTCTACTTAAAGATATACTGCAAACTTTTGTGATCAGTATAAATATCAACATGAACTTCATACAAATAATGACGCCATGTCTTTAAAGCAAATACTACTGCTGCTAATTCAAGATCATGTGTGGGATAGTTTCTCTCGTGTGGCCGCAACTGTCGTGAGGCATATGTTATGACATTACCGTGCTACATCAATACACACCCTAGACCAACTACTAAAGCATTACAATATACTGCGTACCCCTCTATGCCTTCCTGAAGTACCAATACCGGTGTAGATGTCAATTTATCTTTCATCTCTTGGAAAATTTTCTCACAAGAATCATTCCACAGAAATTTAACTGCCTTATGTGTAAGCTTTGTTAACGGTGCAGCAATAGAGGAAAAAGCTTCCACAAATCTTCTGTAATAACCTGCTAATCCAAGAAAACTACGAATCTCGGTAGGTGTCGTAGGTCTTGGCCACTTTTTCACCGCTTCAATCTTCTGTGTATCAACCTGTATCCCTTCATCTGACACAATGTGACCCAAGAATGCGACGAATTTTAACCAAAACTCACATTTAGAGAACTTTGCATACAACTTACGCTCACGGAGAATTTGTAACACCTGCCGTAAGTGATTAGCGTGGTCCTCTTGTGATCGTGAATAAACCAGAATATCATCTATAAACACCATCACGAACACATCTAGAAATGGCTTAAGCACCCAATTCATCAAATCCATGAACACAACAGGTGCATTTGTTAGTCCAAATGACATAACTAAAAACTCATAATGGCTATACCATGTTCGGAAGGCTGTCTTGGGTACATCTTTTTCTCTAACTCTAACTTGATGGTAACCCAACCTCAAGTCAAACTTTGAAAAACACTTGGCGCCCTGTAACTGATCAAACAAATTGTCAATTCGAGGGAGGGGATATTTGTTCTTGATCGTTACCTTATTCAATTGCCGATAGTCGATGCACTTTCTCAGCGTACCATATTTCTTCCGTATAAATAATACTGGTGCACCCCACGGAGACATACTAGGCCTGATGAATCCCTTGTCCAGCAAATCTTTTAACTGCTTCTTCAATTCACGTAATTCTACTGGAGCCATTCTATACGAGGGAATAGAAATAGGCTGAGTGCCTGGATTTACATCAATGCCAAACTCTACTTCCCATTCTGGAGTCAAACTGGGAAGATCCTCTGGAAATACGTCAAGAAATTCATTGACCACTGGAACCGACTGAGGAGTTAGTGGTTCCACTTCAGTATCTTTCACTAGTACCAAGTGACACATGTACCCCTTGGCAATCATTTTCCTTGCTTTCAGATAAGAAATAAATTTTCCTCTTGGTGCCCCCACATTACCTTGCCATTCAAGACTATTTTCTTATGGAAAATGAAAATGTACCTTCTTGGCCCGGCAATCTACCGTGGCATAACAAGAAGCCAACCAATCCATTCCCATTATCACATCAAAATCCACCATGTTTAGTTCAATAAGATCGGCCAGTGCATCATGACCACACACAGTTACCACACAATTACGATATACTCTTTTTGCAACAATATATGCACCAACTGGTGTAGCTACTTTAATTGACTTAGTTAATAGTTCCGGTGTTCTTGCAAATTTCGCAGCAATCAATGGAGTAACATATGACCATCTAGAACCCGGATCAATCAATGCATATACATTATGCAAAAATATGGATAATATACCTGTGACTACGTCAGGAGAGACCTATGAATTTTGCCAGTCCACTAGAGCATAAGTACGATTCTGGACCCCACTAGTACTGGCTGCTCCTCTGGCACCTCTACCACGACCAACAGACTGCACACCTCGGCCTAAAGAAGGAACCGATGATGATGACGCAATGGCTGATTCCGTCGGTCATGCTATAACACCCATGCTCCTTTGTGGACACTCTCTCATCATGTGCCTCGACATACCGCACCAAAAGCAAGCATTCGTCCCTAACCGTCATGTGCCTGAATGAGTACGGCTGCAGTGTTGACACTGTTGATGAGAAAACCCTGCTTTCTGTGATCCGTGAATTCCACTACTCTGTCTAGATTGACCACCTCTAAACCCCCGAAATTGAAAGTGAGTGCCTGCTGTGGAATAGGAAAATGATGGTCTAGGCGAACTAGGAAACATCCGAGGCCTAGATTCTCCTTGGGACACCATAGACTGTCCCATAGGTCTAGCTCTTTTGGATTGTCCTCTGTCAGATTCATGTACCCTTATTCTCTGTCTCTGATATTCCATTTTCTGTACGAAGGCCTGTATTCTGGCTATGTCCATATCTTTGTTCAAGGCAGCAATGGTGCAGTGCCTTACCAAATATGGCTCTAATCTATCCACATATAGATGGACTCTATCTTTCATTGCGGCTACTGCATTCGGAGCATATCAAGCCAAGGAATTAAACTGAAGACTATATTCTCTAACACTCATGTTCCCTTGATGTAAATTTAGAAACTGATCTGCACGTGCCTCCCGAATCTCATATGGGAGGTAATGATCAAGGAATGCCATTTAAAATTCTTCCCAACTAGCTGGAAGTGCATCAATACCCCTTGATCTTTTCCAGTCTTCATACCACGATATTGCTTCACCTTTCAATCTATAGGCCGCAAGTTCAATTGTTTCAACCCCAGTCACATGCATAACTTCTAGAGCCCTCTGGATTTGATCCACGAAGTCCTGGGGATCTGCTTTCAAATCTGACCCAGTGAATATAAGAGGGTCTAATTTCAAAAAGTCTTGTGTCCTGCGACTCGCCACTCTAGCCGCATCATCCTTATTTGTCGTTGGACCAGCTCGTCCTTCACTTTGTTCCGCAACTAACTAAGTCAACATATGCACTGCATTTCTTAGATCCTGGTCAGTGGCATTCATTGGTGGTTCTGCGGGTACTTCTCTACCTATTGGCTCTTTAGGAGCTGGGAAAGTAGAAAAAGACCGTGATGCAATTTCAGTGTTAGCTCTACCTTGACTAGCTTGCTCAGGTGGTGATTTACTCATTCCTTCACCGGCAAGCATATCTACCTGCTTACCTTTGCCTCTTCCCCTTCTTTTCATCGGCATTTTTACTATAAACAAGAAAATCAATTCCAATGGTTAGATACGATTTCACTTACCACATTGGCTCTATTGCACGATCTAGAAATGAAGAAAAGAAACAACTCCTAAATGTCCCATAGTCTCCCACTTATAAATATGGTGCACAACACATCCATAAGTAAGACTCTACTCAGATATGGCTTTATAGACACCCTTAGGATGACCTGTTCTGATACCACTTTTGTCCCGCCCCGAATTCCAATGAGGCTTACTGGCACCCGAAGCCGACAAGGCCCGAGAGAACCAATCTTTACTCAAGTCCATTCATATGCAAGCCATAATAAACATCATTATCACTTAAGAACATAAAATGCTAATAGCGGAGATTATGGAACATGTGATGCATACATGTGTGAAATTTGGCCGTTAGGGCCATCAATTCAAAATGGACATACATCTCTTACATTTATATACCCACATACGTCTACAAAAGCCTCTAACAGATGCATTTACAAGACCAACTGAAAGTCGGGACAATTCTCCACTTTATACAACATGTACAATACCAAAACACATGTACAACTGTGACTCGGAAAGCCCCGAACCAACTGGAGCTCACCAAAGATCCCCAAATAACTGGTAACCTACTGTGGAGGTCTACTGGCACCTGCGCCTGCAACAAGCAAGGTAAGTCCCCCAAGGGACGTCAGTACAAAGAATTTACTGAGTATGTAAGGCTCATAAGAAACTGTATGATACATAAATACATCAATGAACTCAAATACAAATGAATAACCAATATGGATAAGCTAACATTGTGTATGTTGGGAACCATGTATATTGCTTTCATTACTTTCTTTTATTCTTTACTTCCATGCTTATTCATCATCACTTGTATCACAATGTACCCGGGCCCCGAATGATCAGTGGGTCTTAACATAACATAACGTTATGTAGGGATCGACTCGAGCTAGGCTTATGCCTCTAGAGCTACCACCCATAAATCAATACATCGGGCTCGGCTCGAGCTAGGTTATTACCTCTAGAGCTGCCACCTATAAACCAATGTATCAGGTTCGGCTCGAGCTAGGTTCTTACCTCTAGAGCTACCCCCTGTCAGGTTCGGTTCGAGCTAGGCTTATGCCTCTAGGACTACCCCCTGATCTGATAATCTAGGGATCGGCTTTAGCTAGGTTTTCTCCCCCAAAGCTACCATCCATACTCCATCACCAACCACCATATATGCATTACTTCATTCTTTACTTTTGAGATTGATACAGTGATAGTCATAACATTATTGTAACAATGGGATCTTTGGAACATTAGTCAATGCATATGAAACATGTGAATCACAATTGATCAATGCATAAGGAACATGTGATGAACAAT
This sequence comes from Capsicum rhomboideum, assembly GCA_031232105.1. Lineage (NCBI taxonomy): Eukaryota > Viridiplantae > Streptophyta > Magnoliopsida > Solanales > Solanaceae > Capsicum > Capsicum rhomboideum. The sequence continues at coordinate 110,556,192 of CP124715.1, read as the reverse complement.
AATTGATACCCAAAAATAGGATACCTTAGTCACCTTAATGTACCGATAGCATTTCACAACAAGTTTCTCCTTTACACTTTCGCAACAACACCGTATCATAATTAATCCACCAAGTCACCTTAATACACCTCATAACAACATATCGGCCAAAATCCCATAATTTACACTTATAGAAAAATAACAAGTTTAGAAACGTAATCACATCATACATGTTAATATTTCATCCATACCATGCACTTTCACCCAAAACATCAAGTCTCCTTTCATGTTTAAATCACAAAAATGGCACATCTTGTAGCACAAAGCAAAGGTGCCCTAATCAACCTTGCCAACATAACCATCATGATCTATACCATCTCTCATTCATATAATATATTAAATCACAAGAATAAACACTTACCCAAGTTTGCAAAGTGATGATCTTTTCCAAAGTGTCCAAAGAAAATAGTTGCCTTGGGGTTTGGAAAATAGAGAAATATTTGAGAAATATCTAAAGAGGCATGAGAGTTTTGTGTGAATAAAATCTGATTTTTGGCCTTTATATAGCCTCTAAATTCATCCTTATCCACTCCTTGACATTAAATGCCATGTCTATATAGTAAACATGGAAGAATGGGTCATTTTGCCCTTTCGGGCCTTGTCTTTTGTTCCAATTTGGGCTTTAAATTGAGCCCAATAACACATGTCAACTTAGCCCACCAAATCCAATGTGTAATCCATCATATATCTCATGTCTAAATAATTCCATAATGTCACGACAATATTCACTTACGTGATTCATGTTCGTAGCCTCAATCTCAAAAATAGAAATTCTAGTCGCCCATGGCTTCATTGAACATTTTTGATAAATACTTGTGTTTCATGGTTTGATTATGTAGGAGTGTATTAAGGTATTTGAAGCTTTAACAAGGATAAATAACACCAAGGAACTAAAATAACCCAAGGAAGAATCGACGTTGCAATGCGTTGCAAAACGAGCACGGAAGGGCCAAGTTGTTGTGCTTTGCGCCACTTGCTGCAAAGCAAGCAGTGGCGCAAGAACTAGCTGCCCTTTGAATCAGGAGGCTTGCGCCACACCCCCTGAAACAGGGAGTGGCGCAAGTTTTGCTGCCTTGCTAAATTTTTTTCCCTTTTTGCAAACACTAGCATACCATCCAATACCCCATCAAAGCACTACAAAATACTTACTTATTGCTCTAAACACTAAGTAAACATGACTCCAAGTTATCAAGTGAGGTCGGAAATGTACGGGGTATTACAAGTGTTTTCATTTATAATTTTACTGTAAAAGATTGTATCATTTGTCAAATTTTGAAATCCTTAATAGAATTGCTCATAACTTCAACATGTATTTTGAAATGGATGGTAAGGGTTCTGCTATATAGGTAGATTAGATTAAGTGTCCGTACGATTCAATTAGTTGGGTCGTGACATGTATTCTCAACCTCTTTCAACATATCTAAATATGTTCTCATATTCAGCAATCTCTCAGGAAATCTCAACAAGTACACAAGTATAACAAGTGTACTTCATAATCATAAGTCATTTAAAGATAGGGTTCAAACTTCAAACTCATAATCTTATTCACGCAAGAATTGTCAAGCCAAACAAATAATCAACCACAACTTATGCCCGAAGCCCAACCATCATTCTTATAAATTCACAACACATACAAGTGACTAAATCAAGTCTAACTCCCCATAAATCATAACCTACCTCAACTAAAGAACCTGAATCAAGCAAGTTAAACCACAAAAGATTTTCCATTCCTCAATACCTCAGAATGCTCAAAGTCTAAAACAAACAATTATAAGAGTAATTATAGCAAATTTAATAGACACATATGAGAAAGTAGAACCAGGATCAAACAAACAATGGCCATCTGGTCACAGACAAGAATAGTACCTGTGATTACTGCATCAGATGTCTCCGCCTCAAACTTTCCTAGAAAAGCATAACAATGGGCTCTATCACCCATTTATGTTCCACCCCTGTCGGGCTGATAACCACCTCTATTTGTGTCCCCACTATCTTAATTTTCCTAGTTACCACCTATACCCGCCTAGTGAAAACCATACCTACCCTGTGGACGACCTCCACCGTTACCTCTACCTCCCTTACTTACTGGAACCAAGGCTTGGGATGTCTGCTACTAGCCTGACTGACCAGTCTGCCTCAAATTAGGATAAAATCTTCGAATATGACCAATTCCACCACACTCTTAACATATATGGTCTAGGGTGGGTCATTGGGCTAATGAATATGAAGTGATGTAATCACCAAAGTTAGAAGACGACTGGCTGACCCCTAACGGACCCCCAGTAGACACCTGCATTGCGGACTGAATGGGGCGGGCAAGATATCCCTATGAACCTTGACCCTGACAATAAGAACCACTAAAATTTCCCATATTGCGGGCCTTCTTCTATGATGACTTAACATAATCATCTTGCCTAACACCCTTTACCTTAGAAAATCAACCATCTGTTAGAAGGTCTTACTGGAAGATATCATCTGAAGTACAGAAATTTGAAGACTGGTATTCAACCCTTTCACAAAGCGGCATATCCTCTTTTCCTTTGTATAAAATAGTTATGAAGAATATCAAGACAAACAATAAAATTTGGCCTCATAGGCACAACAAACATGTTCCCTTGCTCAAGATTAGTGAATTCATCTTTTTTCCTCTCTCTCTGTCCAGGTATGAGGCACATACTTCTATAGAATAACAAAATAAAACTAAGTCCATGTCAATGAAAGCAAACTTGTATCCCTACACTCTATGTATGCCCTCCACCATATCCTAACATCTTCCTGAAATTGGAAAGTTATGAACTTAACCCCATATCTCTCCACTATCCCCATCTTGTGAAATCTCTTATGGTAATCAATTTTGAACTCATACGTATGCTCAAACTTAGTGCCATGAAAAATAAGAGGCTTCATCTTGTCAAATCTGCAAAACAAATCATGTTAATCTTTAGTTATAACAAAACTCATCAACTATCAAGGAAAAACACTCGTCTTTGATGCTTCATCCATTCTGGGAGCCATAACTGCAGCATGCTGCACTCCCCAATGCTAAACTATAAGAAATGCTATTGTAGCCCCAGTACCAACCAACACACTTGAAAAGCTCAACACTTGTTGTATCATATTAAAAGACATTTGCATCAGAGTTGCACCTCCCTGAACTGGTGCTCCCTCGGCCTCAATCGAATTCACTCTATCCTCTACAATCTTAGGAACATCCTTAAGTGGGAGAGGAGTATCTTATCTTTATTTAACTAGCATAACAGCTGCCTGAGCTCTGCCTCTGGCTGGCGTGGTTGTCCTTCCTCTACATCGTCTTCCCTTATCATGTCCTCTACCACAAATCGCATCCTTAAGGGATGATTCTGGCACCTATTTGTAGGTCCATTAGCTTATGTTCTCACCATCTATGATAATAAGAATGAAAGATATTAGATACCAATTTGGATCACCAGATACCAATTGGAATCAAGTAATATCATGAAAGAAATAAGAAATTGGAGTTTCCTAGTGTCATGTAGCCTATGAATGAAAAGTATAGTCGTCTCTATACCGTTCTTCAAGACTCTACTAGACATGTTCTTATACGATGAGATCAATGAACCTTGGGACCCAATACCAACTTTATCATGACCCAAATAGCCATGATTGTCAACCACACTAACCCTCCAATGGGAGAACCATCTAACCCAACCACTAACCAAATACTTAACCATTTTTAAGCCAGGATATCATAAAACCAAATTTAATAATAATTATCTCGAAAAAACCGATAAAAAGAAGTGCAATATCAATATAACTATTACAACTCCCAAGGACCTGAAAGTCATTATCTAAGAACTTCAATCAAAAAACAATGTTTAAGAATTATATCCAAAAACTTAATGAAATACGAAAGTATAATTGCCCAAACAAAAGGATATGATCAAATGAGATGATCCACGATAGCCTAAAGATGAGTGCTCACCCTTGGATTGGAAATCCCTGGTCATATGCTAGAGGTGAGGTCTTGTAACAGTCTACGGAACACAGTTTGAACTCAACAAAAGAATAGCATAGTATAGTATCAATACAAACACTATGTACTGGTAGGTATCATCGACCGACTTAAATCAGACCCACACATAAACATAAATCAAGTATAAGCAAATTAGTAATCAACATATAACAAGTAATCTCCACTCAACTGACAATCTCCATTACTAGAGCACTTAAGACTAACCAATATCCTCAAGTAGATCATAATCCTCACCCTATCCACTATTTAATAATCATAAGTAAAATGTTCATCACAAGGGAAACCTATGCCCATCTAAATACAAAGGTGTGAAATCAACACTTAATCATCAATATAGTTAAACTTCTCACAAAAGTAGTCCAATGCTACCTCCATCACCATAACACATTTTATATGAACAAGTAAATAGTCCAATATATGTAAAATGCATATCAATTACAGAATTAAATTTGTCCATGCATACTAAGGGAATTTATGCTTGCCTGATAGTCATGACCTACAGGGGACCAGCTTCATCCATGTACCGTGCCAGCATGCTATCCGACCCTTCAAGCATCAATAAATTAGTATTTCATCTCAATGTGGTACCCGACCCTCTGAACATCACAAAATCATGAAATACAATCAAAATCATTTAAGATGTATCATAGTGCACTAATAACTTGAGTACATAAGTTATGATCAATAAAGACTTAGTCAATTTCATACCATTTATTTCATACATACACAACATCAACCAAGCTCATCCATTACAAGTATGCCCAAAGGTCTATTCATAAATATTGAACTTACAAATAAGCATGGAGTCTAAATCAAGTCTACAACTACAAATAAACCATGAACTACCTCAAACACAAGCCTAAATGAAACTAACTTGCAAGAGCCTTGTCTTTTCTTGAATCTTTAGATCGTTCTTAGTCTAATAACAACAAACAAAGAGTATTCAATGATTTACTCTTCAATTCTAGGAAATAAGGACTAAAACCCACTGATTTTACCCTAGTTCATAGCCTAAATCATTAATTTGAGATTTTTCACCCATTGATTTACCCGAAATCCCCATAATTCACGTTAAAGGGAAAGAATTCTATGGTATGAAGTATAATCTAAAAACCTATAACCATCATTAAGTGATTTTAAAATTACTCAAAGTCAATTCTCGCTAGTTTATTAATTTAGGGCTTAAACCCACGAATTTCACCACAACTCTTATTATAGAGATTTTATGGATTAAAAGGACTAATCCTATGTTAGAAAGGTGAAATAAACTTACCTCAATTGTAGGAATAACCCAAGTACGAAGAAAATTGCTTTACTCAAGCCTTAGGTAAAAAATTTGGATGTTTGGGAAAAAATAACATTAAAACTCTTAACCATACATCAAACACTACCCTATGACCGTTGTAGAGGTACCCTGCACGCTACAACAGTCCCACTGTAGCGGCCAGAGACCCACTATGGTGGTGTATTACTTAACTCATTTACCGCTATAGCGGTCAGTTGTCCGCTATGGCGGTACTGGAATTACTACGCCGACCCTTAAATAGTAGCTCTGGGGATTTTGCAGAATTTATCTCTTTTACAACACTCTCTTGGTTTTTTGACAACACAAATTTATCCTATCATGGCAAATGCTATAACTAGAGTTCTACAAACCTATTTCTCATTTTGAAAGTTTCTATGGATTACTATATCTCTTATCTATCATTTCATAATCACAAAATCCTCAAATATTACATCATGTGACACAAACAATCTATACACCACACAACACTCAAATTTCATCAGAACCTACCTTAGCTTGATATTTTAACAACTCTAATCTTAGGAAAAAATATACCCAGGCACTTACACCCATTACAACACTATAATAATGGGATGGGTCATTGCATTAGATTGTAATTAAATAATTATTTGTCCCCAAATGACATCCAAAATATAGAGGGAAAAATAAGTAAAAAGTTACCTGAATTGGTAAACAACTGCGGATATGGATACGCATGTCTACTTCGGTCACCTAACTGGCCTCCTTAATAGTATGGTTCTTCCACTGGACCTTTATGGATAGAATCCCCTTAGTCCTTAATTTCATTACATCTCTATCAAGAATGGCAACCGGATCCTCTTCATAAGAGAGGTTCTCATCTAGCAAGACAAATTCCCAATGAATAATATAGTGATTCCCCATTATACTTGTCGAGTATCAAAACATGAAAGACGAGATAAACTCCCAACAAACTCAGAGGTAAGCCCAACTTATTAGCCACCAGCCCTACACTTTTTAGAATCTCAGATGGTCCTATTTACCATGGATTTAATTTATCTTCTTCTCAAATGGCATTACACCTTTCATGGGTGAAAGCTTGAGAAATACTTTCTCACCTTCCATGAAATGCATGTTTCTTACCTTTTTATTAGTGTACTCATCCTGTCGATTTTAAGCCACCACAAACTTCTTTTGAATAAATCTTACCATTTTTATTGAATCCTTCAAAAGATTTGTACCCCTAGGTCTCTTCTCAATGGTGTCAAACCACTTAATAGGAGATCTACACTTTCTCCCCTATAAAGCCTCATAAAGAGCCTTGTCTACTATTGAATATTATGATTAAATGCAAACTCCGCCAAAGGTAGGAACTGATCCCAATGACCTCTGAAATCCATCACGCATGCCTCAAGCATATCCATTAATACCTAAATCATCCACTCAGACTGCCCATTGGTCTGAGGGTGGAAACTGATACTTAGATCCAAACTAGTACCCAACTCTTCACGTGGCTTCTCCCAAAATTTAGAGGTATACTACGTACCCCTATTAAAAATAATAGATATGGGAATGCCATACAACCTGACAATATCCTTAAGATAAATTTCATCCAACTTAGATGCATTATAAGTAACTTGCACTAGAATGAAGTGTGCAGTTATTCTTCCCCAAAGTCTTGGAAATCGCAACAGCAAAATCTATAGCAATCCTCTCCCACTTTTATTCAGGAATGGGCATCCTCTGTATAGTACCACCAGGCTTCTAATGCTCATACTTCACTTGTTTCTAATTTTGACCTTAACCATAATTAACCTATATCTCACTTTATTCAACCCCACAACATTCTATACATTGACCAATACATCATACACTAATAGCATGTCACACCAAGTTCATACTTTACACTTCTCCATCACCACAACATCACAATTAATCCATCAAGTCACCTTAATACACCTCATAACAACATATTGACAAAAATCCCAAAATTCATACTTATAGAAAAATAACAAGTTAAGTAACATAACCACACCATACATGTTGATATTTCATCCATACCATGCACTTTCATCAAAATCCCATGTCTCCTTTCAAGTTTAAATCCCATGGATGACACATCTTTAGCAAAAATCAAAAATGCAAAAGTTCACTATTATAACACCCCGTACATTTCTGACCCTACTTGACAACCTTGAACCATGTTTACCCTAGGTTCAAGAGCAATAATTACGTATTTTTGCATTATTATTGATGGAACATTTGATGTTGTGCTAGTAAGTGTGATGAAACCCTTGTGGGGAAAGTTTATGACCTTTGGAGTGGAAAAAAGAAGCGTGAATGACTCCTAAATAAAGGTTCTTAAAGACAACAGGCAAGCTAAACATTAGAACTTGAAGTATCTAACCAAATCCGCAAAGAAAAGTTGAAGAACGAATTTATTTGGAAATTTATTTTTGGTGGGTTGCGCCCAGGGGGGTGCCAGGCTGCTTTTGGCCAGAATTTTTCTGGCCCAGGCAGCAAGCAGGCGCGCCAGGCGGCATGCCAGGCTGGTTTTGGCAAAAAATTTTCTTCGACCAATAGTCTATAAATGTGATTCTTGGGTTATGGTATCATTATTCCATCGTAGTAGGGATATTCTTGAGTAAGTTTGGCATCCAAGTTGGGGTTAATTCGTCGTCATAATTATTTTACCAAATTATGTTCAATTAAGCCACAAGTGGCTAGAATTTCTTATTTGGAGATTGAGGCTACGAACATGAGTCTCGTAAATTGGAATATTGTCAGAATACATATGAAATGATTTAAACATGAGATATATGATGGATTAAACATTAAATTTGGTGGGCAAATATGACATGTGATATTGGGCTCAATTTAAAGCCTAAGATAAAGCCAAAAGCCATGGCCCTATGGGTCAAATGACCCATTCTTTCATTTGACCAAGTAAAACACCTCAATTATTGATATAATGTGGCTAAGGATAACCATGAGAACTATATAAAGCCACAAAGGGCTGATTTTATTCATTAAAAACCCACATGCCTTTTGAGATATTTCCAAACCCATTTCTCTCAACACAAACCCTAAGGCAACCAACTCTTGGAGACAAGATCACTCATTTGAAAGTTTGGGTAAGTGATTTTTTTATGGATTAATATATTATATGCATGGGAGAGCATATAGATCATGATGGTTATGTTTAAAAGTGTAAATAATGCATTTTTGCTTTTTGTTAAAAGATGTGTCATCTATGGAGTTTAAACTTGAAAGGAGACTTGAGGTTTTGATGAAAATGAATGGTGTGAATGAAATATTGACATGTATGGTATAATTATGATCCTTAACTTGTTATTTTGCTATAAGTGCAAATTGTGGTATTATTGTCGATATGTAGTTATGAAGTGTATTGAGGTGACTTGATGGATTATTGTGATGTGGTGTTGATGAGAAAACGTAAAGGAGGAACTTGGTGTTAAAAGCTATTGGTTTATGACATTTTGTTCAATGTATAGAATGTTATGGTATGGTTGGTATGATAATTCCATGAATGGTATTGTAAAGGGTGAATGTAGCTCATGGTCGTCTTATACACTTGGACTGTAAGTTGTGGTTAATGTTGGTTCCGTTATGCAATTGTGTTGTAGAGTGAAACGTAAAGAGGGAGCTGAATTATTGTATTCACATATTGGCTTGTGTATTCATATTGGAAGTATAAGGTATGTAAGGTTACTCTTTTCATATCCTTCTGCAACATATATTGTTCACATTGACATAGTACTTACTCCATTCCGAAATGTCCAAAGGTATTTCATTCCAGGTTGTTACCTATTGTTAAGTCACACATTCCTCATTCTTTAGTCGTTGTTGTTTATGTGTTACTTAATGATGGACATGGTTCCAAATTCCAATAATGTATGACTTCAAATATATCAATCTCTCATAAGTGAATATATCAATCTCTTATAAGTGAATGAATCAATCTCTCACAAGTAAAGGTACGAATCTCGCAAAAGTAAAGAATGAAGTAACGAGAATAATGGTTTAATGGTTAATGTTGAGAATAGGTGGTATCTCATGGGGTGAAAGAAATACTCGCATGAATGTTGATCCCAATATTACGGGTGGTATCTCATGGGATGAAAAGAACATCCGCATGAATGGCGATCCCGATTAGTAAAACATGGGTGGTATCTCATGGAGTGAAAGAAACACTCGCATAGATGTCGATCCCAATATTATGGGTGGTATCCCATGGGATGAAAGGAACATCCGCATGGACGATTATCCCGATTATTATGTTATTTTTTCCCACTGATCAGTTGGGGCCTGGGTATAATATAGCACAGACAAAGATAAATGAACATAGAAGCAAAGAAAGTATTAAAAGCAAAGTACAAAATTCCAAACATATAGAATGATGGTTTATCCATATTGTCTATTCTCTTATATTTATTTCCATTGAAGTTTTTATGTATTGATGCAGTTTATTATGGCCTTGCATACTCAGTACATTCTTCGTACTGACCCCCTCGAGGGACTTACACTACTTGCTGCAGGCGAAGGTGCTAGTAGACCTCCTCAGTAGCTTACAGATCATTGGTGAGCTCCAGTTGGTTTGGGGCTTTCCGAGTCATATGTGTACATTGGTTTTGGTTTTGGCATTGTATATATGTTGTATAAAGTGGGGACTTATCCCGACTGTAGGTTGTCTATGTATACGTATCTTTAGAGGCTTTGTATATGGATGTGGAAAGACGAATGTAAGAGATGTATGTTAATTTTGACTTGACGGCCCCAACGGCCAAATTTCATATATGTAGCAGGTGTTTCCATGTTTTCCGCCATTAGTAGTTTATAATTTATAAGTTACATAAGATAGAATGCTATTCATAAAGGGACATGTATATGGAGGTTCATGAGCAAAGATTGGTTCTCTCGGGCTTCAACGGCTTCGAGTGCCAGTCCGTCTTGTTGGAATTCGGGGCGTGACAAAAGTGGTATCAGAGCAGGTCGTCCTAAGGGTGTCTACAAAGCCGTGTCTAAGTAGAGTCTTGCTTATGGATGTGTTGTGCACCATATTTATAAGTAGGAGGCTACGGGACATTTAGGAGTTGTTTCCTTTATTCATTTCTAGATTGTGCAATAGAGCCAATATTGTAAGTGAAATCGTATCTGACCATTGGAAGTGATTTTCTTGTTTATAGTAAAAATGTCGATGACAAGAAGAGTAGAGGAAAAGGTAAGAAGGTATATTGTCTATATTTTCACATGATGTATATGCATTGATAGATCCGGGTTCTACATTGTCATATGTTACTCCATTGATTGTTCCAGAGTTTAAACGAACGCCGGCATTATTACTTAAGTCATTTGAAGTATCTGCACCAGTTGGTGAGTTCATTGTTACAAAAAGAGTATATCGTAATTGTGTGGTAATTGGATGTGGTCATGACACACTAGCTAATCTTATTGAACTAGACAGGGTGAATTTTGATGTTATAATGGGGATGGATTGGTTAGCGTCTTGTTATGCCACGGTAGATTACTGAGCTAGAAAGTTATATTTGCAATTTCCACAAAAGAATGACTGTGAATAGAAGAGTAATGTGGGATCACCGAGAGGTAAAGTTTCTCATCTTAAGGCAAAGAAAATTACACCCAAAGAGGTACATATGTCCCTTAGGAAGAGTGAAAGATATTGATGTAAAACCACCACCTCTTTAATCTGTTCCGGTCGTAAAAAAAAAAAATTGTTTTTTGAGGTCTAGTATATCCCTTTGGGGTGCATAAGTATTATTTGTACGAAAGAAAAATGGCACATTGAGAATGTGTATTGATTATCGACAACTGAAAAGGGTGACAGTTAAGAATAAATATTCCCTCCCTAGAATTTATAAGTTATTTGACCAATTACAGGGTGCCAAAGATTTCTCAAAGATTGACTTGAGATTGAGTTATCATCAAGTAAAGGTTAAAGAAAAAGATATACCCAAGACAGCTTTCCGGACATGGTATGTTCATTATTGAGTGTTAGTTATGTAATTTGAACTAATGACTGCACTTGTAGTGTTTATAGGTGATGAATCGGGGGATACAACCCATTGTTAGAAATGTTTGAGACCATGTTTAGAAATGATATTCAAGATCATGAGAGATCCACGCTAATTAGTTGCGACAAGTGTTACAGATTCTTCGTGACCGTAAACTATATGCAAAGGTTGCTAAACATGATTTTTGGTTAATCCGTATTATTCCTGGGTCACATTGTATAGTAGGTGTAGTGATGTAACACAGTAACGTAATAGCGTATGTCTCAAGACAATTGCGCCCACAGGAGAGCACTTAGCCTACACATGATTTTGAATTAACAATGGTGATATTTGCTTTAAAGATCTGGCACCACTATTCGTATGGGGTTCAAGTTGATGTATATACTAATTTCAAGAGCTTGTGATATATCTTTAAATAGAAAGATCTAAACTAAAGACAGCAAAAGTGGTTGGAAATATTAAAAGACTACAATGTTGATACATGACAACATCCGGGGAAAGCAAATGTGATAAGCGGTGCATTAAGCCGCAAAGCAATAGGAAACACTAAGGGTCAGGTTACGAAAAAGCAAGGTATAGTCAAGGTGGCTAGTTCGTCTTCTTAAAACTCTAGATGAAAGAATTATAGTGTAAAATACGACAGGGTCTTCATTTGTAGCTAAGGTGGAAAAAAAAAAGCGGTATACGGATTCTATGACAAATGCATTTGATCTTACACAAAAGGGAGTACTGTAATGCTCAATTTATGGAATTCTATTCATTCGGGAGCAACCAAAAGGTACCATGGTTTGAAGGAGATGTATTGGTAGGTTACATGAAAAGAACGTTGCCGAAATTATAACTGATTGTCCGCATTGTTAATAAGTAAAAATTAGAGCATCAGATACCTGGAGGTTATATGTAATATAGAAAACTTCCAGCTTGGAAGAAGGATACGATTAACATGGGTATCATCGTAAGTTTACCTCGTACATTTCGGAAATTTAATTCCCTGTGGGTGATAGTTGACAGGCTTACCAATTTAGTACATGTTTTACCTATCAAGATTACTTATACAGCTGAATACTATGCAAAGTTGTGGGTTAAGAAATAGTACGAATATAGGGGATTCCAATTGCTATTGTATTAGTCACGGGAGCTCAAGTTACTGTATACTATTAGAAAAATCTTTTCAAAAGAGTGTGGAAATCCTAATAAAGTTAAAATCCTCAGACAAGATGGATAAGCAGAAAGCACTATATAAACACTTAAAATATGTTACGAGCTTGCTTATCGGACTTTAACAGCAGTTAGGACGATCATTTACTTCTTGTGTAATTTGCTTACAATAAGAGCTATCGTGTGAATATCAAAAAGGCACCTTATGGAGCGTTATATGGAAAGAAAGGGAAATTGAGTCCACGTTATATAGGCCATATGAAATTATCAAAAGATTTGGGCAAGCTGCATATGAATTGAAATTTCCCCAAGAACTCTCCATAGCTCATCCAGCATTTCACGTTTTGATGCTTCGAAAATGCATAGGAGATCCATATCCTATTCCTACCATAAAAGATGTACACGTTACAGAGGATCTCACTTAGGGAGAGATGCCTATTGCTATTCTAGATCGACAAATGAAGAGATTAAGAAATAAAGAAGCAGCTTCCGTAAAAGTACTTTGGTGGAATCAATAAGTAGAGGAGATCACATGGGAAGCTGAAGAAATGATGAAATCCAAGTACCCTCATCTGTTTCAAATGGAAGAAAAAGTTCAAAGTGCAGAAATGGAGAAATAACAAGTAAGTATCTATGGGCATTAAGTATATGTGTGTATATATATGCTAATATAGAGATGCATTGGTTGTAATTGAAAAGATGTTGTTAACATTCAAGGACGAATGTTCCTAAGGGGGGAAGAATGTAATACCCCGTACATTTCCGACCCTACTTGACAACCTTGAACCATGTTTACCCTAGGTTTAAGAGCAATAAGTACGTATTTTTGCATTATTATTGATGGAACATTTGATGTTGTGCTAGTAAGTGCGATGAAACCCTTGTGGGAAAAGTCTATGACCTTTGGAGTGGAAAAAAGAAGCTTGAATGACTCCTAAATAAAGGTTCTTAAAGACAAGATACAAGCTAAAGATTAGAACTTGAAGTATCTAACCAAATCCGCAAAGGAAAGTTGAAGAACGAATTTTTTTGGAATTTTTTTTGGTGGGGCGCGCCCAGGGGCGTGCCAGGCTGCTTTTGGCCAAATATTTTCTTCGACCAATAGTCTATAAATGTTATTCTTGGGTTATGGTATCATTATTCCATCGTAGTAGGGCTATTATTGAGTAAGTTTGGCATCCAAGTTTGGGTTAATTCATCATCGTAATTATTTTACCAAATTATGTTCAATTAAGCTACAAGTGGCTAGAATTTCTTATTTGGAGATTGAGGCTACGAACATGAGTCTCGTAAATTGGAATATTGTCGGAATACATATGAAATGATTTAAACATGAGATATATGATGGATTAAACATTAAATTTGGTGGGCTAAGATGAAATGTGATATTGGGCTCAATTTAAAGCCCAAGATAAAGCCGAAAGCCATGGCCCAATGGGTCAAATGACCCATTCTTTCATTTGACCAAGTAAAACACCTCAATTATTGATATAATGTGGCTAAGGATGACCATGAGAACTATATAAAGCCACAAAGGGCTGATTTTATTCATTAAAAACCCACATGCCTTTTGAGATATTTCTAAACCCATTTCTCTCAACACAAACCCTAAGGCAACCAACTCTTGGAGACAAGATCACTCATTTGCAAGTTTGGGTAAGGATTATTCTTATGGATTAATATATTATATCCATGGGAGAGCATGTAGATCATGATGGTTATGTTTAAAAGTGTAAATAATGCATTTTTGCTTTTTGTTAAAAGATGTGTCATCTATGGAATTTAAACTTGAAAGGAGACTTGAGGTTTTGATGAAAGTGAATGGTGTGAATGAAATATTGACATGTATGGTGTGGTTATGATCCTTAACTTGTTATTTTGCTATAAGTGCAAATTGTGGGATTATTGTCGATATTTAGTTATGAAGTGTATTGAGGTGACTTGATGGATTATTGTGATGTGGTGTTGATGAGAAAATGTAAAGGAGGAACTTGGTGTTAAAAGCTATTGGTTTATGACATTTTGTTCAATGTATAGAATGTTATGGTATGGTTGGTATGATAATTCCATGAATGGTATTGTAAAGGGTGAATGTAGCTCATGGTCGTCTTATACACTTGGACTGTAAGTTGTGGTTAATGTTGGTTCCGTTATGCAATTGTGTTGTAGAGTGAAACGTAAAGAGGGAGCTGAATTATTGTATTCACATATTGGCTTGTGTATTCATATTGGAAGTATAAGGTATGTAAGGTTACTCTTTTCATATCCTTCTGCAACATATATTGTTCACATTGACATAGTACTTACTCCATTCCGAAATGTCCAAAGGTATTTCATTCCAGGTTGTTACCTATTGTTAAGTCACACATTCCTCATTCTTTAGTCGTTGTTGTTTATGTGTTACTTAATGATGGACATGGTTCCAAATTCCAATAATGTATGACTTCAAATATATCAATCTCTCATAAGTGAATATATCAATCTCTTATAAGTGAATGAATCAATCTCTCACAAGTAAAGGTACGAATCTCGCAAAAGTAAAGAATGAAGTAACGAGAATAATGGTTTAATGGTTAATGTTGAGAATAGGTGGTATCTCATGGGGTGAAAGAAATACTCGCATGAATGTTGATCCCAATATTACGGGTGGTATCTCATGGGATGAAAAGAACATCCGCATGAATGGCGATCCCGATTAGTAAAACATGGGTGGTATCTCATGGAGTGAAAGAAACACTCGCATAGATGTCGATCCCAATATTATGGGTGGTATCCCATGGGATGAAAGGAACATCTGCATGGACGATTATCCCGATTATTATGTTATTTTTTCCCACTGATCAGTTGGGGCCTGGGTATAATATAGCACAGACAAAGATAAATGAACATAGAAGCAAAGAAAGTATTAAAAGCAAAGTACAAAATTCCAAACATATAGAATGATGGTTTATCCATATTGTCTATTCTCTTATATTTATTTCCATTGAAGTTTTTATGTATTGATGCAGTTTATTATAGCCTTGCATACTCAGTACATTCTTCGTACTGACCCCCTCGAGGGACTTACACTACTTGCTGCAGGCGAAGGTGCTAGTAGACCTCCTCAGTAGCTTACAGATCATTGGTGAGCTCCAGTTGGTTCGGGGCTTTCCGAGTCATATGTGTACATTGGTTTTGGTTTTGGCATTGTATATATGTTGTATAAAGTGGGGACTTGTCCCGACTGTAGGTTGTCTATGTATACGTATCTGTAGAGGCTTTGTATACGGATGTGGAAAGACGAATGTAAGAGATGTATGTTAATTTTGACTTGACGGCCCCAACGACCAAGTTTCATATATGTAGCATGTGTTTCCATGTTTTTCGCCATTGGTAGTTTATAATTTATAAGTTACATGAGATAGAATTCCATTCATAAAGGGACATGTATATGGAGGTTCATGAGTAAAGATTGGTTCTCTCGGGCCTCAACGGCTTCGGGTGCCAGTCCGTCTCGTTGGAATTCGGGGTGTGACAAAAGTGGTTTCAGAGCAGGTCGTCCTAAGGGTGTCTACAAAGTCGTGTCTAAGTAGAGTCTTGCTTATGGATGTGTTGTGCACCACATTTATAAGGAGGAGGCTACGGGACATTTAGGAATTGTTTCCTTCGTTCATTTCTAGATCGTGCAATAGAGCCAATATTGTAAGTGAAATCGTATCTGACCATTGGAAGTGATTTTCTTGTTTATAGTAAAAATGTCGATGACAAGAAGAGGTAGAGGAAAAGGTAAGAAGGTATATTGTCTATATTTTCAAATGATGTATATGCATTGATAGATCCGGGTTCTACATTGTCATATGTTACTCCATTGATTGCTGCGGAGTTTAAACAAACGACGACATTATTACTTAAGTCATTTGAAGTATCTGCACCAGTTTGTGAGTTCATTGTTACAAAAAGAGTATATCGTAATTGTGTGGTAATTGGATGTGGTCATGACACACTAGCTGATCTTATTGAACTAGACAGGGTGAATTTTGATGTTATAATGGGGATGGATTGGTTAGCGTCTTGTTATGCCACGGTAGATTACTGAGCTAGAAAGTTACATTTGCAATTTCCACAAAAGAATGACTGTGAATAGAAGAGTAATGTGGGATCACCGAGAGGTAAAGTTTCTCATCTTAAGGCAAAGAAAATTACACCCAAAGAGGTACATATGTCCCTTAGGAAGAGTGAAAGATATTGATGTAAAACCACCACCTCTTTAATCGGTTCCGGTCATAAAAAAAAAAAATGTTTTTTGAGGTCTAGTATATCCCTTTGGGGTGCATAAGTATTATTTGTACGAAAGAAAAATGGCACATTGAGAATGTGTATTGATTATCGACAACTGAAAAGGGTGACAATTAAGAATAAATATTCCCTCCCCAGAATTTATAAGTTATTTGACCAATTACAGGGTACCAAAGATTTCTCAAAGATTGACTTGAGATCGAGTTATCATCAAGTAAAGGTTAAAGAAAAAGATATACCCAAGACAGCTTTCGGACATGGTATGTTCATTATTGAGTGTGAGTTATGTCATTTGAACTAATTACTGCACTAGTAGTGTTTATAGGTGATGAATCGGGGGATACAAGCTATCGTTAGAAATGTTTGAGACCATGTTTAGAAATGATATTCAAGATCATGAGAGATCCACGCTAATTAGTTGCGACAAGTGTTACAGATTCTTCGTGACCGTAAACTATATGCAAAGGTTGCTAAACATGATTTTTGGTTAATCCGTATTATTCCTGGGTCACATTGTATAGTAGGTGTAGTGATGTAACACAGTAACGTAATAGCGTATGTCTCAAGACAATTGCGCCCACAGGAGAGCACTTAGCCTACACATGATTTTGAATTAACAATGGTGATATTTGCTTTAAAGATCTGGCACCACTATTCGTATGGGGTTCAAGTTGATGTATATACTAATTTCAAGAGCTTGTGATATATCTTTAAATAGAAAGATCTAAACTAAAGATAGCAAAGGTGGTTGGAAATATTAAAAGACTACAATGTTGATACATGACAACATCCGGGGAAAGCAAATGTGATAAGTGGTGCATTAAGCCGCAAAGCAATAGGAAACACTAAGGGTCAGGTTACGGAAAAGCAAGGTATAGTCAAGGTGGCTAGTTCGTCTTCTTAAAACTCTAGATGAAAGAATTATAGTGTAAAATGCGACAGGGTCTTCATTTGTAGCTAAGGTGGAAAAAGAAAAGCGGTATGCGGATTCTATGACAAATACATTTGATCTTACACAAGAGGGAGTACTGTAATGCTCAATTTATGGAATTCTATTCATTCGGGAGCAACCAAAAGGTACCATGGTTTGAAGGAGATGTATTGGTAGGTTACATGAAAAGAATGTTGTAGAAATTGTAACTTATTGTACGCATTGTTAACAAGTAAAAATTAGAGCATCAGAGACCTGGAGGTTATATGCAATATAGGAATCTTCCAGTTTGGAAGAAGGATACGATTAACATGGGTATCATTATAAGTTTGCCTCGTACATTTTGGAAATTTAATTCCCTGTGGGTGATAGTTGACAGGCTTACCAATTTAGTACATGTTTTACCTGTCAAGATTACTTATACTACTGAATACTATGCAAAGTTGTGGGTTAAGAAATAGTACGAATACAGGGGATTCCAATTGCTATTGTATTAGTCATAGGAGCTCAAGTTGCTATATACTATTGGAAAAATCTTTTCAAAAGAGTGTGGAAATCCTAATAAAGGTAAAATCCTCAGACAAGATGGATAAGCAGAAAGCACTATATAAACACTTAAAATATGTTACGAGCTTGCTTATCGGACTTTAACAGCAGTTAGGACGATCATTTACTTCTTGTGTAATTCTCTTACAATAGGAGCTATCGTGTGAATATCAAAAGGCACCTTATGGAGCTTTATATGGAAAGAAAGAAAAATTGAGTCCACGTTATATAGGCCATATGAAATTATCAAAAGATTTGGGCAAGCTGCATATGAATTGAGATTTCCCCAAGAACTCTCCATAGTTCATCCAGCATTTCACGTTTTGATACTTCGAAAATGCATAGGAGATCCATATCCTATTCCTACCATAAAAAATGTACACGTTACAGAGGATCTCACTTAGGGAGAGATGCCTATTGCTATTCTAGATCGACAAATGAAGAGATTAAGAAATAAAGAAGGAACTTCCGTAAAAGTACTTTGGTGGAATCAATAAGTAGAGGAGATCACATGGGAAGCTGAAGAAATGATGAAATCCAAGTACCCTCATCTGTTTCAAATGGAAGAAAAAGTTCAAAGTGCAGAAATGGAGAAATAACAAGTAAGTATCTATGGGCATTAAGTATATGTGTATATATATATATATGCTAATATAGAGATGCATTGGTTGTAATTGAAAAGATGTTGTTAACATTCAAGGACGAATGTTCCTAAGGGGGGAAGAATGTAACACCCCATACATTTCCGACCCTACTTGACAACCTTGAACCATGTTTACCCTAGGTTCAAGAGCAATAAGTACGTATTTTTGCATTATTATTGATGGAACATTTGATGTTGTGCTAGTAAGTGTGATGAAACCCTTGTGGGAAAATTTTATGACCTTTGGAGTGGAAAAAAGAAGCTTGAATGGCTCCTAAATAAAGGTTCTTAAAGACAAGAGACAAGCTAAAGATTAGAACTTGAAGTATCTAACCAAATCCGCAAAGAAAAGTTGAAGAACAAATTTTTTTGGAATTTTTTTTTGGTGGGGCGCGCCCAGGGGCGTGCCAGGCCACTTTTGGACAGAATTTTTCTGGCCTAGGCAGCAAGCAGGCACGCCAGGCGGCTTGCCTGGCTAGTTTTAGCCAAAAATTTTCTTCGACCAATAGTCTATAAATGTGATTCTTGGTTTATGGTATCATTATTCTATCATAGTAGGGCTATTCTTGAGTAAGTTTGGCATCCAAGTTTGGGTTAATTCATCATCATAATTATTTTACCAAATTATGTTCAATTAAGCCACAAGTGGCTAGAATTTCTTATTTGGAGATTGAGGCTACGAACATAAGTCTCGTAAATTGGAATATTGTCGGAATACATATGAAATGATTTAAAAATGA
Organism: Capsicum rhomboideum; assembly: GCA_031232105.1. Classification (NCBI taxonomy): domain Eukaryota; kingdom Viridiplantae; phylum Streptophyta; class Magnoliopsida; order Solanales; family Solanaceae; genus Capsicum; species Capsicum rhomboideum. The sequence goes on along the minus strand of CP124715.1, from coordinate 110,536,531 downwards.
GATATATGATGGATTAAACATTAAATTTGGTGGGCTAAGATGACATGTGATATTGGGCTCAATTTAAAGCCCAAGATAAAGCCAAAAGCCATGGCCCAATGGGTAAAATGACCCATTATTCCATTTGACCAAGTAAAACACCTCAATTATTGATATAATATGGCTAAGGATAACCATGAGAACTATATAAATCCACAAAGGGTTGATTTTATTCATTAAAAACCCACATGCCTTTTGAGATATTTCCAAAGCCATTTCTCTCAACACAAACCCTAAGGCAACCAACTCTTGGAGACAAGATCACTCATTTGCAAGTTTGGGTAAGTGATTATTCTTATGGATTAATATATTATATGCATGGGAGAGCATATAGATCATGATGGTTATGTTTAAAAGTGTAAATAATGCATTTTTGGTTTTTTGTTAAACGATGTGTCATCTATGGAATTTAAACTTGAAAGGAGACTTGAGGTTTTGATGAAAGTGAATGGTGTGAATGAAATATTGACATGTATGGTGTGGTTATGATCCTTAACTTGTTATTTTGCTATAAGTGCAAATTGTGGGATTATTGTATTCACATATTGGCTTGTGTATTCATATTGGAAGTATAAGGTATGTAAGGAAGGTTACTCTTTTCATATCCTTCTGCAACATATACCGTTCACATTGACATTGTACTTACTCCATTCCGAAATGTCCAAAGGTATTTCATTCCAGGTTGTTACCTATTGTTAAGTCACACATTCCTCATTCTTTAGTCGTTGTTGTTTATTTGTTACTTAATGATGGACATGGTTCCAAATTCCAATAATGTATGACTTCAAATATATCAATCTCTCATAAGTGAATATATCAATCTCTTATAAGTGAATGAATCAATCTCTCACAAGTAAAGGTACGAATCTCGCAAAAGTAAAGAATGAAGTAACGAGAATAATGGTTTAATGGTTAATGTTGAGAATAGGTGGTATCTCATGGGGTGAAAGAAATACTCGCATGAATGTCGATCCCAAAATTACAGGTGGTATCTCATGGGATGAAAAGAACATCCGTATGAATGGCGATCCCGATTATTAAAGCATGGGTGGTATCTCATAGAGTGAAAGAAACACTCGCATAAATGTCGATCCCAATATTATGGGTGGTATCCCATGGGATGAAAGAAACATCCGCATGGACGACGATCCCGATTATTATGTTATTTTTTCCCACTGATCAGTTGGGGCCCGGGTATAATATAGCACAGACAAAGATGAATGAACATAGAAGCAAAGAAAGTATTAAAACCAAAGTACAAAATTCCAAACATATTGAACGATGGTTTATCCATATTGTCTATTCTCTTATATTTATTTCCATTGAAGTTTTTATGTATTGATGCAGTTTATTATGGCCTTGCATACTCAGTACATTCTTCGTACTGACCCCCTCGGGGGACTTACACTACTTGCTGCAGGCGCAGGTGCTAGTAGACCTCCTCAGTAGCTTGCAGTTCATTTACAAATCATTGGTGAGCTCCAGCTGGTTCGGGGCTTTCCGAGTCATATGTGTACATTGGTTTTGGTTTTGGCATTGTATATATGTTGTATAAAGTGGGGATTTGTCCCGACTGTAGGTTGTCTATGTATACGTATCTGTAGAGGCTTTGTAGACGGACGTGGGAAGACGAATGTAAGAGATGTATGTTCATTTTGACTTGACAGCCCCAACGGCCAAGTTTCATATATGTAGCATGTGTTTCCATGTTTTCCTCCATTGGTAGTTTATAATTTATAAGTTACATGAGATAGAATGCCATTCATAAAGGGACATGCATATGGAGGTTCATGAGTAAAGATTGGTTCTCTCGGGCCACAACGGCTTCAGGTGTCAGTCCGTCTCGTTGGAATTCGAGGTGTGACAACTATTCATCACTTTTGGACATCACCATCATGATCTACATACTCTCTTATGCATATAGTATATTAATCCATGAGAATACACACTTACCAAAGCTTGAGAAATGATGATCTTGCCCAAGAGATTACTTAGGGTTTGAAGTGAAATCTCTTTTTTGGTTTCTTGGAAAAGTTTAGAAATACATGTGCCCTTTTATGAATAAAATCTGATTGCCTTTCCCTTTTATAGCCACTTTAACTCATACTTAGCCACTTAGATCAATAATTGACTTGTCAAAGAAAGAATGGGTCATTTGACCCATTGGGCCATGTCTTTTAATTCATTTTGGGCCTTCCGTTGAGCCCATTAACACATATTAACTTAGCCCACCAAATTCAATGTGTAATACCTCATATTTCTCATGTTTAAATCATTTCATATGTGTCATTACAATACTCAACTCACGAGACTCATATTCGTAGCTTCAATCTCCAAATAAGAAATTCTAGCCACTTATGGCTTAATTGAACGTAAAAGGGTAAAAACATAATTTGAAGGCCAACATCATCTGAGCGTAGTTCTACCAAGATGGAAGACATATATACTAACCCAAGAATCACGTTTATAGGCTCATTGTTGGTGAAAAATTTTGGCAAAAAGCACCCCGGCAAGCTCCCGGACGCCCTAAAGACTTAGAGAAAATTTCAGCAATTGAAGGGTGTGCAGGGGCGGCCTGGCACGCTTCCTGGTGTGCCCCTTTGCTGCCTGTGGGCTGAAAATTTCAGCCCAGAGCGGCCTGTACACCCCTGGGCGCGCCTAGCCCAAAAATTTTTAAAAAATTCCTTTCTTCGACTTTTCGTTGCGGATTTGGTTAGATACTTCAAGTTCTAATCTTTAGCTTGCCTCTTATCTTTAAGAACATTTATTTAGGAGTCATTCAAGCGTCATTTATCGCTCCTAAAATGTTTCAAAAAGTTTCCAACTCATACGAGAGTCTAAACACATTGACTAGTACAATATCAAATGTTGCATCCAAAACCACTACAACATACGTACTTAGTACTCTTGAAGCTAAGGTTTATAACTACACCCGAGGTCACCAATCAATCAAGTTAGGGTTGGGAATGTACGGGGTGTTACATTAATTTTTTTTAAAAAAAAAATTGGATCTTTTGCTGTGGATATTTCAATAACAATGGAATGGATAATTGAATCAAATACCAATTAAAAAATTACCCATCCCCGAATGGACTTGGGTGAAAAGGAGTAAGAGGCCAAAATTGAAAGAAGTTACTTTTAAGAATACCTATCCAGTCTGACTCGTATTATTTTCCCTTACCAAACTAAGCCGCATTTAACATTTGGCCTCACTATATCTAGACGCTTGTAACAATTAAATATGAGTTTATACATTACACATGAATCAAATTATTTATCTTGTAAATTTTGGCTTGGGGAAGAATTATTTTATAAGTTCATTTAAGGATTCACTATACCCAAAAGAATAGGACTAAGCGCTGATGTATAATCCACAAAATCATAGCACAGAATAACAGTCAAGCCATTGTAGAGAGCCCGTTGTAGAGGAACATGGGGTGCCGAAACAAAAACTAAGGCAATTTAAGAAAGGAGTGAGGAATTCATTTCCTCACTTTTCAATTTACACAACCCTCTCAAACTCAAAATCCCTCTCTACAAATCCCCCTTTGATTTTGATTTCTTCAGCTACTTTCCTCTTTACTATCTTATTTTATTGCTTAGAACTTGTAGTTTGCATTACATACACCTAATTCACTTAACTTAGATTGGAATGGGATTTTTGGGATAGGGATCGAGTTGCTCTTATAGGGAAGTAAATCAATAGCATGCTAGTTTATTTTATATTCTCAAAGCTCCTACAACATTCCCGACATAAGATTTACAGAGTTCAGGGGAGTTAGAACTTAAAATTAGGGTGGGGTAACTAGAAGAATATTTTCAAAAAACATTTAAGCCCTTAGGGCTCGACCTTGGTGTTATTCACCATAACAATGACGTGTAGAAGTAATATTACATGACACCAGGCCTGACCTATGCTAAAAACTAATAAAATGAAGCAAAAATTTAAAAATTCCATTTTTGGGGTTAGGGCCTTATCGGGGATGATAACTTCGCTACGATAGAGCTCATCCCATTGTTGCGGAGTCGCCGCAGCGAGTATGGCCTCACTTATCGTTATAGAAAGTCCTTCCTTGCTATAGAGACCTCACTGTAGTGAAAAATTACTTGCTGTAGCGAAGGTCTAGAGGACGAATCACTGCCTAGAAAGGACTGAAATTTTCTAAACGAACTTTCTACGATTCCCTTTTTTTATGCTTCTCTACTTATTAATGATCATTGAAAATCTTTCCTAACACACTTCTTTTTCTCCCTACAAGTGTTACTTATCACAATGGCTGGAAACAACAATGTTACTTATGAGATATTTGTGAATACTCAATGTAGAAAGAGGTATATGGAGAGAGTTCAAGGCTTCACTTATGAGTGGGGGTTCGTGATGGATGGTTAGGCAGAGGAGGCACTGGAGTTTAAAATCAATTGTAGGAGATGAGATGGGGGTGACAGGTGGAGCATCCCTATAATAGTAATAACAACTGAGTGAGGGAGTTCTATGCTCTGCTCCCCACTGTGGACTGGAGCTTTCAAATTCAACCATCCGCATTCGAGGCGTAGACGTCTCCGTTGGGGAGGCAACCATAAATGAGATTTGGAGGTTGACAAATACCCAGAGGATGAGCTCAAAGCTAAGGATGTCTTAAATTTAGGCAATGGCTGGTGAACATATTGGTGGTGGAGGGATAAAGGGAGAAGACCCCTTGGGTTAACCACCAAACTATGATCAAGAGTATCGACTTCACCCACGATACTTGTAGGTGGCTAAACTTTATTTCTAAGAGGATTATTCCTTCTGTAAATGTCAGCAACCTTACCTACCCATGATCATTAGTGGTGGCTTACATCTTGGATCGAGTGGAGGTGAATGTGGGGGCACAAATTGTGATAGAGTAGAGAGGCTTTAACATGAACAATTCGAAGGATCTACCCTTTCCCTCCCTGATTACTATAATATACTGATGGGTGGAGGTGCCCAAAGAGTAGGATAACGGGATCACCACGTGTGAAATGCCCTTCGACCCACTGAGGGTGAAAGGTGTACAGAGGCTCAGTAAGAACAGAAAGGTGAGTGCTGAGGGAAAGAGCAATGGGGATTAGGGAGGTAGTGGAGCTAGGACTGGTTTTGCTCCGCCTGTCATCCCTCTCGCGTGTCTAGGGGTGGACTTGGGTAAGGTTAATGAGATGTTGAGAAGTTTTCTCGTGCCTCCCTGGGAGTCTGCGTAATCGATTGCTATAGTCCAATTCGATTCCCTTCATATTGCCTTTGACTCCCTAGTCCAGGACCATATGGAGCTCTGAGCAAATCTGTAAAAGTAGAAAAGACATATTCCTAGAACAAGATACTCGTCTGAATGTGGAAAAGCGTTAAGGCCTTCCTAAAGGCCTTAGCCCAAAAGAAGAAGGCCCCCAAGGTAAAGGCATCGGGTTCCCAATAATTTTCATTTCTGAGTGATTTGAAGGAAGAAAATTTTGGTGACTAAAGCATCGAGAGTGATGGAGCTTCTACTTAGGCCCCGGAATGGTGCACCTCCCGCCCCTTATACCCTTTTACTTTCAAATATTTGGTTACCTTGACCTTGTAGGGCTCTTGTTACATATTTTATTTATTTTCTTACATTTCTAGATGATTCAGCTGTTTTGATTTATGATGCCATTGATGGAACTTTTGGGAATGATGGCCTTATTGGTGGGTTGGTACTTTCATAATGTCGCTTTTATAGCAAATCTATTAAATTCATCAAAAAGTGAAGTCCCTAAATAAAGGACTGGTTTTAGGGGCATTCTACTGCATTGTTCACTGTGGTGAATGAAATCCTGCTACAACGAAGGTGCTAAGGCGAGGATTCATCCACTGTATCGGACTTCTGGGTTTTCCAAACATATGCTACAGCAGTTGCTTCTTTGTGGAAGCGAGATTACTGGCGCGAGACCTATACCGCTGCAGCGAAGGGTCTGCAGAAATACAGAGCAACTTTGTACCTTCTAACATGCTCAAGTCATTCCCATTATCTCGTCAACACATAAAAAGATTTCAATATTATACCAACACATCACTATTTAACGCAGTCTTAGCACATGTAAATTATACTGTTGCTTCAATAAACAACAATTAATATATAACTATTGAGTCCAAACGGACATGCAAGTATAGATAGTCGTACAAGTAATATAGGATTTTTAAGTCTAAATATCATACCCACAGGGACTTGTCGATTAAATATTTTACTAAATTAGACTAATGCTAATTATTTATTCAAGCGGTGGATTTCAAGATATATTTATAAATTAACTAAACAAAAAAAAATAACTAATGAATAATTAAGCAAGAAAAGAGCAGAAACTTACACAATTCATGAATGAATCGATCTAGGATTATGGCTTCGCTAATAATCATATATAATATCAATTTTATCAACTTATTCGATTATCTAGTTATTGATTTATGGGAATGATTTTATGATTCGGGAAGGTCATCCTCTAATCGTCTATTCAAACTAGTCTCACAACTTCATCATTGAGCGGAGATATGAGAAGCTAATTTAAACGCATTTATTTATCTTCCCATTTTGTAACCAAGTAAGGTGATCTAGTTATATTTCTATCCTAGCCGCAAATCAATTCCTTATTAAACTAAAGAAGAGATTTTACTCCCTATATTCTTCTCTCTAACCCTTTGTTCCCTTGTTTAGTTCACATCAGGCTCAAAGATTATTTTAAAGGTCGTGAATCTTTAAAATAGTAAAAGCAAGAATATAAGAACAACTATTATGCTAATCAAACAAATCAAATCAAGATTTACCAAACAATTATTTTATTATCTACCATAAATCCTAGAATGAGAAGTTTAACTCTACATAGACATGGAGCAATTACATTAAATCATCCAAAGAATCAACGTAAAAATTATTATAAAATATATTGTGTATGGATGTCCACTATTCTAGATATAAATCCTCCACAACTCCTCAACCATTATGATATTAACTCCCAATCCTTCATAACATTTCCTCTTGATCTTCCCTCATAATTCTCAAGGATTAATGTCATATTTATGACACCCTCTGATGCTCCTCAAATAGATGACTTGTGTATTATGCTGGTAACACTTGAAAGAAAGAAAGTTATCATATATTGTTCTATTTTTCTCTATTCTTCCTCTTGTCTTGTTCTTTATATTCCTATGCTTGTTCTTGATTTTAAAACACGTTATCAACACTAAGTTCTAACCAATTAGTATCTCAAAATTGAGAACAATGTTGAGCTTCAGTTCTTCATGATTTGAGTTTGATGGTACTGCTTATTGAAATAAACTAGGTGACATGTTTCAATATCACTTTATCTCCTTTTTTATTTGCCAACTCTCTAATTATATGTTGCATCCTGTGTTATAAATATTATTACTATAATCACTTGATTTATATATTTTACTACTGAAGGTAAGATGAATGATCAGAAAGTAGTTCATTGTTTGACTAAAATGTGTTATTAGTTAAAGAATGACTTGGATGATTTTTTTTAAAACTCTATTATGATCACTATTGCACAAAAAGAATTAGTTTATTAATTGATAGTCCCAAGTGGACTGCCCTTTGAAAATGTATATCTTGATTTTATTTTTCTAATGCCTGTCCATTGAACTAGATCAACACATTCTATCAGTTATTTCATTTGATTTATTACCTCAGCTTAAATTGATTTTGAGAAAAAAAGATTGCACATGATATGTCAATTTTGACTGGAAGTGTAAATATGAACATATAAATCACTCTTCCACAGATTTTACAGGAAAAAAAATCTATTTATTATATTTTATATATCAAGTTAAATTTTTTAATTCATTTGCTTATATATAATTATAAAGTAATCATATTTTAGAGGTTCAAGGATGAGTCCTATCACACTTTGATCTATTATGTTATTGGTCGAGGGTAAGACGGTAAATTTAAGTCTTGTCAATCAAAAAGGGTAATATATCAGGTTAAAGACCTAGTGGTAAAATGTTGGGTTTGAGTCCCACCGAATTTTGGCATAAAACACTTAACATTAGTAAGAAGTTGGGTTCAAGTCTCAATGCACTATTTGATGATAATGATTACCAATGCAAATGTACTTTTGGTGAAAAACATGGACATCTCCACATTGATTTACTCCATTTCTTGAAGTGAATCTGGTAGCAGTGCATATAAGTCTAAAAGAAGCTAAGTGGTTAAAGATATATGTGGGTGTGGAGAAACAAAATTATAATAGTCATCATTTTGATAATAATAAAAGGAAGAACACTATGGGTTCTCCAAATTTTCCTTCAAAAGGTGAAGGTAATTTTTGTTCACCATCAATGGTATGAAAGGTATTGGGCACATGGTTGTTGTGCGACCTAATTTGATAGGTTATATAAATCCTCCATAAAAAGAATAGAACAAAAAGTGAAGTTGCACTTAGCCTTTCAAAGTGATTTTGAGGTGTGTTATATAATTATGATAAATATCAAGGCATGACAATGAGTTTCGAATGAAAATTTGTGAAGCAAAAACATATGATTAGTGTCCATTTCTTGAAGAGAATGTGACTTGTAATAAGCATTGTAAATGCTAAGCCATTCCTAAAAATGAATGCGTCAATATATGTGTTATAAAAAATTTGGACAAGGAGATACTTATGTATGATTGGATGAACACCAAAACTCACCTCTACAGGAGGTTTGAGAGAAAAAAAAATATTTTGATATGAAAAGATCATTGATGTTGTAGCATGTTTTAACATGATCTACTAAAGGCTAAAAGCAAGAAATTATTCTTGCCTATATAATTTTTGGCCATAATCAAAGTAAATGTTATTGTGTGGCAACACAAATCATCATAACTTGTGAACCTGTGGTACATCAAATATTTTTTCAGGCCTTATAAAAATAAGTTATTAATGGCAAAAGTAAAGCAAGAAAAGGGTCTTGCTTATAATAATTTTGACCATATGATAATAATTTTCTCCCTAAAAGGAGATGTTCACCATAAAAAATAGTGTTATGGAATATGTGGTAGTACACAAGTATTTGATAGCTCCGAAAAAGCTAATGTGTTACTACTAGGAGGAATGAAATTATTCATGATATTGGAATTGTAGTAAGTCTCAAAAAGAATTTTTTTAAGTTTCAAGGGAATTGAAAAAAATTTATTATTATATTAAGACTGTAAATTGTACAAAAATTTTATAAATTCATATTAATATAATCAAAACGGGTTATAAATATTTATGTGAAAGGTTACCCATTTTTCTAATATATATTGATACAAATATGAGCATGGTGATGAAATAACATGCGGTAGTAAACTAAAAGTTTATAGGAAATATATAAGTTGGCATTACCGGCTGACCATCCCGGTTTAATGTGATGCAAAAATAATTGAGAATTTGTCACAACCCAATTTCTCAGGACATGATGGCACATACTATAACCCACCAGTAGGTAAGCCAACCCATAGTCCATAATAGATAGTAATGGACTACTGATAGAAATAAAGGAAAAAGCGAAATAAATACAATAGCAAGGTTAATATAACCCAAAAACCTAGTGGAGCCAGTACAAGAGCTTCTGATATAACAGGAGTACAAATGAAATATAGGAAAAGTGTATACATAAAAGTCATCTCAGAAACAACGTAGAGAATAGTCTAACAAAAAGAGGGAGAGTAGGGATACAAAATGTCAGGAGCTCATCCCAAATCTCCAATCCATAGCTGCTCCGCATGATACACACACCAACATCAATAACTCGTACTATGACTTGCAGGCTGCAGAAGTGTAGTATGAGTACCAAACACATGGTACTCAGTAGGCAATGGCCGACAGAGCTCCAGAAAAAATGCATGCATAAATACCACGTAAGGCATGAATATAAACAACAGGAAACTATCCAAGAATTAAGCATAATAATGCTAATGGAGCAATAAGGATCAACTATCCTATTTTGACAACAACCTGGGCCATAGATGGAATACCATATATCACTAGCCAATATACAAATGAAGAATAGAAGAAAGATATATTGTAGTATACTATGCCAAAGAATACATATACTATATGAATAGGCAAAGAAAAAAGAGATATACGGTAACACCATTTATATATATATATACACATATATAGGACTATCTTAGTAGTAACAACCTGAGGGAATCACCCTAACATCTCAAGGCCTATAATCAAGTAGGGAAGTTAACTCTAGCATAACCAGGATCCCTAACCAGGCATAGCTAAATATGAGATAACCAAACCATAATGTAACTCACTGCAAGAGTAAAGGAATAAGAACCATACCTTTAACTCGGGTACCAATCTACAACCACCCTGCCATGAACTAACCATAATAACCAATAATAAAATAACTGGCTAGTCCGGGCAAACAAGTATATAATCGGACCCCCATAAGCCCAGAAGGTTCACAGAAACACTCTGCAAACAGCAACCATAACCCATACCTATACAACCCCCCATAAGACCGATAGATACAGGCGCCAAACAACTATACTAGTGATAGGCAATGCATATGAATGGATGAATGCAACATAAACCGAAATGCCATAACCATATTGGGGACACCGGACTCTAACCGATTCCGCAATCTTAAACCATACCATACCAAGTGTATACACCTCCTCCAGCTCACCTAGCTTGCAAAGGTAGGACCTACGGTGATGAACATTCTCTGGTACGACGGCTCTCGAATGAAGAAGCCCCCAAGGGGATTCGGAAAATCCATATACCTTTCCTGGTCTCGATCTAGGACTTCAAATCCATCATAATCCATTTACTCCATCCAGTACCGAAGACAGAGATATTTAAAATCAGCGCACAGAATCGAACTACGACAAAAGGATGTAAATCCATAAATCCATTGCCCGAGATCATGTTTGGGACTAAATCATCATAATCATGTACAAAGGGTCGGAATATCCTTCGACCGAAGTAAATAGTAGTGGTAAAATGAGTGGATAGATAATGGACAGGAATCAGCCTCGGTCCAAGTTCTAAAACCTCATCTTTAGTTCCAAAAGCTCATAATCCAATAAATAAGGTGGTACGATTCCCGTTATAAAATAATCCATATTTAAAGTGAAAAGTGGGAATAAATCCTTTTTTGGAAATAGTAGTAAAATCAAGGTTTTGGTTGGAATCGTACTGCTAAGTGAGCATGAATACGCCTAAAAGTATGCATGTCATCACTAGTATCCAAACAAAACCACTATATGCGCCAAAGCATCTGTAATCTAGAATTATGCCCTTTAGGGATAAAATACTCACCTGGAGTCCAACTGGCATCATAACCACAACCTCGGCCCTATAATATATCATCAACATAGTAATGCCTCATAACTCGGGAAACTACGGTAAATGAGGGTGTAAAGTCACTAAAGCATCTAATCGGGGAAAAATACTACCCAATTCACTAAGTCGAATGGTAAACCTTATACTAAAGGATCCTTAATCATCAATTATGGTTATCATGCTTATAATCGAGGGTAATAGGATTCTATGGCCATAACAAGCAACCTATGCTAAGGTTCGGGTCACACTTATACCCCGAATTCCCTAAATAGGCTAAGTCATGATTTACTAGTCATAATCATATCCTATAATCTCTACCTAGCGTGCAATTTATACTATACATAATCTCATAGAGGAAAGTAGACCAAAGCCTACCTCGATGCCAAACCTCAATTCTTGAATCATCCACAATTCGCCCATCCTTGCTCCACGATCCCAAATCGATGTCACACTATCAAAATAATAATCTACACGTCATTACGAGTACAACGATACCCATATTGCAATAATGGGCCCGTGGGATCCGCTAATGGAATTCCAAAATTAAATCCATCACGAAGTCCGTCGAAGGACAAGGAATGTGTGCTCAAAAGTTGAGCACAAATAGGACACAAATCAAGGCCTAAATCAGCCCCCAAAATTATGGATTTGGAAGAACTAAATTCTAAAAATTAACAAGTAAAAGAGTGGAATTCTACGAGGAAAAATAATGGGAATGATCAAGGGATGTTAAAACAACTTACCTTAGCCTCAAGAATGATTCTCCATACTTCCCCATGCTCCAAGCTCCTACAATAGCGGAAAACACATCTATAAACAGGAGGCTATAAGACATTTAGGAGTTGTCTCTTTTTCTTCATTTCTTAGATCGTACAATAAGAGCCAAAGTTGTAGGTGGAGTCATATTTAACCATTGAATTTTTTTTTTCCTTTCCTCATTATAGTGAAGATGCCGATTACAAGAAGGAGTAAGAATAAAAGCAAGAAGGTAGACATGGCGGCCGGAGAAGGGAACATCAAGTCACTATCTAGAAGAACTAATCAAAGTAAAGCTGAAGATGAGTTTGTATCCTGAACTTCTTCTACTCTTCCATCTCCAGAAGAGCTAAGAAGGAGAGGAGTACTCCCAGAATCACCTATTAATACTAGTGAGCAAGATTTAAGAAATACGGTGCAATGGTTAACTAGTATAGTTGCTACACAAGGTTAAGGACAAGCTGGTCCAACTACAGGTATGGGTGGTACGGATAGGACAGCTAGTCTACGGTCACAGGATTTTCTCAAATTGGATCCTCCCATATTCACCGGATCAGATCTTAATGAAGACCTACAAGACTTAATGGATCAAATCTAAAGGTGTTTCGATGTCATTCATGTATCTGGTGTAGAGACAGTTGAACTTACAATGTATAGATTAAAAGGTGAGGTTATCTTATGGTATGAAGATTGGAAATGATCTAGAGGCACCGGTGCACTTTTAGCTAGTTGGAAAGAGTTCAAAACGGCATTTCTTGGTCATTACCTAACATTTGAGATCCGAGAGGCTCATGAAAATCAGTTCTTAAATATTCATCAAGGTAATATGAGCATGAGGGATTACAGTCTTCGTTTAAACTCTTTGGCTAGGTATGCTCCTAATGTAGTAGCTACTATAGATGATAGAGTTCATCGATATGTGGATAGATTGGATCCGTATTTGGTTAGGGATTGTACTATTGCTGCTTTGAATAGAGACATGGATATAGCAAGAATACAAGCTTTTGCACAAAAAATGGAGGATCAGAGGCAAAGGAGAAGAACACAGGAATTTGAAAGAGGACCTTCCAAGAGGGCTAAACCTACGGGGCAGTTTATGGCATCCTAACGAGAGTTTAGGCCTAGGTTTCTTAATAGACCACCTAGTACATCACCTACCTACTCTAAAGCAAGTTCTCCACCCCGATTCCAAGGCTTTAGGGGCAACCAATTTGGGCAAAGAAGTGAAATTCAAGGTTCACGAACAGCAAGGTATCAAGAATAAGGGAGTATGAGCCAATTAAGGCCTCCTCGTTAGCCATGTAGGTAATGTGGAAAGCTTCATTTAGGTGCATGCGGGATTGGGACAGATGCTTGCTTTTGGTGTGGTATGTCAGGGCACATGATGAGAGAGTGCCCACAAAGGGGCATGAGTGGTATGGTAAGACCTACTAGATCAGCCGTTGCATCATCATCATTGGATCCTTTCTTAGGTAGAGGTGTATAGCCTACTGGTCGTGGAAGAGGTAGTAAAGGAATAGCGATTCTAGTAGAGCCCAGAATCATACCTATGCTTTAGCGGATTGACAAAATTCAGAGGCTTCTCCGGATGGTTATAGGTACATTATCCATCTTTTCACACAATGTATATACATTAATTGATTCGGGTTCTACAATATCGTATGTCACTCCATTGATTGCTGAAAAATTCAAAAGAACACCAGAATTATCAGTTAAGCCATTTAAAGTATCTACACCAGTTGGTGAATTTATTGTATCTAAGAGAGTCTATCGTAATTGCATAGTAACTGTTTGTGATCATGATACGTTGGCTGATCTTGTTGAGCTAGAGATGGTAGATTTTGATGTTATAATGGGAATGGATTGGTTGGCTCCTTGTTATGCCACAGTAGATTGCCGAACGAAGAAGGTACATTTTTATTTCCCAAAAGAGACAGTCCTTGAATGGAGGGGTAATGTTGGAGCGCCAAAAGGTAAGTTTATTTCTTATCTTAAGGCGAAGAAAATGATATCCAAGGGGTACATATGTCACCTAGTAAGGGTGAAAGATATAGATGTGGAGCCATCGACTCTTCAATCTATTCCAGTGGTAAATGAATTTCTTGATGTATTTTATCACAACCCGAAACCCCATTCGGGTCGGACTGGCACCCGAAGTCGATATGGCCCGAGAGAACCAATCTTCGCTCATGAACCTTTGTATGCACATCCTCGTATGAATCTTATTAAACCCTATGCAACTATGCAGAAAACATGAACATGGACATATGCTATATATATATATATATTTATGAAACTTGGCCGTTGGGGCCATCAAGTCAAAACGGACATTTGCCTCTTACATCCACATACCCATATATGTCTACAAAAGCCTCTACCAGATGCATCTACAAGACCAACTTAAAGTCGGTACAAGTCCTCGCTTTATACAACATTTACAATATCAAAATAACATATACAACTATGACTCAGAAGGCTCCGAACCAAGTGGAGCTCACCAAAACTCTGAAAATGATCCACAGTCTACTGGGGAGGTCTACTAATGCATGTACCTGCAACATGTAAGGTAAGTCCCCCGAGGGGGTCAGTACGAAGAATGTACTGAGTATGTAAGGCTCATAAGAAATAGCATCATACATGAGAATGTCAATAGAATAAAAGATGAGAGAATAATCAATGTGGATAAGCCATCATTTTATATAATATCTTTTATAATTACTCACCTTCAAGGGAAATTACCTTCACTCAAGAGACTTGCCTTTAGTAGATTCTTCTATATGCAAGAGATTCTTTCTTGCTTCTATACTTATTACCACCATTGTTCATCTATTTGGTTAGTAGGTTGTAAAGGAGTAACACTCATCCACATACGTCCACTCTAGTGGTGGGGGTAATAAAATAACATACATCTACTCTATTAACGTACATCCACTCTATTAGTGGTTTAGCATACATCCACTTTCATGGAGGGGAAACATACATCCACTCTTATGGTGGGGCAACATACATCCACTCTCATGGTGGGGCAACATACATCCACTCTATTGGTGGGGAAACATACATCCACTCTCATGGTGGGGTAACATACATCCACTCTCATGGTGGGGTGACATACATCCACTCTCATAGTGGGGTAACATACATCCACTCTCATGGTGGGGTAACTTACATAGGGGAGATTGATATATTGAAGATCATGACACTATTTGAAATAGAAAAATATGCTTTACTCACTCTTATACTTCATGAGATTAACACCTTAACTTATGAGGGATAGATATCTTAGCTCACACTTTACCTCCTTCACTAATCTTATGAGATCTTACATAAGTAAGTATATGATACCGGACCTCCACCTTTAGTGGGCTATAATAAATAACAAAGCATAATATTGGGATTATTCAATATTGAACTTATACCTTCTAGAATGTGATCCATACTCTCTGAAACATATAGTAACCATGCACATTACCTCTTTACAATCCTATACCCTTTACATAGGTATGAGAGTGACATGATAGTGACATGTTAAAGGTCATGACATTAAGGCACAGACTTATATACACATCTCACTTCACTCCTTTCCTTCATGAGATTGACATCTTCACTTATGAGGAATAATTACACTACCTTGCACACCACCTCTCTTATTACTCTTATGAGATTGGTACTTTTACTTATGAAAGATTGGTACAAGGATAATCATCATACAAGGATAATCACCAATCATCATAAAAGATTGGTACTTTTACTTACGTCTGTTATTTCATTACTTGGTCAATCAGTCTTGCCATCCTCCTTCTTATAACAATCTTCATGTTTATATATATATATATATAATCACGCAAAGGATATATTCTCATCTCTTTACAACTATCTTCATTACCGTTCACTCAACTAGTTAGTGGTTCATTATACCTTATGGATCATCACCTTATAAGTAATACTATATATATATAATATCGGACATCCACCTTTGGTGGGCTATAATATATATGTATAATACCGAACATCCACCTTTGGTGGGCTATAATATATATGTATAATACTGGACATCCACCTTTGGTGGGCTATAATATATATATATATATATATATATATATATATATATATAATACCGGACATCCAGCTGATCAGTGGGCTATAATATAAACTGGACATCCAACTGATCAGTGGGCTATAATATAAATCGGACATCCAGCTGATCAGTGGGCTATAATGTATATATATCATAATAATACCATAACATGTTCCATCTTGAACTTACACCCTTTAGATTGTTATTCATACTCAATGTAACATATCGTCACCATGCGTACATTACTTCTCAACAAATCTTACACCCTTTACATAGTTATGAGAGTAACACATTAAAGATCATGACATTACTTGAAGCACACTCTTGTTTATATATTACTTTACTCCTTTACTTCATGAGATTAATACTTTAATTTGTGAGAGATTAACACATCCACTTATGAGAGATTGGTACTTTAAGGATCATGATAATATTGGAAACGCACCTCTATACCTTACTTCACTTCCTTACTTCAAGAGAGTGATACGCTCACTTGTGAGGAATAGGTATATTAGTTCGCACTTTACCTCCTTCACTACTCTTATGAGATTGGTACAAAGATATTCATAATAATATTGGACATTGGAACATGACATGATTGGAGAATGCTTTTCAAGAATAACTAGATTCTCTCTACATCTTACCTTCTTTGAGATAGTCCTCTTAGAATCTACAACATCATGACAACTTAGGAACTTCCATCAATAACTAAGAGATAAGTAAATCATACTTCATCTAAGAGTAAAACACATATGAATAACAATATACATCAACCTTAGTTGGAATACTATAGCACTCCTTTGGAATGGAACACTTTTGGAACCTTAGGATAATGATTGTTGAGTAAGACACATGTGGACATCAACCGTTCATCAACCCGAAAGGTGATACCTTAGAACATTTTGAAACTTGTGACATATAGCCAATGATAATGAGCTGACCAATGGACATGAGTTATGTGATTCATCATTGACCAACGAGTAAGGAACATATGAGTAACAATGATTAATAACCGGAAATGGAATACCTTTGAACATTTCGGAATGGCACAAGTATAATGACAATGTGATACTATGTGCTGCAGAAGGATACAGACAGAGTAACCTTACATACCTTCACTTCTAAGTATGAGTACACGAGTCTATATATGAACACAACAGTCCAGCTTCTTCCTTACGTTTCACTCTACAATACAAGTACATATCGAAGCTTCCATTAGCAACTAGTTACTATATAGGCGTACAAGATGAAAATGAACTATATGACTGTCGTATAACGTCATTTCATCCCTTACAATACAATCCACTGCATTTCTATATCAACAACACCATAACATTACATACATTGACCAAAAGATTATACATTGATAGCATTTCACACCACACTTACCCTTTACACTTTTCTCTTTATCATTCCGTCGCAATTACTCCTTTACAACAACATATGAAGAACCACCCATACTTAATATAGTTCAACACACCTCCATACGACACCTTAAAGTCATTAATATGACATTACAAGTTGATAATTACATCCATAAACGGTATCGGGGCCTTCGGGGATCAACTAGATACGAAAACATACGAAACTGAAATCTGGAGGGGACCTGTGCTGCCACATGCGCATGAAGGTGGCTGATTTAAATGCACAGATGGCCTCTGTAAAATTCCATGGCCTTCTGCGTTGGCATCTGTGTCCGCAGATGCCCTCGTCTGCGGGGGCGGGTGCTTATTTTGGTCCAAAATGGTCTTTTGGGGGTCTTTTTATGCAATGAATGGTCCATGATCATTACCAAACTTATTTTAACATATTTTTTATCATCTTAAACATCAATGAACATCCATGGTTTTGGAACACACAAAAACAGCACCAATACGATGTTTTCCCCTCACTTACACCACCAATTCCATGAACAAATTTGCTACAACAATTCCAAGTGTTACACATAAAGGTGAACAAAGTAAAGACATAACCAAACCATACATATTGATATTCAATCCACCAAATCCTCCTCCTTTAATACCACAAGTCTATTCTCAATTTTATAAGACAAAACTCCTTGCCGATTTGAGCCAACAAGTAGTAATTCACACATAGTGAATTCTCAATACATCACCAACATAACCAACATGTTTTTACACCATATTCCATGCATATAATATATTAAACCATGAGAATAAATACTTACCAAATCTTGGAAATGGATGATCTTGCCCTCAAATGGTTGCTTTAGGGTTTGGTTGAAGAGAGAAATGTTGTGGAAAATTCTAGACAAAGCATGGGTGTCAAATGATTAAAAAATCTGATTTCCATGCTTTATATAGGCCCTCAAGTCTCTTCTTATCCAATCCTAAACATTAATTATCATGTTTGAATGGGTCAAATGGAAGAATGGATCTTTTTTTTTTCTCCATTTTTGCCATGCATTTGGGCTTAAATTGAGCCCATTTGCTTATGTTAATTTGGCCCAACAATTTCATGTACAAATCCTCCAAAATCTCATGCATGTTTAATTAATTCCATGTATATCACGGGAATCAATTTGGTTAGAAAATCTATGGGGTGTTACACATGACATGATTGGAAAAATGCTTCTCAAGAATAAATAGATTCTCTTACATCCTACTCTCTTTGAGATAGTTCTTCTCGAAATTTCAACGTTATGACATCTTCAGAACTCCAATCAATGAAAAAGAGATAAGTGAATCATCATTCATCTAAGAATAGTATACATATGAATAACAATATACGTCGACCTGAATTGATATACTTCAAGCCTCTCGGAATTTAAACAAGTCCAATGTCAATAGGAAACATATGTTGTAGAAGGATAGGGAAAAAGGAACCTTACATACCTTGTATTCTCAATAAGATTCTATAATCTTAAGTGTGCATACAATAGTCCCGCTCCATCCTTGTGTTTCTCTCTACAACACAAGTTCATAACGAAACCAACATTAACCACCAATTACCTTACAATGGCATACAATAACAATAAGTCACATGTTTGGCTTTAACATGTCATTTCCCCCTTGATAATACCATTTATGAAATCATCATACCAATAATCCCACAATATTCCATACATTGACCAACACATGATAACCAATAGCATGTCACACCAAGTTCATATTTTACACTTCTCCATCACCACCACATTACAATTAGTCCATCAAATTACTTCAATACACCTCACAACAACAAATCGGCCAAAATCCCGTAATTTACACTTACATGAAAATAACAAGTTTAGGACAATAATCACACCATACATGTTGATATTTCATCCATAACATGCACTTTCATCAAGACAACAAGTCATCTTTCAAGTTTAAATTCCATAGATGACATATCTTTTACAAAAATACAAAGTGTCATATTCAACACTTCCAAGCATAACCAACATGATCTACATATTCTCCCATTCATATAATATACTAATCCATAAGAATAAACACTTACCTAAGCTTGAAAGATGATGATCTTGCTCCAAAGATGGCTTAGGGTTTGAAGAGCCCAAAGGGGTTTTCTTGAAAAGTCTAGAAAATGCAAGAAAAGCATGTGTGTCTTTGTGGGTTAAAATCTGATTTTTCCTCCCTTTTATAGACCCTTGAAGTCCTTGCTCAATTATTGCTTAGTCAAAAGAAGAATGGGTATTTGGGCTTTAGTGAGCCCAAATCACTTAACCCAATAAAATCAATAATTTCTCATGTATAATTCATTTCCTACGCGTTACGACAATATTCCCACTCACGGGATTCATACTCGTAGCCTCAATTCCAAAAATAAGCAATTCTAGCCACGTATGGCTTATTTTGACCATAAGGGTAAAATCGTCATTTTGATGCCAAATTCGTTCACGAGTAATTTTATCATACCAATATAATACTTCACTCATTTCATGTATATGCTCATGGTTGTACAAGAAACGTGGCAAAAATTGGCTCAATACGTCCCCGAGCACCCTTGGGACTTAAGAAAAATTCTAACTTTCGAAAAATGGGCAAAACCACCTTGGCACGCCCTGGGGCGCGCCAACTTGCTGCCTCTGGGATAAAAAATTTAGCCCAGAGCGGCCTGGAACGTCCTCTAGCACGCCCCAGCCTTGGTTTTTTTGAAAAATTTGTTTTTTGACTTTTCTTCGCGGGTTTGGTTAGATACTTCAAGTCCTATTCTTGAACTTACTTCTTAACCTTAATATAATTTGTTTGGAGGTCCTCTTAGCCTCATTTTGAACCCCACAAATGCTCCATGAGAATCACAAAACACCTCCTACGCAAGTTCAATCACATGTACAAGGCCAAATTTTAATTTTCTCATCACTAACATTACAAATTACATACTCATGGCATCTCGACACCTAAGTAACCATTGTTCAACGTCGTCACACAGGGTTAGGAAGGTACGGGGTGTTACATATTTCCTGAAGATCTCTTGGGTTTGCCCCCAGAACAAGAAGTGGAGTTTTGGTATTGATGTGATTCCAAGTACTCAACCTATCTTTATTCCTCCATATAGAATGGCCCCGGTAGAGTTGCGGGAATTGAAGGAGCAATTACAAGACTTGCTAGAATAGGGATTCATAAGGCCTCGTATGTAATCGTAGAGTGCACCAGTGTTATTTGTACGCAAGAAATATGGCATGTTGAGGATGTGTATTGATTACCGGCAATTGAATAAGGTGATGATTAAGAACAAATATCCCCTCCCTAGAATTGATGATTTGTTTGATCAATTACAAGGTGCTAAATGTTTCTCAAAGATTGAATTGAGGTCAGGTTACCTTCAAGTAAAGGTTAGAGAGAGAGATATACCCAAGACAACTTTCCGAATACAGTAAGGTCATTATAAGTTTTTAGTTATGTCCTTTAGGCTAACAAATGCACCAGCAGTTTTTATGGATCCGATGAATAGGGTGTTCAAGTCGTTCTTAGACGTGTTTGTGATAGTGTTTATAGATGATATTCTTGTTTATTCAAGATCAAAAGAGGACCATGCAAGTCACTTACGACAGGTGTTGCAGATTCTTCGTGATCGTAAGTTATTTGCAAAGTTCTCTAAATGTGATTTTTGGTTAAACTCTATAGCATTCTTGGGTCATATTGTATCGAATAAAGGAATAAGGGTTGATACTCAAAAGATAGAAGCTGTGAAGAACTGGCGAAGACCTACAACTCCTATAGAGATTCGTAGTTTCCTCTAATTGGCAGGTTATTATAGAAGGTTTGTTGAAGGATTTTCTTCTATTGCTGCACCTTTAACAAAACTAACACACAAGGCAACTAAGTTTCAATAGAACGATGCATGTGAAAAGAGTTTCCAAGATCTGAAGAATAAGTTGACTTCTACACCTGTATTGTACTTCCAGAAGGCAGAGAAGGGTATGCGGTGTATTGTGATGCTTCAGGAGTTGGCTTGGAATGTGTATTGATGCATCATGGTAAAGTGAGAGCTTATACCTCAAGACAATTGCAGCCACATGAGAAAAATTATCCGACACATGATCTTGAGCTAGCAGCAGCAGTATTTGCTTTAAAAATATGGTGACACTACTTGTATAGGGTTTATGTCGACATATATACCGACCATAAGAGTTTGCAATATATCTTTAAGCAGAAGGACCTAAATCTGAGGCAGCGAAGGTGGCTTAAACTAATGACATTGATATTTTATATCATCCAAGGAAAGCAAATGTGGTAGCTGATGTACTAAGTCGTAAGGCAATAAGGAGCACTTATGTCCACTTCACAGAAAGACAAGGGATAATCAAAGATCTACATCAACTAGCTAGCCTGGGAGTTCGTCTTCTTAAAACTCCAAATGAAAGAGTTATTGTGCAAAATGCGGCAGAATTTTTATTGGTAGTTTAGGTAAAAGAGAAGCAGTATGCAGACCCTATTCTATTACAGCTTAAGGAGAATGTACAACAAGGTATGACAAAGGCATTTGAGCTTACACAAGAGGGAGTACTTCGGTGGCAAAACAGATTGTGTGTACCTAATGTAGATGGGCTAAAAAAGAGAATTATGACGAAAGTGCATCATTCAAGGTATTCTATCCATCTGGGATCAACTAAAATGTACCATGATCTGAAAGGAATATATTGGTGGGGTGACATAAAGAAGAACATTGTAGAATTTGTAGCCCAATGTCCAAATTGTCAACAAGTAAAAGTAGAGCATCAAAAACCCAAAGGGTATATGCAACGTATGGATCTTCCAATTTGGAAGTGGGACATGATCAACATGGATTTCATCACTGGTTTTCCTCGCATAATTTGGAAGTTCGATTCCATATGGGTAATAGTTGATAGACTTACCAAATCAGCACACTTCCTGCCAATTAAGACCACTTATATAGCTGAATAATATACAAATTTGTATATTAAAGAGATAGTTTGACTACACGGAGTTCCAATATCTATTATATCTGATAGGGGAGCTTAATTTACTGCAAACTTTTAGAAGTCTTTTCAGAGGAGTTTGGGTACACAAGTGAATTTAAGTACAGCTTTCCACCTTCAGACGGATGGACAAGCAGAACGTACCATACAAACACTTGAAGATATGTTGTGAGCTTGTGTATTATACTTTAAAGGTAGTTGGGATGATCATTTACCTCTTATTGAGTTTGCCTACAATAATAGCTATCATTCATGTATCAAGATGGCGCCTTCTGAAGCCTTATACGGGAGAAAATGTAAGTCATCGATTGGGTGATTTGAAGTAGGTGAGACTATTTTATTTATACCAGATCTTGTTCATCAAGCCATGAAAAAGGTTAAGGTTATACAACAACGGCTAGAAACAGCCCAAAGTCGACACAAATCATATGCCGATGTTAGAAGAAGGAGGCTAGAGTTTGCTATAGGTGATTAGGTATTTTTGAAAGTGTCGCCAATGACAGGGGTGATGAGATTTGGGAAAAAGGGAAAGCTAAGTCCATATTATATAGGAACATATAAGATTATCCGAAGATTTGGCCAAGTCGCATATGAGTTGGAACTACCCCAAGAACTCTCCACAGTTCATCCAATGTTTCACGTCTCAATGCTTCGAAAGTGCATAGGAGATCCATCTCATATTGCTCCTACTAAGGATGTACAAGTTATGGAAGAACTCACCTATGAAGAAGTACCTATTTCTATTCTGGATCGACAAGTTAAGAAATTAAGAAATAAAGAAGTAGCTTCCGTAAAAGTACTTTGGAGGAATCAGCATGTAGAAGAGATCACATGGGAAGCTGAGAAAATGATGAAATCTAAGTATCCTCAATTAATTGAAACCAAAGAGGAAGCCTTATATGCTGAATTGGAGCAATAAAAAGTAAGTATATGTATATATATATATATATATATATATATAAGTATGATGTGGTAGCATAAAGATTAAACTTAGGCTTAAACTTGTTTAGGCTGAGTAGTGATAATACTAACATTCGAGGACGAATGTTCCTAAGGGGGGAAGGATATAACACCCCGTACATTTCCAAAACTTATACGACCAACTTATCATGGATAAAAGAATTTAACCTTGAGATAATGAGAACGTATTTAAGCGTACAGTTAAAGTTAAGTGGTGGGTTACGGCAGAAGGATTTAAAACATTGGAAAAAGGGGAGAACATAAGTGAGGTGCTTCCGTGACTTAATTAAGATAGTAGGTGTATCACCTACTTAAACTATTGGGCTGAATTGAAACATATGTTAATAGACTCAATTGAGGCCCAAACTAAGTAAAGGCAAAAGAGAAGGATGACCAGCCCAAAACCTAAGATTAATCAAGGCCCAACATGACATGATCCAATTAAAAATAACCCAAGTAGGTGGGCTGTTTTGGACAGCTTAAATAAACCAAGTAGGTGCATCACCTACTTGGACTTTTTGAGCAGCTTGTATAGCCAAGTAGGTGCATCACCTACTTGGACTATTTTTGACTAAAATATGGCTAAGTATAGCCTTAGAGAGGTGGTTCAAAGAGGGATTATATAAATTTGAAATTCAGCTTATTTTGTTCATATTTCACTTGCCAAATTCCAGGTTTTTAATTAGAAACTCTCTCCTCTCTCAAACCCCAACTAGCCGACCCTATTTCTCTTTAGGGTTCTTGGAAAAATCCTCCACTTTGTAAGCCTTGGTAAGTGTTTACCCTTATATCTTAATGTATATATGTATAAGAGGTTGTTGAAATCAGGTTGGTTATGTTTAAGAGGTATAGGGCAGTCCCCTTTAATTGTAGCAGTCCACTTTTACTTGGTTTTTAAAGGATTTGCCTTCTTTATGGTTTAAACTTGAAAAAGAGCTTAAGGTCTTGAGGAAATTAAATTAAAAGGATGAAATTTCAGTATGTTAAAGTGTGGTTCTGCTCCTAATTCGTTCCTCTTTATGTATAGCTTGGTAGAAATTTTTATACATGTTTATATATGGAACATTGGTGTAGTGAAAAGAGAATATTCTCTTGTTATGTTAAGGTGAATTTTGAAACCATTGTGGAATATTTTTGGTATGTTATTGTGGAAGGCAATTAGATTTCTTGATTGAATAAATATGTGGAGTTGCATTGAGGTGGTAATGTGAAGTATGAACTTAGTAGGAAATCCTATCGGTTTGTAACATTTGTGTTGGTTTGTGGACTGTTTTGGTGGTATTTTTGTTGTGAGGTAGTAAGTTATAGTGTAAGGGGGTGGAATAGGGTTATATGGCAGTATAAAGAAGGGGGTAGTGATACACCATGTGTTTAGGAGGTTGGACGATTTTTACTTCCCGTTAAGTAACTAATTACCGTCTTGTAAACTTATAATGTAATTAGCTTTTAATGTTAGTTCCATTATGTACTTAAATTGTAGAGTAACACTTAAAGGAAGAGCTGAATCATTATAGGCATGTGGTGGGAAGATAATGTATGTAAGGTTACTCTTTCTCGTAGCCTTTGGCAGCATAAAATGTCCACGTAGTTAACGACCTTGTTTCCACTCCATAATGTCTTAACGTACCTCAATATATGTTTATTGTCAAGTTGGCATGTCTACCTTCAATAGCCAAATTTCTGGTATTCCCATCTTATTCAACTAAGATCCATCTATTAGTTTGGCTCCTAAGCATTTCAATTGTGTACAAGTATTTTTTACTTTATGGCAATTACATCAAATGTTTATTCGCGTGTTTTACTCGAGCACTGCTATTCCAAAAACTCCATAATGTTATAACCACCAATATAACAATCTCAAAGACTAAATAAAGTAAGCAACTTAAAGCTAGTTATATTCAGGTGGCAGCTCAGGGGCGCAAGCCTAGCATGGGCCAATCCCAATTTATTTACCACTGATCAGTTGGTCATTTGTACTACATACCTTACTAAAGATTATAAAGGAAAGAAGTAAAAAGGAAAGTAAAGAATGTAATGTACGTGGTTCCCCAGATACCAGCTAAGGTGGGTTATTAACATTATCTATACACTTGTACTTGATGTCACTTAAACTTTTGGGTTATGTACAGTTGCTTTGAGCCTTATATACTCAGTACATTCTTTCATACTAACGTCCCTATTGGGGGACCTACCTTTCATGCTGCAGGATTGGAACCACGACTAAAAGGATGTAAAACCATAAATCCATTGCTCGAGATCATGCTCAAGACTAAATCATTATAATCATGTACAAAATGTCGAAATATCCTTTGATCGAAGTAAATAGTAGTGGTAAAATGAGTGGATAAATAATGGACCTGAATCAGCCTCGGTCCAAGTTCTAAAACCTCATCTTTAGTTCCAAAAGCTCTTAATCCATTAAATAAGGTAGTACGATTTCCATTATAAAACAATCCATATTTAAAGTGAAAAGTGGGAATAAATCCCTTTTTCGAAATATTAGTTAAATCAAGGTTTTAGTTGGAATCGTACCCCTAAGTGAGCATGAATGCGCCTAAAAGTATACATGTCATCACCAGTATCCAAACAAAACCACTATAAGTGCCAAAGCATATGTAATCTAGAATCATGTCCCTTTAGGGATAAAATACTCACTTGGAATCCAACTAGCATTGTAACTATGACCTCGAGCCCAATAATACATCATCGAAATAATATCACCTCATAACTCGAGAAATTACGATAAATGAGGGCGTAAAGTGACAATAGGATCTAATCAGGGAAAAATACTACCCAATTCACTAAGTCGAATGGTAAACCTTATACTAAAGGATCCTTAATCATCAACTATAGTTATCATGCTTATAATCAAGGGTAATAGGATTTTATGGCTATAACAAGCAACCTATGCTAAAGTTCAGGTCACACTTATACCTCGAATTCCCTAAATAGGCTAAGTCATGATTTACTAGTCATAATCATAGCCTATAATCCCTACATAGCATACAATCTATACTATACACAATCTCATAGAGAAAAGTAGACCAAGCTTACCTCGATGCCGAACTATAATTCTTGAATCATCCACAATTTTATCGTCCTTTCTCCACGATCCCGAATTGATTTCATACTATCAAAATAATCATCTACAGGTCATTATGTCACGCCCCCAAATCCCATTTGAGGTGTGATTGGCACCCGAAGCCGATATGGCCCGAGAGAACCAATCTTTGCTCATGCACATATGCATATACTCGTATGAACATCTTACTCTCTCATGTAACCGATAACATATAAAATTCCAATGGTGAATTTCATGGAAAGCATGTACAATATGTGAAACTTGGCCGTTAAGGCCATCAAGTCGAGTGAACATACATTTCTTTCATCCATATACCCACATACGTCTACAAAAGCCTCTAACGGATGCATTTATAAGATCAACTTAAATTCGGGACATGTCCCCACTTTATACAACATTTACAATATCAAACAAATGTACAACTCTAACTTGGAAAGTCCCGAACCAACTGGGGCTCACCAAAAATCTGCAAAATACTGTCAACCTACAGCGGAGGTCAACTAGTGCCTGCACCTATAGCATTTAAAGTAAGTCCCCCGAGGGGGTCAGTACGAAGAATGTACTGAGTATGTAAGGCTCATAAAAACTGCATTAAACATCATAACAATAATGGAATCAATATAAGAGAAATAGACAATGTGAATAAACTCTCTTTCTATATGTAATGAACCATGTACTTATTTTTCTTCTGTCATTTCCACTTATGAGTATTCTCTCATGTCCTTATTATTCATATACTATCCCTTACATACCCCTTTTTATTCCAGAGAGTTACCTCCACTCAAAAGACTTACTTCTCAGAGATTCTTCTATTCAAGAAATTCATCTACTCAAGAGATTCTAGAGATTCTTCTATTCAAGAGGTCCTAGAGATTTTTCTATTCAAGAGATTCTAGAGATTTGGGTTAATAATATAACATACCTCCACTCTATTGGTGGTTTAATATACATATGAACTTCAATGGAAAACAACTGTAATAAAATAGTAAATATGGATAAACCATCAATCTGTGCTTTTGGGATCATGTCTATTGGTTTCATTACTTTCTTTGCTTCTTTACTTCTATGATTATTCATCTTTGCTTGTGAATTGTGATATTAGAGCCCCAACTGATCAGTGGGCTTACATAACATAACGTTATGTTGGGATCGGCTCGAGCTAGGCTTATGCCTCTAGAGCTGCCACCCTATGAATCAATATATTGGGATCGGCTCGAGCTAGGTTTTTACCTCTAGAGCTGCCACCCCTAAATCAATGTGTCAGGTTCAGCTCGAGCTAGGTTTATACCTCTAGAGCTGCCCCCTGTCAGGTTCGGTCCGAGCTAGGCTTATGACTCTAGGACTGCCCCCTGATCCTGGGATCGGCTTGAGCTAGGCTTTTGCCCCCAAAGCTGCCACCCATACTTGATCATTAACCACATATGCATTACTTCACTTCTTTACTTTTGAGAGATTGATACCTTTACTTGTGAGAGATTGGTACATTCACTTGTGAGAGATTGATACATTCCTTTGGCATAACATTTTTGGAAGCTTTGGAACCATACCCAATAATAGAAGACATGTAAATAAACATTATTGGAAACATAGTCTTATTGGAAACATATCACCATTGGAACCATTGGACAATAATCAATAAACAAGATACCTCAATATAACCACTATTTGAACTTTGGAATGTAACCTTATTGGGCTTTTGGAACAATACTCATGAATATGAGACATGAGATTCACAATTGATCAATGAGTAGGAAACATATGATAATGACCATTGATAACCGGATATAGGATACCTTAGCACATTTCGGGATGGAACGAGCGTAATGTCAATGTGAATACTATTGGAACATGACATGATTGGAAAAGCTATTCAAGACTAAATAGACTCTCCTTACATCGTTACTTTCTTTGATATAGCTTTCTGAGAATTTACCACATTATGACAACTTTGGAACTTCAGTCAATGAATAGGAGATATGTAAATCATAATTCGTCTAAGAGTCGGACACATGTGAATGACAATATATCTCAACCTGAACTGATATACCTTTGGACATTTCGGACTGAAATAGATACAATGTCAATATGCTGCAGAAGGATACAGAAAGAGTAACCTTACATAAATTTACGTCCAAGTATGAATACACCAGTCTATATGTAAACACAACAGTCTATCTCCTTCTTTATGTTTCACTCAACAACACAAGTTCATAATGGAACTCTCGTTAACAACTATTTACCGTACAAGTGTACAAAACGACAATGAGCTATATGACTGTCGTATAAGGTCATATCACACCTTATAATACAATCCACTGGATTCTCATACCAACGACACCATAACGTTCCACACATTTACCAAGTTATCATACATCAATAGCATTTCACATTACACTTACCCTTTATGCTTCCTTATTATCGTTCCGTCACAATTTCTCCTATCAACTTGCCCCATAACAACTTATAAACAAAAATAAATGCTTAAAATAGTCCAACATGCCTTCATACTCCCCTTTAAATTCATTAAAACGACATCACAAGTTGATAGTTACATCCAAAAAGGGTATAGGGGCCTTTGGGGATCAACTAGAGACGAAAACACACAAAACTAATTCTGGGGCTGACCTGTGCTTCCACCTGCGCCCGCAGGTGGCTGAGGTGCGCGTGCAGATGACCCTTGGCCGTGTCCAGGGGCATCTGCGTTGGCACCTGTGCCCGCAGGTGCCTCACCTGCGAGGGCGGATGCCTATTTTCGGTCAAATTGGTCTCTTTTGGGTCTTTTAATGCAATGAATAGTCCATGTTCATAACTAAACTTCCTTTAACATATTTTTAGACCATATTAGATGCCAACTAACATCCATGGTTTCATATGCACATAAACACCACCAAAAATTACGTTTTCCTTTCAATACGTCATCACTTCCATGCTAACTTTTGCAATAACAATTCCAAACATTATACACAAGGGTAAAACAAGGTAAGACTATAATCACATCCCACATGTAAATAATAACTCCATCAAGCTCATTTTATTCAAGATCACAAGCCCATGTTCAATTTTACAAGGCAAAACCATCCTCCGATTTAGCAAACATGTCACATACACACATAGTGAACTTATCAAACTTCACCACCTAACCAACATGATATAAACCATCTTCCATGCATAAAATATATTAAACCATAATAAGATACACTTAACAATACTCACCAAGTAATGATCTTTGGCCAAAAGGATGAAGGTCTAGGGTTTGTATGAGATAAGGCAATGTTGAGAAAATTCTATCTAAAGGCATGGGTTTCCAAAATGAATTAAAATATGATTTTTTCCCTCATTATATAGTCTCCTAATGGTTCCTATTAACCACACACTTGGTCCAATGCTTTTATATTGACTTGGTTTTGCAAGAATGGGTCAAGAGTGGGTCATTATGCCCTTTTTGGGTCATGCCTTCATGCTAATTTTTGGGCCTCATTTAGCTCATTACAAATTGTTAATTGAGCCCAGCAATTGAATGAATAATTCCTCATATATATATATATATATATCCCTCAAGTCACTCTTATCCATCTCTTGGCATTAAATGCATGGTTGATTAGTCAAATGGAAGATTGGATCATGTTTTGCCCTATTAGGCCAAGTCTTTCTTATGATCTTTGGGCCTCACTTGGACCAATGGCTCAAGAATCATATAATCCCCAACAAATAATTGCATAATTCTTCAAATCTCTCATGTTTAATTAATTCCATAAATGTACATGTAGTCGTATAGGTTCGACAACATACGGGGTGTTACACCTCCCACGAGGGTCTAATCCCTTGTACTAGGCCCAATATCAATTACCTCATCAATAACATTACATAATACATACTTTTGGCTCTCGACACTTAAGTAAACATTGTTCAACGTTGTCAAGTAGAGTTTGGTAGGTACGGGGTGTTACATATTATGAGTACAATGATACCCATATTGCAATATAATCCTCCAGACCCAAAATCGAGTCAATAATGGGCTCATGGGGCCCGCTAATAGAATTTCAAAATTGAATCCATCAAGAGGTCCCTCGAAGTAAAATGAGTGTGTGCTCAATCATCCCCCAAAGTTATGGATTTTCAAGACCTAAATTCTAAAAATTAACAATCAAAAGAGCGGAATTATTCAAGGAAAAATAATGGGAATGATCAAGGGATGTTAAAACAACTTACCTTAACCTCAAGAATGATTCCCTACACTTCCCCACGCTCTAAGCTCCAACAATGGCAGAGAAAGGGTTTTTGAATCGCAATTTTAGTCGAAAATCAAGAAAAAGAAATTTAAATTGTTGTAAAATGAGATAAGTGAAGGTAAAATCACATATACAATGATCATTTGAGACTAACGCATTGAGTATCGCCTAAAATGGAGCTTTCTTACTCCCGGAATGTCAAAAATACAAAATGTGTTTGGTTTGGGTCTTATACTCAATGATGGCTGCTAAAGTGGCACTTTGACCTATAAAGAGGCCTGATCAGAGGGTAAAATTACTGCTAAAGTGGTCAAATGGTCACTTTTGCAGTCGTTCAAATGGTCAACGGCCGCAAAAGCGGACACACCAGCACCAGCAACTTCCAAAACTTGTTTTTGACCCTCGAAACTCATCCCGAACCCTATTAACATGAACCAATAGTACAAATTGATCATTAAACATGTTTTGGATCCAATGGAATTATTGGATTTATGAAAAATATCATTTACAACAAATTAACCCCTAGACCCCTTTTATGCTATGTTAACTAATTTTTGCCTAAACACTCAAAACGAAATATAAAGGCTCGGGACCTAAACTAACTATGCTGCTAACCCAAAATCAACATTCTAGACACAATAGAATCATCAAAACTTTCATCCAATATTTTTTTGACGAAAAGTGGGTCCCACACCTATAGTTCTATTTTAACCAATTTTTAACCAGTAGCCCAAAATGAATTCGGAAGCCTTGGGACCTGAACCAAGGATCCCTATAGCCTAAAATCAATGTTACAAAGTTGATGGC
This sequence comes from Capsicum rhomboideum, assembly GCA_031232105.1. NCBI lineage: Eukaryota > Viridiplantae > Streptophyta > Magnoliopsida > Solanales > Solanaceae > Capsicum > Capsicum rhomboideum. The sequence goes on along the minus strand of CP124715.1, from coordinate 110,504,861 downwards.
ACTATCATAATTTCCATCTAAGAGCATATAATAGTAGTTTTGATCTGAGACCAATTTATTAACAGTGAAAGCTCCAAAACAGATAAATAAACCTAAAATCCAAACGAACTATCCGATGACTGAACCGACAGTTTTGGCAAGTCATAAATGATATGTTGCCACTGTGGGAAGTCTCAAAATATCAGAATGCATGAAAATCAAGAAAATGACCTGGAGAGTCATTACAGAATTCATGTGGTTATACATTAAAGAATAAAAGATTCTTCAACAATTCTCTTATGTTGCTTGTTCACATGATAAAATATTATATCGATTAAGGTTGGAGTTGTATCCCTAAATTTTTTAAACATATAATAAGGTGAATATGGACCCATTCACCTGCTATGTGGACCGTTTATTATGAAATGATATGCATCAATGGTTGGTCACATATGATTTACTATTAACTTGCAATATGATTTTTGCAAGGTTGTTTTCTTAAATTGTTAAATTAAGAGCGTGGTTCCAAACTATAAAACTTGATAATGCTAATTGGTTTAGCAGAAATTGTGTGCCTCCAATTATAGTTGAACTATTGATTATAAAAATGAATTTCCCACAAAAAAATTGGTATGAGACATATATATATAGCAATATTTATATGCATCAAGCCAACAAGGTTTTCCTATATAGTTGGTTTAAGGTCAGAAATCAAATTATTCCCATCTAAAATATTTAAATGTGCAATACTTGATTTAATTGCTCCACCACATACAAAGATGGGTCCCTAAATGAGGTTGGGAGTAAATGTTAGATTTTCTAAAATTAGGGGGAGAGATGATTATTAGCTAAAAATGTGTTGGCTGAAATATCTAGATCCTCGTAAAAAAAAATAAACTTGAAGTTCAAGAGATAATTCATGATTTTCAAAATGTTGAAAGTTCATTTCCATGACGTGATGTTATAATTCAACTGTAAATACTCCAAACGTAAAATCATTGATGGATAGAGTCTATGACATGCGTGAAGCATGATAGACCAATCGGTTTCAAAAGTAAAACTTCTTGAAGAAGGAGAGGATCAAATGATAAAGATGGTCAATAATAATAAGGCAAGTGTTTTAAAAAGCACTATGACATAACTCTTCATGAAACCTTGGCAAAGGTTCAGGTACCTAAAAATAATGAAAAATGAAGAGATCTCGATAAGTTATGTCGCATTGGAACCGATATCAAATAACCGTCGATGGTATTTTTGATATAATGTAGCGCTCACCATTATAAATGATAAGGAGGATCTTAAATTTGAATATGTCAAATAGTATGGACAGAAAAATGATTGGTCAAATAAAATACATAATTTTATGTGATGACCCTCCAGGTCATTTTCTTGATTTCCATGCATTTTTGATGTTTTGAGCCTTTCCATAGTGGCTACAGGTCATTTATAACTTATCAAAACTGTCAGTTCGGTTTTTGGACAGTTCATTAGGGTTTTAGGCTCATTCCCTATTTTGGAGCTTTTATTGTTAAGGAATTAGTCTCAGACCAAAACTCCTAGTAAACGGACTCAGATGGGAATTTTGACAGTGCTATGAGCTCTGGGACATCAATTTTAGGCTGGGGTCCCGAGGCTTCAAGACTCATTTTGGGCTATTGGGTAGATTTGGTAAAAATAAAACTATGGGTATAGGGCCCTCTTTTTATCAAAATGACCTCAGTTGGAAATTTCAATTACTCCATTGAAAAATTTGAATTTGATGTGGTAGCATAGTTCATTTGCGCGCACGGGCTTCTGAACGAATCTCGAGCACCCGATCGAAGTCCGTTGGGACTGAAGTAAATCTGGTGCAGTAGCACCTGATGTAGGCCACATTTTATCTTCGCGTTTGTGAGCTTCGGTCCGCATTTGTGAAGGTTCAAACTCCTAACCGTTGAGTTCAAGAGCCCTCCTATTGCATTTACGATGAAGGTTGCCTGACTCGATCCGCTTCTACTCATAGCGTTCGCGACTACCTTGTGTTGCATTTGTAGTCCTCTGACCCATTTTCCTTCACGTTCATGATCTCTTACATGTGTTCATGAAGGGAAATCCTTATAAGCTTTGTATTCGCTGGCCCTTGCAATCACGAAGGCCAATTCCCTAGCAGTATATAATCTCCTTCTCCTCAATTTTTCGTTATTTTCTCAACCCTAACCTTTAATTAGTAGAACTTTGAGAAACAAAAATGGTGGTAGATCCTCCATGAAGCTAAGGTAAGTCAATTTAAATCCACTTGATCATTTCACATTATTTTTTCCCCGTCAAATTCTGTTCTTTTACTTGTAAATTCCTGAAAAATAGTTTTTGAATTCCTTAACTTTGTGGACTGATTTGGGCCCCAGTTTATGCTCCGTTTGTTCTTAAACTTCAAACATGAATTGCTTGTCCTTCAAGGGAACTCGTGATAAATTCAATTTGGAATTATTTAGTGGGCCCCACGGACTCATTTTTTACCCAATTTTGGGCCCAATGTTTTATATTACAATATGGGTATCATTTTACTCGTACTAATTCATAGATTATTATTTTGATAGTGTGACAACATTTTGGGATCGTGGAGTAAAGATGAGTGATTCGTGGATGGTTCAAGGTTGTCGTTTGACTTTGAGGTAGGCTACGGTCTACTTTTCTCTATGAGATGGTGAAATTTATAGATTGCACGCTATGTAGGGATTATAATATAGGTTTATACCTAGTAATATCATGGGTTGACCTATTTAGGGGACTTAGAATACAAATGTAACTCAAGCTTTAGCCTAGAATACCTGTTATGGTTGTAGGATCCCATTGTACCGGATTATAGGCTTGTTTATCTATAGATTGACATGAAGGAACCCTTAGTGTATAAATTTACCATGTTACTTAGTGAATTGGACAGTAATTCCTCGATTAGACCCTTCTAGTAGCTTTATGCCCTTGTCTACCTTAGTTTTCTGAATTATGGTGTTAATATCTCATCCAGTATTTATTATTGGGCCCGAGGCCATTGTCACAATACCAGTTGTATACCAGGTTAGTATTCTATCCTTAGAAAGGACGTGGTTATAGTTATGGATGAGTAGGCATTTACAGTTGTATTGTTTGATACTAGTGATGCATGCATATATTTAGGTGCATTTATACTTATTTAGTGGTACAATTTTGGTTAAAACCTTAATTTACTACTTTTTTCTAAAGACGGATTTACTCCCATCTTTCTTAACTTTAAAATTAATTCTTTGAAAATGGAAGTCGTACCACTCTTGTTATTGATTTATAACATCTTAAACTGAATAATTACTTTGAAAATTAGACCGAGGTTGATTTCGGTCCATTATTGAACCACTCACTTTTTACCACTACTTATTCACTTTGGTCAAGGGAGGTTCCGACCCTTTCTACATTACTATATTATTTTAGTCTCGAATTCGATCTCGGGCAAGGTATTTACATATAAACACTAACTCAGTTCTGATTCAATTAAGGCAGTTCTTATTATAGTTTATATAACTCTTTGGTATTAGATGGAGTAGATTAGTTATGATGGTTATTGGAAGTCCTGGTTTGACACCAGGCAGTATATACGGATATCCTGAGTCCCCAATGGATTCTTCTGTATGGGGACCTTGTACCGAAAGAGGTGATATCTACAGGTCCTACCTTGCAAACCGACAAGCCAAAAAAGGTGTATATACTTAGTATGATTTTGCATTCAGTCGGTATGGTAGTATTGGTTTACTTTGCATTCGTTTAGTCATATGCATCGCTATCACCAGTATAATTGCTTGGCATCTAATCTATCGGTTTTATAAGGGACTGTATAGGAATAGGTTATGGTTATTATATGTTGTGTGTTTTCTTGTACCTTATGGGCTTAGGGGGGCCCAGTTAGGTTTTTGGTTGTCTAGGCTAGCCGGGTACGTTATTGTTTATTATTATTGTATAGTTCGTGGCAGGCGGATTATGGACTGGTACCTGAGGTTGTTCGTATGTTTCTGATCCCTTTCCTCTTTTATGGTGAACCTTACTTTATTAGACTATCTTATGGAAATGTATATTCCTATTAGAGGCTTGACTATGCTAGCACTAGTTTCCCTATTTGGTTATAATGCTTGAGACGTTAGGTTGACTCCTTCAGGTTGGTACTTTATATATATATATATATATATATATATATATATATATATATATATATATATGTATACATGTATTACCGTATATCCCTCTCCTTCCATATCTATTCTTATTATATATACCCTTTTGGCCTTATATTACTGCTATATATCCTTCTTTCACTCTTCACGTGAGTATTGTCTAGTGATATATGGTATTTCACTTTCTCCCCTAATTACTGGTAGAATAGGATAGTTTATCATTATTGCTCCATTATCGTTATCATATTTTGTCTCTTGGGTAGTTGCCTATAGTTTATATTCCTTCTTTACATGTTATTTATACTTGCATTATCTTTGGAGCTCAGTCAGTCGATGCCTACTAAGTACCACATGTTGGTACTCATACTACACTCTACATCTTGGTGATCATAGTACAATTTCTCGTCGTTAAAGTATGCATCGTGTGGAATAGCCATGGATCAACAATTTGGGGTGAGCTCCTAACGTATGGAGTATTCCTGATCTCCCTCTTATTGTTAGATTGATCTCTATTTTGTATTTCAGAGATGACTTTGTAGATATGTTTATTCTGTATTTCACTTTGAACTCATGTTGTATTAAAAGCTTTTGTATTGACTTCACCAGGTTTTGGAGATTTATTTACTTTCTTCTTCTCTTCTTCTCATATCATTAGTCTTGACTTTTGCTTTTCTTATTAGTCTGTTACTAGATGTTTCATACTATGGGTTGGTTTACTTATTGTTGGGTTATAGTAGGTGACATTATGACCAAAGAAATTGGGTCGTGACAATTTGGTATCAGAGCATAGGTTTACCAGTGTTATTGGTACAAGAGCTTAGTGCCAGTAGAGTCATACAGATTGGTGTGAAGACGTTTGTATCCTATCTTTGGGAGCCTGTAAGGAATTCTTAGGAAATTTTATTCTTGACTCCTTGTCATGTGCCCGTATTTTATAAACCTCTAAGTATTTTTTTGACTCCACTATTTCCTAGATGGATAGCCCGAGGTTATCCATAGATTTGGATGGGACTTCTGTGTGCGTTATCAGAGTTTTTGCTCAGCATTGGGCTAGGGAGTTAGAGATTCATATTGAGGATCTTCAGCATCAGCTAAAGGGTCTGGGGCCAGCCTAAACTCCAGTAGAGTTTGTGACCACCTCAGCTTTTTAGGATACTGAGTTAGGGATTGTATGTCTTTTCATGGATACCTCATGGTCAGTAGTGGTGCCCAGTACATCGAGTGGTTCTCAGGCCAGATTTGGGTTTGTTGGTGGTGCCCAGTACATCATTTCCAGCTTATCAAGTGTGTACAGGTAGCACCTCAAGTTATGGGTGATGTACAGATAGGTCGTGGTAGTTACATTGGATAGTGTTTTGGTTAGACATTACTCAGTATTCGGTCTAGGTATTTAGGTCCTAGTGATCGTACTAGGTTAGCATGTACAGTGCATCAGACAGTCCCAAAGAAATGCTTTGATGATGGTGAGATTGGTCATTGGTCTAGAGAGTGCCCCAGATGTTAATTGGTCAGCCAGTTGGAGTCAGCTTGTGTTTCTCATCTCCAGGTGTTTGCTATGACTGCATAGAGACCGTTCATTAGCCCAATGAGTGTCCTTGGAGTGGGATTATTAGTCAGTCAGCATATTCCGATCAATCTCATAGAGTTGTAGCACCTTCGGTTGGAGATAGTTAACTTAGTATTTCAGTTGGTTATTCAGATTCGTACTTCTTCGGGCATGTCAGGGACTATGACTTTGGATTCCATCAGATAGGTGCACTTTTATTTTTCTATCCTTTCAGTTCTACTTGGATTGAGTTGGGGTTGTCATACCTATCGGTGTTCATATGCCTTGATATTACTAGATTGATTATTGTAAGCCTATGTAGATTTACGCATATATGACTACCCCCATAGATGATTTTTTTTAGTAGTGGATCGGTGTGGTAATGTCCTTGGGGTGTAGCATTTGGGTTGAAGTCCCTTTTCTTTGGCATTTTGTCCTTGTTGTGATCTTAGATTGGTACTATTTGTGTTTTTTATTTTGTGCCACCTGCACCTTATACTGGTGATTCTATTGTTACTATTGTTATTTTTTATATTGTTTAAAATTTGATTTAGTTTTTGCTTAATAGACGAATAGACTAGCATTTTCTAGTTAGTATCTCCTTCCTTGCAATTCTTGTCAGTTTAGCTTAGAAAACTACCTTGGTTGGTTGGTTTTCCTTTTCTATTAGCAAGGTCGTTGTTGAGCGGACTGTAAAAGTGAAAGAAGGTTTGGCCTTCCATGGTTTTGGTTGTGATTTGGCATTGACGATCTTTTTCTATAGCCTGCTCCTATTGTTGATGATTCTGAGGGTTGTTCTTCTGATTTATTTGGTTCATTTCCCTATGGTAGTCTTGATATTGGTGTTGAGTCAGGTACTCCATTCTTCTGTGATATGGTTTGTATTCCAGTTGTGTTGAGGTTAGCTTACAAAGAGTGAAATCAGAAACTCTTTAGTTTAGTATTTGTTTTGGCCTAATATGACTTTGTGGGGTGCTTTTGCTTGATAGTATATGTTATGTATCAGTTGCCAGTAACCAAAGTGGGCGTCTTTTGGGATTGAGTATTCGTTGCCATAGATTGAGTATTGGTTTGACCAGATTCAGGCTAAGATAGTATTTTTTGAGTTGCTCGAGATTTGGCTATTATTGGTATTCTGTGAAGCCTTGGTGAGTTCATTGATATGCCTTGATGTGTTATGCCCTCAACGGATGTTGATTTGATTGCTAGTATCTTTAACCAGTAGCCTTCCTTAGTTGTGATTGTGTTCTTCTGCAACCTATCGATTTCAGCCCTTGCGGGGACCGTTAGCTATATGCTTAGTTTCTAAAGGTAAGATTAGTTTTGGTATTTGATATCCCTAAAAACTTGTTGGCTCCAGTTATGATTTTTGACTCTTTTGGATGATGGCTTGAAAGTTGTGATAGATTATGGAGTATAAATGCTTACTCGTCAATAGAATCGATTTGGATAGTTGAGATCAAGTAGTTTGGCTTCGATATTAAGATTACAGCTATGGATTGTGTAACTTGGTTGCAACCTCCATTTCAAAATTTGACTCCATTGAAACTTCGTCGATAGGTTTACTAGGACTACTCATTACCTACCGATTTAATTTCCTTCAGTTTGTATGCAGTGTAATTGATAAATGCCCGGAGGATGGTCTATCGGCACATGCTATTGGTTTCTACTACTTTTGGGCCTTTGATTCTCAGCTTTCATCTGAAATTTATATGACTACTCAGTGGGAGAAGTGTATTCTAGTTGGGCTTAGCCTAGTTTCACCCACAGTTGGCGGGGTACTCTGGAGCAGATCCTTTAGTTTCTAGAGTTGGTGCTTCAGACTCCTGACTATTGGTTTTGAGGGTCATCTAGATCAGTTAATGGCTTGGCAGAGATCGAAGACATTGGTCATCACCTGTAACAACTAGATTCTTCGTTACTAGGAAATGCCTCGACATTAATTTAGAGTTCGAACATTATTGGAATATCATGAGAGGACTTACGTGGGGCCATGAGAATTAAAATTTCAAAATTTAAAAAAAAAACTTAGGTCAGGCTGACGTCAGCCCGCTATAGTGGGATTTATACTGCTATAGCAGTGCTCATGCTGCTATAGTAGTATGGCACTGACCAGAACACTTTTTTAAGCGGGTTTTATTTCCTTTCTTCATTTTAGTTGAAACAAATAATGTGGGAAGTCCCAAAAACCCTAAGGTCTACCTTCCATGTCTTGGAATCATGGAGAGGAGGAGAAAGGGATGTGGAAGGCTCCAAACCTATGGATTTTTGAGAATTAATGTGTCCGTGATGTTGACTTCTGGGTAGAAATTATATTGACTCATCCTTTCTACAGCTGGTTGACACAAAGGTAAGCTAAGGTTAATTGAGTAGCTTAGACTTGGGTTAGAAAGCATGAATGTAACATAGATGGATGGGAGATTCCATGTTTTAGGCCTTCGAGCATGGAGTTAGGATGGATAAAATCAGCTAGAGTTCAAGCAACATATAATTAGGGGCTATTTATATATCCTTTATCATGTTATGTTATGTGTATGCATTAAATTGTTGATTCCCTATCGTAGAATTGCATTTGGGTATTGGGAAGATCAATTACCGGTTATTAGTTAATTTTTAAAAGGAGGAATAATGCAAGGTAAGGTACGCGTGAGCTTCTGAACAAGCTAGGGTGGTAAGCCTTATGGTAGAGTGGTGCAGTAGAAATGTAGTGGACATGTTGTGATTAAGGTCCTACCGGTAGTGTAGGTGATGGTATCATAGTTTAGTCCAACTTGTATTAGACGAGCATGTTAACTACTTTGTAGTATAGCTGGTTAATGTATATTTGTTGGGTGGTCAATGAAATAAGTTACTTGCTTTATAATTAACATGTCTTGTTCTAAAGTGTGAAATGTTTCGTTGTTTGGAACGTTCTTACGGGTCATTGATGAGACAAGGTTGGCTGACACTTATGTCTGGGATTTTTAGTACATGGATGGAAATTATCCCCTGCAGGTCATGTCAAGAGGGTTGATGCATCACCCATAGCGTGTATGTATGAGAGTCAGGTGAGTTTGAAGGTTCCTTGAGCGGGCCGGGAAATATACTTATATGCTTGATATAATCTTATTTGATATTTCTTGTATGGTCTTGGTATTGTCATATATTGGATATGGCTAGAGTCATGGTCATTGACTTGGTTATTATTGAAGTCAGGGTTGTTGATTTGGTTAGGGTTTGACAAAATAATTGATTGCATGTATTGACTTGACTTGACTAAATATGTTTTGGTGATGACATGTTGACTTGTTGTTCTTAAATCCTAAGTTTCTTATCTATTTCTTATTTGCCGAGTGTCTGTTACTTTGAGTATGGGTTAATTTATAGTGTCATATCATGGTTAAGTATGGATCGTGGTAACTTAAACCTTATTTTCTTGTTATGGCTATCTAGTTTACTGTTTCGAGGGATAAATGTCAACATGAGGATAGAGTGGATTAAGGAGTTCCCTGTTAAGAGAATAGAGAGGATGATAGATATAAGTTATGGGTAATTACGACTAAGGATCAGAAAATTGGGTGAGCAGGTCTTATGCCGAATGAGTCTTCCCCAGATATGCTAGGTGACTTGCTAGGTTCTTGACATAGGTCTAGGGTCTTTTCGTGTTGTAGTTGTCTTCTCGTGAGTGGTGTTAACTCTTAGTGTAAGGCCAGGTTCGGTGATTCGGGGTAAAGGGAACCTTTGGTGGTTTGATAATAAGTCTAAAAAAGGATGTATATTTTCTTGTGAATATGTATGTTATATTTTTTTTAATCCAATTTGGGTCAACCGATGAGGCTTACCAGTACGTGTGGTTATACTGATGCTACTCTTGCTATACTCTTTTCAAGGTATAGTCTTTTGCAGGATTCAGTGTTGGTTTCTTGATGTTGATCATTCAGCAGCTCCGACTTTCTCACTCATGGTGGAAGTTATGTCTTGGTTATTTTTCCTCTTTAGCAACTCCTGTACCTGTTTAGACTAGGTCTTAGGGTAGTTTACTTCTATATTTAATCTTTGTAAATTATGTAATAAAGGTTGGTTTATTTTGGTTAACAAAGACTTCTACATATCTTCTTAAAGGGTGGTAAAGGGTTCTTCTATATAAGTGGATTAGAATAGGTGCCCTCACGATCCGGTGATTTGGGTCATGTCATCAACATTTGAGTATTCAAGTTGAACCTTATAAGCCTTGTTCTTATAATAGTCCGTGTAGATTTTTGGTAGATCAACTTCAGTCTTTCGAGGTTAATGTGATGTGATTACGCGGGTAGGACTCAGATGATTCTGGTGAGATTCTATGTAGTTCAAAGTAGACATCAGGTTTGGAAAGACAAGAGAATGTTAGATTTGGAGTTGACTGCATGATCCCTGTCTTTGGTCGACTTTGGCTTGGTTGAGCTTTTGCTTGGTTGTAATGGTATCGGTGTGATGTTAGTGTATGTGGTTTGGGTTTATGTGCTTCAGTCGTGCTCGGTTCAGTAAGAGGCCAGTTGGTTGTTGAGATTGATATTGTGGCTATTTGGAAAGTGAAGTAAGGAAGTTCGTGAAAAGGTGATACCTTTAGCAAAATCCCTTGGAAGTATCATTTTGCCTTACAGGTTATCTGAGGAGTCTTTCTCAAGGCATGCAGGCCCAGTACCTCGTCCTTTCAAGCTTTTGGAATCTTTCTATCCATTGACTTTTGAGGACTAAAGTCCTTTTAGTAGAGGATATTGTAATGACCCTCTAGGTCATTTTGTCAAATTCGGCACATTTTTGACATTTTGAGACTTTTTGTAGCTGTGACAGGTCCTTTATGACTTGTCGGAACTGTCAATTCAATTTTTAGACAGTTTATTTGGGTTTTAGGCTCATTTCCTTCTTTTGGAGTTTTCATTGTTAAGGAATTGATCTCGTCCTAAAACTCCTAGTAAACGGACTTGGATGTAAATTTTGACAGCGCTATCATCTCTGGGATGTCGATTTTAGGCTAAGGGGACCCTTGGTCCGGGTCCCGAGGCTTCCAGACTCATTTTGGGCTATTGGGTAGAGTTGGTGAAAATAAAACTATGGGTGTGGGGCCCTCTTTTTATTGAAATGGCCTCGGTTGGAAATTTCAATGGCTCTGTTGAGTCTGGAATGTCGAATTTGGTATGGTAGCATAGTTAGTTTGTGCGCTCGGGGTTTCAAATGAATTCTGAGCATTCGGTCGAAGTCCATTGGGACTTAGGAAAATCTGGTGCAGCAGCACCTGGTGTAGGCCACATTTTCTCTTTACATTTACGAGGTTCGATCTGTGCTCGTGAAGGATCAAACTCTTGAACGTCGCATTTGCGCGACCTCCCATCACATTCATGATGAAAGTTGCCCGAACCGATCCACCTCTACTCATTGCATTCGCGACGACCTTGTGTCGCATTTGCTATCCTCTGACCCATTTGCCTTCGCGTTTGCTACCTCTTGCCTGTGTTCGTGAAGGACAATCCTCGTAAGCTTCGCGTTCTCGACCCTTGGCCCTCGCAATCGCGAAGGCCAATTCCCTGGCAGTATATAATCTCCTTCTCCATGATTTTTCTTCATTTTCTCAACCCTAACCCACCATTAGTGGACCATTGAGCAAGGAAAATGGTGGGAGATCCTCCATGAGGCTACGGTAAGTTAATTTAACACGTCTTGATCATTTTTCATTATTTTTCCCCATCAAATTCCGCTCTTTTCCTTGTAAATTCCTGAAAATTAGTTTTTGAATTCCTTAACTTTGTGGGCTGTTAGGACCCGATCTATGCTCCGTTTGTGCTCAAGTTTCGAGCACCTATTCCTTGTCCTTCGAGGAACCTCGTGATGGATTCAATTTGGAAATTCATTAGCGGGCTCTACGGGGCCATATTTGACCCAATTTTGGGCCTAGAGTTTTATATTGCAATATGGGTATCATTTTACTCATACTAATGTGTAAATTATGATTTTGATAGAGCGATGACATTTTAGGATCGTGGAGTAAAGATGAGGAATTCAGGGATGGTTTGAGGTTGCGATTCAGTTTTGAGGTAGGTTCCGGTCTACTTTTCTCTATGAGATGGTGAAATGTATAGATTGCACGCTATGTAGGGATTATAAGATAGGTTTATACCTAGTAATATCATGGGTTGACCTATTTAGGGGACTTAGAATACAAATGTAACTCAAGCTTTAGCCTAGAATACCCGTTATAGTTGAAATTATAGGCTTGTTTAGCTATAGATTGACATGAAGGATCCCTTAGTATATAAATTTACCATGTTACTTAGTGAATTGGACAGTAATTTCCCGATTAGACCCTTCTAGTAGCTTTATGCCCTTGTCTACCTTAGTTTCCCGAATTATGGTGCTAATATCTCATCGAGTATATATTGTTGGGCCCGAGGCCGTGGTAACAATACCAGTTGGATACCAGGTTAGTATTCTATCCTTAGAAAGGACATGGTTATAGTTATGGATGTGTATTGTTTGGATACTGTTGACGACATGCATATATTTAGATGCATTTATATTTATTTAGTGGTACGATTCTGATTAAAACCTTGGTTTACTACTAATTTCTAAAGACAGATTTATTCCCATCTTTCTTAACTTTAAAATTTATTCTTTGAAAATGGAAGTCGTGCCACTCTTGTTATTGATTTTTGACATCTTAAACTAAATAATTACTTTGAAAATTAGACCTAGGCTGATTTCAGTCCATTATTGAACCACTCACTTTTTACCACTACTTATTCACTTTGGTCAAGGGAGGTTCCGACCTTTTCTACATTACTATACTATTTTAGTCTCGAATTCGATCTCGGGCAAGGTATTTCATAGATACACTTATTCAGTTTTGATTTAAGTAAGGCAGTTCTTATTATAGTTTATCTATATATCCAGTACTGGATGGAGTAGATTGGTTATGATGGTTATTGAAAGTCCTGGTTTGGGACCACACAGTATATACAGATATCCCGAGTCCACTATGGATTCCTCTGTCTGGGGACCATGTATCGAAAGAGGTGATATCTATAGGTCCTGTCTTGCAAGACGACGAGTCGAAGAAGGTGTATATACTTGGTATGTTTTTTCATTCATTCGGTTTGGTAGTATTGGTTTATCTTGCATTCGTTCATTCATATGCATCACCTATCACTAGTATAATTGCTTGGCGCATATATCTATCGGTCTTATAGGGGACTGTGTAGGTATAGGTTATGGTTATTGTTTGATGAGTATTTCCTTATACCTTCTCTGCTTATGGGGGCCCGATAAGGTTATTGGTTGCCCGGACTAACCGATTACGTTATTGTTTATTATTATTTTATAGTTAGTTACAGGCTAGTTATGGACTGATAGTCGAGGTTGTCGGTACGTTTCTGATCCCTTTCCTATTTTATGGTGAACCTTACTTTGTTAGACTATCTTATGGATATGCATATTCCGGTTAGAGGCTTGATTATGCTAGCATGTGTTCCCCTATTTGGTTATAATCCTCGAGACATTAGGTTGACTCCCTCAGGTTGGTACCTTTGAGTCAGTTTTATATATATATATATATATATATATATGTGTGTGTGTGTGTGTGTGTGTGTGTGTGTGTATGTGTGTGTATATGTGTATATATATATATGTATTACCGCATATCCCTCTCCTTCCTTATCTATTCTTATTATATATATCCTTTTGGCCTCGTATTACTACTATATATCCTTCTTTCACTCTTCACTTGTGTATTGGCTAGTGATATACGGAATTGCACTTTCTCCCCTGATTACTGGTACAATAGGATAGTTTATCCTTATTTTTCCATTAGCGTTATCATGTTTTGTCTCTTGGGTAGTTGTCTATAGTTTATATTCCAGCGTTACATGTTATTTATACTTGCATTATCTTTGGAGCTCAGTCGGCCGATGCCTAATAAGTACCACTTGTTTGGTACTCATACTATACTTCTGCAGCTTGCAGATCATAGTACGAGTTCTCACTTTTGATATATGCATCGTGTGAAGTAGCCTTAGATCAGAGATTTGGGGTGAGCTCCTGATGTCTAGAGTATTTCTTCTCTCTCTCTCTCTTATTGTTAGACTGATCTCTATTTTGTATTTCAGCTATGACTTTGTAGATATATTTATTCCATATTTCACTTTGTACCCCTGTTGTATTAGAAGCTCTTGTATTGACTTCACCAGGTTTTGGGGATATATTTACTTCCTTCCTGTCTTCTTCTCATATTATTAGTCTTGACTTCCACTTTTCTTATTAGTCTGTTAGTAGCTATTCCAGACTATGGGTTGGCTTACCTACTGGTGGGTTATGGTAGGTGTCATCATGACCTGATAAATCGGATCGTGACATTTTAAGTATATTTTATTTCACTTATAAGGTGATGTTTTGGAAATAGTTTGTAGACTAAGGTATAATGTCAGTGCGGTATAATGAATTATTGTGTGAAAAGTAAAACCGTAAGATATAAAGTACAAATTGTGCCTTGGGGCATAAAAGTTTTTTGCAAAAGTCCTGGCATTATTTTATGGAGATGTGTTCTCCTGTGGTGGATGCAGTAAGATTTCTTTAAATCTGACAATGTATGAAAAACTTGAATATGTATAATGAATGAATGTCATGTCTAGCTAGACGGTAAATACTATATGAAAATTCTTGAAGGATTTAAAAGGTTTTAAAGAGATTCGATCCTTTGAATACATCAATGGTTGCGAGATCACTTAAAATAAAGAAAGATCGATTTTGATCTCATAAAAATTGTTAGAAAGTACCATGTCTTAGTGCAATTAGTGCACTTATGTATCCTGTTATTTTTATACATGAAACAATATTTTTGCTAATGTGCAGGAAAGATATAATTCACTTTTATTTGGAGATATTTGAGTTAAATCAAATACATATTGATATGAATTTATTATCTCTGACCAATATTGTCAAAGGATTGTTGGTTATTCAAATGCAGAAAGGTTATTTAATTTACATAAAGTTTGATCACATGGGAGTTATCTATTTGCATGTGAGCATTTTTACAAGGCAGATAATAATTGATACTTGGCTTATTCAAGTTCATCCAAGATACTTGAAACTTATAAAGCGAGTGAGTCAACACATAGGAGGTGTGTGATTTTTCCTTAAAAAGAAGATTACAATAATGTTGAAGGCAATGCTACTTGTGAAGCTCAATTGAAAGAAGAATATATCGAAGAAGACAAAAATAAAGTATATTTCAGCAAAGTACTTTTTCATAAAAAATCTTCAACTAAATTACTCGTAGAGTTTGAAAAAATAGCTCACAAGAACTAATGATCTCAACATTCGAGAAGTTGTTATACAAGATAGAGATCTATTGTCTCTAAGATATCAAGTGATTTTTTATCAGGGGGAGCAAATACGCGTTGTACTCTTTTTTCATTGACCGAGGTTTTGTCCCACTGGATTTTTCTGACAAGGTTTTTAATGAGGTAGCAAATAATACGTATTAAAAGATATATGTACTCTTTTTCCTTCACTAGGATTCATCTATGGACATCCAAGGGAGAGTGTTATAATATACATTGTATATGGATGTCCACTGCTCTAGATATAAATCCTCCACAACTCCTTAACCATTATGATATTAACTTTCAATCCTCCATAACCTCTTCGTTTGATCTTTCCTCATAACTCTCAAGGATTAATGTCATGTTTATGACACTCTTTGATGCTCCTCAATGTAATATTATAAATAGAGGACTTGTGTATTATGTTGGTAACACTTGAAAGAAAGAAAGTTATCTTATCCTCTTGTCTTATTCTTTATATTCCTATTCTTGTTCTTGATTTTAAAACAAAAATAAATAAATATGGAGAACAAAAGATGAAACCAATTTTCTCCGGCCTCTACGACAGCTCCTTGCTTTCTCTCGGTCAAAAATTTTGTAAACACCGATTTTATGAAATATTTATAGATGTAGAAAAAAGCCCCAAATAAAATAACTGAATCCAAAATAGACTGGAAAATATTAAATGAACTGTTGCTTCCTCCGTATGTGTCTGTCTCTGTGTCAAGCCAAAGAATGTGGACACCTACTGGAATTGTCACACTACAATTGAAATCCAAAATCACATTTGATTATTTTATTAAGTTTAATTCATTAAGTTGTCTGCTTGATTTTCTTCTATAATTTTTCGTCTTTAATTTGTTTTGGCTTCAAATCTCTTCATCTTCACACCATTTGAAATCCTACACATCAAAATATAATATTAAGCACAATTCATAAAATCAATGCTCAAAAAGGATAAATAAAAATACTTAATATGAGGTAAATAATGACTAAAAATATATATTTGGCCTCAGATCACCACCCCACACTTAGATTCTTCTTGTCCTCGAGCAATCATTCTATCTCATCTCAATAAATCGAGCTAGGAACACCACCACTTTGGTTTATACAAGCAATTAGACTATATAGCAGCAAAATGTCAAGTACATTTTCCAATCATTATGCAAAAATACAAACAAACAACAAACATCTAACCTCCTAACCTCAAAGATGGACTTTAACTCACCAAATTCAAGTTCGTTCATCTATTCTTGTCAAAGAAAGATAATAACATCACCTATCAATCATGAAACAAGTGCCCTCACAAGAAGATACAGTTCACACACTCAATTCTAAAGATCGAATATAATTTAAGGATTTTGCATCAAAGCACAACTCTCGCACTCACAAAAGAATTCACATGTATGCCCAAAGAACCATAGGCTTGCCCATTACGTAAATCTCCACTAATTAAACATGTTCGAATAGAATCAAATAGGACTTTAACGGGTTGTAATGTTGGCTAGGGGATGGGTAGGAAAACTATATAATAGTGACTTACACTTCCCTAGGCACTTTATACTTTTAAACTTCATCACCCATTATTTTCTCTTTTTTATTTTCAGCCCTCTCTTCATCAATTATTTTCACTAGTAATCTCATCATATCAAGAATGCTTCAATCTTTTTTTTTTCTCAAACAGATTTTTTTCGCTCTTTTTTTTCATGTCACATTCTCTCAAAGAGGGCTTTTTCATCACTTTGTAGCTATCATTGGTCATATTTTTCACTCAATCATCTTTTTTTCTTTAGATTTAATAATTTTAACAATGCCTATGCTACAGTGCTCAAGGAAGCAGGCTGCAAAAACAAGGGATTCAACAAAAGAATCAAGAAAAAAAGCACGGCTACCAAATAAAGGCTACAGGCTCAAAGGGGTTAATTAGTGATAACAATATCTTAAAAGGCTAAAATTCATAAGACAAATCAATGAAAGCCTATATCATATTCTAAACAGAGCAACACTTTTTATTTCACTTCAATAACATGCAGTGCAAGTTCTAGACTAAGATGCAAAACATGAAATATATGTAAAATCTCACCACACATGGCACAAGTTTCCATCAAGATGGATAAATTTCACTTCTAAGACAGACCGGGCCATACCAAACTACAAAATAAGAAAAAAAAAAGTTATACACAAAGTCACAACCATGAGCCCATGTGTCACAAAGTCTGTTGTTTTATTGATACTCAAGAACTCACAGAAAAATACTACTCAAGATCAGGCCTAAATTGCTAGCATCAAAAAGGTCTTTTCTTTTTTCTCCAAAAAAATAAAAAAAAATAAAAAAAACTACTCCTAAAAAAATAAAAGATACTCGGTTCAAATGGACCCCTCAGAAAAGAACCAAAAAGAAAAGTCAAGGGTTGGACAAAGTATGCTATACTAAAAAAAAAAAAAACTAAAAACCAATAAAAAAAAAACTATTTATTCTAATCTAAAGAAAAAAAAAATTTGTGTGCTTTTTTTTTACTATTTCAATTTTTTTCTATTTTTATTTTCTAAAGCAAGCAGCTAAAAAGACGGAAGAAAATCCTATAGCATATTTCATCCTTAAGAAGTATCGAAAGATATTTCACCCCACACTTAAAATCATGTTTTGTCCAAAGCAATAAACAAAGTAAAACGAGGGTTAAAAATACTCCCTGAGGCCCTCTAGGACCTAGCTAGTAGCATTTTTCCTCGACTTCTATCAAGAGTTGTACGCACCCCACACTTAAACTTCAAGGTGCTCCTTAGCTTCAAATTTTGGATACTCAGACTTTCCTAAAATCTGCGAAAATAGAAACAACCAAAAAATGTGACACTATTATAAAAAAAAAAAAAGTGACACTAGTAATTGAGTTTTCTCCCAACAAGCACCTACTTTAACGTTGTGGCACGACGCAATCAACTTCACCACTTTTTCTTTTATATTGACCTTAAGAATTGCATCCCCAATTTTGCATCAATTTTTCTGCTCCGCTCAAGGGGCGGTGGTAAAAAAATAAAGGAACCAAGCAAAGGAATGCCGCATCTTGCACTTCTTGGCCCTTAAGTGAGGAATGTAATTTTTCGATTTTGGCTTAACAAATTCAAGATTATAGACATAATGTTCCTCCTTCATACACTATCCCATAGGATTAGTTGGCTTGATTAATATCTCACTATCTAAGTACAATGTGAAAAAATAATTAGACTGAGGTCCAGTACGTCCAAACTCATAAATTGTATTACTTTTTACATCCTCATATGTATTGTCTCAACAGAAACAACATCAATAAAAATAATGTCGAGTAGTTGACCCTCCAATTTTAGCTCCTCAAGTTGGCTTGTAAGTATTTTTCCAGCCTCACACAACTCAAAACTAAATTGTTGGGTGCTAGACGCACCAACCTTTGCACTCAACTCATCTTTTAAATTGTAAATATCTAAGTCAAACCTGTCAACCTTTTGAATGAGCTTAACTCTTTCTTTCATGAAGCGTATCATTCCGCTTACAATTATCTTAAGGCAACACTCATGTTCCTCTAATAATTTCCTGCAAAAATCCATACTATCAAAAGCACAAGAATTATTAGAATCATCATAATCAGGGCTCGGGGAGGGATTAGAGCACTTAGAACAATTTTTTCATTGACCACCACACCATTTACAAAAATCTCAATCATAAAATTTAGAAGGATCACACAACCCATTCCGTAAGATCGAAAGATTTGAATAATTTTTTCATAAGTAAGGTCCTCCACAAATAAGACAAAGATCAATAGAAGATGAGTAACTATTACTCCACACTTTTTTAGATGTCATATCAAGAAGAGTAGTGAAATACTATTAAAAAAATTATACAAAAAATAAAATATATACAAAAAAAATTAAATAAATAAAAAGAAAAAATCTAACCTAGATAAACAATTAATTTTTAAGTCCCTGACAACGGCGCCAAAAACTTGTTGCGTCAAAATGCACACGCAAGCGTACGCGGTCGTACAAGTAATATAGAATTTTTAAGTCCGAATATCCTACCCACTAGGACTTGTCGATTAACTACTTTACTAAATTAGAATAATGCCAATTATTTATTCAAGCGGTGAATTTCAAGATATATTTATAAATTAACTAAATTAAAAATAAAAATAAAATAACTAATGAACAATTAACCAAGAAAAGAGCAGATTCCTATACAATCAATGATTGAATCGATCTAGGATTATGGTTTCGCTAACAATCATGTTTAATATCAATTTCATCAACTTATTCAATTATCTAGTTGTTGATTTACGGGATTGATTTTATGATTCGGGAATGGTCATCCTCTAATCGTCTATTCAAACTAGTGTCACAACTACATCATTGAGCGAAAATGTGAGAAGCTAATTTAAACGCATTTATTTATCTTCTCGTTTTCTAGCCAAGTAAGGTGATCTAGGTATATTCCTATCCTAGCCACAAATCAATTCCTTATTTTACTAAAGGAGAAATCTTACTCCCTATATTCTTCGTTCTAACCCTCCATTCCCTTGGTCAGTTCACTTCGAGCTCAAAAATTTATTTTAAAGGTCGCGAATCCTTAAAATAGTAAAAGCAAGAATAGAAGAACAACTATTATGCTAATCAATCAAATCAAGATTTACTAAAACAATCATTTTATTAGCTACCATAATCCTAGAATGAGAAGTTTAACTCCGCACAAACATGGAGCAATTACAACAAATCATCCAAAGAACTAACGCAAGAATAAATAAATATGGAGAAGAAAAGATGAAATCAATTTTCTTTGGCCTCCACGATAGCTCCTTGCTTTCTCTTGGTCAAAAAATTCATAAACATTGATTTTATGAAATATTTATAAATGTAGGGAAAAAGTCCAAATAAAATAACTGAGTCCAAAATAGACTTGAAAATATTAAATGGATTGTTGCTTCCTCCGTGCGTGCCTGTCTCCGTGTCACGCCAACAATGTGAACACCTACTGGACTTGTCACGTTACACTTCAAATCCAAGGTCACATTTGATTATTTTATTAAGTTTAATCCATTAAGCTGTCTGATTGATTTTCGTCTATAATCTTCCGTCTTTAATTCGTTTTGGCTCCAAATCTCCTCATCTTCACACCATTTTAAATCCTACGTATCACATTATCATACTAAGCACAATTCATAAAATCAATGCTCAAAAAGAATAAATAAAAATACTAAATGTGAGATAAATAATGACTAAAAATATATAAATATATATTTTGGCCTCACATCAATAACATCACCAAATAATCATGCAACCAACACATAATTCATGACTTCTACTGTTGATTTCCAATCAGAATAGACTAATTACCAATTGATCTCATTCAAGATGTCAGTTGGAATTGACTAGATATTAATTGAATTTGTCTAGATACCAATTGAAATCGAACAGATACCAATTAGACTCGACTCAGTGAGACGATGAAATGAAATAGCACGACCAAAAAAAAAAAAAAAAAAGGAATAATTCCTAGATGCCTCATAGCTTTCAGAGAATTTGATGTGGCTATCTACACACCAATTCACGAGACTCTACTTGGCATTGCTCATCAAAACTAACAGAGTTTGTATTTATATGTCACTGAACCACATACATACATATTGATATAATCTTTATTGTTGCATACTGATACATGTGTGAGATACCATATGTATAAGCTGATAACAATTGTATCAAATGTCGTTGATATAGATGTATCAATATCATATACATATTAATGCAATATACAAATGTATTAGATACTATTGATACATATGTACCAATATCATATACATATTGATACAACCATATTTTTTTTTATTTCCCTCCCGGTGTTCGGTACCCACATTGGAGCCCGACTAAATTCGGATTCCCGAACAAAAGCGACTCCGTACCTAGAGGGATTCGAACCCAAAACCTCTAGTTAAGGATGAAGGAGTACTTACCACTCCACCACAATCCTGTTGGTGATACAACCGTTATCACTTCATATTAATGCATACATGAGATACAATATGCATCAATATGTATCAGGTGATAACAATTGTATCAAATACCATTGATACAGATACAAATACATATTGTATCTAGCATCTCTCCTCCCTCTCCCACAAATTCGCTCGCCTCTCTCCTCTTTCTCCCAATTTGCTGGCCTCTCTCCTCTCTCTCCCAATCTCACTCGCCTCTCTCCTCCTAAATTGTAGCTATGAATCGTAATTAAGCAAGCAATTATTGCAGACCTCTAATTAAACTCCAATTATAGTCATTCTTGAAAGTTTTACAATGATCCAATCTCTGAACTCAGAGGAGAGGTAGGCACAAAGCCCCATATACCTATTCAAGATCTAAATGCATAACATGGTGGAAACAGACTGCAAAAAATCACAACTTGGATGCATTCTTTTCTTCTTTTTTCAATTGTCCAGATTAAGGTCTGGGTGGAGTTGTATTCAGCAAAACGTAGAAGCATTCGACCTAAGCCAAATAGTTGAAACAAATTACTCCCTCTGTTTCAAAAAGTATGACTTATTTTGATTTGACACGAAGTTTAAGAAAATAAAAAAGACTTTTGAATCTTGTGATCATAAATTAAGTTGTATCAAATGTATCAAAATGTCCTTTAATCTTGTGGTCTTAAATATATCATACTAAAAGTTGAAATTAAAGTATTGTCAAAAAAGAAAAAAGTCATTTATTTTGAAACAGACTAAAAAGGAAGAAAAGTAGGTTATACTTTTTTAAATGGAGGGAGTAATATATTACTGGCCAAACAACGGAAGGGACGCATTCCATAAAACATTAAACGCCAAAAGGCACTATACATACATCTACTGCGCCACAATCATTATAAATAAAACAAACAAATGTACTCGAGATGGACGAAAAATTGTGCACTTCCTTCTATAGATCTCAGCCACGAGCATATTGCCACAAAAATTACTGGGGGACTTGAGCCTTCTAGTCTGTAGGTTTCTCATTTTATTTAGAGGGAAATTAAGAAGCCGAAACAAAGATGTGTTTCACATGAGGTTCCTCTTAACAGTGCCCTCCTTGCTCCTAGTCCTCCTTACTCCTTAGGCCTGATATCAATTCCTTCAATAACCAAGCCACTTTTCCAGTTACCTCCCTTCACCTCTGTTAAGGTCATCTCTAATTCAGCTTCTTGTCCCCTCTTGACAAAAAATTCTCCCAACTCAATTTCCATCCACCCATCACTTCTCTGCATAGGATGACGCCCTTCCGGTGTATCCTCCCCTTCCTGTCTCAATATGTGAGCCATGTGGTGGGTGAATATTCCTAACCGTCTCGGGACTACTTGGTACCTGTACTGTCTCCTTCCTCCCTGAGGGTCCAAATAAACTGTCTGTGTCTCTTTTTCATGCCCAGCAATCCCTACTGAACTCTCTGCAGGTTGGTTTCCAAATCCATAGGTCCTGGATTTTGTCGTGAAGACGAGGTAAGCACCATATCTTGTGTCAGGGGAGAGCATATTGGTGTTTATTTTGCCAGACATGTCAAACCAGCAGACATCAAGAAGCTCGGCAACTTCTGAGAACCTATTTCCACACAAAATCAACTTCAAATGACAAAATGCTAAAAGTTTGCCACAGCAGGCATTCAAGGGTAAGGAAAGACTTGTCTAACCAATTATCAAAAGTTATATATGTGCATTGAAATATATACCTGGATTCGGGAAGGGAAATCCATCTCCAATATCTAGGAGTGTCACCCCAAATAATTTGCAGTGACCTTGCTGATAACATGTAACATTTGTTTCCACTCCATTTCTCCAATGAGAAGCTCTGGTTTGCATCAACAGTTTGTCAGTCAGATGGATTCATAATTAGCAAGTAAGAAACAAAGCGAAGCGTAATATAGTGTGGGTCTTGAGCATAGAAAGCAAGAAGAAAATGAGTTACATGTGGACCAAAATTCAAAAGTTAAAAAAGATCAAGTTGTGGCAGAAAAGAAAAAGCATGCAATTTCCATGGTATTAATTACTCCCTCCGTTTAAAAAAGAATGACATACTTTCCTTTTTAGTTTGTACGGAAGAATGACCTACTTTCCTTTTTAGTTTGTTTCAAAATGAATGACTTTTTTTTTTTTGGCAATACTTTAATTTCAAGTTTCCACGTGACATGTTTAAGACCACAAGATTAAAGGACATTTTGGTACATTTGATACAACTTTAATTTATGACCACAAGATTCAAAAATCTTCTTTATTTTCTTAAACCATAAGATTAAAGAACTTTTTGGTACATTTAACACAACTTTAATTTAAGACCACAAGATTCAAAAATCTTCTTTATTTTTTTAAATTCTGTATCAAGTCAAAAAAATTATTCTTTTTTAAACAGAGGGATTATCGTGTACTTGAAATTTGATGGTGGAGCCACACTATCTATTGGTGGGACAAACTGGTTCCATTAGCTATTTGTTATTCTTTAATTTCCTTTACTACTAAACAGTCAAAAGACCAAAAAGACGGGGAAAAAGGGGACAATGGTGACGGGGAAAGGCTATGATTTATGCAACCCGAAATGGAAACCAGCAGAAATTTTCAAAAGTTTTGAGCGGGTATCACTGTTTGAAAGCTACTAATTCGATATGCATGAAAAACAAAAGTACAACAAACACTACAAACCTCATTTCACATTAAGTTAGCTGCAATGATGTGAAAATAGACCATCATTTTCACAAATATGTGAATATATTATAGATATATGCATCAAACTATTCCTTTATAAAGAAAATATGCATGAAAATCATCTCATTCTAAAAAAAATATGCATGAAATCATCTCCCAGTCAACTTAAGATCGAGACCAAGATTTTAGTAGACACTTCTCCTCTCCAAGGACTTCCCTTATAATGTTTACAGGACCTATTCAGTCTTTGAAATATAAATTAATATTCTAGATACAAATCCGATCATGACAATCTCCCACTCAATTTATCACATGACACTGTTATTATCAAAGTAAAAAATGCAAAAAGTGTTTATAGAGAAATCAATACATAGGTACAGCATAATATAGATTTCTCTCGTACGCAACATGGATTATTTCCATCGAACTATTATATATATATATATCAGATCTTTCCCAATTAACTCTGCTTCTTTGTTCATAATTTGACAGATAGTTATGAGAACAATCTTTAGTCTACTGAATGATCTGGTTGCTTGAGCGACATAGAATCTTCTCTTATATTAATTAACTTGCACAGAATTCCCATTTGAAAGGAATCCATACAACATTCTAATCGGGTAAGCACAAAGTAATGCTTAATCAATCGATCTATGTTCTAGGTTTTCAGTTCAGAAAAGATCATTTAATTTGGTGCTACATACAAAGAATATGCATACTCCTTATCGTCCTATTTACTTGTCATATTAGCCATCTGCGCGTCCTTGAGTTATTTTACTAATTCATCATTATTTAATTTGTTCTTCCATCTTTTATTACATTAATCTCTCCCTAATCGGAATCATTACACATAGCATGCGCAATCGGCACCAACAAATACTCACTCTATTAATGCTAAGAGTAAAATTAGAAAAAAGTAATCACGGCAATTCTTTCTTGATTTTCCAAAATGATAATTATTTGGAATAACAATTTTATCAAAAAATGAGAGGAATATTATTTTTAACAGAGAAATGTAAAATGAACTTTTCTCTTATCTCCATCCAGCAGGAGGTCCAAGGTATACAATTTACCATACAAAAGAAAAGCATTACAAAATTTTGAAGTACAAGACTCAAATCATATAACTCTGCATATTGCTTCCTGAAATTTTCTACATAATGTTTACAGATTTAGAAATTGAGTACATAAAAGTACCATAATTCATTACTATTAGATTTTGAAAAAAAAAAACAATATTCCTTCATAAATTAGGGAAGATGGAGTACTTTTTACTTCCTTTATCGATTTAAGTTATAGTATTTATGCATTCAATCACGAGATAAATAGTTGCATGTATTTTACTTCGAGAGTACTACGATACTTTCAATGTAAGCAACAACAAATTGAATACAATTAATAAACGAAAACAAAAAAGAATTAATTAATTAATTAAAAGTTCAATAAGTTACTAACCTTGGTGCCACCGTCGATGAGGATAGGATGATCACAGAGGTGTAAATAAAGGTCTTTCTTTGAACCGACCGGGAGTGAATCTGGACCGCCAATGGACCGGGAAATGATGTCATAATAATCCGTCGGTAAGAACCGTTCCCAAACGGCGTCGGATTCAGCAGCTGACCGGAATGTTGTAGCCACCAGCGACAGCCGACAGGCGTCTTTCGGACTTGTTAATGATAGCGCGTTAGCTATGCAACCTTCCGGCAGTTCGTCGCCGCCGACGAATCTCTCCACCGCCATTCGCAATTTATATTATAGCTAGAAAGAGGTACACGAATATTGTTGGGTGTCCTGTCGGTATGTGTAGTTTTGGATGACTAATAGAGAAGATCACGAGTATAGCATATGGGCTGAGTAGGAATCTGAGCCTATTTATAGGAAAGTTATATCATAAATACATGACAACGTCCGGGTAACTTCCTCAAGAAGTAACTCAATGAAGCATCTTACAAGTAGCTAGCTCATCAACCAGTTTAGCTTAGAACTCAGGGGTGTTAACGGTCGGTTTGAATATTATTGGTTACAATCAAAATCAAATCAATATAATTTGTTTTTAAATTATCAAAAAAAAAAAAGACTTCTTTTTTTTTCTTCTTAATTTTATTTAAAAAGACAGTTTATTCAAATTAATTCTAAGATTACAACATAAAATAGTAACATATCGTATATTTAATATATAATTTATCGATTTAATAATTGATTATATGAGGCTATTTTATTATTTTCTCCATTTTAAATATTTGTCATGTTTTATTTTACACCTCTTAAAAAAAATATTAAGTAAAAGGTAATTGATTAAATTATTTTTTACTTATTAGGAGTACTTCTTTTTATTTAATAGGAGTAATTTTTTTCTTTTGCGCTATATTGATGTTTCTTTATATTTATAATTAAGGGTAAAAATGTAGACAAACAACTAATTATGTATTAATTTTTTTTTAAAAAAGAGTAGGAGTATTAATTTATTACTCCATATATTCAGTTTTGCTTGTTCATTATTTTAAAAATAGATTTTTCATTTTTACTTATTACTATTAACATATTAAGAAAAGACAATTATGTTTTTTCATATTTTATCAATAACATTAATTATTTATTCTTCATATTATTTTTCAAGATCTAATATTAAACATCAACTAATAAAAATAATATGATAAATAATCATATCAATTATTATTTTCTTTATTGAAATTCAAATATAATTCGAGTAAAAGTTAATGGAGGAAGTATTCTCCCCCTTTTGAGAATTTATTTCGGAAAGATCAAAGAATTGGGGGTTGAGAAACAAGATTATTCTCTATTGCTTTCGTTGTTATGATGATTATTTTCTTCTCGATAAGAAGTAAAATTTATATTTTCAGATTTTCATTACTTTTGCTTTCACTGGAAAGTGCCAAGGATATTTCACTAAACTTACAATGATTTTATCCAAGTTAAAAGAGAAAGTCAAATGAGTAAATTATCACTCTGCGTGCTTTTAATCTTGCTGTGTTAATGTCAATTAATATTTGTTCCATTTTATGTCTTGCTATGGATAAACTTAATTATTTTTGTAATCATTAGAAGTGGTAACATTTTTGAAGGTATGTTATAATTACAACGGAAGGTATGTGAGACAAAAATTCTCAACAGTTTATGTATTTTTTGATGTGCTTCTAAAGTAACATCTTAAAAGAAGTTATAAATTATTATAATTTGTGAAAAAGGGCCAAAATGCCCGTGAATTATATCAAAAAATCTAAATATATCCTTCATCCATCTATTTTATTAAAAATGCAATATTAATCACCTTTCTGGCTCACTTTTCTGTAAAACTAAGAGACCTCTTATTTATTAATTTTTTTAATTATTTTTAAATTTTTCTTGTATTTTTTTTTTCTCTTTTTTAATTTATAGTGATAATTGAGGCTTAGATTTGTCTTATGCGTAGGTACAATTTTTTTCCAACGAATTTTTAGCCTCGTTGCCAAATTTTAATGGTTGACTTTTTTTATATGAATTTAACCCAAACTTTTATGTTATAACATGGTTGTCGATGAGCTCGTATTCACGTAAATAACATGTTCTTTTATAGATTGAGAGCATTTCACGGCCTTTCAAAAGGGAAGATTATGTTGTGACAGTTGGTGGCTTGCACTTAAGTGTAAAAGTAGATTATGACTTACTTTTCTCAGACTTAGCTTGGATGGGAGCTTATTGTGTAAAGCATGTATGAGTTGGGTGAAATATTGGATTGAAGTAATTATTGCGGTGATATGATACTGTGACATCCGAATTGAAATTTTTTCCTATAAATGGCTTAAGACTTGGAAGGACTGTGTTGTAAATTGTTCTTACTCATCATTTATTTATATCATTACTCATATGAGGGGTCAATTTGTCATGATGAGCATGATATAGAAAGTAAATGTGTTTAATGGATGAAGTGTGGCCTACGAGCAAGATTGAGAAGTTCATTGATATTGACGCTTGTATCATGTGTTTATAAGTTGAGAATGCACCATATATATATTTTTTGTTACATTCAAAATTTATTTTATTACTGTGATCATGCATAATCATTCATTCTCGTGGATCTTTGATTTGATACTGCGAAAATGATATTTTGGAAGGAAATTGCATGCCTGAAGGAAATTATTCTGGTGGATTCATGCTCAAGGGAAATTATTTCGGACGTATTCATTTGCATGTTCGATGAAAAATTATTTCGAGCGAGTATATGAATTCCACAAGTTCTCCATGGGTTCCATCTCACAGCATGCCACAATGGAGGAATGTATATTGGTATGATCACTGGTTATTGCATTGTATTGCATCTCATCCTCTATTGTCGCATAATTCTCTTTATTATTTTATTGTTATTGAACTGCTGGAACTTTTCTATATGCAGGATTACTTAACATTTTTTATACGATATAGTAACTACTTAAGATCGATCGGCCTATGATGCCTATTGAGTATTAGTGATTTATGCTCACCTTACTCTTTCTGCATCTTTTTCTGAAGCAAATACCGTAATTAGTCTCTAGCGCGGCTCCTGACTCATTTGAAATCGTTGTTGATGAGCGACATGCATCTGAAGACTTGGTCTACTTCCTTTCTTATTTTTGACTTTGTCTTTACAATTTTAGGACAATGATGTACTAGATTCAATACTTCTTTCCTTTTATTTTAGAAAGCTCTTGTACACGTGACACTGAGTCTTGTGATGATATTTGGATGATACTTTTGTTTCAATTTATGAATATTTGAAATGCTTTGAATTATTTTATCATCTTAAAGCCTAATTCTATGTATATTGGTGTTTCAGCTATCGCATGAGGGTTGACTTACCTATTGAGAGGGTTTATGTTAGTTGTCATCATGACATTAGGTTTTTGAATTATGTCAGAATGGTGATTTATGACTTATTCAAATGGTTTGCATAGATTATGAGAGGTTCAACGATTTTTTGAATTATTATTTGATTACTAGTTAATTTGAAGATTTTAAGTTGATCCAGTCAATATTTGATCAAAACGATCCTAGGTCAGTGATTTAATGATTCCAATAGATTCCAAATGTATTTTAAGAGTGGTATGCATATTTGGTTTGTTTCTAAGGAATTTCTAATGAGTTTCTAGTGCTAAATTTGATAAGTTGAACATTTTAGTTTTTGGTGCCAATCATTTTGCTCTTCACGGTTTTTTAGAGGACTTCGCATTCGCGAAGCGTTAACTTGTTATTCATTGTGTTAATGTGGCTTGGATCACATTCGCGTAGAAGAAAAGGGAACTAAGTGGGGACATGCAGGGTTGTGCTTTGCATTTGCGATGTCTATTGCATTCGCAAAAAAAGATCATAAATTAGGTGAGATTTTGTCCTTCACAATCATGAGAGGAGATTCTGTTCATCATGAATAAGGGCATGTGTGTGAACAGTGATAAATTCCCCTTTGAGAAGTAATTTCATATTCAATTTTGGGAGTATAGAGGTCAAGTTTGAGCGATTTTGATTGTGTTCTTCTCATTTTCAAAGAGTGGTGAGGTTATGAGTGTGTTTGGTATGAAGGAAAACATTTTCTGGAAAATGTTTTTCAATTTTCTCATGTTTGGTTGGCTTAAATGTTTTGGAAAGTGTTTTTCAAATCAACTTATTTTCCTCAAATTGTAGGAAAATGACTTCCCTTCAAAAAGTAAGGAAAATATTTTCCAAAACTCTCTTTCAACTTCACACCTCAAATTTCCACCCTAACCCAATTTTCGGTTATCGATTCCCAATACTAACACGGGATTCGACTCCTGACCCTGACTCTAGATTTTTGACTCGGGAGTCGGGGTCGTGAGTTAGGGTCGCATCTCGGGACGAGAGTCGCGGTCGGATAGTACGATTTTTTGTCGGGTCGGGAGTCGAGGTCGGTGTCAGGGTCGGGTCTCGGGTGAAGAGTCGGGGTTAGGTATCGGGTAGGCAATAAAGGGTGAGTCTTGGGTCGAGTGTCGGGGCCAGGAGTCAGGGTCGGGACTTGGGTTTGGCGTCGGGGTCAATTCTGGTGGTTGGGGATCAGGGTCGGGTGTCGGGGTCGGGTCTCAGGTCGGGAGTTGGGATCGTGTCTCGGGTCAGGTGTTGAGGTTGGGTTTCGGGTCAGGTCTTGGGTTCGGTGCAGGGGTCGGGTCCCTAGTCGAGAGTAGTGTCAGGTCTCGAGGTTTGGTCCCAAATCAGGATTCGGGGTCGATCCCATTTCTCGGGTTGGGTCCCGAGTCGGGTGTCAAGGTCGGGTCGGGAGTCGGGATTCAGGGTCGGGAGTCGAGTTCGGGTGTCAGGTCGAGAGTCGAGATCTAATCTCGGGTCGGGTGCAGGGGTTGGATCTCGGATTAAGATTTGGGGTTGGGTCTCTGGTCGGGAGTCAAAGTCAGGTGTCGGGGTCGGGATCGGGGTCGAGTGTCGGGTTCTACTCCCAAATCGGGTGTCTGTGTAGGGGTCGGCTCCAGAATCGGGTGTCGGGGTCAGGAGTCGGGTGTCTGGATTGGGTCTCAAGTCGAGAGTCGAGGTTAGATTTCAGGGTCGGGTCTCGTATTGGGATTCGAGGTTGATCCGAATTCTTGGGTCGGGTTTTGAGTCTGGTGTCAAGGTCGGGTCTCGGGTCGGGAGTCGGAGTTGGGTCTAGGATTTTGGGTCTCGGGTCTCGGGTAGGGTTCAGGGGTCGAGTCTCGGGTTGAGAATTAGGGTCGAGTCTCGAGTCGGGTTTTGGGTTGGGAGTTGAGTTCCGGTGTCGGGTTCGGGTCTAGAGCGGGGTATCGGGTAGTGTCTCGGGTCGGGTGTCAGATGTTGGAGTGTCAGAGTCGTGTCCAATGTCGGGTGTGGGTGTCATATGTTGGGTGGCGGGGTAGGGTCGGGTGTTGGTTGTCGGGGTCGGGTCCCTGATTGGGTGTCGGGGTTAGGTCCCGATTCGGGGTGTCGGTCGGTAGTTGGGGTCAGGTCTTGAGTCGAGGTTGGGTGTCGTGGTCGGGTTTCAATTTGAGAGTCGGGATCCGGTGTCGGGCTCGGGTCCTGAATCGAGTATTAGGATTGAATCCCGGTTCGATAATCGGGATCGAATGTCGGGGTCGGGAGTCGAGGTCGATGCTTGTGTAGGGAGTAGGGCATTGGGGCTGGGTCCTGGGTCGAGAGTCGGGGATGGGTGTCGGGGTCGGGAGTTAGGGTCGGGTTTCGGGTCCAGAGTTGGGGTTGGATCCCAGATCGGTCGTCGAAGTAGGTTTCCGTGTCAGAAACTATTTTCCTAAAATGTATTTTCTACTCTCTAGCCAAATAATAAAAGATATTTTCTAGAAAATGTTTTTCATTTACCAACCAAACACTAGAAAATATTTTTCGGAAAATGTTTTCCACTTACCAACCAAACATGAGAAAATAAGTAAGAAAGCAACATGTTTTCCATGAAAACATTTTCTAGGAAAACATTTTCCATCATACCAAACACACCCTATAACTTTACTTTTGGTATTTCTCATTATTTTCGTCTGTTATTAGCATTTTATTCCTATTTTGGGTTGGTGAAATTGGGATTTGATCCCTAAAGTTAAAAGAGTGGATAGTTCTAAATTTTGAATGTCGATTGGTAATTGAAATTGAGTGATTTTTTTGATTTAGACTCTATGAGTTATAGGTAATTCAATTTTCCAGTAGAATTTCAGTTTCAACCTTGGGGGCTCGAGATATTGATGTATAAAACAATTGTATGCTTTGCTAGATTACATATATAAACAGAGTAGGTTCGTTCGGAGGCTTTAAGGAAGGACATAAATAGTTTGTAATTGTTTGTGCTCCGAACTTAAGGCAAATTGAGATTTTCTTGACTTTTATGAAGTGTTTCTGCTGGTAATTTCTCAATTAATCGATTATGGGTAATAATAGGTCCCATATAAGTGAGATGTCGAGTAGTTATTCTAGTGTCATCAATAGATCACTTCTTTAACTGCCTTATATGCTTATTTAACCTTTACTAAGGATATATGTGTATATGAATCTTAATTTGACTGCAATCAAGGATTATTTTTGTGAAGACCTGATTTATGAAAATTTGCTTTTTACATGTTTTTACCATTTTCCCTCCCTCGTAGTTGCTACATATTGATTTTGGGGTTTGGGGATGATTGGCACAGTCCCCGATGTGATCGGGAATGATTTGGATGAGTTTGAGGTTTTTAGAGGCTTTAAAAGCCATATAGTTGACTTCAATCAACAATTGATGTTTTGAGTTCTGGATGACAATTTGAAAAGTTTCATTAGATCCGAAATATCAAATTTGGGTTTGTAGCAAGTTTGGTTCGGGTTGAAACTTTTATTTTGCATTTCGACCTTTCATTTAGAAAATAGTGAAAAGGGGGTCTCGGGGGTTAATTTATTAAAAACTATTCTTTTCGAAAATTCAATGTGGCCAGTGAGTATGGAACATCGAAAATAGCCTAGTAACATATATGGTTTACTTTGGTCGGGTCCCGAATGAATCTCAAGGATCCGTTCAGTGATTTTAGAAACCATGCAAATCAGCATTTTTGTTGATATCTGGTGCAGGTCACCTCCTTGTATATGAACGTTGGCCTTCATCCATGAATGCGGAGAAGGATGATTTCCTTCATCGCAATCGCGAGGAGGGAGCCATGAATGGGAAGAATAAATGGGGTCCGGTCATGCCTTCTTCGATAACGCGACAGAGTTGTCGCTAACACGAAGGCCACTCAAGTGACTTGGTCAATGTTTACCCTCGTAAACGCAAAGGGTTGACCCCTTTCACGAGGTACTGTTCATAAAATAGTATATAAATCCTATTTTTGTGATTTTACTCTATTTTTGGACCTCCAAGCTTCGAAAAAAGGCAATTTTCGAGGGTTTCTTCATCAATTTTCATGTGGGTAACTTCTAAACTCATAATCCCACTATTTCGCATTGGCTATATCTTTGAAAACACCTTTTAATCTTGATTTCACAATGAATTTTTGGGGGGTTTGCCGGTAAAGCTTAAAAATAATTTTTCTTAGATTTGAACCTCATTTTTTAACTTATTTTCGCATGGCTTTTCAACTGTAGACTCCTATGACCTTGGGGAATGTATTTCTAAAATAAAATTCCAATTTTACCCCTCTTAATTTTGAACTCATTTTAAATATGGTCGATATGGGTATCGATAGCTACCTTTTAATGCATAAATGCTATATTTGAATGTTTTAGTTGATTCCTAAGTCGTTTAAAAGGGGAAACCTTCGTGTTGAGGAAATTTAAACTCGGATTTCATCGTTTTGAGATAGGTTATGACTTAACTTCTTTCAAATTGAGTTGGATAATTAATAAATAGGTAAAGCATGTTATAGGTTGGGGAAAATAACTATGGGGTTTATATTTTAAGATTATTATTACTGTTGTATGCCCGAGTGAGCGTTTATATTCTATTATTATTGACTTGTGATATATGATATTGTGTGTTGCCCGTGTGGAGGCTTTATTTGATTTCACTGGCCTTATCTGTGCATTTAAATACATTTATTCTAGATTTGATTCTCTTCCGGGAGCTTAAATTGTTAATATAGGCCTTATTGAACATTGGTTGCCTTTATCATGATTGAAATGCCTGAGTCAGGGGTTGATATGATATTAATGATGTCTTACATGCATATTTATTTTAATGGTGCCTAATTAGAGTTGATAATCATGAATTGTGGACATATTGAGTTGATTTATAGGCTCACTTATATACGTATTGAATGGATTGGATATCTTTATACTGATTTGATTGTGAGAATTATATCCTCATTCCATACATATACATTCATGAGATACGGATACCATTGAGGAACACTGTTTTTAAAACAAAATGAGATATTTTTATAAAAATCCTCTCTATGAACACAATCCAGAGAGGTGGGTTGAGATTTGAGATTTTACATATAGTATATGGGTTGTGAACCCCCCATGGATCCTATATTGGGAGCTACGAGCTCAGTAGGTATATACAGAAAGTCATACGATGACTTTCATCATTTCATCCAATCACCATTGCATTACATTGCATATGCATCTTTTGTGATTCCTTAGTTTCTTTGACGTGTGTTTAGCTTTGATATACTTTTCATGTATATCTGTATTGTTTTATTTTGATATTATATTAGAACTGTTAGTGGAGATGATGTGAGCTACCATTTGGAAACTTTTCTGTTTGTGGATGACGTGCTCATAGTTTTCTTTACTTAAATTATTTCCTGCTTTGCTCAGTTGGCATATGATTCCTACTGAGTACAAGTGGATAGTACTCACCCCTACTGTGCCCTTTTGGTGCAGATCCTAGTTCGAGTACGACATACAAAAGTTGAGTTCGTGCTACTGTTGGTGATCTTTTGAGGTACTGGCGCGCTCTAGAGTTCAGAGTTGCTTCCCGAACCTCATCTTATCTTATTTATGTCTATATTTCAGTTTTTAGAGACATATATGTATTTTCAGATTCAGTTATGTATTAGATGCTCTTACACTATAACACCAGATTTTGGGTAATTTATAAGATTTCTTTCAGACTTCTATTTTACTATGTTTTGTATTGGCCTGACTCTGTTTTAGAAGTCTAGCATTATCATTATTGGTTTTTATGTTTGAGATTTCTTTCCAATTGGGTAAGGGACTTACTTATCAAAGTTGTGTTGCGATAAGTGTCATCATGACCTTTTTGGGTAGTGACAAATTGGTATCAGAGCATCAAATTCATCATTCTCATAATTGTAAGAGCAAGATATCTAGTAGAGTGTCGCGGATCGGTACATAGACATTCGTATCTATCTTTGAGAGGCTATAAGATGTATTTAGGAAAAACTTCTCTTTTTTGATTCTTAGTCATGCGGTTTGTTCTTACCCAATTGTCTAAGTTTATATTCTACTCTTTTTTGTGCAGATGGTGAGGACTAGATATTGAGAGGCTAGGAATGCTGAGCCGGCATTCGAGGAAGGAGCCTAAACTAGAGGGCGAGGCAGGGGTCGTGGACGTCCCATAGGTAAGGCCGAGAATGAGGAGATGCCCCAGTCAGAGGACGTGCTAGGGAGGCCTCTTTTAAACTTGAGGTTGAGTAAGCTAGAGATTACTATCAGACAGGGGGTACGGGACCATCTCAAGCCCTACCTACTTCATTCGACAACCTAGTGCTTTAGGGTCTTTTGGTTCATCTCTTGAGTCATTTAGAGGGTGTTCCCTTGAGTGTACCTAGTATTCCTCAGACTTTGAGTGATGTTCCACCGTCAGTGTCGGCATTTACTTATGGTAATCCTACTTTTGGGCTAAAATCACCATCTATGGAACCTCCACATGTGGATTCATTGCCTGTCAGACTTACTATCCCTTCGGTTACTTTGGGTACAGCTATGTTTTTTGATGATCAGAAGAGATTTGAGAGGTTTATTTGCTTGGGTCTACCCAAGTTTAGTGAAGCTATTCGCGAGGATGCCTATGAGTTTTTGATTGATTGTCAGGAAAAGATACATAATCTTGAATCCCTTGAGTCTCATAGAGTTTCTTATATTACCTATCAGTTGACGGATGTGGCTAGAGATTGGTGGAGGTCGCTTTTTAGTTGTTGGACTTTGGGTTCGCTTGCTATGAATTGGATGCAATTTTCTGAGGCATTCTTAGAGAGGTTTGGACTGTATAGTTTGAGAGATGAGATAAGGGATGAGTTTGATCATTTGGAGAAGGGCTCTATGTCTATTTTCAAGTATAAGGCACATTTTCACACCTTATCTAGTTATTTGTATACGAGCATCTCCACCGAGTCAGAGAGGATTCGAAAGTCTGTGAAAGGGTTAGATGGTTCATATCAGTTGGCTACAGCCCAGATGGTAGTTTCAGGGGCTTCCTTTCAAAGTTTTATTGAGCATGCCAAGATGATCGAGTCTATTATCCAGGCTACTTAGGAAGGCACCAAGAAGGTGCATCGTCAGGGTAAGTTTAATGGACATGCCTCTCGAGGCAGATATTTCTCTAGTAAAGGTTCCCGTGGTTATCATGGTAGGCCAGTTCATGCCGCATTATAGGTATCAGGTGGTATACCTTTAGGTTCTGCGACTTATGGTAGCCAGGTATGAAGTCATGTGAGTGGAGGTTCTAGATTTGGTTCTTCGGGCCAGGGTGGTCATTCTGGTTCATCCGCACCTCCACGGATTGAGTCATACCATAGAGGATATTTTGTATATGATGAGTTTGGCCATGTGGCCAAAGATTTCCCTCAACGTGTGTTTGGACCTACTCAACAGGGATCTCAGCTTCAGTTTTTCCCTACTCCTATATCTGCAGTTAGAGGTAGTGCTAGAAGTGCTTGAGATAGAGGTAGGGGAGCTCGTGGTAGTGGTCGCGGGGTTGCTCAGTCAGGGAGCGGATATGGAGAGTGTTATACTATCCTAAATAAACCCGATGCATAAGCCTCTGATGCAGTTGTTACAGGTATCATCCCGATTTGCTATGATCTACTTCCATGATATTTGACCCT
This sequence comes from Capsicum rhomboideum, assembly GCA_031232105.1. Classification (NCBI taxonomy): domain Eukaryota; kingdom Viridiplantae; phylum Streptophyta; class Magnoliopsida; order Solanales; family Solanaceae; genus Capsicum; species Capsicum rhomboideum. Next base: position 110,468,661 of record CP124715.1, on the reverse strand, counting down.
GGATCTGCATTTTTCTATGTGTCTACATATTTTGCTTATGGTTTTGATGCTGCATATGAGCCCCTTTCTATGATTCTTCATGTATCTACCCCTGTAGGAGATTCTTTAGTGGTGGATTGGGTATACCGATCTTGTTTGGTTACCTTTGCGGGGAGTGAGACTTGGGTAGACTTGATCCTCGTAGATATGGTTGACTTTGATGTTATCTTGGGTATGGATTGGTTAGCTCCTTATCATGCTATTTTGGATTTTTATGCTAAGACTATGATCTTAGCTTCACTGGGTGTGCCAAGGCTAGCTTGGAAGGGTACGCTTAATTCGGGTTCGAAGGGAGTTATATCTTTTCTATGTTCTCGTTGCATGGTAAAAAGGGGGTGTTTGTCTTATTTGGCTCATGTTCATGATACTAGTGTTGCCTCACTACCTCCTAAAGATTCCATTCGAGTTGTCCGCGAGTTCAAGGATGTGTTTCCTATGGATTTGCCTAGTATGCCTCTGGACCATGGTATTGATTTTGCTATTGATGTGGAGCCGGGCACCAAGCCTATTTCCATTTCTCCTTATAAGATGGCCCCGATAGAGTTGAAGAAACTAAAGGAACAACTGCAAGATTTATTGAGTAAGGGGTTTATTAGACCTAGTGTGTCTCCTTGGGGTACGTCTGTCTTGTTTATGAAGAAGAAGGATGGTTCTATGTGCATGTGTATTGATTATCGGTAGCTGAACAAAGTGACGGTTAAGAACAAATATCCTCTTCCTCGTATTGATGATTTGTTTGACCAGCTTCAGGGTGCTTCCGTATTTTCTAAGATTGATTTGAGATCCAGGTATCACCAGTTGAGGATTAGAGCTTTGGATGTTTCGAAGATGGATTTTAAGACTTGATACGGTCATTATGAGTTTTTGGTCATGTCATTTGGGTTGACCAATGCCCCAGTAACATTCATGGAGTTAATAAATTGGGTGTTTTGATCGTATCTCGACTCCTTTGTGATTGTATTTATAGATGATATATTGGTTTATTCCAAGAATGAGGTCGAACATGTGAGACACTTGAGAACTGTACTTCAGAGATTGCTTGATGAGAAGTTATATGTTAAGTTCTCTAAGTGTGAGTTTTGGTTGGATTCTATCTCCTTCTTGGGTCATGTGGTGACCAAGGATGGTATTATGGTCTATCCGGGCAAGATTGCGGCAGTAAAGGATTAGGCTAGGCCTACTAGTCCTATCGAGATTCGGAGTTTTGTTGTCTTGGCAGGTTATTATCAGATTTTTATTGAGGTTTTCTCGTCTATTGTGCTCATTTGACCAAGTTGACTTAGAAAAAGATTTCCTTTTAGTGGTCGGAAGCATGTGAGAAGAGCTTCCAAAAGCTCAAGGAGTTGTTGACTTCGGCTCCTATCCTGACTTTGCCCAAGAAGGGCGTGGTCTTTACCGTGTTTTGTGATGCTTCTGGTGTTAGATTGGGTGCAGTATTGATGCAAGAGGGTAAGGTGATTGCTTATGCTTCTCTTCAGTTGAAGCCTCATGAAAAAAACTACCCTACCCGTGATTTGGAGTCGGGGCCGCGGTTGTGTTTATGTTGAAGTTATGGAGGCACTAATTCTATGGAGTCCGTTGTGAGATTTTCACTAATCATTATAGTCTTCAGTACTTATTCATCCAGAGAGATCTTAATATGAGACAACATTGTTGTCTTGAGTTGTTTAAGGATTATAAACTCACTATTTTGTATCATCTGGACAAGGCTAATGTGGTTGTAGATGCCTTGAGCCGGAGGTCGACTAGTATGGAGAGTTTGGATCATCTATTGACTTAGGAGTGGCCTTTAGCCTTAGAGGTTCAGTCTTTAGCTAACCAGATGGTTAGGTTTGAAATTTTGACACTTGGAAGTATTTTGGCCTTCATTGATGCTATATCTTCTTTGATGGAGCAAATTCGAGCTCACCAATTTGATGGTGATAGTTTGTGGGTGATATAAGTTAAGGTATTGAGTGGTGAGGCTAAGGAGGCATCTCTTGATTCTGATGGTGTGTTGAGGATTGGTGGTCGAGTCCGTGTGCCTAGAGTTGGAGGATGGGTGAGATTGATTTTGGAGGAGGCGCATTGTTCCAGATACTCCATTCATCCTGGAGTGACCAAGATGTACCGTAATTTGAGGAAGCTTTACTAGTGGGGTGGTATGAGGAGATATATAGCAAATTTTATAACTCTTTGTTTGTGTTGTCAGCAGGTGAAGGCTGAGCATTAGAGACCAGGTGGTTTACTTTAGAGATTACCTATTTCAGAGTGGAAGTAGGAGTGGATCGCTATGGATTTCGTGAGTGGATCGCATCACTTCTCATAGTTCTGACAGTATTTGAGTTATCTTGGATCGATTGACCTAATTATCCCATTTCATCCCTATTCAGATTTCATCCAGTGCGGAGAGGTTTGCTCATATTTATATTCGAGAGATAGTTCGTCTTGATAGAGTGCCCGTGTCTATTATTTTAGAAAGAGGTTTAGTGTTCACTTCTAGCTGTTGGAGGACGTTTAAGGAGAAGTTGGGTACTCAGGTTGACCTTAGCACAACCTTTCACCCCCAGACTAATGGTCAATCAGAGCGGACTATTCAGATTATAGAGGATATACCCCACGCGTGTGTTATGGACTTTGGAGGTTAGTGGGAGCAGCATTTAGCCTTAGCGGGCATTTGCTTATAATAATAGATACCATTTGAGTATGGATATGGCACCTTTTGAGGCGTTGTATTGTAGGCATTGCAGATCTCCAATTGGTTGGTTTGAGACTTTTGAGGCTAGACCCGTGGTACCAATTTGCTTTGTGAGTCTTTGAATAGAATTTGGATGATTCAGGATAGACTTCGAGCAGCCCTGTAACACCCCGTACATTTTCGACCCTATTTAATTGGTGTTCTAGGCCGTATTTATATTCCTTATTACCTTAGTTTTGAGATCAATAAGTGTGTATTTTGTATTGGTTTTAATGGACTATTGATATTGTACTAATGCCCGCAAAGAAAAGTCGAAAAAAGGAAGAAAATCGAATTTTAGGTGTCAGGCGCACCCAGGGTGTGCCAGGCCGCTTCCTGCCAAAATTTTTATGGCACAGGCAGCATAAGGGCACTCCAGGCAATGTTCCAGGCTGCTCAGGCTACCCTTTTCAGGAGCTGAAATTCAGCTAAGTCCTAGGGGCTAGTTTAGCATCCAATTTGGGGTTAATTCTTCTTCATAATTATTTTATCAAATTATGTTAAATTTAGCCATGAGTGGCTAAAATCTCTTATTCTTGGATTTGAGGCGACGAACACGAATCTCGTGAGTTAAATAGTGTCTTCACATTTATGAAATTATTTAAACAAGAGATTGTTGGGGTATTACACATCGAATTTGGTGGGCTAAGTTAACATGTGTTAATGGGCTCAATTTAAGGCCCAAAATGGAGTAAAAGACATGGCCCAAAAGGGCAAATGACCCATTCTTCAATGTTGACCAAGTAAACACAAAATTTAATGCCCCAAGTGTGTCTAAGGATGGACATGAGGGCTATATAAAGTGGAAAAATCAGATTTTTATTCAGTTAGACACACATGCAAATCTAGAACTTTTCACAAGATATTTCTTTAAGCTCTCAAACCCTAAGCCATCTCTTTGGACAAGATCATCACTTTGTAAGCTTGGGTAAGTGTTTATTCTTGTGATTTATTATATTATATGCATGAGAGATTGTGTAGATCATGATGGTTATGTCTAAAGTGTTGAGTAGTGCACTTTTGGTTTTTTCTAAAAGATGTGTCATCTATGTGACTTGAACTTCAAAGGAGACTTGAGGTTAAGTGAATAATGTGGATGAAACACCAACATGTATGGTGTGGTTATGTTCCTTAACTTGTTATTTTTCTCTGAGTATAACTCGTGGGATTGAGGTTGATATGTTGTTATGAAACGTATTGAGGTGACTTGATGGAGTAATTGTGATGTAGTGTTAATAAGGAAGCGTAAAGGATAAACTTGGTGTGAAATGCTATTGGTTTATGATGTCTGGGTCAATGTCTAGAATGTTGTGGTATTGTTGGTATGACAATTTCTTGAATTGTGTTGGAAATGACGTTATAGGGAAGTTATGTAACTCATTGATGTCTTATGCTCTTGTAAGGTAGTTAGTTGTTAACGTAAGCCCCGTTATGAACTTGTGTTGTAGAGTGAAATGTAAGAAAGGAGCTGGACTATTGTATTCACATATAGGACTGTGTATTCATATTGGGAAGATAAGGTATGTAAGGTTACTCTTTTCGTATCCTTCTGCAGCACATATTGTTCACATTGTCATCGTACTTGTTCCATTCCGAAATGTCTAAGGCATTTCATTCGAGGTTGTCATGTATTATATTCATATGTTCCTTATTAGTGGATCAATTGTTACCCACATGTATCTTAATCCTGGACTGATGTTCCAAAGTTCCAATACTGTTATGACTATCAACGTATCAATCTCTCAAAAGTAAAGAAATAAAGTAATGCATAGTTGTTGGTTGCAAGAGTACGGGTGGTTGCTTTAGAGGCATAAGCCTAGCTCAATCCGATCCAGAGATTATTGGATCAGGGGGAAGTCCTAGAGGCATAAGCCTAGCTCGGGCCGAACCTGACAGGGGGTAGCTCTAGAGGTAAGAACCTAGCTCGAGCCGAACCTAATACATTAGTTTATGGGTGGCAGCTCTAGAGGTAAGAATTTAGCTCGAGCCAAACCCAATATATTGATTTATGGGTGGAAGTTCTAGAGGCATAAGCCTAGCTCGGGCCGATCCCAAAACATAACGTTATGTTATGTTAAGACCCACTGATCAGTTGGGGCCTGGGTACAGTATGACACAGGTATTGACGAATAAACATAGAAGCAAAGAAAGTAATGAAATCAATATACATGATTCCAAATACACAGAGCGATGGTTTATCCATATTGATTATTCTCTTATATTTGATTCCATTGAAGTTCTTATGTATATGATACAGTTTCTCATAGCCATACATATTCAGTACATTCTTTGTACTAACGTCCCTTGTGGGACTTACCTTACTTGCTGCAGGCGCAGGTACTAGTAGACCTTCACAGTAGGCTGCAGGTCATTTACGGATCATTGGTGAGTTCCAGTTGGTTCGGGGCTTTCCGAGTCACATGTGTTCATTGGTTTTGGTATTATGTAAACATTGTATAAAGCGAGGACTTGTCCCGACTGTAGGCTGGTTATGTACATGTATCTGTTAGAGGCTTTGTAGACGTGTGTGGGAACATAAATGTAAGGGAGATATGTCCATTTTGACTTGATGGCCCTGACGGCCAAGTTTCATATATAGCATATGTTTTTCATGACTTCCGCCATTGGTATTTTATAGTTACATGATATAGAATGATATTCATACAAAGACATGCATATGAATGTACATGAGCAAAGATTGGTTCTCTCGGGCCATGACGGCTTCGGGTGCCAGTCCGCCCCGTTGGAATTCGGGGCGTGACAAAAGTGGTATCAGAGCAGGTCGTCCTAAGGGTGTCTACAAAGCCGTGTCTGAGTAGAGTCTTGCTTTTGGATGTGTTGTGCACCACATTTATAAGCAGGAGGCTATGGGACATTTAGGAGTTGTTTCTTTTCTTCATTTCTAGATCATGCAATAGAGCCAATGTTGTAAGTGGAATCGTATCTGACCATTGGAATTGGTTTTCTTGTTTATAGTAAAATGTCGATTACAAGACGAGGTAGAGGTAAAGGTAAGCAGGTAGATATGCTTGCCGGTGAAGTCACAAGTAAATCACCACCTGATCAAGCTAGTCAGGGTAGGGCTGACACTGAAATCACATCACAGTCTTCTTCTACTTTTCAAGCTCCGGAAGAGCCAAGAAGTAGAGAAGTACCTGTGGAACCGCCTATGAATGCCACTGACCAAGATTTAAGAAATGCAGTACATATGTTGACGCAGATAGTTGCAGCACAAACTCAGGGATGAGCTGGTCCAATAACAAGTGAGGATGACGCGGCTAGAGTAGCTAATCGGCGGACACAGGATTTTTTGAAATTAGACCCTCTCATATTCACTGGGTCAGATCTGAAAGCAGATCCACAGGACTTCGTGGACCAAATTCAAAGGGCTCTAGATGTTATGCATGTGACTGGTGTAGAAACAGTTGAGCTTGCAGCCTATAGATTGAAAGGCGAAGCTATATTGTGGTATGAAGACTGGAAAAGATAGAGGGGTATTAATGTACTTCCAGCCGGTTGGGAGGAATTCAAAACGGCCTTTCTTGATCACTACCTCCCATAGGAAATCCAGGAGGCACGTGCAGACCAGTTTTTAAATCTTCGTCAAGGGAATATGAGTGTCAGAGAATACAGTCTGCAGTTTAATTCTTTGGCTCAATATACTCCGAATGTAGTAGCCACAACAACAGACAGGGTCCATCAATATGTGGACAGATTGGAGCCATATTTGGTAAGGGACTGCACTATTGCTGCCTTGAACAGAGATATGGATATTGCCAGAATATAGGCTTTTGTACAAAAGATGGAAGATTAGAGGCAAAGAAGGAGGGTGCACGAATTTGAAAGAGGGTCGTCAGAGAGGGCTAGACCTATGGGACAGTCTATGGTGTCCTAAGGAGAATCTAGGCCTCAGATGTTTCCTAGACCGCCTAGACCATCATTCTCTTATTCCACAGCAAGTATTCAATCTCAATTCCGAGGGTTTAGAGGCAGTCAAGCTGCGCAGTGTAGTGGGCCTCAAGGTTCACAGGCAGCAGGATTTCCTCATCAGCTGTGTCAGCACTGCGGACGGACTCATTCAGGTACATGCCGATTAGGGACGACTGCTTGCTTTTGGTGAGGTATTTCGGGGTACATGATGAGAGAGTGTTCACAGAGGGGCATGGGTAGTACAGCACGACCTACGGGATCAGCCGTTGCATCATCATCATCGGTTCCTTCCTTAGGCCGAGGTGTGCAGCCTGCTGGTCGTGCTAGTAGTGCTAGAGGAGCAGCCAATACTAGTGGAGTCCAGAATCGCACCTATGCTCTAGTGGACCGGCAGAATTCAGAGGTTTCTCCTGATGTAGTTACAGGTACATTATCCATATTTTCGTATAATGTATATGCATTGATTGACCCGGGTTCTACATTGTCATATGTTACTCCATTGATTGCTGCGAAATTTGAAAGAACACCAGAATTATTAATTAAGTCAATTGAAGTATCTACACCAGTTGGTGAATCTATTATTGCAAAAAGAGTATATCGTAATTGTGTGTGGTCATGATACACTAGCTAATCTTATTGAACTGGAAATGGTGGATTTTGATGTCATAATGGGTATGGATTGGTTGGCTTCTTATTATGCCACGATAGATTGCCGGGCTAAGAAAGTACATTTTCATTTTCCACAAACGAATGTTCTAGAATGGACGGGTAATGTGTGGGCACCGAGAGAAAAGTTTATCTCCTATCTTAAAGCAAGGAAAATGATAGCCAAGGGGTACATATGTCACTTAATAAGAGTGAAAGATACTGATGTGGAACCACTAACTCCTCAGTCGGTTCCAGTGGTCAATGAATTCCTTGATGTATTTCCTGAGGATCTTCCAGGCTTACCTCTTGAACGAGAAGTAGAGTTTGGTATTGATGTGATGCCAAACACTTAGCCTATATCTATTCCCCCATATAGAATGGCTCCAGCAGAGTTGCGAGAATTGAAGGGGCAGTTAAAAGATTTACTTGACAAGGGGTTCATAAGGCCTAGTATATCCCCGTGGGGCGCACCAGTCTTTTTTGTACGGAAGAAAGATGGCACATTGAGAATATGTATTGACTATCGGCAATTGAACAAGGTAACGATCAGGAACAAATATCCCCTCCCCAGAATTGACGATTTGTTTGATCAGTTACAGGGTGCCAAATATTTTTCAAAGATTGACTTAAGATCGGGTTACCATCAAGTTAGGGTTAGAGAAAAAAGATATACCCAAGATAGCTTTTTCGAAAACGGTATGGTTACTATGAATTTTTAGTTATGTCATTTGGACTAACAAATGCACCAGCTGTTTTCATGGATTTGATAAATAGGGTGTTCAAGCCATTCTTGGATGTATTCGTGACCGTGTTTATTGATGACATCCTATTTTATTCAAGATCACAAGAGGATCATGCTAATCACTTACGACATGTGTTACAAATTCTTCGTGAGCGTAAGTTGTATGCAAAGTTCTCTAAGTGTGAATTTTGGTTAAAATCCATAGTATTCTTGGGTCACATTGTGTTAGATGAAGGAATTCAGGTTGATACGCAAAAGATCGAAGCGGTGAAAAATTGGCCAAGGCCTACGACGCCTACAAAAATTCGTAGCTTCCTTGGGTTGGCAGGTTATTATCGAAGGTTTGTTGAAGGGTTTTCTTCCATTGCTGCACCTTTAACGAAGCTTACACATAAGGCACTCAAGTTTCAGTGGAATGAAGCATGTGAGAAAAGTTTCCAAGAGTTGAAAGATAAATTGACTTCTACACTGATGTTGGTACTTCCGGAAGGCACAGAAGGGTATGTTGTATATTATGATGCTTCTGGAGTTGGCCTATGGTGTGTATTGATGCAGCACAATAATGTAATCGCGTATGACTCACGACAGTTGCGACCACATGAGAGAAATTATCCCACACATGACCTTGAGTTGGCAGCTGTGGTATTTGCTTTAAAGATATGGCGCCATTATTTGTATGGGGTTCATGTTGACATCTATACTGACCACAAGAGTTTGCAATATATATTTAAGTAGAAAGACTTAAATCTGAGGCAGCGGAGGTGGCTGGAACTCTTAAAAGACTATGATATCGATATTATATATCATCTAGGGAAAGCGAATGTAGTGGTCGATGCATTAAGCCGCAAAGCAGTAGGAAGCACTAGTGGCCAGTTGACGAAAAAGCAAGATATAGTTAAGGATCTAAACCAACTAGACAGCTTGGGAGTTCGTCTTCTTGAATCTCCTGATGAAGGGGTTATTGTGCAAAATACAACAGAATCTTCAGTAGTAGCTGAGGTGAAAGAGAAGTAGCATGTGGATCCTATATTATTGAAACTAAAAGAAAATGTACAACAGGGTCTGACAAAGGCATTTGATCTTACGCAAGAGGGAGTACTTCAATGCCAAGGTAGATTATGTGTACCAGGTATAGATGAGTTGAGAAGACGAATTATGATAGAGGCGCATCATTCACGATATTTGATTCATCCGGGAGCTACTAAAATGTACCATGATTTGAAAGAAATTTATTGGTGGGGAAACATGAAGAAGAACATTGCAGAATTTGTAGCTCAATGCCCGAATTGTCAACAAGTAAAAGTAGAGCATTAGAAACCTGGAGGTTACATGCAATGTATCAATCTTTCAGTCTGGAAATGGGACATGATTAACATGGATTTCATCACAGGTTTACCTTGTAAACTGTGGAAATTTGATTCCATATGGGTAATAGTTGACAGGCTTACCAAGTCTGCGCATTTCCTACCAGTCAAAACCACCTATAGAGCTGAGGAGTATGCAAGGTTGTATGTTAAAGAAATAGTGCGATTAAATGGGATTCCAATTTCCATTATATCATACAGGGGAGCTCAATTTACGACACATTTTTGGAGATTTTTTCAGAGGAGCTTGGGTACACAAGTGAATTTGAGTACGACTTTTCATCCTCAAACAGATGGACAAGCAGAATGTACTATCCAAACACTTAAAGATATGCTACGAGTGTGAACGTTGGACTTTAAAGGTAGTTGGGATGATCATCTACCTCTTATTGAATTTGCTTACAACAATAGCTATCATTCAAGTATCAAAATGACACCTTATGAAGCTTTATATGGAAGAAAGTGTAGATCGCCAATTGGATGGTTTGAAGCAGGTGAAACTGCTTTACTTGGTCCAGATCTTGTTCATCAAGCTATGGAAAAAGTTAAAGTGATCCAACAGCAGCTACAAACGACCCAAATTCGACACAAGTCCTATGCTGATGTTAGGAGAAGAGGGCTCGAATTTTCCATAGGTGATTGGGTATTCTTGAAGGTGTCACCAATGAAAGGGGTGATAAGATTTGGAAAGAAAGGGAAGTTGAGTCCTCGTTATGTAGGACCATATGAAATTGTCCGAAGATTTGGGCAAGTTGCGTATGAATTAGCATTACCCCAAGAACTCTCCACAGTTCATCCAGTATTTCATGTTTCTATGCTAGGAGATCCATCTCGTATTGCTCCCATTGAAGATGTACAAGTTACGGAGGATCTCACCTATGAAGAGATACCTATTGCTATTCTGGATAGATAAATGAAGAGGTTAAGGAATAAAGACGTAGCTTCCGTAAAGGTACTTTGGAGAAATCAACAAGTAGAAGAGATCACATGGGAAGCTGAAGAAATGATGAGGTCAAAGTACCCGTATTTATTTCTCACGAAAGAAAAAGTTCAAAGTGCGGAAGGAAAGAAATAACAAGTAAGTATCTATAAGCTTTATGTGTATATGCATATATGCTAACATAAAGGTGCATTTGTTGTAAATGGAAAGATGTTATTAATATTCGAGGACGAATGTTTTCTGAGGGGGGAAGGATGCAACACCCCGTACATTTTCGACCCTATTTGATTGGTGTTCTAGGGCGTATTTATATGCCTTATTACCTTAGTTTTGAGAGCAATAAATGCGTATTTTGTATTGATTTTGATGGACTATTGATATTGTACTAATGCCCGCAAAGAAAAGTCAAAGAAAGGAAGAAAATCAAATTTTTGGTGTCAGGCGCGCCCAGGGGCGTGCCAGGCCGCTTTCTGCCAAAATTTTTATGGCAAAGGCGGCATAGGGGCGTGGTAGGCAGTGTGCCAGGCTGCTCAGGCTCCACTTTTCAGGAACTGAAATTCAGCTAAGTCCCAGGGGCGCGCCGGGGTGCTTTTTGCCAAATTTCTTCTCCGATTATTAGTCTATAAAGAGGATTCTTGGGTTATGGTATCATTATTCCATATTAGTAGGACTACTCTTGGGCAAGTTTAGCATCCAAGTTGGGGTTAATTCTTCTTCATAATTATTTTATCAAATTATGTTAAATTAAACCATGAGTGGCTAAAATTGCTTATTCTTGGATTTGAGGTGACGAACACGAATCTCGTGGGTTGAATAGTGTCTTCACATTTATGAAATTATTTAAACAAGAGATTGTTGGGGTATTACACATCAAATTTGGTGGGCTAAGTTAACATGTGTTAATGGGCTCAATTTAAGGCCCAAAATGGAGTAAAAGACATGGCCCAAAAGGGCAAATGACCCATTCTTCAATGTTGACCAATTAAACACAAAATTTAATGCCCCAAGTGTGGATAAGGATGGCCATGAGGGCTATATAAAGTGGAAAAATCAGATTTTTATTCATTTAGACACACATACAAATCTAGAAATTTCCACAGGATATTTCTTTAAACTCTCAAACCCTAAGACATCTCTTTAGACAAGATCATTATTTTGTAAGCTTGGGTATGTATTTATTCTTGTGATTTATTATATTATATGCATGAGAGATTGTGTAGATCATGATGGTTATATCTAAAGTGTTGAGTAGTGCACTTTTGGTTTTTTCTAAAAGATGTGTCATCTATGTGACTTGAACTTGAAAGGAGACTTGAGGTTAAGTGAATGGTGTGGATGAAACATAAACATGTATGGTGTGGTTATGTTCCTTAACTTGTTATTTTTCTATGAGTATAATTCGTGGGATTGAGGTTGATATGTTGTTATGAAACGTATTGAGGTGACTTGATGGAGTAATTGTGATGTAGTGTTAATGAGAAAGCGTAAAGGATAAACTTGGTGTGAAATGCTATTGGTTTATGATGTCTTGGTCAATGTGTAGAATGTTGTGGTATTGTTGGTATGACAATTCCGTGAATTGTGTTGGAAATGACGTTATAGGAAAGTTATGTAACTCATTGACGTCTTATGCTCTTGTAAGGTAGTTAGTTGTTAACGTGAGCTCCGTTATGAACTTTTGTTGTAGAGTGAAACGTAAGGAAGGAGATGGACTATTGTATTCACATATAGGACTGTGTATTCATATTGGGAAGATAAGGTATGTAAGGTTACTCTTGCTATATCCTTCTGCAGCACATATTGTTCACATTGTCATCGTACTTGTTCCATTCTGAAATGTCTAAGGCATTTCATTCCAGGTTGTCATGTATTATATTCATATGTTCCTTATTAGTGGATCAATTGTTACCCACATGTCTCTTAATCCTGGACTGATGTTCCAAAGTTCCCATACTGTTATGACCATCAACGTATCAATCTCTCAAAAGTAATGAAATAAAGTAATGCATAGTTGTTGGTTGCAAGAGTATGGGTGGTATCTTTAGAGGCATAAGCCTAGCTCAAGTCGATCCCAAGATTATTGGATCAGGGGGAAGTCCTAGAGGCATAAACCTAGCTCGGGTCGAACCTGACAGGGGGTAGCTCTAGAGGTAAGAACCTAGCTCGACCGGAACCTGATACATTGGTTTATGGGTGGCAGCTCTAGAGGTAAGAACCTAGCTCTAGCCGAACCCAATATATTGATTTATGGGTGGAAGTTCTAGAGGCATAAGCCTAGCTCGGGCCGATCCCAAAACATAACGTTATGTTATGTTAAGACCCACTGATCAGTTGGGGCCTGGGTACAGTATGACACAGGTATTGACGAATAAACATAGAAGCAAAGAAAGTAATGAAATCAATATACATGATTCCAAATACACAGAGCGATGGTTTATCCATATTGATTATTCTCTTATATTTGATTCCATTGAAGTTCTTATGTATATGATACAGTTTCTCATAGCCATACATATTCAGTACATTCTTTGTACTAACGTCCCTTGTGGGACTTACCTTACTTGCTGCAGGCGCAGGTACTAGTAGACCTTCACAGTAGGCTGCAGGTCATTTACGGATCATTGGTGAGTTCCAGTTGGTTCGGGGCTTTCCGAGTCACATGTGTTCATTGGTTTTGGTATTATGTAAACATTGTATAAAGCGGGGACTTGTCCCGATTGTAGGCTGGTTATGTACATGTATCTGTTAGAGGCTTTGTAGACGTGTGTGGGAACATAATTGTAAGGGAGATATGTCCATTTTGACTTGATGGCCCTAATGGCCAAGTTTCATATATAGCATATATTTTTCATGAATTCCGTCATTGGTATTTTACAGTTACATGAGATAGAATGATATTCATACAGATACATGCATATGAATGTACATGAATGAAGATTGGTTCTCTCGGGCCATGAAGGCTTCGGGTGCCAGTCTGCCCTGTTGGAATTCTGGGAGTGACAAGCCCAGAGTAGGCAAAAGAGTTATGCGGACCGCAAACTTCGTGCTTTGTAGTTTGGGATTGGTGATCGGTTTTTCCTTTGTGTGTCACCCATGAAGGGCATGATGAGGTTTGGGAAAAGGGGAAAGCTTAGCCCGAGATACATTGGACCTTTTGATATTTTTTGGATAGTTGGGGAAGTTGCTTATGAGTTGTCTTTACCCCTAGACATTTCAGTCGTTCATCCAGTTTTTCATGTATCTATGCTCCGACGCTATATTCCATATGAGTCTCACATACTTCATTGGGATTCGATTAAATTGGATGAGAGGTTGAGCTTCGTTGAGGAGCCAGTGTCTATTTTAGTTAGGGATGTTAGGTGGTTGCGCTCTAGGGATATTTCTGTAGTTAAGGTTCAGTGAAGACACCATTCCATTGAGGAGGCTACTTGGGAGGTCGAGTCTGACGTGAGTAGTAGTTATCCCTAGCTCTTTACCGATTCAGGTGTTTCTTTGCTTTTAGTTCGAGGACGAACTAGAGTCTTAGTGGTGGATATTTGTAAAGACCTGATTTATGAAAACTTACTTTTTACATGTTTTGACCATTTTTACCTCCCCTTAGTAGGCTTGGGGATGGTTGGCACGGTTCCTAATGTGATCAGGAATGATTTGGAATAGTTTGAGGTTTTTAGAGGCTTTAAAAGCCATATAGTTGACTTCGATCAACATTTGATGTTTTGAGTCTCGAATGACAATTTTGACAGTTTCATTAGATCTGAAATATTAAATTTGGGTTAGTAGCAAGGTTGGTTCGGGTTCGGAACCTTTATTTTACATTTTGACCCTTCGTTTGGAAAATAGTGACAAGGGGGTCCCGGTGGTTAATTTATTGAAAACATTCCTTGTTTGAAAATATGAAGAAGCCATTGAGTCTAGAACGTCGAAAATAGCCTATTAGCATATATGATTTACTTCTGTCGAGTCCCGAACGAATCTCGAGGGTCCGTTCAAAGATTTTGGAAACCATGCAAATTAGTATTTTTGCTAATATTTGGTACAGGTCACCTCCTTCTTTATGAATGCGGTCCTCTAGCCATGAACATAGAGAAGGATGATTTCCTTCATCCTGATAGCGAGGAGGGAGCCGCCATTGTGAAGAACAAATGGGGTTGGGTCGTGTCTTCTTCACGAACGCGAAGCCTTGGTTGCGAACGCAAAGGCCACTTAAGTGGCCTGGTCAACATTGACCCTCATGAATATGAAGGGTTGACCGCGTTCGTGAGGTACTATTCATAGAACAGTATATAAACCCTATTTTGCAATTTTACTCTACTTTTGTACGTCCAAACTTCGGGAAATGTTTGAGGGGGGTTTCATCGATTTTCATGTGGGTAACTTCTAAACTCATAATCACACTATTTTCCATTGATTATATCTTCAAAAACACCTTTTAATCTTGATTTCAAAATAGATTTTTGGGGTTTTTGTCGGTAAAGCTTAAAAATAGTTTTTCTTCGATTTGAACCTAGTTTTTAACTCGTTTTCGCATGGGTTTTTACTATAGACTCCTATAACCTTGGGAAATGTATTTCTAACATAAAATTTCAGTTTTACTCCTCTTGTTTTCAAACTCATTTTTCAAGTTCATTTTGGACCCATTTTAAATATGGTCGATATGGGTATCAATAGCTTCTTTTTAACATGTAGATGTTATTTTTGAATGTTTTAGTTGATTTTGAGGTCATTCAAAAGGGGAAAGCTCTGTGTTGAGGGAATTTACGCTCAAATTTTGTCATTTTGAGGTAGGTTATGGCTTAACTTCTTTCAGATTGAGCTGGATAATTAATAAATAGGTAAAGCATGTAATGTGTTGGGGAAAAAACTACGGGTTTATATTTCAAAATTATTATTACTGTTGTGTCCCCAAGTGGGGGCTTATATTCTATTGTTGTTGACTTATGATATCTGATATTGCGTGTTGTTTGTGTAGGGGTTTTATTTGACATCATTGACCTTATTTGTGCATTTAAATGCCTTTATTCTAGATATGATGCCCATGCGGGGGCTTAAATTGTTAATATAGGCCTTATTGAACATTGGTTTCCCTTATCATGATTGAAATGCCCGAGTTAAGGTTTGATATGTTATTAATGATGTCTTACGTGTATATTTATTTTTATGGTTTTTAATTAGAGTTGATAATCATGAATTGTGGACATATTGAGTTGATTTTTGGGCTCACTTATATACATATTGAATGGATTGGATATCTTCATACTGATTTAATTATGAGTATTACATCCTCATTCCATACATATATATTCATGAAATACTGGTACCATTGAGGAACACTGTGTTTGATAGAAAATGAGATATTTTTATAAAAACCCTCTCCGTGAACACGAGTCGGAGAGGTGGGTTGAGATTTGAGATTTGAGATATAGTATATGGGTTGCAAACCCCCATTGGTCCTATCTTGGGATCTGTGAGCTCGGTAGGTATATAGAGAAAGTCATGCGCTGACTTTCAGAATTTCATCCCATCACCATTGCATTGCATTGCATATGCATATTTCGTGACTTCTTAGAAAGGATGTGGTTATAGTTATGGATATACAGACGCTTATGGTTGAATTGTTTGGATATTGGTGATGGCATGCATACATTTAGGTGCATTTATACTTATTTAGTGGTGCGATTCTGGTTAAAACCTTTTTTTACTACTATTTTTCTAAAAAGAAATTTATTCCCATATTTCTTAACTTAAAAATTGATTCCTTGAAAATGAAAGTCGTACTACCCTTATTATTGATTTATGACATCTTAAACTAAACATGCTATTTTTAAAATTAGACCAAGGTTGATTCCGGTCCATTATTAATCCACTCTTTCACCACTACTATTCACTTTGGTTGAGGAGGATTCCAACACTTTCTACATTACTATACTATTTTAGTCCCAAATTTGATCTCGGACAATAGATTTGCAGCTATACACTTACTCAGTTCCAATTTCAAGTTTGGCATTTCATATTATGCTTTATATATCTCTTAGGTACTAGGCAGAGTAGATTGATTATGATGGTTACTGAAAGTCCTGGTTCGGGACCAGGTAGTGTATACAGATATCCCAAGTCCCTTATGGTCCTCTTCATCTGTGAGCCACAGTGCCGGAGGAGGATGGTTGTCGTAGGCATTGCCTTTGCCAGCTACTGAGTTGGAGGAGGTTTATACACTTGGTATGTTATGGTACTCAAATTGGTTATGGTATTACCGATTTATGTTGCATTTATTCATTCATATGCATCACCTATCACCAGTATAATTGTCTGACGCTTATATCTATCAGTCTTATGGGGGTGGTATAGGTGTAAGCTATGGTTACTATTTGCTGAGTGTTTTTTTGTGCCTCTCCGAGCTTATGGGGGCTCGGTTGGGGTTATTATTTATTCGAACTAGCCGGTTACTGTATTGTTGGTTATTATGGATAGTTCATGGCAGGATGATTATGGACTAGTACCCGAGGTTGGTGGTACATTTCTGATTCCTTTTCTCTATTGTAGTAAGATACTTTATTGTTAGATTATCTCATGATTAGTCTCTTTTCGGTTAGAAACCTCGATTATGCTACTGTTAGCTTTCCTTCTTAGTTATGACCCTCAAGATGTTAGGTTGGCTCCCTCAGGATATTTACCCTTGAGTTTAGTCTTATATTTGTATATAAATATATATGGTATTACCGTATATCCCTCTCTTTCCTTATCTATTCATATTGTATATGTATCATTTGGTTTTTATTACTACTATATATCCTTTTTTCACTCTTCATTTGTATATTGGCTAGTGATATACGGTATTTCACTTTAGTTCCCGAATATTGTTAGAATAGGATAGTTTATCCTTATCACTTCATTAGAATTATTATGTTTAGTTTCTTGGATAGTTGTTTGTAGTTTATATTCCTGCTTTACATGTTATTTATGCTTACATTATCTTTGGAGCTCAGTCGGTCGATGCCTACTGAGTACCATGTGTTTGGTACTCATACTACACTTCTGTAGCCTGCAGATCATAGTATGTGTTCTCACCGTTGAAGTGTGCATCGTGCGGAGCAGCCATTAATAAGAGATTTAGGGTAAGCTCCTGATGTTCGAAGTATTCCTACTCTCTCTCTTACTGTTAGACTGATCTCTAACTTGTATTCAGAGACATTTTTGTATATATATCTATTCTATATTTCACTTGTAATCCTATTATATTAGAAGCTCTTGTATTGACTTCACCAGGTCTTGGGGTTATAATCTATTTTAGTCTCTTGTTTAAATTTCTTTCCGTCGTTTACTTCACTTCTCTTGGTAGTTTGTTACTAGTTGTTTTGAACTATGGGTTGGCTTACCTACTGGTGGGTTATAGTAGGTGCCATCATAACTTGAGAAATTGGGTCGTGACATCGTGCTACTGATGGTGATCTTTCAAGGTACTGGCGTGCTCTAGAGTTCAGAGTTGCTTCCTGGACCTCATCTTATCTTATTTATGTCTATATTTCAATTTTTCGAGACAAATATGTATTTTCAGATTCAGTTATATATTAGATGCTCTTACACTATGACACCAAATTTTGGGGGATTTATGAGATTTCTTTCAAACTTTTGTTTTACTATGTCTTCTATTGGCCTGACTCCATTCTAGAAGCCTCGCATTATCATTATTGGTTGTTATGTTAGAGATTTTCTTTCCAATTGGGTAACGGGCTTACTTATCAAGGTTGTGCCGCGATAAGTGCTATCATGATCTTTTTGGCTCGTGACAATTTTTTTACTAGTTATTGAAATAAAGAATGGTTTACTCACTCATAATTGACGAAAATGAGGTTTGTTGACTATAATTTTTGTAGTGTTGGTGATTCATACATAATTTATGGTATTCATAGTGGTACATGATTTCCAGATTCATTTTGACACATTTCATAGCCTCATGATTCGGATTAACATATTTTTACAAAAAATTATAGTCCAACGTAATTTCGAATGGCTTAGATTGACATTATTTATAATTAAAGCCTAAAGTGATCCTCAATACACACACACACACACATATACACACCCGAGCAACCTAGACTGATATTTTTATGAGTAAAGCACAATGTAATATCAGATGGTGTATGGATCTTGTAAGTTCCCTATGAATCAAAAATTTCTGATAAAGGAGCAGGTCTATACTAGTATATTTGAATATTGCATTGCATTTCATATCATTTGTCTTGAATTGCATTATTTTTATTTTCATTTATGTGATGTGTATTATAGTTAGCCCAGGTTGCATGCCTGCTACGAGTTGCATTATATTGCAATACTTTTATCTCCTTCTGATCTTATTAAGAGGTTTGAACTCATTACTGGATTCTTAGGGAGATTTGAATTTAGATATGTTGATTCCTATGAAAAATTGGGTTTATTTGCTTATCGATTTAATTCAAAAAATCTTTGTCTATTTTTTGATTTATGAAAATTTCTTGAGTAGTCGATTTACAATATCGTGTTATTTTCAAGTTTAATTATATAATCTTGTTGATTTTATTACTAACCGAGTGTGGAGGTAAGCATTGGGAAGTTCAATCCTCACCATTACTTCAGTCAAAGATCGATCGATTGAGTACATGTGTTTTTCATTCTCATTCTACACTTACTACATTTTTATGTGAAGGTTTGATTGCAATAACTAGCGGGATATGGTGGAGCAATGTGAATTGCGTCATTTGCAGTTTCAGGGTGTGTTGTCACCCGATTCACATCCCCAAATTCTAATTCTACTCTTTTAATTTTGTTATTATTTTCTTTTCCTAGATAGTGTGGGACCAAACCCCGTATTTAACTTCTATTTAGATACTCTTGACTCATATCATCAGGCTTTGGGGTAATCTATTGTATCTTTTGGATACATGTTGTATTGAAACATCTTTTATAATTTATCCTTGTTTATGCTTACTTTTGAATATTATTTATGAAGATGGTTTAAAATATGAAAATTGTTCACCTATAGGGTTGGGTGTACATGCCATCATGGCTTAACGAATTTTGGATCGTAACATAAAGCAAGTTAGAAATGTACTTGATTTTGATTCCAACAATATTAAAGAAATAAAAGATTTTTTAAGAAATTTATTTGTGTTGCTTGCTCTCATGATAAATTGATCCTTGTACCAGCTAAAGTTGGGATTGAATTCCTAACTTTTGTACATAAAAAGGGAAAATATAAGTCCATTCACCTGTCATGTGTATCGTGTACTATTATATGATTTTTAATCGATGCATCTATATTTGTGCATTTGATATCTGCTTTCAATTTAATCTTTACAAGGTTGGTTTCTCAAATTATTAAACTAAGAGGGCGATTCCAAAATTTGAAATTATATTTATAATTCTGATATATATCCAAATTGATTAAGCAGAAATTATTTGTCTCCAATTACAACGAAAGCATTGATTATGAAAATGAAGCTCCCTAACAAAAATTAGTAAGGATATATTATTTAATATGTAGCAACACTTAAACACATCAAGCCATAAAGCAATTATAAGTTACCCTATCACAATAGGTCATCAAATAATTTTTATCTAGAAATATGGGTATGTGGCATATCGTTCAATTGCTCCATCACAAAGCATAAAGATAGATCTGTAAATAAAGTAGGGGGTAACTATTAAATTTCTTAATATTAAGAAGAAAGATAATAAGCGACTGAAACTATAATGACCCTCCTGGTCATTTTCTTGATTTTCATGTATTTTCATCATTTTGTACCTTTTCATAGTGGCTACAAGTCATTTATGACTTGCCAGAACCGTCAGTTCGTTTGGTTTTTGTGCTCATTTCCCTGTTTTGGAGCTTTTGAAGTTAAGAAATTGGTTGTGGACTAAAACTTCTAGTAAACGGCCTCGGATAAAAATTCTGATTGCTTTGTTAGCTCCAAAACCTAGATTTTAGGCTAGGGGGATCTTGGTCCGGATCCCAAGGCTTCTAGACTCGTTTTGGGCTATTGGTTAGAAAGTGATAAAATGAAACAATAGGTGTAGGGCCCACATTTTATCAAAATGAACTCAATTGAGAATTTTGATAGTTTCGTTGAGTCTGAAATATCAAATTTGGTAGGTATCATATTTCATTTGCATGTACTGGATTTCGAACGAATCCCGAGCACCCGATCAAAGTTTTCTCATCTAGATGAAAAATCTGGTGTGAGCACCTGGTATAGTCACCTTAGCAACCCTTTGGCCGCCTAGGAAATATCTCCTAGCGAGCCTTGAGTCTCCTCAACGGCTGGTACGGATGTCCTTAGGCATCGCCTTAGCGACCATTTGGCCGCCTAGGCAATGTCGCCTTAGCGAGGCCTTGTATCGCCTTAGTTGCTGATGCTGAATTTGCGTACCATCGCCTTAGTGACACTTTGGTAACTTAGGCGGTGTCTCCTTAGCGATAATTTGACTGGTTTTATAACCCTCTCGTCCATGAATTTTCATCCATTTTCTCCAACCCTTTTACTCCAGATGTGGTCTTGGGAGCTCAAAAAGCAGTGTGGAACATCAAATTGAAGCCTAGGATCATTGAGTTCTCGTTCCTCTATCATTTTTCCATCATTATTTCTTAAGTTTCCGCCCCAAATCTCTGTTAAATTTTTTATTTTCTCTCCTATTTTCTCTATCTCTTGGGGCTGGTTTGAGCTTCAATCAAGACTCTATTTATGCTCAAATTTTGACCACGCATTCCTTGTCCTTCGAGGGACCCCGTGATGGATTCACTTTTGAAATTCTATTTGTGGGCTCCACGGGCCTATTTTTGACCCAATTTTCAGTTCAAACTTTTATATTGCTCTATGGGTCTCATTTTACTCGTATTAATACGTAGATTATAATTTTGCTAGCGCAACATTATTTCGAGATCTTGAAGTAAAGACGAATAGTCTATGGATGGTTCGAGGTTGCGGTTCAACTACGAGATAGGCTATGGTCTACTCTTCTCTATGAGATTGTGTATTGTATAGATCGCATGCTAGGTAATGATTATTGGATAGGTTTTTTCCCTAGTTGTATCATGACTTGACCCATTTAGGGGATTCAGAATAGAAGTGTAACTCGAGCCTTAGTCTAGAATACCCGTTATGGTTGTAGGATTCTATTACACCTGATTATAGACTTGTTTAACCATGGATTGACATGAAAGATCCTTTAGTTTAAGACTTACCATATTACTTAGTGAATTGGACGATATCCCCCGATTAGATCCTTCTAGTATATTTATGCTTTTGTTTACCGTAGTTTCCCAAATTATGCTGCTGATATCCTGTTAATTTATATATTGTTGGGTCCGAGGTCGTGGTTACGATACCGGTTGGACACCAGGTTAGTATTATATTCTGTTAAAGGACATGGTTCTGTTCTTAGACTCTTGGATGCTTATATTGTATTGTTTGGATATTGGTGATGATATGCATACATTTAGACATATTTACGCTTATTTAGTGGTACGATTTCGATTAGAACCTGAGTTTTACAATTGTTTTCTAAAAAGGGATTTATTCTCACTTTTTTACTTTTAAATTGACTCTTTTAAAATGAAAGTTGTACCACTCTTATTATTGTATTATGATATTTTAAACTAAATATACTACTTTAAAAATTAGATCGAGGCTGATTTTGGTCCATTATTAATCCACTCTTTTTCTCACCACTGACTTACTTCGATCGAGGCTGATTCAGACCCTTTCTATATTATTATACCATTTTAGTCCTGAATTCGATCTCAGACAATGGACTTATTTAGTCTCGGTTTGATTTCGAGCACTTATTATATTCTTATTTATCTTCGATACTGGATGAAGTAGATTTGTTATGATCTGCTTTGAAAGTCATGGTTTGGGACCAGGCAGTATATACGGATACCCCAAATCCCTTATGGATTCTTCTGTCTGGGGACCACGTATCGAAAGAGGTAATATCCACAGGTCCTGCCTTATGAGTTCGCGAGCCGAAAAAGGTATTTATACTTGGTACAGTTTAGCACTCAGTTGGTATGATGGTATTGGTTTGCATTTTATTTGTTCGTTCATGTGCATTGCCTATCACTAGTATAATGGTTTGGCGCTTATATCTATCGGTCTTATAAGGGTGTATAGGTACAGGTTATGGTTACTGTTTGCTGAGTGTTTGCTTGTGCCTTCCGGGCTTATGAGGGCTCGGTTAGGTTATTAATTATCAGAGGTAGCCAGTTACATTATTGTATGGATATTATTGTATAATTCGTGGTAGGTTGGTTACAGATTGGTACCCGAGGTTGTAGGTACACTTCTGAGTTCCCTTACTCCTTATTATGGCAAGATACTATTGTTGTTAGATTACCTTATGATCATTCGCATTTCGGTTAGAGACCCTGATTATGCTAGAGTTAGCTCCCTTATTTTTTATGATCCTTATGATGTTAGACTAACTCCGTCAGGGTAGTACTTTCATGTTTGGTTACCTGTATAACACAGTTGTATATTCATTCTTTCCTAGCTACTCTTTGTATACCATTTCCTTCCTTCCTACTATTATTGTATATTGTATATCTCTTTCTTCATTCTACTATCATATATTGACTAACTACTTATGGTATCGTGCCTTTGTCCCTGATTACTTGTAGTATTTGATAGTTTACCTTTACCTTTCCATTAGCATTATTATGTTTCATTTCTTGAATAGTTGCATGTAGTTTGTATCTGCATTATCTTTGGAGCTCAGTCGGCCGATGCGTATTGAGTACCTTGTGTTTGGTACTCATACTACACTTCTGCAGAGTTCTCGCCACTGACGTGTACATCGTGTGGAGATGTCATGGACTGGAGACTTGAGGTGAGCTCCTAACGTCTAGAGTTGTTCCTGCTCTCGCTCTTTTGTTGGATTGATCTCTATTTTGTATTTCAGAGATGGTTTTGTATATATTTACTGTGTACTTTACCTTGTACTCTCGTTTTAGTAGTAGCTCTTGTATTGACTTCTTCAGGTTTTGGGGTTACTCTCTCTATGTTAGTTCCTTTATTGAACTTATTTTTCGTTGCTTTCTTCTTTTCTCTTGATAGTCCGTTACTCGCCGTTCCGGACTATGGATCAACTTACCTACTGATAGGTTATAGTAGGTGCTATCATGACCCGAGAAATCGGATCTTGACAAAAACTAAAATATACCATATATATAATGAATTATTTTTAAAAAAATTAAAATGTAATGAATTTTTATCATTGATAGGATGCTTGTTTAAAAAATATTTCAAGTCAATAGCTAGACGCATTTTCAAATTTCTGCATATCTAAACAATGGGTTAAAATTCACAGGTGGTTGAAAAATTTTACAAGCTATAAAATAATGAGAAAATTTCATTTATATACAGAAAAGTAAAAAGTTTACAACAAAATATAACCAATAATTTGTTTATTACTTAAAATGGCCATTAGGTCATTTTCTTCCTTTTTCCTTTTTTTTTTCAGTGGTAATTTTTAAAAAAAAAAACTTTTTTTTTTAACTTTTTCACTTTATTTAAAAAACTTTTCCGTGCAATTGTTTTTATGTATCAATATTATATAAATAGTGTATAAACATGTATATATGATGTATAAATAGTTTTATAGTGTATATGTAATGTATCAATTTGTATAAATGGTGTATAAACGATTATAGATATTGTATAAATAGTGTATAATCATGTGTATCGATTTTGTTTAAATGTTGTATAAACGTTTATCGATGTTGTATAAATAGTGTATAATCATGTCTATAAGATGTATAGCTAAATACCATAGATGTATATAAATCCATATATATTGTTTATACAATACATATATACATTACATAAATAGTTCTGTAATGTATCGATATTGTATAAATTGTGTATAAATATTTATCAATATTGTATAAATAGTGAATAAACGTGTATCAATATGAGTTGGAATTGCCACCCCTAATCCGTATATAACTTCATAACTTCTTCTTTTGTTTTCTATATTTTTTTACTCTACTTTGTAATCAAATAAGTAATGAAAAAAGAAGAAAATCTTTTAACATATAATACTACGAGTGATATTGGCATTAACTAATACTACTAATAACCAAACCAATTAAACCCATTTTAACCCCTTAGTGCCACCTCTACAGTTATAAATTTTCAAGAACTCACATTAAAATCAGTGAAATTAGAAGCTAGAAAAAACTATTAAAAGACATATTTGAAGAAGGTAGAACCTGTCAGATTTGGATAAACCGGGAACATCCATGTGAAAAATGTACTCTTTTGGGGTATCAAGAATGTCCACTGGAATACTACCCCTGTTCTAAATGCTCTCATTTTACCGTGATGGAATCACTAGCCTCTCAATGGCTTCTGGAAATTTGAGAAGTTGGCTCACTATATCCACAACATTCTTGAGGACCAACTCCATTCACAAGTTTACAGTCAAAGTGGCAAAGTAACTGTTTGTCATGCGTGAAAGATCAGATGTATTGGATTTTACCACATTTTGTTTTATATTTTGTCAAATTATAAGCCTTTCATACTAGCCATAAAAAGCTTATTATATGTTACAACCTCCATAAACAAGTTCTTTCAATCCGACCAATTCAAAATTTTCTCAAAACAGTCTCAAATTTTAGATATGAGCTCCTCTTGATAGTTCGAGTCTTTTGGTATATAATTTGATTGAAATGATTCACGTTTGCGGTACGTTGATTTTATTTTTTTTGAAAAAAAAGAATGGAAAGCAACGAAAAAGAAAGGAGGAGGAGGAGGAGGAAGCAACGAAGAAGAAAGGAGGAGGAAGAAGAAGAAGAAGAAGAAGAAGGAGGAGGAGTGAAAGGATTGTCGATTTCCGTAAGTTGACATTTTTTTGGTAAATATTATGGCCGATAGGGCCATTAGGAGTAGTTGTCATTTTTTTGGTAAATATTATGGCCGAACTACCATTGGGAGTAATTATCCTAAAATAAAATAAAATAAATAAATAAACAATTGCTAAATTAGTTTTGTCATATTAAAATATCTAACTCTACCTAAAATTACAAACTCTTTTGGTCGTATTATAAAGATAAATTTGTTAAATATATTTTCCTGTGTACCAAATGCACCCGGTACGTAAACTTTTAATTCCTAGATAGTTGGAGAGTGAATTGACATCCTTGATCTTTCGTTATTTTGGATGGTAAACACTCACTTTAATTTGATAAATAGAAAGTGGATAGTACTAGTCTTTTGTCAAGCTTATACTAATTTTCAAGTTAAATGGTCACTGTAACAGGAATAAGCTTTAAGATTGTCTGGTGCTCTTTTCCCTTGTCTTCTCACAACGTACAGTACCCATCTTGAACTTTTTACCTTTTGAGAGATTAATTAGAACCTTCCTCTTGAAGAAATTAATTGCTAAAGTATAGAATCTGAGTAGAATCTGAGTAAAAGTTATTCATTTTAATTTCATTGGAGAGTGGACAAGTCCTGGATAAGAAAAATGCCATAGGAATCGAACATTAATATTGCATCTTGGTCGAAAATGTAAACACCAGAATTCCACTACAAAGATACCACTCAATTCGTAATGCTGATATTAGTTTACAAATTAGACATCAAACAAAAGGATCTTTTACTGCAAATACTCTCATATATAGCAGTAAATGATAACATCCAGAGAGCAATAGCAAATTACCTTAATCATATAGAAAGAATAAAAAAGATAGATGCTCTAATTTTATTTATTTATTTGGTTGTGAATTTACTGTCACTGAATAAAATGAGTGCAATGTTAATGTTTTTTAAATCCAAATTTAGATAATTTAAAAATATAAAAAGAAAAAGAAGAAAGCTAGTTGTTAAACTAGTATATAGCATGTAAAAAGTTAAAAAGGAGTGTTAAAAGTGAGGAATAAATGCTGTGGTTGAATCCTTAGCCCTTAAGGCTAAGTTTTGAGAACATGCATATTCCCTTTTTACAATGTTTTTATTTTGTAATAATGCCTCCTTTATATTCTTTTTCTTTAACTTTTATTTGTGGGATATAAAGATTAGAGAAGAATGAGAAAAAATTAAGAAAAAGTCAACCTTTTCTGAGTATGAAAGAGAAGCAAATTAAAGAAAAGGTTGAAAGTCTTAGGCCTTAGGCGTTCAAAGCTGACATCACTTGTGTGCGAGACACGTCGACATCCCACACTTGTTACTTTGGTCGCATTTATAGGATGGAGTTACTCTCCATTTCCCTTTTCTTCGATTCCCCAAGTTCTTATTTAGAATGAGGATACATGACATAAATTATTATTAATGAGTAAAATTTAATAGACAAAAAAATAACCCTAATCATGATTTAGATGATTAATTATTTTTTTAAAATAATTGTTACCTTCATTTTTTTTTTTCCAAATTTTTAATTAATATGACATCTTTTCCCTATATCACTGACGAACTTTTTGAACAAACTTTTTAATTTTCTTTTCATTTCAAAATAACTAAAATAGAAATTGAAAGATAAATCAAAACTAGTTATCATTAAAAATTACTAATAAATAAGATAGATACGGTGCAAGAAAAAAAAAAGCAAGAGATTTTAAAAAGGAAAATTTTTAATTATATACAAAAAAAAAAAGTAAATAATTTACAATAAAAATAACCAAGTTTTTATTTACAACAAAAATAGTTATTAAGCCATCTTTTTCCTTTTTCTTTTCTTTTTGCAGCACTTGCTTTATTAAAAAATTTAAAAAAACTATTTTTTTTTTGTTGTTGCGTTTTTCTTTATTAAAAAAAAGCTTTTTTTTTTCAAACTTTTTCTGTACAACTTTTTTTCATGTATAAATGGGGTATAAACATGTATATATGATGGACAAATAGTTATGTAGTGTATATGTCATGTATCGATATTGCATAACTAGTTATGTAGTGTATATGTAATGTATCGATATTGCATAACTAGTTATGTAGTGTATATGTAATGTATTGATATTGCATAAATAGTTATGTAGTGTATATGTAATGTATCGATATTGCATAAATAGTTATGTAGTGTATATGTAATGTATCGATATTGTATAAATAATGTATAAACATGTATAGATGATGTACAAATAGTTATGTAGTGTATATGTAATATATCAAAATTGTATAAATGTGTATGAACTTGTATCGATATTGTATAAATAGTTATGTAACGTATCTCAACATTGTATAAATAGTGTACAAGCGTGCATTAATATTGTATAAATAGTATTTAAACGTGTATCAATATCGTATAAACAGGTATGTAATGCATTGACATTGTATGAACGGTGTATAATTGTGTATCGATATTATATAAACAATTATGTAATCTATCAATATCAATATTTATTTGACTATCATGAGTTCCCACCTTAATAAATAAAAGTATAAATAAAAAATAATAAAACAACATAAGTATTTATTTTTTCCACAAAAAAAGTGTCACAATTAGAAAAAAAATAAAAATTTAAAAAAGAGCAACAAAAAAATTTTAAACAACGAAAATGTTTTTTTTTAAATAGCACATAATTTTTTTTTATTTTTAATTAAAAATAAAATGGCCAAACATTCAGGTAAATGACGCCTATCAATTACCAAAGTTTTGGTATCAATTGGCCGACCGGTTATTTTTAGTAATAACTTTGGCCGGTTGGCCATTTTAAGTTACAAAAAAGTAGGTTAGTTTTTGTGTAAAAATTTTTGGGAAAAGGACACCACATGGCCCATCAAAAAACAAATGACCCATGTTTGGGCTATTGGACATGGAATAGCCAGTCGGCCCAAAATAATTCCAAAAAATGCCCAGTCGGCCCAAACTAATTTCAAAAATGGTCAGTCGAAACTGTATCAATATGGTATATAAGTTGTATCAATATGGTATATATGGTACAGGGACTGTATCAATATGATATCAAAATTGTATCAATATGGTATATGAACTATATATGCATATGTTTTTTTATATAAACTATATGAATGTGGAATGGGGACTGTATCATTATGTTATATTAACTGGAAAAAAAAAAAAAAAAAAAAAAAAGAAGGCAGTAGCAGCGACAAAAAGGCCTAAAATGGCTACCTTTTGGAATTGCAAAATCAATGGCTATTTCGTGGAAATAGTTTTGAGCGAAGTGACATTTATGTCCTTTCCCCAAAATTTTTTCCAATGGACATTTTGAGTAATTTTTTCTTTTAAAAATATATATATTTACGAACAAGATAATATGTCGCTATGATTGTGGGATTACTACAAAATTTTGGGAATAAATATATGACATATTAATTATCTAAATCATGATTAGGGTTATTTTTTGGTCTATTAAATCTCACCCATTGATTATAATTTATGTCATGTGTCCTCAATCCAAGTAAGAACTTGGGAAAAATGGATCCAAGTAAGAACTTGGGAAAAATGGAGAGTAGGGAAATGGAGAGGAGCTTCATCCTAATTTATACGACAAAATACTGCTCTCTCCGTTCTAATTTATGTGAGGTGGTTTGACTTGCTATGGAATTTAACAAGGTGATGTGACATCTCTCTATGGCCTCCATTTCTATTTATCTTTTTTCTCCTTTTTTTGGCCATTTGTTGAGTTTTCTCCTCATTTTAAATATTTATGTATTTAAAAAAAACTCAAAAGTCACGCTCCTTAACTCTATATATTGATTGTGTAAAAATTAATGTGTCAATTACTACTCCTCTATTCATTCTTATTCTTCAATGCCTATTCTTAATTAATACTCCACTCTTATTTTCTAATCCGGAAAAAAGATTTCAAGAATATAAAATGTGCTTTTCTGTAACACCCCGTACCTTCCTAACCCAATGTGATGACGATGAACAACGTTTACTTAGGTGTCGAGAGCTATAAGTATGTATTTGGTAATGTTAGTGATGGAAAAATTAAAATTTGGCCTTGTACATATGCTTAAACTTGCGTAGAAGGTGTTTTGCGATCTTCATGGTGCATTTGTCGGGTTCAAAACGAGGCTAAGAGGACCTCTAAACAAAGTATGTTAAGGTTAAGAAGTGAGTTAAAGAATAGGACTTGAAGTATCTAACCAAACCCGCGAAGAAAAGTCAAAAAATGAAATTTTCAAAAAATTTAAGGGAAGGGCGCGTTGGGTAGCGTGCCACGCCGCTCTGGGCTGAAATTTTCAGTCCATAGGCAGTAAAGGGGCGCGCCAGGCAGCGTACCACGCCGCCCCTGCGCACCTTTCAAAAGTTGAAAATTTTGTAAGTCCCAAGGGTTCCCGGGGACATATTGAGCCGATTTTTG
Organism: Capsicum rhomboideum; assembly: GCA_031232105.1. Classification (NCBI taxonomy): domain Eukaryota; kingdom Viridiplantae; phylum Streptophyta; class Magnoliopsida; order Solanales; family Solanaceae; genus Capsicum; species Capsicum rhomboideum. The sequence continues at coordinate 110,438,985 of CP124715.1, read as the reverse complement.
CCACGATTCTTCTACAACCATGAGAATATACATGAAATGAGTGAGATATTATATTGGTATGATAAATTAACTCGAGAACGAAATTGGGGTCAAAATGACGATTTTACCCTTTTGGGCAAAATAGGCCATACGTGGCTAGAATCGCTTGTGTTTGGAATTGAGGTTAAGGATATGAATGACATGAGTAGGAATATTTTCGTAACACGTATGATATGATGAAACCACGAGAAATTATTGATTTTATTGGGTTAAGTAAATTGGGCCCAAAAAAGACCCAAAAATGAAAAGAAAACATGGCCCAATGGGTCACAAGACCCATTCTTCCAATTGACTAAGTCATACCCATCAATTATTGAATCAAAGTGGATAAGCATAGACTTGAGAGCCTATAAAAAGGGCAAGAAAATCTGATTTTTATTTCTTAAAAAGGCTCATGCCTTTGAGACAAATATCCAAGGTATTTTCTCTCAAACCCTAAGAGTTCAAAGCCAAACTTTGGAGCAAGATCAACATCTTCCAAGCCTAGGTAAGTTATTATTGTCATGGATTAATATATTATATGCATGGGAGAGTATGTGAATCTTGTTGATTATGCTTGAAAGAGTTGAACATAGTACTTTGGGTTTTTGTACAAGATGTGCCATCCATGAGATTTGAACTTGAATTATGGCTTGTGCCTTTGATGAAAGATCATGGTATGGATAAAATATGAACATGTATGGTGTTATTTTTGGTATTAAACTTGTTATTGTCTATAAGTGGAAATTGTGGAATTTTGGCCGATTTGTTGTGTGAGATGTATTGAAGTAATTTGGTGGTATAATTGTGATGTTGGGGTGATGGAGAAGTGTAAAGTATGAACTTGGTGTGACATGATCTTGATTATCATGTATTGGTCAATGTATGAAATATTGTGGGAATATTGGGATAATACATTCATAAATGATATTGTGGTCAATGTTGGGCATGTTGTGGTATTATTGATATGACCATGCCGTAAATGGTATTATAGAGAAAGAAATGACATATTAGAGCCAAACATGCGACTTGTTGTTATTGTATACATTTGTAAGGTAATTGGTGGTTAATGTTGGTTCCATTATGTCCTTGTGATGTAGAGTGAAACGTAAAGAAGGAGCGGAATTGTTGCGCTCACATATTTGATTGCGTACTTACATTGGAAAGATAAGGTATGTAAGGTTACTCTGTCCGTATCTTTTTGCGGCAAATAGTATCCACATTGCTATTTCACTAGTCCTATCCCAAAATGTGCTAAGGTATCCTATATCCGTTTATCAATAGTCATTGTCATATCTTTCCTACTCATGGATCATTTGTGAGTCTTATGTCTCATTATCATGGTTAATGTTCCAAAAGCTCAAACAAGGTTATGGTCCAATGTTCCAATGGTGGTTATGCTCATGTATCTTGTTATGAATGATTTTCCAATGGTTCCAATGGTGTCATGTTTCCAATAATGTTTATTCACATGTCTTCTATTTTGATTATGGTTCTAAGTTTCCAAACATACTATGTCACATGAATATGTCAATCTCTCACAAGTGATGTTAGTACCAATCTCATATGTCTCTCACTCATTGGCTAATGATCCAAAGTTTCAAGTGATGTTATGACTATCAAAATACCAATCTCAAAGTAAAGATCAAAGTAATGCAAATGTGGTCAATGATCAAGTATGGGTGGCAAGTCTAGGGGCATAAGCCTAGCTCGACTCGATCCCGATGTGTTGATTTATGGGTGGCAAGTCTAGGGGCATAAGCCTAGCTCGACTCGATCCCGATGTGTTGATTTATGGGTGGCAAGTCTAGGGGCATAAGCCTAGCTCGACTCGATCCCGATGTATTGATTTATGGGTGGCAAGTCTAGGGGCATAAGCCTAGCTCGACTCGATCCCGATGTATTGATTTATGGGTGCCAAGTCTAGGGGCATAAGCCTAGCTCAACTCGATCCCGATGTATGATTTATGGGTGGCAGGTCTAGGGGCATAAGCCTAGCTCGACCCGATCCCTGGGTGGCAGGTCTAGGGGCACAAGCCTAGCTCGACCCGATCCCAACATGACGATAAGTCATGTAAAGACCCACTGATCAGTAGGGGCCCGGGTACATTGTGACATATGTAATGACATTGAAGTAAAGAAGCAATGAAAGCAATGAAAGTAATACACATGGTTTCCAAAGTGCAAAATGGTTACTTATTCATCTGGTTATGCATATGCATTTGAGTTCCATTGAGTTCATTGAACTAATCCTGTGTTGTATAGTTTCATTTGAGCCTTACATACTCAGTACATTCTTCGTACTGACCCCTTTTGGGGAACTTACCTTACATGTTGCAGGTGCAGGCACTAGTAGACCTCTACCGTAGGATGACAGTAATTGCAGATCATTGGTGAGCTCCAGTTAGTTCGGGGCTTCTCCGAGTCACAGTTGTTCAAATGTTTTGATAGTATACATAGTGTATAAAGCGGGGACTTATCCCGACTTTCAGTTAGTTTTGGTCAATGCATCTGTTAGAGGCTTTTGTAGACGTATGTGGGTATACAAATGTACGATGGTATATGACAGTTTGACTTGATGGCCTCAACGGCCGAGTTTCTCATATGTATATACATCACATGTTCTATGATTTCTGATTTTAGTATTTCATGTTCCTGTGTGATAGTAGTGTTTCCTAAGACATGTAGATGAAGGAATAAAAGCAAAGCTTGGTTCTCTCGGGCCTTATCGGCTTCGGGTGCCAATCACGCCTCGTTGGGATTCGGGGTGTGACAAAAGTGGTATCAGAGCGGGTCGTTCTAAGGGTGTCTACAAAGCCGTGTCTGAGTAGAGTTTTGCTTATGGATGTGTTGCGCGCCACATTGATAAGCAGGAGGCTACGGGACATTTAGGAGTTATTTCTTTTCTTCACTTCTAGATCGTGCAGTAGAGCCAAAGTTGTAGGTGGACACATATGTACGTATTGACATTGGTTTTCTTTTGTATAGTCAACTGCTGAGTCTCAGACAAGATAAAGACAAAGGTGAGCAGGTTGATATGCCTGCCGAAGTAGAAATGAGTAAATCACCACTTGACCAAGTGAGTCAATGTAGAGCAGATATGGAAATTGTTATACGGGTCTCTCGTAGCCAAAAGATAGAGGAGTACTTGCAGAACCATCTATAAATGTCACTGAACAGGATTTACGAAATGTAGTGCATATGTTGCCTCAGATAGTTGTTGTACAATGTCACGGGCGAGATGGACTGATGACCAGTAATGATGGTGCGGCTAGGGTAGCAAGTCGTCAAACACAGGATTTTCAGAAATCATACCCTCCCACGTTCACCGGGTCGGATTTGAATGAAGACCCATAGGACATTATGAACTACGTTAAAAAGGGTTCTAGATGTTATGCATATGACTGATCTACTGATGTCTTTTCCGATAGTTGGGAGGAATGTAAGATGGCATTCTGTGACTGTACCTCCCAAATGAGGTCAGAAAAGCTTATGTTGACTCGATATGCCCCAAACGTGATAACTATTATGACCGATAGAGTGCATCAGTATATAGACAGATGGATTGTACAATGGATATAGGCATTTTGCACACAATAATGAAAGACCAGAGGCAACAGAAAGGGACACAACTATTTGACAAAGGGTCGTTACAGATGGCTAGATCTATGGGGACAGTTCATGGCGTCCCAAGGAGAATTGAGGTCTTGGATGATTAGCTAACCGCCTAAATCATTATTTCTTTCATCTATAGTAAATGTTCTACCTCGATCCCAAGGGTTTAGAGACAGTCGGTTTGGCAAATAAGTGAGATTCATGATTCATGGGCAATGGGATATCAAGCATAAGAACGGAGAAGGTAGAGACCAAATGTCGGTTGGGGCCAAATATTGTTATTGGTGTGATATGTCGGGACACAAAATGAGTCTTCTCCTAGTGAAGCTACATGTACCGTACACGTATTGATTGACCCATAGAGCAGATGGTATTTTGTTAATTGCTGAAAAGTTAAAAGAACACCAAAATGACCAGTTATGTCACAGGAGGCCTACACATCAGTTGGTGAACCTATTGTAAGTAAAAGAGTATATCATAAGTGCATAGTCATTAATTGTGGTCATGAGATACTGGCTGATCTTATTGAGTTATAAAGGGGTTATGCCATAGTTGATGACTGAACTAAGAAGTTATATTGTCATTATCCCCAAAGGAATATTTTGAATGGCCAGGAAAATGTATTCCCCATCTCACGGCAAAGAAAAGGATACTCTAAGGGATACATATGTCACTTAGTAAGAGTGAACGATATTAATGCGAAGCCTCCACCTCTTTAATTAGTCCGGGTGGTAAATGAATTCCCAGATGTATGAGTTGGTATGAATATGACGTCAGGTACTCGGCCTATTTTTATTTTCATCATATAGCATGGCCTTTTCATATAGCAGGGCCTGGTAGAGGTACGAGAATGACAGGAGAAAGTAAAAGACGTGTTGAATAAGGGATTCATAAGGCCTATTACTACCCCTTGGGGTGCATTAGTGTCACTCAAAAAAAATAAAAATAACATGGCCTATTGAGCATGTGTGTTTACTATTGGCAACTGGATAAGAATAGTTTCCCCCCAGAGTTGACGATTTGTTTGATCAGTTACGGGATAACTGATAATGAATGATGAAATGATGAAACGAATGACGATAAAAAGAAAACTGATGATGATATACCCAAGGCAGCATTACAAATATGGTATGCTTATAAGTCTTAGTATGTCAATTGGGCTAGAGAATGCACCTGTAGTTTTATAGATTAATGAATAGGGCGTTCAGGACACTTGTAAATGTGTGAGTGACCATATTCGGTGATGATATTTAAAAAAAATGCATTGTATATGATGAAGAGATGAAAGTTGTCACACAAAAGATAGAAATGGTGAACAATTGACTAAGGCCTACGATGCTTACAGAGATCCATCGATTTCTTGGGTTGATTGATCATTATATGAGAATTGTGGAAGGATCTCCTTCTATCCCTACACCCTTAACAAAGCCTAGACACAAGGCAATCAAGTTCCAGTAGAATGATGCCTTGGAGAAAAGTTTTCAAGAGTTGAAAGATAAAGTAACTTCCACATCCGTTGTAAGTGCCTTCTGAAGGCATAAGAATGTTATGCAATGTATGGAAATGCTTACGGGGTTGGCCTCGAATGTATATTGATGTAGCATGATAAGGTAATAGCATATGCGTCATGACAGTTGCGGCCACATGAGAATATAAATTATTACTAAACACATGACCCTGAAGTAGCAGCAGTGATATTTGCTTTAACGTTATGGTGTCACTATTTGTAAGGGATTCATGTTGATCTATATATTCTGGATGTGAGACAATGTAATAGATTGTTAAGCCGAAAGACTTAATCTGAGGTAGCGAAGGTGGCTTGAAATCTTAAAAGGTGAGGACATTGGTATCCTATATCATTTGGGAAAAGCAAATGGGGTAGTTGATACATTAAGCTGCAAGGCAGTAGGAAGTATGAATGGCCAGCTCACAGAAAACAAAGATATAGTCAAGACATCTCCATTAATGAGGCAATATGGGGTTTTGTTTCTTGAAACTCTAGAGGAAAGAATTATAGTGTCAAATGTGGTAGGATGTTCATTGATATTGGAGGTAAAGGGAAAAGCAATATGTAAATTCCATTTTTAGTTCAATTGAAAAAGATATGTACAGCAAAGTCGACGAGAGTACTTGAGCTATCACAAGGGGGAAGTACTTTAGCACCAATGTAGATTGTGTGTACCGGGTATAGATGAGTTAAGACACGGGAATGTGACAGAAGAACATCATTCACGGTAGTTTGTTTGGTCGAAAACAACCAAAATACACCATGGTGTAGCAGAGATGTGTTGGTAAGAATATATGAGAAGCACATTGTAGAACTTGTAGTTCAATGTCCAAGCGGTCACTGACGAACAGTATGGCATCAAAAATCTGTATGTTTTATGCAATATATTACCCTCCCAGTTGGAAGTGGAACATGAATAACATGGGATTAATTAAAAGGTTGTCTCGTACATTGTGAAGGTTGATTCCATATAAGTAATCATGAACTGGTTTACCGAGTCAACATATTTCCTACAAGTTAGGACCACCGATACAGATGAACGGTACGCAAAAATTGTATGTTACAGCGATAGTATGATTACATGAGACTCCACTCACTATTATATCACACAGGGGGGCTCACTTTATTGCACAGTGTGGGTAAGTCTTTCCAGTAAAGCATGAGTATGGCTGGTCATCCTTAAATGGATGGACAAACAGAATGTATGATAAGAACATGTGAAGATGTGTCACGAGTTTGTGCGTTGGACTTTAAAGGTAGTGGGGATGAATATCGATCGTCTAATGAAATTGCTTACAATAAAGATATCAAAAGGTACCTTACAAAGGTTTATATAAAAAGGACATATAGATCATCCATTGGGTGGGTTACGGTTGATGAAATTTTGCGTTGCCCAGGTCAAATTTTGTTCATCAAGCTATAGAGAAAGTGAAGGTGATATGACAGTAGCTACAAATAGACCAAAGTCGGTATAAATCATATGCCGATATTAGAAGTTGATAGTGTCACCAATGGAAAAAGATAATGAGATTCAGAAAGAAAGAGGAGTTGTCCAAAGATTTGGGCAACTTGCGTATCTATTAGCATTAGTCCAGGAATTCTTCACAGTCCATTTAGTATTCTATATTTGATGCTCCGAAAGTGTATCGGAGGGTATACAATATTGTTGCCAGTGGAAATGTACATATTACCGAGGATCTCACACGTAAAAAAAAAAAAAAAAGTCCATCGAGAAGTGAAAGAATCAAGAAATGCAAAAGTAGCTTCCGTAGGGGCACTATTGGAGAACTTAGTACATTGAAGAAATCACAAGGGAAATCGAAGCATTAATGAAATCTAAGTACTTGTACTTGTGATACATGGAAGGAAAATTTCAAGATACAGATTTGGAGTTATAAGTCTTTACAAGTGTTAAGTGTGTATATTACAAGTGTTAAGTGTGTATATTATGATATAGAGAATTCACTTTGACTTAAGTGTTGCAATGAGACAGTGTTACTAACATTCGAGGACGAATGTTCCTAAGGGGGGAAGAATGTAACACCCCGTACCTTCCTAACCCAATGTGATGACGATGAACAACGTTTACTTAGGTGTCGAGAGCTATAAGTATGTATTTGGTAATGTTTGTGATGGAAAAATTAAAATTTGGCCTTGTACATATGCTTAAACTTGCGTAGAAGGTGTTTTGCGATCTTCATGGTGCATTTGTCGGGTTCAAAACGAGGCTAAGAGGACCTCTAAACAAAGTATGTTAAGGTTAAGAAGTGAGTTAAAGAATAGGACTTGAAGTATCTAACCAAACCCGCGAAGAAAAGTCGAAAAATGAAATTTTCAAAAAATTTAAGGGAAGGGCGCGTTGGGTAGCGTGCCACGCCGCTCTGGGCTGAAATTTTCAGTCCATAGGCAGTAAAGGAGCGCGCCAGGCAGCGTGCCACGCCGCCCCTGCGCACCTTTCAAAAGTTGAAAATTTTGTAAGTCCCAAGGGTTCCCGGGGACATATTGAGCCGATTTTTGCCACGATTCTTCTACAACCATGAGAATATACATGAAATGAGTGAGATATTATATTGGTATGATAAATTAACTCGAGAACGAAATTGGGGTCAAAATGACGATTTTACCCTTTTGGGCAAAATAGGCCATACGTGGCTAGAATCGCTTGTGTTTGGAATTGAGGTTAAGGATATGAATAACATGAGTAGGAATATTTTCGTAACACGTATGATATGATGAAACCACGAGAAATTATTGATTTTATTGGGTTAAGTAAATTGGGCCCAAAAAAGACCCAAAAATGAAAAGAAAACATGGCCCAATGGGTCACAAGACCCATTCTTCCAATTGACTAAGTCATACCCATCAATTATTGAATCAAAGTGGATAAGCATAGACTTGAGAGCCTATAAAAAGGGCAAGAAAATCTGATTTTTATTTCTTAAAAAGGCTCATGCCTTTGAGACAAATATCCAAGGTATTTTCTCTCAAACCCTAAGAGTTCAAAGCCAAACTTTGGAGCAAGATCAACATCTTCCAAGCCTAGGTAAGTGATTATTGTCATGTATTAATATATTATATGCATGGGAGAGTATGTGAATCTTGTTGATTATGCTTGAAAGAGTTGAACATAGTACTTTGGGTTTTTGTACAAGATGTGCCATCCATGAGATTTGAACTTGAATTATGGCTTGTGCCTTTGATGAAAGATCATGGTATGGATAAAATATGAACATGTATGGTGTTATTTTTGGTATTAAACTTGTTATTGTCTATAGGTGGAAATTGTGGGATTTTGGCCTATTTGTTGTGTGAGGTGTATTGAAGTAATTTGGTGGTATAATTGTGATGTTGGGGTGATGGAGAAGTGTAAAGTATGAACTTGGTGTGACATGATCTTGATTATCATGTATTGGTCAATGTATGAAATATTGTGGGAATATTGGGATAATACATTCATAAATGATATTGTGGTCAATGTTGGGCATGTTGTGGTATTATTGATATGACCATGCCGTAAATGGTATTATAGAGAAAGAAATGACATGTTAGAGCCAAACATGCGACTTGTTGTTATTGTATACATTTGTAAGGTAATTGGTGGTTAATGTTGGTTCCATTATGTCCTTGTGATGTAGAGTGAAACGTAAAGAAGGAGCGGAATTGTTGCGCTCACATATTTGATTGCGTACTTACATTGGAAAGATAAGGTATGTAAGGTTACTCTGTCCGTATCTTTTTGCGGCAAATAGTATCCACATTGCTATTTCACTAGTCCTATCCCAAAATGTGCTAAGGTATCCTATATCCGTTTATCAATAGTCATTGTCATATCTTTCCTACTCATGGATCATTTGTGAGTCTTATGTCTCATTATCATGGTTAATGTTCCAAAAGCTCAAACAAGGTTATGGTCCAATGTTCCAATGGTGGTTATGCTCATGTATCTTGTTATGAATGATTGTCCAACGGTTCCAATGGTGTCATGTTTCCAATAATGTTTATTCACATGTCTTCTATTTTGATTATGGTTCTAAGTTTCCAAACATGCTATGTCACATGAATATGTCAATCTCTCACCAGTGATGTTAGTACCAATCTCATATGTCTCTCACTCATTGGCTAATGATCCAAAGTTTCAAGTGATGTTATGACTATCAAAATACCAATCTCAAAGTAAAGATCAAAGTAATGCAAATGTGGTCAATGATCAAGTATGGGTGGCAAGTCTAGGGGCATAAGCCTAGCTCGACTCGATGCCGATGTGTTGATTTATGGGTGGCAAGTCTAGGGGCATAAGCCTAGCTCGACTCGATCCCGATGTGTTGATTTATGGGTGGCAAGTCTAGGGGCATAAGCCTAGCTCGACTTGATCCCGATGTATTGATTTATGGGTGGCAAGTCTAGGGGCATAAGCCTAGCTCGACTCGATCCCGATGTATTGATTTATGGGTGGCAAGTCTAGGGGCATAAGCCTAGCTCGACTCGATCCCGATGTATGATTTATGGGTGGCAGGTCTAGGGGCATAAGCCTAGCTCGACCCAATCCCTGGGTGGCAGGTCTAGGGGCACAAGCCTAGCTCGACCCGATCCCAACATGACGATAAGTCATGTAAAGACCCACTGATCAGTAGGGGCCCGGGTACATTGTGACATATGTAATGACATTGAAGTAAAGAAGCAATGAAAGCAATGAAAGTAATACACATGGTTTCCAAAGTGCAAAATGGTTACTTATTCATCTGGTTATGCATATGCATTTGAGTTCCATTGAGTTCATTGAACTAATCCTGTGTTGTATAGTTTCATTTGAGCCTTACATACTCAGTACATTCTTCGTACTGACCCCTTTTGGGGAACTTACCTTACATGTTGCAGGTGCAGGCACTAGTAGACCTCTACCGTAGGATGACAGTAATTGCAGATCATTGGTGAGCTCCAGTTAGTTCGGGGCTTCTCCGAGTCACAGTTGTTCAAATGTTTTGATAGTATACATAGTGTATAAAGCGGGGACTTATCCCGACTTTCAGTTAGTTTTGGTCAATGCATCTGTTAGAGGCTTTTGTAGACGTATGTGGGTATACAAATGTACGATGGTATATGACAGTTTGACTTGATGGCCTCAACGGCCGAGTTTCTCATATGTATATACATCACATGTTCTATGATTTCTGATTTTAGCATTTCATGTTCCTGTGTGATAGTAGTGTTTCCTAAGACATGTAGATGAAGGAATAAAAGCAAAGCTTGGTTCTCTCGGGCCTTATCGGCTTCGGGTGCCAATCACGCCTCGTTGGGATTCGGGGTGTGACATTTTCTTACAAAAAGAGGAAAAGATTTGTCTAGAGGATATAATTATTATACTATGCTCTTCAATAGTTATTTTTTATCTTTTTTATTTGTTTTCTAATTTTCACCTCCATAACTCATTAACTATTAAATTTCTACTCTTAATAATAGCATTAACTCCATGACTTTTAAGTTTTCATATTCATAACCTTCAATTATTTAATCATAAAATTTAAGATACCTTATGATATTCCTTCATTTTCATCTATATAAAGTCACAGTTTTTTGTTTCATGAGACCCATACTCAAGAGTATTCTTTTTGTTTCATATTTGAAAAAGTGTTTTTTATAGTATTATTTATAGTATCAAATTCAGGCTTTAGCTTGACTAGATGAAGAAGACTTTTGGAGGTTGATCGTTTGTCAGAGGGGCTGTCGAACAAGAGCTTAAAAATCATACACTGATTCTGCATTTCTTTTTTCGTCTATTTTTTTATGGTTAATGTCCAAAGAAAGGTGTATGTGTGAGTGTGCATGCGTATGTTTTCTCTATGTAACTTCTATAATTTGAACGTTCATGATTTTTTAATTGTTATAAGTTTAATTTTCTTTTAAGCAAATTAGCTATTGTAATTTTGTTGGTGCTAATTACTAACCAAGCTTCAAACAATACTATTAATGGCTTAAAAGGAATATATATTAAATAATAAAATACATTATTCTTTATGTGTTTTTTACGGTACGAAAAACAATTTACGTTTTCTTTAACGATTTGCTTATTTCTTTTACTTTTAGAAAAATAGCAACAAAAAAAAAATTGATAGTAATAAGTATAAATACTTGGGTTAATCATATTCATTTTAATAAATTAAACTAGAATACATCTATAAGAATATCAACAATATCTTCACGTAATTCTTGATTGCAGTTGAGATCATGAAGGAATTATAATCTACCATTTTCATGTCATGCGATCTAAAGGTTCAATTAAAAAATAATATTAAATATTTTTTCTGGAAAAAAATCTATATAAATTGTGTAAAAATATAAGATACTTTCTTTTGCTTTTTCTACTTATTTGCTTCTCTCTCTCTCTCTCTCTCTCTCTCTCTCTCTTGAGATGCATTTTTTTATTTGTAAAATGATACAGATATTGAAACAACAATAATTTTTGGAGATGTTAGAAAGTTGAAATAAAAAATAAAGATTCGTAAGCTTACATTTTTTAGAGTAAAGGTAGGATATATAGAGGAAGGAAAATAAAAAATAATAAAGAAATATAAAAAAAATACTATAATAGAGGATAGAGATAAAATTAGGAATAGAAAATTATTTAGATGATGATGAAAAGTTAAAAAAGAAAAAGATAAATTCGAACTATGAAAGGATAAAATGTCAAAGAAGATATAGAATTGAAGAAAGATTATCTGAATAAAAAGTTTACCGTTTAATGAAAGCAAGAAAAAAATTGAATCCTTAAATACATATATTTGAATTGTATTAAATTAAAACAATTGTGTATTAACCTCTTGATATATGAAACTTTTTCTTAAGAATTATTATTTTCTTAAAAATATAAAAATCATAAAATTTAAGGACTAATAATAAATTAGATCAAGAGTTTTTTAGAATATTGAGCGCTCAATATTTTTAATTTTTTTTTTATTAATTTAACGAGGTATTATATGATTGCGCGAAGTGCGGTCAAGTTCTCTAGTGTGATAATAAATTCGAATGGAGGAGTAAGTCATAGAAATTTATGTGGTTATAAATTATTTTATTAAGAGTGAAATAAATATATTTTTTTTGAATTGATTAAAAATAATAATTATAAATTGGGACGGGGAAGTACTATATTACTTTACTACTATATAGAAAGATGAGTAGTGGAACGATCAAGGGTATCATGGTCATTTCAGACAAAATTGTGCATCGCAAACTTATTCTTTAAGCTTCAATGCCTGGCCACAAATTTCCAAGGACAAAAAAGCCAAGCATCTTTTTCTAAATTTCTATTTTGTCCTAAGTGATATGACATCCATGTGGACCCATATCCTCCACTGTACTCTTCTGAAATACCGTGTCAATATTCATGATTAGTCCCCTTTTTTTTTTCTTTCCTTTTAGAATTGCACGCATGCATATACTTATTTCTGTTCCTTTTCATGGAGTAATGTTGTTAGTTTTTGTTTATTCCAATGTCCACATACAACATATTAATTACTATTATTTTTCATATTTTATTACTCCAGAAAATAATTATTGTAATAAAATATTATAAATATTTAAAAAGTACTTTTTAGTGTTACTTTCCTTTTAAGTCATTTGAAAAAAAATATTTCCCTTCTTTTTTGTAACTCTTTAATTATTATACTCTTTATATATATAATACAACAACATATCCATTGTATTTCCATAAAGTGAGATCTGAGAAAATTATACATTGAAAAAGAATACATTAATTTATTTAATTTTATTCAAATTATATTAGGTGAAGAAAATTATACATTTTTTAATTGAAAAACATTTAGCATAAGTATAACCTATGTGGTATGACTCCCATTACTTTGTCACCAATTAATGTCATTTTAAACAAGTTACCTAAAACATGTCATTCTTTTGTTAATGTCCTTTGGTTATCTTTGTTTGAGGTAGTAATACATCATTTTATTAGATGTACAAATTTTTTTAGAAGCTTTATTTGCTTACTGAACTAAATAGTCTCTTAATTTTGTTGCGTATAATACATTAAGCAGGGATTATATTGCTTTTCATCTTTTATCAATTTATGAAAAAAAATGTAGTTCGTTCTAATGTTCATAGAGTAGATGAGTATTTTCATAAATTAAACACTTATAAAATAAAGTTGTGTTTATTCGATATTAGTTTACATATTCGATATTAAGCATTGAATAAACACTTGTAAATTAATTATTTCAGATGATGTATGTTTTTGACATATAATATTTAAATGAGTATTAAAACACATATGGAGTCATCTGGTAGGAGGTACTAGAGAAAATAATACATGTATTATCTTTGATATTATTTAATTTCTTGTTTATCAATGTATTCAACCTATGTATAACTCTACTATATGGTAAATCATGACATTAACAATACATTATACTATTGATTCTATTTTAGTACACTATATTCGCTACTATTCCTATTCATTTAATACAGCAAGCCAACAATTGATAAGAAATAATATCAACACAACTAATCACAAATTCATAATATTATTATCTAGCAATACTAATACATCATTTCTATTCTTATAAGCCCTATCAAATCACTAAAAACTCTTTTAATGTTAATTAATTGTGGTAACTTGACATGCTATAAATTATTGTTTAACTTTATAAAATCAAAAAGATAATTTATTATAAAATCTGATCCCATTATAATTTTATATCATGTTTAGCTGAAAATATAGATGATTAATATATTTTTGAAAAAAATAATTGAACATATTAAGGTTACAATATTGGGCCCGTAAAACGGGCCTTTCATTATCTAGTACTCAGTAGAAACGTGAAAAGCACACACTGGTCGTCATGTGTGCTTCTTAAAATTGTTGCTGAATTAATGGATATTTTAGGTATTTTGGAATTTTGGGTTCTTTAAGTTATTGTATCCGAAGGCTTTATGCATGTACATTTCCACTTATTGTACAATAACCTCAGCCCACATTTGATCTATTACTCTGTATCCACCGAAAAAATTGCACCATAAGCATGTAGGTCCCACTTTTTCTATTGTCTTTTCCTTCTTGTTTTCCATTCATTTGTTTCAATTTCATTTAAGATCGTGGACCCCATATTTTCATTTCAACTGACCTATTATTTCTTTTTTTTGGTTACTATGTTAAAAAATTATATAAAAGTACTATCATTATAATAATTAATAATTTAAAATATAAAAAAAAATATACAAAAATTTGGTTGCTAAAAAATTTGGACAAAAAGAGTAACATATGTTATGTGAAAATTACATAAAAATACTATAAATAACCATAAGTAACAACTTATAATATTTAGAAATAAAATATATATTTGATTGACTCTAAATACTATCTGTATCACATAAATTGGAACAAAAAGAGTAATATACATTATAAACTTTTATATATAGTTACTGTATAAATACTTATGGCCAATGGTTGACATATGATATCCTAATCTCAAATTATGATACAAAATTATTTGAGATGAAATTAAAGTTTTGTTTAGACATGTAATTTAAAATTTTTAAGTTATACGTTTTCTCATAAATATGAAAACCCCACAAGTTGTGAAAACTATTAAATTTTCTCAATTCTTATTAATGTTATCAAAGGAGCAAACTGTGATTTGCTGGGAGATATGGAAAAACAGATGTACAGCCAGATTTGAGAGTAAAAAAATGTCCTCTTAGAGAATTATTCAACAAGTGGATAAATTTATTCTATGTCTATTAAATGTCATTTCACTGATCTTCCTTCTTTTTTTAGTCACATAAATGATACATCTTTTAGCAAAAAGCAAAAGTGCACAACTCAACACTTTTAGACATAACCATCATGATCTACACAATCTCTCATGCATATAATATATTAAGCCATAAGATTAAATACTTACCCAAGCTTGCAAAGTGATGATCTTGTCCAAAGAGATGGCTTAGGGTTTGAGAGATAAAAGAAATATCTTGGAAATGTCTAGAAATGGCATGTGTGTTGATATGAATAAAAATCTGATTTTGAGCCTTTATATAGTCCCTCAAGTCATCCTTAGCCAATTCTTGGTCATTAAATTCCATGTTTACTTGGTCAACACAAGAATGAATCATTTGCCCCATTTGGGCCATGTCTTTTGTTTGATTTTTGGGCCTCAATTGAGCCCAATAACACAAGATTCATTTAGCCCAACAAATTTAATGCACGATCCGCCAACTATCTCATGTTTAAAGAATTCCATAAATGTTAAGACAATATTCAACTCACGAGATTCATGTTCGTAGCCTCAACCCCTAAGAATAAGCGATTTTAGCCACTCATGGCTTAATTAATAAAAATTAAAAGGAAGAAGAATTAACCCTAATTTGGAAGCCAAAATCGCCCAAGAGTAGGCCTACCAAGATGGAATAATGATACAATAACCCAAGAGTCCTATTTATAGACTAGTGGTCGGAGAAGAAATTTGGCAAAAAGCGGTCCGGCATGCCCCTGGGCTCGCCTGGGACTTAGCCAAATTTCTGCTCTTGAAAGGGTGAGCATGAGCGGCAATATATATTTGATTGACTCTAAATACTATCTGTATCACATAAATTGGAACAAAAGAGTAATATACATTATAAACTTTTATATATAGTTACTGTATAAATACTTATGGCCAATGGTTGACATATGATATCCTAATCTCAAATTATGATACAAAATTATTTGAGATGAAATTGAAGTTTTGTTTAGACATGTAATTTAAAATTTTTAAGTTATACGTTTTCTCATAAATATGAAAACCCCACAAGTTGTGAAAACTATTAAATTTTCTCAATTCTTATTAATGTTATCAAAGGAGCAAACTGTGATTTGCTGGGAGATATGGAAAAACAGATGTACAACCAGATTTGAGAGTAAAAAAATGTCCTCTTAGAGAATTATTCAACAAGCGGATAAATTTATTTCTATGTCTATTAAATGTCATTTCACTGATCTTCCTTCTTTTTTTAGTCACATAAATGATACATCTTTTAGCAAAAAGCAAAAGTGCACAACTCAACACTTTTAGACATAACCATCATGATCTACACAATCTCTCATGCATATAATATATTAAACCATAAGATTAAATACTTACCCAAGCTTGCAAAGTGATGATCTTGTCCAAAGAGATGGCTTAGGGTTTGAGAGATAAAAGAAATATCTTGGAAATGTCTAGAAATGGCATGTGTGTTGATATGAATAAAAATCTGATTTTGTGCCTTTATATAGTCCCTCAAGTCATCCTTAGCCAATTCTTGGTCATTAAATTCCATGTTTACTTGGTCAACACAAGAATGGATCATTTGCCCCATTTGGGCCATGTCTTTTGTTTGATTTTTGGGCCTCAATTGAGCCCAATAACACAAGATTCATTTAGCCCAACAAATTTAATGCACGATCCGCCAACTATCTCATGTTTAAAGAATTCCATAAATGTTAAGACAATATTCAACTCACGAGATTCATGTTCGTAGCCTCAACCCCTAAGAATAAGCGATTTTAGCCACTCATGGCTTAATTAATAAAAATTAAAAGGAAGAAGAATTAACCCTAATTTGGATGCCAAAATCGCCCAAGAGTAGGCCTACCAAGATGGAATAATGATACAATAACCCAAGAGTCCTATTTATAGACTAGTGGTCGGAGAAGAAATTTGGCAAAAAGCGGTCCGGCATGCCCCTGGGCTCGCCTGGGACTTAGCCAAATTTCTGCTCTTGAAAGGGTGAGCATGAGCGGCCTGGCATGCTACCTAGCGCACCCTTCTGCTATCCATTCCATAAAAATTTTGGTCAAAAGCGGCCCGGCACGCTGCCTGGCACGCCTGACACTTAAATTCCTGTTTTCTTCCTTTCTTCGACTTTTCTTTGCGGATGTTAGCACACTATCAAATATTCCATCAAAACAATACAAAATACGTACTTATTGCCCTCAAAACTAAGGTAAACATGGTTCAAAGTTGGTAAGTAAGGTCGGAAATGTACGGGGTGTTACATCCTTCCCCCCTTAGAAACATTCGTCCTCGAATGTTAATAATATCTTCCCATTTACAACAAATGCGCCTTTATGTTAGCATATATACATACACACATAATACTTATAGATACTTACTTGTTATTGCTCTCCTTTCGCACTTTGAAATTTTTCTCCCGTGTGAAACAAATACGGGTACTTTGACTTCATCATTTCTTCAGCTTCCCATGTGATCTCTTCTACTTGCTGATTTCTCCACAGTAACTTTACGGAAGCTACATCTTTATTCCTTAACCTCTTTACTTGTCTATCTAGAATAGCAATAGGTATCTCTTCATAGGTGAGATCCTCTGTAACTTGTACATCTTTAATGGGAGCAATACGAGGTGGATCTCCTATGCACTTTCGAAGCATCGAGACATAAAACACTGGATGAACTGTAGAGAGTTCTTGCGGTAGTGCCAATTCATACACAACTTGCCCAAATCTCCTGACAATTTCATATGGACCTATATAACGTGGACTCAACTTTCCTTTCTTTCCAAATCTCATTACCCCTTTCATCGGTGACACCTTCAAGAATACCCAATTACCTATGGCAAATTCAAGCCCTCTTCTTCTAACATCAGCATATGACTTGTGTCGACTTTGGGCCGTTTGTAGCCGCTATTTTATCACCTTAACTTTCTCCACAGCTTGATGAACAAGATCTGGCCCAAGTAAAGCAGTTTCACCCCCTTCAAACCATCCAATTGGCGATCTACACTTTCTTCCATATAAAGCTTCATAAGGTGCCATTTTGATACTTGAATGATAGCTATTATTGTAAACAAATTCAATAAGAGGTAGATGATCATCCCAACTACCTTTAAAGTCCAATGTGCAAGATCGTAGCATATCTCCAAGTGTTTGGATAGTACGCTTTGCTTATCCATCTGTCTGAGGATTAAAAGCCGTACTTAAATTCACTTGTGTACCCAAGCTCTTTTGAAAAGATTTCCAAAAATGTGCAGTAAATTGAGCTCCCCTGTCTGATATAATGGAGATGGAATCCCATGTAATCTCACTATCTCTTTAATATACAACCTTGCGTAATGTTCAGCTGTATAGGTGGTCTTGACTACTAGGAAATGCACTGACTTGGTAAGCCTGTCAACTATTACCCATATAGAATCAAATTTACGCAGCGTACGAGGCAAACCTGTGATGAAATCCATGTTAATCATGTCCCATTTCCAGACTGGAATATTAATATATTGCATATAACCTCTAGGTTTCTGATGCTCTACTTTTACTTGTTGACAATTTGGACATTGAGCTACAAATTCTGCAATGTTCTTCTTCATATTTCCCCACCAATACATGTCTTTCAAATCATGATACATCTTTGTATCTCCCGGATGAATAGAATATCGTGAATGATATGCCTCTGTCATAATTCATTTTCTTAGTTCATCTACATCCGGTACACATAATCTACCTTGGCATTGAAGTACTCCCTCTTGCGTAAGATCAAATGCCTTTGTCAATTCTTTCTGCACATTCTCTCTTACCTGCAATAAAATAAGATCCACATACTGTTTCTCCTTTACCGCAACTATTAAGGAAGATTTTGTTGCATTTTGCACAATAACCCCTTCGTCTGGAGATTCAAGAAGACGACTCCCCAAAATGGCTAGTTGATGTAGATCCTTAACTATAGCTTGCTTTTCCGTCAACTGGCCATTAGTGCTTCCTATTGCTTTGCGACTTAGTGCATCAGCTACCACATTTGCTTTTCCTGGATGGTATAAGATATCAATATCATAATCTTTTAAGAGTTCTAGCCACCTCCGCTGCCTCAAATTTAGGTCTTTCAGCTTAAAGATATATTGTAAACTTTTGTGATCAGTGTAGATATCAACATGAACCCATACAAATAATGGCACCATATCTTTAAAGCAAATATCACAGCTGCTAGCTCAAGATCATGTGTTTGGTAATTTCTCTCATGTGGCCGCAACTGTCGTGAGGCATAAGCTTTTACATTACCGTGCTGCATTAATACACATCCCAAGCAGACTCCCAAAGCATCACAATATACTGCATACCCTTCTGTGCCTTCGGGACGTACTAATACGGGTGTGGAAGTTAATTTATTTTTCAACTCTTGGAAACTTTTCTCACATGCATCATTCCACTGAAACTTGATTGCCTTGTGTGTTAGCTTTGTTAAAGGTGCAGCAATAGAAGAAAACCCTTCAACAAACCTTCGATAATAACCTTCCAACCCAAGAAAACTATGAATCTCTATAGGTGTCGTATGTATTGGCCAATTTTTCACCGCTTCAATCTTTTGTGTATCAACCCTTATTCCTTCATCTGACACAATGTGACCCAAGAATGCTATGGATTTTAACAAAAAATCACATTTAGAGAACTTCGCATATAACTTACGATCACGAAGAATCAGTGCACCTGACGTAAGTGATTGACATGGTCCTCGTGTGATCTTGAATAAACCAGGATGTCATCTATAAACACGATCACGAATACATCCAAGAATGACTTGAAAACCCTATTTATCAAATCCATGAAAAAAGCTGGTGCATTTGTTAGTCCAAATGACATAACTAAAAATTCATAGTGACCATACCATGTTCGAAAAGCTGTCTTGGGTAAATCTTTTTCTCTAACCCTGACTTGATGGTAACCCGATCTCAAGTCAATTTTTGAAAAATATTTGGCACCCTGTAACTGATCAAACAAATCGTCAATTCTGGGGAGGGGATATTTGTTCTTGATCGTTACCTTATTCAATTGTCGATAGTCAATACACATTCTCAATGTGCCATTTTTCTTCCGTACAAAAAAGACTGGTGCGCCCTACGGGGATATACTAGGCCTTATGAATCCCTTGTCCAGCAAGTCTTTTAATTGCTCCTTCAATTCTCGCAACTATGCTGGAGCCATTCTATACGGAGGAATAGAGATAGGCTGAGTGCCTGGAATCACATCAATACCAAACTCTACCTCCCGTTCTGGAGGCAAACCTAGAAGATCATCAGGAAATACATCAAGGAATTCATTTACTACTGGAACCGATTGAAGAGTTGGTGGTTTCACATCAGTATCTTGCACTCTTACCAAGTGACATATGTACCCCTTGGATATCATTTTCCTAGCCGTAAGATAGGAAATAAATTTTCCTCTTGGTGCCCCCACATTACCCTTCCATTCAAGAACATTCTTTTGTGGAAAATGAAAATGTACCTTCTTAGCTCGGCAATCTACCGTGGCATAACAAGAAGCCAGCCACTCTATACCCATTATAACATCAAAATCCACCATTTCTAGTTCAATAAGATCAGCCATTGTATTATGACCACACACAGTTACCACACAATTACTATAGACTCTTTTTGCAACAATAAATTCACCAACTGGTATAGATACTTCAATTGACTTAACTAAGTATTCTGGTGTTCTTTCAAATTTCGCAACAATCAATGGAGTAGCATATGATAAGGTAGATCCCGGATCAATCAATGCATATACATGATGTGAAAATATGGACAAGATACCTGTAACTACATTAGGAGATGCCTCCGAATTCTGCGGGTCCACTAGAGCATAGGTGCGATTCTGGGCTCCACTGGAACTAGCTGCTCCTCTAGTACCTCGACCACGACCAACAGACTATACACCTCTGCCTAGGGAAGGAACCGATGATGATGATGCAACGGCTGATTCTGTAGGTCGTGCAATAGAAGAAAACCCTTCAACAAACCTTCGATAATAACCTTCCAACCCAAGAAAACTATGAATCTCTATAGGTGTCGTATGTATTGGCCAAATTTTCACCGCTTCAATCTTTTTTGTATCAACCCTTATTCCTTCATCTGACACAATGTGACCCAAGAATGCTATGGATTTTAACAAAAAATCACATTTAGAGAACTTCGCATATAACTTACGATCACGAAGAATCAGTAACACCTGACGTAAGTGATTGACATGGTCCTCGTGTGATCTTGAATAAACCAGGATGTCATCTATAAACACGATCACGAATACATCCAAGAATGACTTGAAAACCCTATTATCAAATCCATGAAAACAGCTGGTGCATTTGATAGTCCAAATGACATAACTAAAAATTCATAGTGACCATACCGTGTTCGAAAAGCTATCTTGGGTATATCTTTTTTCTCTAACCCTAACTTGATGGTAACCCGATCTCAAGTCAATCTTTGAAAAATATTTGGCACCCTGTAACTGATCAAACAAATCGTCAATTCTGGGAAGGGGATATTTGTTCTTGATCGTTACCTTATTCAATTGCCGATAGTCAATACATATTCTCAATGTGCCATCTTTCTTTCGTACAAAAAAGACTGGTGCGCCCCACGGGGACATACTAGGCCTTATGAATCCCTTGTCCAGCAAGTCTTTTAATTGCTCCTTCAATTCTCGCAATTCTGATGGAGCCATTCTATACGAAGGAATAAAGATATGCTGAGTGCCTGGAATCAGATCAATACCAAACTCTACCTCCCGTTCTGGAAGCAAACCTAGAAGATCATGAGGAAATACATCAAGGAATTCATTTACTACTGGAATCGATTGAAGAGTTGGTGGTTCCACATCAGTATCTTTCACTCTTACCAAGTGACATATGTACCCCTTGGATATCATTTTCCTAGCCTTAAGATAGGAAATAAATTTTCCTCTTGGTGCCCCCACATTACCCTTCCATTCAAGAACATTCTTCTATGGAAAATGAAAATGTACCTTCTTAGCTCGGTAATCTACCGTGGCATAACAAGAAGCCAGCCAATCCATACCCACTATAACATCAAAATCCACCATTTCTAGTTCAATAAGATCAACCAGTGTATCATGACCACACACAGCTACCACACAATTATGATATACTCTTTTTGCAATAATATATTCACCAACTGGTATAGATACTTCAATTGACTTAACTAAGTATTCTGGTGTTCTTTCAAATTTTGCAACAATCAATGGAGTGATATATGATAAGGTAGATCACGGATCAATCAATGCATATACATGATGTGAAAACATGGACAATATACCTGTAACTATATTAGGAGATGCCTCCGAATTCTGCGGGTCCACTAGAGCATAGGTGCGATTCTGGGCTCCACTGGAACTAGCTGCTCCTCTAGTACCTCTACCACGACTAACAGACTATACACCTCTGCCTAGGGAAGGAACCGATGATGATGATGCAAGGGCTGATTCTGTAGGTCGTGCTATACCACCCGTGCCCCTTTTTGGCCATTCTCTCATTATGTGCCTCGTCATACCACACCAAAAGAACATATTTTTCCCCAACCGGCATTCACCTAAATGATACCTTCCGTAGCACTGACACGAAGGACGAGAAAATCCTGTTGTCTGTGAACCTTGCACCTCACTACTCTGCCCAATATGACTGCCCCTAAACCCTCAGAATTGAGGTTGAGTGCCTGCTGTGGAGTAAGAGAAAGATGGTCTAGGCGGTCTAGGAAACATCCGAGGCCTAGATTCTCCTTGGGATATCATAGACTGCCCCATAGGTGTAGCCCTCTTTGATGGCCCTCTTTTAAATTCGTGTACCCTTCTTCTTTGCCTCTGATCCTCCATCTTTTGTGCAAAATCCTGTATTCTGGCTATATCCATATATCTATTCAAAGCAGCAATAGTGCAGTCCCTTACCAAATATGGCTCTAATCTGTCCACATATCGATGGACTCTGTCTGTCATTGTGGGCACTACATTCGGAGCATATCGAGCCAAAGAATTAAACTGAAGACTGTATTCTCTGACACTCATATTCCCTTGATGCAGATTGAGAAATTGGTCTGCACGTGCCTCCCGAATCTCATATGGAAGGTAGTGATCAAGAAAGTCCATTTTGAATTCCTCCCAACCAGCCGGAAGTGCATCAATACCCCTCGATCGTTTCCAATCTTCATACCACAATATAGCCTCGCCTTTCAATCTATAGGCTGCAAGCTCAACTATTTCTACACCAGTCATGTTCATAACATCTAGAGCCCTTTGAATTTGGTCCACGAAGTCCTGTGGATCTGCTTTCGGATCTGACCCAGTGAATATGGGAGGGTCTAATTTCAGAATATCCTGTGTCCGCCGACTAGCTACTCTAACCGCGTCATCCTCACTTGTCATTGGACCAGCTCATCCCTGAATTTGTACAACAACTATCTGAGTCAACATATGCACTGCATATCTTAAATCCTGATCAGTGGCATTCATAGGCGGTTCTGCGGGTACATCTCTACCTGTTGGCTCATCCAAAGCTGGAAAAGTAGAAGAAGACCGCGATGCAATTTCAGTGTCAGCTCCACACTGACTAGCTTGTTTAGGTGGTGATTTACTCATTCCTTCTCCAACAAGCATATCTACCTGCTTACCTTTTCCCCTACCTCGTCTTGTTATCGGCATTTTACTATAAACAAGAAAACCAGTTCCAATGGTCAGATACGATTTCACTTACAACATTGGCTCTATTGCACGATCTAGAAATGAAAAAAAAACAACAACTCCTAAATGTCCCGTAGCCTCCTACTTATAAATGTGGTGCACAATACATCCATAAGAAAGACTCTACTCAGACACGGCTTTCTAGACACCCTTCGGACGACCTGCTCTGATACCACTTTTGTCATGCCTCGAGTTCCAGCCGGGCGGACTGGCACTCAAAGCAGTCAAGGCCTAAGAGAACCAATCTTTATTCATGTACACTCACACGCATGTCACTCAATGAATGTCACTATCACATATATATGCAAGATGCCAATGGCGGAGGTCATGGAGAACATTTGATATATATATATATATATGAAACTTGGCCGTTAGGGCCATCAAGTCAAAAGTATACGTTCCTTACATTTCCTTCATTTGTCCAATAATATCTACAAAGCCTCTACAGATGCATAGACATAACCAACCTAAAGTTGGGATAAGTCCCCGCTTTATACAACATATATACAATACCAAAACAAAGGTACATAGTGACTCGAAAAGCCCCGAACCAACTGGAGCTCACCAATGATCAGCAAATGACCTACAACCTACTATGGAGGTCTACTAGCACCTGTGCCTGTAGCAAGTAAGGTAATTCCCTCAAGGGACGTCAGTACGAAGAATGTACTGAGTATATAAGGCTATAAAAAACTACATCATACATAAGAACTTCAATGGAATCAAATATAAGAGAATAGTCAATATAGACAAACCATCGTTCTGTAAGTGTTTGGAAGTATGTACGTTACATTCATTATCATCTCTCATTACTTTACTTTATCCTCCTTTGCATTAAGAAACTATAATGACCATCTGATCAGTGGTAAAAGAGGATAACCCATGCTAGGCTTTTCTGCAGCCCCTGGGATGTTATTGTGATAACCCATGCTAGGCTTTTCTGTCGCCTCTGGGATGTCACTGTGATAACCTATGCTAGGCTTTTTTGTCTCCCCTGGGTTGTTACTGTGATAACCCATGCTAGGCTTTTCTGTCGCCCCTGGGATGTTACTGTGATAACTTATGCTAGGCTTTTCTATCGCCCCTGGGATGTTACTGTGATAACCCATGCTAGGCTTTTCTGTCGCCCCTGGGATGTTACTCAAGAATATACAAACAATTATAAATTACTTTATTTTTTCATTATAGGAGTGATACATTGGTGATTGTACATTATTAGAACTTTGAAATATTAGTCAATGAACATGAGACATGTGAATCACAATTGGTCCTGTGAGTAATACTATATGACAACCTGAAATGAGATACCTTTGGACATTTCAGAATAGGACAAGTAAAATGTCAATGTGAACAATATGTGCTGTAGAAGGATACAGAAAGAGTAACCTTACATACCTTATCTTACCAATATGAATACACAGTCCTATATGTGAATACAATAATCCAGCTCCTTCCTTACATTTTAATCTACAACAAAAGTACATAACGGAGCTCACGTTAACAACTAACTACCTTACAAGCGCATAAGACGACAATGAGTTACATGATTGCCCTATAACATCATTTCACCCTTTACAATACAATTCATGGCATTGTATGTAACACCCCGTACATTCTCAAACCTACTTGACGACATTAAATAATATGTACGTAGGTATCGAGAGCTATAAGTATGCATTTGGTAAGGCTATTGGTGAGATAATGGAATTTGGCTCTTGTTATGTGGTTAAACTTGCATGGAAGGTGTTTTGAAATTTTCATGGCGCCTTTGTGGGGTTCAAAATGAGTCTAAGAAGACCTCTAAACAAAGTATAATAAGGTTAAGAAGTGAGTTAAAGAATAGGACTTGAAGTATCTAACCAAACCCGCGAAGAGATGTCGAAAAACGAACTTTTTGAAAAAACTAAGTATGGGGCGCGTTTGGGACCTTGAAACGCCGCTCTGGGCTAAAATTTTTAGCCCATAGGCAGTAGGTTGGCGCGCCCAGGGGTGTGCCACCTTGGGTTTTTCACTTTTTTGAAAGTTGGAAATTTCTAAGTCCCAAGGGTATCCGGGGACGTACCGAGCCAATTTTTGCCACATTTTTTATACAACCACGAGTATATACATGAAATGAATGACATATTACATTGGTATGATAAAATTACTCGAGAACGAATTTGGGGTCAAAATGACAGTTTTGCCCTTAAGGTCAAAATAAGCCAAACGTGGCTAGAATCACTTGTTTTTGGTATTGAGGCTACGGATATGAATTGCGTGAGTAGTAATATTGTTGTAACGTGTATGATATGATTTAAACACGAGAAATTATTGATTATTATGGGGTTAAGTGAATTGGGCCCAAAAAGGACCAAAAAAGGAAAAGAAAACATGGCACAATTAAGCCAAAAAGGACCCATTCTTCATCCTTGACCATTTGTACATGGCATTTAATGCCAAGGAGACTTGAGGGGATATAAATAGGTGGAAAAATCTGATTTTAATCAAAGGAGTGCACTACACTTTTCTAGAAATTTCCCAAAAATTGCTCTCAACTCTCAAGAACCCTAAAACCCCTAAGCCAACTTCTTGGAGCAAAATCATCACTTTTCAAGCTTGGGTAAGTGATTATTGTTATGGATTAATATATTATATGCATGAAAGAGTATGTAAATCATATTGGTTGTGCTTGGAAATGTTGAACATGGTACTTTGTGCTTTTATAATAGATTTGTGATCCATGGGATTCAAGCTTGAATTAGGACTTGTGCCTTTGATGAAAGATCATGGTATGGATAAAATATGAACATCTATGGTGTTATTTTTGTTGTTAAACTTGTTCTTGTCTATAAGTGTAAATTGTGGGATTTTGGCCGATATGTGCGATGAAGTGTATTAAGGTGAATTGATGGATTGTTTGTGATGTGGTGTGGATAAGAAGGTGTAAAAGAGAAGTGTTATGGTGAAATGTATTGATTATCATGTATTGGTCAATGTTGGGAATATTGGAGGATTTTTGGAATCATGATTCTATCAATGGTTTTGTCAAGGGGAAATGACATGTTTCAAGGCAAACATGTACCCCATTGATGTTATATGCATTTGTAGAGTAGTTGTTGGTTAATGTGAATTCCGTTATGTATTTATGTTGTAGAGTGACACATAAAGAAGGAGCGGTACTATTGTATGCACAACTAGGATTGTATATCCGTATTGAGAGTACAAGGTATGTAAGGTTACTCTGTCCGTATCTTCCTGCGACAAATAGTATCCACATTGCTATTTCACTAGTCTTATCCCGAAATGTGCTAAGGTATCCTATATCCATTTATCAATAGTCATTGTCATATACTTCCTACACATGGATCATTGGTGAGTCTCATGTCTTATAATCATGGTTAATGTTCCAAAAGTTCAAACAAAGTTATGTTCCAATGTTCCAATAGTGATTATGGTTATGTATTTTGTTCATAGATTATTGTCCAATAGTTCCCATGGTGTTATGATTCTAATAATGTTTTGTTGCCAAGTTATTCACATGTCTCTCACTCATTGGTTAATGATCCAAAGTTTCCAATAATGTTATGTCCCAAAGTTCAAGTGATGTTATGACTATCAAATATCAATCTCAAAGTAAAGATTAAAGTAATGCAAATGTGGTCAATGATCAAGTATGGGTGGCAAGTCTAGGGGCATAAGCCTAGCTCTACTCGATCTCGATGTATTGATTTATGGGTGGCAAGTCTAGGGGCGCAAGCCTAGCTCGACTCGATCCCGAGGTATTGATTTATGGGTGGCAAGTCTAGGGGCATAAGCCTAGCTCGACTCGATCCCGATGCAGTGCTTTATGGGTGGCAGGTCTTAGGGGCATAAGCCTAGCTCGACCCGATCCCAACATGACGATAAGTCATGGAAAGACCTACTGATCAGTCGGGGCCCGGGTATATTGTGACATATATATTGACAAGTGAGCACTGAATGTAAAGAAAGTAATGAAAGTAATCAAAACAATTCACATGGCTTCCCAAAATGCAAAATGGTGACTTATCTACATTGATTATTCATATGTTGTGGATTCACTGAAATATTCATGTCTTGTACAGTTTCATCTGAGCCTTGCATACTCAGTACTTATTTCATACTGACCCCTTTCGGGGAATTTACCTTACTTGCTGCAGGCGCAGGTACCAGTAGGCCTCCCCAGTAGATTGCCAGTGTTAGCGGTTCTTTGGTGAGCTCCAGCTAATTCGGGGCTTCTCCGATCAAAGTGTATATATGTTTTGGTGATGTACATATTGTGTAAAGCGGGGATTTGTCCCGACTTATGGTTTAGTTGGTCAATGCTCTTGTTGGAGGCTTTTGTAGACGGATGTGGGTGTATCAGTGTAAAAGACATATGTTTTTTTGACTGGATGGCCTCAACGGCCAAGTTTCATATGCATGTATAAATATGTCCCATGTTTTCCTTTATTCGTCTTTTATGTTCTTACGAAATAGTGGTTATGATTATGATATGCATATGATTGAACATAGGCAAAGGTTGGTTCTCTCGAGCCTTATCGGCTACTGGTGCCAATCATGTCTCGAGGGGATTCGGGGCGTGACATTGTCATACCAACAATACCACAACATTTCACACATAGGCCAATACATCATACACCAATAGCATTTCACACCAAGTTTATCCTTTACGCTTCCTCATTAACACTACGTCACAATTACTCCATCAAGTCACCCCCAATACGTTTCATAACAATAATCCCACAAGTTATACACATAGAAAAATCAAGCTAAGGAACATAACCACATCATACGTGTTGATATTTCATCCACACCATTTACTTCCATCAAAACCTCAAGTCTCCTTTCAAGTTCAAATCACATAAATGACACATCTTTTAGCAAAAAGCAAAAGTGCACTACTCAACACTTTTAGACATAACCATCATGATCTACACAATCTCTCATGCATATAATATATTAAACCATAAGATTAAATACTTACCCAAGCTTGCAAAGTGATGATCTTGTCCAAAGAGATGGCTTAGGGTTTGAGAGATAAAAGAAATATCTTGGAAATGTTTAGAAATGGCATGTGTGTTGATATGAATAAAATATGATTTTGTGCCTTTATATAGTACCTCAATTCATCCTTAGCCAATTCTTGGTCATTAAATTCCATGTTTACTTGGTCAACACAAGAATGGGTCATTTGCCCCATTTTGTCCATGTATTTTGTTTTATTTTTGGGCCTCAATTAAGCCCAATAGCACAAGATTCATTTAGCCCAACAAATTTAATGCATGATCCACCAACTATCTCATGTTTAAAGAATTTCATAAATGTTAAGATAATATTCAACTTACGAGATTCATGTTCGTAGCCTCAACCCCTAAGAATAAGCGATTTTAGCCACTCATGGCTTAATTAATAAAAATTAAAAGGAAGAAAAATTAACCCTAATTTGGATGCCAAAATTGCCCAAGAGTAGGCCTACCAAGATGGAATAATGATACAATAACCCAAGAGTCCTATTTATAGACTAGTGGTCGGAGAAGAAATTTGGCAAAAAGCGGCCCGGCACCCCCTTGTGCGTGCCTGGGACTTAGCCAAATTTACGCTCTTGAAAGGGTGAGCATGAGCGGTCTGGCACGCTACCTGGCGCGCCCTTCTGCTATCCATGCCATAAAAATTTTGGTCAAAAGCGGCCCGACACGCTGCCTGGTGCGCCTGACACTTAAATTCCTATTTTCTTTCTTTCTTTGACTTTTCTTTGCGGATGTTAGCACACTATCAAATATTCCATCAAAACAATACAAAATACGTACTTATTGCCCTCAAAACTAAGGTAAACATGGTTCAAAGTTGGCAAGTAAGGTCGGAAATGTACGGGGTGTTACACTTTGTTTTGGACATTATGCATTATCTTAGTTTCTTGGGTTGCATCCCCTTCTTGACATTCTTAGATATTTTGGTACAAATAATTTTTGGGTCCTAGGGATGGTTTGATTAAGTACAATATTCCGCTTTAAGTTGTTCTTATGTTTTATTTGGGTTTTAGACTTGGATATTCATTGATGGATTAGTTTCAATTATTCTTTTAAGTGCTGATTATGGGTTAACTTCGGGATAGTTGGTTCTTCCACCGAGTGAGTAGTGTGGGTGCCACTCACGATGGGTTTGGGTCGTGAAAGATTTCTTTTCAAAAATTCGATGGCTTCATTGAGTAATGAAAATCAAAATTATCTTATTAACATTATCATATTATTTTTTGTGGGGTCCTAAATGAATATCGAGAGTCCATTTGAAGATTTTTCAACCTCGTGAAATTGTTAGTTTTCTATTATCTGGTGCTCAGCAAATCCTTCTTTGCATTCGCGGGTTGCATTCACTAAGAAGGAAATTATCATTCATCATGAATGCGATAGTCGGATCGCGTTTGCAAAGGGTAGACAAAATTGTTCATTATGAAGCGAGGTAGCGGCCGCGTTCATGAAGAGTAAACCTAGGGATCGGGTTGGCTCATCTTCATTGCGTTCACAAATGTAAAGGTTCAGGGTCTGTGAAACTTCACGAATATAGATGGTTGACCGCGAATGCGAGGAACAACTTAATGTCCCGATCAATATTGACCCTCACAAATGTGGAGGGGTGACCGCGAATGCGAAGAACTGTTCATCAGAACAATATATTTCCTCAATTCTGTAATTTTTTCCATTTTTCATCTTTGAGACCTCGGTGTGTGGGTAAGTTCCAAATTCATATTTTCATCTTTTCTCATGGTATTATCTTCAAAATATCTTTAAAATCATGATTTCGAACATAGATTTTGGAGGTTTTACCTAGTAAACTACAAAATTGGTTTTCTTTGATTTAAAGTCTGTTTTCAACTTATTTTTAGTATGGTTTTTAGATTTAGACTCCTTTTGATATGAAGAACATGATTCTTAAGTAAAATTCCAGACTTATCCTTCTTTTTTTAGACAATTTTTGAACTATTTTTGGATTCAAAAAAAATATAGCCAATATGGGTATCATTAGAATCCTCATGACCCATAGATTAAGTTTGATAAATTTAGTCCATTTCGAGATAGCTCGTGAAGGAAAGGCTCCACGTTAAAGGGTTCAGGCTAGAGTTTTGCGATTTGAGGTAGGTTATGGCTTAACTTTCTTCAAACTGGGTTGGATAGTTAACTATTTATGAAAATCAAGATATGGGTTGGAAAATTAGTTGTGAGATTCCTATTTTGAGATTATTATCATTATCGTGTTGCCCTTGTGGGGGCTTATGTGGTTATTATTGTTGACTTAAGAGATTATTATTATTATGATGTTCGTGTGGGGGCTTAGATTGATATTATAGGCCTTACTAGTCCATTTATTTGCCTTATTATTATCATGATGCCCGAGCGGGGGGCTTAGATTGATATTATAGGCCTTATATGTACATTATATGCCTCTATCATTATAGTGATGTCCGAGAGAGGGGCTTGGATTGATATTATTGATGTCTTACATGACTCATTATTCCAGTGGTGCCATGTGATGGCCTATATCATGAAATATTGACATATTGAGTAGATTTTGAGCTTCTTTATACCATTGTTGAATTGATTAAGTATCTTCATATTGATTTTGTTATGAGCATACATCCTCATTTTATTCATTCATACTCATAAGATTGGTACCACTGAGGCACACTAACTGTGAAAGAAAATAAAACACTTTATAAAATCCTTGATCGAGGATTCTACCAGCAAGGTTGATTGAGATATGAGATTGAGATTACAAAAGTATATGGGTTGTGAACCCCACATGGGTCCTGTCCTAGATGCTTTAGCTCGATAGGTATATACGAGGCCAAGTGATGGTTGTTATGTGATGACTTACATTATCATTATCCCACCATCATTTCATTACATCACATCACTTGCACTTCCTTTATGTGTTTGATATCATGTATTTAGTCTTTTTTTATGAATTCGTGTGTAGTTATTTTTATATTGATATTATACTTATAGAATTATTAGGATATACAGTGTAAGTTACCGTGTGGAAACTTTTTTGTATGCAGGTGGAAGCGTGCTTATAGTATTCTTAACTTGTTTAGTTTTCTTCTTTGATCTGTTGCCCTATGATACCTACTAAGTACAAGTGAACCGTACTCACTCCTACTTCTGTACCCTTTCGTTGTAGATCCCAGTACAAGTGTACCCACGGTGGTTGATTCGTATGGTGAGAGTTGATCTAGAGATCTGGTGAGATCCCCATACGGAGCCTTGTTGCAGCCTCTATCTATATTTTATGTCTTTATTTTCTTTTTGAAGACATTGATGTATATTCAGATTTTAGTAATGTCTTAGATGCTCTTTATACTTATGATACTAGGTTTTTAGATTCAGTCATATTTTTCATTCAAACATTTCAGATTTATGATTATGGTCTGACTTCATTCTAGGAGTCTCGTATCTACTTTATCTCTCTCCATTTCATATTTCATATCTGTTGTGGGCTTTTGATATATCTACCGAGGCTGGATCTGGGTAGGTGCCATCATAACCTTTACTTTTGGGTAGTGACACTTTTACCCCTAGGTATATAAAATACTCCACATGTTATTAACATTTAATCGTAATGCCCCATTGACTCATACAGTATTATGTCGCTCCTTCAGTATTATGTCGCTCCTTCATGCTCTTTGTTTGGTGGTTCTCAAGTTTCTTTGTTTGTTTTTTTCATCGTTGAGGGGTACTAAGGCTTCAACTCTCCATGTCCCCTTTCTTTTTATTCAGTTTTTTTGGTTTTAAATCTTTTGATTTCTTTTTATGTTTATTTACTTATGTTTCTTGTTGTTGAGTTGCCGACTTTTGATTTTGTTTAGCGCTTCCTTTCTTTTTTTTTTTTTTTTTTTTTTTTTTTTTTTGAAACCGTAGAGGTTAGCCGATACACCAACCGATAACCGTCTGATAATATCTAACATATTACCGAACCAACTAGTATCTTATTAGTTGGCTATCAGATTAGTACATTTAAAAACTAATAACTGATAAGACAAATCGTTAAGCATAATTATCCAGTCGATAAGCAGCCCCTTTGATTTAAAAGACTCTACAATAGATAAATTTGTCATTTTCTATTTTACTCAAATAATTGTCATTTAATTATTATCCTAAAAGTTAGAAATTTGAAATTAATTTAAAAACATACTTAATCTAGATAAGAAGTCATAATATTTGACACTTCTAAATCAAGACACTAGGCTTTGATTTATGTATGTTGCTATGTGTGTTGTGACTAATTTGGAAGTGAGTTGCTCTTCTGGTTTTGGTAATGTAGGTGACAGTAAGTAAATGATTAAGTTATTTTGAATTATCATGAACTAATGTTAGTCTTCTACTACTACATTTTTTCTTATTTTAGTTTAATTGGTTAATTCAACCTATCTTCTTTTATTTATTATTTTCATCCTTTCTATCTTTCTTTATTTCTTTTAAGTTAATAATTTAAAAAATTATACATGATTATACATAATCAATAATTTATAATAGATTTGTAATGATTCTCATATTTTATTTTTAAATTTTTATGTATTGTGACCATTTTGTCTTTCTCCGTGGTTGTTTTATCTCAATTTTGAGTTGTGGAGATAGTTGGCACGGTTCCCTAGGCGATCAAAAATGTTTTGGTCGAGTTTGAGGTCGTTTTGAGGCTCTAGGAGCCAATAGTTGACAATATTTCTTGATTCGAGTGTCGGATGGCAAAGCGTATTGCGCCAGCAGATCTGAAATGTCGATTTTGGGTTAGTAGAGTGGTTGGTTCAGTTTTGTGGCTTTTATATCTCATTTTGACCCTCAGTTTGGAAAATTATGAAATAGGGTCCTACGGGTTAATTTGTTGAAAACAATTTTTTTTTTTGAAAATCTGACTTAGCCATTGAGTCCGGGACGTCAAAATTGGCCTAGTCTGGTTCATTTCTGTTGGATCCCGAATGAATTCCGAGGGCCCATTCGGAAACTTGAAAAACTTGCTAAAAATCAGCCTTAGCTGATATATGGTGCAGCCGCTTTAGCGATCAGTTACCGCTTAAGCGGCCAAGCGGTCGATCCACGTAACCTACCGTTAAAGTGGGCACATGACCGCTTTAGCGGGTGCCGCTTTAGTGGGTGCCGCTTTAGCGGAAGGCGACCACTTTAGCAGTCATAGCCGATCAACCCAGATCGCTTTAGCAGTGACCGCTTTAGCGGTCACTTTGCCACTTTAGCGGTACCTGCTGGGCTGGTATAAAACCCCAATTCCGTGATGTTTCTTCCATTTTTGAGCTTCGGGTTTAAGTGTTTTTGATCAATTTCTCCACCATTTGAGCTAGGGTGTGCTCCAAAACTCTTTTCTCATTACTTTACATTTATTATGTTTTTGAAAAATACTTTCTAATCTTATTTGTAAAATGGAAAAATGGGATTTTTACCGGTAAAAACTTGAAAATGGTTTTTATTTGATCTGGACCTCATTTTAAGCTTGTTTTCACATGGGTTTTCTTTTATGGGTTCCTTTAATCATGGGTAATAGATTTCAAAAGAAAATTCTAGTCTTACCCCTTTATTTTCAAAACCTATTTTCGAGGTCCATTTGGAACCCAATTTAAAAATGGGAAATATAGGTATCGATAGCTTTCTTTGACTTGTAGATGATGTTGTTGGCTTGATTGGTCACTTTTAGTGTTGATTAGGAAGATTTGGGCTTCCGATTGAGGTTTTGGACTGCGTTTGAGCTTGTGGGTCTTCATTTAAGGCAAGTTGAGATATACCCTGACTTTTTCCAAAGTGTTTATGTGTTTGTATGCTTGGTTGTTTGTATTTGGCATTTCGTTAGGATTGGGGGTCCTGCTTAGGTGAAATGGCGAGTGTCTCCGTAAGTACCAGAGTCTTTTGGTGGATTATAGTTAGGTTATTGTCTTTCTTAGTTATTATTATTGTTAGTAATTATCCTTAGAGTAGAACATAGAGAGATAACTTAGTGATCTTGTATAGTTAAGTATTGAATGTCTATCTTAGAGCTTGAATCTAGTTTAGCAAATCTTATTGTGATAATTGAGGGTTAATGACCTTTCAGAAAGCATTTAGAGTATAAGTGGGTTTGTAATACTTGATGAGATTTATAGTACGAAATAAGCTAAGTTTGGGTGATCTCACATTGTATTGTTATTGGGATTGTTGTTATTTAT
This sequence comes from Capsicum rhomboideum, assembly GCA_031232105.1. Classification (NCBI taxonomy): domain Eukaryota; kingdom Viridiplantae; phylum Streptophyta; class Magnoliopsida; order Solanales; family Solanaceae; genus Capsicum; species Capsicum rhomboideum. The sequence goes on along the minus strand of CP124715.1, from coordinate 110,404,149 downwards.
CATTGTGTGCCTGAGTGGAGTCTTATATGCATATTATTACAAATTTTGAGAGTACATATGGTGGTGATGCTCGAGTGGGGGCTTCCGTTGTTATTATTGGCTATAATTGTGCATCTAATTGCCATATTTAATATTATATCGCCCAGTAAGGGCTTAACTTGCTTTCATTGGTCATGTTCGCACATTAAATTCTTTATTATTATTACATTGCCCGAGTGGGGGCTTGATTTGTTATCATAGGCCTTATCTGTGCATTTGAAATGCCTTATCTGTGCATTTGAAATGCCATATATATATATTTATGTCGCCTGAGTCGGGGCTTGACTCCACATTGTAAGCCTTATTTGAGCATTTAATTGCATACTTATCATAGTGATGCCCGAGAGAGGGCTTGGAAATGATAATATCGATTACTACAGGATTATTTATTCTGTTAGTACCAAGTGGGAAATGATCTGATGAATTATGGACATATTGAGTTGATTTCAGAGCTCACCTATATTTATATATCGTATTGAATTGATTGGATATCTTCATACTGATTTGATTGTGAGCATTATATCCTCATTCCATGCATATACATTCATGAGATATTGGTACCATTGTGAAACACTATTTTTGAAAGAAAATAAGACATTTTCATAAAAACCCTCTTCGTGAACTTGAGACGGAGAGGTGAGATGTGTTGAGATTGAGATTGGGATTGAGCTATGAGATATGAGATTAACTATATGGGTTGTGAACCCCTCTTGGGTCCTAGTATGGAGTTGCGAACTCGTTAGGTATATACTGAAAGTCATGAGATGACTTTTACTATTCCACCGCATCCTCATCAACACATCATTGCATTGCATCATTTGCATTTGAATTAGCATCCTTGGTATGTTTTGATACAGTGTTAGTATTTGCTCTTGTGTAAAAATTCTGTGTTAGGACCTTGTTTGTGATATTGTATTTGAGTATTCATTTCACTTTATTACATTATCCTATGCCATCTTGTATTGAGTGGGAGGTTGAGATATTATAAGACTTGGGGCTTGGCAATGGCTTATTCTGAGAAAATATTGCTTTGTACTTTTAGATAGCATGTTGTACATAATTATATGCACTCTCTCTGTCTTTATCCCATATGATTGGTTGATTGTCATTGACTAAGCCTGGATTATCGTGTTAGTGAGACTCCCTATAGATGACCTCCCTTATTATTGAGATAAATGAATAGTGTTGATTCATTTGGATTAGTGTGCCTACCTTGATTTTGATATGTCTGTTGACCATTGTATTGGGTTACCCTATTAGGCTGAGACGTTGTATTTGGCTGGGCATAGAATCTTTGTGTAACTCCCCGTACCTTCCCAACCCTACTTGACGACGTTGAACAATGTTTACTGAGGTGTCGAAAGCTGTAGGTATGTATTTTGTAATGTTATTCATGAGATAATTGATATTGGGCCTAGTACATGTGATTAGACCTTCGTAGGAGGTGTTTTGTGACTTCGTGGAACATTTGTGGGGTTAGAAATGAGGCTTGGAGGACCTCCAAAAAAAGGATATTAAAGGTAAGAAGTAAGTTAAAGAATACAACTTGAAGTATCTAACCAAATCCGCAAAGAAAAGTCGAAGAACGAAAATTTTCAAAAAAAAATTGGCCAGGCGCACCAGAGGGCGTGCCAGGCCGCTTTTTGCCCAAACTTTTTGGGCATAGGCAGCAAGGTGGAGCGCCCAGGGGTGTGCCAGGCTGCTTGTGCACGCACACCTCTCAAATGTTGGAAATTTTTCTAAGTCCCAAGGGTGCCCGGGGGCGTACCGGGCCACTTTTTGCCACATTTATTCTCCAACCATGAGCCTATACATGGAATGATTGAAGTATTATATTGGTATTCCAATTTGGTAAAATTATTCGTGGACGAAGTTGACGTCCAAATTACATTTTTACCCTTTATGTTCGAAATGAGCCATGGTTGGCTAGAATCGCTTGTTTTTGGGATTGAGGCTACGAATATAAATTGCGTGAGTGGGAATATTGTCGTAACACGTATGAAATGATTTAAACATGAGAAATTATTGATCTTATTGGATTAAGTGAATTGGGTTCAATGAAGGCCCAAAATGAGGCAAAAGACATGGGCCAAATGGGTCAAATGACCTATTCTTCCATTGAACTTCTAGACATGGCATTTAATGCTATAAATAATGGATAAGGATGAATTGAGGTCTTATATAAAGGGCCAAAAATATGATTTTTATTCATTACAAACACACATGCTTTTCTAGACAATTCCAAGAAAACCCATTTAGCTCTCAAAACCCTAAGTCATCTCTTGGAGCAAGATCATCATTTTTAAAGCTTGGATAAGTTTTAATCTTATGGTTTAACATATTATATGCATGGGAGAGTATGTAGATCATGATGGTTATGTCTACAAGTGTGAGTAGTGCACTTTTGCTTTTTGTGGAAGTTGTGTCATTTTTGTGAATTGAACTTGAAAAGAGACTTGTGGTTTTGATGAAAGTGCATGGTATGAGTGAAATAACAACATTTATGGTGTGATTATGTTACTAAACTTGTTATTTTTCTATAAGTATAAATTATGGTATTTTGGACGATATGTTGTTATGGGATGTATTGAGGTGACTTGATGAAGTAATTGTGATGTTGTGTTGATGGAGAAGCGGAAAGTATGAACTTGGTGTGACATGCTATTGGTTTATCATGTATTGGTAAATGTATGGAATATTGTGGGATTGTTGGTATGATAATTTCATAAATGGTATTGTCAAGGGGGAAATGACATTTTAAAGCCAAACATGTAACTCATTGTCGTTATAAGCATTTGTAAGGTAGTTGGTGGTTAATGTAAACTCCGTTATGTACTTGTGCTGTAGAGTGAAAAATAAGGAAGGAGCGGGACTATTGTATTCACGTATAGGATTGTATATTCTTATTGAGGAGATAAGGTATGTAAGGTTACTCTTTCTGTATCCTTCTGCAGCATATTGTTCACATTGATATTAGGCTTGTTCCAATTCCTAGGGGTTGTGAAGTATATCAATTCAGGTTGACATATATTGTTATTCACATGTGTCTTATTCTTAGATGAATTATGATTCACCTAGCTCTTTTTCATTGATTGAAGTTCCAAAGCTGGCATAATGTTGTAATGTCTAAAGGAATTATGTCAAAGAGAGTAATAATGTAAGAGAATCTATTTATTGTGATTAGCATTTTCCAATCATGTCATGTTCAAAAGTCTAATAATATTATGATTATCTTTGCACCAATCTCTCACAAGTAAAAGTACCAATCTCACAAAAGTAATGAAGGAAGTAATGTGCAAGCTAATGTATCTATCCTTCACAAGTAAAGGTATCAATCTTACAAGAGTAAAGACGTCAAGTAATGTATGTATGTGTTCCAAGTTTCAAGAATGTTTCAATCACCAAGGTATCACTCTTAGAATGAAAGAAAGAGTAATGAAAGAAAGAAGTAATGTTTAATTTAGGAGTATTCTTGGGTGGTATCCCAGGGGTGGAAGAAACACCTAGCATGGGTCGATCCCAATATATTTTAATAACATCCCAGGGGCGATAAGCCTAGCATGGGTTATCATAATAACATCCCAGGGGCGATAATGCTAGCATGGGTTAATAACATCCCAGGGGTGACACGAAAGCCTAACATGGATTAATATAACATCCCAGGGGTGATAAGCCTAGCATGGGTTGTCATAATAACATCCCAGGGGCGATAAGCCTAGCATGGGTTATCATAATAACATACCAGGGGCGATAACCCTAACATGGGTTAATAACATCCCAGGGGCGACACGAAATCCTAACCTGGGTTAATATAACATCCCAGGGGCGATAAGCCTAGCATGGGTTATCATAATAACATCCAGGGGCGATAAGCCTAGCATGGGTTAATAACATCCCAGGGGCGACACGAAAGCCTAGCATGGGTTAATATAACATCCCAGGTGTTAAAGTACCTAGCATGGTTAATCTCATCCCAGGGGCGACAGAACAGCCTAGCATGGGTAGAACAAAAAAGATGAATAAATATGAAGGCAAAAGAAGTAAAGAATGTAATGAACATGGTTCCTCACATACAGAAAGATGGGTTATGCACATTGACTATTTCTCTTATATTGACTCCATTGTTGTTATTATGTATGATGAAATTTTTATGGCTTTACATACTCAGTACATTCTTCGTACTGACCCCCTTTTGGGGGCTTACTTTATTTGCTGCAGGAGCAGGTGCTAATAGACCTCCATAGTAGGTTGCAGATCATTTGCGGATCGTTGGTGAGCTCCAATTGCTTCGGGGCTTTTCGAGTCAATATGCACTTTTGTTTGGTATTGTATATGAGTATAGAGCGGGGTGTTGTCCCGACTCTAGGTTTATCATAGTTATGTATCTGTAGAGGCTTTGTAGACTTATGTGGGAAACGAAATGTAATATATGTACGTTCAGTTTGACGTAATGGCCCTAACGGCCAAGTTTCATATATTGTACATGATTTCCATGACTTCCGTATAGTTGCATGAGACATAATGATGTTCATACAAGGATATGCCTACGAATGTACATGAGCAAAGATCGGTTCTCTCGGGCCATATCGGCTTCGGGTGCTAGTCCGGCCCGAATGGGATTCAGGGCGTGACAAAAATGGTATCAGAGCAGTTCGTTCTAAGGGTGTCTACAAATCCTTTTCTGAGTAGAGTCTTGCTTATGGATGTGTTGTGCACCACATTTATAAGTAGGAGGCTACGGAACATTTAGGAGTTGTTTCTTTCCTTCATTTCTAGATCGTGCAATAGAGCCAATGTTGTAAGTGAAAATTGTATCTGACCATGGAATTGGTTTTCTTATTTATAGTAAAATGTCGATCATAAGACGAGGTATAGGCAAGGGTAAGCAGGTAGATATGCCTTCCAGAGAAGGAATGAGTAAATCACCACCTGACCAAGCTAGTCAAGGTGGGGGCTGATCTTATTGGGATGAAAATGATAGATTTTAATATTGTAATGGGTATGAATTGGTTGACTTCTCGTTATTTCACATAGATTGCCAAGCTAAGCGACTACATTTTCATTTCCACAAAAGACTGTCCTTGAATGGAGGGGTATTGAAATAATGTCCAAAGTGTACATATGTCACCTAGCAAGACCTAGTATGTCCCCGTGGGGGTACACCCGTGTTGTTTGTACAAAAGAAAGATGGCACATTGATAAGGTGTATGGATTTGCGGTAACTGAAGAAGGCAACAGTTAAGAATAAATTTCCCCTCCCTAGAATTGATGATTTACTTAACCAATGCTTCTCAAAGATTGACTTAAGATCGAGTTATCATCAAGTAAGGGTCGAAGAAAAAATATATACCCGAGGCAACTTTCTGAATACGTTATGGTTACTATGAATTTCTAGTTATGCCATTTGGGCTAACCAATGCACCAAAAGTTGTTAGGGGTTTGATGAATAGGGTGTTCAAGACACTTTTAAATGTGTATGTGACCATGTTTGGTGATGATATTCAAAATCACAAAAGGACCATGCTAATCATTTTGTAGCAAGTGTTATAGAGTTTCCTAAATGCGAATTTTGGATACAATCCATAGCGTTCTTGGGTCACATTGTATAGGATGACGGAATGAAGGTCGATACGGAAAAGATAGAAATGGTGAAAAATTGGCTAAGGCCTACGATGCTTACAAAGATTCATCGTTTCCTTGGGTCGGTTGGTTATTATAGGAGAATTAGTGAAGGATTTCTTCTATCCCTGTACCCTTAACAAAGCTAACACACAAAGTAACTAAGTTTCAGCGGAGTGAGGTATGTGAGAAAAGTTTGCAAGAGTTGAAAGATAAATTGACCCCTACACCTGTACCATACCTCCCAAAGGCACATAAGAGTATGTAGTGTATTGTGATGTTTTAAAAGTTGGGGTGGGATGTGTGTACATGCAACACGACAATGTGATAGCGTATGCCTTAAGACAATTGCGTCCACATAAGAGAAATTATCCCACATATGATTTTAAGTTAATAGTTGTGACAAGTGCTTGTAACAGATGGCACCACTACTTGTATAAAACTTCAGGTGAAGGAATTATAGTGTCAAAGGTGGCAGAATATTCATCGGTATCTGATATGAAGGAAAAGCAATATGTAAATCCTATTTTTAGTTCAATTGAAAAAGAATGTACAGCAAAGTTCGACAAAGGTATTTGAGCAAACACAAGAGGGAGTACTTTAACGCCAATGTAGATTGTGTGTACCGGTTATAGACGAGTTAAGGAGGTGAATTATTACAGAATAACATCGTTCACGGTATTTTATTCATTCGGAAGCAACCAAAATGTACCATGGTTTAGCAGAGATGTCTTGGTAAGGTTACATGAAGAGCACATTGTAGAACTTGTAGCTCAATGACCAAGCAGTCACTGATTAACAGTATGGCATTAGAAATTTGTGTGTTTTAGGCAAGATATTACCCTTTCAGTTGGAAGTGGAACATGAATAACATGGATTTAATCACAGGGTTATCGAGTCAGCATATTTCCTACCAGTTGGGACCACCGACACAGCTGAACATTATGCAAAGTTGTATGTTATAGAGATAATACGATTACATAGGATTTCACTCGCTATTATATCAAACAGGAGAGTTTACTTTATTGCGCAGTGTTGGAAGTCTTTCCGGTAAAGCATGGGTACACATGTGGATGTAACTACAACTTCTCATCCTCAGATGGATGGATAAACAGAACGTATTGTATGAACATTTGAAGATATGCCACGAGTTTGTACATTGAACTTTAAAGGTAGTTGGGATGAACATCTATCATTTATTGAAATTGCTTACAATAAAAGTATCCAAAGGCACCTTACGAAGCTTTATATAAAAAAAAATATAGATCATTAATTGGATGGATTACAGCTGATGAAATTTGCTTTGCTCGGATCAGATTTTGTTTATCAAGCTATAAACAAAAAAAGTGAAGGTGATATAACGGCAGCTACAAATGGCCCAAAGTCGATATAAATCATATGCCGATATTAGAAGAAGGGAATTAAAGTGTACCATAGGTGATTGGGTATTTTTGACAGTGTGACCAATGAAAAGAAAGGAAAAAAATAATAATAGTGAGAGTCGGAAAGAAAGGGAAATTGTCCAAAGATTTGGGCAAATTGCGTATCTGTTAGCACTAGTCCAAGAACTCTTCACAGGTCATTCAGTATTTCATATTCGATACTTTGAAAGTGTATAGGAGATTATCCTATATTTCTCCCAGTGGAGATATACAAGTTATGAAAGATCTCACATGTAAAGAGGTACTGCTTACTATTCTAGATCGATAAGCGAAAACAATGAGAAATAAAAATGTAACTTCCAGAAAGGCACTATTGGAGAAATTAGCACGTAGAAGAAACCACAAGGGAAACCAAAGAAATAATGGAATCTAAAGTACTCAAAATTGTTGTACATGGAAGAAAAAGTTCAAGATACGAAATTGGAGTCATAATAAGTAAGTCTTTACAAGTATTACGTGTGGATGTGATAATGTGAAGGATTCACTTCGACTTAAGTTGTTACAGTGAAACAATATTACTAACATTAGAGGACGAATGTTTCTAAGGGGGGAAGAATGTAACACCCCGTACCTTCCCAACCCTACTTGACGACGTTGAACAATGTTTACTTAGGTGTTGAAAGCTGTAAGTATGTATTTTGTAATGTTATTGATGAGATAATTGATATTGGGCCTAGTACATGTGATTAGACCTTCGTAGGAGGTGTTTTGTGAATTTGTGGAACATTTGTGGGGTTAGAAATGAGGCTTTGAGGACCTCTAAACAAAGGATATTAAAGGTAAGAAGTAAGTTAAAGAATAGAACTTGAAGTATCTAACCAAATCCGCAAAGAAAAGTCGAAGAACGAAAATTTTCAAAAACAAAATTGGCCAGGCGCGCCAGAGGGCGTGCCAGGCTACTTTTTGCACAAAATTTTTGGGCACAGGCAGCAAGGTGGCGCGCCCAGGGGCGTGCTAGGCTGCTTGTGCACACCTCTCAAATGTTGGAAATTTTTCTAAGTCCCAAGGGTGCCCGGGGGCGTACCGGGCCGCTTTTTGCCACATTTCTTCTCAAACCATGAGCCTATACATGGAATGATTGAAGTATTATATTGGTATTCCAATTTGGTAAAATTATTCATGGACAAAGTTGACGTCCAAATTGCGTTTTTACCCTTCATGTTCGAAATGAGCCATGGTTGGCTAGAATCACTTGTTTTTGGGATTGAGGCTACGAATATAAATTGCGTGAGTGGGAATATTGTCGTAACACGTATGAAATGATTTAAACATGAGAAATTATTGATCTTATTGGATTAAGTGAATTGGGCTCAATGAAGGCCCAAAATGAGGCAAAAGACATGGGCCAAATGGGTCAAATGACCCATTCTTCCATTGAACTTCTAGACATGGAATTTAATGCTATAAAGAATGGATAAGTATGAATTGAGGGCTTATATAAAGGGACAAAAGTCTGATTTTTATTCATTACAAACACACATGCTTTTCTAGACAATTCCAAGAAAACCTATTTAGCTCTCAAAACCCTAAGTCATCTCTTGGAGCAAGATCATCATTTTTCAAGCTTGGGTAAGTTTTAATCTTATGGTTTAACATATTATATGCATGGGAGAGTATGTAGATCATGATGGTTATGTCTACAAGTGTGAGTAGTGAACTTTTGCTTTTTGTGGAAGATGTGTCATTTTTGTGAATTGAACTTGAAAAGAGACTTGTGGTTTTGATGAAAGTGCATGGTATGGGTGAAATAACAACATTTATGGTGTGATTATGTTACTAAACTTGTTATTTTTCTATGAGTTTAAATTATGGGATTTTGGCCGATATGTTGTTATGGGATATATTGAGGTGACTTGATGAAGTAATTGTGATGTTGTGTTGATGGAGAAGTGGAAAGTATGAACTTGGTGTGACATGCTATTGGTTTATCATGTATTGGTAAATGTATGGAATATTGTGGGATTTTTGGTATGATAATTTCATAAATGGTATTGTCAAGGGGGAAATGACATTTTAAAGCCAAACATGTAACTCATTGTCGTTATAAGCATTTGTAAGGTAGTTGGTGGTTAATGTAAACTCCGTTATGTACTTGTGCTGTAGAGTGAAAAATAAGGAAGGAGATGGACTATTGTATTTACGTATAGGATTGTATATTTGTATTGAGGAGATAAGGTATGTAAGGTTACTCTTTCTGTATCCTTCTGCAGCATATTGTTCACATTGACATTGGGCTTGTTCCAATTCTGAGGGGTTGTGAAGTATATCAATTCAGGTTAACATATATTGTTATTCACATGTGTCTTATTCTTAGATGAATTATGATTCACCTAGCTCTTATTAATTGACTGAAGTTCAAAAGCTGTCATAACGTTGTAGTGTCTAAAGGAATTATCTCAAAGAGAGTAATAATGTAAGAGAATCTATTTATTGTGATTAACATTTTCCAATCATGTCATGTTCCAAAGTCCAATAATATTATGATTATCTTTGCACCAATCTCTCACAAGTAAAAGTACCAATCTCACAAAAGTAATGAAGGAAGTAATGTGCAAGCTAATGTATCTATCCTTCACAAGTAAAGTATCAATCTTACAAGAGTAAAGACCTGTAGTAATGTATGTATGTGTTCCAAGTTTCAAGAATGTTTCAATCACCAAGGTATCACTTTTAGAATGAAAGAAAGAGTAATGAAAGAAAGAAGTAATGTTTAATTGAGGAGTTTTCTTGGGTGGTATCCCAGGGGTGGAAGAAGCACCTAGCATGGGTCGATCCCAATATATTTTAATAACATCCCAGGGGTGATAAGCCTAGCATGGGTTATCATAATAACATCCCAGGGGCGATAAGCCTAGCCTGGGTTATAACATCCCAGGGGCGACACAAAGCCCTAGCATGGGTTAATATAACATCCCAGGGGCGATAAGCCTAGCATGGGTTATCATAATAACATCACAGGTGCGATAAACCTAGCATGGGTTATCATAATAACATCCCAGGGGTGACACGAAAGCCTAGCATGGGTTAATATAACATCCCAGGGGCGATAAGCCGAGCATGGGTTATCATAATAACATCCCAAGGGTGATAAGCCTAGCATGGGTTAATAACATCCCAGGGGCGACAGGAAAGCCTAGCATGGGTTAATATAACATCCTAGGGGTCAAAGTACCTAGCATGGGTTAATCTTATCCCAGGGGCGACAGAACAACCTAGCATGGGTAGAACAAAAAGATGAATAAATGTGAGGGCAAAAGAAGTAAAGAATGTAATGAACATGGTTCCTCACATACAGAAAGATGGGTTATGCACATTGACTATTTCTCTTATATTGACTCCATTGTTGTTATTATGTATGATGAAATTCTTATGGCTTTACATACTCAGTACATTCTTCGTACTGACCCCTTTTTGGGGGCTTACTTTATTTACTACAGGCGCAGGTGCTAATAGACCTCCACAGTAGGTTGCAGATCATTTGCAGATCGTTGGTGAGCTCTAGTTGTTTCGGGGCTTTTCGAGTCAATATGCACTTTTATTTGGTATTGTATATGAGTATAGAGCGGGGTGTTGTCCCGACTCTAGGTTTATCATAGTTATGTATCTTTAGAGGCTTTGTAGACTTATGTGGGAAATGAAATGTAATATATGTACGTTCAGTTTGACGTAATGGCCCTAACAGCCAAGTTTTATATATTGTACATGATTTCCATGACTTCCATATAGTTGCATGAGACATAATGATGTTCATACAAGGATATGCATACGAATGTACATGAGCAAAGATTGGTTCTTTTGGGCCATATCGGCTTCGGGTGCCTGTCCGGCCCGAATGGGATTCAGGGCGTGACAAAAATGGTATCAGAGCAGTTCGTTCTAAGGGTGTCTACAAATCCTTGTCTGAGTAGAGTCTTGATTATGGATGTGTTGTGCACCATATTTATAAGTAGGAGGCTACGGAACATTTAGGAGTTGTTTCTTTCCTTCATTTCTAGATCGTGCAATAGAGCCAATGTTGTAAGTGAAAATTGTATCTGACCATGGAATTGGATTTCTTATTTATAGTAAAATGTCGATCATAAGACGAGGTATAGGCAAGGGTAAGCAGGTAGATATGCCTTCCGGAGAAGGAATGAGTAAATCACCACCTGACCAAGCTAGTCAAGGTGGGGGCTAATCTTATTGGGATGAAAATGATAGATTTTAATGTTGTAATGGGTATGAATTGGTTGACTTCTTGTTATGTCACGTAGATTGCCAAGCTAAGCGACTACATTTTCATTTCCACAAAAGACTGTCCTTGAATTGAGGGGTTTTGAAATGATGTCCAAAGTGTACATATGTCACCTAGCAAGACCTAGTATGTCCCCGTGGGGGTACACCCGTGTTATTTGTACAAAAGAAAGATGGCACATTGATAAGGTGTATGGATTTGTGGTAACTGAAGAAGGCAACAGTTAAGAATAAATGTCCCCTCCCTAGAATTGATGATTTACTTAACCAATGCTTCTCAATGATTGACTTGAGATCGAGTTATCATCAAGTAAGGGTCGAAGAAAAAATATATACCTGAGGCAGCTTTCTGAATACATTATGGTTACTATGAATTTCTAGTTATGCCATTTGGGCTAACCAATGCACCAGAAGTTGTTAAGGGTTTGATGAATAGGGTGTTCAAGACACTTTTAAATGTGTATGTGACCATGTTTGGTGATCATATTCAAAATCACAAGAGGACCATGCTAATCATTTTGTAGCAAGTGTTATAGAGTTTCCTAAATGTGAATTTTGGATACAATCCATAGCGTTCTTGGGTCACATTGTATAGGATGACGGAATGAAGGTCGATACGCAAAATATAGAAATGGTGAAAAATTGGCTAAGGCCTACGATGCTTTCAAAGATTTATCTATTCCTTGGGTCGGCTGGTTATTATAGGAGAATTAGTGAAGGATTTTCTTCTATCCCTGTACCCTTAACAAAGCTAACACACAAAGTAACTAAGTTTCAGCGGAGTGAGGTATGTGAGAAAAGTTTGCAAGAGTTGAAAGATAAATTGACCCCTACACCTGTACCAATACCTCCCAAAGGCACATAAAGCTTATATTAGTGACAACCAGACCTGGGATGTATCTTTGAGACTTGTGTCTCGTTTAAGTTTATATTTGGGATTTACTTTTATTCTTTTGCTTCTTTATTTGATTTTCCTTATTAGTATTCTTTTCGGATGGGTTAGGCTTACTTATCTGGAGGGTTTAACAATTGCCATCATGTGCCTATTTTGGGTCATGACAAAATAGTATCAGAGCGCCAGGATCATTGGCCTCATTAGTACACGCTGAGTTAAGTAGAGTCTTGCGTATCGGTATGGAGACATTAGTTATCTATCCTCGAGAGGTTACATGATTTTAGGAGATTTCCATTGCTTTATTCTTCCTCATTCCTTCGTAGCTTTTTATAACTTAGAAATCTTTTATTTACTCTGTCACAGATGGTGAGCACGTGTTCGTACATGGTTAGAGATTCAAAGACCATGGCTGTGGTGCCTTGTAAGAATAGATTAGAGGTATAGGTCAGATCAGGATGTCTATACTAGCTAGAGGTAAGGTTAGAGTTGCCCCTTCAGGTTCTAGGGTAGCTAGTGAAGCTAGGTCTAGTAAGTTATAGGAGTTGAGGCCAGTGAAGACACCACCGATGACCATACCTATGCTTCCGAATTATTTGGTTCGAGTGTTAGGTTTTCTTCAAAAGGTGGCTCCTATTTAGATTCAGTATGCTACTTCAGGGCTTTAGATTTCAGATGCATTTGTGACTCCTACTGGTTCTCCTAGTGTTGATGAGATATTCCCAGGGATTACTCCACATCCAGTGACCTTACCCTTTATGTCCTTGGAGGGAAAAATTAGATTTGCAGAGTTCATAAGGATAGATCCTCCTTGATTCAATGGAGATCCTAGGGTTGATGCTTATAAGTTCTTGCTTAGTTACCGTGAGAGGTTGCACAGGTTAGGCTTGGTGGATTCTAATGGAGTAGGACTTCACTTCCTTTCAGTTTTTTGAGCCAGCTAGGCAGTGGTGGAAGGCCTTCATAGAGAGTAGGCCAGATAGATCATCTTCTCTTTCATGGGATTAGTTTGCTCGAGCGTTCTTAGAGGAGTTTGTGTGGAGACATGAGAGGCTTGCAGGCTAGAGGTCCTAGGGATTTGATGATCACTATGAGATGTATGATGGAGGTCAGGATCTTCATAGTTATACTTTGAGAGGATTAGATCATGATGGTCATTCGGGTTTTTCAGGACTAGTTCAGCGGACTCCGATTTCCTTTAGTTGCTTCTTATGTGGGGATCTTGGGCACTATAGGAGGGATTGCCCATGGGTTATGCAGAGAGATGCTTCACCTGCCGTTCTAGGAGATGCCGGTGCAGTAGCCATAGGTATGATTCTTGGTTCGCCTTTAGTATGCCTTAGCGGTATTTGACTGTAGTTCTACAATCTCTTATATGTTTATTTATTAGGCATTGAGTCTTGTTATGATTTGTGCATTTTTGCTGGAGCTGTTGATATTTATTATCATATAGATGTTTCCTTAGTGAAGGATCGGGTGTGCCGATCTTATGTTGGAACTCACTTAGAATAGATCGCTAGATTTTTTTTGAATTCTTTGGTATTATGGAGTTTGGTATTTTGGGTATGGCGTCCATAATGGTTATGTTATGGAATAGTGGTGGATCGATTCTAGGTTTTGGCGTACTTTCAGATTGTAGAATGGATTGGCCCCGTGGTTTGGCATTTCGGATTGTGACATGGCTAGTGGTACTCGTTAGAGGTAGACCTTGAGATAGCCTAGACTTGTGGTAAGATTTATTCAAAAGAATAGCGAATAAAATATTCTAGTTGGACAAGGAAGAATTTCAAGCATTCGGGCCTTGTGATTTGTTACTTCCTTAGTGGTTAGCCTCTATTTGTGTGGTTAATCTAGTTGGTATTGAGACACTCTTTGGTCAGATTCAAAATATTACAGCTCATGAGGATGTTTGCTTTTGATTTGGAAAGATTTTTGAATGGAAAGGGGTACCTAGTTTGTGGCATTTGTTACTCTTGTAGCTCAGTGGCTTGGTGGAATATTTTACTCATAAGCTTCAATTTGAGTATGTGTTATTCTCTGTAGACCTTGTGTTAAGGAATGTTGAATGGAAAGCGAGCAGATCTAAGTTGTACCTTATTAGTCCACGACTCTTGTGTTTAAGAATACTGAATGGGAAGATAGTTAAGAAAAGGATAAGGATTTTCTTACATAAGGATATTTGATTCATTCGGAATTTATCTATGAGTTCTAGGCCTTATTGGAGCATTTTATTGCATACTTATCATAGTGATGCCCTAGAGAGGTCTTGGAAATGATAATATCGATTACTACAGGATTATTTATTCTGTTAGTACCAAGTGGGAAATGATCTCATGAATTATGGACATATTGAGTTGATTTCAGAGCTCACCTATATTTATATATCGTATTGAATTGATTGGATATCTTCATACTGATTTGATTGTGAGCATTATATCCTCATTCCATGCATATACATTCATGAGATATTGGTACCATTGTGAAACACTATTTTTGAAAGAAAATAAGACATTTTCATAAAAACCCTCTTCGTGAACTTGAGACGGAGAGGTGAGATATGTTGAGATTGAGATTGGGATTGAGATATGAGATATGAGATTAACTATATGGGTTGTGAACCCCTCTTGGGTCCTAGTATGGAGTTGCGAACTCGGTAGGTTTATACCGCAAGTCATGCGATGACTTTCACCGATCCACCCCATCATCATCATCACATCATTGCATTGCATCATTTGCATTTGCATTGTCATCCTTGGTATGTTTTGAAACTGTATTAATATTTACTATTGTGTAGAAATTAGGACGTTGTTTGTGATATTGTGTTTGAGAATTCATTTTACTTCATTACATTATCCTATGCCATCTTGTATTAAGTTGGAGGTTGAGATATTATGAGACTTGGGGCATGGCTATGGTTTAATCTGAGAGACTGCTGCTTTGCACTTTTAGATAGCATATTGTACATTATTGTATGCACTCTCCCTATCTTTATCCCTTATGATTGGTTGATTGTCGTTGACTAAGCCTGGATTATCGTGTTAGTGAGACTCCTCATAGATGACCTCCCTTATCAATGAGATAAATGAATAATATTGATTCATCTGGATTAGTGTGCCTACCCTGATTTTGATATGTCTGTTAACCATTATATTGGGTTACCCTGTTAGGCTGAGACATTGTATTTGGCTAGGCATAGAACCTTTGGGAAGGATTTGGCTAGTTGGAGTGGTGGTTCTCGCCATTTCTTTGTATTAGGGTCAGTTATCGACGATGCCTGCTGAGTAAATGTGGTTTCGTACTCACTGATGTGCCATGATTTCATGGCACTTTCGATGCTTAATACAAGGAAAATATGCAATAACTTGGGTATGTTTGGTAGGTATGATGTGTTCACTGTCTATCTTGCAGGAAAATAGGTTTTGGAGGCAAAATGGAGAAGACGGGAAGTAGCATGCACTGGAATAAAGTTTTTGATGACAAAAGAGCCGAGTCGAATTTCACCAAGTGACCCATAGTCATGACTAACGGACCATAGGTTGACTTACAAATTGTAGGTCTGGTCCATGAGTCAACTTCTGTAGTTGTGCATGGAGGTCTAATTCCTACAACCTAGGCCCATAGTCCGCGGGTTGAATCCACGACCTCAAGTCACGGTCCGTGGAAAGTTGCTGACTTTTTTTTCTTGTACATGTTTTAGGATAGGATTTGTTTTGTATCTATAAATACACCTATGTTGTCCTATGTTAGGTAGGCTATTATTACATTATTTGAGTTGTCTATTACATTGTTTTGAGGTTCATAAACACATTGATCTTGTAATCTCAAACATCCATTCTATGGTTTTGATTTGTATTGAGATTTTAGAGTTTTATTCTTCTTGTGAGTTCATAATTATGTTTTCATCATTGAATTCTTCTTTTGTTCTTGCAATCGTGAGTAGCTAAATCTCTCAACTAGGGATGTGTGAATCGGTGTGACTACATGTATTGTTATTTCCTTTGTTATAATTGATCTTCTAATGGTTGCAAATATTGGAAACTCGCCTGTATTCTAAACTTTCTTGAGAGAGAAGTAGAGATTGGGAAAAAGAAAAAACAACAGAGATTTGAAGCTATCAATCCTCATCTAATAACTTGATCCATAACAGGGATAGTTATCTGAGATCAAGAACAAGGGTTAGTAGTGCGACACTCAGAGATTGAGAGGAGAAGAGTAAAATTCATCTTACCAAGGTTGAGAGTCGTTTATATAAACCTATCTTTTTAGATTTTCCATGCAACGCAGCGGGACAGTTTGCAATCTCAAGTACCCGATGGAGTTAAGGAATCTTAGGGATCACAGTCCTAGTGCCTTTTTCGTATTTGTTTACAACCCCCCCCCCTCCCCCTTTTTTTTACTTACTTGCCAATTACTCAGACAAATACTCGATAGAATTTTGTCCTATTCTTTGTGGGATCGATCCCAACCTAGTTGGGTTCTATATTTGATTCAACGACCGCATTATACTTTTTCTGGAGGTATAGTTTCTGCAACATCAAATTTTGGTATTATTGTCGGGGAATACTAGGAGTCAAGAAAATCCCCTGATTCCACTTGATACGAAAATAGAGAGAATGCTAAGGAATAATCGAAGAATGGTGAATAATAACGGAGTTTAGGACACTACAGCCGATGCAGATATTCATAATTAGCCACAAATTCATTTGACTGGTCATGAAACTGCTGAGCAAATCACTGCTCGATTAATGACTGTGAAGAATGCTAGACAAATAGCTCTTAGACAAGAAGATAGAGATCATCGAGAAATACAAGAGGCAGCACAACGTCTTGCTGCACTTGAAGAGAGACAAAGAAGACTGAGGGTGTAACACTACCACAAAGACCATATGTGCCGATTTATGATGATCTCGAAGAAGAGGATGTGGGCTATTTGGAGCCCGTTGAGACTGGTGCCATTATTCCACCAGAGTTACCTAAAGGAACTAAATTTAACATTACAAGTGCTATGATCCACCTGTTGAACTTAAAAGGGGTGTTCGCTAGCCTTTCGATTGATGATGTAAACATGCATGTGATGAATTTTCTGGGTATATACACCTCATATAATCTACCAGGAGTTAGTCAAGAAGCAATTCGATTAATTTCCATTCTCCCTTACGGGAGAGGCGACTTTGTAGTTGGCTAAGTTACCACGAGGTTCTATCACTACTTGTCAAAAGTTGAGGAATCAATTTCTGGAACATTTTTTTCCACCTTCCCAAATATTGTAATTAAAGAATGAGATTTGTACTTTCAGACAGCTACATTCTGAAGCTCTTTATGAGACTTGGTTTTTGTTCAAGAATAAGTTGCAAGATGTTTCAAACCATAGAATGAATTGTCCAAATTTACTTGAGATCTTCTACA
Organism: Capsicum rhomboideum; assembly: GCA_031232105.1. Lineage (NCBI taxonomy): Eukaryota > Viridiplantae > Streptophyta > Magnoliopsida > Solanales > Solanaceae > Capsicum > Capsicum rhomboideum. Next base: position 110,386,518 of record CP124715.1, on the reverse strand, counting down.
GAGCATTAAACGCTAATACCAAGGTTGTAGTAAATACTATCACTGGCGGAGTATTTATGAGTCTAAGATGGGAACAAGCTTCAGATATTTTAGTTCGTATTACTAAAACCAATCGAGGTTGGCACACTCGAGAAGCAGATCGACCAGTACAAAATTATGCCACTGGAGCATCAGTAGATCAAAGAGCGTTAGATGACACTGTAGCTCAATAAGTAGCGCAACTGAGAATTGAGATTAGATTACTTGCTAAGCAAATCGTGGCAGGAGGATCGAAAAAGATTAATATGGTAGGTGTACAAGGCAAAGCACCTAGGTATGAGGATTTAGATTCTGAGAAAGAATCTAGGTATTTGGATAGAGAAGTAGCAGGTTTCCAAGCCAAGGGCCAAGAGTCTAATCAAGACAATTGGAACTCGAGGCAAGAAAATTAAGGTCAGAACTACTACGGTGATAATTACAACAAGTCGGGGAATAGAGATCGAGACCGAGATCAGGATGGTAATTGGAGGCAAAAAGATGACTATAAAGTTAAGAGTGGCCTTTATGTCCCACTAGGGAATCGTGATACTGAGTCTAGAAATTCAAGGATGGAAACCCTACTTGCAAAACTTGTTAAGGGGTCAGAGCGTCAAGAAAACTGTCTGAAAGATATCAAGGCAGACTTTTCAGGGATAAGCCAAAAAGTTGAATATCATGCGACTGTCATCAAACAAATAGAACAACAATTTGCGTAGAGATCTTCAACATTAAATCAGCGTCAACAAGGTACACTTTTGAGAAACAACATCCAGAACCTAAAAAATGATGCTCATTGTATGGGTATCACAATGAGAAGTGGAAGACTCTTATTGAGGCACCCAAACAATTTGAAGGTGTTCATGCTACACAGAAAGAGAAAATGAATGCCACGAAAAAGGTAAAGAAAGCTCTAAAGAAGTATGTTGCATTCCCAAAACTTCCTCCACCTTTCCCTGAATATCTAAAAAAAAGTTGAATGAAAATAAAATGGTTAGTGGGAGATCATTAAAGAAGTTGAAAAGCCTCAGACTGATGAAAATAAGGTGAATGCTAAAAATGAGAAAGAAAAGGAAGCCCCACAAATTCTAACCCCCATTCCTAAGCCGCCACCTCCATTCCCTTCGCATTTGAAGAAGAAGAAGAAGGAGGATGGAAAATTTCATAAGTTTATGTCCATATTGAAGTAACTTTCTATAAACATTCCATTGGTGGAGGAGCTGGAACAAATGTCGAGATATGCAAAGTTCATAAAAGAGTTGGTCACGAAGAAGAGAACTGTCAGTTATGAGTTTGTTGGTAACTTATACCATTGTAGTTCAATTACATCCCATTCTCTTGTGCAAAAGAAAGATGATCCTGGTGCCTTCATAATTCCATGCATAATTGGGTCAGTTAACTTTACCAGATCTTTGTGTGACCTAGGTGTGAGCATTAACTTGATGTCACTAGTAGTATTCTAGAAATTAGGCTTAGGATCCCTCGAGCCAAAAAATATGCGGTTTTTGATGATGAATCGTACGATCAAGAAACCTGTGGGCATATTATTTGATGTTTTGGTCAAGGTTGAAAACTTCATCTTTTATGCTGACTTTGTTGTCTTGGATTGTGAGGTCGATTTTGCGATGCCTATAATTTTAGGAAGACCTTTTTTAGCCACTGGCAGAGCATTGGTGGATATGAAGCGAGGTCAGCTGAAATTCAGGCTGAATAATAAGGAAGTCATGCTCAATGTTTGTAGAACTATGAAGAAGCCGAAGGACATGAGGGTGGTTTTGGAAATAAATAGTTTAGATGACCCTGGAGGCCAACCCAAGGGATATCTTGATGAAGTCTGAGTAATCAAGACACCCGCATCATGCCGCGACGTTAAATCAGGCGCTGCTTGGGAGGCAACCCAAGGAGGCAACCCAAGGTGTGTTGCTATTCTTATATTTTCTTTGATTTTTGTTATTTTGATCGACATTAGACCCACGCACTAGGGTGTTCCTAAATTGCTTATTTTACTTCGGTCTAATGCATTGAGGACAATGCATGCTTATTCGGTGGGGGAGGAGGTACTTGTGGGTCTATGTGTCCTTTTGGGGTTTTTTGTTGTTGTGTTTCTTTTCCCTTAAGTGTTATTATAGTAGAACTAGCATGTTTAGGGTTTTGTATGTGTTTTATTATGTGTTTTCATGTTTAGTTAGGAGAAAAATAGGGGAACCTTAGTGCAGTCAATTTTGAACGAACTTTGAATGATAATGATGCTTTTTATTGTTTAAAGGACACCCCTCCTAAAAATTTAGTTTTAAATTGTGTGTGTAGCATGTTAGTTTGTGACAACTGTTGGATCTTGTCATGGCATTAGGATTATAGGCAGAACAACTGTAGCTTAGCAATACATGAACTGGATAAGTAGTAGTCGATAGTGTAACCATGTGCTATGTGTGTGTAAGGTCATTACCTAGTTGACTTTGTGTGTGAGATACAAAACTTGCCCGATTAGTCTTGCCTAGGTTAGAGGATAGTGGTTAGAAAAGGATCATAGGCCATTCTTGAATAAGTCAACTTTTAGCCTAAATGCCTGACCAAATGAAGTAAATATCCCTTAACCCCGATTTTGAGCCTTAATTGACCTATTTCTTTCATTAGCATGTTCACCTTCCCATTTTGATTTATAATGAACCTGACTTGGCCCTGGTCCCTCCTTGGACATTGTGTACCTCAACTCAGGCTAATTGCCTAAGTTGAGGGTGGCTATTCTAGGGGTGTATAGTTTGACTTGGGTATGAAGAAGGGGTTTGGAAAAGAAAAAGATAATAGATTTGGGTGTGAAGAAGAAAAAAAAGTGAGTGAAATAAATAGAAATTGCAAAAATAAAAAAAACGAAAAATGTGTTTTGAAAGTATGAAGAAAATTGACACCCAAAATCTAAAAACAAATGAGGAAGAATAAGGGAAAATAAAATGAGAATGGTTGGAAAGTGGAGCCAAAAATAGTGTAGTGTCAAGAAGGGTTGAGTCACCATATCCATATGTACCACACCCGTCCCCAAACCTACATAACAAGTCGATGAAAGTCCTATAGTGATCCTAGTCTAACTGTCCAAAAACTAAGGCGTAGAAAATAAGGTTAAGCCTATGGTATTTCAAGTACACTGTTTGAACTTCTTTGTGAGAGAGAGTGTTTTGACCCAGTTCCTACTTTGATATTCATTAGTATACTATGAGTTTATGGAACTTCTTTGTTGTGAGAGTACACGGGTTGCATTGTTAGCTGCTATTTGTTCGGATAATGTCATTTGCATATATGCTTAGTTGTTTGTTCATAATCTGATGCCATCACTTGATCTCTTTTGTGTCATGATAATATGTTGCCTGTATACGCACAGTGGTTTTGACCTACGAATAGGAAGGGGTCAAAATTTTTGAAAGAAATGAGTCGACTGCTATAGGTCTCTTAGGTTTCTCTTAGTTAAGCATCGAATGTGTTTGTTTTGTTTTGTTCTCCTAAGGACATGCAAACGTTCTAAGTAGAGGGTGTTGATGTACCATGATTTCATGGAACTTTCGATGCTTAAAACAAGGAAAATATGCAATAACTTGGGTATGTTTTGTAGGTATGATGTGTTTTCTGTTCTATCTTGCAGGAAAATAGGTTTTGGAGGCAAAATGGAGAAGATGGGAAGAAGCATACACTGGAATGAAGTTTTTGATGACAAAAAAATGGAGTTGAATTTCACCAAGTGACCCACGATCATGACTCACGGACCGTAGGTAGACCTATGGACCGTAGGTCAAGTTCGTGAGTCAACTTCTATAGTAGTGCATGGAGTCCTGATTCCTACGACCTAGACCCACGGTCCGTGGGTTGAGTCCACGACCTCAAGTCACGGTCCGTGAAAGTTGCCTACTTTTTTCTCCTTCATGTTTTAGGATAAGATTCGTTTTGTATCTATAAATACTCATGTTGTCCTACGTTAGGGAGGCTATTATTACATTATTTGAGTTGTCTATTACATTGTTTTGAGGTTCATAAACACATTACCGATTCTAGGGTTTTGATTTATATTGAGATTTCAGAGTTTAATTTTTCTTGTGAGTTCATAATTATGTTTTCATCCTTGAATTCTTCTTGTGTTCTTGCAATCATGAGTAGCTAAATCCCTCAACTAGGGTTGTGTGAACCATAAGGAATTAACGAAATAGGTTAAGTGTGAAGCAATTCTGAACCGGTGTGACTGCATGTATTGTTATTTCCTTCGTTATAATTGATGTTCTAATGGTTGCAAATGTTGGAAACTCACCTGTATTCTAAACTTACTCCAGAGAAAAGTAGAGATTGGGAAAAGGGAATAACAACAGAGATTTGAAGTTATCAACCTTCATCTAATAACTTGAGCCATAACAGGGATAGTTATCTAAGATCAAGAACAAGGGTTAGCAGCACGACACTCGAAAACCAAGAGGAGAAGAGTGAAATTCATCTAACCAAGGTAGAGAGTCATTTAGATGAACCTATCTTGTCAGATTTTGCATACAACACAGCGGGATAGTTTGCCAACACAAGTACCCGGTGGAGTTAAGGAATCTTAAGGATCACAGTCCTAGTGCCTTTCTCGTATTGATCACAAATTTTACAATCAACAATTGTTACTATTACTATTTGTTTACAAAACCCCCCCTTTTTACTTGCCAATTACTCAGGTAAACACTCGAAAGAATTTTGTCCTATTCCTTGTGGAATCGACCCCAACTTAGTTTGGTTCTAGATTTGATTCAACGACCACATTATACTTTTTCTAGAGGTATAGTTTTGGTAACATCACTCACCCTTGCTCCTTTTTACTTTTTCTTGTTTTTTGCACCCCGTGCAGGTATCGAACCGAGTAGCAGCTTGTAGAATATTTTCTTCTAGAGTCGGCATTGCAGAGATTGAGGTAGTGGTTGTTGTACTTCAAGCTACCGAATCTCTCTTCACTTATATTATGTTTATCTGCATTTAAGATAACCTAGTTATAAATTTCTTTTTGTATCTAGAGGCTTCTATTAGTGACAACCAGACCTAGGATGTATCTTTAAGACTTACGTCTCGTTTAAGTTTACATTTTGGATTTACTTCTATTATTTTGCTTGTGTCTTTGATTTTCCTTATTCGTATTCTTTTGGGATGGGTAAGGCTTACTTGTCTGGAAGGTTTCACAAGTGCCATCACGTGCCTATTTTGGGTCTTGACAAAATGGTATCAGAGTGCCAGGTTTATTGGTCTCATTAGTACAAGCCGATTTTAGTAAAGTCTTATGGATCGGTGCGGAGACGTCCGTTATCTATCCTCGAGAGGCTATATGACTTTAGGAGATTTCCACTTCTTTTTTCTTTCTTGTGCCTTTATAGCTTTGTATAACTCAAAAATCTCTTATTCACTCTCTCACAGGTGGTGAGCACGTGTTCGTCCGTGGTTAGAGATTCAAAGACCATGCCTTTGGTGCGTTAGAGTTAGAGTTTCCCCTTCAGGTTCTAGGGTAGCTAGTGAAGCTAGGTCTAGTGAGTTAGAGGAGTTGAGGCCAGTGTAGACACCACCAGTGATCGTACCTATGCTTAAGCATTTTTTGGTTTAAGGGTTGGATTTCCTTCAGATGATGGCTCTTATTTTGATTCAGCATGCTACTTCAAGGCTTCAGACTTCAGATGTATTTGCAACTCCTACTGGTTCTCCTAGTGTTGATGAGATTTTGCTAGGGATTGATCCATATCTAGTGACCTTACCCTTTATATCCTTAGAGGGATAAATTAGATTTGTAGAGTTTATGAGGACAGATCCTCCTTGATTCAATGGAGATCCTAGGGTTGATGCTTATATGTTCTTGGTTGGTTATCGTGAGAGGTTGCACAGGTTTGGCATGGTGGATTCTAATGGAGTAGACTTCACTTTCTTTCAGTTCTTTGGGCCAGCTAGGCAGTGGTAGAGGGTCTTTATAAAGAGTAGGCCAGTTAGATCATCTCCTCTTTCATAAGATCAGTTGGCACAAGAATTCTTAGAAGAGTTTGTGTGAAGATATGAGAGGCTTGCAGGCCATAGGGCCCAGGGATGTAATGATCAACATGAGATGTATGATGGAGGTCAGGATCTTTGTGGTTATGCTTTGAGAGGGTTAGATCATGATGGTCATTCGGGCTTTTTAGGACTAGTTAAGCGAACTTTAATTTCCTTGAGTTGCTTCTTGTGTGGGGATCTTGGCCACTATAGGAGGGATTGCCCACAGGCTAGACAGAGAGATACTTCACCTTCTACTCCAGGAGATAATAGACCCCAGTATCATGTTCCACAGGATGGACTCAAGGTAGGAGCTTCCGGTGCAATAGCCACAAGCATGATTCTTGGTGCGCCTTTGTTATACCTTAGAGGTATTTGACTGTAGTTTTACATTCCCTTATGTGCTTTTTTATTCGGCATTGAGTCTTGTTATGATTCGTGCATTTTTGCTAGAGCTATTGTTATTTTCTACCCCGTAGATGTTTCCTAAGTGATGGATCGGGTGTGCCGATCATATGTTGGAACTCACTTAGAATAGATCATTATTTTTTGTTTGAATTCTTGGGTATTGAATAATGGTGGATCGATTTTAGGTTTTGGCTTACTTTTAAATTTTAGAATGGATTGGCCCCGTGATTTGGCATTTTGGATTGTGGCACGTCTAGTGGTACTCATTAGAGGTAGATAATGTGATGGCCTAGACTTGTGGTGTGATTGATTCGAAGGAACTACGAATAAAATATTCTAGTTGGACAAGGAAGGATTTTAAGCATTCAGGCCTTGTGATTTGTTACTTCCTTAGTGGTTAGCCTCTATTTGTGTGGTTAAGCTAGTTGGTATTAAGACACTCTTCGGTCAGATTCGAAAGATTTCATCTTATGAAGAATGTTGAATGGAAATCGAGTCGATCTAAGTTGTACCATATTAGTCCACGACTCTTGTGTTTAAGAATACTGCATGAGAAGAGAGTTAAGAAAAGCATAAGGATTCTTTTACATAAGGATATTTGATTCACTCAAAATTTATCTATGAGTTCTAGTTAGAAAGTCAAAGTCCTAATTCTGTGGTTCATTAGTAGCTTGTTTAGAGTCTAACAGTGATTCTCTCGATATTCGATTTGTGACTTGGTTATCCGTCAGTGAGATATCGTGATTGTTGTGCTCTCCTATGGGTTGGTTGTCCCTGATATGACTGGTTGCCTATGTGTGCGGGATTGGAAATATTCTTTATTCGACTAGATTATTGAGGACTTCGGGTTGTGTGATGACTATTGGGTATTAACGTTTGCATGGGTCATTATGATGAGTCACACGAGGATTTGACGCTATTTTTGTGTTTATGTCTATTATATGTAGAGTGTATGGTGATTCTCGGTTGCCTTAGAGGGTTGAGCTTATGGGAAGGACCATAGTGTAGTGCCTTCAGTATGCTAGGTGGGACTTTTGGGATTTTGTGTAGTTTTGTTACTGATTTTTGGCCTAGTAGCTCTAACCGAGGTCTATAGTATGGTTTGTTTTGATAGTGATAGTATAGGCCTTAGATTGGTTGATTCAGTGTTTTGGTTGGTAGATATTTAATTTATGAGTTTCCTGGCATTTGGTGGGTCCGAGGATGAATTATTTAGTCCTGTGGTGGTAGCCAGGGTCTTGTAGTGGCCTGGTTAGGTTTTGGTTAGTCGGGTGTTTGAAGAACTTCTATTGTGTTTGACTCAGTTTATGGGTTTAGAGAAAGTTCGTTGATATAGAGATTCGGCTTCATTGAGATTTTGGCCTTTGTTGCTAGTGTTGTGAGTTGGTGAGACCTTATGTGATAAATTTGTGGTTCTATGGGAGACCTGTAGGACTAGGGTTGTGACTCCGTGTTGGAGTGTTTTTTTGTTATTTCTCAAGGGTATTTTCTATCCTATACCTATTTTAGCATTTTCTTGCTTGTACATCTGAGGACGAACGTGAATCTTAGTGGTGGATACTGTGATGATCCTCATTTTTTATTTTTATATTTTTTTTGCATTTTGACCATTTTGCCCTTCCCCGTGGTTACTTTGTCTCAATTTTGAGTTGTGGGGATGGTTGGCATGGTTCCCTAGGCGATCGGGAATGTTTTGGTTGAGTTTGAGGTCGTTTTGAGGCTTTAGGAGCAAAGAGTTGACTTTGATCAACATTTCTTGGTCCGAGTGTCTAGAGCAAAGAGGACTGCGCCAGCAAATTCGTAATGTTGATTTTGGGTTAGTAGAGTGGTTGGTTCAGTAGAGTGACTTTTATATATCATTTCGAGCCTCAGTTTGGAAAATTGTGAAATAGGGTCCGTGGGCTTAATTTGTTGAAAACAATCTTTTTTTCATTGATTTCGGAACGTCGAAATTAGCATAGTAGCATATCTAGTTCATTTTGGTTGGATCCCGAATGAATTTTGAGGGTCCATTCGGAGACTTGGAAAACTTCCTAAAAATCAACCTTAGCTGATATCTGGTGCAGCCGCTTTAGTGATCAGTTACCGCTTTAGGGGTGACTTCCTAAGAATCCAAACACCACTTTAGCGGCCAATCGATCCACGTAGCCTACCGCTAAAGCGGGCACATAACCGCTTTAGCAGAAGGCGACCTCTTTAGCGGTCATAGCCGATTAGCCCAGACCGTTTTAGCAGTCATAGTCGGTCAACCTAGATCGCTTTAGAGGGCAGGTGCAGCTTTAGTGGTGATTGCTTTAACGGTGACCACTTTAGCGGTCACTTAATCGCTTTAGCGGTACCTGCTGGGCTGGTATAAAAACCCAATTCCGTGATGTTTCTTCCATGTTGAGCTTTCAAGCTTCGGGCTTAAGGGTTTTTGATTAATATCTCCACCATTTGAGCTAGGGTAAGCTCCAAAACTCTTTTCCCATTACTTTACATTGATTATGTTTTCAAAAACACTTTCTAATCTTGTTTTTAAAATGGAAAAATGGGGGTTTTACCGGTAAAAACTTGAAAATTGTTTTTATTTAATTTGGACCTCGTTTTAAGCTTGTTTTCACTTGGATTTGCTTCTATCGGTTCCTTTGATCATGGGTAATGGATTTCTAAATTTTTTTTTTAGTTTTACCCCTTTGTTTTCAAAATCCATTTTCGAGGTTCGTTTTGGATCCGATTTAAATATAGGCAATATAGGTATCGATAGCTTCCTTTTGACTTATAGATGACGTTGACTTTATTGGATGCTTTTGGTGTTGATTCGGAAGATTCGGAAGAGTTGGATTTTTGATTGAGGTTTAGGACTGCATTTGAGCTTGTGGGTCTTTATTTAAGGCAAGTTGAGCTATACCTTAACTTTTTCCAAAGTATTTATGTGTTTGTATGCTTGGTTGTTTGTATTTGGTGTTTCGTTAGGATTAGGGGTCTTGCTTAGGTGAAATGGCATGCATCTCCATGGGTGCCAGAGCCTTTCGGTGGATTGTAGTTAGGTTATTGTCTTTCTTAGTTATTATTATTGTTAGTAATTATCCTCAGAGTAGAACATAGATAGATAACTTAGTGATCTTGTATTGTTAAGTATTGGATGCCTATCTTAGAGCTTGAATCTTGTTTAGCAGATCTTATTGTGATAATTTAGGGTTAATGACCTTTCAGAGAGCATTTAGAGTATAAGTGGGTTTGTAATAGTTGATGAGATTTGCAGTACGGTACAAGCTAGGTTTGGGTAGTCTCGCATTATATTGTTATTTGGATTGTTGTTATTTATCATTGAGCGCCCGAGTGGGGGCTTATGTGCATAATATTACTGATTTTGAGAGTATATATGGTTGTGATGCCTGAGTGGGGGCTTGCGTTGTTATTATTGGCTATGATTGTGCATTTAATTGCCATATTTATTAGTGTGTCATCTAGTAAGGGATTGACTTGCTGTCCTTGGTCATGTTTGCGCATTAAATATTTTATTATTATTATATCGCCTGAGTGGGGTCTGGACTTGTTATCATAGGCCTTATCTGTGCATTTGAAATGCCATATCTATATTTGTGTTGCCCGAATGGGGGCTTGACTCTAGATTGTAGGCCTTATCAGAGCATTTAATTGCATACTTATCATAGTGAAGCCCGAGAGAGGGCTGGGAAATGATAATATCGATTACTACATGACAATTTATTTTGTTAGTACGAAGTGGGAATTGATATCAAGAATTATGGACATATTGAGTTTATTTCAGAGCTCAGCTATATTTATATATTGTATTGAATTGATTGGATGTCTTCATACTGATATGATTGTGAGCATTGTATCCTTATTCTACGCATATACATTCATGAGATACTGGTACCATTGTGGAACACTGTTTTTGAAATAAAATAAGACATTATCATAAAACCCTCTCCGTGAACACGAGCCGAAGAGGTGAGATGTGTTGAAATTGATATTGAGATTGAGATATGAGATAAAGTATATGGGTTGTGAACCCCCATGGGTCCTATTGGGAAGTTGCGAACTCGGCAGTTATATACTGAAACTCATGCGATGACTTTAACTATTCCACCCCATCATCATCATCATCACATCATTGCATTGCATCATTAGTATCTGCATTATCATCCTTGGTATGTTTTGAAACTGTGTTAGTATTTACTCTTTTGTAGAAATTTCGTGTTAGGACCTTGTTTGTGATATTGTGTTTGAGCATTCATTTCACTTCATTACATTATCCTATGCCATCTTGTATTGAGTGGGAGGTTGAGCTATTGTGAGACTTGATGCATGGTTATGGCTTAATCTGAGAGACTGTTGCTTTCCACTTTTAGATAGCATGTTGTACATTGTTATATGCACTCTCTCTTTCTTTATCCTATATGATTGGTTGATTGTCATTGACTAAGTCTGGATTATCGTGTTAGTGAGACTCCTCATAGATCACCTCCCTTATCATTGAGATAAATGAATAGTATTGATTCATTTGGATTAATGTGCCTACCCTAATTTTGATATGTCTGTTGACCATTGTGTTGGGTTACCCTGTTAGGCTGAGACATTGTATTTGACTGAGCATAGAACCTTTGGGTAGGCTTTGGGTAGTTGGAGTGGTGGTTCTCTCCATCGCTTTGGATTAGGGTCGGTTATCAACGATTCCTGCTGAGTACATATGGTTCCATACTCACCCTTGCTCCTTTTTCCTTTTTCTTGTTTTCTACACCCCGTGCAGGTATCAGACCGAGTAGCAACTTGTAGAACGTTTTCTTTCAGCAGTTGGCGTTGTGGAGATTGAGGTAGTGGCCGTTGGACCTCAAGCTACCGAATCTCTCTCTTTACTTCTCTTATGCTTATCCACATTTAAGATACCATAGTTATTAATGTCTTTCTGTATCTAGAGGCTTCTATTAGTGACAACCAAACCTGAGATGTATCTTTGAGACTTGCGTTTCGTTTAAGTTTACATTTGGGATTTAATTCTATTCTTTTTCTTCTGCCTTTGATTTTCCTTATTCGTATTCTTTTGGGATGGGTTAGGCTTACTTGTTCGAAGGGTTTGACAAGTACCATCACGTGCCTATTTTGGGTCGTGACAAGATTCTTTCCTTTTGATAATTTCTTGTATTTTCTCTTTTAATTGAAAACTTTTGATCGAAAAATTAAACAAAATAAACATGTTGCCGCCAAATTAAGTAGCCAAGAAAAATCAAAGGATTATCTCTTTCTTTTTTTCTTTATTTAAATAAAATTTTTTGTTCAAGTGAGCTTCACGTTGGTCATGATAAAGTTGGGGGGGGGGAGGGAGGGGGACAAAACATAAAAATAATAATACTTTTATCATTATTATTTAATCTTTCAATGAATATACAAGATTGACATAGTCTAACAGCAGTAGGTTTGAGATTGAGAAAAAAATTATTTCTTCCCTTACATTGAGCATTAAGAGGCCTGTACCTAATTTTTCCACATAAAATTATCTTATTTGACACTTTTTTAAATAATATTAAATTAGTTTACAAAATCAAAAGCTAGTATCTTTTTTTTCATGTATAATTAATTATTTAATTTATTTTAATAATATTAAATTATCTTACAAAATCATATACTGCATGACTTGATATACACGTGCAATTCACGAACCAAGAAAATAAATAAATAAATCTGATAACAATACAAAAAGCTTAACAAATAACAATTTTCAGGAGTATAAAAAGAATAAGACCACCAAAATTAAAATTAATTTACTATTGAAAAGTAATTGTCTCCAAAGAAGGGGAAAAAAACTAACAAAAGTAGTATACAGTGAATTATTTATACCTTATTCTTTCACATATAATTATTTATTTGACATTTTGTTTTAATAATATTGAATAAATTTACAAAATCAAAACCATGAACCTTATTATTTCATGCATAATTAATTATCTAACTTATTTTAATAATATTAAAGTATTTTACAAAATTATATACTATATGACTCGGCATAAACGTGCGATGCACGCGCCGAGAAAAAATTATAAACAAAGTTGTTAACAATGCTAAAAGCTTAACAAAATTTAATTACCGGGAGTATACAAAGAATAAACCCACCAAAAAAAAAATGAAATTTGATTTACTCTTGAAAAGGAGTTGTTGTGTCAAAAAGTAAAAAATAAATTAATAGAAGTATACAGAGAATTAGCCTAAAGAAAAAAATAGATGAACATTCATTAAAAAATACTATTATAAAGTTCAGCAGAAGGAGGAGAATAATACCCATATTGGATAAACAAATAAAAAAATAGGCAATATAGAACTTACCTTATTACTAAATGTAAACTAAGTGGCGAGAGCAAGAGAGGAGTCAAAGAGATGAACAAAGCGAGAAGAGTAGATAGGTTTTATAAGAATGTAGTAAAGTTGGAAATAAAAAGATAACACGTGTAAACGCTACAACACTTTTAAGTAGGTCAAATTCGATGAAAATCATCAAATTCCCCTTACCCATCTCAACTGATCTTAGCTCTGACATCTTTTCCTTAAGACAACTAATAAAAGTTTGAATTTTCATGTATGTTCGTTTTGCATAAAAATAACAAAAACTTTAGATTTATGATTTGGAGTATTTTTTTTTATAGCATACGCTTCTGCTCACAATATTGAGCTTTTATTTTCTATTTATATCTCAAGTCATTTATTTTTCTTCCAATATTGACATAGTTATTAAAATTTTATTTAATTATAAAATGGTAGAACTCCTAATGTTTAGTACTTTAAAATTGCCTAAATTTTACTTTTTAAATATTTTTTTATTTGAACTATATTAGAAATCCTAACATTTAAGGCTTTAAAATCAATTACAATTTTGTTAATTTGTAACAATACTTTCTTTATTAAACTAATTAATTATCCAGCACAAATTTTCAATTCAAGCTACGAGAAAATAAATTAAAGAATGTAACTTAATCTTGCATTAGTATGTTGAATTCTTTCTTCTTCTTTTACAAAATTGTGTAATCAAAAAAAGAAAACATTGAAACATAACTTATTAAATTTAGTTATTAAAATAATTAGTAATTCTCATTTTCATCATTTAAGAAAATATTGTATTCATTTTTAGCATTAATTGTTATTTTTCAATGATCTATTTTCTTATACACATGCAACACTCGTATACTAAAATTATCACAGCACATATTTTTATCATTTAAATTAATATAATATCAAATAGTCACTCCGTTCAGAATTACTTGTCACTTATTTTCTAATTAGATTTTTACTTTGACTTGTCATTTTTGACATATCTGGAGTACAAAATAAAGAATAGTCTAGCAAAAGAGAGAGAAGGAACAGCTCTGGACGCCAGAAGCTCACCCTAAATCTTCGATTCATGACAGTTGCGCACGATGCACACGTCAGCGGTGAGAACTCGTACTGTGACCTGCAGGGTGTAGAAGTGTAGTATAAGTATCAAACATGAGATTTGTAGTAGGCATTGACTGACTAAGCTCCAAAGATAATGCAAATATAAATAACACGTAAGGCAAGAATATATATTACAGGCAACTAACTACAATACAAAAAACAACAAGAATAATAGAGAGGTGAAGATAAACTACCATATTCTACAAGTAACTAGGGACGGAAGCGCTATACAATATAAATAGCTAGGGATGGAGGTAATATACAATAATAATAACGAAGGAAGAAAGTGATATACAATAAGAATAGCTAGAGAAGAAAATGGATATACGACAGAACTATATAGGGAGCTAATACAAAAGTACTAATCTGATGGAGCTAGCCTCATAGCCTAAACATCACAACGATCAAAAACAAAAATGGAGCTACTCTAGCAAAATCAGGGCATCTAACTCGAGATAGGAATAATCATAAGATAGTCTAATAGCAAATCTCACCATATCGAAGAGGAAAAGAGTACAAAACAATACCCACAACATCGGGTACAAATCCATAATCGTCCTGCCACAACTATACAACAATACCCAAACAATAATACAACCGGATAAGTCCAGACAAACAACAACTTAACCAGACTCCCATAAGCCCTAAAGGTCCAAACAATCTCTCAGCAAATAGCAAACATAACCTATACCTATCTAGCCCTCCATAAGACCGATAGGTACATGCGCCAAACAATTATACTGGTTATAGGCAATGCATAGGAATAAATGAATGCAAAGTAAATCTAATACTACCATACCAAGGTTTTTGGAAAAAAATAGTAAAACCAAGGTTTTTGTTGGAATCATACTACTAAATAAGCATGAGCACGTGTAAGTGTATGTATGCCATCACCAGTATCCAAACAATAGAAGTGTAAGCACTCAAGCGTCTATAAACAAAAATCACAGCTCTCTCAGAGCATAGAAAACTAACTTGATGTCCAACTGGTCTCGTAACCAAGGCCTCGATCACAACAGTATACGGAGCAAGGGAATAGCAAGATCATAACTCAGGAAGTTAAGGTAAATAGGGTATCATTCTATAGGGAGGGTTTAATCAAAGAATATTGTTCAAATCATTAAGTACTACCACAAATATTATACTAGGGATCCCTTTTGTCAACCTAAGGTCACACCAGTATGTAAGCAAGCTTTACATAACCTTAAAGCTATAGCGGGTATCCTAGTCTAAGGCTCAAACTACAGTTCTATTCTAAAAGTCCCCTAAACATGTTAAATACTGATATCAAGATACAAATAGCAATAAACCTATCATATAACCCCCACCTAACATACAATCTATACAATACATAATCTCGTAGAGAAGAGTATACTGTGGACTACCTCATAGCCAAAAAGTAGTCTCGAATCATCCATGAATTGTTCGTCTGTACTCCAAGATCTCTAAATACTGCTAGACTATCAAATTCATAATCTACATGTTAATATGAGTAAAACGAGACCCAAATATCAATATAAAACACCAGGCCAAAATCAAGTCAAAATCAAACCAAATTTTCTCAAAAGATAAGGAATGCATGCTCAAAATTTGAGCACAATGAGGGATCAAATCGAAGCCCAAAATAGGCCCAAAAGTTAAGAAAACAAAGAATTAATCAGAGAATTAAATGGAGATTTAAGCCAGAAACTTATGGGATTTTAACGAGGTAATGGTCACTTTAAGGTTTCCAACTCAATCTCAGCTCAAACTTGTCAATTCTCACTAATTTAAGAGCTCCCAAGGTCAAGAATGGAGGAAAAACACTTAGGAATAGAGCTAAAATTTGTGGAAAATGACATATATATATATATACACACACACACTCAGCAGTGGCTGCTTAAGCAGTAAAATGACCACTTAAGCTGCCACCACTAAAGCGGCAACAAGGGTGCTCAAATGACCCAACCTCCCTGGACAACCACCGCTAAAGTGGTCCCAAGGCAGCTTAAGCGGCTGCACCAACACTTGGCACCAAAAAGTTTGGCTAAATCCTAACGGACTCCGATTGGGTTCTTCGGATATATTTGGAACCCTGTTCATGCAAACAAACTATGCTACCCTACCAAATTTTCCATTCTGGACTCAATAGAACCATAAAAATTCCCATTTGAGGTCGTTTTGATAAAATATGAGCCCTACACCCACTGTTTCATTTTTACCAAATTCATCCCAATACCTTAAAATGAGCTTGGAAGCCTCAATACCCAAACCAAGGATCCTTCTAGCCTAAAATCCATATTCCAGAGCTAACGAAACTGTTAGAATTGTCATCCGAGGCTGTTTACTAGAAATTTTGGCCGAACACCAACTTCTCAACATCAAAAGCTCCAAAACAGGGAAATGGCCTTACAACCCAAACGAGCTGCCCAGGAACCAAACCGACTGTCACGACCCAAATCACCGGATCATGAGGGCACCTAGTCTAATCCACCTAGATAGGAGAACCCCTTACCAACTTTTAAGAAGATATGTGGAAGTCTTTATTAATTAGCAATAACTAAAATTTATTACAACTTTTTTTACAAATATTACATGCAGAAAATAAAACTACCCCTAGGAACTAATCTAAACAGGTACAAGATCTTCTAAGTAAAAAAGATAAAACTGGACACAACTTCCACTATGAATGAGAGGAGTAGAAGCTGCTGGAGATCACTATCTACATCACCTATGAAATATCAATTGATCCTGCAATCAGACTATACCCCAAAAAGGGTATAGCAAGAGTAGTATTAGTACAAATAACATGTATTGGTAGGTAACATCGGCCGACCAAGGTTAGATCACATAAACACAATATAGAAATCACAAAGAGAAAACATGATAACTTATATAACAATTTAATCCAAAACACTGTTATCCACTTGTGCTACCTAAGAGTATTCCTATTCTTATTCCCGTTGATCATTCATCACCTTCACATCAAGGGTCATCCATCCTAACTCTCATAGGTTAACCCCAATAGTTATTATAAGTTAATCTATTTCACTTACATCTCGATTAACCTCAGTGATAAATGGAAGCCAATAATCATCACCTTGTAACAAGTACAACTATGAACACACATTATTATAAAAATACCTCAAGTTTATGACACTTAGCCTTTTCAAGTAACTCTACAACTTTAGTCAAGTACAAGCCAAGAGACAATAAGTCAAGTCAACAACCCTGACTCTAACAATCCAAGTGAATAAACCATGACTCTAACAACAAGAATCCCAAAATATAAGTACCCGGACCACACAAGAATCCCAAATATATCAAGCAATATCATAATTCGGTTTACTCAAGAAACCCACCACAACAACCATAATATAACTTGGTCCACTCATGAAACCAATATAAACAACAACAATAACAATAATCATATACTTGGTCCACTCAAGGAACTAATATAAACAACAACAATAACAATAATCCTATACCCGGTCCACTCAAAGAATCGTCACGCTCATACATACATTATACATACATGCTAAGGGTCTTATGGTTGCCCACTAGTCATGACCTGTAGAGGACGAGCTCTTATCCATGTACTATACCGGCGTGCTACCCGAGCCAACCAATGAATCATAATAACCAATCCTGTGAAGATGTGCAAATACTGGTACATCCCACAATAATAACAGAAATCACGTCAATCACAACCACAATGAGAATAAACAATCATACTTGTACAGTCAACAAGCCTTTAATATAACCTCATTATATGTGATTAACACCTATGATATTATTTAACAATTTCCTTTCTTAAGCATGCATTACAATAATAGATAACCACCTATACACTTGGTCAAGTTGAGCTAATCATTCCATGTAAACAACAATCATTCTTTAACACACAAAATCACAAGTAGATATGATTCATTGGTTTTATAAATTACAACATGTACGAAGACCAATCCATGGCTTATTCAAGTAGGCATTATCAAGCCATATCATTAAAATCAAGTATTCAATTTAGGAGTACACATTCAACCCAAAGGGGTCTAAACTCTAGTTCAACATTCATGACTTTATTTACTAATCCAATACTCATTTGTTTATATCGAGGATGGGATTTCTACTATTATATAGCAACCTACACACTCAAGTCATTACTAGGTTAAAGATCTACTCCATAAGCCAATCGTTCAGCTCTATTTAACTTACAATATAGTTTTAGTAATATGCCTTTTTACGTGTTACTTTCTAACCCTTAGCCTAACTTGTCTTTAGGCTCTTATGTTATGTCACCACCTCCTTATACCATAATCAGTCCTCAGCACTAACCTTAAGAAAGATTATCCCATATTCTAACCACACATAATACCAAATTCACCCTTTTATGTTAACTAGGCTAAATCACTAGATTATGAGCTCCCACAATCTCCTTAGCACCTATATTCACATAATTCACATTACAATCCACCATGGAGTCATTCAAATACAAAACACTCATCAAGGATTCATACACAACATAATAATACACAAATAGACTCTTATTGCATTAAAACCATGTTTTATCCATCCAAACTCTATGTCCGCAGGCCTAAGCATGATTTCTCCCATCAAATCTATAGTATGAATACGATTACTAACCACAGTCTACTACTCATAAGCCATAACCTACCTGGGCGCCAATCTGCTCCAATAAGTAGCTATACCATGGATGATCTTCCTTCTTCTTCATGGTTTCGAATGCTAAATCATCTAATAATAATAATTATAAGAGTAATTAATAAACTACTCTTCAAACAATTACCCTGGAAATTCAAACACACTAATTCTATCCTCATTTACGGTCTACAACATTACCCAAGGGGCAATTAATCATAAAAATAACTCCTTCAAGCTTAACCCAACTCCATTAATGGAGTTTTTAGGCTAAAGAAGCCACCTTTATTGAATTTAAGATCCCCAACTATCAATTTTCATATTTTAGAATCACTAATTCATGTTAGGGATTGTTATTTAATAATTTAGAAGTGATTCTAGGTGATATTAACCGAATCCATAAGTTTTCCCCAAAATATCATAAACTTAGGGTTTAAATTCCCAAGAATTTCACCATTAAAGGTTGTTCTAATGATTCTAGGATGTTAAAGGATTGAAAAATGAAGAAGATGACAGAAGAAACTTACATCAATGAAGAATTTCCACCCATACCAAGAGAAAATCTCCCTTCTAGAGCTTAGGAATGAAAATTTGGGTTTTAGGGGCTGAAACCCATCAAAAATAGGTTATAAACTGTTGTTCATGTCGCTATAGCGACCTGACCTGCTATAGCGGGGTCGCTATAGCTACCTGACCCTCTATAGCGCCCTCAACTTTTTAGCACGGACAGTCTTCAGTAAAATGGTCATAACTTTTTACTCAAGAAGCGGATTAATGAATGGCCAGTTGCGTTGGAAAGAATACTTAGAGATCTTTAATTTTGTAGGTATTGGTCCCCCCAACTCTTTATATTTTAGGAGGAATGATCATTTGATGCTGATTCAAGTTTAAACTTAGCCCGAAACCAAATCGGTAAGGATACTTTCAACTTAACTTTATGCTACGAGTATTGTATGACCTTAGTACATATCAAATGCATTTCTATACTAAATAATTGATCCTAACACATATGACGAATGAGAAACACATCGCTTGACTGCAAATATTTTCAGTAATGGTGGAACCTGTTGTTACAACAGATACCAATTTATGATCCATTCGTCTCCAAATGGGCATTAAGTGAAGAGAAGCACAAATTAGTTCTTTCCCTCATCGGTCTAAGAATGAAACCTTGAGAATTTATGATGAGGTAACGTCTAAACTCGGAGAAATTTGAATAATTACTACATAGATCCTACTATAGTAGGAATTATTCCACTATAGCGACATTGCTATAGCGACATGTACGTCGCTATAGAGGCATAGTCTAGGTAGAAACTCGAGAATCTTCCTAATTTTGCCTTTTTCACCACATGATACTTAGATTTTTGACATGCCGTACTAACCCCTTTACGTTAAACACTATACCCAGAGTTCTACTATCTCAAAATCCATTCTGGAAGTTTCTATGGGATACTATGTCCCTCATATATAATGATATAACCTTAATTTCACCAACTACTACACCTTGAGAC
Source organism: Capsicum rhomboideum (assembly GCA_031232105.1). Classification (NCBI taxonomy): domain Eukaryota; kingdom Viridiplantae; phylum Streptophyta; class Magnoliopsida; order Solanales; family Solanaceae; genus Capsicum; species Capsicum rhomboideum. Next base: position 110,366,500 of record CP124715.1, on the reverse strand, counting down.
ACCAAATATCTCTAAACCACACAACACCGTATTTTCGTTGGAACCCACCCTAGCCTGAGATTTTATCAACACTCATCCTAGGGGGAAAACTTTACCCAGGAAAGTACACCCTAAACAATGCTATAACGAATACATCACCAAACACTACACCGTGTTTTCCCCTTGGGACATCTACCTTATAACCTTTTTCACCCTTTCATGATCAACTCATAAAAATAGACCATCTAGAGTACAACCACTAACCAACACACCACTATGGGTTTCATTAACACATAGATTCTCCACAACAACTTACATTAGTTAATTCAACCCTCATCAATCAATTGTTTATAAACACCAGCTTTTTAGTTATCGCTCGAGGACAAGCTATACTTATTTGGCCTCACAACTAGCTTACAACTAGTCAAGTTACCAACCCAACATACCTCACTCACTCAAAGAGCAATAACAACCAAGTATTACCATGATCAATGAGAGGGACATGAATATTCAAGAACACATCTACTAAACCCATTCCCTCATTTGACCCTACAACTAAGGATCATCAATCATAATCAAGTTATCTCATTTCAAGGACCCTAGCAATTCAACTATACCATTCCTAAGGAATACTATTAATCAATAATTATTGTCATATAATAAGCATATGATCAATCTCAAACAATAAATAGCCAATGACAAGTCATTTTAGTAATCAATACATGGGTGACTATTTCTACCAATAGACAACTATAATTTCACAACTACCCAAGAACTTAGTTCCACCATAATCTTATGATTTCCTCATCAACTACACATTATCATCAAAATACAAGTAGTTACTCAATCAATAGTAAAACCCACCAAGTCAGATAAGGTCTGATGTTCAAATATAAATGTTATCTCAACCGACAACATTACCCACATCAAACAATTAACTTTCATGCAAAGGGCTACCATATTCACCCTTTTGTTTACTTACCCAACAATTCAGTAATCAATTAAACCTTTAATTTATCACAAAATTTAAAGCCAAAATAATTTTTTAAGTCACAATCATGAGTTACCATAAAATTTTCTTACTGCAATTCCCGTTATCAAGCAACAATAGCCCTTTTTCTATGGTACTTATTCATATACCAACCATTTGAAACAAGAGTTTCCACAAGTATATAACATTTTTCCCTTACCATTTTATCAATGATAAGACCATGCCCAGCATTTAGCATACTATTTTCCATTTAGATCACATAACAATAGTTTTCTTTAATCATTAACCCATAACTAAGTTATGACCTTTCACAATTCACAGAATTTACAATAATTCAACCAAATATGATTCACATAAGTACCAAGGCATTAACATTATGCACAAATTTAAACCTTTATGCTACTACCAACAAGACAAGCAACAATCATAGTCAAATCTATCACACACCACACAACACATGGTAGCTTGCAACATTCTCCTATCACAGATTCAGAGTTAATCAGCCAACTACAAATCATAAGCACATCTTATATTACACCAACAAAGTTACAAATAAGTAATTTCATCATAATTCATATGATAATCATAAGTTACATCCCTTATAGAAAGATACCAATTGGAAACAACTAGGTTCCAATGTGAACTCCTCAAGATACCAATTAGAATCGACTAGATTCCAATTATGATTATAGAGATACCAATTGGAATTGAGAGATACCAATTGGATTCAACCAATACAAGCAACTATATAAACCGCACTAGAGGAAAGAAGAAAGTGAAACAATTTCCTATAATGTATCCCAGCTCCCCAAAGATTAGATGTGGACGTCAACGCACCAATCTACAGGACTCTTCTCTACATTTACTCTTGTACAGGGAGACTGGCAACCTAGCTCTGATACCAAATTATCAGAACCTAAATCACCAGATCAAGAGGGCACCTAGTCTAATCCACCTAGATAGGAGAAACCCTTATCATCCTTTAGGAAGATATGTGGAAGTCTTTATTAAAGAGCAATAACCAAACTTTATTACAACTGTTTTTACAAATACCACATGTGGAAAATAAAACTACCCCTAGGAACTAGTCTAAATAAGTACAAGATCTCCGAAGTGAAAAGGATAAAACTGGACACAACTTCTACCATGAATAAGAGGAGTAGAAGCTATTGGAGATCACTATCTACGTCACCTGCAAAATATCAACTGATCCTGCAACCAGAATATACCCCAAAAAGGGTATAGCAAGAGTAGTATCAGTACAAACAACACGTACTGGTAGGTATCATCGACCGACCAAGGTTAGATTACGTAAACACAATATAGAAATCACAAAGAGAAAACATGAAAAGTTATATAAAAATTTAATCCACAACACTATTATCCATTTGTACTACCTAAGAGTATTCCTATTCTTATTCCCATTGATCATTCATCGATTAACCTCGGTGATAAATGGAAGCTAATAATCTCAGAGGTTAACTAAGTCAATCTATTTCATTTACACCTCGATTAACCTTAGTGATAAATGGAAGCCAATAATTATCACCTTGTAACAAGTACAACTATGAACACATATTGTGATAACAATACCTCAAGTTTATGACACTTAGCCTTTTCAAGTAGCTCTACAACTTTAGTCAAGTACAAATCAAGAGACAACAAATCAAGTCAAACCATGACCAAGTCAATAACCCTAACTCTAATTATCGAAGTCAACAAACCATGACTTTAATAACAAGAATCCCAAAATATATGACAAGTACCCAGACCACACAAGAATTTGAAATACATCAAGCAACATCATAATCTGATTCACTCAAGGAACCCACCACAACAATCATAATATAACTTGATCCACTCTTGGAACAAATATAAACAACAACAGTAAAAATAATCATATACTCGGTCCACTCAAGGAAGTAATTTAAATAACAACAATAACAATAATCATATACTCAATCCACTCAAGGAACCGTCACACTCATACATAATAATAACCAATTCCGTGAAGATGTCCAAATACTGATACATCCCATAATAATAACAGATATCATGGCAATTACACCCACAATGAGAATAAACAATCGTACTTGTACAGTCAACAAGCCTTTAATATAACATCATTATATGTGATTAACTCCTAGGATATTATTTAACAATTTCCTTCCTTAAGCATGCATTGCAATAACAGACAACCACCTAACACTTCAACTCGAGCTAATCATTCCATGTAAACAACAATCATTCTTTAATACACCAAAACACAAGTAGATATGATTCATTGATTTTATAAATTACAACATGTACGAAGATCAATCCATGGCTTATTCAAGTAGGCATTATCATGCCACGTCATTCAATTCAAGTATTCAATTTAGGGTACACATTTAACCCAAAGGAGTCTAAACTCCAGTTCAACATTCATGACTTTATTCACTAATCCAATCCTCATTTATTTATACCAAGGTCAGGATTTCCACTATTATCTATCAACCCCTACACTCAAGTCATTACTTGGTTCAACACCTACTCTATTAGCCAATCGTTCAACTCTATTTAACTTACAATCTAGTTTTAGTCATACTCCTTTATACCTATTACTTTCTAAACTTAGGGTTCAAATTCTCAAGAATTTCACCATTAAAGGTTGTTTTAATGATACTAGGATGTTAAAGAATTGAAAAATAAAGAAGATGACAGAAGAAACTTACCTCAATGAAGAATTTCCACCCATACCAAGAGAAAATCGCCCCTCTAGGGATTAGGAATGAAAATTTGGGGTTTGTGGGCTGAAACCCATAAAAATGGGTTATAAACTATTGTTCATGTCGCTATAGCGCCCTGACCCGCTATAGCGCCCTCAGCTTTTCAGTACGGACAGTCTTCAGTAAAGTTGTCATAAGATTTTACTCAGAAAGTAGATTAATGAACGGTTAGTTGCGTTGGAAAGAAGACTCAGAAATATTTAATTTTGTGGGTATTTTGACCCCTAAATCCTTATATTCTAGGAGTAATGCTTGTTTTAAGTTAACCCTAGTTTAAACTTAGCCCGAAACTAAATTGGTAAGGATACTTTCAACTTAACTTTGTACTAGGAGTATTGTATGAACTTAGTACATGTCAAATGCACTCCCATACTTAAGAATTGATCCTAACACATATGACGAACAAGAAACACATGGCTTAACTGTAGATTTTTTGAGTAAAGATGGAATTGGTCATTACACCGATGGTCCCAGCAAGTCATAAATGACCTTAAGCCACTATAGGAAAGCACAAAATGCAGAAAATGTATGGAGATAGAGAAACTAACCTAGAGGGTCATTACAACATCCACTACTAAAAGGACTTTCATCCTAAAAAATCAAGGATTAACTAGAGCCCAAAATCTTAAAAGGATGAGGTACTGGGCCCGCATACCCCACAAAGTTCCCTCGATAACCTTAAAGGACAAACAACACTACCAAGGGATTTTGCTAAGGGTACCCTTTATTCACTCACCTCCTTACCTAATTTTTTAAATAACCACGAACTCATCCTCAAAAACTGACTAGCCCCCAATTAAACTAAGCTCGATTGAAGTACGCAAGACCCAAACAAAAGCATACTGACATCACACCAATAAAAGAACAATAAAGTGAATACTCGACCAATCTAAAGACAACCCAATACATGTACTACACAACAAACTCTTATAACAACCTTAGTTAAGAATTTTCTCTTTTTGTATATTTTAATCATTTTGCCCTTTCCTATAGTTGTTATACACTATTTGTAAGTTATGGGGATAGTTGGAATGTTCTCTAATGAATTCAGGAGTGATTTGGGAGCTTGAGACTTTTAGAGCTTTAAAAGCCATAAGTTTGACTTCGATCAACATTTTGTGTTTTGAGTGTCAATGGTGATTTGGATGATTCCATTAGATTTGAAATGTCAATTTTGGGTTGGTAGAATGGTTGGTTTGTCTTTGGAATCATTGTTTTACATTTTGACCCTCCATTTGAAAACTAGTAAAAAAATGCCTAAATAGGGTCCAGGGGGATAAATTGTCGTAAATGATCTCTTTTCAAAAATCCAATGTTTTCATTGAGTCCAGAACATTTAAAATAGCTTAGTATCATATATGATTTATTTATGTGGGGTTTTAAATGAATTTTGAGGGTCTGTTCGGAGACATAGGAGTTGGGGATTTAACTGGTGCAACAGCTGATACCTGGTGCAAGGGTCCTTCTTCATGAATGTGGTCCCTTGGATATGAATGCGGAGAAGTAAAATCTTCTCCATATCAATCATAAGGTGGTGTCCGCGAACGCAAAAGGTATCTGCGACTGCTTTGGGTTTTTCTTTTATTGCAAATGTAAAGATCTGACCACGAATGTGAAGGCCATTTAATTGGCCTGGTCGCTGTTGACCCTCACAAATACAAAGGGTTGACCGCGTTCATGAGGTACTATTCATAAAAAAGTATAAATACTCCATTTTTCACAAAGTCAACCATTTTTGGACATTGGAGCTTCGGGAGGAGATGAACTTTAGGGTTTTCTTTATCATTCGCACTTAGGTAAGATTTAGACTCATATTTCCATTAATTTCCATTGATTATATCTTCAAAAACACCTTGTTATCTTGATTTCTAAATGAATTTTTGGGATTTTTTCCAGTAAAGCTTTAAAATGATTTTTCTTCGATTTGAACATCAATTTCAACTCATTTTTGCGTGGGTTTCAACTGTAGAATCCTATGATCTTGGGAAACATATTTCTAAAATAAAATTATGATTTTACCCTTTTCAATTTCAAACCCATTTTTTGAACCCATTTATAACCTGTCTTAAATATAGTAGATATTGGTATCATTAGCTTCCTTCTGATGCATAGATTATGTATTTGATAGTTTTTACTCATTCTAAGGCCGATGGAAATGGGAAGACTCTGCGTTGAAGGGTCTAGGCTTGGATTTTGGCACTTCAAGGTAGGTTATGATTTAACTTTCTTCAGACTGGGTTGGGTAGTTAACAAATATGTAAAGCATGCTATGGGTTGGAAAATAGCCATAGGAGTTTTATTTCAAGATTATTATTATTATCGTGTGCTTGTGTGGTGGCTTATATGTATACTATTGTTGACTTGAGAGTTTATTTATGTTGCGTGTTTCCCGTGTGGGGTCTTTATTTGACATCATAGGCCTTATTTGTGCATTAAATGCCATATTTATTATTAGGATGCCCGTAAGGTTGCTTAAATAGATGTTATAGGCCTTTTTGAGCATTATACATCTCTATCATGATATTAATACCCGAGTAAGGGCTTTGAGATGATATTATTGATGTCTTACATGACTATTCATTCTAGTGGTGCCGAGCGAGGGCTAAAATCATAAATAATTGACATATTGAGTTGATTTTGAGCTCATTTATACCTATATTAAATTGATCATCATCTTCATACTGATTGGTTATGAGCATTACATCATCATTTCATACATATATATTCATGAGATATTGATACTACTAAGAAATACTGATTTCAAAAGAAAATGGAAACTCTTTATAAAACCCTTGGTTGAGGAAATTGCTGGCAAGGTTGATTGAGATATTCGAATACCTAGGCCGAGGTCATTCACCGGTAAGGTTGATTGAGATTATGAATGTATATGGGTTACAAACCCGTCATGGGTCTTGTCCTGAAGTGCTGAGTCTTGGAAAGTGTATACGTAAATCCCACTATCATTACATTATTGCATTTCATTTGTACCCTTTGTGTTCCTTTTATATACTTGTCGATGTGTACCTTATTTCTTTATATATTGTATGTACTATTGTTTTTTTTGAATTTATATCATAGAACTATTGGTAAAGATAGTGTGAGCTATCATGTGGGATCTTTTCTGTTTGCAGGTGTTATGTGCTCATAGTATATTTTACTTAACTTATTTTCTACTTTGCTCACTCGGTCTATGATGCCTACTGAGTACAAGTAGACCTTACTAACTCTGTACAAGTAGACCTTACTAACTCTTACTTCTGTGCCTTTTTGGTACAGATCCTGATGTGCCATAACTTACGATACTTTCAAGGCTTAAAACTATGAATATTTGAAAGTATAAAGGTATTTTTATTTGGATATGATATGTTTTTGTTAGTTTTGCAGGAAACTAGGGTTCGATGGCACATGTGAGAGAAATGTTAAGAAATATGATAAGGGGAGACATACGAGCCCCCATACGACCCATGTGAAGGGCATACGAGCTATGTACCTAGTGTACAAGGGGTTACTTAAAGATTAGAAGATAAAGTTCAGCTGCATAAGCCTCCATACGAGTTATATGGGCCCCATACAAGTTGTGTGAGCGACACACGAGTTGTACGGTCTCCGTATGAGTCGTATGTCTTGTACACGAGCCGTATGTCCATCTATGAGAAAAGACATAGAGTTTTGGTGGAGATCAGCCATGCAAGTGTCCATACGAAATGTGTGGTCTTCACACGGACCGTGTAGAGATGTGCCAACCCAGTTCTCCTAGTTAGTTTAGGATAGGATTATTTAAGTCTATAAATACATCATGTATGGTTTTATTTTGGTTTTGCATGTTTTGGGTATTATTCCAACATGCTTTGAACGTACGTTATCATACCTTTGCTATTAATTCCATAATTTGATTTGTTCTTCATTTTATTATTTGTCTACGATCCATCCAATTGGTAACTTGATTATTGTAAATGTTTTTATCATGAATTCATCATTGAATATGGATATGATCACCACAATTATGAGTAGCTAAACACCACAACTAGGGTTGTGGGAACCATGATGAATTAGCAACAATGGCTAAGTGCTTGTTAATTTTAGACCGGTGTGCATGCGTGCATTGTTATTTTCTTTATTATGATTGCTTTCTAACAGTTTCAAATGTTAAGAACTTTCCTGAATTCTAAACTTGCTTGAGAAAGAAGTGGAGATTAGGAAAAGAAAACAACAATCGAGATTTGAAGTTATTAACCTTGATCTAATAACTTGAGCCTTAGCAGGGAGAGTAAATCTATGATCGAAAAACATGAGTAAGAAGTAAAACACTCAGAGACAAAGAGGAGAAGGGTGATATTCATCTGATTAGGGTTGAGAGAAATTTAGATGAACCTATCTTGTTAGATTTTGCATACAACGCATCAGAATAGATTGCTAGTATGAACAGCCTGTGGAGTTATGAAGTCATGGGGAACAAAGTCCTAGTACCTCACATCCCTTGATTACAAATCCAAGAAAATCAACAACTATTACTATTGAAGTTTTAATTCACAAAACTTGCCTTTTCTTAATGGAAATTGTTATTGATTCGCTTCAACAGATGTATTAATTGATATTTTGACCTATTCCCTATGGGATCCACCCTAACCTAGTTGGGGTATATATTTGATGAATGACCACTTTATGCTTTGTTTAGAGGTATAATTTGAGCGACATCAATTTTTTGCACCTTTACCGAGAAATATGGTTACGGAGTTGATTGAATTTTTTTTGGGGGTTGTTGGTTGTTGTTTCTTGACTTTAATTTTCTGTTGTTTTAAGGAAACACACTGGTGTATGCCCAATACTCTGAGTCAAGGAAATCCCTTGATTCCACTTAATATGGAACTTGAGAGAACTCTGAGGACTAATAAAAGGATGGTGAACATCGGAGTTCATAATCAAGGAGCCCTACTCGAGGGCATTCATGATGATGTTGCAATCTTGAATCAGGTAGAACATCAGCATGATGGTCAGTAGACTACAAAATAGATCACTACTCGATTGATGGTTGAAGAGAATGCTAGGCAAAAAGCTGTCAGGCGAGTAGCTAGGGAAAAAAGGGCTAGGTAAGATAAAGATAATCATCTAGCTAAACTTGATGATTGAGAGAAGTAGAAAAGGCACAGGGGGCAACATCCTCTACAACGTATCTACCTCATTATGAGGATGCAAAATAAGATTTAGATCATTTGGAGCTGATTGAAACAGTTGCTATTATTCCACCAGAATTGCCTCCAGGGACTAAGTTTGACATCACTAGTGCCATGATCCACTTGTTGAACTTAAAAGAGGTATTCTCAGGCCTTCATACTAATGATGGAAATATGCACGTAATGAATTTTGTGGTGATTTATAAGTAGTATAATCTACCTAGAGTGAGTAAAGAGGCGATTAGATTAAGGCTGTTTCCATTCTCTTTGATGGGAGAAGCTATACTGTGGTTGGATAAATTACCACGTGGATCTATTACTACATATAATGAGTTAAGGACTCAGTTCTTGGACCAATTTTTCCCTCCTTCTAGAATATTGCAATTGAAAGATTAACTTCAGACAGCTATATCGGAGGCATTGTATGAAATTTGGTTGAGGTTCAAGAAGAAGTTGCAAATGTTCCTAATCGTAAGATGACTGGTAGAAACTTGCTTGAGATCTTCTATAGAGCCTTGAATTTCAAACACCAAGGCTTTAGTAGACACTATAACTGGTGGGGTATTCATGATTCTACATTGGAAGCATGCTTTTGAGATCCTATATCGGATCGTAAAAATAATCGAGGTTGGCATACTCGAGATGCGGACAGATCCGTAGGCACTTAAACAATTGGAGCATCCATAGAGAAAATAGCACTAGATAAGTCGATAGCTCAAGAGGTAGATCAACTGAGGACTGAGATTGGGTTACTTATAAAATATTTGCTTCAGCGGGAGCAGAAAAAGGTGAATGTGGTTGGTTCACAAGGAAAGGTACCTAGGTATGAAGATTCAAATTCTGAAGAAGAGGCAAAGTATCTAGACATAGAGGTGGAAAGTTTTTAAGCCAAGGGTCTAACTAAGACAATTGGAACTCTAGTCAAGGGAATAAAGGTTGAAACTACTATGGAGATAACAATTATAATAAGTTGGGGTATAGAGATAAGAGTAGGAAATGAGATGGTGATTGGAAGAAGAAGAATGACTAAAAAGATAGAAGTGGCCTCTATGTTCCACCTAGGAACCGAGATACTGGTTTGAACAATTCAAGGATGGAAGAAATGCTTGCAAAAATTGTGAAAGGGGTAGAGTAAATGGAAGACTGTCTTAAGGATATTTTGGGGCTGAGCCAAAAGGTCGAATCACATGCTACCACTATAACACCCCGTACATTTCCGAACCTATTTGATTACCGTAGTATTAATGGAATTATTTAAACATGAGATGGTTTGTGTAATCCACATTAAATTTGATGGGCTGAATTAGTCTTGTGCCAATGGGCTTAAATGAGGCCCAAATTAACAAGAAAGACATGACCCAAAATGGAAAAATGACCCATTCTTAGGATTGACCAAGTAAACACATTTAATGTTTGGCTAAGGATGACTTGAGGGAATATATAAAGCACAAAAATCTTATTTTTTATTCATTACAACACACATGACATTTCTAGAATTTTCCAATAATATTTCATCTTACTCTCAAACCCTAAGCAACCATTTCCTTTGGACAAGATCATCCTTTTGCAAGCTTTGGTAAGTGTTTACTCTTATGGTTTAATATATTATATACATGAGAGGGTGTATAAATCATGTTGGTTATGTTGACAAAGTGTTGAGCGGTTCACTATGTGTGAAACAGTCTATGTTTGCTTAATCGGTAAAGGGTTTTTCCTTATAAACTTGAAAGTGGACTTGTGGTCTTGAAGGAAGTGAATTTGATGGATTAAATATCAACATGTAAGATGTGGTTATGCCCTTAATGTCATGCCCTGAATTCCAACAGGACGGACTGGCACCCGAAGCCGTTGAGACCCGAGAGAACCAATCTTTACTCATGTACACTCATATGCATGTCTCTGTATGAACATCATTATATCTTATGCAACTATGCGAAAGTCATGGAAACATATGCTATATCTATATGAAACTTGGCCGGTAGGGCCATCAAGTCAAAATGGACATACATCTCTTACAATCATTCTCCCACATAAGTCTACAAAGTCTCTACAGATACATAACCATAACCAACCAAGAGTAAGGACAACACCCCGCTCTATACACATATGCAATACCAAAGCAAATGTACATAATGACTCGGAAAGCCCCGAATCAACTGGAGCTCACCAACAATTTGCAAATGATCCGCAACCTACTGTGAAGGTCTACTAGCACCGGTGCCTGCAGCAAGTAAGGTAAGTCCCCCGAAGGGGGTCAGTACGAAGAATGTACTGAGTATGTAAGGCTATAAGAAACTGCAATCAATACATAAGAACTTCAATAGAAATAAATATGAGAGCATAGTTCATTATGGATAAGTCATCGTTCTGTATGTGTTTGGAACCATATATATTACATTCATTGTTTTCCTTGCTTTTACATTCATCATTATTATTAGTCATCCACCTTATTGGTGGGTTAATATAGTCACTTATATATAATATCATTCATATAATGCTATAATATATACCGTACATCCAGCTGATCAGTGGGCTATAATATAATAACAGTCATCCACCATTGGTGGGCTATAATATAATAAAATTCATCCACCATTGGTGGGCTATAATATAATAGCTGTATATATATATATATATATATCTTCTTTCATTCCTTTACTTGTGAGAGATTGATACCTCTACTTGTGTGAGATTGATACATTTGCTTGTGGGAAATTGATACATTTGTTTGTGAGAAAATTATTGGAAGCTTTGGAACAATAATCAACAAATAAGATATATGTGAATCACAATTGGTCATGTGAGTAACACTATGTGACAACCTGAAATGAGATACCTTGGACATTTCGGAATGGAACAAGTACCATGTCAATATGAACAATATATGCTGCAGAAGGATACGGAAGGAGTAACCTTACATACCTTGTCTTTCCAATATGAATATATAGTCCTATATGTGAATATAACAATCCAGCTTCTTCCTTACGTTTCACTCTACAACACAAGTAAATAACGGAGCTCACGTTAACAACTAACTACCTTACAAGTGCATAACGACAACAATGAGTTACATGATTGCCTTAGAATGTCATTTCACCCTCTTAAAATACCATTTATTGAATCACCATACAAACAATACCATAACATTCCACACATTAGACAAGACATCATAAACCAATACCATTTCACACCCAGTTTACCCTTTATACGTCCACATTAACACTACGTCACAATTACCCTATCAAGTAATCTCAATACCTTTCGTAACAACACATGAACAATAATACATACTTGATACCATTCAAAATACCTTTGGGATACTCCTTTAAAGTCACTTAAAAGGTATCATAAATTGATAATTGCATCCATGAAGGGTATAGGGGCTTCGGGGGGTCAAAGGGATACAAAAACAATCAATTCGGGGTTCTGGGCTGACCTGAGAAGCCACCTGCACCTGAAGGTGGATGAAATGCATCTGTAGGTTCCTCTTGGTAGTGTACAGAGCCACCTACATTGGCACCTGCACCCGCAGGTGCTCCAGACACGAGGGCGGATGCCCGGTTCGGCCAAAAAGGGTCTCTTTTGGGTTCTTTTGTGTAATAAATAGTCCAAAGCCATAAGTAAGCTTTTATTTACCTATGTTAGGTCACTTGGATTTCAAAAACTATTCATGGTTTCACAACACACATAAACATCACCAAAACTACCTTTTCCGTTCAATACGTCACCAATTCCATGCCTAATTTCGTAACAACAATTCCAAATGTTATACACAAAGAGAAAGTAAGTTAAGGACATAATCACATAATATTTGTTAATATTTAATCCATAAAATACACTTTATTCAAGACCACAAGTCCACTTTCAAGTTTACAAGGCAAAACCCTTCACCGATTAAGCAAACATAAATTGTTTCACACATAGTGAACTGCTCACACTTCACCAACATAACCAACATGATCTACACCATATTCCATGCATATAATATATTAAACCATAAAAATAAACACTTACCAAGGCTTGAAAAAGGGTGATCTTGTCCAAAGGAATGGTTGCCTTAGGGTTTGAGTGTAGAGAGAATTGTGGAAAATTCTAGAAATTGCTTGTGTGTCCAACATGAATAAAATCTGATTTTTTTTTTTGGTTTCCTTTTATAGTCCTTTAATTGTCATATTAGCCAAACACTTGGTCCAATAATGATATATTGACTTGGTCATTCAACAATGGGTCAAATACCTCTTTGGGCCATGTCTATTGTATCATGTTGGGCCTCCATTGAGCCCAATAGCTCAAGATTAATTTGGCCCATCACATTTGATGTATAATACCTAAAAACTACCATGTTTGAATAATTCCATGAATGTCACGGTAATCAATTAGGTTCATAAATGTATGGGGTGTTACACTTAACTTTCTTTCTCTTTGTGTATAACATTTGGAATTGTTGTTGTGAAATTGTGCATGGAATTGGTGACGTATTGAAAGAAAAATGTAGTTTTGGTGATGTTCATGTGTATTGTGAAACCATGATTTTTCGTTGGCATCCAAGTTGACCTAAAATATGAAAAGAGAAGCTTAATTATGGCCATGGACCATTTATTAAAAAAAAGGACCCAAAAGAGACCCATTTTGGCCGAATCGGGCATCCGCCATCGCGGATGGGGCACCTGCGGGCGCAGATGCCAATGCAGGTGGCCCTGGACAGGGCCAATGGTCACTTACGGCCGTACCTCACCCACCTGTGGGAGCAGGTGGCTTCACAGGCCAGTCCAAAACTCTGTTTCGATTGTTTTTGCTTCTCTTTGACCCCCAAGGCCGCTATACCCGTTTTGGATGCAATTATCAACTTATGGTACCTTTTGAATGTCTTTAAGGGGTTGTTTGGAGGCATGTTGGATTATATCAATTATGGATTGGTGTTAGTATGTTATTGTGAAAGGTATTGAGATGACTTGATGGAGTAATTATGACGTGGTGTTAATGAGGAAGTGTAAAGTATAAACTTGGTGTGAAATGCTATTGGTTTATGATGTCTTGGTCAATGTGTGGAATGTTGTGGTTTTTTTGGTATGGTAATGCAGTGAGTTATATTGTAGAAGGACAAAATGACGCTATATAGCAGTTACGTAGCTCATTATTGTTTTATGCACTTGTAATGTAGTTAGTTGTTAACGTGAGCTCTATTATGTACGTATGTTGTAGCGTAAAACGTAAGGAAGGAGATGGATTGTTGTATTCACATATAGGGTTGTGTATTCATATTTGGAAGATAAGGTATGTAAGGTTATTCTTTTCCGTATCCTTCTGCAACACATATTGTTCACATTGTCATTGTACTTGTATCTATTCTGAAATGTCTTAAGGTAACTCATTTTAGGTTGGTTACCAATTGTTATTCATGTGTCACATAATTGTGGGCATTGCTCCAAAGTTCCAACAATGTTATGATCTAAAGTTCCAATAATGTTTTAACCACCAATGTGTCAATCTTATAACAAAATAACGAAAGTAATGTATAATTGTTTGAATAATCTTGGGTGGCATCCCAGGGGTGAAAGGAACACCTAGCAAGGGTCTATCCTAATATTACGGGTGGTATCCCAAGGTCAAATGAAAAGCCTAGCAAGGTTCAATCCCGATTATTATGTTATTCTCCCACTGATCAGTTGGGCCCGGGCATATCATATGAATGAAAGTATATATGAATGAAAGTATATGAAAGAAAGTATATATGACTAATATTATATGAATGATATTGATGAATGATATGAATGAAAAATGAAAGAAACGAATGCAATGTACACGACTCCATACATGTATAGTACGGTGGTTAATCTATACTGTCCACCCACTTGTACTTAATCTCATTGAAGTTCTTATATCTTATACAGTTACTTATGGTCTTACATATACTCAGTACATTCTTCGTACGGACATCCCCTGGGGGACTTACGTTACTTGCTGCAGGCACAAGTGCTAGTAGACCTCCATAGTAGGTTGTGGGTCATCTACGAAATATTGGTGAGCTCCAGTTGGTTCGTGGCTTTCTGAGTCACATGTGTACACTTGTTTTGGTATTATGTAAATATTGTATAAAGCGGGGACTTGTCCCGACTTTAGGTTGGTTATGTCTATGTATCTGTATAGGCTTTATAGATGTTGTGGGAAAAATAAAGGAATGTAAGGATGTATCCTTTTGACATGGTGGACCTAACGGCCAAGTTTCATATCTAATGAATGTTCCTCTATGACTTTCTCCAGTGATATCTTATGTCTATATGTGATAGAGTGTTGTTCATTTAGTGACATGCATATGAGTGTACATGTATGAAGATTGGTTCTCTCGGGCCTTAACGGCTTCGGGTGCCAGTCTGCCCTAATGGGATTTGAGGCATGACAACCACCATTAAATAGCTTGAGTAATAGTTTGGTCAAATTTCTGCCACATTAAATCAGCATCAACAAGGTACATTTTTGAGCAACACCATCTAGAACCCAAAATATTATGCTCATTGTATAATAATTACCACAAGAAGTGGGAAGGCTCTTATTAAGGCACAAAAAGAGGTTGTTATTGAGAAAAACAATGAGGGTGTTCATATAAGACTAAAAAAGCGAATAATTGATAAGGGAGGAAAATTAAAGGAAGTTATAAGGAAATATGTTTTGTTTCCAAAACTTCCCCCACCTTTCCCTCAGCGTCTCAAGAAAAAGGTGGATGAAAATAAAATTGCTAGTGGGGAGAGCTTGAAAGATGTTGAAAAGCCTCATATCGATGAAAATGAGGCTAATATTGAACAAAATAAGTGAAAGGAATCCCAAAAGATACTAACTCCCATTTCTAAGCCTATACTTCCATTTCTTCAGTGCTTGAAGAAGAAGGGGCAAGATGGGAAATTATATAAGTTCTTGTCCATATTGAAGCAACTTTCGATAAACATACTATTGGTGGAAGCTCCTAAAAAAATGTCGAGATATGTTAAGTTCATGAAAGAGTTGGTCACAAAGAAGAGAACTGCTAGTTATGAGTCTATTGATAATTTGCACCATTATAGTGAAATTGTATCTCGTTCTCTTGTGCAAAAGAAAGATGATCTCGGTGCATTCATAATTCCTTGCACAATTGGGTCGCATAACTATGCCAAGGCTTTATGTTACCTAGGCACAAATATTAACTTGATGTTGCTGGAAGTGTTCATATAATTGGGCTTGGGAACCCTCAAACTAACAAAGATGCGGTTACTGATGGAGGATCATACTGTCAAGAATCTTGTGGACTTATTGTTTAATGTTTTGATCAAGGTAGAAAACTTTATCTTTTCTATAGACTTTGTTATCTTAGATTGCGAGGCCAATTTTGAGATGTCTATAATTTTAGAGAGACCATTTTTAGCTACTGGAAGAGCATTGGTGGATATAGAGCAGGGTGAACTGAAATTCAGGATAAATGATGAGGAAGTCACGTTCAATATTTGTAGAACTATGAAGAAGCCAAAGGACAAGAGGGTGATTTTGGTAATAAATAGTTTAGATGACCCTGGAAGCCAACTCAAGGTATATCTTGATGCAGTCTAAGTAATCAAGACACCCGCATTATGTTGCGATATTAAATTAGGTGCTGCTTAGGAGGCAACCCAAGGTGTCTTGTTATTCCTACATTTGTTTTAATTCTTGTTATTTTGATCGACATCAGACCCACGTATCTAGCGTGCCACAGGTATGTTCCTAACTCCCTTGTTTTACTTCTGTCTAATGCATTGGGGACAACGCATGCTTATTTGATGGGGTGGGGGTACTTGTGGATCTACATGTCCTCTTAGGGTTTTTTATTATCGTGTTTCTTTTCCCTCAAGTGCACTATCATAGTAGAACTGGCATGTTTAAGAGTTTATTTATATATTTTTCTTTGTTTTGGTGTTATTTGTGTAACCAAGGGATAAGTAAGAAAACTTACCTGAACTGTGACCAATGTTTGGATCTCGTAATGGCACTAGGATTATAAGCTTGATAACTATAGACTGGCTTGCATGAACCAAATTGGTAGTGACTAAACATGTATCCCTGAGCCAAGTGTGTGTAAGGTCTTACCTATTCGGCGTGTGTGAACGATCTAGAACTTTTCCAGTTAGACTCGCTACACTCGTAGGATAGAAGGTTAGGAAAGGATCATAGGCCATTCTTTATTTAGTCCTCTAAAAAGCCTAAAAGCCTCCCAAATAAATATGATATTCCTTGATCCCAAAATTTGAGCCTAAATAGACCTTTTCATTGAACTAGCATATATACCTTATCTATTGTTTACAATGAACCTGCTTTGGCCCTGGTCCTTCCTTGGATACTATGTAACGTAACTCAGTAAAATTACCTAATTTGAGGGTGGCTATTGTAGGGGTACATAAAAGATTAGGTATGAAGAAAACGTTAGTAAAAAAGAAAAAGGATTTGGGTGCGGTATGGTGTGAAAAAAAGAGAGAAAGAAAAAAATTTGAAAAAAAATGAAAAATGAGAAAAGAAGAAAAAGAAGAATTTGTGAAACAAAAACCACACCGCTGTCTGAGAAGTTGGAAAAAGGGAGAAAAATAAAGAAAGTAGGAAAGTGGAGTCAAAAGTAGTATAGTGACAAGGAGGAATGAGTCACTTTATCCATATGTACTATACCTGTCCCCAAGCCTACATTACAAGCCAATAAAAGTCCTATAGTGATCCTAATCTGACTGTCTGAAAACTAAGCAATAAAAAATAAGGGCAAGCCTATAGTATCAAACACACACTGTCTGACTTCTTTGTGAGAGTGAGTGATTCTTTTCAGCCCTTGTTTTTATATTTGTTACATCTTGTGAGTGTTAGGGATGTTATTGTTAAGAGGGCAGAAGGGCCATATTATAGTTGCTACTTGTTCAGGTAGTATCATTGGTTTGAGTATTGGGTTGTCTGTTGATAATGTAATGCCGTTTCTTGATCCTATTGCATTATGGTGAGTGGTTTGTGTAAACATAACCTTTGTTTAAGCTTTGATGGTATTGGAGGGTGTTGGACATATGTTTCTGGTGAATGCATGCTCAAATTGGTTTTTTGAAAATCTGACTGCCATAGTGCTCTTGGCTTTCTCTTGGTTAAGTATCGTAGTAGTATAGTTTTATTTTTTTGCCTGAGGACATGAAATCATCTAATTTAAGGGTGTTGATGTTTCGTGAACTTACAACACTTTCAACACTTAAAATCATGAATATTTGCTAGTACGAAGGTATTTTTATTTGGATATGATGTGTTTTTGTTAGTATTGCAAGAAACTAGGGTTCGGAGACACATATGATAGAAATGCTGAGAAATATTCTAAGGGAAGACATATGGGCCCCCATACTACCCATGTGAAGGGCACACGAGCTATGTGCCTAGTGTACGAGGGGTTACTTGAAGATTGGAAGACAAAGTTCAGTTGCATAAGCCTCCATACGAGCCGTATGGGCGTCATATGAGCCGTATGAGCCTCACACAAGCCGTATAGTTTCCATACAAGACATATATCTTGCACACAAGCCATGCCATCAATGAGGTAAGACATGGAGTTTCGTAGTGATCAACCATATGAGTGTCTATATGATCTGTGTGGTCTTCACACGGACCGTCTGGACATGTGCCAACCTAGTTCTTCTAGTTAGTTTAGGATAGGATTATTTATGTCTATAAATACATCATGTATGGTTTTATTTTGTATTGGCACGTTTTGGGTATTATTCCAACATACTTTGAACGCACTTTATCATACGTTTACTATTAATTCCATAATTCGATTTGTTTTTCATTCCATTGTTCGTCTATGATCCATCCAATTGGTTACTTGATTATTTTAAGTGTTTTTATCATGAATTCTTCATTTAATATAGATATGATCACCACAATTATGAGTAGCTTAACATCACTGCTAGGGTTGTGGGAACCATGATTAATTAGCAACAAAGGCTAAGTGCTTGGTAATTCTAGACATGTGTGCATGCGTGTATTGTTATTTTCTTCATTGTGATTGCTTTCTAAAAGTTGCAACTATTAAGAACTCACCTAAATTCTAAACTTTCTCGAGAGAGAGAAGTGGAGATTAGTAAAAGAAAATAACAACAGACGTTTAAAGCTATCAAGCTTCATCTAATAACTTGAGCCTTAGTAGGGAGATTTAATTTAAGATCGAAAAACAAGGGAAAGAAGTAAAACACTCTAAGACCGAGAGGAGAAGGGTGATCTTCATCTGATTAGGGTCGAGAGATGTTTAGATCAACCTATCTTGTTAGATTTTGTATGGAACGTACTGGAATAGATTGTTAGAACGAACAGCCTATGGAGTTATGAAGTCATGGGGAACACAGTCCTAGTACCTCAGATCTATTGACTACAAATCCAATAAAATCAACAACTGTTACTATTGAAGTTTTGATTCATACCCCCCCCTTTTCTTACTGGAAATTGTTATTGATTCGTTTTAACAGACGTATAGATTGATATTTTGACCTATTCCCTATGGGATTGACCCCAACCTACTTGGATTTCATAGTTGATCAATGATCATTTTATGCTTTGTTTAGAGGTTTAATTTGGGTGACATTAGATCCCAGTTTGAGTGTGACCCACGGTGGCTGATTTTGTGCTGAGATAGTTGGACTTTTTGAGGTACTAGTGCTCTCCAGAGTTTAGGGCTAATTCTGAACCTCATCTAACTCTAGCTTGTCTTTACTTACTTTTTAGAGACGGATTATGTATTCAGATATTTAGTTGTGATTTTAGATGCCCTTTACACTTATAATATCCGATTCTTGGGGGATATATGTATTTTGTTCAGATTCTCATTTTTACATGTTATAGCCTAACTTCATTCTAAAAGTCTCGCATTTTGCATAGTAATTTTGTATTTTAGTTTTTCCTTCCTATTTGAATCTTGGCTTACCTACCAAGGCTGGGTCAAGGTAGGTGCCATCATTAGCTCAACTTTTAGGTCATGAAAAATTAGTAACAGAGTACTAGGTTCACTAGTCTCATAAGTAAAAGAGCAAGATGTTTAATAAAGTCTTGCGGATCGATACGTTGATGTCCGTATCTATCTTCGAGAGGCTATAGTTTATCTTTAGGAAAAACTTCTCTAATTTGACTCCTTATCATGCGGGTTGTTCATACCTAACATTCAAAACTTATATCCTATTATTTTTTGCGTAGATGGTGAGGACTAGGTCTAGAGATGTTAGGGATAATGATTCAACACCCTGTCACGCCTCGAATTCCAATGAGGCGGACTGGCACCCGAAGCCGTTAAGGCCCGAAGGAACCAATCTTCATTCAGGTACACTCATATGCATGTCACTCAATGAACATCACTATCACGTATAGATACAAGATGCTAATGGCGGAAGTTATGGAAAACATGTGATATATATATATATATATGAAACTTGGCCGTTAGGGCCACCAAGTCAAAATGGACATACATTCTTTTATTCATCTCACCACGTATGTCTACAAAGCCTCTAACAGATGCATATACGTAACCAACC
Source organism: Capsicum rhomboideum (assembly GCA_031232105.1). Classification (NCBI taxonomy): domain Eukaryota; kingdom Viridiplantae; phylum Streptophyta; class Magnoliopsida; order Solanales; family Solanaceae; genus Capsicum; species Capsicum rhomboideum. Next base: position 110,346,057 of record CP124715.1, on the reverse strand, counting down.
TAAAGTCGGGACAAGTCCCCGCTTTATACAACATTTACATAGTACCAAAACAAATGTACACAAGTGACTCGGAGAAACCCCGAACCAATCTGGAGCTCACCAATAGTACGTGGATGACCCGTAGCCTACTGTGGAGGTCTACTAGCACCTGTGCCTGCAGCAAGTAAGGTAAGTCCCCCAAGGGATGTCAGTACGGAAGAATGTACTGAGTATGTAAGGCTATAAACAACTGCGTGAAATATATGAACTTCAATGGAATCAAATACAGGTGAATAATCATTTTGGATAAACCATCATACTGTATGTGTGGAACCATGTGTATTACATTAATTACTTTCTTTGCCTGTACGTTCATCATCTTTATTATTCATCCAGCTGATCAGTGGGTCATAGCATAGTCATCCACCTTATCGGTGGGTCATAACATAATCATTCACCTTATCGGTGGGTCATAACATAACATTAGGATCAGCTCGAGCTAGGCTTATGTGCCCCTTTGATGCTGTCCCTCAATCCAATAATCTCGGGATCGGTTCTAGCTATATTTATGTGCCCCTTTGAACCATCCCGGTTCTCAAACAATAAACCATATGTGCATTACTTTATTCCTTTACTTTTGTGAGATTGATACATTGGTGGTCATGAAATTATTGGAACTTTGGAACAATAGTCAGTGAATAGGAGACATGTGAATTACAATTGGTCAATGAATAAGAAACATGTGAATAACAATATATGACAACCTGAAATGAGATACTTGTGAACATTTCGGAATGGAACAGGTACAATGTCAATGTGAACAATATATGCTGCAGAAGGATACGGAAAGAGTAACCTTACATACCTTATCTTCTCAATATGAATATACAATCCTATATGTGAATACAATAATCCAGCTCCTTCCTTACATTTTACTCTATAACACAAGTACATAACGTAGCTCACGTTAACAACTAACTACATTACAAGTGCATAAGATGACAATGAACTACATGACTGTCATATAACTTCATTTCACCCCTCACAATACCATTCACTGCATTACCATACCAACAACACCACAATATTCCACATATCAACCAAGACATCATAAACCAATAGCATTTCACACCAAGTTTATACTTTTCACTTCCTCATTAACACCACGTCGCATTTACTCCATCAAGTCATCTCCATAGCTTTAACAATAACACATTAAAAGCAATCCATAATTGATACCATTCAAAATGCCTCCGGTATACTCCTTTAAATTCATTCAAAAGGTACCATAAGTTGATTATTGCATCCAAAAAGGGTATAGGGGTTTCGGGGGGTCAAAGAGATGCAAAAACATGCGAAATGAACTTCTGGACTGACCTGTGAAGCTACCTGCGCCTGCAGGTGGTTGATTTACGTCCTCAGGTGACCATTGGCCTGGTCCAGGGCCACCTACGTTGGCATCTACGCCCGCAGGTGCCCCACCCGCGAAGGCGGATGCCCGTTTCAGCCTTCGGGGGTCATTTTCGGGTCTTTTTTCGCAATGAATGGTCCATGGTCATAATTAAGCTTCTATTTTCATATTTTAAGTTATATTAGATGACAAAAACCAGCCATGGTTTCACAACGCATATAAACATCACCAAAACTACATTTCCCTTTCAATACGCCACCGGTTCCATGTACAATTTCACAACAACAATTCCAAATGCTACACACAAAGAGAAAGAAAGTTAATGACATAACCACATCTTACATGTTGATATTTAATCCATCAAATTCACTTCCTTCAAAACCACAAGTCCACTTCCAAGTTTACAAGGCAAAACTTTTTACTGATTAAGCAAACATAGACTGTTTTACACATAGTGAACTTCTCAACACTTTGTCAACATAAACAACATGATATACATAATATATCATGCATATAATACATTAAAACATAAGATTAAACACTTACCCAAGCTTGTAAAGTGATGATATTTTCCAAAGAGATGGTTTCCTTAGGGTTTGGAAGAGAAGAGAAAATATCTCTTTTGTGGAAAATTCTAGAATTTGGCATGTGTGTTTCCTTGAATAAAATCTGATTTTTTTCCCTTTTATAGTCCTTTTAATCTTATCCTTTGTCATACTTGATCAATAATTGATGGTTTGCTCGGTCAAAAGGAAGAATGGATCATTTGCCAACTTTGGGCCATGTCTTTTGCATCATTTTATCGGGCCTTTATTGAGCCCATTATCAAAAGATTAATTTATCCAAATAACTTCCATGAATAATATACCATCTATCACAACTTAATTAATTCCATGAACATTAGGGTAGTTGCGTGAGTTCAGAAATGTACGGGGTGTTACATCCTTCCACACTTAAGAACATTCGTCCTCGAATGTTAGTGACATTCTCTAATTTAAAAAAATTCAAGTCTAGGATCATTCTTCATGTTATCATATAGATACATAATGCTTTATATATACTTACTTGTTATTTCCCCGATCCCGTATCTTGAACTTTCTCTACCATTTGAAACAAATATGGGTGCTTCGACTTTATCATTTCTTCAATTCCCCATGTGATTTCTTCTACTTATTGTTTATTCAAAGTACTTTCATGGAAGCTATTTCGTTATTCCTTAACCTCTTCACTTGATGATCCAGAATGGCAATAGGTTTCTCTTTCACAGGTGAGATCATCCGTAACTTGTACCTCTTCTATGGGAGCCATGCGAGATGGATTTCTTATGTACTTTCGAAGCATCGAAATATGAAACACTGGATAAACTGTGGAGAGTTCTTGGGGTATTTCAAATTCATACGCGACTTGACCAAATCTTCAAACAATCTTATATGGTACGTTATATAGGGCCAACTTTCATTTCTTTCCAAATCTAATTACCCCTTTCATTAGTGACACTTTCAAGAATACCCAATCACCTATGGAAAATTCTAATTCCGTTCTTCTAATATTGGCATATGGCTTGTGTCGACTTTGGGCCATTTGTAGCCGCTGTGGTATAACCTTAACTTTCTCTATAGCTTGATGAACAAGATCTGTCCTGAGTAAAGTAGTCTCACCTCCTTTAAACCACCCAATTGGTGATCTACACTTTCTTCCATATAAAGCTTCGTAAGGTTTCATTTTGATCATTGAATGATAGCTATCATTGTAGGCAAATTCAACAAGAAGTAAATGATCGTCTCAACTACCTTTTAAGTCCAATGTGCAAGCTCGTAGCATATCTTTAAGTGTTTGGATGGTACGTTCTGCTTGTCCATCTGTTTGAGGATGAAAAGCCGTACTCAAACTCACTTCCCAAACTCTTCTGAAAAGATTTCCAAAAGTATGCAGTAAATTGAGCTCCCCTGTCTGATATAATAGAAATTGGAGTCCCATGTAATTGCACTATCTCTTTAACATACAAGTTTGCATAATCTTTAGTTGTATAAGTGGTCTTGAGAGGTAAAAAGTGTGCTAACTTGGTAAGTCTGTCAACTATCATCCACATGGAATCAAATTTTTGAAATGTACGAGGAAAACTTGTGATGAAACCCATGTTAATCATATCCTTCTTCCAAACTGGAAGATTTATACATTGCATATAACCTCCAGGTTTCTTATGCTCTACTTTTACTTGTTGACAATTTGGACATTGAGCTACAAATTCTGTAATGTTCTTCTTCATATTACCCCACCAATACATTTCTTTCAAATCATGGTACATTTTGGGTGCTCCTGAATGAATAGAATACCATGAATGATGTGCTTCTGTCATAATCCATTTCCTTAGCTCATCTATATCCGGTACACAAGATCTACCTTTGCATTGAAGTACTCCTTCTTGCATAAGTTCAAATACCTTTGTCGAACTTTGCTGTACATTCTTTTTCAACGGAGATAAAACAGGATTTGCATATTTCTTTTCCTTCACTTCAGTTACAAATGAAGACTCTGCCACATTTTACACTATAATTCTTTCATTTGGAGTTTCAAGAAGACGAACTCCCAAGCTAGCTAGTTGTTGTAGATCCTTGACTATACCTTGCTTTTCCATCAACTGGCCTCTAGTGCTTCCTATTGCTTTGCGGCTTAATGCATGGATGATATAAGATATCGATATCATAGTCTTTTAAGAGTTCCAACCACTTTTGCTACCTCAAATTTATGTCTTTCTGCGTAAATATATACTACAAACATTTATGATCTATATATATATATATATATATATATCAACGTGAACCCCATACAAGTAGTGGCGCCATATTTTTAAAGAAATATCACAACTGCTAACTCAAGATCATGTGTTGGATAATTTCTTTCATGTGGATGTAATTGTCTTGAAGCATAAGCTATCACATTGTCGTGTTGCATCAATACACATCCTAAGCCGACTCCTGAAGCATCACAATATATTGCATACCCTTCTGTGCATTCGGGAAGTACTAATACAGGTGTAGAAGTCAATTTATCTTTCAACTCTTGGAAACTCTTTTCACATGTATCATCCACTGAAACTTGGTCGCCTTATGTGTTAACTTTGTCAAGGTTGCAGAAATGGAAGAACCCTTCAACAAATAATTTGTAATAACCTGCCAACCTAAGGAAGCTACGAATTTCCGTAGGCGTCGTAGGACTTGCCCAATTCTTCACTACATCTATCTTTTTTGTATCAACCCTTATTCCTTTATCCGATACAATGTAACTAAAAAATGCTACAGATTTTAACCAAAATTCACATTTAGAAAACTTTGCATATAACTTATGATCACGAAGAATCTGTAACATCTGCCGCAAATGATTAGCATGGTCCTCTTGTGATCTTGAATATCATCTCTAAACATGGTCACAAACACATCTAACAATGGCTTGAACACCCTATTCATCAAACCCATAAAAACTACTGGTGCATTGGTTCGCCCAATTGACATAACTAAAAATTCGTAATGACCATACCGTGTTCGTAAAACTGTCTTGGTATATCTTTTCTCTAAACCTTACTTGATGATAATACGATCTTAAGTTAATCTTTGAGAAACCTTTGGCACCTTGTAACTTCTCACATAAAGCACCAATTCTGGGAAGGGAATATTTATTTTGGACTGTCACCTTATTTAGTTGCCAATAATTCATACACATTCTCAGTGTACCATCTCTCTATCATACAATGAACACTGGTGCACCCTAAGGGAACGTACTAGGTCTTATGTATCCCTTGTCCTACAAGTCTTTTAGTTGCTCCGTTACTTTCCGTCCTAGAGGTAAACCTGGAAGCTCTTCAGGAAATACCTCAAAAATCGTATTTACCATCGGAACCGATTGAAGAGTTGGTGGCTTCACATCGGTATCCTGCACCATTACTAGGTGGCATATGTACCTCTTAGAGTATCATTTTCTTTGCCCTAAGATAGGAAATAAATTTTCCTCTCGGTGCTCCCACATTACCCTTCCATTCAAGAATATTCTTTTGTGGAAAATGTAACTTCTTAGCTCGGCAATCTACTGTGGCATAACAAGAAGCCAACCAATCCATACCTATTATAACATCAAAATCTACCACTTCTAGTTCAATAAGATCAAACAGTGTGTCATAACCACAAACAATTACTATATAATTATGATATACTCTTTTAGCTATAATAGATTCACAACTAGTGTAGATAGTTCAAATGGCTTATCTAGTAATTCTGGTGTTCTTTCAAACTTTTTCCGCAATCAATGGAGTAATATATGATAGGGTAGAATCCGGATCAATTAATGCATACATTATGTGAAAATACAGATAATGTACCTGTCACCATATCAGGAGAAGGCTCCAAATTCTGCCGATTCGCTACGGCATAGGTACGGTCCTAAACTCCACCAGAACCGACTACACCTCTGGAACCCCTACCACGACCAGCAGGCTGTACATCTCACCCTAAGGAAGGGACCAATGATGATGATGCAACGGTTGATCCCGTAGGTCACGCCACACTACTCGTGCCCCCTTGTAGACACTCTTTCATCAGGTGCCCCGACATACCGCACCGAAAGCAAATATTCGTTCCAAACCAACATTCACCTGAGTGAAACTTCCCACAATACTGGCACAGCCGATGAGCAAATCCCGCTGTCTGCGAACCCTGTATTCCACTACTCTACCCCACTTGACCGCCCCTTAACCCTCAAAATTGGGATGGCGTACTTGATGTAGGGTAAGAAAATGAGGGTCTTAGTGGTCTATTAAAAACCCGAGGCCAAAATTCTCCTTGGGACACTGTGAACTGTCCCATAGGTCTATCCCTCTTGGACGACCCTCTTTCAAATTTTTGTGCCCTTCTCCTTTGTCTCTGATTCTCTATTTTCTGTGCAAAGGCTTGTATTCTCGCTATATCCATATCCTTTTTCAAAGATGCAATAGTACAGTCCCTCACCAAATATGGCTCCAACCTGTCCATACACCGATGGACTCTGTCCTCTATCGTGGCTACTACATTAGGAGCATATCGAGCCAAAGAGTTAAACCGGAGACTGTACTCTCTGACACTCATATTACCTTGACTAAGATTTAAAAACTGATCCGCACGAGCCTCTCGGATCTCATAGGGAAGATAGTGATCAAGAAATGCCATTCTAAATTCCTCCCAACTACCTAGAAGTGCACCTATACCCCTAGATCGTTTCCAATCTTCATACCATAATATAGCCTCGCCTTTTAATCTATATGATGCAAGCTCCACTGTTTCTATACCAGTCACATGGATAACATCTAGAGCCCTTTTGATTTGGTCAACAAAGTCCTGTGGGTCTTCATTCAGATCTGACTCGGTGAACGTGGGAGGGTCTAATTTCAGAAAATCCTGTGTCCGTCGACTAGCAGCCCTATCCTCACCATCACTACTTGTCATTGGACCTACCTGTCCTTGATTCAGTGCAGTAACTATACAAGTAACTATACGAGTCAACATTTGCACCGCATTTCTTAGATTCTGCTCAGTATCATTAACAGGTGGTTCGGAAGGTTCTTCTCTCCTTCTCGGCTCTTCTGAAGCTGGAAAAGTAGAAGAAGCCCGCGATACAAATTCAGTTTCATCCCCACCCTGAATAACTTGGTCAGGTGGTGATTTACTAGTTCCTTCTTCGGTAAGCATATCTACCGTCTTACCTTTGTCCCTACCTTGTCTTGTAATCGGTATTTTTACTATATAGAAGAAAACCAATTTCAATGGTTAGCTATGATTCCACCTACAACTTTAGCTCTAGTGCATGATCTAAGAAATGAAGAAAATAAACAACTCCTAAATGTCCCGTAGCCTCCTACTTATAAATGTGGCGCGCAACACATCCATAAGCAAGACTCTACTCAAACACGGCTTTGTAGACACCCTTAGGACGACCTGCTATGATACCACTTTTGTCACGCCTCGAATTCTAATGGGGCGGACTGGCACCAGAAGCCGTTAAGGACCGAGAGAACCAATCTTCATTCAGGTACACTTATATGCATGTCACTCAATGAATATCACTATCACGTATAGATACAAGATGCTAATGGCGGAAGTTATGGAAAATATGTGATATATATATATATATGAAATTTGGCCGTTAGGGCCACCAAGTTAAAATGGACACACATTCTTTCATTCATCTCACAACGTACATCTACAAAGCCTCTAACAGATGCATATACGTAACCAACCTAAAGTCGGGACAAGTCCCAACTTTATACGACATTTACATATTACCAAAACAAATGTACACAAGTGACTCAGAGAAACCCCGAACCAATCTGGAGCTCACCAATAGTACGTGGATGACTCGTAGCCTACTGTGGAGGTCTACTAGCACCTGTGCCTGTAGAAAGTAAGGCAAGTCCCCCAAGGGACGTCAGTACGGAAGAATGTACTGAGTATGTAAGGCTATGAGCAACTGCGTGAAATATAAGAACTTCAATGGAATCAAATACAGGTGAATAATCATTTTGGATAAACCATCGTACTGTATGTGTGGAACCATATGTATTACATTCATTACTTTCTTTGCCTGTACGTTCATCATCTATATTATTCATCCAGATGATCAGTGGGTCATAACATAGTCATCCACCTTATCGGTGGGTCATAACATAATCATTCACCTTATCGGTGGTTCATAACATAACATTAGAATTAGCTCAAACTAGGCTTATGTTCCCCTTTGATGTTGTCCCTCAATCCAATAATCTCGGGATCGGTTCTAGCTAGACTTATGTGTCCCTTTGAACCGTCCTGGTTCTCAAACAATAAACCATATGTGCATTACTTTATTCCTTTACTTTTGTGAGATTGATACATTGGTGGTCATGACATTATTGGAAATTTGGAACAATAGTCAGTGACTAGGAGACATGTGAATCACAATTGGTCAATGAATAAGAAACATGTGAATAACAATATATGACAACCTGAAATGAGATACTTGTGAACATTTTGAAATGGAACAGGTACAAGTCAATGTGAACAATATGTGTTGTAGAAGGATACGAAAAGAGTTACCTTACATACCTTATCTTCTCAATATAAATACACAGTCCTATATGTGAATACAATAATCCATCTCCTTCCTTACGTTTTACTCTACAACACAAGTACATAACGGAGCTCACGTTAACAACTAACTACATTACAAGTGCATAAGATGACAATGAACTACATGACTGTCATATAACGTCATTTCACCCCTCACAATACCATTCACTGCATTACCATACCAATAACACCAGAACATGCCACACATCAACCAAGACATCATAAACCAATAGCAAGTTTGTACTTTACACTTTCTCATTAACACCACGTCGCATTTACTCCATCAAGTCATCTCCATAGCTTTCACAATAACACATTAAAAACAATCCATAATTGATACCATTCAAAATACCTCTGGGATACTCCTTTAAAGTCATTCAAAAGGTACCATAAGTTGATAATTGCATCCAAAAAGGATATAGGGGTTTCGGGGGGTCAAAGAGATGCAAAAACATGCAAAACGGAGTTCTGGGCTGACCTGCGAAGACAACTATGCCCGTAGGTGTTTGAGGTGCATCCACAGGTGACCATTGGCCTGGTCCAGGGCCACCTTCATTGGTATCTGCGCCCGTAGGTGCCCCACCTACGAAGACGGATGCCCGTTTCAGCCTCCGGGGGTCATTTTCGGTTCTTTTTTTGCAATGAATGGTCCATGGTCATAATTAATCTTATATTTTCATATTTTAAGTTGTATTCCATGGTTTCACAACGCACATAAACATCACCAAAACTACATTTCCCTTTTAATACACCACCGATTCCATGTACAATTTCACAACAACAATTCCAAATATTACACACAAAGAGAAAGAAAGTTAAGGACATAACCACATATTACATGTTTATATTTAATCCATCAAATTCACTTCCATCAAGACCACAAGTCCACTTCCAAGTTTACAAGGCAAAACCCTTTACCGATTAAGCAAACATAGACTGTTTCACACATAGTGAACTTCTCAACACTTTGTCAACATAACCAACATGATCTACACAATCTCTAATGCATATAATATGTTAAACCATAAGATTAAACACTTACCCAATCTTGTAAAGTGATGATCTTGTCCAAAGAGATAGTTGCCTTAGGGTTTGGAAGAGAAGAGAAAATATCTCTTTTGTGGAAAATTCTAGAATTTGGCATGTGTGTTTCCTTTAATAAAATCTGATTTTTTTCCATTTTATATTACTTTTAATCTTATCCTTAGTCATACTTGATCAATAATTGATGGTTTGCTTGGTCAAAAGAAAGAATGGATCATTTTCCAACTTTGGGCCATGTCTTTTGCATCATTTTATTGGCCTTTATTGAGCCCATTATCACAAGATTAATTTATCCCAATAACTTCCATGAATAATATACCATCTATCATAACTTAATTAATTCCATGAACATTAGGGTAGTCGCGTAAGTTCAAAAATGTACGGGGTGTTACACACCCGATGTTAGAGCCCTAGTGAGGGGGTGAGGTAGGGGTTGTGGCAAACCCAGAGGTAGAGTACGGGCATGAAGAGTTGCCTTAGTTAAAATACATGCTATAAGGGCCTCTCTCATGCTTGAGGTTGAGTATACTGAGAATGATTATCAGATAGAGTATACGAGGCCATCTCAGTTCCCACAGGGTTCAGTTGATACCCTGGTGTTATAGTACTTATTGATTCATCTCTTTAGTCATCTGTATTGTGTTCCCAAACTGGTGTTCCTTTGAGTGTGTTGGGTACTTCTCAGATTCTAGGAGGTGTTCAGCCACCAAGACATGCTCCTCTTTATGGTTTTCCATCTTCATGGGTACATTCGTCTTTTGTGGTACCCCCATTTATAGATTCACTGCCTACTAGAATTATTGTTACTCCTATTACTTTGGGTCTTTTGATGTCTGCTGATGATCAGAAGATGTTTGAGAGGTTCATTAACTTGGCTCCTCTAAAGTTTAGTGGTGCCATTGGAGAGGATACATATTAGTTTTTGCTTGACTGTCAAAAGAGGTTGCATAACCTCAAATCCCTTGAGACCCATGGTATTGCTTGTAAAACTTATCAGTTTACTGACGTGGATAGATAGTAAAAGAGGTCTCTTTCTATATGTAGACTATTGGGTTCACCTGCTATGACCTGGACCTAATTTGTTAAGGCTTTTTTAGAGAGGTTCATGCCTTACAGTTTGAGGGATCAGATAAGAGACAAGTTTAATCACCTGGAGCATGGCTCTATGTCTATTGCTGAGTATGAGGCATATTTTCATGCACTATCTAGATATTTTGCTGCTAGTATCTCCACTTAGTTAGAGAGGATCAGGAAGTTTGTAAAGGGATTAAAAAGCTTTTATCAGTTGGCTACAGCTCAGATGGTGGTGTTAGGGTCTTCTTTCCAATGTATAGTTGAGCATACCAAGATGTTTGAGTTGATTTGTCAGGGTACTCAGAGTAGTGGTGGTGATAAGAGGAGCTATCATTAGGGTGAGTTTAGTGAACATACGGCTCGAGGTAGGGGTTTCTCTAGTAGAGGTGCTCTTGGTTATCATGGTAGACCAGTTCAAGCAGCCTTACAGAGTTCTAGCAGTAAATCTTCAATTTTTGTAATTTTTGGTTGCCAGGTATCAGGTTATACAGGTAGAGGCTCCAATTCCAGTTCATCGGGTTAGAGAGGATGTTCTAGCTTTTCTGAGCCTTTTCAGCATGTTGTAGGGAGCAGTAAGCATTTTGTATGTTAGGATATTGGTCATTATGTAAGGGATTTCCCTCAACATGCATTGGGTCCTGCCCAGCATAATTCTCAGCTTCAGATTGCCCTACTCCTATATCTACGGTTAGAGGTGGTTCACAAGCGACAAAGGTGGTACTAAAAGTTCTTGAGGAGGATCTCGAGGAGCTTTTGGTATTGGTAATGAGGTTGCTCAGTTCGAGAGCATATGTTGACAGTGTTATGTTATACCTAAAAGACCCAAGGTAGAGGCTTCTCATGCAGTTATTACTGGTATCATCCTAGTTTGCTACCAATCTGCTTTCGTGTTATTTGACCCTGGGTCTACATTCTCCTATGTGTCTACATATTTTGTTATTGGTTTTGATACTGCATATGAGTCCCTTGCTATGCCTTTTCAGGTTTCTACCCTCGTAGGAGATTCTATAGTAGTAGATCGAGTGTACTAATCTTATGTAGTGACCTTTGTGGGGTGTGAGACCTGAGTAGATTTGATTATCCTAGATATGGTTGATTTTGATGTTATCTTGGGTATGGATTGGTCATCCCCCTATCATGCTATTTTGGATTGTTATGGTAAGACCGTGACTTTAGCTACTCCGAGTGTGCCAAGGTTAGCTTGGAAGGGTGCTCTTAATTCAGGTCTAAAGGGAGTTATGTCTTTTCTACGTGCTTATTACATGGTAGAAAAAGAGTGTCTGTCTTATTTGGCCTATGTTCGCAGTACTAGTGTTACCTCACCTCCTCTCTTGGATTCTGTTTGGATTTAGTTCAAGGATGTATTTCCTTTGGATTTGTCTGGTATGCCTCTGGACCATGATAGTGACTTTGCTATTAATATTAAGCCAAGTTCCAAGCCTATTTCCATTCCTTCTTATAGAATAGCCCCAACTGAGTTAAAGGAATTAAAGGAGCAATTGTAGGATATGTTGGGTAAGGGGTTCATTAAACCTACCTATTGTGTCCCCTTAGAGTGCTCCTATCTTATTTCTGAAGAAAAAGGATGGATCTGTGCAGATGTTTATTGACTATTGATAATTGAACAAGGTGACAGTGAAGAATAAGTATCCTCTTCCCCACATTGATGATTTATTTAACCAGTTGCAGGGTGCTTTGGCGTTTTCCAAGATTGACTTGAAATTCGGGTACCATCAGTTGAGGATTATAGCTTCAGATATTTTGAAGACAGATTTTTAAACTTGGTATGGCCATTATGAGTTTTTGGTTATGTCATTTGGGTTGACCAATGCCCCAGTATTGTTCATGGAGTTGATAAACCGAGTATTTTGGCTGTATCTTGACTCCTTTGTGATTGTATTTATAGATAATATCTTGTTTTATTCCAAGAATGAGGTTGACCATATGAGACACTTAAGGGTGGTACTTCAGAGATTGCGAGATGAGAAGTTATATGCTAAATTCTCCAAGTGCGAGTTTTGGTTGGACTCTATTTCTTTCTTGGGTAATGTGGTGACCAAGGATGGCATTATGGTTGACCCAGCCAAGGTAGCGGTTGTTCGTGATTGGGCTAGGCCTACTTGTCCCACCGAGATCTAGAATTTTATTGGGCTAGTAGGGTACTATCGACGCTTTGTGCAGAGTTTCTCTTCTATTGCAGCTTGTTTGACCAAGTTGACTCAACAGAAAGTTGTATTTCATTAGTCGACTACTAGTGAGGATATCTTTCAAAAGCTCAAGGAGTTGTTGACTTCGGCTCCTATTTTAACCTTGCCCAAGAAGGGCATAGGTTTTATCGTATTTTGTGATGCTTATAGTATTGGTTTAGGTGTGGTGTTGATGTAGGAGGGTAAGGTGATTGCTTATGCTTCTTATTAGTTAAAGCCCCATGAGAAGAATTACCTTACCCATGACTTAGAGTTTGTCGCAGTTGTCTTTGTGTTGAAGTTGTGGTGGCACTACTTGTATTGAGTCCATTGTGAGATTTTCTCTAATTATCATAGCCTTCAGTACTTTTTCACTCAGTGAGATCTTAATATGAGACAGTGATATTGGCTTAAGTTGCTTAAGGACTATGATCTCATTATTCTTTATCATCCCAGCATGGCAAATGTGGATGCCTTGAGCCGAAAGGCAACTAGTATGTGGAATTTAGCTCATCTTTTGACTCAGGAGGGACCTTTGGCCTTGGAGGTTCAGTCTTTAGATAACCAATTGGTTAGGGTTGATATTTCGACACCTGGGCATGTGTTAGCCTTTTTTGAGGCTAGGTATTCTTTGATTGAGTAGATTTGAGCTCATCAATTTGATGATGATAGATTGAGGGTGATTCATGATAAATTGTTGAGTGGCGAGGCAACGACGGAGTTCCTTGATCCTGATGATGTTTTGAGGATTAGTGGCCAAGTTTGTGTGCCAAGAGTTGGTGGATGAGTTTGATTGATCTTAGAGCAGGCTCATTGTTCTAGATATTCCATTCACCTAGGGCCGGCTAAAATATATCATGATTTAAAGCAGCATTATTGGTGGGGTGGTATGAAGAAGCTTAGTCCGAGGTTCATTGGCCCTTTTGAGGTCCTTGAGAAGTATGGTGATGTGGCGTATAGGATAGCTTTACCTCCACATCTATCAGTTGTTCATCCTATATTCCACATTTCCATGTTGAATAGATACTACCCAGATGATAAACATGTGATTCGATGGGCTGTTGTATTAGACCATGATTTATCCTCTGAGGATGAGCCCATTGCTATCCTAGACAGGTAGACAAGGAAGTTGAGGTCTAAGAGTATTGATCCAGTAAAGGTCCAGTGGATACATCTCCCTATTGAGGAGGATACTTAGGAGGTCGAGTCCAATATGCGACTTAGATTCCCCCAGCTCTTTACCGCTTCATGTACTTTATATGTTTTTTAGTTCAAGGATGAACTAATGTTTTAGTGGTGGATAATGTGAAAATCTTAGTTGTGAATTTTCCTTTTTTATGTGCTTTGATCACTTGCCCTTCCCTGTAGTTGTTATACACTATTTGTGAGTTGTGGGGATGGTTGTCACTGTCCTTGATACATTTGGGAGTGATTTGGGAGAGTTTGAGACTCTTAGAGGCTTTAAAAACCATGAGGTTGACTTCGGTCAACATTTTGTGTTTCAAGCACCGGATGGCAATTTGGAATGTTCTATTATATCTGAAATGTCAATTTTGGGTTAGTAGCGGGGTTGGTTCAGGTTCGAAGACTTTGTTTTACATTTCGACCCTGTAATCAGAAACTAGTGAAAAATGCCTAAGTGGGGTCCCGGAGGCTAAATCATCGTAAATGATCTCATTAAAATTTTACATTTCCATTTAGTCTGGAAAGTTAAAAATAACCTAGTAGCATATATGGTTTATTTTTGTGGGGTCCCAAAAGAATTCTGAGGGTCCATTCGGAGACTTGGGAGTTAGGGATTTAAAAGGTGCAACAACTAATATTAGGTGCAAGGGTCCTTCTTTGCGAATATGGCCCTAACCACAAATGCGGAGAAGGTAAAATCTTCTTCATTGCGATCTAGAGATGGTGTCCGCGATTGAGAAAGGTATCTGGGATCGAGTCGGGTTCATCCTTCATCACGAATGCAATTGGACCGTCGCAAATATGATGGGTTCGGGTTATCAGTCTTTACATATGCAAAGGTCTGACCACAAATTTGAAGGCCATTTAATTGGCTTGGTCACCGTTGATCCTCGTAAACGCAAAGGGTTGATCGTATTTGCAAGGTACTATTCACATAACAGTATAAATACTTCATTTTCCATGAATTCCAATATTTTTAGACCTTGGAGCTTTGGAAGGGGAGGAATTTTAGGATTTTCTTCATCATTTAGGCTTGGGTAAGTTTTTAACTCATCTTTCCATTAATTTTCATTGATTATATCTTCAAAAACACATTGTTATCTTGATTTCTAAATGGATTTTTAGGGGGTTTACTGGTAAATCTTTAAAATGGTTTTTCTTTGATTTGAACATCAATTTTAACTCTTTTTCACGTGAGTTTTCAACTGTAGATTCCTATGATCTTGGGGAACATGTTTCTAAAATAAAATTATGGTTTTACCCCTTTCAATTTTGAACCCATTTTTCAAACCCATTTTTGACATGTCTTAAATATAGTCGATATAGGTATCATTAGCTTCCTTTTGATGCATAGATTATGCATTTGAGAGTGTTAACTCATTCCGAGGTCAATCAAAAAGGGAAGGCTCCACATCAAAGGGTCTAGGCTTATATTTTGGCACTTCGAGGAAGGTTATGGCTTAACTTTCTTAAGACTGGGTTGGGTAGTTAACGAACATGTAAAGCATGCTATGGAATAAAAAATAGCCATGGTAGTTATATTTCAAGATTATTATTATCATGTTCTAATGTGGGGGCTTATATGCATACTATTGTTGACTTGAGAGATTATATATTTTGTGTGTTGCCCATGTGGGTTCATTATTTGACATCATAAGCATTATTTGTGCATTAAATGCCATATTTGTTGTTGTGATGCCGTACGGGGTCTTGAATAGATGTTATAGGCCTTCTTTGGGCATTATTTACCTCTATCATGGTAATAATACCCGAGTGAGGAGTTTGAGATGATATTATTAATGTCTTGCATGACTATTCATTCTAGTGGTGCCGAGCAAGGGCTAAGAACATGAACTATTGACATATTGAGTTGACTCCAAGCTTATTTATACCTTTATTGAATTGATCATTATCTTCATACTGATTGGTTATGAGCATTACATCCTCATTTCATCCATACATATTAATGAGGCATTGGTACCACTGAGAAATATTGATTTTGAAAGAAAATGGAAACTCCTTATAAAACGCTTGGCCGAGGTCATTGCCGTGAAGGTTGATTGAGATATTTGAATACCTAGGCTGAGGTCATTTGCCAGTAAGATTGATTGAGACTGTGAAAGTATACGGGTTGTGAACCCTTCATGGGTCCTGTCCTAAAGCGTTGAGGTTTGGCAGGTGTATACGTAAGTCCCACTATCATTACCTCATTACATTGCATTTGCACCCTTCGTGTTCCGTTTTATGTACTTGTTGACGTGTAACTTATTTCCTTATATATTGCGTGTATAGTTGTTCTTTTTAACTTTATATTGTAGAACTTATTGTGGAGACGGTGAAGGTGTGAGATACCGTCTGGGAACTTTTCTCTTTGCAGGTGTTACGTGCTCATAATATATTTTACATGTCTTATTTTCTACTTTGTTCTGTCGGCCTATGATACCTACTGAGTATAAGTGGGCCGTGCTCTTCTGTGCCATTTCGGTGCAGATCCCAGTTTGAGTGTGAACCACGGGGCTGACTTTGTACTGAGATAGTTGGACTTTTCGAGATACTAGTGTACTCCAGAGTTTGGGGTTGATTTCGGACCTCATCTCACACTATCTTGTCTTTGATTACTTTTCAGAGACAGATTATGTTTTCAGTTGTGATTTTAGATTCTCTTTACACTTATGATATCATATTCTTAGGAGATTTATGTATTTTGTTCAGATTCTCGTTTTTACATGTTACAGCCTGACTTCATTCTAGAAGTCTTGCATTTTGCATATTAATTTTGTATTTCATTTTTTCCTTCCTATTCGGGTCTCGGCTTACCTACCATGGATGGGTTGAGGTAGGTGCCATCATGACCTCAACTTTTGGGTAGTGACAACTCCAAACTCTAAATCTAACATCTTCTTGTCTTTCCAAACCTACTGCTTACTTGGAACCACACAAATTCTATCCAGTATCATCCAAGTCATGTCCGCATAATCACATCACAAATAACATTGAAAGAACAAAGCTGACCCACCAAAAATCCACACAAACTAGCATATGAACAATGCCTCATAAGGTTCCACCTGAATACCCAAATGGTGGTGACTAATGTCTATGATCTCTGCTAAAGCTAATAACTGGTCCCAATGGCCTTCAAAACCAATAGTCATGAATTCGAGGCAAGACCTCTCACAATTGAACGATCCGCTCTGAAATGCCCCCACCACTTATGGGTGAAACCATGCTAAGCCCAACTCGGGTACACTTTTTCTAATAAGTAGACTTCTAAAAGTCAGACGAAAATTGAGAACCAAGGTCTGAAGTAGTAGAAACCAACACTATGTGCCAAAGAACCATCCCTCAAACATCCATCTAAGTCAATCTCTCTGAACTGGAGAAAACTGAACCAGTAGGTAGTGAGTACGCCTAGTCAGCCGATCGATGATACCTCAACTGAATCAAGGCTAGAAATAGTAGAAACGAACACCATATGCCAACGAACCATCCCTCGAACGTTCATCTAAGTCAATCTCTCTGAACTAGAGAAAACTGAACCATTAGGTAGTGATACTAATAGGTAATGAGTACACCTAGTCAACTGGTCGATGATGTCTCAACTGAATCAAACCCCGAAACATAGGTTGCAATCAAGTGACGCAATCCATAGCTATAAGCTTAACACCAAAGCTGAACCACTCGACCTTAATTGCCCAAACCATTCCTGCTATTGAGTAGGCATCCACAAACATAATCTAACACAATTCTCAAGCCATCATCTGTAAGAGTCATATACCCAACAGTCCCATAATGGTCATGATGGCACCTACTATAACCCACCAATAGGTAAGCCAACCCATATCCTGGAACGGCGAGTAACAACTAATAAGAGGAAAACATAACTGTCACAATCCAATTTCTCAGATCATGATGGCACCTGCTATAACCCACTAGTAAGTAAGCCAACCTGTAGTACGAAATAGCTAGTAACGGACTACCAAGAGAAATGAAGAAAATAATGGAAAGAAATTCAAACAAGAGACTAATATAGATTATAACCCCAAGACCTGGTGAAGTCAGTACAAGAGTTTCTAATATAACAGGAGTAAAAAGTGGAATACAGAGTCAATATATATACAAAATCATCTCTGAAATACAAAATAGAGATCAAACTAACAATATGAGAGAGAACAGGAATACTCCGAACTTCAAGAGCTCAGCCCAAATCTCTGATCCATGGCTGTCCCACACAATGCACACATCAATGGCAAGAACTCATACTATGACCTGTAGGCTGCAGAAGTGTAGTATGAGTACCAAATATGTGGTACTCAGTAGGAATCAGCCGACTGAGCTCCAAAAATAATGCAAGCATAAATAACATGTAAAGCAAGAATATAACTACAGAAAGATATCCAAGAAACTAAACATAATAATGCTAATGGATCAATGAGGATAAACTATCCTATCCTAACAGTATTTAGGAACTAAAGTGAGATACCATATATCACCAGCCAATATACAACTGAAGAGTGAAAGAAGGATGTATAGTGGTAATACAAGGTCAAATGATGCACATAAGATATGAATAGATAAGGAAAGAGAGGGATATACGGTAATACCATGTATATATATAGGACTAAACTCAAGGTAATATCCTCAAGGAGCCAACCTAACATCTCGGGGATCATAGCCAAGTAAGGGGGCTAATACTAGCATAATCAAAGTCTCTAACCGAAGTGTCTAATCATTAGATAAACTATCAATAGTGTAACTTACCAAAATAGAGAAAAGGGACCAGGAAGTATCGATAATTTTAGGTACCAGTCCATAACCATCCTGCGATGACTAACCATAATAACCAACAATAAAGTAATTGGCTAGTCTGGACAAACAATAACCTAATCGGGCCCTTATAAGCTCGGAAGGTTCAAGCAAGCACTCACTAAATAGTAACCATAGCTTATACTTAAATAGCCCCCCATAAGACTGATAGATATAAGTGCCAAACAATTATACTGGTGATAGGCAATGCATACGAAACCATATCCAATCTGAGTGCCATAACATACCAAGTGTGTACACCTTCTCCAGCTCAGTAACTCACAAAGACAAGACCGACAGTGACTATCCTTCTCCAACACTATGGCTCACAGATAAAGGGGCCCATAGGAGACTCAGGATATCTGTATACACTGCCTGGTCCACAACCAGGACTTTTAGTAACCATCATAATCAATCTACTCCATCTAGTATTGGAGAGATATATAAGTATAATGAGTGCTCGTAATTGAACCGAGACTAAAAGAATATAAATTTGTAAATCCATTGCCCGATATCGAGTTCGGGACTAAATCGGCATAATAATGTAGAAAGGATCAAAATCTCCCTCGACTAAAGTAAATAATAGTGGTAAAAGAGTGGATTAATAATGGAACGGAATCAACCTTGGTCTAATTTCTAAAATAGCATATTTAACTCCAAAAGTTGATAATTCATTAAATGAGGTGGTACGATTCCTGTTGTAAAAGAATTTGTTTTAAAAGTGAAAAGTGGGAATAAATTCCTTTTTAGAAAACAGTAGTAAAATCAAGGCTTTGGTTGGAATCATACCACTAAGTGAGCATAAATGCGCCAAAAATTATGCATGCCATCACCAATATCTAAACAATACCACCATAAACGCCTAAGCATCTATAAACTAGAATCATGTCCTTTTTAAGGATAAAATACTCATCCAGAGTCCAACTAGTATCGTAACCACAACCTTGGGCCCAACAATATATATAAATTAATATATGCCAACACCGTAATTCAGGAAACTAAGGTAAATAAGGGCACAGTGCTACTAGAAGAATCTAATCATGGAAATACTACCCAATTCACTAAGAAATATGGTAATTCTTATACTAAAAGGGTCATTCATGTCAATCTATGGTCAACCAAGTCCATAATGCAGTGTAATAGGATCCTACAACCATAACAAGTATTCTAGGCTAAGGTTCAGGTCACTTTTCTATTCTAAATTCTCTAAATAAGACAAGTCATGATATTTATAGGTATAAACATATCCTATAGTCCCTACCTAGCATACAATCTATACAATACACAATCTCATGGAGAAAAGTATATCGAAGCCTACCTCGTTGCCAAATCAAAATCTTGAATCGTCCACGAATTGCTCGCCTTTGCTCCACGATCTTGAAAATGACGTTTCAATATCAAAATCATCATCTACACATTAATACGAGTAAAACAAGACCTATAATGCAATATAAAAGCTCGAGACAATTCGAATAAAAAAAGGGCCCGTGGGGCTCGAGAATAAAATCCTAAAATTGAATCTGCCATGAAATCCCTTGAAGGACAAGAAATGCGTGCTCAAAAGTTGATCACAAATAGGACACAAACCGGGGCTCAAATTAGCCCCGAAAGATAAAAAGACTAAGAGGGTAAATGAGAATTAAATTGAGGAATTAGGCCGAAAACTTACGAAGAAATTAATGGGAAATGATCACCTCCACTTCCTCTACGCACTCCCAATGTCACTTGATTGATTCCCATACTTTTCTTGAGATCTTATGTCTAAAATGACAAAATTGGGGATTTAAAAAGGGTAAAGATAGCAGATTTTAGTTATTTATAGAACCAGGGATTACCCATTGCGATTACGGGGGGCCCTGGTCGCGAACGTGATGCACAACAAAAATACCCTTTGCGAACGCAAAGACCAGTGGAGATAGACCATCATGAATGCAGACAACCAGCCGCGATCATGAAGAATGAAGTTGACTAGGTCGAGGCTGACCCGCATCACAAACGTAAGAGGTGTGGCTCGCAATTGCAAAGGTCAAGAACTTAACCCTTTGTAAATGATACCTAAACCTTGGAGACGCAAAGAATAAAAGGGCTGCACCAGATTGCTGGAAAACCAACAATTTTCCTATGTCTAAATGGACTTTGATCGGGGGCTCGAGATTCATTTGGAACCCCATGCGCGTAAACAAATATGCTACCATTCGACATTCTGGACTCAATCAAACCATAGAAATTTCCAACCGAGGTCTTTTTGACAAAAAGTGGGTCCCACACCCATAGTTCCATTTTTCATTAAATCCATCCAATAGCTCAAAATGAGTTTGAAAGCCTTGGGACCCAAACCAAGGGTCCCCCTAGCCTAAAATCAATGTTTTGGAGATGATATCACTGTCGAGATTCTCATCCGAGGCTGTTTACTAGGAGTTTTGGTCCGAGACTAATTTTTTAATAGTGAAAACTCCAAAATAGAGAATTGAGCCTAAAATCCAAATAAACTATCCGATAACCAAACCAACAGTTTTGCCAAGTCATAAATGACCTGTAACTACTATGGGAAGGCTCAAAATACCAAAAATGGGTGAAAATCGAGAAAATGACATGAAGGGTCATTGCAATAACCAAAACTAAATACAAAGAGAAAGAAAACCAGAAGAAAGCAAGTATTCCCTTAGACCTGGTGTGGTCAGTACAAGAGCCACTAACAAAACACGAGGTACTCAGTAGGCATCGATCGACTGAGAGAGAGAAGGAACAGTTCCAGATTCCAGGAGCTCACCCTAAATCTCTGATCAATGACAGCTCCGTACGATGCACATGTTAGTGGTGAGAACTCGTACTATGATCTGTAGGGTGCAGAAGTGTAGTATTAGCACCAAACACGAGGTATCAGTAGGCATCGATCGACTGAGTTCCAAAGATAATGCAAGTATAAATAACATGTGAGGCAAGAATATACATTACAGGAAACTAACTATAATACAAAAAACAATAAGAATAATAGAGAGGTGAAGATAAATTACTATATTCTACAAGTGACTAGGGAAGGAAGCATTATACAATATAAATATCTAGGGATGGAGGTAATATATTAGTAATAATAAAGGAAGAAAGGGATATACAATAAGAATATCTAGAGAAGAAAATGGATAAACGACAGAACTATATAGAAAGCTAGACACGAAAGTACTAACCTGAGGTAGCTATCCTGATATCCTAAACATCACATGGATCATAAAGGAAAATGGATCAAACTCTAGCACAATCAGGACATCTAACCCAAGATAGGAATAATCATAAGATAGTCTAATATCAAAGCTCACCATATCAAAGAGAAAAAGAGTTTAGAAGCATACCCACAGCCTTAGGTACAAATCCATAACCGTCTTTCCACAACTATACAATAATACCCAAACAATAATGCAACCAAATAAGTTTAGAACTCAATAACTTAACCAAACCTTCATAAGCCTGGAAGGTACAAAAAATTAATCAAAAACCAGCAAACATAACCTATACTTATCTAATCCCCCATAAGACCGATAGGTACAAGGGCAAATAATTATATTGGTGATAGGCAATGTATAGGAATGAATGAATATAATATAAATCTAATACATCCATATCAACTAAGTTCCATATTACACCAAGTGCGTACACCTCCGTCGGCTTGCTGGCTTTCAAGGCAGGACCTATGGGGTATCCCCTCTTTCTGGATGTGGTTCCCATACAGAAGGACCCATAGGGGACTCAAGATATCTTCATATACTGCCTGGTCCCAAACTAGGACTTTTAATAATCAACCATAATAAATCTGCGTCATCCAATACCAGAAAGAAGTAAGAGTGTAATAAGTGCTAGGAATTGAATCGAGGCTAAATAAGTAGAATCTGCGAAATCTAGTGCCCAAGATCGAATCTGGGACTAAAAAGGTAGAATAGTATGAAAAGGATCAGGATCTTCCTTAACCAAAATGAGTAAATAGTACTAGATGAGTGGATTAAGAATGGACCAAAATCTATCTCGGTCTGAGTTTCCAAAGTAGTATGTTTAGGTTAAAAGATCATAAATCAATAATAGAGGTGGTACGACATTCATTAAAAAAATCAGTATTAACGGTGAAAAGTGGGGATAAATCTCTTTTTGGAAAATAGTAATAAAACCAAGGTTTTAGTTGGAATCATGCCACTAAATAAGCATGAGCGAGTGTAAGTGTATGCATGTCATCACTAGTATCCAAAAAATAGAAATGTAAGCACTCATGCATCTATAAACTAAAATCATAGCTCTCAGAGCACAGAAAACTAACCTGATGTCCAACTGGTCTTGTAACCAAGGCCTCGGGCCCAACAATATACAAAGCAAGAGAATAGCAAGATCATAACTCAGGAAGTTAAGGTAAACAGGGCATCATGCTAAAAAGAGGGTTTAATCAAAGAATATCATCCAAATTACTAAGTACTACCACATATCTTATGCCATGGATTCCTTTTGTCAACCTAAGGTCATACCTGTATATAAGTGAGCTTAACATAACCTTAAAGCTATAGTGGGTATTCTAGGCTAAGGCTCAAACTACAATTTTATTCTAAAAGTCCCCTTAAAAGGTGTCACGCCCCAAATCCCATTGAGACGTGATTGGCACCCGAAGCCGATATGGCCCGAGAGAACCAATCTTTACTCCTGAACCTTCGTATGCATATCCTCATATGAATCTTATTGAACCTTATGCAATTATATGGAAAACATGAACATGGAAACATATGCTATAAACATATATATATCAAACTTGGCCGTTGAGCCATTACGTCTAACTGAACGTACATAGCTTACATCCATATACCCACATATGTCTACAAAAGCCTCTAACAGATGTATTTACCAAACCAACTAAGTCCCGACTTTATACAAAATTTATAATGCCAAAACAACTATACAACTATGACCCAGAAAGCTCCGACTCAAGTGGAGCTCACCAAAACTCTGTGAATGATCCCCAGTCTAAAGAGGAGGTCTACTAATTCCTGTACCTGCAACATGTAAGGTAAGTCCCCTGAGGGGGTCAGTACGAAGAATGTACTGAGTATGTAAGGCTTATAAGAAATAACATCATACATGAGAATGTCAATCTAATAAAAATATGAGAGAATAGTCAACGTAGATGAACCATCATTTTAAATGTGGAAACATGCATATCGTAGTAATATGTTAGATCACTCACTTAACTCCTTATTAGTCATATAATATCATTTATACACATCCTCATTCAAGAGATTGTTCCTTCACTCAAAAGACTTACCTCCAAGAGGTTCTCCTATTCCCGATATTCTAGAGGTTCCTCTATTCCATAGATTCCAGAGATTTTTTCTTGATTCTATGCCCACTGCCATTACTAATCATCTCCTTGGTTGGTCGGTTGTAAAAGAATAATACTCATCCACATACATCCACTCCAGTGGTAGGGTAGTGAATTAATAATATAACGTACATCCACTCCATTAACGTACATCCACTTTATTGGTGGTTTATCCTACATCCACTCTCATGGTGGAAGAATATACATCCACTCTCTTAACGTACATCCACTCTATTGGTGATTTATCCTACATCCACTCTCATGGTGGAGGAATATACATCCACTCCCTTAACGTACATCCACTCTATTAGTGATAATTTAACTTATGCGCACACCTTTCTTCATTTCTTACTTTTGAGTGATTGATAAATGGTCATCATAAAGATGTGTTCTTTCACCCCATGGATACACTCATACTATTAGGATCATTATCAGACATAATAACAACAATAGTGAAAAGAATTAATGAACGTGAATAAACTCTCTTTCTGCATGTGGGGATCTATGTAAATTACGTTCTTTACTTCTTTTGTCTTCATATTCATTCATCTTTATTGTTCTACCCATGCTAGGCTATTTTGTCGCCCCTGGGATGAGATTAACCCATGCTAGGTACTTTGACCCCTGGGATGTTATGTGAACCCATGCTAGGCTTTCGTGTCGCCCCTGGGATATCGTTAACCCATGCTAGGCTTATCGCCCCTGGGATGTTCTATTAACCCATGCTAGGCTTTCGTGTCTCCCCTGGGATGTACCATCATAACCCATTCTAGGCTTTTATATCGCCCCTGGGATGTATCGGGATCGACCCATGCTAGGTATTTAACCCCTGGGATACCACCCATGATTACTTCTTAATTATACACCTCTTACTTCTCTTGTTATTCTTACTTTCATTCTTAAGAGTGATACAATGAGGATCATGACATAGTTGGAATCACACATATATATATTACTTCTTCACTCTTGCTTCATGAGATTGACATCTTCACTTATGAGGAATAGATATATTAGCTTGCACATCACCTCTCTTCTTACTCTTATGAGATCTTATGAGATTGGTACTTTTACTTGTAAAAGATTGATACAAAGATAATCATCATAATTGAGGACTTGGTACATGTCATGATTGGAAAATACTATTCAAGAATAAATAGGTTCTGTTATGTTATTACTCTCTCTTGAGATCGTTCATTTAGGAATGATAACGTTATGACATTTTTGGAACTTCACTCAATGAACAAGAGACAAACGAATCATCAGTCATTTGAGAATAGGACACATATGAATAATAATATACGTCAACCTGAATTTAAGATACTTCAAACCTCTCGAAATTGAAACAAGTCCAATGTTAATGTGAACAACATGTTGCAGAAGGATATGGAAAAAGGAACCGTACATACCTTGTATTCTTAATACGAATACACAATCTTAGACGTGCATACAATATTCCTGCTCCTTCCTTATGTTTCGCTCTACAACACAAGTTTATAACGAAACCAACATTAACCACCAATTACCTTATAATGGCATACAACAACAATAAGTCACATGTTTAGCTTTAACATGTCATTTCCCCCCTTAACAAAACCATTGATAAAATCATTCTTCCAAAAATCCTCCAATATTCCCAACATTGACCAATACATGATAATCAATACATTCCACCACAACACTTCCCCTTTACACTTTCTTATCCACACCACATTACAAACAATCCATCAATTCACCTTAATACACTTCATAGCACAAATCGGACAACATCCCACAATTTGCACTTATAAAAAAAATAACAAATTAAATAACAAAATAACACCATAGACGTTCATATTTTATCCATACCATGATCTTTCATCAAAGGCACAAGTCCAAATTCAAGCTCAAATCCCATGGATCATAAATCTTATACAAAAGCACAAAGTGCCATGTCCAACATTTCAACCATAACCAACATGATATACATATTATATCATGCTTATAATATGTTAAAGTACAATAATATTCACTTACCCAAGCTTGAAAGATGATGATCTTGCTCCAAGAAGTGCCTTAGGGTTTTGAAAGCCAAAGAGATGTTCTTGGGAAATTTCTAGAAAAAGATAGAAAAGGCATGGGTGTTTCTCATGATAAAATCAGATATTTGGCCCCTTTTATAGACCTTGAGTCCATACTTAGTCATTAATGTGGTATTCTAGAAGGTCTTGGCAAGAATGGGTCATTTGACCCATTTTGGGCCATGCTTTCTTTCCATTTTTGGGCCCTTTTTGGGCCCAATTCACTTAACCCGATAAAATTAATAATTTCTCATGTTTAAGTCATCTCATATGTATTACAATAATATTCCCACTCATGCTATGCATATCCGTAGCCTCAATCTAAAAACCAAGTTATTCTAGCCACGTTTGGCTTATTTTGACTATAGGGGTAAAATCGTCATTTTGGCCCCAAATTTGTTCTCGAGTAATTTTATCATACCAATATAATATGTCATTCATTTCATGTATATACTCTTGGTTGTAGAATAAACATAGCAAAAATTGGCTCGGTACGACCCCGGATACCCTTGGGACTTAGAAATTTCCAACTTTCGAAAAAGTGGAAAACCCAAGGTGGCACGCTCCTGGGTGCGCCAACCTACTGCCTATGGGCTAAAAATTTTAGCCCACAGCGGCGTGGCACGGTCCCAAATGCACCCCTCCTTAAAATTTTCAAAAATTCCATTTTTCGACTTCTCTTCGTGGGTTTGGTTAGATACTTCAAGTCCTATTCTTTAACTCACTTCTTAACCTTAATATACTTTGTTTAGTGGTCTTCATAGCCTCATTTTGAACCTCACAAATGTTCCACGAAAATCATAAACCACCTCCTATGAAGTTTTAATCACATAACAAGAGCCAAATCCAATTATCTCACCAATAACATTACCAAATGCATACTTATAGCTCTCGACACCTAAGTATACATTTTTCAATGTCGTCACATAGGGTTAGGAAGGTACGGGGTGTTACAAAAGGTCAAATACTGATAAGATATAGATAAATTTAAACCTATCTAATAACCCCCACCTAACATTCAATCTATACAATACACAATCCTGAAAACAAAAGTAGACTATAGCCTACCTCATAGTCAAACATTAGTCTCGAACTACCCATGAATTGTTTATCTCCACTCTACGATCTCTAAATGTCATTGCGCTATCAAATTCATAATTTACACGTTAATACGAGAAAAATGAGACCCATATTGCAATATAAAACTCAGGTCCAATAATTAGGTCAAAAATAGGCCCATGGGGCCTATTATCGAAATTCAAAAATTAAATTTGTCACGAGGTCCCTTGAAAGACAAGGTATGCATGCTCAACATTTAAGCACAACGGGAGCTCAAATCAAAGCCCAAAACAACCCCAAAAACTAAGAAAATCAAGAATTAATTAGAGAATTAAATGGAGATTTAAGCAATACCATCTGCAACTTGTCAATTCTCACTAACTTACGAGTTCCCAAAGTCAAGAATGGAGGGAAAACACTATATATATATATATATATAAACTCAGCTGGCTAGCCACTACTAAAATGGCCCTGAGCGGCTAAAGCAGTCCCAAGGTTGCTTCAACAGCTGCACCAACACTTGGCACCAAAAATGTTGGCTAAATCCTAACAGACTTAGACCGGGTGCTCCAGATTTATTTGGAACTCTGTGCACACAAACGAACCATGCTACCCTACCAAATTCGACATTTTGGACTCAAAAAAAACCATCAAAATTCTCATCCGAGATTGTTTCAAGGAAATATGGGGGTTGCATCCACTGTTTTATTTTTACCAAATTCCACCCAATAGCCCCAAACAAGCTCGAAAGTCTCAGGACCCGAACCAAGGGTCCTCCTAGCCTAAAATCCATGTTCTAGAGCTAAGAAAACTGTCAAAATTATCATCCGAGGCTATTTACTAGATTTTTTGTCCATACACCAACTTCTCAACTTTAAAAGCTCCAAAACATAGAAATGGCCTTAAAAACCCCAACGAACTGCCCAGAAGCTTAACCGATGGTCCTAGCAAGTTACAAATGACCTGTAGCCGCTATAGGAAAGCATGAAATGCAAAAAATATATAAAAATAGAGAAAATGACCTAGAGGGTCATTACAAATGAATGTACAACAAACTAGTAATCAATAATCATAATAAGAAGAATTCTCTTATTATATAAAAGAGAGAGAGAGAGAGAGAGAGAGAGAGTTGAGAAGCTAAAGCAGGCAGCAGACAACAAGCCATCGCCGCACCTGCTTCAGCAAGGATATTTTTGGGAAAAAAAGTTTTCTTTATCTCACTTTAATTTAATTATTTATATGTGAAAAAAGAGAAGTGTACAATATTTCTGAAATTGTGGGAGCCACTTAAGTTTATTACTTTGAATACCACTGGTATTTGTGTAAATTTTTAACTACTTTCAGTAAAAAACTGATAGTAGATGAACAAAAATACTTTAATTATAAACATCCCAATGGACCCCATCATATCAGATTTTTGAGAAAAAACTAGACGATTTACCGAGGTTGTTCAAAATTGAACCATAATCGATAATCCAACAACAAAATTGACTTATTGGTATTGGATAAATGGTTGGTGAACTCATTAAACTTTTATGATTAATGGCTTATTGGTGAGAAGGTGGATTAATCAATTTCCTTATTAAATAAGTTGTTAACCCGTTAAGAATTATCATTGTAATGACCCTTATTTTATGCATTTCCATATTATTTTGGCATTTAGAGCTTTTCCATAGCTACCCCAAGTCATTTATGACTTACTGGATCTGACAGTTCAGTTATCGGGTAGTTCGTTTGGTTTTTAGAGCCAATTCCCTGTTTTGAAGTCTTTGCTGTTCAAATTTAGCTACCGGGCCAAAACTTTAGGTAAACAACCTCGTATATCAATTCTGATAGTTTCATCAGCTTTGGAACGTTGATTTTAGGCTAGGGGGATCCTTGGTTCGAGTCTCGAGGCTTTCGGACTCATTTTGGGCTATTGGGTGGAAAGTGATGAAAAAGGTCATTTGGGTGTGGGACCCACTTTTAGTTGAAACGACCCTGGATGGAGATTTTGATTATGTCATTGAGTCCAAAATTTTGAATTTGATAGGGTAGCGTATTTCATTTGCATTCACAGGATTTCGAATGAATCTCGATGGCCCCTTGGAAACTTGGCAAAATATTGCCAAGTGTTGATGCTACTTCAGCTAGTGCGACCGCTCAAGTGGGCCTTTGGCTGCTTAAGCGAAAGCCTCTTTAGCAGATTGGGCACCATTTTAGAGGCTAGTGCTGGTCCCCGATGGTCCACTTAAGCAGAGACCTTACCGCTTTAGCAGATGCCGGTTAAACAACGTTTGGTCTGCTTTAGCGGAGGTCGGCCTGGTTCATGGACCACTTTAGCGGTGACCACTTAAGTAGTCAAGTGGACGCTTAAGCGGCACCTGGAGTGCATTTAATTCCTTTTTCACCCATTTTTCTCTCATTTTCTCTAAGTGTTGAGAGCATTAAAGCCCTAGAGAGATAGTGAGAGAGGGGAGGCAATTCTTAGGTGATCGAGGGAGGTTGGAGAGTTTGTCAAAGCCTTTTTCCTCATCTTAATCCTTTGAAAGTTCCGTTTAATTTCTCAATAAATTCTCCATTTTAGGTTTAAATTCCTAATTCACTTATGGGTTGATTTTGGATGTTTTGGATCTTGGAATTTACCCATTCTTGAGGTTAAATGATCCTTGAGCCTTGAGGGACGTATTGTCGTTTTTAAATTTATGATTTCGTAAGCGGGCCCCACATGGGATTTTTAGCTTGATTTAGACCCAAAGTATTTATATACAATATGGATATCATTATTCTCGTATTAATATGTAGATCATTATTTTGATAGCGTGGCATTATTCAGAGACTTCTCAAAAGGGAAAATCCCTAATTTAGCGGGCTTTCTGGGGTATTCTTCGTCATCCAGGTAGGCTAGGCTTACCTTACTTATAGATTGATCTTTATTATGGTATTAGTATGATATTGTGCTAGTTTTGGGTTGGGAATTATGGTGTGGTTGCTTAGTTAGTGAAGTTTGTTTTATTTGGCCGATTTGTGAGTCATTTCGGAGGTAGAATCGATTCATTTACCCTTCCTTTAAGTAAAATGATGCTTTTAGGCTTTATTTAGACTTATGTAATAACTTGTAGTGGAATTTTGGAGGTTTAGTTATTTTCGGGTAGTAATCGCCTTAGTATGGACTTTCGGGTTTAGAAGCGGGCCCCGCCAAACTTTTTTTAGGTTGTGCAATCTCTTTTAGCTCTTTGTAGACTTAGGAGGCCTTCTTTCGTAACATTATAGTTAATCTTGAACCTTAGGATATATGGTATTTACCTAGTTCGGGGCTAGGCTAGTTATTGTGACTTTACCTTATTATACCGGTTCAAGTCTGGCCTTCTACTATTTATTTATGGTACAATTATACCGGTTCGAGTCTGTCATTTACCATTCTTTATTGATACTACCTTACCGGTTCGAGTTTGGCATCTATGATATGGTTATGGTGTTAAAGACCAGTTTGAGTCCGGCTTCTATGATATGGTTATGGTATTAAAGACCGGTTCGAGTCTGGCACTTTATGGTTCATCTATGATATTGCAAGTCTAGTTCGAGTCCAATATTACATAGTACGAATGGTTTCATGGATGTAGGATTATTGGTTGGTTATATCATGCTTAGTGTCTATAGATCTCCTCTTGATTGTATCCATAGGGCTTATGGGGGCTCGTTGGGTCAGTCTTCTCTTGCTTGTGGCTTCTAGGCTTATGGTGGCTCAGTTAGGCTGTAGTTAGATTGCTTTCCTTTGATATTCTATATATTGGTATTTATCAATTGTCAGTTAGACCGTTATCTCAGGTTTGCCCCTTTCTCCTTGACTTAGCTTGCATTCTCGCATTTTACTATGCTTTTATTATGATTTATCTCAATCGACCGATGATGCCTACTGATTACCCGTTGTTTTGGTACTCATACTACACTTTTACATCTTTTTTTGATACAGATCTGAGTACTTACTGTCGTCGCTGATATTCTTTTCAGCTTGCTTATAGGATCCTAAGATAGGGTGAGTTTTCAAAGCCAGAGCTGATCCCCTCTCCTTTATTTATGTTGGACAGTCTTTACATTCGAGACTACCTGTATATTGATACTACTAGTACTCTTATTCTTTTGATTAGTGGCTCTTGTACTGGCCTTACTAGGTCGTTGGATGTTCCTTTTGTTCTTCCTCTTTTCCGTTTGGTATTTTAGGATTGTATTCATATTTATATCGCCTTCGATCTTATTTTATGTTTATTTTCCAATATTTATCCCGTCTTCCACCTTTTAGTCCATTACTTGTCATTTTAGGTTATGGTTTGGCTTACCTACTAGTGGATTATGGCAGGTGCTATCATGACTCTGAAAATGGGTCATGAGAATCATACTTACACTTTTACCCCTAGGTATATAAAATACTCCACATATTATTAACATTTAATCCTAATGCCCCCCATTGACTTATTTGGTATTCTGCCGCTCTTTCATGCTCTCTGTTTGGTGGTTCTCAAGTTTCTTTGCTTGTCTTTTTTCTCGCTGGAGGATACCCAGGCTTTAACTCTCCATGTCTCCTTTCTTTTTATTCAACCTTTTTGGCTTTAAATCTTTTGATTTCTTTTTATGTTTATTTATTTATCTTTCTTTCTGTTTAGTTGCCGACTTGTGATCCTCTTCGGCTCTTTCTCTTTTGGTTTGAAACCGTGGATGTTAGTCGATACACAACCTGATAATTGTCCGATAATTTATAACATGTTATAAAACCAACCAATATCTTATTAGTTGGTTGGTGGATTATTACATTTAAAAACTAATAACATATAAATCAAATCGTTGACCGTAATTATCCACCCGATAAGCAGCCTTATGATTTAAAAAACTTTACAATAGATAAAATTGTTATTTTTTATTTTACCCAAATAATTGTCATTTAATTATTATCCTAATATTTAGAAATTTGAAATTAATCAAAATACTTACTTAATCTAGGTAAGAAAATCATAATATTTGACATTTCTAAATCAAGACAGAGGTTTAGATTTATGTATGTTGCTATGTGTGTTGTGACTAATTTGGGAGTGAGTTGGGCTTCTAGTTTTGGTGATGTAAGTGGAAGTAAGTAAATGATGAAGTTATTTTGCATTCTCATGAGCTAATGTTAGCCTACTACTTTTACATTTTTCTTAGTTTAGTTTAGTTGGTTTAAATTCAAGTAATCTTCTTTTATTTATTATTATCATCCTTTTTGTCTTTCTTTATTTTTTTTAGTTAATAACTTAAAAAATTATATATGAATTATACATAATCAATAAATGACAATAGATTCTCCCCATTTGATAATTTCTCGTGTTTTCTTTTTCAGTTGAAAACTTTTGATCAAAAAATTGAATGAAATAAACATGTTGCCACCGAATTAAGTAACCAAAAAAATCAAAGATTTACTCTTTCATTTTTTTCTTTATTTAAATAAAAAAAATTCTCAAGTGAGCTTCACGTTTGTCATGATAAAGTTGGGGGAGGGGCAGCATAACATAAATATAATAATACTTTTATCATTATTATATAATCATTGAATGAATATACAATATTGACATAGTCTAATAGTAGTAAGTTTGAGATTGAGAAAAAATAATTTTTTCCCTTACAAAGAGCATTAAGAAGCTTATACCTTATTCTTTCACATATAATTATCTTATTTGACACTTTTTTTAATAATATTGAATTAGTTTACAAAATCAAAAACTAGTATCTTATCTTTTCATGTATAACTAATTGTTTAAGTTATTTTAATAATATTAAATTATTTTACTAAATTATACACTACATGACTCGATATACAAGTGCAATGTATATACTAAGAAAATAATATAAATAAATTCAATAACAATGCAAAAAGCTTAACAAAAACAATTACTGGGAGTAAACAGAGAATAAGCCCACTAAAAATAAAATTGATTTATTTTTGACAAGGAATTGTCTCTAATGAAGGGGAAAAAAACTAACAGAAGTAGTATACAGAGATTTATTTATACCTTATTCTTGCACATAAAATTATTTATTTGACATTTTCTTTTAATAATATTGAGATATTTTACAAAATTAAAACCATGAACCTTCTTATTTCATGCATAATTAATTATCTTACTTATTTTAATACAATTAAATTATTTTATAAAATCATATACTATATGACTCGGCATAAACATTCAATGCACGCACAAAAAAAAAAATATAAACAAAGTTGTTAACAATGCTAAAAGCTTTATGAAAATCAATTACCAGGAGTATACAGAGAATAAACCCACCAAAAAAAATAAATTTGATTTACTCTTAAAAAGGAATTGTTGTCTCAAAAAGTAAAAACTAAACTAATAGAAGTATACAGATAATTAACCTAAAGGAAAAAATAGATGAACATTCATTAAAAATATTATCATAAAGTTCAGCAAAAGGAGGAGAATAACACCCATATTGGATAAACAAATAAAAAAAAAAGAAGCAAAATAGAACTTACCTTATTACTAAACATAAACTAAGCGCGAGAGCAAGAGAGGATTCGAAGATATGAACAAAGCGAGAAGAGCAGATAGGTTTTATAAGAATGTGGCAAAGTTGGGAATAAAAAGATAACACGTGTAAAAGTTACAACACTTTTAAGTACGTTAAATTCAACAAAAAATACCAAATGCCCCTTACCCGCCTCAACTGATCTTATCCATGACATCTTTTCCCTAAGACAATGAAATGACCCTTTTCGACATTTTGATAAAGTCTAGTGTGCCAAAATTCGAGTTAAGATTCTCTCCGAATAAAGAGTTAGAAAAGTCAGGCTAGGCTATTCTTGAATAAAATCTAAGAGTGGTACGGTCTAGGATAATTCGAGAATGGATTAGTTAATAGTTAAGTGATTTGAGGTTAGTTTGTGATAGCTAAGACGATAAGGAATCCGTAGAAGTTTTTGAAAGTGAATTCGGGCTAGTAGAACTCTGGTTATCCCATTTGACGTATAGGGGATAGTTTGGGATGTCAATTCTCGAAAGTGTGTTGTGAAATAGGAAAAATTTTGGGGTAGTTGAACTTTTTGCCTCTGTCTAGGCCACTATAGCGAGAGGCAGGCTGCTACCACTAATCTATAATAGTGGGAATATTCCCGCTATAGCAGGAGTCTGGATCTGTCAATCCCGCCATAGCGGGCGAATCTCGCTATAGCGAGATAAGTGTTGATTAATATAGAAAACAGCTCAAAAATATTTTTTTTCATTCCAAATACGTTCAAGGGATGAAGAAGGCAATTTTAGGCGCTTTTCTTTGATTTTCAACCAAATTCCTTCGTTGAGGTAAGTAATTCCAACCTTCTAACTAGTTTTTCAAAGAATTAACCTTAGAATCAATAGTTTTTGGGTATAGGGATGGATTTGACTTGACCCAGGTAGAAATTCTGATGTAATTTGGTGATTTTGGGGTAAAACCCTTATGTTTTAGTTAAAGTTAGATGAACTAAGATTGCATACTTAGAATTCATCCTTATAAATATGAATTTGGTATATTTAAGGTGGAATGATGGTACAAAAACCCTAGAATGAGGAAATGATCATGATTTTGGCCTTGGGGTTTTGGAATTAGGTTATAACCCTTGATATTATTAGTCCATGTGTTGAATATGTGTTGTATTGTTCTTTTTAGACAAAAACCAAGTTGACATTGCAAGCAAAGGCAACGCTCAGGTTTGTTAGAGAAAGAACAAGCTTGGATTGAGGTACGGGATGGTTAAATATAGTTGAAAATCCAATTTGGTTTATGTGTGCATATTAACTGTCTCTTTGTGTACTTGTTACAATGCATGTTTAAAAGGTGTAACTGTTGAATAATATCCTATGTGTCTAATCACATCTAATGAGTTTGAATTAAAGACTTATTGGTTGTACAAATGTGATTGTGTTATTCTCATTGGTGATTGTACTTGTTGTGATATCAGTTGTTATTATGAGATGAACCGGTAATGATCATCATCACATAATTGGTGAAACTCATGACGTATAAGGGTGGGGATGTTGTAATAAGGGTGGCATCATATTGGTTTGGGATAAGGGTGGCAGACACTAGATATCTGAGGTGTTTGGTACATGGACTAAGCTCGTCTTTTACAGGTCATGGCTAGTGGGCAACCATAAGACCCTAAGCATATAAGTACAAGGTAATGGTGAGTTTACCGGTTCCTTGAGTGGACCAAATTTGTTTATTGATTGATATATATTAGGTTTTTTGAGTGAACCAGTGGATATTATTATTGTTATATAGGATCCTTGTTTGGTTCGACCTATTGAAATAATTGAAAAGTATAATCTCTATTGATGTATATTTAAAGAGTAACTGAGGTTATGTGAAACTTGTTGGTGTTAGTCATGGTTTGTTGTCTTGGTCTATTGTTGATAGTCATGGTCTTGACTTGGTATGTTTTCTTTATTAACTTACATTGGTTTGTTTCATTTGGTTTTGTTATGAAAGGCTAAGTGGAAATATAATTGAGCTAAAGGTAATTGTTCATAGTTGTACTTGTTTACAAGGTTATAGGTATTTATTCACATTTATGTAATGACACTCCACGTCATTCTCTGTGTGTTCATACTTTTTTGTATTTAGAACTTTCCTATAGCTTCCCCAAGTCATTTATGACGTTGGGACTGACAGTTCAGTTACTAAACAGTTTGTTTAGTTTTTATAGTCATTTCCCTATTTTGGAGCTTTTAAAGTTGAGAAAATGGTCTCGGGCCAAAACTTTAGGTAAACGGCTTTAGATGCTAATTCTAACAGTTTTGTTGGCTCCAAATATCAATCTTAGTCTAAGGTGGTATTTGGTCTGGGTTCTGAGGCTTTCGAGCTCATTTTGGTCAATTGGGCAGATTTTGGTGAAAAATATAACCTTGGGTGTGGGACCCATATTCTATCAAAATGACCTGGGATGGGAATTTTGATTATTTTGTTGAGTCTGTAATGCCAAATTTAGTATGATAGCATAGTTTGTTTGCGTGCATGGGGTTCTGAATGAATCTCGAGCACCCAGTCGGAGTCCTTTTGGACAAAGCCAAAAAGTCTAATGTCATGTTACTGGTGTAGCCGCTTAAGGTCCTAGAGACCACTTTAGCAATATCGGCTTTAACACCCTAGGATCGCTTTAGCGATAGCCGCTTAAGTGGCTCAGGACCACTTTAGCGGTAGTTGGCTAGCCGAGCAGGGGTCACTTAATGTAACGACCCATTTCGTCATTTCGTATAAGTCTCTTGTTTAAAATTCCATGCTAAAATCCTTTTCAAATTTGAAGTTATAAATTTCAGGCTAGGCTAGTTTCGAATAAAATCTGAGTGAGGTGTGGTCTACGGCAATTTGGGAATGAATTAGCTAATCGTGGTGTCCTTTGACTTGATTTGTAGTTAGCTAAGATGATAAGGAACCCGTAGGATTTTGCGAAATTGAATTTGGGTAAGCAGAACTGCCCAAATTGATCTTAGTGTAAAGGGTATTATTTGGGATGTCTTGGATTTAAGGTGTGTTGCGAAAAAGGGGAGTTTTGGGGGAAACCAGGCATTCTACCTCATCATGTCATTATAGCAGTGTGCATGTCGCTATAGCCACATGCCCAAAAGTAGAGAAAATCTCGTTATAACGCCCAGCCAATATGGTCAACGAATGCTATAGTGACATATGTCGCTATATGTCGCTGTTTTATTTTAAAAACTCCAAAAATGGTTTATTTTTCTAAAGTATATTTTGGAGTAAGAGAGAGGCAATTTTGGGCAAAAATATTCAGTTAGCCATCTTTTTGCTTTGTTAAGGTAAGGATTTTATCCATGTTAACTAGTAAATTGATAATCTAACCTTAGAATTGCTAGTTTACGTAGTTCGGGGGGGGGGGGTTAAGGGCTGATTTAGTTGATTTTCTTGTGCAAAGGAGTAATTTAAGTATAAAATCAATGGGTTTTGGTTAATGATCGTTAAATTACCCTTACATGTCCTTATCTCACTAATATATCTATGGAATTGGTAGTTTTAGGTGAATTATGGTAGAAAACCTTAGAACGGGCAGGAAATGATCATGATCTTGGCCTTAGGGGTTGGGAATGAGTTATAATCCCCAACGTGGTAAGTCATTTCATTAATTATATGTTTGTATATATTTCTAGACCAGGATCAAGTGGAAATTGCACGGAAAGGCAAGACTCAAGCTTAGTTGAGTTGTACAAGCTTGGATTGAGGTAGGTGATGGTATTGTATTTTAATCCAATTTGTACTGTATGTGTATGTTAACTACTTCTTAGTATGGCTTGTTAGTGCATGTTGTTTGGTGTGGTCAATTCGAATGAAATTATCTTGTTGTATGATTTTGAGCTACATTATTGTTAATTGTGAAATATTTTAGAATTGGGACATTCTCATAGCTTATTGGTGGAATAAGGTTGGCAGACACTTGTATTTGGGATTTAGGTACATGGACCAAACTTGTCCCCTACAGGTCATAACTAGAGGATGGTTGTGATACCCATAGCGTGTATGTATGAGGTTCAGGTGTGTTTGACAGTTCCATGAGAAAACTGGGGAATGTATTTATATGTTTGATAATTTCTTAACTTGTCTTGACTTGTTTTAACTTGGCTTTACTGAATTTGACTTAATCGTAAATGTCTTGACTTGTTGCGTGTAATCCTAAACAGCTTAATTGATACTTGTTGTGCTAGGTGTAGTTAGAATGAGCATGGATTAACTTGTTGTACTATGTTTTGGTTAAGTGTTCATATTCTCATCTTGGGTTGGCCAAATAACCCTACCAGTACACTGTTATTTTCTTGCAAGCTGATATTGCACCTTCTCTTACTTTTGTTGAGTGCAGTGCATATTCGGGCTACCATGAAAGCTTTCTTTTATGATATTGTCGTTTGTCTGGACTTATGCACTTTCCTTTAGTTTTGGGGGTTGCATCTCCTTCTTGACATTCTTTAGTATGTTTTGGTACACCAGCTTTTGGATTCTAGGGATGTTTTTGGTTTTAGAACTATATTCCGCACTTCTTAGTTTGTTAGACTAGATAATTCTTGATCTATTAATGGGATTGTTTCTTTATTTTCTCTAAGTGTTGGTTAATGCTTCTGGGGGTTATTGGTTCTCCCACCGAAGAATGGGATGGGTGTCACTCATGTCCAATTGGGTTGTGACAAAGTTGGTATCAGAGCCTAGGTTCGTCAATCTCATTGAACCAAAATGGGTCCAGTGGAGTCTCGCGAAATGGTATGGAGATATTTATACTTTTCTTCGGGAAGTTGTAGGACTTCACGAAAAATGTCATCCTTGCTCCTTTTGTGTTGTAACTTGATTCCAATTGGCATCTAGCGATCCAAATTGGTATCTAATTTTCTTCACTTTTTTGTCTGCATATGGTGACTACTAGGTCAAACAAAACCCGAGCAGCAGCCCCCGCACCATCCACTCTAGCTGCGGAGCCAGCCATTAGGAGAAGAGAATGAGTGAGAAAAAGAGGTAAGAGAGAAAGGGGACCAGCCATACCCTCTAGGGGTGGAGCTCGAGCAGCTGCTGGCCAGGCTCATAAAGGGTCATTATCACCTCCCCCACCTTAGGATCATTTGGAGGAGATGGAAGCAGTAGAGGAGTAGGTAATGGAGCCCGAGGTGGCGGTACCAGCTAGGGTTGCAGCCTTACCTCTCATGACTGCTAAGGTTTTTCAATAGGTATTAGCTTTTTTGAGTGGGTTGGCTGGTACTGGAGCCACTCCTACTGTACCAGCTGTTCAGGCTACAGGTGTTTATCCTACTATTTTTATGGCTCTTAGGATCGATGAGGCTTCAAGGACTGATGCTTTTTATTATTTGGTTTTGGGTTCTGTGATGACTGGTACTGATTATGATCTGCTGACTAAGTTTTTGAAGATGAAACCTCCAACATTCCAGGGTACTGAGTCTGAGGATACTTTTGAGTTAATCATTGACTGTTATAAGAGGTTACATAAGATGGGTATTGTACAGTAACATGGAGTTGAGTACATAACCTTTCTGTTGGAGAAGGATGCTAAGCAATGGTGAGGGCGTATGTTGAATGTCGGTCACCAGTTTTACCTCCATTGACGTGGGAACAGTTTTATGCTTTGTTCTTAGAGAAGTATGTGCCTCCGGTCCTCCGTGATTGCAAGAAGGATGAGTTTTTGGCATTGGAGCAGGGTGATATGTCAGTTGTATCCTATGAGGCTAAGTTACATGCCTTGTCTCTCTATGCTACTCAGTTGTTGGCTATTGGGGAGGAGAGAATTAGACGATATGTCAAAGTTTTGAATTATGATCTTAAGGTTTTGTCTCTGCATATGACTTTTGTAGGGAAGGGGTTCAATGAGGTTTCAGATTATATGAAGAAGTTAGAGGGGGTCACGCAAGTGAGTCAGGCTAAGATGTTAGCTAAGAAATCCTGCAATATTGGGAATCTCAGCAGTTTTTACTCCAAGGGCCACAGTTAGCAGGCCTACTTAGCTCGCCCTATTCAGCCAGCATTGCCAACTTCTACTGTAGGTCACAGGGTGGATGGGGAAATTAGGCATGTGGTCGGGGTGGTTGAGGAAATGGCAGCGCAGGGGGAGAATTGTAGCCGGGGATAGAGTTAGCTCAGATTGATGATTAGTCTCACTGTTATGCCTTTCTGAGAAAGACTGATGTCGAGGATCCAGATGTGGGTATCACAGAAACCATTTCTGTTTGTGACCGAATGGCTTATATTTTATTTGACCCAGGGTCTACTTATTCTTATATATCTGTCCATTTTGTGGTGGGTCTAAATTTTGGTTTGTAATGTACTTGACTATCCTGTTTATGTGTCTACTCCAGTGGGTAAGTTTGTAGTAGTAACCCATGTTTACCGTTCTTGCTTTGTGTTGTTTCGGGGTTTTCAGACTTGGGTAGTTTTGATTATTCTAGATATGTTGGACTTTGATGTAATTTTGGGTATGACCTAGTTGAGTAGTTTTGATTATTCTAAATATGTTGTACTTTGATGTAATTTTGGGTATGACCTTGTTATCTATATATCACGCTATCTTAAACTATAATGCTAAGACAGTGACTCTAGATATGCCTGGGATGTTGAATTAGAGTAAGAGGTAGTGCATAAGGCCAAACCAGTGAAAATTATATCATTTTTCTGGGCTAGAAGGTTAGCGGGTAAAGGGTGTTCAACATTTTTAACTCATCTCTGAGATGTGAGTGTGGGGTCCCCTTCTATAGAGTCAATTTCGGTGGTTTTTGAATTCTAGGAAGTGTTTCCTTCAGATTTATCGAGTATGCCTCCAGATAGAGATATTGAGTATATCTATTCCTTCCTATCGAATGGCGCTCCAGCAGAGTTGAGGGAACTCAAAACTCAATTGCAGAAATACTTGACAAGGGGTTTATTGTCCAAGTGCGGTGCTCTGATCCTGTTTGTTAAGAAAAAGAATGGTAGTATGAGGATGTGTATTGATTATAGACAGTTGAATAAAGTTACCGTCAGGAATAAATATCCTTTGCCTCGCATAGATGATCTGTTTGACCAGTTATAGGGTGCGATGGTATTTTCCAAAATTGACTTACGGTTGGGTTTTCATCAGGTAAAAGTTAGAATAGAGGACATACCAAAAATATCTCTTAGAACTTGGTATGGCCATTATGAGTTTCTGGTGATCTCCTTCGGGCTAACTAATGTGCCTGCAACCTTTATAAGCTTGATGAATGTTATCTTCAAGTCATTCTTGGATTCTTTTGTTATTGTGTTTATTAATGACATTCAAGTTTACTCCAAGAGTAAGGAGGAGCATACAGATCACCTTCGCATAGTGTTGGAGATTATAAGGGAGAAATGGTTATTTGCCAAATTTTTAAAGTGTGAGTTCTGGTTGTCTTCAGTTGCCTTTTTGGGGCATGTTGTTTCCAAAAAAGGGGTAATGATGGATCCCTAGAAGATTGAGTAAGTTAAGAGTTGAATCCGGCCTAGTTTAGTGACCGAGGTAAGGAGCTTTGTGGGTCTTGCTAGTTATCACCGCAGGTTTGTCACAAACTTTGCATCCATTGCAACACACTTGACAAGGCTGACTGAGAAGGAAATGTCCTTTGTTTGGTCAATCCAATGTGAAGAGAGATTCCAAAATCTCAAGTCGCTCTTGACTACAACTCCTATCCTTTCTCTATCGGTTGAAGGGAATGACTTTATAGTGTTTTATGATGCTTTAGTTTTGGGTTTAGATATTCTTTGAGGCATTTAAAGCCTCATGAAAAGAACTATCCAACCCATGACTTGGAGTTGGCAGCGGTGGTGTTTGCATTAAAGATTTGGAGACACTATCTTTAAGGTGTCAAGTGTGAGTTCTTCATAGACCACCGTAGCCTACAACGTGTGTTTACTCAAAGGCATTTGAATATAAGGTAGCGGAAATGGATAAAGTTGTTGAAGGATTATGATGTAACTATTCAGTATCATCCAGGTAACATCAATGTTGTGGCAGATGCATTGAGCCGAAAAGCTATAAATATGGGTAGTTTGTCATTCTTGAGGGTGTCCAAGCAACCTTTAAGTAGAGAG
This sequence comes from Capsicum rhomboideum, assembly GCA_031232105.1. Lineage (NCBI taxonomy): Eukaryota > Viridiplantae > Streptophyta > Magnoliopsida > Solanales > Solanaceae > Capsicum > Capsicum rhomboideum. Next base: position 110,304,199 of record CP124715.1, on the reverse strand, counting down.
TTTCAAACTCTATCATCTCAGAGTATGAAATTTGGCATTTCAGACAGGGGTGGAGTGTTGGTGTCACGATCCAATTTCAGAGTCATAATGGAACCTACTCTCACCCGCCAGTAGGTAAGCCAAACCAAAGCCCAGAACGAAAAGTAATGGGCTAATTGGTGGAAGGTAAAGTAAATACAAGAAAATAAGCATACAATAAGTTTGTAAGCAATATAAATATGAGCACGACAATATAAATGTCATATGGAAGAGAGGGAGAACAAAAGAAATATCCTACGACGTAGTAAGGCTGGTACAAGAGCCACTTTTGTCACGACCCGAATCCCATTCAGGTCGGACTGACACCCGAAGCAGTTGAGGCCCGAGAGAACCAATCTTTACTAAATACATTCATATGCATGTCTCATTTTATATCTCATGCAACTATGCAGAAGTCATGGAAACTTATAAAATATATAAAACTTGGCCGTTAGGGCCATCATGTCAATATGAACATTCATCTCTTACATTCATCTTCCCACATACGTCTACAAAGCCTCTACAGATACATATACTTAACCAATCTACAATCGGGACAAGTCCCCACTCTATACAACATATATACAATGCCATAGCCAAAACCAATGTACACATGTGACTCGAAAAGCCCCGAACCAACTGGAGCTCACCAATGATTTGTGGATATCTGGTAGCCTACTAAGGAGGTCTACTAGCACCTGCGTCTGCAGTAAGTAAAATAAGTTCCCCCAAAGGGGTCAGTACGAAGAATGTACTGAGTATATAAGGCCATATAAAACTGTATGACACATAAATGCTTCAATAAACTCAAATACAAATGAATAACCAATATGGATAAGTCACCATTTTGTATGTTGGAAACCATGTATATTGCTTTCATTATTTTCTTTGCTTCTTACTTCTGTGCTTATTCATCTTTGTCTGTGTTATACTGTACCTGGGCCCTAACTGATCAGTGGGTCTTAACAGAACATAACGTTATGTTGGGATCGGCTCGAGCTAGGCTTATGCCTCTAGAGCTACCACCCATAAATCAATAATATTGGGTTCGGTTCGAGCTAGGTTATTACCTCTAGAGTTGCCACCCATAAATCAACATATCAGGTTCGGCTCGAGCTAGGTTCTTACCTCTAGAGCTACCCGATCAGTCCGAGCTAGGCTTATGCCTCTAGGACTGCCCCTTGATCTAATAATTTTGGGATCGGCTTGAGCTAGGATCTTCGCCCCCAAAGCTGCCACCCATACTCAATCATTAACCATATATGCATTACTTCATTCTTTACTCTGGAGATTGATACTTTGATAGTCATAACATTTCTTGAACTTTGGAACATAACATTGTTGGAAACATAACCTTATTGGAACCATTGGAATAATAATCCATGAATAAAAGACATGTGTGTAAACACTATTGGAACTATGGAACATTAGTCAATGAACATGAGACATGTGAATGACAATTGATCAATGCATAAGGATCATATGATGAACCACAATTGATACCCGGAAATAGGATACCCTTGGCTTATAAGAGATTGATATTTCTGTAGCCAAAACATTTTTGGAAGCTTTGGAACAATAACCAATGAGCAAGAGACATGTAAATAAACATTATTGGAACTTTGAAACATTAGCCAATGACTATGAACCACGTGAACCACCATTGACCCAATAAGGAATATGATATGGCAACTTGAAATGAAATACCTTTGGGCATTTCGGAATGAAACAAGTACCATGTAAATATGGACAATATGCTGCAGAAGGATACAGAAAGAGTAACCTTACATACCTTATCTTTTCAATATGCATACACAATCCAATATGTGAGTACAACAATTCCGCTCCTTGCTTACGTTTCACTCTACATCACAAGTACATAACGGAACCAACATTAACCACAAGCTACATTCCAAGTGTATAAGACGACCATGAGTTACATGATTTCCCTATATCATTACTTCACCCTTTACAATACCATTCATGGCCTTATCATACCAACAATACTGTAACTTTCTATACATTGACCAAGACATCATAAACCAATAGCTTTTCACACCAAGTTCCTCCTTTACATGTTCTCATTAACACCACATCACAATGAACCCATCAAGTCACTCCAATACATTTTATAACCAAAATTCCACAATTTACCCATATAGAAAAATAACAAGTTATGGACATAAAAACACCATAAATGTTGAGATATCATCCACACCATTCACTTTCATCAAAACATCAAGTCCTTTTTCAAGTTTAATTCACAAGGATGCACATCTTTTAGTAAAAAGCCAAAGTGCACTATTCAACACCTTGCCAACATAACCATCATGATATACATAATCTCTCATGTACATAATATATTAAATCACAAGAATAAACACTTACCAATACTTGTAGAATGATGATCTTGCCCAAGAAGAGGACTTAGGGTTTGAGAGCTTGAGAGAAATATCTCTTGGAAAATGCTTAGAAAGGCATGTGCCTTTTGAATGAATAAAATCTGATTTTGTGGACTTTATATTGCCCCTTTTAATCTTATCCTTAGTCATGCTTGATCAATAATTGATGGTCAAATGGAGAATGGGTCATTTGACCCATTGGGCCAAGTATTTTTCCTCATTTTGGGCCTTCATTGAGCCTAAATCATTTAAACCAATAAAATCAATGCATAATCCACCAAATTTCTCATGTGTAAATAATTTCATAGGTGTTACGACAATATTCCAACTCACTATATTTATATTCGTAGCCTCAATCCCAAGAACAAGTGATTCTAGCCACGCATGGCTTATTTTGGACCGAAAGGGTAAAAATGTAATTTGGATGCCCAAAACGTCCAAGTGAAATCTCACCAAAATGAAATAATTATATAATAACCCAAGAATCACATTTATAGGCTCGTGGTTGGCTAAGAAATTCGGCAAAAAGCACCCCGGCATGGTCCCGGGCGCCCCATGGACTTAAAAAAAAATTCCAACTTTTGAAAGGTGTGCACAAGCAGCCTGGCATGCCCCTGGGCGCGCCACCTTGCTTCCTGTGGGCTGAAAATTTCAGCCCAGAGCAACCTGGCACGCCCCTGGGCCAAAAAAATTTTAAAAATTTCTTTCTTCGACTTTTCGTTGCGGATTTGGTTAGATACTTCAAGTTCTAATCTTTAGCTTACCTCTTAGATTTAAAACCCTTTGTTTGGAAGACCTTCAAGCCTCACTTATCAATCCTAAAATGTTTGAACAAGTTCCCAACTCTTGCTTCAAGAGTCCAATCACATTGACTAGTACGATATCAAATGTTCCGTCCAAAAACATTGCAACATACGTACTTAGTGATCTCGAAGCTAAGGTGTATAAGCACACCCTAGGTCACCAATCAATCAAAGTAGGGTTGGAATGTACGGGGTGTTACATTCTTCCCCCCTTAGAAACATTCGTCCTCGAATTTTAGTAACATTGTCTCACTGTAACAACTTAAGTCGAAGTGAATCCTTCACATTATCATACACACATAAAACTTGTAAATACTTACTTATTATGACTTCAATTCCGTATCTTGAACTTTTTCTTCCATGTACAACAATTACGAGTACTTTAGATTTCTTCAGTTCTTCGATTTCCCTTGTGATTTCTTCCACGTGCTAATTTCTCCAATAGTGCCTTTACGGAAGCTACTTTTGCATCTCTTAATCCTTTCACTTATCGATCTAGAATAACAATAGGTAACAATGAGTACCTTTTCATATGTGAGATCCTCTGTAATTTGTACTTTTCCACTGGCAACAATATGTGATAATCTCCTATACACTTTCAAAGCATCGAATATAAAATACTGAATGAACTGTGAAGAGTTCTTGGACTAGTGCTTATAGATATGCAATTTGCCCAAATCTTTTGGACAACTTCTCTTTCTTTCCGAATCTTATTATCTTTTTCCATTGATGACACTGTTGAAAATACCTAATCACCTATGGCACATTTTAATTCCCTTCTTCTAATATCGGCATATGATTTGTATCGACTTTGGGCCATTTGTAGCTGCTGTTATATCACCTTCACTTCCTCTATAGCTTGATGAATAAAATCTGACCCGAGCAAAGAAAATTTCATCAGCTGTAACCCATCCAATTGATGATCTATATTTTCTTTCATATAAAACTTTATAAGGTGCCTTTTGATACTTTTATTGTAAACAATTTCAATAAACGATAGATGTTCATCCCAACTATCTTTAAAGTCCAATGTCCAAACTCGTGGCATATCTCCACATGTTCATATAATACGTTCTGTTTGTCCATCCATTTGAGGTTGACAAGTCGTACTTACATCTACCTGTGTACCCATGCTTTACTGAAAAGACTTCCAACACTGTGCAATAAAGTGAGCTCTCCTGTTTGATATACTAGTGAGTGGAAGTCCATGTAATCGTACTATCTCTGTAGCATACAACTTTGCATAATGTTCAGCTGTATCGGTGGTCCTAACTGGTAGGAAATATGCTGACTCGGTAAACCTGTCACCTATTACCTATATGGAATCAACCTTCGCAGTGTACGAGGCAAACCTGTGATTAAATCCACGCCATTCATGTTCCACTTCCAAACTAGAAGGGTAATACATTGCATAAACATACAGATTTCTGATACCATACTGTTAATCAGTGACTGCTTGGACATTAAGCTACAAGTTCTACAATGTGCTTTTCATGTAACCCTACTAAGACATCTCTGCTAAACCATGGTACATTTTGTTTGCTTCCGAATGAATAAAATACCGTGAACGATGTTCGTCTGTCATAATTCATTTCCTTAACTCGTCTATACCCGGTACACACAATCTACGTTGGCGTTAAAGTACTCCCCCTTGTGTTTGCTTAAGTACCTTTGTCAAACTTTGTTGTACATTCTTTTTCAATTGAACTAAAAATAGAATTTACATATTGTTTTTCCTTCATCTCATATACCAATGAAAATTCTGTCACATTTGACGCTATAATTCTTTCACCTGAAGTTTTATACAAGTAGTGGTACCGTCTGTTACAAGCAATTGCACAACTATTAACTTAAAATCATATGTGGGACAATTTCTCTTATGTGGACGCAATTGTCTTAAGGCATACGCTATCACATTGTCTTGCTGCATGTATACACATCCCACACCAACTTGTTAAAACATCACAATACACTGCATACTTTTATGTGCCTTTAGTAGGTACTAGTACAGGTGTAGGAGTCAATTTATCTTTCAACTCTTGCAACCTTTTCTCACATACATCATTCCGCTGAAACTTAGTTACTTTGTGTGTTAGCTTTGTTAAGGGTAATGGCAGAAATCCTGTTTAGCAATTCTTCTGTAATAACTGGCCAACTCCAAGAAGCTACAAATTTTCGTAGGCGTCGTAAGCCTTGGCCACTTCTTTTGTGTATATTAATCCTTATTCCTTCATCCTATACAATGTGTCCTAAGGACGATACGGATTGTGACCAAACTTGTATTTAAAGAACTTGCATATATCTTAAGATCACGAAGAATCCATAACATCTGTCACAAGTGATTAGCATGATCCTCTTGTGATCTTGAGTAATCTAGTATGACATCTAAAACATTATCACGAATACGCTTAGCGATGGCTTAAACACTCTAATTATCAAACCCATCAACGCAGCTGGTGCATTTGTTATCCCAAATGGCATAACTACGAATTCATAACAACCATACCTCTATTTTGGGTACCTTTATTTTCTCTGACCCTTACTTGATGATCTCCTGACCTTAAGTCAATCTTTAAGAAGAATTTGGCACCCTATAACCGATCAAATAAGTCATCAACTCCAAGGAGAAGTCATGTATTCTTCATTATCACCTTATTCGGTTGCCGATAGTGAACACACATTCTCAATGTGCCATTTTTTTTTGTACTATGAACACTGATGCACCCCAAGGAGTCGTACTAGGCCTTATGAATCTCTTGTTCATCACGCCTTTTAATTTCTCGTTTCATTCCCGTAACTCTACAGGGACCATGCTATATGAAGAAATAAAAATAGGTTGAGTACTTGACATCACATTAATACCAGCTCATACATCGGGGAATTCTCACTCTTACTAAGTGACATATGTATCCCTTAGAGTATCCTTTTCTTTGCTTTAAGATGGGGAATAAATTTTTCTCTTGGTGCCCCCACATTTCCCTGGCCATTCAAAAACATTCTTTTGGGGAAAACAACAATATAACTTCTTAGTTCGGCAATCTACTATGGCACAATCCCTTTATGACATCAAAATCTACTATTTCCTGCTCAATAAGATCAACCAGTGTCCCATGACCACAAATAATTACTATACACTTATGATATACTCTTTTAACTACAATAGATTCACCAACTGATGTATAGACTTCATGTGACATACCTAGTAATTCTGGTGTTCTTTTGAATTTTCAGCAATTAATGAAATAATATATGCTAGTGTCGAATATGGGTCAATCAATACGTGTACAGTACCTATAGCTACATCAGAAGAAGCCTGATTTTGTGGCCCGATGTATCACACCAATAACAAACATTCGGCCCTAACCTACATTCACCTAGATGATAACTTCCGCAGCACTAACACGGCTAACGAGAAGACTTCGGTTGGTTCCTACTATCTATGTTCTTGTGCTTGATACCCCATTACCCATGAATCCTGAATCTCACTTCTTTGCCCAAACCGATTGTCTCTAAACCCTTGGGATTAAGGTAGAACATTTACTATAGATTAAGGAAATAATGGTCTAGGCGGTCTGTTAAACACCCAAGACCTAAATTCTCCTTGGGACGCCATGAATTGTCCCATAGGTCTAGCCCTCTTTGACGACCCTTTTTCAAATATTTGTGTCCTTTTCTGTTGTCTCTGATCCTCCATTATTTGTGCAAAAATCCTACATTCTGGCTATATTTATATCTTTTTTCAAGGCCGCAATAGTACCATCTATCTGTCTACATACCGATGCACTCTATCGGTCATAATAGTTACCTCATTTGGAGCATACCTATCCAAAAATTAAATCGAAGACTGTACTTTTTGACACTCATAGTCCTTTGGTAAAGATTTAACAATCGGTCCGCATGAGCTTTTCGGACCTCATATGGGAGGTACTGGTCAAGGAATGTCGTTTTAAATTCCTCCCAACTAGCTGGAAGTACATCAATACACCATTCACATGCATAACATATAGAGCCCTTTTGATTTGGTCTATAAAGTCCTATGGGTCTTCATTCAGATCCGACCCAGTGAACATGAAAGGGTTTAATTTCAGAAAATTCTGTGTTCGACGACTAGCTGCCCTAGCCGCACCATCATCACTCGTCATTGGGCCAGCTCGCCCGTAACATTGTACAACAACTATCTAAATCAACATATGCACTACATTTTGTTAAATCCTGTTCAGTGGCATTTATAGGTGGTTCTGCAAGTACTTCTCTACCTTTTGGCTAAGAGAAACCCGTATTGCAAATTCCATGTCAGCCCCACCTTGACTAGCTTAGTCAGGTGGTGATTTACTCATTTCTTCTTCGGCAGGCATTTCAACCTGCTTACCTTTTCCCTTATCTTGTCTGATAAGCACCATTATTGAAAACCAATGCCAATGCATACATATGCGTCCACCTACAACTTTGGCTCTATTGCACGATCTAGAAGTGAAGAAAAGAAACAACTCCTAAATGTCCCGTAGCCTCCTACTTATAAATGTGGCGCGCAACACATCGATAAGTAAGACTCTACTCAGACACGGCTTTGTAGACACCCTTAGGACGACCTGCTCAGATACCACTTTTGTCACTACCCGAATCCCATTCAGGCCGGACTGGCACCCGAAGGTGTTGAGGCCCGAGAGAACCAATCTTTGCTTAATACATTCATATGCATGTCTCATATTATATCACATGCAACTATGCAGAAGTCATGGAAACTTATACAATATATAAAACTTGGCCGTTAGGGCCATCATGTCAATATGAACATTCATCTTCCCACATACGTCTACAAAGCCTCTACAGATACATATACTTAACCAATCTACAATCGGGACAAGTCCCCGCTCTATACAACATATATACAATGCCATAGCCAAAACCAATGTACACATGTGACTCGAAAAGCCCTGAACCAACTGGAGCTCACCAATGATCTGTGGATATCTCATAGCCTACTGAGGAGGTCTACTAGCACATGCGCCTGCAGTAAGTAAAATAAGTTCCCCCAAGGGGGTCAGTACGAAGAATGTACTGAGTATGTAAGGCCATATGAAACTGTATGACACATAAATGCTTCAATGAACTCAAATACAAATAAATAACCAATATGGATAAGTCACCATTCTGTATGTTGGAAACCATGTATATTGCTTTCATTACTTTCTTTGCTTCTTTACTTCTGTGCTTATTCATCTTTGTCTATGCTATACTGTACCCGGGCCCCAACTGATCAGTGGGTCTTAACATAACATAACATTATGTTAGGATAGGCTCGAGCTAGACTTATGCCTCTAGAGCTACCACTCATAAATCAATATATTGGGTTCGGCTCGAGCTAGGTTATTACCTCTAGAGCTGCCACCCATAAATCAATATATCAGGTTCGGCTCGAGCTAGGTTCTTACCTCTAGAGCTATCCGATCGGTCTGAGCTAGGCTTATGCTTCTAGGACTGCGCCCTGATCCAATAATTTCGTGATCGGCTTGAGCTAGGCTCTTCGCCCCCAAAGCTGCCACCCATACTCAATCATTAACCATATATGCATTACTTCATTCTTTACTCTTGAGATTGATACTTTGATAGTCATAACATTTCTTGAACTTTGGAACATAACATTGTTGGAAACATAACCTTATTGGAACCATTGGAATAATAATCCATGAATAAAAGACATGTGTGTAAACACTATTGGAACTATGGAACATTAGTCAATGAACATGAGACATGTGAATGACAATTGATCAATGCATAAGGATCATGTGATGAACCATAATTGATACCCGGAAATAGGATACCCTTGGCTTATGAGAGATTGATATTTTTGTAGCCAAAACATTTTTGGAAGCTTTGGAACAATAACCAATGAGCAAGAGACATGTAAATAAACATTATTGGAACTTTGAAACATTAGCCAATGACTATGAACCACGTGAACCACCATTGACCCAATAAGGAATATGATATGGCAACTTGAAATGAAATACCTTTGGGCATTTCGGAATGAAACAAGTACCATGTAAATATGGACAATATGCTGCAGAAGGATACAGAAAGAGTAACTTTACATACCTTATCTTTTCAATATGCATACACAATCCAATATGTGAGTACAACAATTCCTCTCCTTGCTTACGTTTCACTCTACATCACAAGTACATAACGGAACCAACATTAACCGCAAGCTACATTCCAAGAGTATAAGACGACCATGAGTTACATGATTTACCTATATCATTACTTCACCCTTTACAATACCATTCATGGCCTTATCATACCAACAATACTATAACTTTCTATACATTGACCAAGACATCATAAACCAATAGCTTTTCACACCAAGTTCCTCCTTTACATGTTCTCATTAACACCACATCACAATGAACCCATCAAGTCACTCCAATACATTTTATAACCAAAATTCCACAATTTACCCATATAGAAAAATAACAAGTTATGGACATAAAAACACCATACATGTTGAGATATCATCCACACCATTCACTTTCATCAAAACATCAAGTCCTTTTTCAAGTTTAATTCACAAGGATGCACATCTTTTAGCAAAAAGCCAAAGTGCACTATTCAACACCTTGCCAACATAACCATCATGATATACATAATCTCTCATGTACATAATATATTAAATCACAAGAATAAACACTTACCAATACTTGTAGAATGATGATCTTGCCCAAGAAGAGGACTTAGGGTTTGAAAGCTTGAGAGAAATATCTCTTGGAAAATGCTTAGAAAGGCATGTGCCTTTTGAATGAATAAAATCTGATTTTGTGGACTTTATATTGCCCCTTTTAATCTTATCCTTAGTCATGCTTGATCAATAATTGATGGTCAAATGGAGAATGGGTCATTTGACCCATTGGGCCAAGTATTTTTCCTCATTTTGGGCCTTCATTGAGCCCAAATCATTTAAACCAATAAAATCAATGCATAATCCACCAAATTTCTCATGTGTAAATAATTTCATAGGTGTTACGACAATATTCCAACTCACGATATTTATATTCGTAGCCTCAATCCCAAGAACAAGTGATTCTAGCCACGCATGGCTTATTTTGGACCGAAAGGGTAAAAATGTAATTTGGATGCCCAAAACGTCCAAGTGAAATCTCACCAAAATGAAATAATTATATAATAACCCAAGAATCACATTTATAGGCTCGTGGTTTGCGAAGAAATTTGGCAAAAAGCACCCCGGCATGGTCCCGGGCGCCCCATGGACTTAAAAAAAAATTCCAACTTTTGAAAGGTGTGCACAAGCAGCCTGGCATGCCCCTGGGCGCGCCACCTTGCTTCCTGTGGGCTGAAAATTTCAGCCCAGAGCAGCCTGGCACGCCCCTAGGCCAAAAAAATTTTAAAAATTTCTTTCTTCGACTTTTCATTGCGGATTTGGTTAGATACTTCAAGTTCTAATCTTTAGCTTACCTCTTAGCTTTAAAACCTTTTGTTTGGAAGACCTTCAAGCCTCACTTATCAATCCTAAAATGTTTGAACAAGTTCCCAACTCTTGCTTCAAGAGTCCAATCACATTGACTAGTACGATATCAAATGTTCCGTCCAAAACCATTGCAACATACGTACTTAGTGCTCTCGAAGTTAAGGTGTATAAGCACACCCTAGGTCACCAATCAATCAAAGTAGGGTCGGGAATGTATGGGGTGTTACACTAAATATAAAATGAAATTACAAAATAGTATCAATATACAGAAAGTCTCAATAACTAAAGATTGTCCAAAAGTAAAGGAAGGAGAAGGGATCAGCTCCAGATCTAAAAGCTCACCCTTTTCCCAAATCCTGAGCAAGCTAGAGAGAACATCAATGATGGGTACTAGTACTCAGATCTGCATCAGAAAAATATGCAGAAGTGTAGTATGAGTATTGAAAAAATGGGTACTCAGTAGGCATCATCAACCGACTAAGCTAAATCATAATAAAAGTATAATGAAATGTGAGAATGTAAACTAAGTCATGGAATAAGAAGGCAAACCTGAAGTAATACTCCGGCTAACAGATAGTAAATAACTGTACGAATAAGATCAAAAAGAATACAAGCTAACTACACCCTAATTGGGCACCCGTAATGTAGCACCCCGTACATTTTCGACCCTACTTGACAACTTTGAACCATGCTTACCTAGGCTTCGAGATCCATAAGTACGTATTTTGTATTGTTATTGATGGAATATTTGATGGTGTGCTAGTACATGTGATGAGACCCTTGTAGGAGGAGTTTATGACTTTTTGGAGAAATTATGGAGTGAAAAGTGAGGTTTGAAGGACTTCCAAGCAAAGTATATTAAAGATAAGAGGCAAGAAAAAGATTTGGACTTTAAGGATCCAACCAAATCCACAAAGAAAAGTCGAAAACGCATTTTTGGGGTGGGGCGCACCCAAGGGCGTGCCAGGCCACTTCTGGCCAAAATTTTTGTGGCACAGGAAGCAGAGGGGCGCGCCTGGGGGCATGCCAGGTAGCTAATGTGCACCTGTTCAGGTGCTGAAATTTTTCTAAGTCCCAAGGGCGCCCGGGAGCGTGCCGGGGTGCTTTTTGCCAAATTTCTTCTACGATTATTAGTCTATAAAGACGACTCTTGGGTTATGGTATCATTATTCCATTGCAGTAGGACTACTCTTGAGCGAGTTTGGCATCCGAGTTGGGGTTAATTCTTCGTCACAAGTATTTTATTAAATTATGTTCAATTAAGCCATGAGTGGCTAGAATTTCTTATTTTTGAGATTGAGGCTATGAACATGAGTCTCGTGAGTTGAATATTGTCGTGAAATTTATGGAATTATTTAAACATGAAATAGATGGTGGATTATACATTGAATTTGGTGGGCTAAGTTAACATGTATAATTGGGCTCAATTTGAGGCCCAAAAGGAAGCCAAAATGCATGGCCCAAAAGGGCAAATCACCCATTGTTTCTTTGACCAAGTAAAACACTTCAATTATTGGACTACGTGTGGATGAGGATGGCCATGAGGGGCTATATAAAGTGGAAAAATCAGATTTTTATTCCATTAGATACACATGCCATTTCTAGATTTTTCTACAAAAAGGGTTTTTCTCTCAACTCTCAAACCCTAAGGCAACCATCTTTTGGAGACAAGATCATCACTTTGCAAGCTTGGGTAAGTGTTTATTCTTGTGATTTAATATATTTTATTCTTGAGAGATGGTGTATATCATGATGGTTATGTTGGCAAGGTGTTGAATAGTGCACTTTTGCTTTTGCTAAAAGATGTACCATCCTTTTGATTTAAAATTAAAAGGAGATTTGAGGTTTGAATGAAAGTGCATGGCGTGTATGAGATACTAACATGTATAGTGTGGTTATGTTCCTTAACTTGTTATTTTTCTATAAGTGTAACTTGTGGGATTTTTGTCGATATATTGTTATGAAGTGTATTGAGTTGACTTGATGGAATAATTATGACGTGGTGTTAATGAGGAAGCGTAAAGGATAAACTTGGTATGAAATGATATTGGTTTATGATGTTGTAGTCAATGAGTAGAATGTTGTGGTATTGTTAGTATGACGATGCCGTGCATTGTATTGTAAAGGGTGAAGTGACGTTATAGGGCAATCATGTAACTTATTGTCGTCTTATACACTTGTAAGGTAGTTGGTTATTAACGCGAACTCCATTATGTACTTGTGTTGTAGAGTTAAATGTAAGAAAGGAGCGGGACTATTGTGTTCACATATAGGATTGTGTATTCATATTGGAAGTATAAGGTATGTAAGGTTACTTTTTCCGTATCCTTCTGCAGCACATATTGTTCACATTGACATGGTACTTGTTCCATTCCAAAATGTTTAAAGTAAATCTCATTTCAGGTTGTCATATAGTGTTACTCACATGATCAGTTGTGATTTACATGTCTCGTATTCATTGACTAATGTTCCAAAGTTCCAATAATATTTATTCACATGTTTCTCATTCATTGATTATTGTTCCAAAGCTTCCAATAATGTTATGACTACAAATGTATCAATCTCTCATAGGCAAATGTATCAATTTCGTAAAAGTAAAGGAATAAAATAATGCATATATGGGTTATTGTTTGAGAATCGGGACGGCTCAAAGGGGCACATAAGCCTAGCTCGAGCGTACCCTAATATATATTATAGCCCGCTGATAAGGTGGATGAATGTTATATATTATAGTCCACCGATAAGGTGGATGAATGTTATATATTATATCCCGCCGATAAGGTGGATGAATGTTATATATTACAGCCCGCCAATAAGGTGGATGAATGTTATATGTTATAGCCCACCGATAAGGTGGATGAATGTTATATGTTATAGCCCGCCGATAAGGTGGATGAATGTTATGTTATGACCCACCTATAAGGTGGATGACTAATAATGATGATGGACGCAAAAGCAAAGAAAGTATATATGAATGATATTACATGAATGATAATGACATGAGTGAATGATAGGAAATGAAAACAATGAAAGCAGAGTACACGGTTCCACATATACAGAATGAAGGTTTACCCATATCGAATACACACTTGTACTTGATATCATTAAAGTACTTATGTATCATACAGTTTCTTATAGCCCTACATACTCAGTACATTCATTTGTACTGACCTCCCTTGGGGGGGCTTACCTTACTTGCTACAGGCACAGGTGCTAGTAGACCTCCACAGTAGGCTACGAGATGTTTGCGGATCATTGGTGAGCTCCTGTTGGTTCGGGGCTTTCCTAGTCATGTGTACATTTATTTTGGTATTTTAAATGTTGTATACAGCGGGGACTTGTCCCATATATAGCACATGTTTCCATGACTTCCGCATAGTTGCATGAGCTATAATGATGTTCATACAGAGATATGCATATGAATGTACATGAGCAAAGATTGGTTCTCTCGGGGCCTCAACGGCTTCGGGTGCCAGTCCGTTCCGTTGGAATTCGGGGCGTGACATATAAGCCCAGAAGGCACAAACGACAGAGGACTAACCCAAACGAGCCCCCATAAGCCAGATGTATATAGTCAAGAGGAGAACCATCAACAATAATAAGTATAAAGTAACCGACAGTCGAACCCATATCTGTGAATCCTTTCATACCACGCAATATCGAACTCAAACCGAATACATAATCCCATAAGTGAACCATAAAGTGCAAGACTCGAACCGGGAAATTTAGTATCATATGTGTTGTACTTGAACCGGGAAATTAGTAGCGTAAACGAATAATAACTGTCAGACTCAAATCGGTCTTTAATGTAACTACAATGTAACAAGTCTAGTTGGGAATTGGAAAGATGTCCACATCACCATATATACCAAGTATGCATGTACGATGGCGAAAGAAGGCCTCCTAGGTCTACAAGGAGCTAATTAGGATAATTAATCTAAAAAAGGGCCAGCGGGGCCCGCTACTAATCCCCAAATGTCCATACCTAAAGCAATTTCTACCCAAAATTAGACTAACGCTTCACAATTCTATCACAAGGTATTAAATAAGTCTAAAGAAATCCTAAGGCAACAATTTAATCTAATGAAATGGTGTATGGGTTAATTCTACCTAAAACGGCTCTCTAATCGGCTAAATATTCCAAATTTCACTAAACAGGCAAACAAGCCATAAATTCCAACTCAAATCTAGCATAATACTATACTAATGCTATAATAAAGCTCAATCTATGAGAAAAGTAATCCTAGCCTACCTGGACGCCGATGAAGACCAAGAAAATCCAGTAGATTGGAGCTTTTCCCTTCCGAGAAGCCTTTGCACGATGCCACGCTATCAAAATAATGATCTACACATTAATACGAGAATAACAATACCCATATTGCATAATAACACTCCGGGTCCAAAACCAAGCTAAAAATCCCATGTAGGGCCCACTTATGAAATCACAACTTTAAAATCGTCAAAACGTCCCTCTAAGCCCAAGGTTCATTTAGCCTGAAAAATGGGTAAATTCCGAGCCCAAATGAAGCCAAAATCAGCCCGTAAAGTAAACTAGGGAGTCGGGTTTACATAGGAAAATTAACCAAGAAATTAATGGGAACTTATGGAAATATCAATGAGAAAATGACCAAAATAGTGTCTCCAACTCACCACGAACACCCAATAATCAAACTCCACTCTCCACAATCTCTCTAGGGTTTCTATGAACTTGGGACTTGAAAATAAATGAGGGAAATCAGGTTCCACAACAATAAATATTGTCAGGGGTCCCTTCATCGCAAACTCGGGGACCTCCATCGCGAACGCGACCCTCAGCCTGGCCTACCCTTTGTGAACGCAAAGATGAGCTTGCGAACACGATGGCCAATAATCATGGACTTCGCGATCGCGGGCATGGTATCATAATGGCAGTGGGTTATTTCCTTGGCCTTCGCGAATGCGGCCAAAGCCTTACGACTGCGAAGGCCATTTTTGGCCTGCACCAGCAGTTTTGGCTAAGTGCCAAAACTTCCACCGGACCCTCGAAATTCTTTAGGAACCCCATGAATGCAAAAAAACTATGCAACCCTACCAAATTCGACATTCCAGACTCAACGGAGCCATCAAAATTTCCATCCCGTCCCATACCCAATGGCAATTTTAAAAATTTTCCAACCAATAGCCCAAAATGAGTTTGGAAGCCTTGGGACCCGAACCAAAAGTCCCCCTATCCTAAAATCAACATTTCAAAGCTAATGAAACTATCAAAATTTGCAGACGAGGCCGTTTACTTGAAGTTTAGGATCGATACCCAAATTTGAACAGCAAAGACTTCTAAATAGAGAATTGGCTCTAAAAACCAAATGAACTGCTCGATAACCAAACTATCAGCTCCAGCAAGTCATAAATGACTTGGGGAAGCTACGAGAATGCTCTAAATGTCAAAATAGTGCAGAAATACAAAAATGACCTGGAGGGTCATTATAATATCCACTACTAAAAGGACTTTCATCTGAAAAAGTAAAGGATAGAGATGTACCTGAAGGCTCAACTAGGTGGGAATACTGGGCCTGCATCTCACTCTTGATTTCCCAAGTAGCCTCCTCAATTGGACGGTGTCTCCACTAAACCTTAACTACTCAAATTTCTCTAGAGCGCAACCGTCTAACATCCCTAGCTAGTATAAGCACTTGCTCCTCCACAAAGGTCAACCGCTCATCTAACTAAATCAAGTCCCACCAAAGCACATGTGACTCATCCAAGATATAGTGCCACAACATGGATACATGGAAAACTGGGTGAATAGATGAAAAATCTGGGGGCAATGCCAATTCATAAGCTATATCTCCAACGGCCCGAAGTATCTAAAATGGCCCAATATACCTTGGGTTGAGCTTTCCCCTTGTCTCAAACCTCATCACGCCCTTCATGGGTGTTACTCAAAGGAAAACTCGGTTACTAACTCCAAACTTTAAGGCACAAAGTCTATGGTCAGCATAACTTTTCTGCCTACTCTGAGCTGCCCTCAACCTATCGTGAATCATCTGCACCCTATCTAAGGACTCACAAAGCAAGTCAGTACCACCGGAACTAACCTTAGAAGTCTCAAACTAGCAAGTTGGAGATCAATAATGCCTACCATACAATGCCTCAAATGGTGACATCTCAATGCTCGAATGGTAGCTATTATTATAAGCAAACTCGACTAAGGCTAAGTGTTGTTCCCACATACCTCCAAAGTCCATCACATATACGCGGAGCATATCCTTTAAAACCTGAATAGTTTTCTCTGAATGACCATTGGTCTGGGGTGGAAAGTGGTGCTAAGATCAGTCTGAGTACCCAACTCCTCCTGAAATGTCCTTCAGAAGCTAGAAGTGAGAACACTAAGCCTCTGTCTGAAATAATAGATATGGGTACTCCATACAGGCGAACTATCTCACGAACGTAGATACGAGTGAACCTCTGGCACTGAAAGACATCTAAATAGGGAGAAAATGGGCTGTTTTAGTCAACCAATCTACGATGACCCAAATGTCGTTGGAACCACGAGAGGTATGAGGTAAACCACTCATAAAGTCCATGGAAATCCACTCCCACTTCCACTCGAGAATGGGCAATCTCTAAATCAGGTCATCTGGTCTCTAATGCTTGGTCTTTACCTGCTGACAACACAGACAACAAGCTACAAAGTCCGCAACATCTCTCTTCATGCCACTCCACCAGTAATGTTGCCTCAAATCTCTGTATATCTTAGTTGTCCTAGGGTGAATAGAATATATGGAGCTCTGAGCCTCCCGCAATATCGATTGAATCAAGTCTCTAACCCTCAAAAACAAAAATGTGGCCATCATATCTCAAAATACCCTTTGAATCCAAGGTAGCCCGACTGAACTCACCTCTCAACACCTGGTCGCGGATGCCACAAAGTCTACTATCCTGGCTACTCCAAATCTACTCAAATAAGGTAGACCTAGCCTCAACACTAGCAAGGATACTTCTAGAGTTTGAAATATCAAGTCGAACCATCAAGTTAGCTAAGGACTGAATGTCCCAAGCCAACGGCCGTTCCTAAACTAAAATAGAAGTCAAGCTACCCATACCCACTGCCTTTTGGCTCAAGGCATCCTCTACCATGTTTTCCTTAGTCCTTCAGCAACTCAATCCATCTGTGATGTCGAGAATTAAGCTCCCTCTGAGTCATAATGTTCTAAAGACTATGACTGTTAGTATAGATCTCGCAATGAACACCATAAAAGTAATGCCTCCAAATCTTAAGCGCCAAAACTACTGCCGCCAACTCCAAATCATGGGTAGGGTAGTTGCGCTCGTGAACCTTTAACTGCCTCGATGCATAATAGAATAACTCAGCCCTGCTGCATCAAAACACAACCCAATCCAACACCAGAAGCATCACAATATATGATAAACCCCTCACCCTCAACAAGAAGGGTTAATATAGGAGTTAAAGTGAGCAAATCCTTGAACTTACGAAAGCTTGTCTCACACGCAACAAACCACTAAAAAGGGACCTCCTTCCTAGTCAATCTGGTCATAAGTGCTGCAATAGAAGCAAAACCCTCAACAAACCACCTGTAGTAACCTGCCAAACCAATAAAGCTATGAACATCAGTCGGCGATGTAGTTTTGGACCAATCACGAATAGCCTCAATCTTTGTTAGATCCACCATAATATAATCCTTAGACACCATATATCCTAGGAATGTAACAGAATTGAGCCAAAACTAGCACTTTGAGAATTTGGCAAAAAGCCTATGATCTCTTAAAGTCTGGAGCACAATCCTCGAATGTTGCTCGTGCTCCTCCCTACTCCTCAAATACACAAAAATGTCATCAATGAAGATAATCACAAATGAGTCCAAATAGGGCTTGAAAACTCAATTCATTAAATCCATGAACGCTACTGAGCATTGGTCAACCCAAAAGATATCACCAGTAACTCATAATGGTCATAGCGAGTCTTGAAAGCTGTCTTAGGGATATCTTCAGCCCGAATCCTCAACTGATTGTAACCAGATCTCAATTCAATCTTAGAGAACATTGTCATACCCTGAAGCTAGACAAACAAGTCATCAATATGAGGCATAGGATACTTATTCTTCACTATCAACTTATTCAGCTATATGTAGTCAATACATACACGTATAGAACCATATTTTTTCTTCA
This sequence comes from Capsicum rhomboideum, assembly GCA_031232105.1. Lineage (NCBI taxonomy): Eukaryota > Viridiplantae > Streptophyta > Magnoliopsida > Solanales > Solanaceae > Capsicum > Capsicum rhomboideum. The sequence goes on along the minus strand of CP124715.1, from coordinate 110,285,327 downwards.
CAAACAAGATAGAAGCACCCCAAGGTGATACACTCGGCCTAATAAAACCCTTACCCAAAAGATCCTGAAGCTGAGAATTCAACTCTTTAAGCTCAGCAAAAGCCATATGGTAAGGTGCCATGGAAATAGGTCGGGTGCCCGGCTCAAGATTAATAGCAAATTCAATATCAAGCTTAGAAGGAAGGCCAAGTAGGTCGGTAGGGAAAACATCGAAAACTCACGAATAATAGGAACAGAGTCAAGTAAAGAACTCTCCGCACTAACATCATGAACATAAGCAAGATAAGACTAGCAACCCCACAACATCACTTTTCTAGCTCGAACAAAAGAAATAATCCCCATCGATGTGCGGCTAAAAGAACCCTGCTACACAACTGAGGGTGTGCCAGGCATGGCTAAGAAAATAATCTTGGTAAATCAATCCAAGAATGCATGATAGGGGAATAACCAGTTTATGCCCTGAATCACATCAAAGTCCACCATATCTAGCATAATAAGGTCGGCTTGAGTATAAAACTCTTGAACAGTCACAACACATGATCTATAAACCATATCCACAACTAAAAAATCAACCACGAGAGTAGATACACACAATGGCACAGATAAAGGCTCCCAAGACAACTCTAACTGCGGTGTATAATAAGCAGAAACATATGAATAAGTGGATCTCGAATCAAATAAAGCAATAGCTGGCTGATGGCACACTGAAATCATCCCTGTAATAATGGCATCTAAAGACTCTGCCTTTGATTTACTAGGTCTAGCATACAAATGACCTCGCCCACTACTTGGCTGGGCACTTGAACGACCATCCGCCCTACCTGCCTGAAAACCTTCTAGAGAAACCTGTGGACTACCCCCACAACCCTGAGCACCACCTCTAGCTGGAGGCGGCACTAATCTGGTTGGTTGAATAATTTGTGTTGCACGCTGAATCATCCCGCACTGGGACATTCTCTGGAGTAATGACCAATAACCCCACAACTATAAAAAGCCCCAGACACTCCACTCTGTCCAAAAGATTCGGCTGACCCGGAATAGCCACCTCCACTAAAAGACCCAGAATGTATACCTCTCAAAGATTAGTCACTGCTTGGGCTATGGTAATCACTGTAGCTGGACTAATCTACGTTAGTAATCTAAAGTGTTGCTTGAATAGGTCTATTAAACTAACCCTGGTGTTAATAAGACTGACATGGAGGGCACCTACCCTGAGAACCTCTGCCTCTGAACTGTAAGCTTTCACGACTCCCACTGAAACTATCCTGATGACGTGGTCTCTTATAGTTGCCCCTTTGGTCCTCGCGATGTATCTCCTCTATAGTCTGGGCATAATCAAAAACCTCAATAAAAGACCTATCAACTGCAACCAAACTCTGAGTGAGTAACCATACGAAGGGGAAGTCTCAGTCCTCTAACAAAGCATCAAATTCGCTCATACTCAAGAACAATCATAAAACCCTGGTCCAAAGTCAAGACCTTATCTCTTAGGCGCTCTCAAAGACTGTGAGTCATGTACTTCTCCAAAAAGACCTTGGAGAGTTGAGTCCATGTCAAAAAGGAAGATCCAACTGGCCTAGAATCAAGATAACCTCTCTACTAATGTCTAGCTGCCAAGTCCAACTAAAAATTAGTGTATTCAACCTCACAAGCCTCAACTAGGCCCAAATTATGGAGCCCAAGCAGTCAAGAACTCGAATGCATCCTCACTCAGAGCCCCAGAAAACTTAGGTAGAGTCAATCTTAGAAATCTACCCAACATTTTCTGCTCCTCAATGGACATAGTTGGCAGGGCAGCAGCCAGTGAGCAACTATAGGCACTGGAGGGACCTCAACTCTGGGAACCACAGCTATAGGCTACACCCCTACATTTGTACCACTCTGATCTACAAACTGTGCACCATCAGACGGTGCAACACCAACTAATCCCAATAACTGGACAAAGGCATCCCCAAGCAATAAAGAAGAAATAAATCCTGGTGGAGCCTGGGCAGCCCCCTGGACCACCAATGGCTGGGGTGGCGGAACCTGTGGAGCTACCTTTGCCTCGGGCATAATAACAGGATCTGGTGAAGTTTCCCAATCCTGACTCTTAGCTGGGGCTGTAGCTCTAGCCTAGCTATGACCTCTGTGTCTGCCACGATCTCAAATGGGTGCCCTAGTTGCTGAATCAGGTCCTCATCACCGGTCATCATAGCTCTCATCCTGACCATCTACAAAAGAGTGAAACAATAAGAACCTTAGAAACCAACACAGACTCAACGCACGACATGAATGAAGAAAGTGAAGTTATCCTAATAATGTCCTATAGCCTTTCAAAGATAAGATACGAACGTCATCATTCCGATTTGCGAGACTTTACTAGACATTTGCTCATATACCAGTAATACCAGTAAATCTAGGCTTTGATACCAATTTGTCATGACCCAATATTAGAGTCATGATGGAACCTATTCTAACCCTGCTAGCAGGTAAGACAAATCGTAGCCCAAAAAGACAAGTAATGAGCTAATTGGTGGAAGGTAAAGTAAATACCAGAAATTAAGCATACAATAAGTTTGTAAGTAATATAAATATGAGTACGAAAATATAAATGGCAAATGAAAGAGAGGGAGAACAAAAGAAATATCCCACGACCTAGTAAGGCAGATACAAGAGCCACTAAATACAAAATGAGATTACAAAATAGTATCAATATATAGAAAGTCTCGCTAACTAAAGACAATCCAAAAGTAAAGGAAGGAGAGGGACGTTCGGCTCTAAAAACACACCCTATCTTCGAATTCTGAGAAAGCTGGAGAGAACGTCAGTGGCGGGTACTGGTATTTAGATCTGCATCAGAAAAAGATGTAGAAGTGTAGTATGAGTACTAAAACAACGAGTACTCAGTAGACATCATCGGTTGACTGCGCTAAATCATAATAAAAGTATAATGAAATGCGAGAATGCAAACTAAGTCATGGAATAAGAAGGCAAACCAGAAGTAATGCTTTGACTAATAGATAGTAAAAAATAGTACAAATAAGATCAATGAGAATATAAGCTAACTACGGCCTAACTGGACCCCCATAAGCCCAGAAGGTACAAATGAGAGGAGATTAACCCAAATGAGCACCCACAAGCCCAATAGATACAGTCAAGAGGAGAACCATCAATAATAATAAGTATAAAGTAACCGATAACCAAACCCATATTTGTGAATCCTTTCATACCATGTAATACCGGACTCAAGCCAAATCTGTAATACCATACGTGAACCATAAAGTATAGGACTCAAACTGGGAACTTTAGTTTCATATATGTCAGACTCGAACTGCGAAATTAGTAATTAGTACCATAAATAAAGAATAACTGTCAGACTCAAACCAGTCTTTAACTTAACTACAATGTAACAAGTCTAGTCGGGAATTGGAAATATGTCGACATCACCATAAATCCCAAGTATGCATGTAAGATGGTGAAAGAAGGTCTCCTAGGTATACAAGGAGCTAAGTAGAATAATTAACCTAACAGGGCCGGCAGGGCCTGCTACTAATCCCCAAATGTCCATACTAAGGTAATTTCTACTCGAAATTAGACTAACGTTTCAGAATTACATCACAAGGTATTAAATAAGTCTAAACAAATCCTAGGGCAATAATTTAATCCAAGGAAACAATGTATGGGTCAATTCTACCTAAAACAGCTCTCTAATCAGCTAAATATTCCAAATTTTACTAAACATGCAACCAAGCCGTAAATTCCAACCCAAATCTAGCATAATACTATAACAAAGATCAATCTATGAGGAAAGTAAGCCTAGCATACCTGGACGCCGATGAAGACCGATAAAGTCCACTAGATTGGAGCTTTACCCTTACGAAAAGTCTCCGCATGATGCCATGCTATCAAATTAATAATCTGCATATTAGTACGAGAATAACAATACCCATATTTCATAATAACACTACGAGTCCAAAATAGAGCTAAAACTCCTATGTGGGGCCCACTTACAAAATCAAAACTTTGAAACCATCAAAACGTACCTCTATGCCCAAGGATCATTTACCCTAAAAATGGGTAAATTCTGTGCACAAACAAACCCAAAATCAGCCCGTAAAGTAAACTAGGGATTCAGGTTTAAACCAAAAAATTAACCAAGAAATTAATGGGAACTTACAGTAATATCGATGAGGAAATGACCAAAATAGCATCTCCAACTCACCACAAACACCCAATAATCAAACTCCACTCTCCATAATCTCTCTAGGGTTTCTATGAACTTGGGACTTGAAAATAAATGAGGGAAATCGGGTTCCATAATAATAAATACTACCAGGGGTCCCTTCATCGCAAACTCGGGGACCCCCATCGCGACCCTCAGTTTGGCCTACCCTTCGCGAACGTGAAGACGAGCTTGAGAACGCGATGGCCAAATAATCTTAGCCTTCACGATCGCAGCCAAGGTATTGCAATCAGGGTGGGTTATTTCCTTGGCCTTATCAAATGAGGCCAAGGCCTCGTGACTGCGAACGCTATTTTTGGCCTGCACCAATTGAAGTTGCACCAATAATTTTGGTTGAGTGCCAAAACTCTGATCGGACCCTCGGGATTTGTTCGAAATCCCATGAATGCAAAAAAAAACTATGTTGCCATACTAAATTTGATATTTTGGATGCAACGGCGCCATCAAAATTTCCATCCAAGGTCGTTTCAATTAAATATGGATCCCACAACCAATGGTTGTTTCAACCAATTTCCAACCAATAGCCCAAAATGAGTCCAGAAGCCTTGGGACCCAAACCAAAGGTTCCCCTAGCCTAAAATCAATGTTCTAAAGCGGATGGAACTATCAGAATTCACATATTAGGCTGTTTACTTGAAGTTTAGGCCCGATACCTAAATTTGAACAACAAAGACTTCTAAATAGATAATTGGCTCTAAAAAACAAATGAACTGCCTGGTAATCAAACTATCGGCTCCAACAAGTCATAAATGATTTGGGCAGCTATGGAAAATCTCTAAACATCAAAATAGTGTGGAAATGCATAAAATGACCTGGAGGGTCATTACAATTGGCTAGTGTTGAGATGAAGTCAACATTTCTAGATCAGATTAAGGCCAACCAATTTAAGGACAAGAAGTTGAATTCACTCTGGAATAAAGTGGTATATGGAGAGGTGGCGGATGCCACTCTTAACACAAGTGGGGTGTTCTGGTTTAAGGAAAGGTTTTGCGTTTCTTGGATTGGTGATTTGATTCGTGATGTACTTTCAAAAGCCCGTGGTTTGAATTATTCTATTCATTTGAATATAACCAAAATGTTCCATGACTTGAGACGGCTTTATTGGTAGCCCGGGATGAAGAGGGACATAGTAGATTATGTGTCCAAGTGTCACAATTTTCAGCAGGTGAAGTATGAACATTAAAGGCATATGAGGTTGCTTCAAAGGATTCCCATACCTACATGGAAATAGGAGAATATTGATATGGATTTCATGGTGGGTCTTCCTAAGAGCTTGGGAAAATATGACTCCATTTGGGTGATAGTAGATAGATTGATAAAATCAGCTTACTTTTTATCGGTTTGGGTAGACTACAGCTTTCAGTAGTTAACTAAAATCTATGTCAAGGAGATAGTAAGGCTTCATGGGGTTTCCCTTACCATCATTTCTGATAGAGACACAAAGTATACTTCTACATTTTAGGAATGGTTGCACGAGGAATTAGTCACTAAGCTCACCTTTAGCATAGTTTTTCATCCTTAAATCGATGGTCAATTAGAGAGGATAACTTAGGTGATAGAGGAAATTTTGAGATCCTATGTTATTGATTTTGGTGGTCATTTGGACCAATTTCTGCCGTTGTGTGAGTTTGATACAACAACAACTATCATTCCAGCATCAGACACTCTATGAAAGAAAGTGTAGGTCACTTATTAGGTGATGAGATTGGATATGTCAAACCTTTGGGCACTAACTTGGTAAAGGAGGCTCAAAAAAAAAGTAGGGTTTATTCAAACCAAGTTGTTGGCTTCTCAAAGTAGACAGAAGGAGTATGCGGACTGTAAGGTAAGAGACAGGGATTTCAATGTGGGTGAATAGGTATCACTTAAGGAGTCTCCCATGAAGGTAGGCATGAGGTTTAAAAAGAAGGTCAAGCTCAACCCTAGGTATATTGGTCTCTTCAAGATTCTTGAAGATATGGGTCTGGTTACGTATCGACTAGCATTACCATTGGGGTTGTCGAGAGTTCATACAGTATTTCATGTTTCCATCCTTAAAAGGTACCATGGTGGTGGATATTATATCATTAAATGGGAGTCAGTCCTATTAGATAAGGATTTAGCTTACGAGGAAAAATTGGTGGTGATCCTAGATTAGGATATTCAGAAGTTGAGAATGAAGGAAATTTGTTCGATTAAGGTTCAACAGAAGCATCATCCAATTGAATAATCCACTTGGGAAATCGAGAAGGACATGTGGGACAAGTACCCTTAGTTGTTTCAGGATACAGGTACTCTTTACTTTCCTTATTTCAGCCAATTTTTCTCGTTTGATCATTCAGGAAAGAATGATGGGTAAATTGGTATCTATTTTAATGACCCTTTTTGTAGTTATGTATAAGTTTCTCATTTAAAATTTAATGCTAAAATTCTTCCCGAATTTGAAGTTATAAATTTCAAGCTAGGCTAGTTTAGGACAAAATCTGAGCAAGGTGTGGTCTAGGGCAATTTGGGAATGAATTGGGTAAGTGTGATTGTGTTTGACTTGATTTCTAGTTATCTAAGATGATAAGAAACCCTTAGTATTTTACGGAATTGAATTTGGGTAATTAGATCTCCCCGAATTGATCTTAGCGTAAAGGATATTGTTTGGGATGTCTTGGATTTAAGGTGTGTTGTGAAAAAGGAGAGTTTTGGGGGAAACCAGGCATTCTTCCTTACCCATGTCTCTATATCAACATGCCCAAAAGCGGAGAAAATTTTGCTATAGCACCTAGTCAATGCGGTCAACTATCGCTATAGCGATATATGTCACTATGGCGATGTTGCTATAGCGATGAAAATTATTTTTTTATTTAAAAAACCCCAAAAATGTTTTATTTTTATGAAACACATCTTGGGGAAAGGGAGAGACAATTTTGGGCGAAAATCATCAGTTAGCCATCGTTTTGTTTCGCTAAGGTAAGGATTTTATCCCCGTTAACTAGTAAATTGATAATTTAGCCTTAGAATTTCTTGGTTACGTAGTTTGGGGACGATTAAGGGATGATTTTAGTTGATTTTTTGGTGCAATAGATTAATTTAAGTATAAAATCAATGGGTTATGGTTAATGATCATTAAATTACCCAAGCATTTCATTAATTCACTAATTTATCCATGGAATTTGTAGTTTTAGGAGAATTATGATAGAAAAGCCCTAGAACTGGGAGGGAATGATCATAAACTTGTGTATGAGTTATAATCCCCAATGTGGTAGTTCATTTTATTAATTATGTTTTGGTATGTATTTCTAGACCGAGATCAAGCAAAAATTACACAGAAAGGCAAGGCTCAAGCTTAGTTGAGTTGTGCAAGCTTGAATTGAGGTAGGTGTTGGTATTGTAGTTTAATCCAATTTGTACCATATATGCATGTTAACTACTTCTTAGTATGGATTGTTAGTACACGTTGTTTGGTATGGTCAATTCAAATGAAATTATCCTGTTGTATGATTTTGACCTACCTTAATGTTAATTGTGGAATATTTTGGAATTGGGACATTCTCATAGCTTATTGGTAGAATAAGGTTGGCAGACACTTGTATCTGGGATTTAGGTACATGGATGGAACTCATCCCCTATAGGTCATGACTAGAGGGTGGTTGTGATACCCATAGCTAATGTGTATGAGGTTCAGGTGAATTTGACGATTACATGAGCGAACCGAGGAATGTATTTATATGTTAACTTGTCTTGACTTGTTTTGACTTGACTTGACTGAATTTGACTTAATCGTAAATGTCTTGACTTGTTGCTTGTAATCCTAAACTACCTAATTGATACTTGTTGTGCTAGGTGTAGTTAGAATGAGAATGGATTAACTTGTCGTACTACGTTTTGGTTAAGTGTTCATATTCTCATCTTGGGTTAGCCAAATGACCCTACTAGCACACTGTTGTTTTCTTGCATGATGATATTGCACATTCTCTTACTTTTGTTGAGTGTAGTGCATATTACAACGGCTCCTGCAAGACCTCACTTGTGACTCTAGCGTGTGATCCATATTTTAAGGGTAAGCAGTATATTTAGGCTATCATGAAATCCTTTAGTTTTTGGGGTTGCATCTCCTTCTTGACATTCTTTAGTATGTTTTGGTACACCAACTTTTGGATTCTAGGGATGTTTTTGGTTTTACTACTATATTCCGCACTTCTTAGTTTATTAGACTGGATAATTCTTGAACTATTAATATGATAGTTTTGTTATTTTCTCTAAGTGTTGGTTAATGCTTTTGGGGTTTATTGGTTCTCCCACTTGAGAATGGGGTGGTTTCCACTCATGTCCAATTGGATCGTGACACTTAAATGCACTTATAGCCGGTTTAGCGGTAACCCCTTAAGCGGACATTTGGCTGCTTAAATAGTCACTACTGAATGTATATATATAGCTTTCCCCTCACCTTTCATCCATTATTTCTAAGTGTTTTCCACCATTATCAACATTGGGAGCTTAAAATTAGTGGGTAAACCATACAATTGAGGTGGGGATTAACTTAGGGACGTTAGAGTGAGTTTCTTCTCCGTAAGTTCCTGGTTTAACTTTGAGTTAATTCTCTATTTTGTATTTTAAGTTTTTGACTTGTGTTGGGGCATTTATGGATCTCGGAACATGCCCAATTTTGGAGCAACTGATCCTTGAGTTGAGACGGACCCGATGACGGACTCAATTCTCGATTCCATCAGTGGGTCCCACTATTTATTTTTTAGCCTGATTTTTGACCCAAAGCATAAATTTGCAATATGGGTATCGATGTTCTTGTCTTGATATGTAGAATATTATTTTGATAGCGTGCCAGCATTCGGAGGCTTCTCGGAAAGAAAAATATCCATTATAGAGGTTTTTGTGTGCTTTCGGCAGCATCCAGGTTGGCTAGGCTTACCCTTCTCCTAGACTTTGCTTTGTTATTATATTAGTGTGATACCATTCTAGTTGTAGGTGGGTTCTTATGGACCGGATATTCATTTAGCAATTTCTAACTATTTTTAGCCAATTAGGGTTGTTTTAGAGCAGATTCCGGCCCCATTTCCCTTAGGATATAATTTGGTTATCCGTTAGGATTAGAATTAGCCTATTTAGTATCGTGGGACAGGATTGTGAAGCCTTAGCCTAGGTTTGGGTAGGTGTTTGCCTTAAATTGGGTTTTCGGGAGTTTAAGCAAGTCGTATCGCCCTTTTTAAGATAGGTTGATGTGGAATAATGTCCTTCTAGACTTACTTTGGTCATAGAATATCTATAGGAGACTGTTATTTGGGATTGGATTGCCTTAATCGTTACCCTTAAGTTTGTTAGTTTCAATACCCTTTCCTTATTAGTACTTTGACCTCAAATTGCAACTTAAAACTTAATATATGGAATCGGGTTTTCCTTTAATGATTGGGATTCTAAAATGGGATTAATGACTAGATGAACTTGGGAAGAATCATAATATTTGTATATTTCCACGAATAGCTTACTTATGACTTTCGATTCGAGTACGGTACATGGAATACAAAACTTAAAAAATGGGTGTCGTAGTTTATTGTTATATCTTGTCCTTACAGTAGTTTTACTCCTTTCTTGCATGCACCATGCTTATTTTTCCTTATGTGTGCCTTCTGGGCTTAAGGGGGTTCAATTATATTATAGATAGGCATTTATTTCTGCTTTCAACTTACTTACTTTCGATTTACTGCATTTACTTAGCATAGCCTATTATTTCCATTTTTGTCCCTTAATTATTGACTTTAGATTATATCTCGCACTTTTCTTATACTTATAGTAGAATTGAGATCAGTCGGCCTATGATGCCTACTAAGTACCCATTTTTTGGTACTCATACTGCACTTCTGTATCTTTTTACCTGATGCAGACTCTAGTATGAGTCACCGTCATTGATGTTGACCTCAGGTTGTGCTGTTGATCGGAGATTGGGTGAGTTTTTTAAGTTCGGAGTTGATCCTCCTCCTTCTACTGTCATAATCGTCTTATTTTGTATATTACTACGATGTATATTAGACACTATCTAGTACTCTTTTTTAATCTTAGTGGCTCCTCTTTTTTAATCTTAGTTGCTCTTGTACTGACTTTATCAGGTCTTGAGGGATTCATTTTGGTATTTTTGTCCTCTTCCTTCTCTTGTATAGCATGCCTACATATATATATATATATATATTTACAGTTGTATCCTTATTTCTTTATCTTTTGTCTGTTAGCCCGTTACTTATCATTCTGGGCTATGGCTTGACTTACCTACTGGTGAGTGATTTGAGGCCAAAATTATATATTTTTAGTCATTATTTACTCACATTTAGTATTTTTTATTTGTCTTTTTTGAGCATTGATTTTGTGGATTGTGCTTAATATTATATTTTAATGTGTAGGATTAAAATGGTGTGAAGATGAAGAGATTTGGATCCAAAATGAATTAAAGACGGAAGATTATAGAAGGAAATCAAGCAGACAGCTTAATGGAATAAATTTAATAAAATATTCAAAAGTGACCATTTGAACTGCAATTTGAAATTGCGGCCAAAACATTGAGCCACCACTTTTGCGGCGTGACACGCACAGGCTGTAGTCCGTATTTAATATTTTTCAGTCAATTTTGGACTCAGTTATTTTATTTGAGGCTTTTTTCTACACCTATAAACATTTCATAAAATCAATTTTTACACAACTTTTGACCTAGGGAGAGCTAGAAGCCGTCGTGGAGGCCGGAGAATTTTGGTTTCATTTTTTCTTCTCCTTATTTATTTATTTATACATTTTTCTTTGGATAATTTGTTGTAATTGCTCCATATCTATGTGGATTTAAACTTCTCTTTCTAGGATTATGGTAGCTAATTAAATGATTATTTAGTAACTCTTGATTTTGTTTATTTGATTATCAAAATAGTTGTTCTTATATTCTTGTGCTTACTATTTTAATGCTTAGCTACCATTAAAATATATTTATATTCTTATTGTGAATCCGAAAGGAGAATCGATAAGATAGAACGAAGAATATAGGGAGTAAGATCTTTACTTTAGTAAAATAAAAAATTGATTTGTGGCTGGGATAGGAATATACCTAGATCGTCTTACTCGGTTACAAAATGGGAAGATATATATATGCATTCGGATTGGGTTATCACATCTTCACTCAACGATGTAGTTGTGAGGTCAATTGGAATAGATGATTAGAGGTTTGGAAGATCATGATCATATAATCAATCCCGCAAATCAACAACTAGATAATCAAATAAGTTGATGAAATTGATACTAAACATGATTGTTGGCAAATCTATAATTCTAGATCAATTCATTCATTGATTGCATAAAATCTACTCTTCTCTTGGTTAATTATTCATTAGTTAGTTTATTTTTATTTTTAGTTTAATTAATTCTTAAATACATCTTTTGGAATTTACTTTCTGAATAAATAATAAGCATTAATTTAATTTAGAAAAATATTTAATCGACAAGTTCCTGTGGGTACGATACACAGACTTAAAAATCCTATATTACTTGTATGACCGTGTATACTTGCATGTGCGTTTGGATGCAACAAGTTTTTTACTCCGTTGTCGGGGACTTCGGTGTTAATTGTTTATCTATATTAGACTTTTTAATTTTTATTTGTTTGAGTTGTATATAGTTTGTTTTTGTACAAAGTTTTCTTTTTATTTTTTATCACTCTTCTTGATATGTCAGTTTAGGATGGATATTGGTTGAATGTTGGATTTCCTTGTTCATATTGTAGAGGACCACTCTTGGATAAACATTGTATTTGTATTCAAAGGAGCAGGTTGTGTGCACCTACTCAATTTTTTGAATCGAATATATGCAATATATGTAGTGGTCAGGATGGTCATTGGAAGGTTTGTCCCAATTTTTATTTCCCTCCCCTGAACCCTTATTATGAGCAGTCTGTTATTTGTTATGTTAGTAGGAAAGCAAACGAAGATTGGCTAACAGAATGAGAGCAGTAATTCAAATATTACGAGTTCCTTTGAGATGGTCTTAAAACCATGGCAACCCAACAAAGGGAGGGGAGAGATGAACTCATACAAGAGATAGAGCAATTTGGCCTAGATATTCGTGACTTGAATGACCAATTGACTAAAAATATTGTGACGTCTGATGTCCAATCACCTATAGTTGTGGATACTAGCCAATCTGTGTAGAGAAAAGAAATATTTCAACTAGTCAACTACCATCTTTTGCTTGAGTCTGATATTGAGAAAGTGTGTAAAAGTGAGCATGTTGTGAATGGTGTAAGTTTTAAAGTGGAATGTGTTCGGTCTCATTCAAAACCCTTTTCTACATTATGTTTAGATAATGGCATGTCTTTGGAGTCATCTGAAATGGTGGAAGAGTGTGAAGATGAGGAACAACAGTCCTACATTCTTAAATTTGCACCAAATAAGCAACACAATAGCATGCCTCACCTCAGGGCCAAGCGGTTTAACATGCACCATCCATTACTTGGTATCTTCATATTTGTACCACCACCCTATAAGTGAAGCAAAAATATGTACGTGATATTGGGGGTGAAATTTATATCCTCAAGGTAGATGAAAAAGTTTATGGGTCGTGCCGCGACGTTAAATCAAGAGCTTGTTGGGAGGCAACCCAATTAGTAGTTTATCGACTTATTTTTATTCTTTTTATTTATTTTTATAGTGTCAGTTTTTTGTTTGTTTTTATTTTTATAGATTTAGGAGAATTCTGGTTACCCAAATTTGAAGCTAAAGAGCACGTTTGAGCATAAGTGTGGGGCGCGCACGACCCTTGATGGAAATTGAAGACACATGTTGTTAGCTAGGTCCTAGAGGGCCTCAGGGAGTATATTTAACCCTCATTTTTATTTTTTTTATTGCTTTGGGGAAAAAACATGATTTTAAGTGTGGGGTGGAATGTCTTCCAATATTTGTTTAGGATGAAGTATGCTATTAGAATTTTTTTGTAGTTGCTTTCTTTAAGGGAAAAAAAATTGAAAAAGTTTAAAAACACAAAAAAAAATTATTTTATTCTTTAGATTAGATTAATTTTTGTTAGTTTTTAGCTCTTTAGTCTCTATTAGAGCATACTTCACCCACCCCTTGGTTTTTCTTTCGGTTCTTTATCGAGGAGAGTCCCTTCAACTCTAGTATCCTTTTTTTAGGAGTAAATTTATTTTTTATTTTTTTAGAGAGAAAAGAAAAGACCATATTTTGTTGATGCAGCATTTCTGGTGCATCAGACCCTTCATCGCAATTGCGTGGGCACGTACCTCAATCGCGTGATGGTGGTACAGCAACCGCGATGGGTTAGTTGATAGACCTGGTCGGGTTGACTTATCGTGATCGAGAGGCCCAGTTACATGAACACAATGACTAGCTTAATTACTGGTCAATGTTGACCCCGCGATCGCGAAGTGGGGTTTTCAATCATGAGGCACTGTTCACAAAACAGTAGAAATACTCTATTTTTGCGAGTTTAATTTATTTTTGGACCTCCAAGCTTCAGGAAAGGCAATTTTCGAGGGTTTCAATGTTGAATTTTGTGTGAGTAACCTCTAAACGCATAATCCCGTTATTTTCCATTGATTCAAAAACACGTTCTAATCTTGATTTCAAAATAGAAAATTAGGATTTTTGCAGGTAAAGCTTAAAAATGGTTTTTCTTCAATTTGAACCTCGTTTTAAGCTTGTTTTTACGTGGGTTTTCTATAGTAGGTTCCTTTAACCTTGGGGAATATGTTTTTCAAAATAAAATTATGGTTTTACCCTTTCATTTTTAAAACCCAATTTTGAGGTCCATTTAACTGGTAAAGTTGTTGCCATGTGATCAGGAGGTAATGGGTTCAAACCTTGGAAACAGCCTCTGGCAGAAATGCAAGGTAAGGCTGCATACAATACACCCTTGTGGTAGGGCCCTTCCCCTAATCCTGCGCATAGCAGGAGTTTTAGTGCACCGGGTTGCCCTTTTAATGGAAATTGATAGTTTCCTTTTAACGCGCAGATGTTATATTTGTATGTTTTAGTTGATTCTGAGGCTATTCAAAAGGGTAAAGCTCCGTATTGAAGGACTTTAGGCCCAGATCTCATCACTTCGAGGTAGGTTATGGCTTAACTTCTTTCAGATTGAGCTGGGTAGTTAATAAATAGGTAAAGCATGTTATGGGTTAGGGAAGATAACTATAGGGTTTGTATTTCGAGATTATTATTATTGTTGTGTGCCCAAGTGGGAGCTTATATTCGGTGGTTGTTGACTTGTGATATCTTATAATCCTTTTTGCCCGAGTGGGGACTTTATTTGACATTATTCTGCCTTATATGTGCATTAGATGCCTTATTTCTAGATATGACGCCTATGTGGGGGCTTAAATTATTAAGTAGGCCTTATTGAGCATTGATTGCCTTATCATGATTAAAATACCTGAGTTAGGGGTTGATATGATATAAATAATGTCTTACACGCATATTTATTCCAATGGTGCCCATTTAGAGTTGATAATCATGAAATATGGACATATTGAGCTGATTTCTGGACTTACTTATATACGTATTAAATAGATTGGATATCTTCAACATTCCCATTCCATACATCTACATTCATGATATACTAGTACCATTGAGGAACACTGTTTTAAAAGAAAATAAGATATTTTATAAAAATCCTCTCCGTGAACACGAACTAGAGAGGTGGGTTGAGAACCCCCCATGGGTCCTATTATTAAGTTGCGAGCTTGGTAGGTGTATATAGAAAGCCATGCGATGACTTTCACTATTCATCCCATCATTATCATTGCATTACATTGCATGTGCATGTTGTATGTTTCCTTTAGTTTTCTTTGACTTGTGTTTAGTTTTCGGATATTTTCATGTATAGTTGTGCTGGTTATTTTTGTGTTATATTAGAACTTTTAGTGGAGACGGTGTGAGCTACCATTTGGGAACTTTTCTGCTTGCAGGTGCGTGCTCATAGTTTACTTTACTTATTTTATCGTCTACTTTGCTCAGTCAACCTATGATTCCTACTAAGTATATGTGGACTGTACTCACCCCTATTATGCCCTTTTGGTGTAGATCCCAAATTGAGCACCTCGCGTGGATGTTGATTTATACGAAATTTTCAGATTTCAAGGTACTGATTTGCTCCAGAGTTTGGGGTTGATTCGGACCTCATCTATCCTTACTTGTCTTTATTTATGATTCTGAGATAGATTTACATTTTTAGTTTTCAGACATTGTATTAGATGCTCTTGCACTGTGTCACCTGATTTTGGGATTTGTGGTATTTTATTTTAGACTTACGCTATTGTTGTGTTTGTATTGGTCTGACTTTGTTTTAGAAGTCTCGCCTTGGTTTATGTTATTGTTGTTTTTGGCTTTTCCTTTATCAGTTTGGGTGATTGGCTTTCTTATCAAGGCTGAATCGAAATAAGTGTAAATGGGTCATAACAAATTGGTATCAGACTGCCAGGTTCACCGGTTTTATAAGTGTAAGAAAAGGATGTCTTGTAGAGTCTCACAAATCAGCACGTAGATATCCATATCTATCTTTGAGAGTCTATAAGATATCTTTAGGAGAAACTTCTCTATTTTTATTCTTAAGTTGTGCGGGTTGTTCTTACCCAATGTTCTAAGTTGTATTCCACTTTTTTTTACACAGATATTGAGGACTAGATCTTAAGAGACTAGGGATACTGAGCCAGCACTCAAGGATGGAGCCCAGACTAGAGGGCGAGGCAGGGATCGTGGACGGCCCAGAGGTAGGGGTCTGGCATAAGGAGCTGCCCCAGTCAGAGACATGCTAGGGAGGCCTCTCTCGAGGTTGAAGTTGAGTATGCTAAAGATAACTATCAGACAAGGAGTACAGGGCTAGCTCAGATCCCATAGAGTTCAGTTGACACACTAGTACTTTAGGATCTTTTAGTTCATCTCTTAAGCTATTTGAAGGGTGTTCCCCTGTGTGTACCGGGTATTCCTCAGACTTTGAGTGATATTCCAATATCAGTGCCAGCATTTTCTTATGGTATTCCTGCTTCTGGGGTGCAACCATCATCTATGGTAACCCCACGTATGGATTCATTGGTTTTCAAACTTACTATCCCTCTGGTTGCTTCTAGTACAGCATTGTCTTCTGATGATCAGAAGAGATTTAAGAGGTTTATTCGCTTGGGTTCACCCAAGTTTAGTGGAGCTATTGGTGAGGATGCCTATAAGTTTTTGATTGATTGTCAGGAAAAGTCACATAATCTTGGATCCCTTGAGTCTCATGGAGTTGCTTAAACTACTTATCAGTTGACAGATATGGCTAGGGATTGGTGGAGGTCATATGCTAGTTGTAGACCTTTGGGTTCGCTTTCTATGACTTGGACTCAGTTTTTTGAGGCCTTCTTGGAGAGGTTTGTACCGTTTAGTTTGAGATATCAAATGAGGGATGAGTTTGATCAGTTGGAGCAGGGCTCCATGTCTATTGCTGAGTATGATGCACTTTTCCATACCTTGTCTAGATATTCAACCGCTAGCATCTCTACGAGTCTAAGAAGATTCAAAAGTTTGTGAAGGGGTTAGATGGTTTTTATTAGTTGGCAACAGTCCAGATGGTTATTTCAAAGGATTTTTTTAGAGTATTATTAAGCATGTCAAGATGACCGAGTCAATTATTCAGGATACTAAGAGAGGCACAAAGAAGGTGCGTCGTCAGAACGAGTTTAGTGGACATGCCTCTGAGGTAGAGATTTCCCTAGTATAGGTTCCTATGGATAATATAGTAGGATGGTTCAGGCCGTGTTATAAGGATCAGGTGGTAGACCCTCAGGTTTTATGGCTTCTGGTAGCCAGGTATCTGGTCATGTGAGTGGAGGTTTAAGGTTTGGTTCTTCAGGCCATGGTGGTTGTTTGGTTCATCTGCACCTTTTCAAATTGAGTTGGTCCATAGAGGGTGTTTTGTATATGATGAGTTTGTCCATGTGTTCAAGGATTACCCTTGATGTGTATTTGGACCTACTAAGCAAGGAACTCAGTTTCAGCTTTGCCCTACTTCTATATATGCAATTAGAGGTGGTTCATAGAGTGGTAGAGGTGGTGCCAAAGGTAGTCAAGGTAGAGGTAGAGGAGCTCGTGGTATTAGTCACGGGGTTGCTTAGTTTGGGAGCGGAGTTATGCTATAACTAGGAGACCCAAGGCAGAGGCCTCTGATGCAGTCATTACAGGTATCGTCCCAGTTTGCTACAAATATGATTTCTTGTTATTTGACCCTAGATCTACATTATTCCATGTGTCTATGTACTTTGCTTCTAGTTTTGATGTTGCATGTGAGCCCCTTGCCATGCCTTTTCATGAATCTACCCCATAAGAGATTCTTTAGTGGTGGATTGGGTGTACTGATCTTGTGTGGTTACCTTTGTGGGATGTGAGACTTGGGTAGACATGATTCTCCTAGATATGGTTGACTTTGATGTTATTTTGGGTATGGATTGGTTAGCTCCCTATCATGCTATTCTGGATTGTTATGCCAAGACTGTGACCTTAGCTACGTCAAGTATGCCAAGACTAGCTTGGCAGGGTACACTTAATTCTAGTCCGAAGGGAGTTATATATTTTCTATGTGCTCATCTCATAGTAGAAAGGGGTTGTTTGTCTTATTTGGATCATGTTCGTGATACTAGTATTGCCTCACCGCCTCCTATGGATTCTATTCGGGTTGTTCGCGAGTTCAAGGATGTGTTTCCTATGAATTTGCCTGGTATGCCTCCGGATCGTGATATTGACTTTTCTATTATTGTAGAGATGGTCACCAAGCTTCATTTTATTCCTCCTTATAGGATAGCCCAGGCTGAGTTAAAGGAGTTGAAGGAGCAATTGCAAGATTTGTTGGGTAAGGAATTCATTAGACCTAGTGTATCTCCTTGGGGTGCACCTGTATTATTTGTGAAGAAGAAGGATAGTTCTATGAGCATGTGTATCGATTATCGGCAATTGAACAAGGTGATGATTAGGGACAAGTATCCTCTTCCTCGCATTGATGATTTATTTGACCAGCTTCAGGGTGCATCCGTGTTTTCTAAGATTGATTTGAGATCCAGGTATCACTAGTTGAGGATTAGAGCTTCGGATGTGATGTTCGCCCAAAATATGACTCCTAAGAAGTATAAAGCAGTCACTGTCAAATATAGAACCCAACTAGGTTGGGGTCGATCCCACAGGGAATAGGTCGAAGTTTATGTAGAATGCTAGTTTAAGTAACTGGTAAGTAAGTAAAAAGGGGGGGTTTTGTGAATAAGTAATAACATTAACGATTGTTGATTGTTGGGTTGTAAACAATATGAGAAATACACTAGGACTGTGATCCCCAATGATTCCTTAACTCCACTGGTTACTCGTGCTAATAAAACTGTCCCGCTATGTTGTATGGAAAATCTGAGAAGATATGTTCATCTAAATGTCTCTCGACCTTGGTTAGACGAATTTCACTCTTCTCCTCTCGATCTCCGAGTGTCGCACTACTAACCCTTGTCTTGGATGTCAGATAACTATTTCGGCTAAGGCTCAAGTTATTAGGTGAAGGTTGATAGCTTCAAATCTCTGTTGTTATCTCCTTTTCCCAATCTCTACCTCTTTCTCGAGCAAGTCTAGAATACAGGCGAGTTTCTAACGTTTGCAACCATTAGAAGATCAATCACGACGAAGGAAATACCAATACATGCATTCACAGCGGTTCAGAGTTGCTTTGCACTTAACCTGTTTCGTTAATTCCTCATGGTTCACACAACCCTAGTTGATGAGTTTAGCTACTCATAATTGCAAGAACACAAGAAGGATTCAAAGATAAAAACATAATTGCACACTCACAATATTGAAGAAGAACTGAAATCTCAATTATGAATACAACTCAAATTTAGGGTTTTTGATTACAAAACCAATAATATGTTTATGAACTCAGAAACAATAGAAAATATCTCTCACAACAATGTACTGACTCCCTATCGCACATAGGACTATACAGGGGTATTTATAGATACAAGGCTAATCCTATCCTAATCAAAACAGGAGAACAAAGTCGGCAACTTCCATGGTATCGTGACTTGGTGCCTTGGAACCAAGTCACGCCACGTAGGTGAGTGTCATGAAAATCAGGCTCAATTAGACATCTTCAGACATTGACTCACGCCACCCTTTCACGCCACGTAGGTGGACTCACATCACGTGAGTGCTACCGTGGAAATCAGGGTCATGTCCAGGTTTACAAAGAGTGACTCATGGCAGCCACCCACGTCACGTGAGTGGACTCACGGCACATGAGTCCCTGGCGTGGGTCCCCTCTGTGATTTCATCTAGACTTTTTCATCTTCTGCTACTCCGTTTTGGTGTAATATTCCTCACTTTATCTCCATTTTGCCTCCATAACCTATTCCCCTGCAATGTAGGATAGAAACCACATCATACCAACTAATTACACCCAAGTTATTGCATATTTTTGTTGTTTTAAGCATCGAAAGTGCCGTGTAACCATGGCGCATCAACACCCTCAACTTAGAACATTTGCATGTCCTCAGGCAAACAAAACAAAAACAGACATGTACGATGCTTAATTAAGAGAAACCTAAGGGACCTATGGTAGTCGACTCATTGCCTTTGGCACAAAAACTTTTTCGAATCCTCCTATTTTCAAATTAAGACCACAGTGTGTATACAGACAGCATATTATTATGACACAGAAGGTATCAAGTGATGGCACCAGATTATGAACAACCAACTAAGCATATACACAAATGACATTATTCGAAAAAATAGCAGCTAATAATACAACCCATTTACTCTCACAATCAAAGAAGTCTCATACACTCGCAGTATACTAATGAATCTCAAACTAGGGACTCGATCAAAACACTCCCTCTCACAAAGAAGTTCAAACAGTGCGCATGAAATACCATAGGCTTGCCCTTATTTTCTATGCCTTAGCTTTACGGAAAATTGGACTAGGATCACTATAGGACTTTCATCGTCTTGTAATGTAAGCTTGGGGACGGGTATGTTACATATGGGTATGGTGACTCAACCCTCCTTGACACTACACTATTTTTGGCTCCACTTTCCAACCATTCTTATTTTTATCCTCCCTTATCCTCCTTCATTTATTTTCAGATTTTGAGTGTGATTTTCTTCATATTTTCAAAACACGATTATTTTCTTCTTTTTCTTTTTCTCTTTTCTCAATTTCTATTCATTTCACATAAAAAAAAATTCTTCTTTTTCTTCACACCCAAATCTGTTTTCTCTCGTTTTCTTTTACTAACCCCTTTTGTATACCCAAATCAATTTTCGCACCCCTATAATAGCCACCCTCATCTCAGGCGATTTGCCTGAGTTGAGGTACACAATGTCCAAGGAGGGACCAGGGCCAATACAGGTTCATTATAAATCAAAAAAGGAAGGTGAATAGGCTAAAGAAAGAAATAGGTCAATTAAGGCTCTAAATCGGGATCAAGGGATACTTAATTCATTTGGTCAGGCATTTTAGGCTAAATGTGGACTTATTCAAAAATGGCCTATGATCTTTTCCTAATCACTATCCTCTAACCTAGGCAAGACTAACCAGGCAAGTTCTGGATTGCACACACAAAGTGAACTAAGTAATGACCTCACACACACAACACAGGGTTACATTATCAACTATTATCTATCCACTTCATGCAATGCTCGCTACAGTTATTTTGCCTATAATACTAATGCCATAACAAGATCCAACAGTTGTCACAAACTAACATACTACACACACAATTCAAAACAAAAATTTTCAGGAGGGGTATCCTTTAGATAATCAAAAAGCATCAAATTCAAAATTGGACTACACTAAGGTTCCCCTATTTTTCTCCTAATTAAACATGAAAACTACATCAATAATATAAATAACAATCTAAACATGCCAGTTCTACTATGATAGCACACTCGGGGGAAAAGAAACACGGCAACAAAAAATCCTAAGTGGACATATAGACCCACAAGTACCTCCACCCCCACCAAATAAGCATGCATTGTCCCCAATGCATTAGACCAAAGTAAAACAAGGGAGTTAGGAACATACCTGTGTCACCCTAGGTGCGTGGGTCTAATGTCGATCAAAATAACAAAAATCAAAGCAAATGTAGAAATAGTAAGACACCTTGGGTTGCCTCCCAAGCAGCGCTTGATTTAACATCGCGGCACGATGGGGGTATCTTGATTACTCAGACTTCATCAAGATATCCCCTGAGTTGGCCTCCAGGGTCATCTAAAATATTTATTTCTGAAATCACCCTCATGTCCTTTGGATGTTTCATAGTTCTGCAAATATTGAATGTGACTTCCTTATTATCCAGCCTGAATTTCAGCTTACCCCGCTCCATAGCTACCAACGCTCTGCCAGTGGCTAAAAATGGTCTCCCCAAAATTATGAGCATCTCAAAATCGACCTCACAGTCCAAGACCACAAAGTCAGCAGGGAAGATGAAGTTTTCAACCTTGACCAAAACATCACATATTATGCCCACGGGCTTTTTGATCATACGATCAGCCATCAATAACCACATCTTCATTGGCTGGGGGCTCCCAAGCCTAATTTCTCGAATACTGCCAGCGGCATCAAGTTAATGCTCGCACCTAGGTCACACAAAGCTTTGGCGAAGTTAACTGACCTAATTGTGCATGGAATTATAAGAGCACCTGGATCATCTTTATTTTGAACCATAGAATGGGATACAATTGCACTACAATGGTGCAAATCATCAACAGACTCATAACTGACAGTTCTCTTCTTGGTGACAAGTCTTTCATGAACTTTGCATATCCTGGCATTTGTTCCAAAGCTTCAACCAATGAAATGTTTATAGAAAGTTGCTTCAATATGGACATGAACTTATGAAATTTTGCATCCTCCTTCATTTTCTTCAATCGTTGAGGGAATGGAGGTGGTGGCTTAGGAATGGGGTTTACCATTTGTGGGGCTTCCTTTTCTTTCTCATTTTCAGCATTCACCTTGTCTTCATCAGTCTAAGGCTTTTCAACTCCTTTCATGATCTCCCCACTAATAATTTTATTTTCATCCACTTTTTTCTTTAGACGTTGAGGGAAAGGTGGAGGAAGTTTTGGGAATAGAACATATTTCTTTAGAGCTTCCTTTACCTTTTTCGTGGCATTCTTTTGGTCTTCCAGTGGAGCATGAACACCTTCAACTTATTTGGGTGCCTCAATGAGAGTCATTCTACTTCTTGTTGTGATAGCCATACAATGAGCATTATTTTTCGGGTTCTGAATGGTGTTGCTTGGAAGTGTACCTGGTTGACACTGGTTCAGTGCCAACGATATCTGCCGGAACTGTTGCTCTAATTATTTAATGGCAGTCGAATGGGAATCTACTTTCTGACTTATTCCCAAAATATCTGTCTTGATCTCTTTCAGGCACTGTTCTTGACTCTCTAACCATTTCACTAGTTTATTGAGAAGGGATTCCATTCTTGAATTTCCAGAGTCAGCATCGCGGTTTCCTGGTGGAACATATACACCACTCTTCTCTTTATAATCATCCTTCCTTCTCCAATCACCGTCACGATATCATTTTCTATCTCTATATCCCGACTTGTTGTAGCTGTCACCATAGTAGTTCCGACCTTGATTCCCTTGCCTCAAGTTCCAGGAGTCTTGGTTAGACCCTTGGCCCTTGGCTCGAAAACCCGCCTCTTCTCGATCCAAGTATTTAGCCTCCTCATCAGATTCACTATCATCATGTCTAGGCGTTTTACCTTATGCACCTACAGCATGCACCTTCTCAGCATCTTTGGCCGCTATCTATTTAGCTAGAAGACCAATTTCTGTCCTCAACTGAGCGACCTCTTGAGCTACAGATTCGTCCAAAGTCCGTTATGCTGCTGAGGCTCCAATAGCATATGTGCTAGCCGGCGTATCTGTTTCCCGATTATGCATCCTCGGTTGGTCTTAGTGATACGATCTAATATTTCTGAAGCTTGTTCCCACCTCATTCTCATAAATGCTCCACTAGTGATAGTATCAGCTACAGCCTTAGTATTGACGTTTAAAGCCTTGTAGAAAATTTCAAGTAAGTTTCTACCACTCATCCTATGATTTGGCACATTCTGTAGCTTCTTCTTGAACCTTATCCATGTCTCATAAAGTGCTTTGGAATGTAGTTGTCTGAAGTTATATATCTCATCCTTCAACTATAGCATCTTGGAAGGTGGGAAAAACTGCTCCAGAAATTGATTTCTCAATTCTTGCCAAGTAGTGATGGATCCTCGTGGTAATTCTGCCAAACACAAAGTCGCTTCTCCTATTAGAGAGAATGGAAACAATCCCAATCGAATAGCCTCTTGGTCAACTCTAGGCAAATTATATGATGTGCAGACCCCCACAAAATTCATCACATGCATGTTTGGATCATCAGTAGGAAGACAGGTAAACACACCCTTTAAGTTTAGCAGGTGAATCATGGCACTGGTAATGTCAAACTTAGTGCCCAGAGGTAACTCAGGTGGAATGATGGCACCAGTCTCTATTGGCTCGAAGTAAGCCACATCCTCTTCTTCAGGATCATCATAAATAGGTACATATGGTCTCGGTTGTGCTCTCAGTCATCTTTGTCGTTCTTCAGCCTCAGCCAGTCATTGTGCTGCTTCTTCCATTGCTCGATTATCTCTTTCTACTTGCCTAAGAGCAGCTTTCCTAGCCTGCTCTTCTCGTGTCAATCGAGCGGTAGTTTGATCCACTATTTCATGACCAACCGGCTGAATTGGTTGGTGATGAATGTCTCCCACAGCTGCGGATCCTGAACTCTATCAGTATTCACCATTCTTCGATTAGCTCTCAGAGTCCTTTCAATTTCAAGATCAAGTGGAATCAGGGGATTGCCTTGACTCCTAGTATTGGGCATTCACCGGTGTATACCCTCAAAAATATGCTAAAACCAAAACCAATCAACTCCGTAACCGTATTCCCCGGCAACGGCGCCAAAATTTGACATTCGCCCAAAATATGCCTCCTAAGAAGTATAAAGCGGTCGTTGTCAATTATAGAATCCAACTAGGTTAGGGTCGATCCCACAGGGAATAGGTCAAAGTTTTATGTAGAATGCTAGTTTGAGTAACTGGTAAGTAAGCAAAAAGGAGGGTTTTGTAAATAAGTAATAACATTAACGATTGCTGATTGTTGGGTTGTAAACAATATGAGAAATACACTAGGACTGTGATCCCCAATGATTCCTTAACTCCACTGGTTACTCGTGCTAACAAAACCATCCCTCTATGTTGCAGGCAAAATTTGACAAGATATGTTCTTCTAAACATCTCTCGACCTTGGTTAGACGAATTTCACTCTTCTACTCTCGGTCTCTGAGTGTCGCACTACTAACCCTTGTCTTGGATCTCAGATAACTATTCTCTCTAAGGCTCAAGTTATTAGGTGAAGATTGATATCTTCAAATCTCTATTGTTATCTCCCTTTCCCAATCTCTACCTCTCTCTCGAGCAAGTCTAGAATACAGGCGAGTTTCCTACGTTTGCAATCATTAGAAGATCAATCACGATGAAGGAAATACCAATACATGCATTCACAACAGTTCAGAGTTGCTTTGCACTTAACCTGTTTCATTAATTCCTCATGGTTCACACAATTCTAGTTGGTAAGTTTAGCTACTCATAATTGAAAGAACACAAGAAGGATTCAAAGATAAAAACATAATTGCACACTCACAATAATGAAGAAGAACTGAAATCTCAATTATGAATACAACTTGAATTTAGGGTTTTTGATTACAAAACCAATAATATGTTTATGAACTCAGAAACAATAGAAAATATCTCTCAAAATAATGTACTGACTCCCTCTCGCGCATAGGACTAAACAGGGGTATTTATAGATACAAGGCTAATCCTATCCTAATCAAAATAGGAGAACAAAGTCGACAACTTCCACGGTATCGTGACTTGGTGTCGTGGAACCAATTCATGCCACGTAGGTGAGTGTCGTGGAAATCAGGCTCAATTAGACATCTTCAGAAATTGACTCATGCCACCCTTTCACGCCACGTAGGTGAACTCACGCCACGTGAGTGCTATCATGGAAATCATGGTCTTGTCCAGGTTGCAGAGAGTGACTCATGATAGCCACCCACATCACGTGGGTGGACTCACGGCACGTGAGTCCCTGTCGTGGGTCCCCTCTGTGATTTCATCTAGACTTTTTCATCTTTTGCTACTCCGTTTTGGTGTAATATTCCTCACTTTATCTCCATTTTGCCTCCATAACCTATTCTCGTATAATGTAGGACAGAAACCATATCATACCAACCAAATACACCCAAGTTATTGCATATTTTCCTTGTTTTAAGCATCAAAAGTGCCATATAACCATGGCGCATCAGGATTTTCCAAAAATGACTTTTTAGACTCGGTACGGCCATTATGAGTTCTTGGCCATGTCTTTTGGGTTAACCAATGCCCCTGCAGTGTTCATGGAGTTGATGAATTGGGTGTTCAGGCTGGATCTCGACTCCTCTGTGATTGTATTTATAGATGATATCGTGGTTTGTTTCAAGAACGAGGTCGATCATGTGAGACACTTAAGGACTATACTTCAGAGGTTGCATGATGAGAAGTTGTATTCTAAGTTCTTAAGTGTGAGTTTTAGTTGGATTCTATCTCTTTCTTGGGCCATATAGTGACCAAGGATGGTATTATGGTCGATCCGACCAAGATTACAGTGATTCGTGATTGGGCTAGGCCCTCTATCCCTTCCGAGATTTGGATTTTTATTGGCTTAGTGGGTTTCTCTTCGATTATGTCTTCTTTGACCAAGTTGACTCAGAAAAAGATTACCTTTAAGTGGTCAGAAGCATGTGAGAAGAGCTTCCAAAAGCTTAAGGAGTTGTTGACTTTGGATCCTATCTGCTTCTCGTCAGTCAAAGCCTTATGAGAATAACTACCCTACCCATGATTTGGAGTTGTCCATGGTTGTGTTTGTATTAAAGTTGTGGAGGCACTACTTGTATGGAGTACATTATGAGATCTTCTCGGATCATCTTAGTCTTCAGTACTTCTTCACCCAGAAAGAGCTTAATATGGGACAGTATCATTGACTTGAGTTACTTAAGGATTATGACCTCACTATTTTATATCATCCGGGCAAGGGTAAGGTGGTTGTTGATGCCTTGAGCTGGAAATCGACTAGTATGGGGAGTTTGGCTCATCTCTTGACCCAGGAGAGGCCTTTTGCCATAGAGGTTTAATCTTTAGCAAACCAGATGGTTAGGCTTGATATTTCGACACTTAAACATGTTCTAGCCTTTGTTGATGCCAGATCTTCTTTGATGGAGCATATTCATGCTCACTAGTTTGGTAATGATAGTTTGAGGCTGACTTGAGATAAGGTGTTGAGAGGTGAGGCTAAGGGGGCATCTCTTGATGTTGATGGTGTGTTGAGGATTGGTGGTCGAGTCTGTGTGTCGAGAGTTGGTGGATTGGTGAGATTGATTTTGGAGGAGGCGCACTATTTCAGATATTCTATTCATCCTGGAGTGACCAAGATATATTGTGATTTGAGACAGCTTTATTGGTGGGGTGGAATGAAGAAGGGTGTAGTGGATTTTGTAGCTCGTTGCTTGTGCTGTCAGCAGGTGAAGGTCGAGTATCAAATACTGAGTGGGTTACTTTAGAGGTTACCCATTCCAGAGTGGAAGTGGAGGCGGATCACTATAGATTTCGTGAGTGGATTTCCTCATACTTCTCATGGTTCTGACAATATTTGGGTCATCGTGGATCGATTGGCCAAGTTAGCCTATTTCATCCATATTCAGATTTCCTCCCGTGGCGAGAAGTTGGCTCGGATCTAAGTTCGAGAGATTGTTCTTCTTCATGAAGTACCCGTGTCTATTATTTTGGACAGAGGTTTAGTTTTTACATCTAGCTTTTGGAGAACATTTCAGGAGGAGTTGGGTACTCAGGTTAATCTTAGTACAGCTTTTCACCCACACACCGATGGTCAGTCGGAGCGGACTATTCAGGTTTTAAGGATATGCTCCACGCGTGTGTTATGGACTTTGAAGGTCAGTAAGAGCAGCATTTAGCCTTGGTGGGGTTTGCTTATAATAATAACTACCATTCGAGTATTGAGATGGCCTTTTTTGAGGCATTGTATAATAGGCGTTGTCGATCTCCGATTAGTTGGTTTGAGATTTCTGAGGCTAGACCCTGTGGTACTGACTTGCTTCGCGAGTCTTTGGATAGAGTCTGGGTGATTCAGGATAGGCTTTGAGCAGCCCAGAATAGGCAAAAGAGCTATGTGAATTGCAGACTTCATACTTTGAAGTTTGGGAATGGTGATCGGGTTTTTCTTAGTGTGTCGCCCCTGAAAGGCGTGATAAGGTTCGGGAAGATGGGCAAGCTTAGCCCGAGGTACATCGAACCTTTTGAGATTCTTCTAACAGTAGTATAGGCCACTTATGAGTTGGCCTTACCTCCAGATTTTCACCCGTTCATCCAGTTTTTCATGTATCTATGCTCCAACATTATATTTCGGATGAGTCTCAAGTGCTTTGGTGGGATTTGGTTCAGTTAGATGAGAAGTTAACCTTTGTTGAGGAGCCAGTCTCTATTTTAGCCAGGGATGTTAGGTGGTTGCGTTCTAGAGATATTCCAGTAGTTAAGGTTCAGTGAAGACACTGTTCCATTAAGGAGGTTACTTGGGAGGTCGAGTCCGACATGCTTAGCAGTTACCCTCAGCTTTTCACGAATTCAGGTACTTGTTTATTTTTTAGTTCGAGGACAAACTAGAGTCTTGGTGGTAGTTATTGTAAATACCTAAATTTGTGAACTTTTATTTTTATGTTCTTTAACCATTTTGCCCTTCCCCGTAGTTGCTACATAATATTTTGGGGTCTGGGGATAGTTGGCACGATTCTCGAGATGATTAGGAATGATTTGGACGAGTTTGAGGTTGTTTTGATGCTTTAAGAGCCAATAGTTTGCTTTAGTCAACATTTCTTGATTAGAGTGTCGGATGGCAATTTGGACTGCTCCAGCAGATCCAGAATGTTGATTTTGGATTAGTAGCATGGTTTGTTCGAGTTTGGAACCTTTTAATCTCATTTCGACCCTTCAATTGGAAAATAGTAAAAGGGGGTCTCAAGCGGACTAATTTATTGAAAACAATCCTTTTTCAAAAATCCAATGTTGCCATTGAGTCCGGAACGTCGAAATTAGCCTAGTAGCATATATGGGTTGCTTCTATCGAGTCCCAAACAAATCTCGAGGGTCCATTCAAAAATATTTCTAACTTGGCTTCTGCTGCTAGTGCAGCATTTTCTAGTGCATCAGGCACTTCATCGCTATTTCATGGGCACGTGTCACTATCACGGGCCTCAATGTCATCACTCATCGCGATCGCATGGTAGTGTTACTGCGACCGCGATGGGTTAGTCGGTGGACTGGGTCAGGTTGACTCATTGCCATTGCGAGGCCTAACTCCGTGACCGTGATGACCAACTTAATTGTCGGTCAACATTGACCCTTGCATTGTGAGGTGGTGTCCGTGATTGCGAGGTACTGTTTGCAGAACAGTATAAATACTCCATTTTCATAATTTTACTCCATTTTTGGACTTTCAAGCTTCGGGAAAAGCAATTTTCGAGGGTTTCAACATTGAACTTCATGTGGATAACTTCTAAACTCATAGTCCCATTATTTTTCATTGATTACATCTTCAAAAACACCTTCTAATCTTGATTTCAAAATTTAAAATTGGGGGTTTTGCCGGTAAAGTTTAAGAATGGTTTTTCTTCGATTTGAACCTTGTTTTACGCTCATTTTCGCATGGTTTTTCTACTATAGGTTCTTTTAACCTTGGGGAATGTGTTTTT
Organism: Capsicum rhomboideum; assembly: GCA_031232105.1. Taxonomy (NCBI): domain Eukaryota; kingdom Viridiplantae; phylum Streptophyta; class Magnoliopsida; order Solanales; family Solanaceae; genus Capsicum; species Capsicum rhomboideum. The sequence continues at coordinate 110,256,232 of CP124715.1, read as the reverse complement.
TAAAATAAAAATTATGGTTTTACCTTTTCATTTTCAAAACCCATTATTGAGGCCCATTTTGGATCCATTTCAAATCTGGTCAATATGGGTATCGATAGCTTCCTTTTAACGCATAGATGCTATGTTTGTATATTTATTTTATGCCTAGGCCTTTTGAAAGGGTAAAACTCCATGTTTAAGGACTTTAGGCTCGGATTTTGTCTGAGGTAGGTTATGGCTTAACTTCTTTTAGATTGAGCTGGGTAGTTAATAAATAGGTAAAGCATGCTATGGGTTGGGGAAGATAACTATGGGGTTTGTATTTTGAGATTATTATTACTGGTGTGTGTCTGAGTAGGGCCATATTCTCGGTGGTTGTTGACTTTTGATATCTGATATTGCATGTTGCCTAAGTGGGGGCTTTTATTTGACATCATTTGGCCTTATATGTGCATTTAGATGCCTTATTTCTAGATATGATGCATGTGCGGGGGCTTAAATTGTTAAATAGGCCTTATTGAGCATTGATTGTCTTATCATGATTGAAATACCCATGTTAGGGGTTGATATGATATATGATATCTTACATGCATATTTATTCCAATAGTGCCCATTTAGAGTTGATAATAATGAAATATGGACATATTGAGTTGATTTCTGGGTTCACTTATATACATATTGAATAGATTGGATATCTTGATTTGATTGTGAGCATTACATCCCGATTCCATACATATACATTCATGAGATACTGGTATCATTGAGGAATACTATTTTGAAAGAAAATGAAATATTTTATGAAAACCCTCTCTGTGAACATGAGCTGGAAATGTGGGTTGAGATTGAGATATGAGTTATAGTATATGGGTTGCGACCCATGGATCCTATTACGGAGTTGCGATCTCGGTAGGTATATACAGAAAGTCATATGATGACTTTCACCATTCATCCTATCATTATCAATGCATTGCATATGCATCTTTTATGATTCTTTAAGTTTTCCTTGACTTGTGTTTAGTTTTCAGATATTTTCGTGATATTTTTGTTGGTTATTTCTGTGTTATATTAGAACTGTTAGTGGAGATAGTGTGAGCTACCGTTTGGGAACTTTTATGCTTGCAGGTGACGTGCTCAAAGTTTACTTTACTTAATTTATTGTCTACTTTGCTCAGTCGGCCTATGATTTCTACTGAATACATATTGACCGTACTCACCCCTATTACGCCCTTTCAGTGTGGATCCTAGTTTGAGCACCTCACGTGGCGGTTGATTTGTGTGGAGTTTTCAGATTTTGAGGTACTGATTCGCTAATTTTCAGTTTTCATATATTATATTAGATGCTCTTGCACTGTGCCATCTGATTTTGGGATTTGTGGCATTTTATTTCAGGCTTCCGCTAATATTGTACTTGTATTGTCTGACTTCATTCTAGAAGTCTCGCCTTGTTTTATGTTATTGTTGTTTTTGGCTTTTTCTTTATCAGTTTGGGTAATTGACTTACTTATCAAGGCTGAGCAGCGATAAGTGGCATCATGACCCATTTTTGGGTCGTGACATATTCTCATCTTGGGTTGGCCAAATGACCCAACCAGTTCACTGTTGTTCTTGTGTGCTGATACTATACCTATTCTTACTTTTGCTGAGTACAGTATTCCAGCGGCTCCTGCAAGACCTCACTTGTGACTCTAGAGTGTGATCCAGAATTTAGGGTTGAGCAACATATTTGGGCTACCATGGAATCTTTATTTTATGACATTGTCCTTTGTTTGGACTTATGTACTTTTCTTTAGTTTTTGGGGTTGCATCCTCTTCTTAACTTTCTTTGTATGTTTTGGTACACCAACTTTCAGATTCTAGGGATACTATTAGTTGTTAGTACTTTATTTCGCACTTCTTAGTTTGTTTAGATTGGATTATCCTTGAACTATTAATGGGATAGTTTCTTATTTTCTCTAAGTGTTAGTTAATGTTTTCGGGGTTGTTGGTTCTCCCACTGGAGAATGGGATGGGTGTCACTCATGTCTATTTGGGTCGTGACATCTGGCCTAGTGGTTTCAGCTTTAGGGAAATAGTGTTTCTGATTCGACAATTATGGTATCAACCTTGAGTAGGTTGATTCAGTATTTTGGTGAGTGACTATGTGGTTTTATGGGTTCCTTGTCTTTTCGTGGGTTCGAGGATGATTTTTGATTTTGTGGTGTAGTCAATGACTTGTGGTGTCTTTGAAAAATTCAGATTTGTCGGGTATGTTCAGAACTTCTATGGTGGTCGACTCAGTTTTTGAGTATAGAGGAAGTTCAAAAATAGAGGAACTCGACTTCATTGAGAAACTTGGCTTCAGGTGCGAGTGATGTGACCTTGTGAGTCATTGTACGAAAGATTTCTGGATCTATAGTGATACAGGCAGTTCTATAAATATGACTCTGCTTGTGAGTGCTTGCATGATGTTCTCGAAGGTATTTTCTATCCTATGCCTATTTTGACACTTTTCTTACTTGTACATTTGAGGACGAACGTGAGTCTTAGTGGTGGATAATGTAATAACCCTTATTGTGATTTTTAAATTTGTTTTGTGTTTTGACTATTTTTCTATTTTCCCTTGTTGTTTTATATCATTTATGAGATGAGGAAATGGTTTGCACGGTCCTCGATGAGTTCGGGAGTGATTTATATGAGTTTGTGATTTTAAATAGTCATTAGAGTGATTAGTTTGACTTCGGTCAATATTTTGTGATCCAAGCATCTGATGGTGATTCTGACAGTTTCATTAGATCTGGAACATCCACTTTAGGTTAGTAGCATAGTTGGTTCAGGTTTCGAGGCCCTTTTGTGATTTTTGAGTGTTTGGTTGAAATTCTAATTTTAATAACTTAAAGTTGGTTTTGTATGTAACTTGTTGATAATGACCTCGTTTGGTAAATCTGATAGTTTCGTTGAGTCCAAAATGTCGAAATTAGCCTAAGAGCATTATTGGTTTATTTTTGTGGGGTGCCGCAAGAATCTCGAGGGTTTGTTCGGAGAGTTTTTGACTTATGTATTTTACTAGTTTCAGTTGTTTTCTGTTGCATGGACTTTCTTCATAGTGATTGCGATGTGTTGTTGTCTTAGTTATCGCAATCGCGACGGTGGGTATCGTGATCACAACTAGTAGATAGTAGGCCAGGTCAAAATTGATCATCGCGACCGCGACTGGACCCTCGCGATTGTGATGGGTCCGGGTTCGGTAGCCTCGCGATCGGGTTGTTAGTGACAACGATCACGATGAAGGATTTATCTGGGCAGATATTTAATACCCTTTTCATCATAAAACCCTATTTCTCTATTTTTAGAGCTTGGGAGCTCGGATTGAAACTATTCCAAGTGGGTTTTCGAGATTTTGTTTCATGGGTGTGTTTCTAAACCTTGAATTTATCATTTTCCCATCGATTTTTGACTAAAGCCATCTTCAAATCCCTACTTTTAAACATGATTTTTGGGTTTTTACCCAGTAAACTTTAAATTAGGTTTTCTTCGATTTGAAGTACGATTTTAACTTGTTTTAGATTGGGTTTTCAAATTTAGAACCCTAAGAGGACGGGGAACATGTTTCTTAAATAAAGTTTTGATTTTATCCTTTTTCTGTCGGGGTCTATTTTTGAAGTATTTTTGGAGCCAAAATGAAAGTAGCTAATATGGGTATCGTTTGACTCCTTTTGACGTGTAGATGTCATATTTGACTAGATTAGACGTGTTTGATGATGATTCGTGGGAGTAGAGCTTTTGGTTGATGCTTTAGACTGTATTTTGACTTGCGGATCTTTTTTAAGACAAGTTGAGATGTACATTAATTCTTTGCTAAGGTGTTTATGTGTTGTATGCTTATTTACTTGTGTATTGTGAATCGCTTAGGTTTGAGGGTCCCTCTTAGGTGAAATGACGAGCATCTCCAAAAGTACCAGAGTCTATTGATGGGTTGTAGTTGTATAATTGTTTAGATTAGTTATTCTTTCTACTAGTGATTATGCTAGATGGCCTATTGATCTTGAGTAAATTGATAGTGTGTACCTATTTAAGAGCTTGAATCATGCTAAGTGAATTTTGATGTAATTATCTGGATTTAGTATCTATTAGGATATGACTGATGATGATATAGATAAGCATTTGAGAAAGGAATCTTGGCTTAGTGATAGGTAAGCGAATGAAGACGGACATTGGAGTGTATTGTTAATTAAAGTAGTTCTCCTTTAAGTAATTTAGTCTAATGATGTCATCTTTGGGAAAGATGGGACTTATTGTGTGAAACAAGCTAGGTTTTGGGTAAGTTTGCTATACTTGTGTTATTTGGATTGTTTACTATTTCGTGATTTCCCGTGTGAGGTTTATGTGAATATTATTGTTTACTTGAGATATTATTATTATTGTGATGCCCGTGTGGGGGCTTCACTTGACATTATAGGCCTTATTTGTGCATTAATTTCCTTTATTATTGTTGAGATTCCATGTGGGGGCTTGAGTTGATATTATAGGCCTTACTTGAGCATTATTGCCTTTATCATTATCGTGACGCCCGAGAGAGGATCTTGGATTAATATAATTGATGTCTTATATGGCCCTTTATTCCAGTGGTGCCATGCGATGCCTTTTATGATTAACGGCTTATTGGTGTTGGGGTGGATTAATCAATTTCCTTATTAGATAGACAGTTAACCCGTTATTCTTATCATACTTACACTTTTACCCCTAGGTATATAAAATACTCCACATATTATTAACATTTAACCCTAATGCCCCATTGACTCATTTAGTATTCTGTCGCTCCTTCATGCTCTCTATTTAGTAGTTCTCAAGTTTCTTTGCTTGTCTTTTTTCTCGTTGGTGGGTACTCAGGCTTCAACTCTCCATGTCTCTTTTCTTTTTATTCAACCTTTTTGGTTTTAAATCTTTTGATTTCTTTTTATTTTTATTTATCTATCTTTGTTTCTATTGAGTTGACGACTTGTGATCCTTTTCGTCTCTTCCTCTTCTTTTTTTTAAACCGTGGAGGTTAGCCGATAGACCACCCGATAACCGTCTGATAACTTTTAACATGTTACACAACCAACTATTATCTTATTAGTTGGCTAGCGGATTATTACATTTAAAAACTAATAACTGATAAGTCAAACCGTTAAGCGTAATTATCTGCTTGATAAGCGGCCCTATGATTTAAAAAACTCTACAATAGATAAAATTTGTCATGTTTTTATTATACTCAAATAATTGTCATTTAATTATTATCCTAATATTTAGAAATATGAAATTAATTGAAAAACTTACTTAATCTGGGTAAGAAATCGTAATATTTGATACTTCTAAATCAAGACACTAAGCTTTGATTTATGTATGTTGCTATGTGTATTGTGACTAATTTAGGAGTGAGTTGGGCTTCTGGTTTTGGTGATGTAGGTGGCAGTAAGTAAATGATGAGGTTATTTTGCATTCTCATGAGCTAATGTTAGTCTTGTACTTCTATGTAATGTTTTCTTATTTTAATTTAGTTGGTGTTAATTCAAGTCATCTTCTTTTATTTATTATTATCATCCTTTCTGTCTTTCGTTATTTATTTTAGTTAATAACTTAAGATTATATATGAATTATACATAATCAATAATTTACAATAGATTCTCCTCTTTTGATAATTTCTCGTGTTTTCCCTGTCAATTAAAAAACGTTTACCGAAAAATTGAACGAAATAAACATGTTGCCGCCGAATTAAGTAATGGGAAAAAAAAATCAAAGGTTTATCTCTTTCATTTTTTCTTTATTTAAAAAAAAATTTATTCAATTTAGCATCACGTTTGTCATGATGAAGTTGGAGGGGGAGGGGAGCAAAACAAAAGTATAATAATACTTTTATCATTATTATTTAATCTATGAATGAATACACAAGATTGACAGTCTAATAGAAGTAAGTTTGAGTTTGAGAAAAAATTATTTCTTCCCTTAAATTGAGCATTAAGAAACCTGTACCTTATTCTTTCACATATATTTATCTTATTTGACACTTATTTTAACAATATTGTATTGCTTTAAAAAATCAAAAACTAGTATCTTATTTTTTCACGTATAATTAATTATTTAATTTATTTTAATAATATCAAATACAAAATTATATTCTATATGACTTGATATACACGTGCAATGTACGTACCAAGAAAATAATATAAATAAATTTGATAACAATGCAAAAAACTTAACAAAAACAATTACCAGGAGTATATAGAGAATAAGTCCACCAAAAATAAAATTTATTTACTCTTGAAAAGAAATTTTCTCAAAAGAAGGGGAAAACAACTAACAAAAGTAGTATACAAAGAATTATTTATACTTTATTCTTTCACATATAATTATTTATTTGACATTTTGTTTTAATGATATTGAATTATTTTACAAAATCAAAACCATGAAACTTATTATTTCATGCGTAATTAATTATCTAACTTATTTTAATAATATTAAATTATTTTATAAAATCGTACACTATATGACTCGGAATAAACGTGCAATGCGCACTGAGAAAACAATATAAACAAAGTTGTTAACAATGCTAAAAACTTAACAAAATCAATTACTGTGAGTATACAGAGAATAAATCCACCGAAAAATAGAAATTTGATTTACTCTTGAAAAGGAATTGTTGTCTCAAAAAGTAAAAAATAAACTAATACAAGTATACAGAGAATCAACCTAAAGAAAAAAAATAGATGAACATTCATTAAAAAATACTATTATAAAGTTCAACAGAAGAAAGAGAATAATACCTACGGCGAGAGCAAGAGAGGAGTTGAAGAGATGAACAAAGCGAGAAGAGCAGATAGATTTTATAAGAATGTGTCAAAGTTGGGAATAAAAAGATAACACGTGTAAACGTTACAACACTATTAAGTAGGTTAAATTCAACGAAAATCACCAAGTGCCCCTTACCCACCTCAACTGATCTTAGCTCCGATATCTTTTCCCTCAGACAACTAATATAAGTTTGAATTTTCATGCATGTACGTATTTTGCATAAAAAGAACCAAAAGTTTAGATTTATAATTTGGAGTATTTTTTTTTTATAGCATACTCTTATGCTCAGAATATTGAGCTTTTATTTTCTTTATATCTCAAGTCATTTATTTTTCTTCCAATAGTCACATGGTTATTAAAACCTTAGTTAATTATAAAATGTTAGAACTCGTAATGATTTGTACTTTAAAATTGCCTAAATTTTACTTTTTAAGTATTTTTTTTGGGTAAAGAGTTCGAAATATACCCAAACTTTGGAAAAATTTGCTGTTACACGCCCAAACTTTGTGGGGGTCCTATGACCCCCCTGTACTATTTATTAGTGTATTTTTGTGACGTTTATTTGCACAACTGGCCCCAAATGTGAATACACGCGCACTGAGCGCGAGACTAAAATAGTGGTCCAGCTAAGCAAATAAACGTCACAAAAATACACTAATAAATAGTACAGGGGGGTCATAGGACCCCCGCAAAGTTTAGGCGTGTAACAGCAAATTTCCGCAAAGTTTGGGTATATTTCGGACCATTTTCCCTATTTTTTTATTTGAACTATATAAGAAGTCCTAACATTTAAGACTTTAAAATTAATTACAATTTTGTTAACTTATAACAATCCTTTATTTATTTAGCTACAAATTTTTAACTCACACTGCGAGAAAATAAATTAAGGAATTTTCAACTCATGCTACGAGAAAATAAATTAAAGAATATAACTTAATCTTGCATTAGTACGTTGAATTCTTTCTTCTTTTACAAAATTGTATAATCAAAAAAAGAAAATATAGAAACATAACTTATTAAATTTAGTTATTAAAATAATTAATAATTCTCATTTTCATCATTTTAAAAAAATACTGTATTCATTTTTAGCATTAATTTTTATTTTTCAATGATCTATATTCTTATACACGTGCAACATACCCATACTAAAATTATCACAACACACATATTTTTCATTTAAATTAATATAATATTATATATTTCCTCTGTTCAAAATTACTTGGCACTTATTTCCTGAATTACTTGGCACTTATTTCCTAATTAGATTTCCACTTTTAACTTGTGATTTTTGACATCAAGGAATGATAACTTTTTTTTCCTGTTTACCCTTAGCATTAATAGTTTATTCTCCAAACTAATTTCAAGACACAATATTAATCATCAATTAATAGGGGCACTAAGGTAAAATAGTCAAGTCAAAATGTGACAAATAAAAGTGAACTTATTGTAACTTTGAATTGCAATATTACTATACTTTTTTATGCAATCTCTTATATTAAGGCGACACACACGTGCAATGCATATACACTAAACTAGTAACCAATAATCATAATAAGAAGAATTCTCTTATTATAGAAGAGAGAGAGAGAGAGAGAGAGAGAGAGAGAGAGGGAGAGAGAGAGAGTTGAGAAGCTGAAGCAGGCAGCAGGCCGTCGCCGTGCTTGCTTCAGCAAGGATATTTTTGAAAAAAAAAGTTTCCTTTATTTCACTTTAATTTAATTATTTATGTGTCAAAAAAGGAAGTGTACAATATTTCCGAAATTGTAGGAGCCACGTAAGTTATTACTTTGAATACCGCTGGTTTTTGTGTAAACTTTTAACTACTTTGAGTAAAAAACTGATAGTAGATGAAGAAAAATGCTTCAGTTATAAACATTCAAGTGAGCCTCATCACATCAGATTTTTGAAAAACAAATGAGATGATTTACCAAGGTTGTTCAAAATCAAACCGTAACCGATAAGCCAACCGCAAAATTGGCTTTTGGTACTACATAAATAGTTGGTGAACAAATTAAAATTTTATGATTAACGACTTATTAGTGTGGGGGTGGATTCATCAATTTCCTTATTAGATAGATCGTTAACCCGTTAAGAATTATCATACTTACACTTTTACCCCTAGGTATATAAAACACTCCACATATTATTAAAATTTAACCCTAATGCCCCATTGACTCATTTAGTATTTTGCCGCTCTTTCTTGCTCACTGTTTAGTGGTTCTCAAGTTTCTTTGTTTTTTTTTTTTCTTGCTGGCGGGTACTCAGGCTTCAACTCTTCATGTCTCCTTTCTTTTTATTCAATCTTTTTGGTTTTAAATCTTTTGGTTTCTTTTTATGTTTATTTATTTATCTTTCTTCCTGTTGAGTTGTCGACTTGTGATGATCCTCTTTGGCTTTTCCTCTTCTTTTTTTTGAAACCGTGGAGGTTAGCCGATACATCACCCGATAACTATTCGATAATTTCTAACATGTTACACAACCATCCAATATCTTATTAGTTGGTTGCTAGCGGATTAGTACATTTAAAAACTAATAACCGATAAGCCAAATCGTTAAGCATAATTATTCACCCGATAAGCAGCCCTATGATTTAAAAGATTCTACAATAGATAAAATTATTATTTATTTTACTCAAATAATTGTCATTTAATTACTATCCTAATATTTAGAAATTTGAAATTAATTGAAATACTTACTTAATTATTTAATCGTTGAATGAATATACAAGATTGACATAGGCTAACAGCAGTAAGGTTGAGTTTGAGAAAAAAATATTTCTTCCCTTACATTGAGCATTAAGGAACTTGTGCCTTATTCTTTCACATATGATTATCTTATTTTACACTTTTTAAATAATATTGAATTATTTTAAAAAATTAAAAACTTGTATCTTATTTTTTCATGTATAATTAATTATTTAACTTATTTTAATAATATTAAATTATTTTACAAAATCGTATACTACATGACTCGATATACACGTGCAATGCACGTACCAAGAAAATAATATAAATAAATTTGATAACAATGCGAAAAGCTTAACAAAAAAATAATTACCAAGAGTATACAGAGAATAAGCCCACCAAAAATAAAATTGATTTACTCTTGAAAAGAAATTGTCTCCAAAAAAGGAGGAAAAACTTACAGAATTAGTATACAGAGAATTAGCCTAAAAGAAAAAATAGATGAACACCCATGAAATTTACTATTATAAAGTTCAATAGAAGGAGAAGAATAATATCCATCGAAAAAACAAAGAAAAAAAGAGAAAATAGAACTTAACTAATTACTGAACATAAACTAAGCAGCGGGAGCGAGAGAGGAGCCAAAGAGATTAACAAAGTGAGAAGATCATATAGGTTTTATAACAATGTGGCAAAGCTGGGAATAAAAAAATAACACATGTAGATGTTACAACACTCTTAATGTCACGACCCTAAAGTTGAGGTCATTATAGAACCTACCTAGGCCCAGCCTTAGTAGGTAGGCCAAATCCCACACGATAAAAGAAAATTGATAATAATAAAGTAAACCCATAAAATGCGAGACTTCTAGAACGAAGTCAGGCCATAACATGTAAATACCAAGAACTCAAACGAAATATATAAAATCCCCAAGATATAATTGTGTCACAAGTGTAAGAGCATATAATATAATTCAGAATACTGAAAATATATAAGTCTGTCTCCAAAGGGTAAATAATGACAACTACGATAAGAAGAGATCCATAATCTGCCCCGAATTCTGGAGCACCTTGATAATCACTCTGAATAGCATGAAATCAGATGTCGCATCTCGTACTCGAGCTAGGATCTGCACCGAAAGGTCACAGTAGGGGTGAGTACCATCCACTTGTACTCAGTAGGTATCATAGGCCGACTGAGTAAAGTAGAAAACAAATACAAGTAAAGGATACTATGAGCACATCACCTACACATAGAAAAGTTCTCAAATGGTAGCTCACACCGTCTCTACTAATAGTTATATAATATACAATAAAAGGAGTATCTACAAACAATATATAAGGAAACTAATACACGTCAAGGATACTTAAAAGGAGACACAAAAGATTCATATGCAATGCAATGCAATAATGTGATGATTGTGGGACTTACGTATACACCTTCCAAGCCTCAGTGCTTCAGAACAGGACCCTAGGGGGTTCGCAACTCGTATACTTACTCATATCTCAACTCACCTCTCCGGCTAGTGTCCACGGATCAAGGTTTTATAGCATGTCTTATTCACCTCTCCGGCTATTGCTCACGGATCAAGGGTTTTATAAAGTATTGTATTTTCTTTCAAAATAAGAGTTTTTTAGTAGTACCAGTATCTCATGAATGTGTATGTATAAAATGAGGATGTCATGCTCACAACCAATCAATATGAAGATGAGAATCAATTCAATACAAGTGTAAGTGAGCTCAGAATGAACTCAATATGTCAATAATTCATGATACCAGCCCTAACTCGGCACCACTGGAATAAATAGTTGTGTAAGACATCAATAATATCATTTCAAACCCCTTGCTCGGGTATATAAATCATGATAGTGGCAAATAATGCTCAAACAAGGCCTGTAATCTATTTAAGCTCCCGCACGGGTAACACACAATATATGATATCTCAAGTCAACAACCATATGCATATAAAACCCCACACGAGCACACGATAATAATAATCTAGAAATATGATTTCCCATGGTTAATTCCCCAACCCATAGTATGCTTTACATGTACGTTAACTACCCAATCCAGTCTGAAGATAGTTAAGCCATAACTACCTCGAAGTGATAAAATTCGAGCCTAGAACCTTCAATGCTGAGTCTTTACCTTTTGAACAGTCTCGAAATGAGCTAAAACTATCAAATATATAATCTATGCATTAAAAGAAAGCTAATGATACCCATATAGACTATATTTAAGACGGGTCCAAGATGAGTTCGGAAAATGGGTTTGAAAATGAAAGGGCTAAAATTGAAATTTTATTTTAGAAACATGTTCTTTAAGATTATAGAAGTATACAGTTGAAAACCCAAGCAAAAACAAGTTTAAAATGTGGCTCAAATTGAAGAAAAACTATTTTAAAGCTTTACCGGCAAAAACCCCAAGAATCCAATTTAAAAATCTAGGTTTTGAAGATTGATTTGTGAAGAAATCAATGGCAAATAATGAACACTAGATTTAGAAATGTACCCATGGAAGAAATCTCAAAAAACCCCTTTGAAATTGCCCAAATTCGAGGTCTTAAGCTCAAAAAATGGAGAAAAATACGTTTTGGGTCGAGAATGGAATTAATATTCTATCCAAGTCAAATGGCCTTCGCGAACGTGGGCCCTTTATCACAATCACGAGGTTGCCACGACCCGTACATTTGTGAATGCGAGCTTAGGGCCGCTAACTCAAAGAGGAACAACTCAACCCATCGCGAATGCGAGCCTCTAGCACCGATCGCGAAGGTATGGACAATCAGAGCTTCACGAATGCCACAGGGGGGTGGTCGCGAATGTGAAGAGGAAGGACATGCACCAGATATCAGCGAAGTTCTGAAAGTTGTTGGTTCAAAATCCTCCAAATGGACCCTCGAGATTCATTTGGGACCCCACAAAAATAAACCATATATGTTACTAGGCTATTTTCGACATTTCAAACTCAATGGCAATGTCAAATTTTTAAAAAGTAGTCGTTTACAAAAAATAAGCCCCCGGGACCCCTAAAAGCTTAATGTAACTAGTTTTTGAAATAAGGGTTGAAATGCAAAATAAAGGTTCTAAACCCGAATCAACCCCGCTCCTAACCCAAAAACGATATTCTGAATCTAATAGAACTGTCAAAATAGTTATCCGACACTCAAAACATGAAATATTGACCGAAGTCAAATTAGTGGCTTTTAAAGCCTCTAATAGTCTCAAACTCTCTCAAATCCCGAATGTGTCACGCCCCGAATTCCAACGGGGTGGACTGGCACCCGAAGCCGTTGAGGCCCGAGAGAACCAATATTTGCTTAGGTACAATCATACACATACTATTCAATATACATCACAACCACAAATGGATATAAGATGCCAATAGCGGAAGTCATGGAAACACATGCTATATATGAAACTTGGCCGTTAGGGCCATCAAGTCAAAAGGGACATACATCTCTTACGTTCGTCTTTCCACATCCGTCTACAAAGCCTCTACAGATACATAACCATAACCAACCTAGAGTCGGGACAACACCCCGATCTATATATATATGCAATATCAAAACAAATGTACATAACAACACGGAAAACCCCGAACCAACTGGAGCTCACCAATAATCTGCAGATAACTCGTATCCTACTAAGGAGGTCTACTAGCACCAGTGCCTGCAGCAAGTAAAGTAAGTCCCCCAAGGGGGTCAGTACAAAGAATGTACTGAGTATGCAAGGCCATAAGAAACTGCATGATATATATATACATACTTCCATGAAATCAAATATAAGAGAATAGTCAATATGGATAAACCATCGTTCTGTATGTTTGGGATCATGTACTTGCTTTCAATACTTTCTTTGCTTCTTTGCTTCTATGTTCATTCATCTTTGTATGTGCTATACTGTACCCGGGCCCAACTGATCAGTGGGAAAAAATAACATCATAATCGGGATCGTCATTCATGCGGATGTTCTTTTCATCCCATGAGATACCACCCGTAATATTGGGATCGTCATTCATGCGAGTGTTTCTTTCACTCCATAAGATACCACCCATGCTCTAATAATCGGGATCTCCATTCATGCGGATGTTCTTTTCATCCCATGAGATACCACCCGTAATATTAGGATCGTCATTCATGTGAGTGTTTCTTTCACTCCATGAGATACCCCCCATTCTCAACATTAACCATTAAACAATTATACGCATTACTTCATCCTTTAGCTATAAGAGTGATACATTATTGGAAATGCTTATATACATTACTTCATTCCTTTACTTCCATGATATTGATACTTTGGGTGGTTATAATATGATTTGGAACTTTGGAATGTAACATTATTGGAATTTTGGAACAATGTCCATAATTATGCAACATATGAATAATAAATGATCAATGAATGAGGAATATGTGACTAACAATAGATGACAATCAGAAATGAGATACCATAGAACATTTCAGAATAGAATAAGTACAATGACAATGCGAACACTATGTGCTGCAGAAGGATACAGAAAGAGTAACCTTACATACCTTATCTTCTCAATATGAATACACAATCCTATACGTGAATACAATAGTCCAGCTCCTTCCTTACGTTTCACTCTACAACACAAGTACATAACGGAGCTCATGTTAACAATCAACTACCTTACAAGTGTATAAGACGACAATGAGTTACATGTTTGCCTTAAAATGTCATTTCCCCCTTTACTATACCATTTACGGCATTGTCATACCAACAATACCCCATCATGCCATACATTGACCACAACATCATACCAATAGTATTTCATACCCAGTTTCTTCTTTACACTTTCTCATTAACACCATATCATAATTAATCCAACAAGTCACCTCAATATACCTCATAACTGTAACACCCCGCACATTTCTGAACCTATTTGATTACCGTAACATTCATGGAATTATTTGAACATGAGAGTGTTGGTGAATTATGCATTAATTGTTGGGCTTAAATGACTCTTGTGCTATTGGGCTCAATGGAGGCCCAAAATTAGACAAAAAGACATGGCCCAAAAATGGAATTTGACCCATTCTTCAATTGACCAAGCAAGCCTGACATTTATGACTAATATGTGGCTAAGAATGAGACTTCATGTGAATATAAAAGGGGCTAAAAAATAGATTTTTATTCACAAAGACTCACATGCAATTTCTAGAATTTTCTCAAACATTTCTCTCTACACACAAACCCTAAGCAACTATTCTCTTTGGCCAAGATCATCATCTTGCAAGATTTGGTAAGTATTTATTCTCATGGCTTAGTATATGATATGTTTAATATGGTGTATAAATCATGTTGATTATGTTGGCAAGGTGTTGGACGGTTTACTATGTGTAAAACTGTCTATTTTTGCAATCGAAAAATGGTTTTGCCTTGTAAACTTGAAAATGGACTTGTGGTATTGATGGATTCAATATTGACATGTGAGATGTGATTATATCCCTAACTTGTTTTATCCTTATGCATAAGGTTTGGAAGTGTTATTGCAAAATTGTGCATGGATGTGGTTTTGGTGATGTTCACGTGTGTTGTGAAACCATGGTTGATTGTTGGAATCCAAGTTGGCCTAAATTATGTAAAGGAAAGTTTATTCATGTCCATAGACCATTTATTACACAAAAGGACCCAAAAGAGGCCTTTTTTGGCCGATTTAGGCATCCGCCCCCGCAGACGAAGGCACCAGCGGGTGTAGAAGCCAATGCAGGTGCCCCTAGACACTGACAAGGGTCACCTGTGCATGCATGTAAGCCACCTGCGGGTGCAGGTGGCTTCGCAGGTCAACCCAGAATATCATTTTGTATGGTTTTGTCTATCTTTGATCCCCGAAGGCCCCTATACCCTTTTTGGATGTAATTATCAACTTATGATACCTTGTTAATGACTTTAAGGGGTCATATGGAGGCATTTTGGATTATATTAATTATGGATTGTTGTTCATATGTTGTTATGAGGCAATTTAATAGAGTAATTATGACGGAATGATAATGAGGAAGCGGAAAGGGTAAACGTGGTGTGAAATGTTATTGGTCTATGATGTCTTGGACCATGTGTGGGATGTTGTGGTATTGTTGGTATGGTAATGTGGTGAATTGCATTGTTAAAGGTGAAATGACATTATACGGCAGTCACGTACTTTATTGTCGTCTTATGCACTTGTAATATAGTTAGTTGTTAACATGAGCTCTGTGATGTACTTGTGTTGTAGAGTAACACGTAAGGAAGAAGCAGGATTGTGTATTCATATTGAGAAGGTAAGGTATGTAAGGTTACTCTTTTCGTATCCTTCTGCAGCATATATTGTTCACACTGTCATTGTACTTGTTCCATTCCGAAAAGTGCTAAGGTATCTCATTCTAGGTTGTCATATATTGTTATTCACATGTTCCTTATTCAATGACCAATTGTTATTCACATGTCACATAATTGTGGACATTGTTCCAAAGTTCCAATGATGTTACATTCCAAAATTCCATTAATGATGTTACAACCACAAATGTATCAATCTCTCACAAGCAAATGTATCAATCTTTCACAAGCCAATGTATCAATCTCTCACAAGAAAATATATCAATCTCTCAAAAGTAAAGGAATGAAGTAATGCATAGTTGGTTACTGTTTGAGTACAGGGGGCAATCCATAGGGGTGAAAACCCTGGTCGGAATGAACCTGTTTTATGGATTTATGGATCGCACTCTAAGGGGCATAAGCCTGGCTGGAACGATCCCAATGTTATGTTATTATGGATCGCACTCTAAGGGAATTAAGTGTCACGCCCCGAATCCCATCGGGACGGATTGGCACTCGTAGCTGACAAGGCCCGAGAGAACCAAGCTTTGCCTCTATTCAATCATATGCATGCTATAAGAAACCCATGATCGCGTAAAAGCTTTAAATACCAACAATGGAATTCATGGAACATGTAATATATATACATATGCGAAACTTGGCCGTTGAGGCCATCAAGTCATAAATGACATGTACCTTCTATATTTTACACCCACATCCGTCTACAAAAGCCTCTAACAAATGCATTGACCAAAATGAACTAAAAGTCGGGACAAGTCCCCGCTTTATACAACATGTACAACACCAAAACATATGTCCAACTGTGACTTGGTGAAGTCCCAAACTAACTGGAGCTCACCAAAGATCTTCAACCCTGGCAACCTACTGTGGAGGCCTACTAGTACCTGCGCCTGCAGCAAGTAAGGTAAATCCCCCAAGAGGGGTCAGTACGAAGAATGTACTGAGTATGTAAGGCCATATGAAACTTGTAAGATGTGTAAATATGTCAAATAACTTAAGTTCAAATGCATAACCAATATGGATAAGTCACAATGTAGATGAGTTACTATTCTGTACTTTGGAGACCATGTGTTTTGCTTTCATTACTTTCTTTGCATATTTGCTTCCATGATTATTCATCTTTGTCTGTGACTTGTGATACCCGGGCCCCGACCGAACAGTGGGTTTTAACATAACATCATGTTATGTTGGGATCGGCTCGAGCTAGACTTATGCCCCTAGAGTTGCCACCCTATGAATCAATGTATATATCGGGATCGGCTCGAGCTAGGTTAGTACCTCTAGAGCTGCCACCCATGTAACCTTTCAGGTTCGGCTCGAGCTAGGTTATTACCTCTAGAGCTGCCCCCTGTCAGGATCGGTCCGAGCTAGGCTTATGCCCCTAGGACTGCCCCCTGATTTGGGATCGGCTTGAGCTAGGCATTTTGCCCCCAAAGCTGCCACCCATACTTGATCATTGACCACATATGCATTACTTTGTTTATTACTTTGTGATTGATACAATGATAGTCATAACTTTACTTGAAGCTTTGGATCATTAACCTATGAGTGAGAGACATGTGAATAATTGGGCAACATAACATTATTAGAACCATAACACCATGCGAACCATTGGACTATAATCCGTGAATAAGAGATATAAGTATAATCACTATTGGAACATTGGAACACAACCTTATTTGAGCTTTTGGAACATTAACCATGAATATGAGACATGAGATTCACAAATGATCAATGAGTAGGAAATATATGACAATGACCATGGATAAACGGATATAGGATACCTTAGCACATTTCGGGATGGAACAAGCGTAATGTCAATGTGAATACTATTTGCCGCCGAAAGATATGGATAGAGTAACCTTACATACCTAGTATTCTCAATACGATTCTACAATCTTAAGTGCATACAATAGTCCCGCTTTATCCTTATGTTTCACTCTACAACACAAGCACATACGGAACCAAAATTAACTACCAATGACCTTACAATGGCATATAATAGCAATAAGTCATATGTTTGGCTTTAAAATGTCATTTCTTCCTCTACAATACCATTTACGGCATGGTCGTATCAATAATACCACAACATGCCCAACATTAACCAAATATCATTTATGAATTTATTATCCCAATAATTCCAAAATATTCCATACATTGACCAATACATGATAACCAAGCTCATGTCACACCAAGTTCGTACTTTACACTTCTCCATCACCACAACATCACAATTATGCCATCAAATTACTTTAATACACCTCACAACAACAAATCGGCCAAAATCCCATAATTTAAACTTCTATGAAAATAACAAGTTTAATAACATAATCACACCATAAATGTTGGTATTTCCTCCATACCATGCCTTTTCATCAAACCCACAAGTCATATTTCAAGTTTAATTCACAAGGATGCACATCTTTTTACAAAAATCCCAAGTGTCATATCCAACACTTTCAAGCATAACCAGCATGATCTACATAGTCTCTCATGCATATAAGATATTAAATCATAAGAATATACACTTACCAAGACTTACCAAATGATGATCTTGTCCAAAGAGTTGGCTTAGGGTCTTTAAGATATGAGAAATATCTCCTTTGGTTTATTGGAAAATACTAGAAGTGATTGTGTGATTAAATGAATAAAAGCTGATTTTTGGTGCCTTTTATAGGACCTTAAAGTCATCCTTAGCCATTTGTGATCAATAATTGCTTGGTCAAAGGGAGAATGGGTCATTTGACCCATTTGGCCCATGTTTTCTTTCACCTTTTGGGTCCTTTTTGGGACCAATTCACTTAACCCAATAATATCAATAATTTCTCATGTTTAAATCATCTCATACATGTTACAACAATATTCCCACTCATGCCATTCATATCCGTAGCCTCAATCCCCAAAACAAGTGATTCTAGCCACGTATGGCTTATTTGGATCAAAGGGTAAAATCTTTATTTTGATGCCAAATTCGTTCTCGCACAATTTTATCATACCAATATAATAATTTACTCATTTCATGTATATACTCATGGTTGTAGAAGAAACGTGGCAAAAATCGGCCTGGTACGTCCTCGGGCACCCTTGGGATTTAAGAAAATTTCCAACTTTGAAAAAGTGGCAAAACCAGGCTCCAGCTTGATGCCTCTGGACTAAAAATTTTAGCCCAGAGCGGCGTGGCACGCCCTCTGGCGCGCCCCTCCCTTAGAATTTTTGAAAATTTTATTTTTCGACTTTTCTTCATGGGTTTGGTTAGATACTTCAAGTCCTATTCTTTAACTTACTTCTTACCCTTAATATCCTTTGTTTGGAGGTCCTCTTAGCCTTATTTTTAACCCCACAAATGCTCCATGGAAATCTCAAAACACCTCCTACGCCAGGTTAATCACATGTATAAGGCCAAATTTCAATTTTTCCATCACTAACATTACAAATGACTTGCCCATGGCATATCGACACCTAAGTATCCATTGTTCAATGTCGTCACATAGGGTTGGGAGTACACGGTGTGTTATATTCTCCCCCCCTTAGAAACATTCGTCCTCGAATGTTAACGATGTCGCTTTAGTTACAATAAATGCATCTCCATATTAGCCTCTACATACACATAAATACTAAAGGCTCATGGATACTTACTTTTTATTGCTCCCCATCCGCGCTTTGTATTTCTTGGTCCCTTTGAAATAGATGGGGATACTTGGATTTCATCATTTCTTTGGTTTCCCTTGTGATTTCTTCTATGTACTAATATCGCCAATAGTGCCCTTACGGAAGCTACTTCTTTATTGTTTATTGCTTTTCCTCCTCGAGCTAGAATAGTAGGCAATACCCCATCACATGTGTGACCTTACGTAACTTGCACATCTCTACTGGGAGTAATACGAGCCTATACACTTCCAAATCAGTATCACATATTGACTGAACTGTGAAGAGTTCTTGGACTAGTGCTAATAGATACGCAATTTGCCCAAATCTTTGGGCAATTTCCCCTTTCTTTTCAAATCTCATCATTTTTCTTCATTGGTGACCCGATCAAAAGTACCTAATCATCTATGACACAGTTTAATTCCCTTCTTCTAATATCGGCATATGATTTATATTGACTTTGGGCTATTTGTAGCTACTGTTATATCAGCTTCACCTTTTCTATAGCTTGATGAACAAAATCTGACCCGAGCAAAGCAAATTTCATCAGCTATAACCCATCCAATTGATGATCTATCTTCTCTTTCACATAAAGCTTCGTAAGGTGCCCTTTTGATACTTGTAGTGTAAGCAATTTCACTGAACGATAGACGTTCATCCCAACTACCTTTAAGGTCCAATGTACAAACTTGTTGCATATCTTCAGATGTTCAAATAATATGTTTTGTTTGTCCATGCAACTGAAGATGACAGGCCGTGCTTACATCCACCTGTGTACCTATGCTTTACTGAATAGTGAGTGGAATCCCATGTAATCGTACTATTTCTGTTACACACAACCTTGCAACTGTTTTGCTGTACCGGTGGTCTTAACTGGTAGGAAATATGCTGACGCGGTAAGCCTATCCATATATATAGAATCAACCCTCGCAGTGTACAAGGCAACCCTGTGATTAAATCCATGTAACTCATGTTCCATTTCCAAACTAGAAGGGTAATACATTACATAAAACATATAGATTTCTGATGCCATACTGTAAATCAATGACCGCTTGGACATTGAGCTACAAATGCTTCTCTGCTAAACCATGGTACATTTTGATTTCTTCCAAATGAATAAAATATCGTGAATGATTGTTCTTCTGTCATAATTCATTGTCTTAACTCGTCTATACCCAGTACGCATAATCTACATTGGCGTTAAAGTACTCCCTCTTGTGTTCGCTCGAATACCTTCGTCGAACCTTGCTGTACATTTATTTCTTTCTCAATTGGACTAAGAATATGACTTACACATTGCTTTTTCCTTTATCTCAGATACTAATGAAAATTCGGCTACTTTTGACATTATAATTCTTTCACCTGAAGTTTTATACAAGTAGTGGTGCTATCTGTTACAAGCAATTGTCACAACTGTTAACTCACAATCGTATGTGGATTAATTCCTCTTATGTGGACGCAATTGTCTTAAGGCATACGCTTTCACATTGTCATGCCGCATGTATACACATCCCATACCAACTTTTAAAACATCACAATACACTGCATACTCTTCTGTGCCTTTGGGAGATACTAGTACAGGTGTAGGAGACAATTTATCTTTCATTTCTTGCAACCTTTTCTCACATACATCAGTTTGCTGAAACTTCGTTACCTTGTGTTTTAGCTTCATTAAGGGTGATGGGAGAAAGCCTTTTTTAACAATTCTTCTATAATAACTGGTCAACTCAAGGCAGCTATGAAGTTTCGTAGCCGTCGTAAGCCTTGGCCACTTCTTTTATGTGTATTAATCCTTATTTCCTCACTCTATACAACGTGTCCTAAGGACAATACGGATTATGACCAAACTTGCATTTACAGAACTTACATATATCTTGAGTAATCCGGTATAGCACTTAAAATATTATCACGAATACGCTTAGCGATGGCTAAAACACCCTAATTATCAAACCCATCAATGCAACCGGTGTATTTGTTAGCCCCAAATGGCCTAACTACGAATTCATAACGACTATACCTCTATTTGTGGTATTTTTATTTTCTCTGACCCTTACTTGATGATCTCCTGACCTTAAGTCACTCTCTAGGATGAATTTGACACCCTATATCCGATCAAATAAGTCATCAACTCCGGGGAGAAGACATATATTTTCCATTGTCACCTTATTCGGTTGCCGATAGTAAACATACATTCTCACTATATCATCTTTTCTTCTTCTCTTTTTTTTTTTGTTTTTTGTGAACACTGATGCACCCCAAGGGGTCATACTAGGCCTTATGAATCCCTTACTCAACACATCTTTTACTCTCTCATTTCATTCCCGTAACTCTACCGGCCAATGCTATATGAAGAAATAAAAATAGGCTAAATACCTGACATCACATTAATATCAGCTCATACATCGAGGAAATTCATTTACCACCAGAGTTAATTGATTGAAGAGTTGGCGGCTTCACCTCAGTATCTTTCACTCTCACTTAATTGACATATGTACCCCTTAGAGTATCCTTTTCTTTGCTTTAAGATGGGGAATAAATTTTCCTCTTGGTGCCCCCACATTTCCCTGGCCATTTAAAAATTTTCTTTTGGGGATAACGACAATATAACTTCTTAGTTCGACAATCTACTATGGCACAATCTCTTTATAACATAAAACTCCACTATGTCCCGCTCAATAAGATCAATCAGTGTCTCATGACCACAAACAATTACTATGCACTTATGACATACTCTTTTAACTATCATAGATTCATCGTCTGATGTATAGACTTCATGTGACATAACTAGTAATTCTGATGTTCATTTAACTTTTCAGCAAGTAATGAAATAACGTATGCTAATGTCAAATATGGGTCAGTCAATACGTATACGATACTTGTAACCACATCAGGAGAAGTCTCATTTTGTGGCCCGACATACCACACCAATAACAACATTTGGCCCCAACCGACACTTCTCCTAGATGATAACTTCCGTAGCACTAACACGGCTAATGAGGAGACTTCAGTTGGTTCCTTCTTTTTACGTTCTTATACTTGATACCTCATTGCCCATGAATCTTAAATCTCGTTTCTTTGCCAAACCAATTGTCTCTAACCCTTGAGATCAATGTAGAACATTTTCTATAAATTAAGGAAATAATGGTTTAGGCGGTCCGTTAAACACCTAAGACCTAAATTTTCTTTGGGATGCTGTGAACTATCCCATAGGTTTAGCCCTCGTTGACAACTCTTCTTCAAATATTTGTGCCCTTTTCTTTTTCCTCTGGTCCTTCATTATCTATGCAAAAACCTATATTCTGGCTATATCCATACCTCTTTTCAAGACCACAATAGTACAATCCGTCTATCCACATACCAATGCACTCTATCGGTCATAATAGCTACCACATTTGGAGCATACCCAGCCCAAAATATTAAACTGAAAACTGTACTTTCTGACACTCATAGTCTTTTGGCAAAGATTTAACAATTGGTCCGCATAAGCTTTTCGGACCTCATATGGGAGATACTAGTCACAGAATGTCGTTTTAAATTCCTCCCAACTAGCTGAAAATACATCAGTAAACCAGTCATATGCATAACATCGAGAACCCTTTTTGATTCAGTCCATAAAGTCCTATGGGTCTTCATTTAAATCCGACCCGGTGAACGTGGGAGGGTTTGATTTCTGAAAATACTGTGTTTGACGACTAGCTGCCCTAGCAGCAGCATCATTACACGTCATCGATCCATCTCGCCCGTGACATTGTACAACAACTATCTGAGGCAACATATGCACTACATTTCTTAAATCCTGTTCAGTAACATTTATAGATGGTTTTGCGAATTCTTCTCTACTTTTTGGCTAAAAGAACCCGGATTGCAAATTCCATGTCAGC
Organism: Capsicum rhomboideum; assembly: GCA_031232105.1. Lineage (NCBI taxonomy): Eukaryota > Viridiplantae > Streptophyta > Magnoliopsida > Solanales > Solanaceae > Capsicum > Capsicum rhomboideum. The sequence continues at coordinate 110,232,901 of CP124715.1, read as the reverse complement.
CCCACCTTGATTAGCTCAGTCGGGTGGTGATTTACTCATTTCTTCTTCGGCAGGGATATCAACCTGCTTACCTTTGCCCTTATCTTGTCTGATAATAAGCATTTGACTATACAAACGAAAATCAATGTCAATACATACATATGCGTCCACCTACAACTTTGGCTCTATAGCACGATCTAGAAGTGAAGAAAAGAAACAACTCTTAAATGTCTTGTAGCCTCCTGCTTATCAATGTGGCGCGCAACACATCGATAAATAAGACTCTACTCAGACACGGCTTTGTAGACACCCTTAGGACAACCTGCTTTGATACCACTTTTGTCACGCCCCAAATCCCATCGGGACGGATTGGCACTCGTAGCCGACAAGGCCCGAGAGAACCAAGCTTTACCTCTATTCAATTATATGCATGCTATAAGAAACCCATGATCGCGTAAGAGCTTTAAATACCAACAATGGAATTCATGGAACATGTAATATATATACATATGCGAAACTTGGCCGTTGAGGCCATCAAGTCATAAATGACATGTACCTTCTACATTTTACACCCACATCCGTCTACAAAAGCCTCTAACAAATGCACTGACCAAAATGAACTAAAAGTCGGGACAAGTCCCCGCTTTATACAACATGTACAACACCAAAACATATGTCCAACTGTGACTTGGAGAAGCCCCAAACTAACTGGAGCTCACCAAAGATTTGCAACCCTGACAACCTACTGTGGAGGCCTACTAGTACCTGCGCCTGCAGCAAGTAAGGTAAATCCCCCAAGAGGGGTCCGTACGAAGAATGTACTGAGTATGTAAGGCCATATGAAACTTGTAAGATGTGTAAATATGTCAAATAACTCAAGTTCAAATGCATAACCAATATGGATAAGTCACAATGTAAATGAGTCACTATTCTGTACTTTGGAGACCATGTGTTTTGCTTTCATTACTTTCTTTGCATATTTGCTTCCATGATTATTCATCTTTGTCTGTGACTTGTGATACCCGGGCCCCGACTGAACAGTGGATTTTAACATAAAATCATGTTATGTTGGGATCGGCTCGAGCTAGACTTATGCCCCTAGAGATGCCGCCCTATGAATCAATGTATATATCGGGATCGCAGGTGGCTTCGCAGGTCAATCCAGAATATCATTTTGTATGGTTTTGTCTATCTTTGATCCCCGAAGGCCCCTATACCCTTTTTGGATGTAATTATCAACTTATGATACCTTGTTAATGACTTTAAGGGGTTATATGGAGGCATTTTGGATTATATTAATTATGGATTGTTGTTCATATGTTGTTATGAGGCAATTTGATAGAGTAATTATGACGGAATGATAATGAGGAAGCGGAAAGGGTAAACGTGGTGTGAAATGTTATTGGTCTATGATGTCTTGGACCATGTGTGGGATGTTGTGGTATTGTTGGTATGGTAATGTGGTGAATTGCATTGTTAAAGGTGAAATGACGTTATATGGCAGTTACGTACTTTATTGTCGTCTTATGCACTTGTAATATAGTTAGTTGTTAACGTGAGCTCTGTGATGTACTTGTGTTGTAGAGTAACACGTAAGGAAGAAGCAGGATTGTGTATTCATATTGGGAAGGTAAGGTATGTAAGGTTACTCTTTTCGTATCCTTCTGCAGCACATATTCTTCACACTGTCATTGTACTTGTTCCATTCCGAAAAGTGCTAAGGTATCTCATTCTAGGTTGTCATATATTGTTATTCATATGTTCCTTATTCAATGACCAATTGTTATTCACGTGTCACATAATTGTGGACATTATTCAAAACTTCCAATGATGTTACATTCCAAAATTCCATTAGTGATGTTACAACCACAAATGTATCAATCTCTCACAAGCAAATGTATCAATCTCTCACAAGCCAATGTATCAATCTCTCACAAGCAGATGTATAAATCTCTCACAAGCCAATGTATCAATCTCTCACAAGCAGATGTATAAATCTCTCAAAAGTAAAGGAATGAAGTAATGCATAGTTGGTTACTGTTTGAGTACAGGGGGCAATCCAGAGGGGTAAAAACCCTGGTCGGAATGAACCTGTTTTATGGATTTGTGGATCGCACTCTAAGGGGCAAAAGCCTGGCTGGAACGATCCCAATGTTATGTTATTATGGATCGCACTCTAAGGGGCATAAGTGTCACGTCCCGAATCCCATCGGGACGGATTGGCACTCGTAGCCGACAAGGCCCGAGAGAACCAAGCTTTGCCTCTATTCAATCATATGCATGCTAAAAGAACCCATGATCACGTAAGAGCTTTAAATACCAGCAATGGAATTCATGGAAAATGTAATATATATACATATGCGAAACTTGGCCGTTAAGGCCATCAAATCATAAATGACATGTACCTTCTATATTTTACACCCACATCCGTCTACAAAAGCCTCTAACAAATGCATTGACCAAAATGAACTAAAAGTCGGGACAAGTCCCCGCTTTATACAACATGTACAGCACCAAAACATATGTCCAACTGTGACTTAGAGAAGCCCAAAACTAACTGGAGCTCACCAAAGATCTGCAACCCTGGCAACCTACTGTGGAGGCCTACTAGTACCTGCGCCTGCAGCAAGTAAGGTAAATCCCCCAAGAGGGGTCAGTACAAAGAATGTACTGAGTATGTAAGGCCATATGAAACTTGTAAGATGTGTAAATATGTCAAATAACTCAAGTTCAAATGCATAACCAAAATGCATAAGTCACAATGTAGATGAGTTACTATTCTGTACTTTGGAGACCATGTGTTTTGCTTTCATTACTTTCTTTGCATATTTGCTTCCATGATTATTCATCTTTGTCTGTGACTTGTGATACCCGGGCCCCGACTGAACAGTGGGTTTTAACATAACATCATGTTATGTTGGGATCGGCTCGAGCTAGACTTATGCCCCTAGAGTTGCCACCCTATGAATCAATGTATATATCGGGATCGGGTCGAGCTAGGTTAGTACCTCTAGAGCTGCCACCCATGTAACCTTTCAGGTTCGGCTCGAGCTAGGTTCTTACCTCTAGAGCTGCCCCTTATCAGGATCGGTACGAGCTAGGCTTATGCCCCTAGGACTGCCCCCTGATTTGGGATCGGCTTGAGCTAGGCATTTTGCCCCCAAAGCTGCCACCCATACTTGATCATTGACCACATATGCATTACTTTGTTTATTACTTTGTGATTGATACAATGATAGTCATAACTTTACTTGAAGCTTTGGATCATTAACCTATGAGTGAGAGACATGTGAATAACTGGGCAACATAACATTATTAGAACCATAACACCATGCGAACCATTGGACTATAATCCGTAAACAAGAGACATAAGTATAATCACTATTGGAACATTGGAACACAACCTTGTTTGAGCTTTTGGAACATTAACCATGAATAGGAGACATGAGATTCACAAATGATCAATGAGTAGGAAATATATGACAATGACCATGGATAAACGGATATAGGATACCTTAGCACATTTCGGGATGGAACAAGCGTAATGTTAATGTGAATACTATTTGCCGCTGAAAGATACGGACAGAGTAACCTTACATAACTTGTATTCTCAATACGATTCTACAATCTTAAGTGCATACAATAGTCCCGCTCTATCCTTATGTTTCACTCTACAACACAAGCACATACGAAACCAAAATTAACCACCAATTACCTTACAATGACATATAATAGCAATAAGTCATATGTTTGACTTTAAAATGTCATTTCTTCCTCTACAATACCATTTACGGCATGGTCGTATCAATAATACCACAACATGCCCAACATTAACCAAATATCATTTATGAATTTATTATCCCAATAATTCCAAAATATTCCATACATTGACCAGCTTGCTGCCTCTGGACTAAAAATTTTAGCCCAGAGCGGCGTGGCACGCCCTCTGGCGCGCCCCTCCCTTAGAATTTTTGAAAATTTTATTTTTTGACTTTTCTTCACGGGTTTGGTTAGATACTTCAAGTCCTATTCTTTAAGTTACTTCTAACCCTTAATATCCTTTGTTTGGAGGTCCTTTTAGCCTTATTTTGAACCCCACAAATGCTCCATGGAAATCGCAAAACACCTCCTACGCCAGGTTAATCACATGTACAAGACCAAATTTCAATTTTTCCATCACTAACATTACAAATGACTTGCCCATGGCATCTCGACACCTAAGTATCCATTGTTCAACGTCGTCACATAGGGTTGGGAGTATACGGGGTGTTACAATAAGCCTGGCTGGAACAATCCTAATATCAACCCACTGATCAGTTGTGGGCCAGGTATGATATGATGCAAATGATGACAAATGAACGTAAAAGCAAAGAACGCAAGGAATGTAATGTACATGGTTCCAAATTTACGCACAGTTGTGGCTTATCTATTTTGCCTTTCCATTTATTGTTGATTTCGTTGAAGCACTTGTGTATTAGACAGTTTCATATAGCCTTACATACTTAGTACATTCTTTGTACTGACCCCCCGTGTGGTCTTACCTTACTTGCTGCAGGCACAGGTGCTAGTAGACCTCCAAAGTAGGTTGCGGATCATTTGCAGATCATTGGTGAGCTCCAGTTGGTTCGGGGCTTTTCGATTCATGTGTACATTGGTTTTGGTATTGTAAATGTTGTATAAATTAGGGACTTGTCCTGACTATAGGTTGGTTATGTACATGTATCTGTTAGAGGCTTTGTAGACGTATGTGGGAAGATGAATGTAAGAGATGTATGTCCATGTTGACTTGATGGCCCTAACGGCCAAGTTTCATATATTGTATATGTTTTCCATGACTTTCGCCATTGGTATTTTCTAGTTAGATGAGGTAGACTGATATTCATACAAATACATGCATATGAATGTACATGAGTAAAGATTGGTTCTTTCGGGCCTCAACGGCTTCGGGTGCCAGTCCGCCTCAATGGGGTTTGGGGCGTGACAAAAGTGGTATCAGAGCAGGTCATCCTAAGGGTGTCTACAAAGCCGTGTCTGAGTAGAGTCTTGATTATGGATGTGTTGCGCGCCATATTTATAAGTGTGAGGCAACGGGACATTTAGGAGTTGTTTTTTTTCTTTATTTCTAGATCGTGCAATAGAGCCAATGTTTTAGGTGAAATCATATTTGACCAGTGTACTTGGTTTTCTTTGTTATAGTAAAATGTCGATGACAAGATGAGGGAGGGGCAAAGGTAAGCAGATAGATACGCTTGCCGGAGAAGGAACGAGTAGATCACCACCTGACCAAACTAGTCAAGGTGGGGCTGTCACTGAATTTGCATCGCGGGTTTCTCCTACTCTTCCATTTATAGAAGGGCCAAGAAGGAGAGGAGTATCTTTGGAACTGCCCGTTAATACTATTGAGCAGGATTTAATGAGTGCAGTGAAAATATTGACCCGTGTAGTTGTTGCACAAGTTCAAAGACAAGCTTGTGCGCAGCAGATAGAGGACCAAATGCAAAGGAGAACGACCCAAGAATTTGAAAGAGGGTCGTCAAAGAGGGCTAAACCTATGGGATGGTTCATGGTGTCCCAAGAAGAACTCAGGTCTCAGGTGTTTAACAGACCACCTAGGCCATCATTTCCTCATTCTATAGCAATTGCTCCGCTCCCCCCCTCCCTATTCCAAGGGTTTAGAAACAACCAGTTTGGGCAAAGAAGTGAGATTCAGGATTCATGGACAGTGGGGAGTTTCATTCAGGTGAATGCTAGGTTGGAACAAATGTTTGTTACTGGTGTGGTATGTCATGGCACATAAGGAAAGGGTGTCGGCACGACCTACGGGACCAACCATCGCATCTCCATCATCGGTGCGTCCTCTAAATAGAGGTGAGCAGCCTACGGGGTACGACAGAGGTTCTAGAGAAGCAGCTAGTTCTAGCGGAGCCCAGAATCGTACCTATGCCTTAGCATATCAATAGAATTCGGAGGCTTCTCCTGATGTAGATACAGGTACATTATCCATATTTTCACATGATGTATATGCATTGATTGATCCGGGTTCTACATTATCATATGTTACTCCATTGACTGCTGAAAATTTATTTTTGAAAGGACACCTTAATTATTAGTTAACCCATCTGAGGTAGCTACACCAAAAGGGGAATCTATTGAAGCTAAAAGAGTATATCTTAATTGTATAGTAACTGTTTGTGGTCATGATACACTAGTTGATCTTATTGAGCTTGAAATGGTGGATTTTGATGTGATAAATGGATTGTGCCATAGTAAATAGCTGAGTTAAGAAGTTATATCTTCATTTTCCACAAAAGAATGTTCTTGAATGAAAGGGTAATGTTGGAGCACCGAGAGGTAAAGTTATTCCTCATCTTAAGGCAAAGAAAAATGATACCCAAAGGGGTATATATGTCACCTAGTAGGGGTGATGTGGAGCCACCAACTCTTTAATTGATTCCGGTGGTAAATGAAATTCTTGAGGCATTTCCTGTAGATCTTCTTGGTTTGCCTCCAGAAAGGGAAGTAAAGTTTGGTATTGATATGATTCCAGGAACCCAACATATCTCTATTCCTCCGTATAGAATGGCTCTAGCAGAGTTACGGGAAGTAAAAAGAGAAATTAAAAGACTTGTGGGACAAGGGATACATGAGACCTAGTACGTCCCCTTGGGGTGTACCAGTGTTATTTGTACGCAAGAAAGATGGCACATTGAGAATGTGTATTGACTATTGGCAACGGAATAAGGTTACAATCAAGGATAAATATTCCTTCCCCAGAATTGATGATTTATTTGAGCAATGATAAGGTGTCAAAGGTTTCTCAAAGATCAACTTGAGATCGGGTTCTTATTAAGTACGAGTTAGGGAGAAAAATATACCCAAGACAGCTTTCCGTACACGGTATGGTCATTATGAATTGTTGGTTATGTACTTTGGGTTAACAAATGCACCCGCAGTTTTTTTTGGGGTTGAATGAATAGGGGGCTCAAGTTATTCTTAGACGTGTCCATGATGGTGTGTATTGATGATATATTGGTTTATTCACGATCATAAGAGGACCATGTTAATCATTTGCGACAGGTGTTACGGATTCTTTGGGACCGTAAGAAATATGCAAAGTTCTCTAAATGCGAATTTTGTTTAAAATCCATAGCATTTTGGGTCACATGGTATAGGATGAAGGACTAAGAGTTGATATACAAGGGATAGAAGCGATGAAAAATTGGCTGAGGCACATGACACTTACAGAGATTCATAGTTTTCCTTGATTGGCTGGTTATTATAGGAGATTTGTTGAGGGATTTTCTTCTATTTCTGCACCCTTCACAAAGTTAAAACACAAGGCAATCAAGTTTCAGTGGAATGATGCATGTGCAAAGAGTTTCCAAAAATCTTAAGAATAACTTGATGATTACACCCGTATTAATGCCTCCAGAAGGTACAGGGGGGTATGCAGTACATTGTGATTCTTCAAGAGTCGGCCTAGGATGTGTATTGACGCAACACGATAATGTAATAGCGTATGCCTCACGACAATTGCGACCACAGGAGAGAAATTATCCCATACATAATCTGGAGTTAGCAGCCGTAATATTTGCATTAAAAAAAGATGGTGCCATGACTTGTATGGAGTTCATGTTGATATATATCTATATTGATCATAAGAGTTTGCAATATATATTATCTTTAAGCAAAAGGACCCATACTGAAGAAATCAAAGGTGGCTGGAGTTACTCAAAGATGATGATAGTGATATCTTGTATCATTCGGGAAAAGCAAACGTGGTAGCCTATACATTAAGCTGCAAAGCAGTAGGAAGTACTAATGTCCAGCTCACAGAAAAGAAATATATAGTCAGGAAATCTACATCCACTAGCCAGTATGGGGGTTTGTCTCTTTGGAACTCCAGATGAAAGAATTATAGTATAAAAGCAGCAGAGTCTTCACTTGTAGCTGAGGAAAAAAAACAAAACAAAAAAGCAATATGCAAATCCTATGTTTTTTTTAGTTAAAAACAAAAAAGGAGAGAATGTACAGCAAAGTTCGACAAAGGTATTTGAACTTACATAAGGGGGGAGTACTTCAATGCCACGGTAGATTTTGTGTACCAGATATATATGAACTAAGGAAATGAATTATGACAAAAGCACATAATTCACGGTGTTTTATTCATCCGGGAGCAACTAAAATGTACCATGGTTTGGAAGAAATGTATTGGTGAGGCAATATAAAGAAGAAGAAAATTGCAGAATTTGTAGCTCAATGTCCGAATTATCAACAGATAATAGTAGAGCATCAGAAACCTGGAGGTTATATGCCACGTATAAATTTTTCCAGTTTGAAATGAGACATAGTTAACATGGATTTTATTACACGTTTGCCTTATGCACTTTGAAAATTTGATTCCAAATGAGTGATAGTTGACAGGCTTACCAAATCAGCACACTTTTGAAAGTTTTTCCAGCAGAGCTTGGGGACCCAAATGAATTTAAGTATAGCTTTTCATCCCCAAACAGATGGACAGGTAGAATATACTATCCAAACACTTGAAGATATGCTATGAGCTGCACATCGAACTTAAAAGGTAAGTTAGGATGATCATTTACCTCTTATTGAATTTACCTATAATAATAGCTATCATGCAAGTATCACAATGGCACCTTATGAAGCCTTATGCGGGAAAAAGTGTAGATTACCAATTGAATGGACGTTATAGAGGAAGTTAAGGTGATGCAACAAAGGATACAAACGACCCAAAGTCGACACAAATCATATATCAATGTTAGAAGAAGAGAGTTAGAATTTGCCATAGATGATTGAGTATTCATGGAAGTGTCACCAATGAAAGGGATAATGAAATTTGGAAAGAAAGGAAAGTTGACCCTATATAACATGTCATCTAAAATTTTTTGAGGAATTAGTCAAGTTGCGTACGAGTTAGCACTACCCAAGAACTCTCCACATTTCATTCAGTGTCCCATGTGTTAATGCTTCGAAAGTATCTGGGTGATCCATCTCGTATTGATTTCAGTAAAGATGTACAAGTTATGGAGGATCTCACTTATGAAGAGGTACCTATTGCTATTATAGATCGATAAGTGAAAATATTAAGAAATAAAGGAGTAGTTTCCGTAAAGGTACAGTGGAGGAATCGACAAGTAAAAGAAATCACGTGGGGAGCAAAAGAAATGATGAAGGTGCGGAATTGGAGCAATAACAAGGAAGTATCTATAGGCATTATATGTATATGTGTATATATGTTAATATAGAAATGCATGGGATGTACATGAGACGATGTTATTAACATTCGAGGACGAATGTTTCTAAGGGGGGAAGAATGTAACACCCCGCACATTTCTGAACCTATTTGATCACCGTAACATTCATGGAATTATTTGAACATGAGAGTGTTGGTGAATTATGCATTAATTGTTGGGATTAAATGACTCTTGTGCTATTGGGCTCAATGGAGGCCCAAAATTAGACAAAAAGACATGGCCCAAAAATGGAATTTGACCCATTCTTAAATTGACCAAGTAAGCCTAACATTTATGACTAATATATGGCTAAGAATGAAACTTCATGGGACTATAAAAGGGGCTAAAAATCAGATTTTTATTCACAAAGACTCACATGCAATTTCTAGAATTTTCTCAAACATTTCTCTCTACACACAAACCCTAAGCAACTATTCTCTTTGGCCAAGATCATCATCTTGCAAGCTTTGGTAAGTATTTATTCTCATGGTTTAGTATATTATATGTTTAAGATGGTGTATAAATCATGTTGATTATGTTGGCAAGGTGTTGGACAGTTTACTATGTGTAAAACTGTCTATTTTTGCAATCAAAAAACGATTTTGCCTTGTAAACTTGAAAATGGACTTGTGGTATTGAAGGAAGTGAACTTGATGGATTCAATATTTACATGTGAGATGTGATTATATCCCTAACTTGTTTTATCCTTATGTATAATGTTTGGAAGTGTTATTAAAAAATTGTGCATGGATTTGGTGGTGCATTGAAGGAAAAATATGGTTTTGGTGATGTTCATGTGTGTTATGAAACCATGGTTGATTGTTGGCATCCAATTTGACCTAAATTATGTAAAGGTAAGTTTATTCATGGCCATGGACCATTTATTACACAAAAGGACCCAAAAGAGGCCTCCCCTGCAGACGAAGGCACCTGCGGGCGCAGATGCCAATGTAGGTGCCCCTGGACACTGACAAGGGTCACCTGCAGACGCATGTCATCCACCTGTGGGTGCATGTGCCTTCGCAGGTCACCCCAGAATATCATTTTGTATGGTTTTGTCTATCTTTGATCCCCGAAGGCCCCTATACCCTTTTTGGATATAATTATCAACTTATGATAGCTTTTTTATGACTTTAAGGGGTCGTATGGAGGCATGTTGGATTATATTAATTATTTATTTTTGTTCATATGTTTTTATGAGGCAATTTGATAGAGTAATTGTGACGGAATGATAATGAGGAAGCGGAAAGGGTAAACGTGGTGTGAAATGTTATTGGTCTATGATGTCTTGGACCATGTGTGGGATGTTGTGGTATTGTTGGTATGGTAATGCAGTGAATTGCATTGTTAAAGGTGAAATGACGTTATACGGCAGTCACGTACTTTATTATCGTCTTATGCACTTGTAATATAGTTAGTTGTTAACGTGAGCTCTATGATGTACTTGTATTGTAGAGTAACACGTAAGGAAGAAGAAGGAATGTGTATTCATATTGGGAAGATAAGGTATGTAAGGTTACTCTTTTCGTATCCTTCTGTAGCACATATTGTTCACACTGTCATTGTACTTGTTCCATTCCGAAAAGTGCTAAGGTATCTCATTCTATGTTGTCATATATTGTTATTCATATGTTCCTTATTCAATGACCAATTGTTATTCACGTGTCACATAATTGTGGACATTGTTCCAAATTTCCAATGATGTTACATTCCAAAATTCCATTAATGATGTTACAACCACAAATGTATCAATCTCTCACAAGCCAATGTATCAATCTCTCACAAGAAAATGTATCAATCTCTCAAAAGTAAAGGAATGAAGTAATGCATAGTTGGTTACTATTTGAGTACAGGGGTCAATCCAGAGGGGTGAAAACCTTGGTCGGAATGAACCTATTTTATGGATTTATGGATCGCACTCTAAGGGGCATAAGCCTGGCTGGAACGATCCCAAGGTTAGGTTATTATGGATCGTACTCTAAGGGGCATAAGCCTGGCTGGAACGATCCTAATATTAACCCACTAATCAGTTGGGGCCCGGGTATGATATGATGCAAATGATGACAAATGAACGTAAAAGCAAAGAATGAAAGGAATGTAATGTACATGGTTCCAAATTTACGCACAGTTGTGGCTTATCTATTTTTCCTTTCCATTTATTGTTGATTTCGTTGAATCACTTGTGTATTAGACAGTTTCATATAGCCTTACATACTCAGTACATTATTTGTACTGACCCCCTTGGGGGACTTACCTTACTTGCTGCAGGCACAGGTGCTAGTAGACCTCCACAGTAGGTTGCAGATCATTGGTGAGCTCCAGTTGGTTCGGGGCTTTCCGAGTCATGTGTACATTGGTTTTGGTATTGTAAATATTGTATAAAATGGGGACTTGTCCCGACTATAGGTTGGTTATGTACATGTATCTGTTAGAGGCTTTATAGACGTATGTGGGAAGATGAATGTAAGAGATGTATGTCCATGTTGACTTGATGGCCCTAACGGCCAAGTTTCATATATTGTATATGTTTTTCATGACTTCCGCCATTGGTATTTTCTAGTTATATGAGGTAGACTGATATTCATACAAAGACATGCATATGAATGTACATGAGTAAAGATTGGTTCTCTCGGGCCTCAACGGCTTCGGGTGGCAGTCCGCCTCAATGGGGTTTGGGGCGTGACAATAACAACATATAGGCCACAATCCCATAATTTACACTTATAGAAAAATAATAAGTTTAGAAACATGATCACACCATGCATGTTGATATTTCATCCATACCATGCACTTTCATCAAAACCTTAAGTCACCTTTCAAGTTTAATTCACAAAGATGGCACATCTTTTAGCAAAAACCAAAAGTGCACTATTCAACACCTTGACAATATAACCATCATGATATATACACCATCTTAAGCATATAATATATTAAATCACAAGAATAAACACTTACCCAAGCTTGCAAAGTGATGATCTTGTCTCCAAGAAATGGTTGTCTTAGGGTTTGTGAGTTGAGAGAAAAAGCCCTTTTTGTAGAAAAATCTAGAAATGTTATGTGTGGTTCCTTGAATAAAAAAATCTGATTTTTGGTGCCTTTTATAGGCCCTTGAAGTCATCCTTAGCCACTTTGATCAATAATTGATTAGTCAAAGGAAGAATGGGTCATTTGACCCATTGGGCCATGTCTTTTGACTTCTTTTTGGGCCTCAAATTGAGCCCATTAACACATGTTAACTTAGCCCACCAAAGTTCATGTATAATCCATCATATATCTCATGTTTAAATAATTCCATAATGTCACGACAATATTCACTTACGAGATTCATGTTCGTAGCCTCAATCCCAAAAATAGAAATTCTAGTCGCTCATGGGTTCATTGAACATTTTTGATAAATACTTGTGTTTCATGATTTGATCATGTAGGAGTGTATTGAGGTATTTGAAGCTTTAACAATGATTAAAGGAACACCAAGGAACCAAAATAAACCAAGGAAGAATCGACGTTGCAATGCGTTGCAAAACGAGCACGGAAGGGCCATACTATTAGTGCCTTGCGCCACTTGCTGCAAAGAAAGCAGTGGCGCAAGAATGGGTTGTCCTCTGAATCCTGAAGGCCTGCGCCACACCCCCTGAAACAGGGAGTGGCGCAAGTTTTGCTGGTTTTCTGAAATTTTTCTCCTTTTTGCAAATGCTAGCATATCATCCAATACCCCATCAAGCAATACAAGATACGTACTTATTGCTCTCAACACTAACGTAAACATGGCTCAAAGTTATCAAGTAAGGTCGAAAAGGTACGGGGTGTTACATTCTTCCCCCCTTAGAAACATTCGTCCTCGAATGTTAACAATATTTTTTCAAGTTTAACAAATGCATCTCTATATTAGCATATATATACACATAATGCTCATAGATACTTACTTGTCATTGCTCCACCTCCGCACTGTGAACTTTTTCTTCCATTTGAAACATATGAGGGTAGTTGGACTTCATCATTTCTTTAACTTCCCATGTGATCTCTTCTACTCATTGATTCCTCCAAAGGACTCTTATGGAAGCTATGTCTTTATTCCTCAACCTCTTTACCTGTCGATCTAGAATAGAAATGGGTAGCTCTTCATAAGTGAGATCCTCCGTAACTTTTACATCATCAATGGGAGCAATACAAGATGGATCTCCTATGCATTTTCGAAGCATCGAAACATGAAACACTAGATGGACTGAGGAGAGTTCTTGGGGTAATTTAAATTTATAAGCAACTTACCCAATTCTCCTAACAATTTCATATGGACCTATACATCGTGGAATCAACTTTCCTTTCTTTCCAAATCTCATTACCTCCTTTCATCGATGATACCCTCAGGAATACCCAATCATCTATGGCAAATTCAAGCCCTCTTCTTCTAACATCAGTACATGACTTGTGTCGACTTTGGGCCGTTTGTAACCACTGTTGTATCACCTTAATTTCCTCCATAGCTTGATGAACAAGATGAAAGTAGTTTCATCTGCGTCGAACCATCCCATTTGTGATCCACCCTTTCTTCCATATAACGCTCCGTAAGGTGCCTTTTTGATATTTAAATGATAGCTATTATTGTAAGCAAATTCAACAAGAAGTAAATGATCGTCCTAACTACTGTTAAAGTCCTATATGCGAGATTGTAACATATTTTTAAGTGCTTATATAGTGCGTTCTGCTTGTCCATCTGTCTGGGGATTTTCACTTTACTTGGATTCACAAACTCTTCTCAAAAGATTTATTTTTTTTCCAACAGTATGTAGTAATTTGAGCTCCCACGACTGCTACAATAGCAATTGGAATCCCCTGTAATCATACTATTTTTGAACATACAACTTTACATAGTATTCGGCTGTACAAGGGGTTTTGACAAGTAAAACGTGTACTAAATTGGTAAGTAAATGTATGAGGAAAACTTGTGATGAAACCCATGTTAATCATAGCCTTCTTCCAAACTGGAAGATTCCTATATTGCATATAACCTCCAGGTTTCTGATGCTCTGTATTTCCTTGTTGATAATTCAGAAAATGAGTTACAATTTCTGTAGATCTAGGAGGTCTAAACTCTTCTTGGGATGCCATAGACTATCCCGTAGATCTAGCCCTCTTTGATGGCCCTTCTTCAAAGCCTTGTGTTCTTTTTCGTTGCCTCTGATCCTCTATTTTCTGTGCAAAGGCCTGTATTCTAGCTATGTCCATATCCCTGTTCAATGCAGCAATAGTACAATCTCGGACCAAATATGGCTCCAGTCTGTCCACATACCGATGAACTCTATCGGTCATAGTAGTTACCACATTCGGAGCATACCGGGCCAAAGAGTTAAACCAAAGGTTGTACTCTCTGACGCTCATGTTACCTTGTCGCAGATCTAAGAACTGGTCCACACGAGCCTCTCGGACCTCATATGGGAGGTAATGGTCAATACCCTTCGATCGTTTCCAATCTTCATACCATAATATAGCCTCGCCCTTCCATCTATAGGCCGCAAGCTCGACCGTTTCCACACCGGACACATGCATAACCTCCAAAGCCCTTTGGATTTGATCTATAAAATCTTGCGGGTCTTCATTCGGATCTGATCCAGTGAAAGTAGGAGGATCTAATTTTAGGAAATCCTGTGTTCTTCGACTAGCTACCCTAGCCGTATCATCCCTATTTGTTGCTGGACCAGCTCGTCCTTGACTTTGTGCAGTGACTATCTGAGTCAACATATGCACTGCATTTCTTAAATCCTGGTCTGTGGCATTCATAGGCGGTTCTGTGGGTACTTTTCTACCTCTTGGCTCTTTCGGAGCTGGAAAAGTAGAAGAAGTCCGCGATGCAATTTCAGTGTTAGCCCCACCTTGACTAGCTTGGTCAGGTAGCGATTTACTCATTCCTTCACCGGCAAGCATTTCTACCTACTTACCTTTGTCGCTACCTCTTCTTGTCATCGACACTTTTACTATAAACAAGAAAATGAATTCCAATGGTCAGATACGATTTCACTTACAACATTAGCTCTATTGCAAGACTTAGAAATGAAGAACAGAAATAACTCATAAATGTCCCGTAGCCTTCTACTTATAAATGTGGTGCACAACACATCGATAAGTAAGACCCTACTCAGACACGGCTTTGTAGACACCCTTAGGACGACCTGCTCTGATACCACTTTTGTCACGCCCTGAATTCCAATGGGTGGACTGGCACCCGAAGCCGTTGAGGCCCGAGAGAACCAATCTTTGCTCAGGTACAATCATACACATACTATTCAATATACATCACCACCACAAATGGATATAAGATGCCAATAGCGGAAGTCATGGAAACATATGTTATATATGAAACTTGGCCGTTAAGGCCATCAAGTCAAAAGGGACATACATCTCTTACGTTCGTCTTCCCACATCCGTCTACAAAGCCTCTGCAGATACATAACCATAACCAACCTAGAGTCAGAACAACACCCCGCTCTATACACATATGCAATACCAAAACAAATGTACATAACAACACGGAAAGCCCCGAACCAACTGGAGCTCACCAATAATCTGTGGATAACTCATATCCTACTGAGGATGACTACTAGCACCTGTGCCTGCAGCAAGTAAAGTAAGTCCCCCAAGGGGGTCAGTACAAAGAATGTACTGAGTATGCAAGGCCATAAGAAACTGCATGATATATATATACATACTTCCAATATAAGAGAATAGTCAATATGGATAAACCATCGTTCTGTATGTTTGGGATCATGTACTTGCTTTCAATACTTTCTTTGCTTCTTTGCTTCTATGTTCATTCATCTTTGTCTATGTTATACTGTACCCGAGCCCAACTGATCAGTAGGAAAAAATAACATCATAATCGGGATCGTCATTCATGCGGATATTCTTTTCATTCCATGAGATACCACCCGTAATATTGGGATCGTCATTCATGCGAGTGTTTATTTCACTCCATGAGATACCACCCATGCTCTAATAATCGGGATCGCTATTCATGCGGATGTTCTTTTCATCCCATGAGATACCACCCATAATATTGGAATCGTCATTCATGCGAGTGTTTCTTTCACTCCATGAGATACCCCCCATTCTCAACATTAACCATTAAACAATTATACGCATTACTTCATCATTTAGCTATAAGAGTGATACATTATTACTTATATACATTACTTCATTCCTTTACTTCCATGATATTAATAATTTGGGTGGTTATAATATGATTTAGAACTTTGGAATGTAACATTATTGGAATTTTGGAACAATGTCCATAATTATGCAACACAAGAATAACAAATGATCAATGAATGAGGAATCTGTGACTAACAATAGATGACAATCTGAAATGAGATACCTTAGAACATTTCGGAATAGAACAAGTACAATGACAATGCGAACACTATGTGCTGCAGAAGGATACGGAAAGAGTAACCTTACATACCTTATCTTCTCAATATGAATACACAATCCTATACGTGAATACAATAGTCCAACTCCTTCCTTACACTTCACTCTACAACACAAGTACATAACGGAGCTCACGTTAACAATCAACTACCTTACAAGTGTATAACACGACAATGAGTTACATGTTTTCCTTAAAATGTCATTTCCCCATTTACAATACCATTTACGGCATTGTCATACCAACAATACCCCATCATGCCATACATTGACCACAACATCATACCAATAGTATTTCATACCCAGTTTCTCCTTTACACTTTCTCATTAACACCGTATCACAATTAATCCAACAAGTCACCTCAATACACCTCATAACAACATATCGACCACAATCCCACAATTTACACTTATAGAAAAATAATAAGTTTAGAAACATAATCACATCATACATGTTGATATTTCATCCATACCATGCACTTTCATCAAAACCTTAAGTCACCTTTTAAGTTTAATTCACAAAGAAGACACATCTTTTAGCAAAAACCAAAAGTGCACTATTCAACACCTTGACAATATAACCATCATGATATATACACCATCTTAAGCATATAATATATTAAATCACAAGAATAAACACTTACCCAAGCTTGCAAAGTGATGATCTTGTCTCCAAGAAATGGTTGCCTTAGGGTTTGTGAGTTGAGAGAAAAAGCCCTTTTTTGTAGAAAAATCTAGAAATGTTATGTGTGGTTCCTTGAATAAAAAATCTGATTTTTGGTGCCTTTTATAGGCCCTTGAAGTCATCCTTAGCCACTTTGATCAATAATTGATTAGTCAAAGGAAGAATGGGTCATTTGACCCATTGGGCCATGTCTTTTGACTTCTTTTTGGGCCTCAAATTGAGCCCATTAACACATGTTAACTTAGCCCACCAAAGTTCATGTATAATCCATCATATATCTCATGTTTAAATAATTCCATAATGTCACGACAATATTCACTTACGAGATTCATGTTCGTAGCCTCAATCCCAAAAATAGAAATTCTAGTCGCTCATGGGTTCATTGAACATTTTTGATAAATACTTGTGTTTCATGATTTGATCATGTAGGAGTGTATTGAGGTATTTGAAGCTTTAACAATGATTAAAGGAACACCAAGGAACCAAAATAAACCAAGGAAGAATCGACGTTGCAATGCGTTGCAAAACGAGCACGGAAGGGCCATACTATTAGTGCCTTGCGCCACTTGCTGCAAAGCAAGCAGTGGCGCAAGAATGGGCTGTCCTCTGAATCCTGAAGGCTTGCGCCACACCCCCTGAAACAGGGAGTGGCGTAAGTTTTGCTGGTTCTCTGAAGTTTTTCCCCTTTTTGCGAACGCTAGCATATCATCCAATACCCCATCAAGCAATACAAGATACGTACTTATTGCTCTCAACACTAACGTAAACATGGCTCAAAGTTATCAAGTAAGGTCGGATAAATATTGTCAATATAAATATTGAATATTGAAAAAATTGATTTATAATTATCAGTCAACACATATTTTTTCATTTAAATTAATATAATATTATATATAATATTCTTTTATATTAAGGCGACCCGCACGTGCAATACACGTTCATCAATATATAATAATAAAGGAGGATATTCATCTCGGTGACATGGCGCTCTAATATTTGAGTATTGTTATTTATCTTTTATCTCAGATTTTTGGCATTTTTTTCTTCAGTTTAATTTATTTGCTTAATTTAAAAAATTAAATAAAAGAACTTAATGTTTTCAGTTACACAAAACTCATCAAAAGCCTTTTTGAAAACTCAAACGCCCCCTACTTTAATTTGTTCATTCAGTTACCGCTTGGGCATATGAAAAGGTACTACTTTAATGCCTTCTATCCCACTCGTACAGACTCACAGACTTTTCAATTTCTCAATTTAAACGTAAAGCTTTTATTGTATAAAACTATAAATTGAATGTTAGCAAATCCAATCTATTTCTTAGCCACCATATGAATTTTAGAAGCATTTGAAAGGATATTTTGCAGCTTTAGTTCCTTTTGAAACAAGTTGTATTGTTGTCTTCACTGATTTCCTACACTTTTATTTCTACTGATTAACTGATCTTTTACTAATTGATTTTGTACCGTGCCCTTTTGCTTATAATTGTAAATCTTGTCGTTTTGTGATTGTTTTCTGCACTCTAATATTTGAGTATTGCTATTTATCTTTTATCTAAGATTTTTGGCATTTTTCCTTCATTTTATTTTAACCTTGTAGGCAGCACATATATATTATGGCACGAAAGGAACATGAGAATTTTCCAGAACAAAAAGAGATCCACACTGGAACATAGCAGAATTATTGTACAAGGAGTGCATGAATCTGGCAGTAGACATAGGAAGATAGTTCAAGGTTTGGACATGGTTAATTACTACCCCTAGAGGGTTTAGCAGTAGTTTATTTGATGTCATATGTGTATAGGCAGTAGGAATAAGTAGAAGGTAGAAGCTTAGCAACATGGTTCTGTTTTACATGCAACTATTCCCTTAGTAATAAAGGAACAAATCTTTGTGTTTGTTTTTCTTCAAACCCCCAATCCACTTTCGCTCGCTACTACTAATGGGGTCTCGGTTGAGTTCCCTTCCTTTAGCTACTAAGATATTTCAGTTCGCTAAGTTTGAAAAGTCAATGTTTATATTTAAAAAAAAAAGGGATGTTTCCATGTAACCTTGCCATGATCAGGTCATGAGTTCAAGTTGTGAAATCATGCTTTTATAAAAATACAAGATACGACTGCATATCATAGACCATTGTGATTTGGCCGTTTCTGGACTTCGTACTGTAATGTATCAGGATGCCCTTTTTTCCTTTTGTAGTCACATGAATACCATATTTAGTTTAAGTGAAAACAAAAAAAGTTGTTAAAAGGGCCATTTTCCTGTAGATAACTAAAGAAGAGGAAAGTGAAGGAGAAATAATTAATTCACTGCAAAGTCAACATACTAGAGAAATTATCTCATTTAGCTTTATTGTTGCACTTTTGCCAAAATAATTAATGGAATAAATTATGAATATTATAGTCGACCTCCTTATTTGAGATTGTGGCATAGTTATTATTGTTAATTTTGTCTATGTGGAGGATATAAATAAGTGAATTTCTCTCCTATATCGTTTTACTTTTTATTTTTTTGAATCTAGATAAAGGAAAAATCATAAAATTAGGACAATACACTTTATCTAAATCGCGTGAAGTACGAACATGTTTACTAGTTAAACTAGTAATAACAAGAACAATAATGGAGGAGGAGGAGGTTCTAATTTCCAGATACAACTTGAAGTATTTGAAAAACAAGTAAACAATCAAAACCTTTTTACTTTATTTTCTTTTCAAAACATACTAAACTTTTTATTTTCATAAAATAACCTCATGTAAATTATATTTCATATTCAGATCATATTTTATATTTCTAAAAATATATTTAAATTCTAACTATTAACTACAAAAACACAACTCCAACTTTGAAAATTGCAAATAAAGTACTCCCTCCGTTTCAAAAAGAATGACCTAGTTAAACTAGATACAGAGTTTAAGAAAATAAAGAAGATTTTTGAATCTTGTGGTCCTAAATTAAAGTTATGACAAATGTATTAAAATATCCTTGAATCTTGTGGTCTTAAATATGTCATGTGAAAAATTAAAATTAAAGTATTGCCAAAAAAAGAAAGAATTATTCTTTTTAAAACGGAATAAAAAGGAAATTAGTTAATTTTTTTGAAACAGTTTTGAGTAAATCTTTGAGTGAAGTATTAAAAACACACCTAAACTATCCCCTTTTTTTGAGTTTCACACCTAAACTAATGGAAGTGTGAGAAACACACCTAAACTATCACTTTTAGTTTGAGAAACACACCTAAACTATAACTTATAGTTTGAGAAACACACCTAAACTATCACTTATTAGTTTGAGAAACACACCTAAAAGTTGACTAGACCAAATATTTATTTACAAACTCTTTAGGTGTGTCTAGCCATTAAAAATTAGTCCACGTGACATATTTTTATTCTTTTTTACTAACACATTATTTTTTTCATTTTTTAAATATTTTTATTCATTTTGAGGTGTGTTTCTCAAACTAATGAGTGATAGTTTAGGTGTGTTTCTCAAACCCTCAATAGTTTAGGTATGAAACTCAAAAAAAGAGGATAGTTTAGGTGTGTTTTTGACACTTCACTCTAAATCTTTTTTTCCTCTACCGCCTGCTAATTTTTATGGTAGAAAAAAGCTTTTAATCTTCCTATTACTGCACTATATACGAGAATAGTAGTAACAGTAGATTTCAGCGTTAGTCCCAAAGCTTTGAAATACATGCCATGAAGCTCGGTCTGATTACTGCATATTCTCCAACCACTGTCACACTCATCTCAGGCAATCCCCATGCTAAAACGCCGACCTTTGGTGTTAAATTTCCCTCTTACTTCCGACTCAACTCCGGCTATAAATTCTCCACCTTCTCCCTAACAATTTGTTCGTCCAAATCATCATCATCCACAGTTGACTCTGCCGGTGCCGACACGGAAAATCAAACAGTAGATGGAGAAATTTCGTCTCCTGAGGTTAATGAATCGTTCAATGTTGAAATCAGAATCCCTAAAATTCTACCAAGTTTTTCCGTTCCCAAATTAAGCTTAAGTGACCAAGCTTTCTTTATCTTGGCCTTTATTGCTTGCACGGTACTCTTAATTAAAGTTTCTATCTTCTTTTCTTTCGTTAATATTTGCGATTTAAGAAACGATTGCATTTTTGTTTTTGTTTGAGAAATTGTCAGTTTTTTTTCCTGGAAATTAATATAAATAAGGAAATTACGCTCTATATCTATTTTTGAAAAATATTTACATCACGTAGTCCATACGTTGTGTATAAACATCTTTAATATACTACACAGTTGATACCTGATGTATAATGCGTTTTTCCCCAGGTATAATGTTGTTTAATATTGTATATTGGGCTATGTGGCGAAAATATTTCATAAATTGTATATATTTGGAAATTTCCCTAATTAAATAGTCTTCGAGATTGCATTTTTAAAGTGTAAATAAAGTTTATAAGATTTTCTTTGTTGTGTTTTGGTGCAACTATGTGGTGCTAATGATTGGTAAATGCAGACGTCAGTGGCATTCACGAGTCTGGTAGTTGCAGCTGTACCAACACTGTTTGTGAGTAATCTTCATCTCTTGCTTGGCAATTTCTTAGTACTTTGGTGTAAGCGTTCTTAGTTTTCGTCCCCTTTATTGAGATCATATTGCAAGGATGTTTGCAACTCTTTTTGTGTATGGCATTTATATGTATAAACTTTTGCATGAAACTTTCATAAGCTGGGCATCTATGCTAGTAAGTAGAAGCTAAGTGTGTGTTTGCGTAGAAAGCCAGGTTTTAATACTACTGAGAATATGATTTGAGGGATTCTGTTTGATTGTATGGTGAGAATGCTTTGCCATGATATATTCTATAAATGTTATAATTGGATGCAATATAAAAAGTTATGTGCGAACTTTGTTTTCAAAAAAAAAAAAAAAAAAAATTACGTGCAAACCTCCCTATGTTTGCTTCAGAAGGTCTTGGTTTCGTTTCCTTTTGGCTTGAGTGAACAAATAATTTTCTGAGATGAGTGTGTTATTGAAGCTTGCTCAAATTCGTTTAGTAGTTAGTTTAATGCTATGCGTCTTGGCTTCATTGAAGGTAGAGATGCATAACCCTGAGGTTAATTGTTAAATTTTAAAGGGAAAGGGGTCAAAAGTGCCCATAATCTATTGAAAATGGTTTATATTTGCCCTTCTTCAACCTCGTGGCCATAATTTCCCTTAACATTAATTTTCAGGTTAAAAATGACCCTCCTTCTACCTATTGGACCCCATTTTCCCTTAACGTTAATTTTGGAGCCAAAAATGCCTAGTCTTTTAATGGAGTTACGGGGCTTTAATAAATCAGTTCCACCTATATAATTAAAGTCCTACTTATGTCATCTTATAATTCTGTTAAAAGGAGTGACTCTTTTAACCATAAAGGGGCATTGGCGTCCAATAGTGGAAGGAGGGGCTTAGCTCGAAATTAACTTCAAGGGCAATTATGGTCCAACAGGGGGAAGGAGAGCAAATATTTGAACCATTTTCAATATGTTAGGGGCATTTTTGACCTTTTTAAAATGTCAATAACATGTTAGAAGCCTTCCCCATCCTTATACATCTTAAAACAAAGAAATAGTTAACTTTTTCTTCTTTCACTTGCGTTCGTTTAGGTTGTGAATAGTCTTTAGAAGGTTCAGTAGATATTGAGAGATAACAATGTGCTATACAAGCTCCAAAAGTGTCATCATAAGATCCTATGTTTAATTAATTTGTTGGAATATACTATATATTGATTTTCTAATTTTAGTAAAAAAATGACAACGTATGTGTACTCATATATTGTGGTCTACATCAATTAATTTATGAGTCATCTTACTTGAGCAACCTCTAAGCGTACAATGAAGAGTTTGTTTTAATATACTGATTAGGCAGCTAATCAAGATCAAAATTGATCTCATTGCGTTACACCCAAGGGTGTGGCGTAGTGTTCAATGAAGTATGAGGAGAACCATGAGGTCTTAGGTTCGTAATTCTTCCTGTCTGCCTAAGTTTTTGTAGACAGAGTTATAAAGTACCTGTGGTGGTGGGAGGTAGAAGGTACCTGGTGAAATAATAGAGATGCGCGCAAGCTGCTCTAGACAACACCATCATTAAAAAGGAATCTCATTTTGTTTGGTGAAAGTTGAAAGTTCTCAATCGGACTGCATCATTTTCCATGTAGAATTAATGCCCAAGTTTGACAAGCTAAGCGTTGGCTTGATCTGACTCCTCACTAACCGCCCTAGCGTATGTTTGTGAATCAACTACATTGAAAGCTTCTATAACTCTTGACAACTACCCTGGTAATGAAAAATTCTCGTTGTTAGCATGAAAGTTATCCGGTAAGCAAGATCTTTGATTGATGTGCCTAAATAAGGTTGATCAAGTTTAACTACTTGAAGCTTTCTCTATACCTTAATTGAACTGCCGCGCTCTTAGCTTGAAGCTTAAAGAGGCGTCCCTTGTTTGCTCTTGGATTGGATTAAGCAACAATACTTACTATGGAAGCAGACCTTGTCATTCTTCTCCCTTCAATGCCAGTAGGTAAGTACACTAGCATTGAAATGCTCTTTTAGCATGTATGTGGATTACTTGGTCGATTACCTGATTGCACTAGTCTCATAGCCATCTCTTTAGCTTTCCGTCATTCCTTCTTGTTAACACAGGAAACCTATCTCATTCTAAGGTAGAGCTCTTAGAGTCCTACTTAAATTTAAAGAGCTCTAGAGTCCTACTTAAAGTTAAAGGTAGTTCTTTAGCTAAAGAGTAGAACTGAGGGAAATAAACCTGTGTTCTTACACGGGATGGGAATAACGGTTATTAAGATCAGAACTCACCATTTAAGTACTAAGTAACCTTACGGATAGTTATAACCTCCCCTTTCGGATCTTGAACTTAACCTTCGTCAACTTCCCGCTTCGTCCTCTCCTTGTCACCCCCATGCCGGCTGTCCTCTAAACCATCTCTTGTCATCTTCCTTTTTTTATTGTATTATTTTTTAACATAGCTTCATAAGTCACAGCAACCTTCAGCGTTTTATTTATTGCTTCAAAGTTTGACGCAAGGCTGCCTTTTTTATGTATAAGAACTTACTGATTTTACCTTGCTAAGATTGTAATATAATCATAGATTATTGGTTGGTTCTTGCACTTTATTTTTTTCTTTTTATTTAAGATAGAATTCTGAATTTTATGAAACAAACATTATGTCTAGAAACTTGGTTCTGTCTGTAGTCCTTGTATTTGTGATTCTCAACTTAGAAGTTTATAAACGGATGTTACACTGTCTAACTCTATCTGCCTACCAGCCAAAACCTAACCACCTGTTCTTACACCGAGGCAAAAGAAAAAAGTTTTATTCATAAAAATCTGAAGGATATGCACCTAGTGAGACGGAAGATATTCTTTTCGTGGTGCATTTGTGCTTGATACAAAAATAATTTTCTTAAAGATCTGCTCTTCTTATTCAAAGGATAAGTGGAATACTCATAGAACTTGGGTCTCATTTTTTACACATGCCTTTTCAGAAATAGATACTTGAGACTAACACAAATAATTAACATTACAGCCTATAAGTTATGAATTGTAAGGAAAATGCTGATTACTGTGTGAATGTGGAGCCAATAGTTTTTTATTTTTCTTAAAAAAATTCATGTGGAGCCAATAGTTTCGAAACACCTTAGTTCAACTCATTTAATCTTTTTTCTGTAGGCGATGCGTAGAGCAGCAATATCTCTGTCGAAGTTGGCAGATACTGCTCGAGAGGAGCTTCCTAGTACAATGACTGCTATCAGGCTGTCTGGGATGGAAATCAGTGACCTTACACTGGAATTGAGTGATTTAAGGTAACAATTTTCCTCACTCAAAAGGGAACTGACTAGTTTCTCTTAGGATAAACTCACTGAAGTTCTTTGAAGATATGAAATATTTGGAAGCAAGATAGTATTGGTATTTCAAAGGGAATAATCATTTCCTAGATATCTCAAGGGCTAAGTTATGCAACTTAATTATATACTTATTATGGTTTATGATTTATTTTTTTTTTTGAGTAGGTAACATGTTTTGTATAACTACTTGCTGCATAAAAACTGCAGTCGTTCATACTTACAAGGGAATATAGGAAGATGTACTAAGCTATAACCAACTTACAAAGATCCTAGAACATCAACAAAAGATTCTATATCTTCCATAGAAAAGGGTCAGACACTTCATCTTCAGTTTCTGGGTAGAGCTATAATTGTCTTCAAAACACCTTTGATTTCTCTCTTTCCAAACTGTCCACCAAATGCAAGCAGAGACAATCTTCCATCTTTCTGTTCTGAGTGAGTGCTATATTTGTTCCAGCACTCCAACACTTCAAGTGTATCTCTTGGCATGACCCACATGATCTCTTTTAAATCAAGGAATTTCCTCCAAAGTTGTACAGTTAAACTTGCAGTGTTAAAAAAAGATGGTTGGTTGTCTCTGATTCTTCTCCGCACATATCACATCTAGAGCATAGGTGGAAGCCCCTTTTCTTAAGTCCTTCACGAGTTAGAACCTCTTTCTAGGCCACGAGCCAAGTGAAACAAGCCACGTTGTAAGTAATTTTAACTTCCCAGATTAGTTTCTAGGGCCAACAACTAATCTGGTTGTTAGAATGCTTAAATTCCTTGTAAGATGATTTGACTGAAAATCTCCCTTGTTTATCCACTTGCCATGTAAGAGTGTCTTCCTGAGAGGAGGGGCCCTTGAATAGATTGAGGGTGTTATAGAATTTTGCAAGTTATCTATCTCCCAATTCTTAAGGTGTCTTCCAAAGTTCAGGTTCCAACCATGTGCATCCCAAACTTCTCCTACTGCGGAACATGTTCCAACCATGTTCAGTTATCTATCTTGTTGTTGGTTTAGGCTGAAGATAAGCGGGAAGAGTTGTTTTAGTGGATGTTTGCCTAACCATCTGTCTGACCAGAAAGATGTTTTCAATCCATTACCCACTTGATGACTGCACTTACTCATGAATTTTGCCCCTAGATTTCTGATTAACCTCCATAAACTTACTTCGTAAGGTGTAGTGACTGCCTTGGTTGTCCATTCTCCATCCATATCATACTTAGAAGTGATTTTACCTTCTTCCAGAGAGATTGTTCATTTGAGGTAAACCTCCATAACCATTTCATCAAAAGACAATGGTTCTGAGTTATCATGTTCTTGATTCCCATACCGCTATTCTTCTTGTTGATAATCACCGACTTCCATTTGACCAAATGTATTTTCTTGGTATCGCAGTTGCCTTGCCAAAGGAAGTTCCTTCTAAGAGCATCTATTTTATCCACCACATTTGTTGGAACACGAAAAATAGACATCATATAAGTTGGTAATGCATCCAACACATTGTTTATCAGGTTAGTCTACCACCCAACGATAAGTATTGATTCTTCTATCAAAGTTATGAGTAGGAAATTTCAGTTTAGGTGGTCAAAAGCCTTTTGTATATCTAGCTTGCAAAGGATACAAGGTTCCTTGTCTTTTATTCTTGAATCAACATATTCATTGGCTATAAGAATGACATCCATGATTTGTCTCCCCTTTATAAAGGCCATTTGTTTATCATCCACTAGCTTTGTGCACCACTTTTTTTAGTCTCTCAGCCAACAACTTTGAGATGATCTTGTAAATACTGCCTATAAGACTAATAGGCCTGAAATCTTTCAATTCTTTGGCTCTCACCTTCTTGAGAATCAAGGCTACATATGTAGCATTGAATCTTCTTTCAAATATGCCTCTTCATGGAAGTTTTGAATAGTGGCAATGACTTCAGTGGTCACTATTTCCCAACAATGTCTAAAGAAGGCCATTGAGAAACCATCTGGGTCAGGTGCTTTGTCCCCGGCACATGCTTGGACACTGGCCCATATCTCTTGCGCTTCAAATGGACTCTGTAACATCAAATTATCTTCTGTAGAGATAGTGGGACAAATTCTCATGTTATAATTGGTCTCCAGTTTTCTGTCTCTAAATAAAGATTCTGATAAAAAGAGATGATCTCCTTTTTTTTATATCAGCAGGATTCCTTACGAGCTCACCATCAATTTCTAACAAGTCAATATTGTTGTATCTTCTGTGTGCGTTAGCTATTTTATGAAAGAACTTGGTGTTGTTGTCACTATGTTTCAACCATAATGCTCCTAATCTCTGTCTCCAGGCGATCTCCTCCTTCTTTGCTATCTCCTCAAAGCCCATGGTTAAGGCGATTTTGTTTCTTATTTCCTTCTTTGTTAAATTTTTGAGATCCTGGATTTCTTCAAGTTCTGATAATTGACTGAGCGTGTCAAGCTTCTGCATCTCCAAGTTTCCTTGTAATGTTTTGCTCCAGTCTCTAAGTTTGGCTTTCAAAGCTTTCAGCTTGTAAGCCAAAACGTAGTCAGGTCTGCCAACAAAGTTGAAAGAGTCTCACCAATCCTTGACTCTTTCTTTGAACCCTTCCATTTGCAACCACCAATTTTCGAATTTGAGGTATGATTTGGATGGTTCCCAATTGTTGCACTGTAGTAATACATGTGAGTGGTTAGAGGTCACTCTATCAAGAACTGATTGGTTGATGTTCCTGAATCTTTCATCCCATTCATCAGAGTTCAAAAATCGATCCAACCTTGCAGTTCTTTCTGTATTTTGGAGAGAGCCTTAATGTCATGATGACTCAAAACATGTAATTCGTGGGATCAAATCTCATGGATAGAGACTCTCAATGTGATGGATATTAGTATGAGAAATCAAAAGAAATATTTGGTTAGTTCGTTGTTTATGTGAGAAATATAAGAGAAAAATATTGTTGAATTGTTGTAACTACATTATTACACTGAGACCCTATTTATAGACACTACATTCCAATCCTTTTTCAAGTAGGACAGTACATTACAATCCTTTTCCAAGTAGGATTCTGCATACTATTCTCCTACTCATATTCTAACACTCCCTCTCAAGCTGGTGCACACAAGTCATGTGTACCAAGCTTGTCATGGATGTAATTAATACAAGGATCAGTGAGGGACTTGGTGAAGATATCTGTAAGAAAACTGGTAATGACTACTTAGGACGTCTTGGCAATCACAGTTGAAAAGGAACAAACTGAAGAAGTGGTCGGAAAAGTATTAAACGTCGTTGGGAAGTCGATTTGTAGCTGAAAAATTGCCGGAAACTGGTATAAAATATAGGGGTCATCTCGAAATCAAGAGATGAGTAAATCTTGAACAAGAAAGTCACTGAAAAACTGGTCGGAACAAGCTCACGTGTCGGATTATTAGATTTGACGGCTGAAAAGTGGTCACAATCTGAGAAAAAATTATATGGGTAGGTTGGAATGATGGCACAACCCTATTGGAAAAGAGAGATTATATAGGTAGGGTCGGAACGACAGCACGACCCTACTGAAAAAGAGAAATTATATGGTTAGGGCCAGAATGACGGCACGACCCTACACAAATCAAACCTGGAGTCACCGAAAAGATGCAAGGAACTACGCAAATCAGATCTGAGGAGTCACCGAAAAGATGCAGGGTGTTATGCACAACTCAAATATGAGAAAGTAGTCCCGAAAGAGGCACAATACTACATAAATTAAATATGAGAAGTAGTCCGGAGAGATGCACGGTATTACACAAATCAGATATGAGAAAGTAGTCACCAGAACAATGCATGGTGCTACGCAAATCAGATATGAGAAAATAGTCACCGAAAAGATGCACAATACCACACAAATTAGATATGAGAAAATAGTCACCGGAAAGAAGCATGGTGGCCCAATCTTTTGCTAACATGATCAATGGCCAGAAGGGCGGCATATGTGGGTTATAGCTGCTTGTCGGCAGTGGAAGCTCTTTGATTCTCTACCAAGATCGTAGAGACTCTGATACCATGTAAAGAATGGATCATGCGCTTAACTCAACCCCAAAAGCTACCTCATGAGGGGAGGATTGACCAAGTCCATATAAGGAAACCAAGTACCCATCCTTTTTCCGATGTGGGACTCTTAACAATTTATATGTCATGTTGCTGGTTTGCAATATAATCTGGTGTACCATATTTTTAAGAGCTTCAAGAGAACTAATACAACATTCTGCAATACATGTTGGAGTTATCCAGATTATTAAGTTATATAGTCGTATAGTAATGGTTGGAATACAAATTGTCGTGCTTATTGGAAGTATACCTATGGAACGGGTAGAAAGGTATCAATTTTTCATTAGAACTAGGGAAATAAACAAATTTGCTTCTACAGGAACTGAAAGTTAGCTAGTAATTGTTGTTGGTGGGAGGTGGAGCTATCCCATGGAATTAGTCGAGGTGCGCAAAAGCTGGTCCGGACACCACTGTTATAAAAAAAAAACACTCAAAAAGTAGCACTGCAAGTAAAAAAAGAAACCCTCCTAGGCATGATAAGTTTTACCTATGAACAACTCTTCTAGCCTGTTTGGCCAAACTTATTTTTCTCCAAAAGTGCTTATTTTTTCCTGAAAAGTGTTTAGTTTTAAAAAGTAAGGTGTTTGACCAATCTTTGGGAGAAAATAAGTGTTTTTGAGGCGTAGTAGAAACTTTTTTTTAGAAGGTAAAAAAAGTAGTTCTTCCTAAAAATACTTATTTGAAAAGTACTTTTTAAAAAAAAACACTTTGAAAAAGTTTGGTCAAACACTAATTGTTGCTCAAAAGCGTTTTTCAATTAATTGGCCTAACACAAACTGCTTCTCACCAAAAGTGCTTTCTTGAAGAGCACCTTTGAAATAAGCATTTTTAAAAATAAGTTGATTTTAAAAATTTGGCCAAACAAGCTATTCCTTGGGCCAGTTGAACTTTCTTTTGAATTTGTTTCCCTGTAGGCACATACTTGAAAAGATGCTAATGAACAACTTCATTCTCTGGGTTTCTAGTTACAACATTATATATCTTTTGCATTATGGTGAATATCTAACCCTCATAACCTTGTTCATTTTCGTCCTTGCACTACTTATGTGTCACTGCTGATCCCACTCTCCATAGATTTCACTTCCTGCAACGAAGTTTTATCTCATACATCTGTCCTATTTACTTATTTATGAAAACTTTTAATCCTCGCTTTCCGCTTATAGTCTGTTCTCGGAATTTTAAAAAAACCCGTATCCTCTAAGAAATGCAAATTAGTGCAGTTGTTTACGACATGATAAATATTTATGACCTTAGATAGGAGGTTAAGGAGAACAAAAATTAGGGTAGATGGTTAGTTAGGTAGTTGAGAGTTGTTTCGCTTATTGCTAGTAGTTGTAGTATTACTTTGAGAGCTTCTTGTTATTCCATGTCTGTGTCTATTTGATGTTTCTTGCACTTTGATTATCGTATTATTTTGTATGCGTTGTCATGCTTTCTTTAGCATTTTGTCTTGGCTTCTTCTCTCATTGTTTTCCTTTCTCGAACTGCTTTGTAATGTTTTTACTTGAGCTGAGGGTCTTTTGGAAATACCCTCTCTTCCTCACAAGGTAGGGGTAAGGTCCGCGTACACACTACACACTACCCTCCGCAAACCCACTTGTGGGATTTCACTTGGTATGATGTTGTTTATTTGCGACATGAGAAAGATTCAAATCCATCTCAGGGAAAAATTGTTCAGCTATAGCAATAGCATTATCTTCTTGATATTTTCCTGGACTGTTTGGAGAGTAAGGTATGAAATCTCTAAAGAATTTAACTTAAAGTACACTGGATGTAATTTTTCTACTCTTTATTAAGTAGTAGAATTAAGAAGAGTGAGTAGCCGATTATATTTTATTTCACCAACAGCCTTCCGGTTTGGTTGCTCTTGTGTGCTCTACGTAGTTGGTCTTCAATATCAAAGGAATGTTAAGTTTCCGATGGGATTCAGAGTCTGATGAATCCAACATCAGTGAGGTACAGGTAGAGCAGATTGGATCAAGGCTAATTCCAGTTTACTCTCCACCTAACTGGGTTGAGTGGCTAACTAGGAGTTTCTTGCAACTCTCTGATATCATTATTGAATGATTTTGAGATATTACCTTTAGATTTGACCAGCCCTCCTAATCCTCTGTGGTAGGCACAATTGGACGTGATTTCCTGCTTTGGTAATTCTTCTAGGCACAAATTAATTTTTATAACTATGGGAAGGAAAGAACAAAAATAGTATCATTTGTACTGTCCGAGGATGGGTATTCTATTGATTTAATGTGCGAAGGTCGGAGATTGCAAAGTTTTTGAATTGCTAGGGTTGAAAAGAGGTAGTTTTCAAGATGGTTAAGCAATGTGAAACTAAAGAAGAAATTAGTAGGAAAATAGAAGATTCATGGTAGTTTCTTGGACATTAGGTTTCTGACATGCTATTTGTTGAGAGAAATTCCTAGAGTTTACTAGGAGAGATAGGATTAGAAATGAGGATATCCGAGATAAGGTGGGAGTGACTTCGGTGGAAGATAAGATGGGGGGAAGCGAGGTTGAGATGGTTCGGGCATGTGATGAGGAGATGCATGGATGCGCCAGTGCAGAGGTGAGAGAGGTTGGCTATGGATGGATTCAGGAGGGGTGGAGGTAGACCGAAGACATAATGGGAGAGGTGATTAGACAGGATATGACGCGGTTGCAGCTTACCGAGGACATGACCTTAGATAGGAAGGTGTGTCAAGCGCGTATTAGGGTAGAAGGTAGGAGGTCGGAGTGCGTCCATGCTAGTAAGTAGGAGTGTTGTCCTTAGTAGTAGTTGTAGTCTACACTTGTAGTTTATTGTTCATGGATTCTTGTTGACATATGTTGTTTCAGGTAGATCACTTGTAGTATTATTTTATGGTAGTATTATTCTGTTAC
The DNA here is from genome assembly GCA_031232105.1 of Capsicum rhomboideum. Lineage (NCBI taxonomy): Eukaryota > Viridiplantae > Streptophyta > Magnoliopsida > Solanales > Solanaceae > Capsicum > Capsicum rhomboideum. The sequence goes on along the minus strand of CP124715.1, from coordinate 110,200,768 downwards.
TATCTGTTGTTGTGTTACTCCTTATTGTCTTTTGTACCTCTATTACATCTTTTTCTAGATTGTATTTTGTCTTGAGCCGAGGGTCTTCCGGAAACAGCCTCTCTACCTCACTTCTGAGGTAGTGGTACGGACTACTTACACCCTACCCTCCCCAGACCCCATTGTGTGCAAATACACTGCATATGTTGTTGTAAATTCCTAGAGATAACCTGTTAATTAGAAATAGGAAAAAAGAACTTCAATGTAAAGAAATGTTAGACATCAACTAAGCTCATGCAAAATGGAAATTAAGAAGAGACCTTGTCAAATTCCAAAGCAATTTCAATAATACATCGAGACAATCTAAAATGGGAGGTAACAGGTGTCCGGTGGAATTGCAGCTTGTGGGTATTGAAGGTTCATGTTTTAAATATCAAAATAGCTAACCAGTCAAACTCGAGAAACCTGGGCAACGTTATTTCATGTATGAACTCATGTCTGTTGTCAGTTCCATAATTTTTCTTTAAGCTGCACCCTTTTCCCATTGATTTTCAGTCAGTATGTTTAAGCTACGACTCAATATATGTTCCCGAGAGTAATGTTGTTATTTTATGTGATGCTCAGTCAAGAGATAGCTGATGGTGTCAACAAATCTGCTCAAGTTGTGCAAGCAGCAGAAGCTGGAATCAGACAAATTGGGTCTCGTGCTCACCAGCAAACAATGTGTATGCTCTCTCATATAATTCCTTTCAGAAAGGCAGATCATGTGATTTCTTCCCAACTTAAGACCTCTACTCACTTTCTGTTTGGTTGTGTCATTAGCAATGATTCAGGAGAGAGCAGATCTTCCTGTTATATCTTTGCAGCCAGTTGTAACTGGAGCAGCAAAGAATACTTCTCGTGCTGTTAGCCAAGCCACGAGAAGATTCATGAATATGATCTCTGGAGGTGAACTTGGCTCAGAAATGGAAGACAACAGTGAAGTTGATCCGGAAGCTTAGAGAGCACATCTCCACTATTTTACTCGATGAGTAAAAACATGTTTATATGTTCCAAACAAATCCTTGAACTTGAACAGCACATGTAAAAGCAATGATTCAGAACGTTTCAGTAAATATTAGCCATCTTTCAAGAATGAGATAGGCAGCTACGTCTTTTACTCTTGCTGTGTGGGAAGGAGAGTTTCTTCTGCTCGATTTTGCGCTTGAGATTGTCAGATTGTCAGAACTGCACAGCAACCATGTTTATCCTGTTATTCACTAGTGAGCTACTTATTTTGTTCAATTTTATTTTTAAACATTTCTCAAAAACAATTAGGATATTTTATCTTTGCACATCGTGAAGACGTGAACCACAGATATTTCTGGAGACTGCTAGATATGAAGTAACCAGAGTAGTACGAGAATGATTTTCAATGTTAAATGTTGAATACTTCTACAGATTTACTAGATATGGTAAGAGATAATGCCCTGCACTTACGTTTTCCTCCTAAAAAAAAAAAAAAGAACTGTTGGTCTCTTGTTGTAAGTTTGTTACTATTCATGAATCTTGATTACTGTAATATGTGTGGTGTTTACTTCCCATCCACTCCCTTTTTCCTCTGCCAATTACTTTGATTGGAGACAAAGAGTTTGTCTTGTTTGCTCCGTCATATTCACATTTGGATGAGTTAACATATCTGCTTTCATGAGTTATTGTATGTGATAAGGAGTATTTGTTGGTGATGTCTTGAAGCTATGATATTTACGTTTTCTCCTCAAAATAAGAAAAAAATTGATCTAATCTCTTGTTTTAAGTTTGTTGCTATTCATGAATCTTTATTACTGTAATTTGTGTTATTAAATATTATTTCTTGCCCACTCCCTTTTCCCCTCTGCTAGTTACTTTGATTGCAGACAAAGTTTGCCTTTGCTCCGTTGTATTCACGTTTGAGTGAGTATATGTTGATGTAAACCTTCCTACATTCTTTCTCTTGATTGTGTGTCTATGGAGTCGTGTTGTTCTTTACAATTAGATCTTTGTTTATGAATATACAAATTTTGGGGAGGGAAGGAAGGATATGAACAAAAGGTTCCCTGGACTCTAAATTTGTCTAAAAGCATAATCCTTGATGTGTCTGAGGCTGTGGAGTCCCATACTTCTAGCAATCAAAATGTTTTTGTGTGATACTCTTTATTGCTCTTTGCATGTCTTAGATTTGACTTTTGAATGTGTGTAACCTGATTTTCGAGTGTCATCTCCTGCAACAATGTCTCACCATTTTTTGACGGATTGACCATATTTAGTTTTTAGGCAAAGGTGGGTCTCTGACTTCTTTTTTTGCTGGATCTCCATACTGTTACTTCAAGATAGCGCTCTGTAATATCTAGGCCTAATCTTTGGTTGTTTGCCACCACGTAAAAAAGGAAAAAACAGATGAGTATAATTGTGTTCTCTGATATGTTAACTCACCCCAGAAGTAAATTATCTGTATCTTATCGTACATTAGCAAATTCCCAAGTAGCAACATCAGCAGGAAGACCAAACAATTTCACCAACACCTAGGCAACAACCTTGTTGCACCCAAGTGAACTGTCTATGAGATGTAGGATCTGCCTGCAAGTCTGCAATTAATTAAGTGAGTTCTGAATCTGCATGCCAACTATCCACAGTAGCATTGAAAAGATCAGTGTTGGTTGGAGAAATTACCAAAGCAAGTAACTCAGCCCTAGTAACTTTAGAAAGTGCATCAACTACTTTGTTCTCCACTCCCTTTTTGTACTCAATAGAATAGTCAAAGGGCATCAACTTAGTTAATCATAATAACTGTGAGTTTGTGTGCAACTTCTGTTCTATAAGAAACTTCAAAGCTTTTTGATCAGTACTGATAACAAACTTCTGGCCCAAAAGTATTGAGACCATTTAGTAACAACTTAGACAATAGCCAATAACTCCGTCATATACTGAGAGAGCAGCATGTTTTGGTGATATTGCCTTGCTAATAAAAGCTGTAGGATGTCCTTTTTGCAAAGGTAGAACACCAATACCATAGCCACTAGCATCAGTCTCCACCATAAAAGTTTTGCTTGCATCAGGTAAGGCTAAAACATGAGATTGAGTTAAAGCTTTCTTCAACTGCATAAAGGCCTCATGAGCTGTGGAGATCCATTTAAACTTATCTTTCTTAGTAAGATCAGTAAGAGGTTTGGAAATAATGCAAAAACCTTGTATGAACCTTCTGTAATAACCAACTAAGCCCAAGAATCCCCTTAATTGCTTTAATGTAGTTAGAGTAGGCCAATCTCTTACAACTTTGATCTTTTGAGGATCAGTAGACACACCTTCAGTTGTGATAAAGTGACCAAGACATTCAATTCTGTGACAACAAAGAAACATTTGCTTTTCTTGGCAAACAATTTATGTTCCACCATCTTCAAAAACACAGACCTCAAATGCACTATGTGCTCCTCCATAGTTTTACTATAAATCAATATTTCATCTAAAAAAAACAACACATGCTTCCTTAAAAACTTCTAAAATATAGAATTCATCAAACCTTGAAAGGTAGCAGGAGCATTTGACAAACCAAAAGGAATAACCAAGTATTCAAACTGTCCAGAGTGAGTTCTAAAAGTAGTTTTAGGTACATCTTCCTTTGCCATTCTCAGTTGGTGGTATCCAAAACTTTAGTCAATTTTAGAGAAGATTTTGGATCCTTCTAGCTTATCCAATAAATCTTCAACAATAGAAATTGGAAACTTGTTCTTGACAATGAACTTATTCAGGTCCCTATCGTCAACACAATCTCCATGTGCCATCCTTCTTACCTACTAACACTACAGGTGATGCAAAAAAGCTGCAGCTAGATTGGATGATTCCTTGGTCCATCACTTGTTGCACTATACCCTCAATAATATCCTTTTTAACTTATATCTATAGGATCTCTTGTTCACACGTTCAACACCAGGTTGCAACACAATTCTATGATCAAATATGCCTCTATAAGGTGGTAATCTTACAGGTTCTTAAAATAATGCAGAGAATTCTGATAATACCTCAAGCAGTGCAGGGTTTTTCTCCTGATCCTTGTCAACTTGTGAAGGAGAAAACTTTGCTTCTTCGTTTCCTTGTGGGACTACCTGAATCATACACAGTTGGGATTGGTTTCGTGAATGTTTTGTCAACTTTCCTGCAGCAGGAGTCAATACTTGATTGCCAGAACCTCTGAGTAAATGCTTCCTTCCCTTGTACCAAAATTCCATGGTTAAGTTTCTGAAATTCAACTTGATATCACCTAGAGTCAATAACCATTGAACTCCCAACACAACTCTACAAGATCCCGGAGGTAGTAATAGAAAATCAGCACAAAATTCAGCTCCTTGTAGTAACCAAGTGATTGTGGTCATCTTGTCCACTTTCAGACTACCATTTGCAGCAGCTACCACTTAAGTGTTAATAGACTTCACTTCACAACCTAATTTGCTGACTAAATCAGGATCTATAAAATTTGTGAGCTCCCAGTATCAATGAGGATATGCAATCCCATTTTGGTGTGGTAACCAGTCACCTTCAGGGTCCTAAATCCCAATGAACCATTCAAAGCATGAATGGAAATCTCTCTGTGTTTTACAAATTGTCCCAATTCCAGTTGATCACATTGTACTTCCTGTACTTCACCATCTTGCTCATCTGTTGAATCTTCCATTTCCTCTGATTCATCCACTTCCAATAGGTACAACTGCTTGGAAGTTCTACATTTGTGTCCAGGCATATACCTCTCATTGCAGAAAAGCATAATCCTTTTGCCCTCTTTCCATTATTCTCTTCAATAATCAGTGTTCTTCTATTCAATCCTTTAGAAAAACTAGAACTATTGCCTCTAGGTGTAGGTAAAATGCCCTTACTGTTAATTTGTTTCTGATATGCAAACCTCCTTGCATTCACCTGGGATTGATTATTAGATTGTTTCCTCATAGCAATTAGCTATGCTTCTTGCATTTTTCTATATCTAAGAAATGGAGGAAGGGTTTGTGATCTTCACATTAATATTCAACTCAGTTCTTAATCCCCCAATAAAACAACTGATGGCATTTTCTTCAAACAAATTCACTCATGTCAAACTTCTTTCAAAAGTTGCTTGATACTTCCTTACACTTCCTGTCTGCTTAATATTCTTATCTCCTCCATTAGGTCATCAAATTCAGTCCCAAACCTCTCAACCAAAGCTTCCACATACTCCTTCCAACTGATTGTCTGCAAGTACTGCCTGTATCTCATGAAAGAAATATGTCACTGGATGGCTTCTCCTTCCAACTGCATAGATGCTATTGTTACTTTTCCTCAGCTACTATATTCTCCATGGAAAAGAATTGCTCAATCTTGAATAGTCAAGATCTAAGATCATCCCCACAAAACATAAAGAATTCCATTCTTGACCAGCGATTGAAATGGGATGGATAGAAATGAGAATTATTATCATGGTTAGGGCTCCTTTCTCGTTCCCTGTGAGTTCCTAGTCCTTTATCTTGGTCATGATTCTCTTCTTGTCCCAATGGAACAATATTCCTTCTATTTATCCCAACTAACTGGTTTCTCAACTCCCTTACAGCATGATCCAATTTCTCCAAAGATGGCACCTTCCCCGCCAAATGCCCAACCTCAGTTACCAAACTCTGTATCATTTCACGCAAATCCCCAATTTCTGTGGTCGTATTTTTATTATGTGAGTCACCATTTACTCGTGCTCCCTTCGCCATTGTTGTCGAGGATCATCAAAGCTCTGATACTAATATTACTCAATTTTAAGAATCACAAAGGATTTGAGGATCAAATGATTGTCCAGGAAGAAATTCGAGGATACAATCAAGGAAAGTAGAAGAAAAAGAAATAGAGAAGATAGAGTTTAAGAAAAGAAGAAGATGTATATTTTCATATCATGAGTGTAACTGATGATTATAATGTCTATTTATGGAAAATGTATGTAGCTTGAGCGACTGATTCTAACTAAAAGAAATTGTTACTAATAACAGTCTCAACTAACTGTGTTTACTAATTTCTAGAACGCTAGTTACTGTAGCTTCACTGTGCTAACTAACTTTTAAAACTAACTTGAATTCCAATTATTATAACACTATTTTAACCTATACAATGCTAAAATGAGGGATGGAACTTATCGATTGGAATGGATCGGAGAGTATTACTTCCTCACATGGACTAGCACCATATCAACTGGACATCGCTTTGTAGAGGCTGGACTAAAGAATGTCGACTGTTGCTCTCTAATTTGGCTTATTTGGTAGAGTTTTGTGCGCACAAATGTAAAAAAAAATAAAATTATTGATCTGAACAGCAAGATACTGATTGTAGATGCATAGCTTGAGGCACTGTAAATGAGCCTCAAGGAATGTATCACATGAGCAAATGAGCCACAAGGGACATTTGAAAAATGAGCCTCCAGGGGAGTATATCACGTGAGCAAGTGAGCCACAAAGAGTGTTGCTCAAATAAGCCACATCGATCATATATCACATGAGCAAATGAGCCACATGGGCCATCTATCAAATGAGCAAATGTCTTTACATTATTAAAGTGCATTACACATGGTTCTTATGATCTTTATACTTTGCAAGTAATTCATTCCAAATGGACATCTCAAATGAAGCCATACAGACGATGATAGAGATATGGTGTGGGACAAAGATTACTTGATTTTTCTTTGGCGGTCTTTGATTGAAAGATCTATAGTAAAGCATTGTATCTATTGGTCATTATTCCCAATTTTTCGAGTTCTTTTCTCCCTAGTAGGAGGAGGCTGAAGGTATGTGAACTAGTCACATAGTATCGTACCATTAAGTTGTTCATGTTAAGTTGTATGTATTGGTGAAATATTATGTTACATCCATAAAAATAAAAGCATGATGATGCGTTGTTCAAAAGTAATTTTTAAATTTTGCTAACATGTTGTCGACCAATTAGGCTGGATCATTACTTCCTCATCCAATCACAAATAAATTTAGGTGTGTTTGGTACCGAGGAAAAGATATTTTCCATTAATTTTTTTTTTTTTTGGAAAATAACTATATTTTTATTTATTTTTTGGTGTTTGGTAAGTAAATAGAAAATGTTATTTCAAAATACATTTACGGGAGGTTAGGTGAGACTGGATATGTTGGAGAATGTGGAATAATGAAATGCAAATTTTTGAAATTTGTTTTCGTACTTGCCTGGGAAAGTTAATTTTTCTTATTTTTAAGAAAAAAATATGTTTCAAAATTTGTGATCATTCAAAACAGTTTAAAAAATATTTTGTTCCATACTAAACCCACCCTTAATTCCTATTTCTACATTGGGGCCCCACTTAGCCCTGCAACCAAATGATCCCTTATTTATTTGGTATTTGAGTGCCAAAAGAAAAAAATAAACCGGCTGAACAAGTCGCACTATGTGGCGATGACTCAGTTAGTGACTACAGGTGGCTTCTTTCAGAGTATTGTGGATTATGCCAAGAGAGTCAAGAGTATTCGTCAAGTTGCTTAGGGTGGCGGTGGTAAGAGGTCACGTCAACAGGGCAGTTTTAGTGGTCATTCATCCGGAGGTAGGACATCTTCTGGCGGAGGTTCTCATGGTTACCACAACAGACTGATTTAGACAGCGTTGTAGGGTTTAGATAGTAGGTTTGTTGGTTCTGAGGCTTTGAGTGGTCAGAGGTCAGGATATGCAAGTCAAGGGTCTTGTTCTGGTTCTTTAGGTTATGGAGGGCATTTTGGTTCTTCTAGGCCCTCATAGCATGATTCAGCTAGTAGAGGGTGCTATATGTGTGATGAGTTTGGCGACCTAGCTAGAGATTGCCCCAGGTGGGTGTCAGGTCCTCCCCAATAGAGTTTATAGCTTCAGATTTGTCCTGACACCAGCACTTCCGATCAGAGGGGGTGCACAGGACAATAAAGGTGGATCTCATGGTACTAGGGGTAGATCTCAGGGAGCTAGTGGTAGTGGATGAGGAGTTGCGCAATCCGGTAGCGGGCGTGGGTAGTGCTTTACTTTTCTTGAGAGACATAAGGCAGAGGCCTCTGATGCTGTGATTATAGGTATCATGCCAGTTTGTCATCGTCCTACTTCCGTGTTGTTTGACCTTGGGTCTATATTCTCTTATGTATCTACATATTTTACTTCTGGTATTATTCTATGTGTGAGTCCCTTATCATACCCATTTATGTTTCTACTCTCGTAGGTGATTATTTAGAGGTGGATCGGGTGTACTGATCATGTGTAATGAATCTTTTGGAGTGTGACACTTGGGTAGATTTGATCATTATTGATATGGTCGATGTTGATGCTATTTTTGATATGGGCTGGTTATATTTTTATCATACGATTTTTGATTGTTATGCCAAGGTTGTTACTTTAGCGGGCATGGGTAGAGAAGGCATGTTTGTCTTACTTGGCTTATGTGTGATATACTAGTGTTGATACACCACCTCCTTTAAATTCTAAGAGATTTGTTATTGAGTTTATGGATGTGTTTCCTACGGACTTGCCTGGTGTTCCTCTGGATAGGGATATTGATTTTGCTATTGATGTGGAGCCGGACACCAAGCCCATTTTTGTTTCTCCTTATAGGATTGCCTCGACAAAGTTGAAGGAATTGAATGAGAAATTACAAGATTTATTGAGTAAGGGTTTCATTAGGTCGAGTGTTTCACCTTAGGGTGCTCCTGTCTTATTAGTGAAGAAGAAAAATGGGATCATACATACGTGTATTGATTATCAGCAGTTGAACAAAGTGACTATTAAGAACAAATGCCCCCTTTCGTTTATCAATAATTTGTTTGATCAGCTTCAGGGAGCTACAGTGTTTTCTAAGATCGACTTATAGTTTGCTACCATTAGCTGAAGATTAGAGCTTCAAAATTTTTGAAGATGGCTTTCAGGACGCGGTATGACCACTATAAGTTCTTAATTATGTCTTTTAGGCTAACCAATGCCCCAGTGGTATGTATAGAGTTGATGAACAGGGTATTTCAGCTTCATCTTGATTTTTTTGTGATTGTGTTCATCGATGATATCTTGGTTTATTCCAAGAGAGAGTCTGAGCATGTGAGATATTTGAGGGTCGTACTTCAGAGGTTGAGATATGAACAGTTATATGCCTAGTTCTCCAAGTATGAGTTTTGGTTGGAATCTATTTCTTTCTTGGTTCACATAGTGACCAAGAATGGTATCATGGTCGATCCGACCAAGGTGACGGTTTGTGATTGGGCTACGCCTACTTCCCCTACCAAGATTCAAAGTTTTGTTGGGTTAGTGGGATACTATCGGTAGTTTGTAGAGGGCTTTTCATCCATTGTGACCCCTTTGACTAAATAGACTCATAAGAAGGTTGTTTTCCAGTTGTCGGATGTGTGTGAGAGGAGCTATCAAAAGCTCAATACCTTATTAATTTTAGCTCCTATCTTGAATTTGATCGAGGAAGGCGTGGGTTTCATAGTATTTTGTAATGCCTTCGGAGTTAGCTTGGGTGATGTGTTGAAACTTGGGTGGTATGTTGATGAAAAAGGGTAAGGTTATAGCTTATGCTTCTAGACAATTGGAGGTCCATGAGAAGAACTACCCTACTTATGATTTGGAGTTAGTCACATTTGTATTTGTGTTGAAGTTTTGGCATCACTATTTATATGGGGTACATTGTGAGATTTTCACCGATCATCATAGCCTTCAGTACTCCTTCAGTCAGTGAGATCTTATATGAGGCAACATAGATGGTTGGAGTTACTTAAAGATTATGACTTCACTATTTTTTATCGTCTGGGAAAGGATAATATGGTAGCCAATGCCTTGAGTCGAAAAGCGGTGCGCATAGGGAGTTTGGCTTATCTTTCAGTGGAAAAGTGACCTTTGGCCGTAGACATTCAGTCTTTGGCCAACCAGTTGATTGACTTGATATTTCAGTACCTGGGTGTGTTTTGGATTATGTCGAGGCTCGATCCTCATTGATGGAGCATATTCAAGCTAGACAATTTGATGAGGAGAAGTTGAGAGTGATTCATGATAAAATTTTGAGCGGTAAGGCAAAGATGGCATTTCTTGATCCTGAAAGTGTTTTGAGGGTTAGGGGTCGTGTTTTTGTGCCAAAGTTGGTGACATGAATAGACTGATCATGGAGGAGGCTCATAGTTTGAAGTATTTTATCCATCCAGGAGCAACTAAAATGTACCATGACTTAAAGCAACAATATTGGTGGTGTGGGATGAAGAAGGATATTGTGGTTTTTGTGGCCAAGCATTTTAATTGTCAACAATAAAGTATGAGCATTAGTGATCGGGTGGTACGATGTAGCGAATTCCTGTCCTAGAGTAGAAATGGGAGCAAATTACTATAGACTTTGTGGTTGGTCTACCCCCAACTTTGGGGAAGTTTGATTCCATTTGGGTGATTATGGATAGGTTGACCAGATCAGCACTTTGTACCTATAAAGGTGAATTACAATGCAGAGAAGTTGGCCAAGATCTATAGTCAAGAGATTGTTTGGTTACATGGTCTCTATTATTTCTGATAGAGGTACTCAGTTTACCTCAAATTTTTTGGAGGTCTATATAGAGCAAGTTAGGGAACCAGCTAGAGATGAGCATGACATTTCATCCTCAGATGGATGGCCAGTTAGAGCGGACCATTCAGGTATTAGAGGATATACTTCGAGCGTGTGTTATAGATTTTGGTGGTCATTGGGACCAATTCTTGCCTTTAGCAGAGTTTGCCTACAATAATATTTACCATTCTAGCATTCAGATGGCACCTTTTGAGGCTTTGTATGGGAGGAGGTGTAGATCCCCCATGGGATAGTTTGATTCCTTCGAGGTTAGGCCTTAGGATACTGACATGTTGAGAGACTCGATTGATAAAGTGAGATTGATTTAGTAGAGGCTTGTGGTTGTGAAGATTAGGCACAAGAGTTACACTAATCAATGGATTAATGATGTGGTGTTCATGCTTAGTGAGCGGGTTTTGTTGAAGGTATCCCCCATAAAGGGTGTGATTCAGAAAGAAAATGAAGCTTAGTCCAAGGTTTATCAGACCTTTTGAGATTCTTGAGAAGGTTGGGAATATAGTCAATAGGTTGGCTTTACCCTATTAGTTGTTCATCTGATATTCCATGTTGCAATATTGAACCAATACTATCTTGATGATTCCCATGTGATCCGGTGGGATTCAGTTACTTTAGACTGTGATTTGACCTTTGAAGAGGAGCCTATTACTATTTTGAATAGGCAGACTAGAAAGTTGAGATCCAAGAATATTCACTCTGTGAGGAGGCTATATGGGAGGTTGAGTCCTATATGTAGAGTAGAAACCCCCAGATTTTTACCAATACAGTTACTTTCTTTGCTTTTTTATTCGATTACAGACGCATGTTTTAGTGGTGGATAATGTAACAACCCTTGTGGTGATTTTTAGATTTTTCTATGATTTGACTATTTTACCATTTTCCGTTGTTGGTTTATATTATTTATGAGTTGTGCGGATGGTTGGCACGGTCCTCAAAGTGTTTGGAAGTGATTTATATGAGTTTGAGATTTTGAGTAGACTTTAAAGTGATATAGTTGACTTTGGTCAATATTTTGTAATCCGAGGGTCTGATGGTGATTTTGTCAGTTCCATTAGATCTGGAATGTCAGTTTTGGGGTTGGTAGAGTGGTGGGTTTAGGGTTCTGAGGCCATATTATAATTTTTGCATGTTTGAGCGAGAAATTAGTTATTTGGCCTAAAGGAGTTCCTAAGGTGAAACTTGTTGATAACGACCTCTTTGGTAAATCTTAGGGTTCCATTGAGTCCAAAACATGAAAATTAGCCTAGTAACATTATCGGGTTATTTTTGTGGGGTTCCAAATAAAACTCGAGGGTCCGTTTGGAACATTTTGAGACTTGGACTATTGTTGATGCACAACTTCTGGTGCACTAGGTATTTACTCATCGTGATCGCGTGGCAGGTGGTCGTGAGAGTAAAGAGTTGGGTCTTCATTCATCGCGATCGCATGGTGGGGTACTGCAATCTTGAGGTTTGGGTTGGGTTAAGCATCATGATCGCGTGGATTATTCCCACGATCGCAAAGACCATACTTGTTGTGGTCATATGTTGATCCTCGCGATCTCATGGTGGGTGCCGCGATCGCGAGGCACTATTCACTATAACAGTATATAAACCCCATTTTTGTGATTTAACTCCATTTTCACCATTTTCAAGCTTGGAAAACACTGTTTTGGGAGAATACAAGAGGGTTTTTCATCAACTTTGATTTAAGTAAGCTTTTAAACTCATTTTTAACCATTACCCATTGATTATATTACAAAATCATCTTCAAAACTTGGATTTTTAACTTGAAATTTTGAATTTTACATGGAAAAGTGAAAAATGAGTATTTTGATGATTTCTAACCCAATTTCAACTCGATTTTTATAGAATTTCAGATTTAAAACTCTTAAAGTATGGATAATATAATTCTTTATTAAAATTTTTGTTTTATCCTTTTATTTTTTGGGTTGATTTATGAAGTGATTTTGGACCCAAAACTAAAGTATGCTAATATGGGTATCAATAGACTCCTAATTACACATAGAGCCCATGTTTGATAGATTGAAAGCATTTTGAAGCCGCGCAGAAAGGAAAGTCTTCTTGTTGAGGGGTCCAGTCTCGTATTTCAACTTTTGAGGTAGGTTATGATTTAACTTTCTTTAGGCGGCCTGGTAGATAACTAATCATGTAAAACATGCTATAGGTTGGAGAATATATTATTGTCTTTATCATTTGAAATCATTATTACTATTGTGTTGCCTGTGGGGGGGGGGGGGGGTTGTGTGAACCTTATTATTAATTTGAGAGATCGTTATCATTGAAATACTTGTGCGGGGGCTGGTGTTGGTCTTATTTGAGCTTTAATTGTTCTTTATTATCATTGTGACTTCTATGTGGAGGCTTGGATTGATATTATTAATGTCTCATATGGTTCTTTACTATCGTGTTTCCATGAAGGGCTCGTATCATGATTTATTGAGATTTGGGTGATCTGAGTTCATTTATACCATTGTTGAGCTGATTATTATATGTTGTTGACTTTTCTGTGATCGTGCATTACTCATTCATCACTCATTTTCATGTAACTGGTATTACTATAAAACTTGAATTTCTTTACGAAAGAAAACATACCATTTTATAAAATTCCTTAGCCGAGGGAAGTGCTGGCAAGGTTGATTTATGAGATTGTGATTAGTATATGGGTTGCAAAGCCCCTATAGGTCCTCTGCTGGAAGCTTAGTCTCAGAATGTGTAAATGAGGTGAACATCTAAGTATTGGATACATATGATATTACTAAATGGCACTACATTTCATATTTTTTGTGTGAATGATACTGTGACTTGGACTTCTTTATATGTGGTGTCTATATCCTTATATTGTTGTTGAGATTGAACTATTATACTATTGGGACTTTTATGGCTTGAGCTATTGGGATTTTTTTGTTTGCAGGGCGGATGTGTTACTCATAGTTTACTTTACTTGTTTAGTTGTCTATTTTGCTTGGTCAGCCACGATGCCTACTAAGTACAAGTGGACCGTACTCTCTCCTTTTTTGTACCCTTTTGGTGCACATCCTAGCTTGAGTGCTACCCTCAGATTTTGATTTCATGCAACCTTTGGATTTCAAAGTCAGGGTGAGCTCCCCATCCGGAGCCTATTCTCGGCTTCATCTAGTTCTTTAATGTCTTTACTTTATTTCAGAGACAGATATTATTTATTAGTACTTTATGTCAGTTTAGAGTTGTTTTTACTCATGACACTACATCTTTAGGGATTTGACTTGTACTATTCAGATATTGGCCTTGTTATCGTATTTGCTTAACTTTATTCTGAAGTCTCATGTGTTGCTTATTGTTTATCTTCTTTTTGTTATTTATTCTCGTTTGGAGTTGGGCTTACCTATCAATATTAGATTGGGGTAGGTCCCATCATGACCTCAGTTTTTGAGTCGTAACATTGTAATCGAGAAGTTTTACTTTAAAGGTAAAGCATTTTCTATTAAAGTGATTTCATTTTCACGGATTGAATTTGACATCTCTAATTATTGAAAGAGAAGTACTTACCTAGTCACAACCTTTGATGGTAACAACTTTATTAGTTAAGTTGCATTCATACGAAACAATTAATGTGTAACCTATGTCTCCAGCATTCTTGAAAATAATTTGCTTTTTTTCTTCTGTACAAGTTAACAATTCCTTTTTTTGAATTATTAAGGTTTTGATTGAGAGTTAAAAAATGAGTGCTTTCAATTATACATGATAAAATTAGAACAAAAAGTTGAAGTTTAATATGATCTTAGTCTAGGACATTGCCTTTTTCCTTCCACATTTTGTACTCTTAATGTGTGATCCATTTGTGATTCACTCACCAATCTATGACAAAAAGATACTCCTTGTATACTTGCATATTTTGAGCCCTATGCAAGTCGTGGGTAGATCTTTATATTAGTTCTATTGAATTCCTTTCTTTTAAAAATATGCTTCATAAATAGGTAAAAATAATTCATTTTATGCTTTGCTACATTGTTGAATCTCCTTCACAAGTGATAATTATTGCTTATTAACACTGTTTGTATTTCCTTGTGAAAATTCTTGACACCATCACTATATGCAAGTGTTGGTAACAAGTGCTTGCCCAACATTCTATTTATTCTTGTGAGCATAGCATGCACTATGCAAGTAAAAATATACAAGAACAATGAAATCTTGAGGGGCATCGTTGTAACACCCCGTACGTTTTTAAGTCTAGCTAACAACTATGGAAATACGACGACATGAGAGAATTGATGAAGTGGTATTGAATTATAGTCATTAAAAGTCTTATATCATTGGGCCCTTAAATGAAGCCCAAAGTAATAAGAAGACATGGCCCAAAAGGGATATTTTGACCCATTCTTCAAATTTGATCCATTTGACCAAATCAATATAGCATTAAATGCTAAGGAAAGATAAGAGAGACATGAGGGACTATATAAAGGAAAAATAAAATTTTTATCTTATTGAACTCTCATCTCATTTCTAGATTTTTCCAACAATAACTCCTTTGCTCTCAAGAACCCTAAAGTCACTCTTTGGGCCAAGATCATCAATTGGTAAGACTTGGTAAGTGTTTATGATGATGGATTAATATATTTTAGGCATAATAGATGGTGTATATTATGTTGGTTATGTTGGTGGAATATTGAGAAGTTCACAATAAGTGAAAGGTTACATGTTTGCTTAAATCGGAGGTTGGTTTGTCTTGTAAACTTGGTAATGGACTTGTGGTTGTGAAGGAAGTGAACTTGTTGGAGTAAATATTGACATGTGAGATGTGATTATGGTCTTACTTTGTTTTATTCTTGTGCATAATATTTGGAATTGATATTGTGAAATTGGTTATGGTTTTGGTGCCGTATTGGCGGTGAAATGTGGTTTTGGGTGTCGTTATGTGTGTTGTGAGACCATGGCTGAATGTTGATGTTTAAGAGGATCAAAAATATGTTCAAATATGTTTGATTGTGATCATGGACCATTCATGACATTAAAAGACCCAAAAAAAGTCATTTCGGACCAAAACGGGCATCCGCCCCCGCAGACGAGGGCATCTGCAGGCGAAGATGCCAACGCAGATGGCACTGGCTGATGCCAAAAACCATCTGCGTGCGCAGGTGGCTGACCTGCGGGTTCAGGTGGCTGCGCAGGTCAGCCCAGAATTGTGTTTTGTTTGTTTTCGTATTCCTTTGATCCCCGAAAGCCCCGATACCCTTTTGGGATGTAATAATCAACTTGTAATGTCATTTTAATGACTTTGAAGTGTCGTATGGAGGTGTTTTGGACTATGTTAAGTATGTATGGTTGTTTATATGTTGTTATAAAGGAATAATTACGACGAAATGATAAAGGGAAAAGTGTAAAAGGTAAGTATGGTGTGAAATGCTATCGATGTATGATCTCTTGGTCAATGTGTGTAATGTCATGGTGTTGTTGATATGGAAATGTAGTGGATTGTATTGTGATGGGGTGACATGACATTATATGGTATCCACATAGTTCATTGTCGTCTTGTACGCTTATATAGTGACTAGTTGCTAATGTAAGTTCCGGTATGAACTTGTATTGTAGACTAAGACGTAAAGAAGGAGCTGGACCATTGTATTCATACATAGATTCATGTATTCATACTTGGAAGTGTAGGTATGTAAGGTTACTTCGTCCGTACCTTTATGTAGCATATAATGTTCACATTGACGTTACACTTGTCCCATTCTGAGACGTACCAAGGTATCCTATTTCCGGTCATCAATGGTTATTGTCACATGTTTCCCACTCATTGCACAATGGAGAATCTTGTCTCATATTCATAGTTAATGTTCCAAAAGCTCAAATAGGGTTATGATCCCATGTTCCAATAGTGGCTATACTTATGTCTCTTGTCCATGGTTTATTGTCCAATGGTTCTCTTGGTGTTGTGGTTTTAATAATGTTATGTTGCCAAGTATCTCATGTCTTTCACTCATTGGTTAATTATCCAAAGTTTCAAATAAAGGTATGGCAACCATTGTATCAATCTCAAAGTAATACACAAAGTAATACACATGTGGTTAATGATCAAGTACGGGTGGCAAGTCTAGGGGCATAAGCCTAGATCGACTCGATCCCGATGTATGATTTATGGCTGGCAAGTCTAGGGGCATAAGCCTAGCTTGACTCGATCCCGATGTATGATTTATGGGTGGCAGGTCTAGGGGCATAAGCCTAGCTCGACTCGATCCCTGGGTGGCAGGTCTAGGGGCATAAGCCTAGCTCGACCCGATCCCAACATAACGATATGTTATGTAAAGACCCACTGATCAGTTGGGGCCCAGGTACATTGTGACATATGTATGGACAAGTAAGCATTGAGATAAAGAAGGCAAGGAAAGTAATAAAAGCAATACACATGGTTTCCAAAATGCAAATGGTGACTTATTCACATTGATTATTCATTTGTTTTGAGTTCATTGATTATTCATGTATGCTACAGTTTCATCTGAGCCTTGCATACTCAGTACTTATTTCGTACTGACCCCTCTTGGGGAATTTACCTTACTTGTTGAAGGCGCAAGTCCTAGTAGGCCTCCTCAGTAGATTGCCAGTGTTAGCGGTTCTTTGGTGAGCTCCAGCTAATTCGGGGCTTCTCCGATATGTTTTGGTGATGTACATGTTATATACAGCGGGGACTTGTCCCGACTTTTAGTTTGTTTTGGTCAATGCATCTGGTAGAGGCTTTTGTAGACCAATGTGGGTATATGTATATAAGGTGACTCATGAAGTCTTGTTTTGATGGCCCAACGGCCAAGTTTCTCAAATATGTATATGTAAATGTCACATGTCCCATGATTTCCAATACTAGTCGTCCATATTCTTATGTGATAGTGGTGTTTCCTATGGCATGCATATGAATGTATAGAAGCATAATTTGGTTCTCTCGGGCCTTATCCGCTACGGGTGCCAATCATGCCTCATTGGGTTTCGGGGCGTGTCAAAAGTGGTATTAGAGCAGGTTGTTCTAAGGGTGTCTACAAAGATGTATCTGAGTAGAGTCTTACTTATCGATGTGTTGTGCACCACATTTATAAGTAGGAGGCTATGGGACATTTAGGATGTTGTTTCTCTTCTTCATTCTAGATCGTGCAATAGAGCCAATGTTGTAAGTTGAATTGTGTCTGACAATAGTAATTGTTTTTCTTTAATATAGTCACAATGCCGAACACTAGAAGAGGAAGAGGAAAAGGGAAGCAGGTTGACGTGCCTGCTGGTGAAGGAATGAGCAGGTTACCACCTGACCAAGCTAGTCAAGGTGGAGCAAATGTTGAAATTTCATCTCGGTCTTCGTCTACCTTTCCAGCTCTGGAAGAGCCAATTGGTAGAGAAATACCTGCAGAACCACCAATGAATGCCACTGATTAAGATCTTCGAAATGCAGTCCATATGTTAACACAGTTAGTGGCAGCCTAGAGTCAAGGACGAGCTGGTCCAATGACACATGATGATGATGCGGCTAGAATGGCAAGTCGCAGAACACAGGATTTCTTAAAACTGGACCCTCCTATATTCACTGGGTCCGATCCAAAAGCAGATCCACAGGACTTTGTGGATCAAATTCAGAGGGCCTTGGAAGTCATGCACGTGACAGGGGTAGAAACAGTTGAACTTGTTGCGTACAGGTTGAAAGGAGAGGCAATATTGTGGTATGAGGATTGGAAGAAATCCCATAACATTGCTGCAAATCCACCAACATGGGAAGAGTTTAAAGTGGCTTTCCTCGATCATTATCTTCCTTATGAGGTTCGGGAAGCACGTGCATATCAGTTCCTAAATCTCTGTCAGGGAAATCTGAGCGTCAGGGAATACAGTTTGCAATTTAATTCCTTGGCTCAATATGCGCCAAATGTTGTGGCTACGATGACAGACAGAGTCCATAGATACGTGGACAGATTAGAGCCATATTTGGTACGAGATTGCACCATTGCTGCCTTGAATAAAGACATGGACATATCGAGAATCCAGGCCTTCGCTCAGAAAATGGAAGACCAACGACAGAGGAGAAGAGTGTATGAATTTGACAGGGGACAGTCCAAAAGGGCTAGACCGATGGGACCACCTATGATGTCCCAAGGAGGATCTAGGCCTCGTATGTTCCCTAGACCACCTAGACCATCGTTTTCTCATTCCATGGCAGGAGCTTATTCTCAGTTCCAAGGGTCTAGAGGTGGTCCATCTGGGCAGAGTAGTGGAGTGCACGGATCACAGGCAGCAGGTTTTCCTCGTCCGCAGTGTCAGCACTGCTGGCGTATTCACTCAGGCACATGTCGATCAGGGACAAATGTCTGCTTTTGGTGTGGTATGCCAGGGCATATAGCGAGAGATTGTCCACAGAGGAGCATGGGTGGTATGGCACGACCGGCAAGATTGGCCGTTGCGTCATCAATATCGGTTCCTTCTTTAGGCCGAGGTGTACAACCGGTTGGCCTTGGTAGGGGTGCCAAAGGAGCAGCCAGCACTAGCGGGGTCCAGAATTGTACTTATGCTTTGGTGGACCGCCAGAATTCAGAGGCTTCCCCTGATGTTGTCACAGGTACATTATCCATATTCTCACATAATATATATGCACTAATTGACCCAGGTTCTACATTTTCCTATGTTACCCCATTGGTTGTTGCGAAATTTGCCAAGGCTCCAGAATTATTAATTAAATCAATTGAAGTGTCTACACCGGTGGGTGAATATATTATTGCAAAAAGAGTATATCGCAATTGTGTGGTAACTGTGTGTGGTCATGATACATTGGCCGATCTCATTGAACTAGACATGGTAGATTTTGATGTGATCATGGGAATGGATTGGTTGGCCTCTTGTTATGCTACGGTAGATTGCCGGGCCAAGAAGGTGCAGTTTTCTTTCCCGCAAGAAAATGTTCTAGAATGGCAGGGTAATATAGGGGCACCACGAGGGAGATTTATTTCTTACCTGAAAGCCAGGAAAATGATTGCCAAGGGATACATATGTCATCTAGTACGGGTGAAAGATAATGATGTGGAACCACCAACTCCACAGTCGGTTCCAATAGTTAATGAATTTCTGTATGTATTCCCAGAAGATCTTCCAGGCTTACCCCCAGAACGGGAAGTAGAATTTGGCATTGATGTGATTCCAGGCACTCAGCCTATTTCTATTCCTCCATATAGAATGGCTCCAGCAGAATTGCGTGAATTGAAAGAGCAATTGAAAGATTTGCTGGACAAAGGCTTCATTAGGCCGAGTATGTCACCATGGGGTGCACCGATATTGTTTGTGCGAAAGAAAGAAGGCACTTTGAGGATGTGCATTGATTACCGGCAATTAAATAAGGTAACGATCAAGAACAAATATCCCCTCCCTCACATTGATGATTTGTTTGATCAATTACAAGGTGCTAGGTGTTTTTCAAAGATCGACTTGAGGTCGGGTTATCATCAAGTCAGAGTTAGAGAAGAAGATGTGCCCAAAACAGTTTTTCGAACACGGTATGGCCATTATGAATTTTTAGTTATGTCATTTGGACTAACAAATGCTCCAGCTGTGTTCATGGATTTGATGAACAGGGTGTTTAAGCCATTTATGGACGTGTTTGTCACGGTATTTATAGATGACATCCTGGTTTATTCTAGATCACCAGAGGACCACGCTAATCACTTAAGGCATGTATTACAAATTCTTCGTGAGCGTAAGTTGTATGCCAAGTTCTCTAAGTGTGAGTTTTGGTTGAAATCAGTTGCATTCTTGGGCCATATTGTATCAGATGAGGGTATACAGGTTGATACACAGAAGATTGAAGCAGTGAAAAATTGGCCAAGACCTACGACGCCCACAGAAATTCATAGTTTTCTTGGACTGGCAGGCTATTACAAAAGATTTGTAGAAGGGTTTTCCTCTATTGCTGCACCGTTAACAAAGCTTACGCATAAGGCAGTACAATTTCAATGGAATGATGCATGCGAGAAAAGTTTCCAAAGGTTGAAAGATAAATTAACTTCCACTCCAGTTCTAGTGCTTCCCGAAGGTACCAAAGGTTATGTAGTGTATTGTGATGCCTCCGGGGTTGGCCTCGGGTGTGTATTGATGCAACATGGTAATTTCATAGCATATGCCTCATGACAGTTACGGCCACATGAGAAAAATTATCCCACACATGATCTTGAATTAGCAGCGGTGGTCTTTGCTTTAAAGATATGGCGTCATTATTTGTATGGAGTTCATGTTGATATTTACACTAATCACAAAAGTTTGCAGTATCTTTTTAAGCAAAAGGAACTCAATTTGAGGCAGCAAAGGTGGTTAGAGCTTTTAAAAGACTATGATATTGATATTCTTTATCATCTAGGCAAAGCAAATATAGTAGCGGATGCATTGAGCCGCAAGTCCGTAACAAGCACTAGCGGTCAGTTGACTGAAAAGCCAGAGATAGTCAAAGAGCTATATCAGTTAGCCAGCTTGGGAGTTCGACTTATTGACACATCAGATAATGGGGTTATTGTACAGAATGCAGCAGAATCCTCCTTAATAGCTGAAGTGAAAGAGAAGCAGTTTGCAGATTCTATGTTATTGCAGCTAAAGGAGAATGTACAGTAGAATTTGACCAAGGCATTTGATCTTACACAAGATGGGGTACTTCAATGTCAAGGGAGATTATGTGTACCGGACGTAGATGAGCTGAGGACACGAATTATGACTGAGGCGCATCATTCGCGCTATTCTATTCATTCGGGTGCTACTAAAATGTACCATGAATTGAAAAAAGTGTATTGGTGGGGAAATATGAAAAAAAACATTGCAGAATTTGTCGCGCAATACCCGAATTGTCAACAAGTGAAAGTGGAACATCAGAAACCGGGAGGTTACATGCAATGTATCAATCTTCCAGTCTGGAAATGGGATATGATTAATATGGACTTTATTACAGGTTTGCCTCGTACATTGCGGAAGTTTGATTCTATATGGGTTATAGTGGATAGGCTTACCAAATCAGCGCATTTTCTACTAGTCAAAACGACCTATACAGCTGAGGATTATGCGAAGTTGTATGTGAAAGAGATAGTACGATTGCATGGTATTCCACTTTTCATTATATCAGACAGAGGAGCACAGTTCACAGCGCACTTTTGGAGATCCTTCCAGCAGAGTCTGGGCATGCGGGTGAATTTGAGTACGGCTTTCCATCCTCAAACAGATGGACAACCAGAGCGTACTATTTAGACACTTGAGGATATGCTACGAGCATGCACATTAGATTTTCAAGGCAGTTGGGATGACCATTTGCCTCTCATTGAATTTGCTTACAACAATAGCTATCATTCAAGTATTAAAATGGCACCTTATGAAGCATTGTATGGATGAAAATGTAGATCACCAATTGGGTGGTTTGAAGCAGGTAAGACTGCTTTACTTGGGCCAGACCTTGTTCATCAGGCTATGGAGAAGGTTAAGGTGATTCAAAAACGATTACAAACGGCCCAGAGTTGACACAAGTCCTATGCCGATGTTAGAAGAAGAGGACTTGAATTCGCCATAGGTGATTGGGTATTCCTAAAGGTGTCACCGATGAAAGGGGTAATGCGGTTTGGCAAGAAAGGGAAAATGAGCCCACGATACATAGGCCCATACGAAATTATTAGAAGATTTGGGCAAGTTGCATATGAGTTGGCACTACCCCAGGAACTCTCCGTCTCACTTTACTCCTATTGACGATGTACAGGTCACAGAGGATCTTAACTATGAGGAGATGCCTGTAGCTATTTTGGATGTTGCCTCCGTAAAGGTACTTTGGAGAAATCAGCAAAGAGAAGAGGTCACATGGGAAGCTGAAGAACTGATGAAATCCAAGTACCCTCATTTGTTTTAAAGAGAAGAATGACAAGTAAGTATTTATAAGCTTTATGTATATCCATATGACGAGTTCCTAAACTTGTAACTATTACTTTGAAATGATAATACTAACATTCGAGGACGAATGTTTCTAAGGGGGGAAGAATGTAACACCCCGTACGTTTTTAAGTCTAGCTAACAACTATGGAAATACGACGACATGAGAGAATTGATGAAGTGGTATTGAATTATGGTCATTAAAAGTCTTATATCATTGGGCCCTTAAATGAAGCCCAAAGTAATAAGAAGACATGGCCCAAAAGGGATATTTTGACCCATTCTTCAAATTTGATCCATTTGACCAAATCAATATAGCATTAAATGCTAAGGAAAGATAAGAGAGACATGAGGGACTATATAAAGGAAAAATCAAAATTTTATCTTATTGAACTCTCATCTCATTTCTAGATTTTTCCAACAATAACTCCTTTGCTCTCAAGAACCCTAAAGTCACTCTTTGGGCCAAGATCATCAATTGGTAAGACTTGGTAAGTGTTTATGATGATGGATTAATATATTTTAGGCATAATAGATGGTGTATATTATGTTGGTTATGTTGGTGGAATATTGAGAAGTTCACAATAAGTGAAAGGTTACATGTTTGCTTAAATCGGAGGTTGGTTTGTCTTGTAAACTTGGTAATGGACTTGTGGTTGTGAAGGAAGTGAACTTGTTGGAGTAAATATTGACATGTGAGATGTGATTATGGTCTTACTTTGTTTTATTCTTGTGCATAACATTTGGAATTGATATTGTGAAATTGGTTATGGTTTTGGTGCCGTATTGGCGGTGAAATGTGGTTTTGGGTGTCGTTATGTGTGTTGTGAGACCATGGCTGAATGTTGATGTTTAAGAGGATCAAAAATATGTTCAAATATGTTTGATTGTGATCATGGACCATTCATGACATTAAAAGACCCAAAAAAAGTCATTTCGGACCAAAACGGGCATCCGCCCCCGCAGACGAGGGCATCTGTGGGCAAAGATGCCAACGCAGATGGAACTGGCTGCTGCCAAAAGCCATCTGCCTGTGCAAGTGGCTGACCTGAGGGCGCAGGTGGCTGCGCAGGTCAGCCCAGAATTGTGTTTTGTTTGTTTTCGTATTCCTTTGATCCCCGAAAGCCCCGATACCCTTTTGGGATGTAATAATCAACTTGTAATGTCATTTTAATGACTTTGAAGTGTCGTATGGAGGTGTTTTGGACTATTTTAAGTATGGATGGTTGTTTATATGTTGTTATAAAGGCATAATTACGACGGAATGATAAAGGGAAAAGCATAAAGGGTAAGTATGGTGTGAAATGCTATCGATGTATGATCTCTTGGTCAATGTGTGTAATGTCATGGTATTATTGATATGGAAATGCCGTGGATTGTATTGTGAGGGGGTGACATGACATTATATGGTATCCACATAGTTCATTGTCGTCTTGTACGCTTATATAGTGACTAGTTGCTAATGTAAGTTCCGGTATGAACTTGTATTGTAGACTAAGATGTAAAGAAGGATCTGAACCATTGTATTCATACATAAATTCGTGTATTCATACTTGGAAGTGCAGGTATGTAAGGTTACTTCATCCGTACCTTTATGTAGCATATAATGTTCATATTGACGTTACACTTGTCCCATTCCGAGACGTACCAAGGTATCCTATTTCCGGTCATCAATGGTTATTGTCACATGTTTCCCACTCATTGCACAATGGAGAATCTTGTCTCATATTCATAGTTAATGTTCCAAAATCTCAAATAAGGTTATGATCCCATGTTCCAATAGTGGCTATACTTATGTGTCTTGTCCATGGTTTATTGTCCAATGGTTCTCTTGGTGTTGTGGTTTTAATAATGTTATGTTGCCAAGTATCTCATGTCTTTCACTTATTGGTTAATGATCCAAAGTTTCAAATAAAGATATGGCAACCATTGTATTAAGCTCAAAGTAATACACATGTGGTTAATGATCAAGTATGGGTGGCAAGTCTAGGGGCATAAGCCTAGCTCGACTCGATCCCGATGTATGACTTATGGGTGGCAAGCCTAAGGGCATAAGTCTATCTCGACTCGATCCCGATGTATGATTTATGGGTGGCAGGTCTAGGGGCATAAGCCTAGCGCGACTCGATCCCTGGGTGGCAGGTCTAGGGGCATAAGCCTAGCTCAACCCGATCCCAACATAACGATATGTTATGTAAAGACCCACTGATCAGTTGGGGCCCGGGTACATTGTGACATATGTATGGACAAGTAAGAATTGAGATAAAGAAGGCAAGGAAAGTAATAAAAGCAATACACATTTTTTCCAAAATGCAAATGGTGACTTATTCACATTGATTATTCATTTGTTTTGAGTTCATTGATTATTCATGTATGGTACAGTTTCATGACCCCTCTTGGGGAATTTACCTTACTTGTTGCAGGCGCAGGTCCTAGTAGACCTCCTCAGTAGATTGCCAGTGTTAGCGGTTCTTTGGTGAGCTCCAGCTAATTCGGGGCTTCTCCGATATGTTTTGGTGATGTACATGTTATATACAGCGGGGACTTGTCCCGACTTTTAGTTTGTTTTGGTCAATGCATCTGGTAGAGGCTTTTGTAGACCAATGTGGGTATATGCATATAAGGTGACTCATGAAGTCTTGTTTTGATGGCCCAACGACCAAGTTTCTCAAATATGTATATGTAAATGTCACATGTCCCATGATTTCCAATACTAGTCGTCCATGTTCTTATGTGATAGTGGTGTTTCCTATGGCATGCATATGAATGTATAGAAGCATAATTTGGTTCTCTCGGGCCTTATCGGCTACGGGTGCCAATCATTCCTCGTTGGGTTTCGGGGCGTGTCAAAAGCGAGCCCACACGAGTGTGGAAAAATAGTTAGAAAATGTACTCCCTTCGTTCATACACAAGTTGGAAAGATGTACTCCCTTCATTTACTTTTACTTATTCATGGTGAACTTCATACACCCCTTAAGAAATGATAAATGAAGTGCATATTTATCATGATACCCATAATAATTGGTGTATCATCTTTAATGAATTGAATCAATAGGATATTATTTAAAACTACCTAGCTAAAGTGTCTACATGTGCACTCTCAAAGTTGAAGTACTTATTTGTCCATTAAGGCCAAGTTTGAGTGTTTGTTATATAGTATGTGTTTGTTCTTAGCGTATAATTAGAATGGAAAAATCTGTAATTACACATTTACTCTCTCGTTGGTGATATCTTGAAGATAAATTATTTATATTTTTCTCCTCAAAAAAATAAAAGAATTGTTGTAATATCTTGTTTTAAGTTTATTACTATTCATGAGTCCTAAAAATTATAATTTGTGTGTTATTTAATATTTTCTACTCACTTTCTTTTCCTCTCTATCAGTTTCCTTGATTGCAGATAAATATTTTACCTCGTTTTCTCAGTTGTATTCCCCTCTTCTTGCTTTTATTAATGCCTAAAGTGAAGTAGACTACCTTTTTCTCTCGGTCGTCGATCTTCTTTCCTATTTCTTCCCCTTCAACCTTCACCTTTTCATTTGTTGGAACCGAGCATAATGTGAGTTATTTATTTCTATATTTTATGATAAAAAATTATTCCCCTCTTCTTTCATTTGATGAGTATTTTGTTGAGGGTACAATTGTGTCTTTATAGAGTTGTGTGTTCTTTAGAATTAGATATGAATGATTTCCTGGACTATAATCCTTGACCTGTGTGAGATTTGGATTACTATACTTATTTCTACTCCCCTATTGCCCCCCCTCCCCCCCGTCCTTGCTCCTTCTCCCTCTAAGTTTGTTGCTTAATCCCATTTTTTTGATTTCATATTATTCTGCTCAAGTGAAACAGGGTTTTTAGTGGTTTTAGGTTATATTGTCATTTGAGTTGAATATGTTCTTAACCATTTTGTTCCCTTTTTTAATTTTAATATAATTACTTAAAATTAGTCTAACTATGATGAACCTTCTGAATAGTGAAAGAGCAAGGGGTTTAATTACATTTCTTGAATCTGAGGAAGATCTTAAATAGAGCGGAATAGATCAAAGGAGTTATACAGCCAACCCAAAAAATTTGGGACTCGAGCAAAGTTGATTGACTAATTGACAAGTTACATGTGTAACAATATTTTTGGATGATTGTCATTAATCTTTTAATTAAAATTAATTAGATACCGATGATGCTCCTATCCTTCTTGAAGGACACTAGCTTATAATTAAAATAAAATTCATTGGATAGATACTATTCTAGGCAAGAGAGTTTGAATTACTTCTCAGTTTATCAAACATTATCTGTTGCTTTCAGATACTGTTGAACGTCTTTTGCAGTTTTATATCTCGAGTCTATTAAGGAAATATTTTCAATACTTGAGGTAAATATTCCTTTGCTTTTTTCTGTTGTAGCTGTGCTTTCTTTTAAATCCTTTAATGAAATTTTTTCCTCTTCCAGTTTTATATTTTTTAGAAGTTGGATTAATGTGATAGATGATCCTTGTGTAATACACCAAATGCTTTTTTGGGGTGGGGTGGGGATGACTTTGAATGAGGGACCACTAGCCCCACATGTATATGGGGTTGTAGGTGGGGAAGTCTTGCGACGGCTAAACACTCTAAGGATAGATTTTCCATTTAGGTAATCTCTAGTATGATATAAGGAAATCTAATACTAAGTTATAAGTTATTTAATAGCTATTGAATTAAATTCCTTTATTTTCCTCCGAGTTTATTTATTCTCATACAAGTACTGCAATTATATATCTAGAAGAGAAAGTAAAGTGATTTTAACTCTAGTCCACTACAGCTACAAGTAACTCTAGATGTTTTTAAAATCCTGTGAAATATGAAAGTACTTTCCAATGGCAGTGAGGAATAAGTTTGCATGTAACAATATTATCTCTATAAATGATAATAGAGGAACTACATTATTTATGTAGTATAATTAAAAATGCTTACTTAATGATACCCAAAGGGGCTACTCCGTATGGTTAGATTAATATCTTTCCATTTCTCAGTCATTTGTTGTACTGAAACTGAAGCTGAAGTTCTATACCTGGTTCAACTTAAAGTCTCAGTACTCAGACAGTTGAGTCATCCAACCAATCATATATATGATAGTCTAAGAACAACAAAACTACAATTTTAAATGTCCAAAGACAGCGCCCTAGCAAACTATAGAACCCAGTGCTTAAAATTAGCTCTTCTCTGCCTCATCATAATTCAGAAGATTTTGCTTTAGGTGTAAAGCATACTACAACACCTAGGTCTTGCATAGTAATGTAGCTAAGTTTAGATTCTCTTTTCTTCTCGTCTTTTCTTCCACATCTAGGTGTTATTACTTTAGGTTGGTATAATACTTTTCAAGTTTTTTTTATTTTTCTTCCCTATATCTAAAAAAGTAGAAATAACCAACCTAGTTTTACAGGTTAGTTTTTATCCGTTAATAGTAATCTGCATTTTCATTCTATTTTAATTTAGATGAGGCAGCAGATCTCATTTGCAAAGTTGTCTCTCCACGTGTACGTTGACATATGTTGTATTCCATGGTATATTTTTTGGCCCAAGAATAGATTTCCGCGATTCTTTTCAATGAAAATTCTGAATCACAAAAATACCTTTTTTCTATTAGTGAAGAGGTTTCCAAAATTTTAACCAATCATTCTATCAAACAACTTACCTTTTTACATTGCACCTCAGATGGAGATCTACAAATTTGATATTGATCACGAGATCTTTAATGGAATTCTTGATGTTTCTACTAGTTCAATTCATGTTGATATGCCAAGAGATGAAAGTTCTACCGAAAGCATGAATGCTAGTGGAGAGAGAACAACAGATGTGGTCAACCCAAATATGCAAACAATTATTCCAGTTAGGTTTTGTCAATTTAATAAGGTTTCAATTATACTCATTGTTTCTAGTCTGGTTGTCATATTGTTTATATATGATTAATTTACAAAATCTCAATTGTTATATATTTTTTTGGAAGTGTTCCCAGTAGGTTGCACACTTTCATTTTATCTGAATATGAGTTTTTCTTTACGTTTCCTATAACCTAAGTCCCACATTATGCCAAAGTAGAGGATAAAAACTCACTTAATTGAAAATAAATAAATCATAGACGATGTTAGCATTCTACGCTGAATTAGCAGTTAGTTTCATAGTTTCTAATTTATACAGAATCAGTGTTGGATTACTATCTCCACCTTTTATGTAACTTCTGTCTCTTCATTGTGTAAGTGTAGTTCCGTTCTCTACATATTGTCTGCCTTCTATTTGTATCGGGATAAGAGGTAGTGGTACGAGTCCTCGCCATTGGTACAGTTTCAATGGTACTTTGTTCAGAGGTAGGGCTCTTCCCAACAGAGGTCACCATCACTCTCAGTCTAGCAGACCTGTATAGGTAGTGCCTCAGATAATAGATAGGGCCCAAATAGATCACGGTGTTCACAATGGACAGAGCTCTGGTTAAGCATCATGGGGTTCTTGATATGAGTTTTCAGGCCAGGGTGGCCAGTCTGGATCATCAGGTTCTTTACACTGGACTTGGCCTAGTAGAGGTTGCTTTAACTATGGTGAGTTTGGATACTATTCCAGGGAGTGTTGATGTGCTATGGATTTACAACACTTTTGATACTTAAAACATAGGATTGTTTACATTCTTAAGCACTTTTTGATAGATTTGATGTGTATTTGTGTGTTTATGCAGGAAAATTGGCCCAGAAGTGAAAATGGGAAAAAAAAACTAAAAAAAGCTAAGTACTGACTCATAGAGTCAAGGCACGAGTCATACCAAGGCTCATACTACTGAAGTTCAGAAAGGGAGAAAATCAAGGTGTCTGTACGGCTCCCATCTATGACTCATATATTGTACCTATGGATCACTATGACTTATTTTGAGAGTCGTGAAGAAGAAGAACAGAAAAGATGAAGGTTATCTATGAAGAAGAAAAACATTAAGTCCATGGCCACGAGTGTTATCTATGATCCGTAAGATAAAGGTACGAGTCATCCTTGACTCGTACTGAAAGCAGTAAAAGGAAAAGCAGAAAAGAATTCAACTAGAGTCACTGGGAATAACTAATCCTACGACTAGTGGGTTAGAGCCACGAGTCAAACCTTGATAGTGAAGTGGAGAAGAAGGATGACTCGGTACAAATCTTGACTCCAACCTATGATCCATGAGATCTATATACGAGTCATGTGCACTACTGGGCCTGCAATCCGATTATGTTTAGGCTAGGTTTTATTTTTGTGTATAAATACCTTCCTAGGTTTTCTTTTACAATTTACACACTTTTTAACTTGAGAAACATATTATATAGTTTTGATATACATTATTCTTTGGTTTTTGGAGAAATTACATACATTGATTCTTGATTATTAATTGTTCTTTGATAATTCAAGATTCTAGGTTTCTCTTATTCATCTCGTAAGTTTATGATCATCAATTCATCATCTTTTTATGATTGTTTTCTTTCAAACATGAGGAGCTAAACCCTATAACTATGGTTGAGAGAACCTTGATGAATTAACAAAGTAGGTTAAAGTACTTAGTGATTCTTAAATGGTGTTTATTCATGTATTGTTCTTCTCTTTGCATTAATTGCTTTTTAACCACCGTGAACATTAAAACTCACCTAAATTCTTACCTGCGTGAGCATAGGGGTAAAGAATAGGAAAGAGATTAACAACGGAGATTTGAGGCTACCAACCCTCATCTAATAGCCTGAGCCTTATCTAGGGATAGCTAATCTAAGATCAAGGGTAAGGGTTAGTAAACAAATACTCATAAGCTTATCCGGTGACTGAGTGATTTCACGTAATAGTGGCGAGCCAGTCGTTTAGGTGAACCTAACTTATTAATTTTGCATGCTAAGCACTAGGGTAAATCACTAGTATGATATGCTTATGGAGTTATGAAATCATGGAGAACACAATCCTAGTTCGTTCTCACTGATTGATTACAACACAAAAAATTCTCAATTAAAACTTCCCTCTTCAGAAATAATTGATTAATAGCTTAAGTAACCGTATTGACGTAGCTTCTAGCCATATTCCCTGTGGAATTGACCCCAATCATAGTTGGCTTTTATATTTGATCAATGACTGCATTATACTTCATTTTGAGGTATAATTTGGGTGACATTAAATTTTGGCACTGTTGTCGGGGATTACGATTTAGGAATAGTTTAATTGTGTTTGTTTTAATTTTAGTCCTTATTTCCTAATTTACTTTTATGTTGTTTTTGTTTCTTTCAGGGTACATGCAGTTTATGCCAAATACCCCAAGTCAAGGCAATACCTTTCTTTACATCGATCATAAACTTGAATGAACTATAAAAAAAAATGCTCAAGAACTCGCAAAGCAAGAGGTAGCTCGGTAGGCTGCATTAGAAAGACAAGTTGCAGTTGATGCAGCCCTTTTGAATCAAGAAAATATATAAATTGTTGATGATGCCACAAATGCTCAAGAGGAAAATAGGCCCAGGGGCCTTCGTCAGAGACCAGTCATTCTGTATGATGATCTTGATGATGATGAGGATGTTGATCTTGGTGGATTGGGTGCTACTGGTGCCATTGTCCCTCCTTCTTTAGATCCTGGTGTTAAGTTAGACATCACTAGTACCATGATCCAGCTGCTGAATATTAAGGGACTATTTAGAGGTGCTCCAAGAGATGATCCACATCTTTGCTTGATCAACTTCATGAGAATCTGCAAATCATACCATATTCCAAGAATGAGTCAAAATATGATCAGGCTGCGATTGTTTTCCCTCTCACCATCTGGGGAGGCAACACTATAGTTGACTGAGTTTCTAGATGACTCCATTACTAACTAGAGGGAATTAAAGGCTACTTTTATAGAGTGATCTTTCCCACCTTCCAGGATGCTGTAGTTGATAGATGAGATCAATAAATTCAGGAACCTTCTGGGAGAAGCTTTACACGAAGCTTGGTTGAGGTTCAATAAGAAATTAAAGCAGTGCCCCAACCATAAGCTTGTTGATAACATTCTTTAGGAGATATTCTATAGATCGTTGAATTCTACAATAATTCCAATTGTTGACATTGTGGCTGGAGGAGCTTTCATGTCACATACTTATGCAAATACGATTGTGATACTAGATTGATTTACAAAGACAAACCGAGCATGACACACTAGGGATTTAGAGATATCTGCAGGAACTTACCCTATGGGTATGTCATCTGAGCAACACTAAAAAAAAGAGGATCATGATCAAGATATGACTCACATAAAAACTTAGATAGACCTACTTTGAAAAAACATAATGGGGGCTGTCTTTGAAAAGGTGAATGCGGTTAGATACCAAGGTAAAGCTTCAAGGCCTGATGATAGTGACTCTAATTCTGACAAAGAGGTAACCTATTAAAACAACCAGATGGAGGGTTTTTGGTCCAACGTCCAAGGGTATAATCAAAACTCTTAGAGTCAAGGTCAAGAAAATCAAGGTCGGAACTACTACAAGGATAATAATTATGATCGATCTAGCTATAAAGAAAAAAAATCTATGGTAGAAATCAAGACATCTGGAAGAACAAAGATGGTTATAAAAAGGATTGCAATGGTCTTTATGTTCCTCCAAGAGGTCATGATCAAGAAGCATTGAGTGGTTAGCGCATGGAAGACATGATGGCTAAGATGCTAAAACAAATGGAGTCTATTGATTCTAGGATAAAAGAGCTGCATAGTGAGTTTTCTAAGGTTTCTCAGGTGGTTGAGTCTCACACTACCGCTATCAAGCAACTTTAGCAAAAAATAGGGTAGATTTCAATTGATTTAAATCTAAGAAACACGGTACTTTGTCGAGTGACACAATGCCAAATCCAAGTCATTGTATGACAGTCACCATTATAAGCGAAAAGCAGTTGAATAAGCGGCTTGAGTCGGTTGTTGTTGATGATCATGATGTATTTATTATTGATGATGGGCTTGAGCAAACGAATGTAGATTATGAAGATAATCAAGTAGTGGTTGATGAAAAATAAGAGGAAGATAGAGAGCCTCCAAGTAATGCAAAAGAGGCTAGTGTTGAAAAGGGGAAGGACAAGGAGGTCCCAAAATTATTGACTCCTATTCCAAAACCTCCACCTACTTTCCCACAGTGTTTTAAGAAAAGAGTGGAGGATGGAAAATTCCATAAATTTATATCAATGTTGAAGCAGTTGTTTGTGAATATCCTATTTGTTGAGGCACTTGAGCAGATGCCTGGTTATGCACAGTTAATGAAGGATCATTTGATGAAGAAGAGGACTATTAGTTTTTAGTCAGCTGACAATTTTCACCATTATAGTGCAATAGCTTCCCTTTCTCTTGTGTAGAAAATAGAGGATCGTGGGGCTTTCACCATTCCATGTACTATTGGGGCATTTAATTTTGGTAAGGCGCTATGTGATTTGGGTGCAATCATTAATCTGATATCGCTTGTTATGTTCAAATAGTTGGGGTTGGGAGCTCCCAAACCCACTACTATGTGTTTACTTATGGAAGATTGCACTGTTAAGCATCCTGCGGGCATTCCGTATGACGTTTTGGTAAAGCTTGAGACCCTAATCTTTCCTACTTACTTTTTCATACTAGATTGTAAAGTTGATTTTGAGGTCTCCATAATATTGGAGCAACCATTCTTAGCTACTGAAAGAGTACTTGTTGACATGGAAAGCAGTGAGTTGAAGTTCCAGTTGAATAATAAAAAAGTGGTGTTTAATGTTTATCAATCGGCAGCCAACTAACATGAGAGTGGTGTTGTCACGCCCCGAATCCCATCGAGACATGATTGGCACCCATAGCCGATAAGGCCCGAGAGAACCAACCTTTGCCTATGTTCAATCATATGCATATCATAATCATAACCACCATTGCGTAAGAACATGAAAGACGAATCAAGGAAATCATGGGACATATTTCTACATGTATATGAAACTTGGCCGTTGAGGCCATCCAGTCAAAACAACATATGTATTTTACACTAATACACCCACATCCGTCTACAAAAGCCTCTAACAAGAGCATTGACCAATACAAACCAAAAGTCGGGACAAGTCCCCGCTTTATACAATATGTACATCATCAAAACATATATACATTCTGACTCGGAGAAGCCCCGAATGAGCTGGAGCTCACCAAAGAACCGCTAACACTGGCAATCTACTGGGGAGGCCTACTGGTACCTGTGCCTGCAGCAAGTAGGATAAATTCCCCGAGAGGGGTCAGTACGAAATAAGTACTGAGTATGTAAGGCTCAATTGAAACTTTGTAACACATGAACATACCAATGAACTCAATACAAATGACTAGACAATGTGAGTAAGTCACCATTTTGCATTTTGGGAACCATGTGAATTGGTTTCATTACTTCCATTACGTTCCTTTATATTCAATGCTTGCTTGTCAATACATGTGTCACAATATACCCGGGGCCCTACTGATCAGTGGGTCTTTTTATGACTTATCGTCATGTTGGGATCGGGTCGAGCTAGGCTTATGCCCCTAAGACCTGCCACCCATAAAGCACTGCATTGGGATCGAGTCGAGCTAGGCTTATGCCCCTAGACTTGCCACCCATAAATCAATACATCGGGATCGAGTCGAGCTAGGCTTGCGCCCCTAGACTTTCCACCCATAAATCAACACATCGGGATCGAGTCGAGCTAGGCTTATGCCCCTAGACTTTCCACCCATACTTGATCATTGACCACATTTGCATTACTTTGATCTTTACTTTGAGATTGATATTTGATAGTCATAACATCACTTTGAACTTTGGAACATAACATTGTTGGAAACTTTGAACCATTAACCAATGAGTGAGAGACATGTGAATAACTTGGCAACATAACCTTATTAGAAACATGGGACAATAATCTATGAACAAGAGGCATAAGTAATATTACTAGTGGAACATTGGAACATTAACCATGATTATGAGACATGAGACTCACAAATGATCCATGAGTAGGAAATATATGACAATGACTATTGATAAACGGATATAGGATACCTTAGCACATTTCGGTATAGGACTAGGGAAATAGCAATGTGGATACTATTTGTCGCAGAAAGATACGGACAGAGTAACCTTACATACCTTGTACTCTCAATACGGATATACAATCCTAGATGTGCATACAATAGTCCCGCTCCTTCTTTATGTGTCACTCTACAACACAAATACATAACGGAATTCACATTAACCACAACTACTTCACAAATGCATATAACATCAATGGGGGACATGTTTGCTTTGAAACTGTCATTTCCCCTTGACAAAACCATTGATAGCATCATTATTCCAAAAATCCTCCAATATTCCCAACATTGATCAATACATAATAATCATTGCATTTCACCACAACACTCCTCCTTTACACTTTCTTATCCACATCACAAATAATCCATCAATTCACCTTAATATACTTCATAGCACATATTGGCCAAAATCCCACAATTTA
This sequence comes from Capsicum rhomboideum, assembly GCA_031232105.1. Lineage (NCBI taxonomy): Eukaryota > Viridiplantae > Streptophyta > Magnoliopsida > Solanales > Solanaceae > Capsicum > Capsicum rhomboideum. The sequence goes on along the minus strand of CP124715.1, from coordinate 110,165,854 downwards.
CACTTATAGTCAAGAACAAGTTTAACAAAAAAAATAACACCATAGACGTTCATATTTTATCCATACCATGATCTTTCATCAAAGGCACAAGTCCTAATTCAAGTTCAAATCCCATGGATCACAAATCTTATACAAAAGCACAAAGGACCTTGTCCAACATTTCCAAGCACAACCAACATGATTTACATACTCTTTCATTCATATAATATATTAATCCATGAGAATAAATACTTACCAAGGCTTGGAATAGGATGATCTTCACCAAAGAGTCCAAAGGAAATATTGGCTTTAGGGTTTTGGAACTAGAGAAAATGCTTGAGAAAATAACTAAAAGGCATGAGACTTTGAAGCAATAAAAATCAGCTTTCTTGATCTTTATATAGTCCCCCAAGTACATCCTTAGCCACTCTTTATCATTTAATGATAGGTTCTAGAAGGCCAAGCAAGAATGGGTCTTTTGACCCTTTTTTGGGCCATGCTTTCTTTTCATTTTTGGGCCCTTTTTGGGCCCAATTCACTTAACCCGATAAAATTAATAATTTCTTGTGTTTAATTCATCTTATATGTATTAAAATAATATTCCCACTCATGCTATTCATATCCGTAGCCTCAATCCCGAAAACAAGTGATTCTAGCCACTTTTGGCTTATTTTGACCTTATGGGCAAAACTGTCATTTTGACCCCAATTTCGTTCTCGAGTAATTTTATCATACCAATGTAATATTTCATTCATTTCATGTATATACTCTTGGTTGTAGAAGAAACTTAGCAAAAATCGGCTCGGTACGTCCCCGGATACCCTTGGGACTTAGAAATTTCCAACTTTCGAAAAATTGGAAAACCCAAGGTGGAACGCCCCTGGGCGCACCAACCCACTGCCTATGGGATAAAAATTTTAGCCCATAGCGGTGTGGCACAGTCCCAAACGCGCCCCTCCTTAAAATTTTTGAAAATTTCATTTTTCGACTTCTCTTCGCGGGTTTGGTTAGATACTTCAAGTCCTATTCTTTAACTCACTTCTTAACCTTATTATACTTTGTTTAGAGGTCTTCTTAGCCTCATTTTGAACCCCACAAATGCACAATGAAAATTGCAAAACACCTTCTATGCAAGTTTAACCACATAACAAGAGCCAAATTCAATTATCTCATCAATAGCCTTACCAAATGCATACTCATAGCTCTCGATACCTACGTACATATTATTTAATATCGTAAAGTGGGGTTGGGAACGTACGGGGTGTTACATGTGTCCATTATTGATGTGGCTGATGAGATGGTTCTTGAGTTGCCTATTGAGTAGATTTGTGTTGTTGAGACATTGGCCATTATCGTCATGAATTTTGATAGGGGTAACAATGATGAGTATGATGAGATGGTTCATGCACTTTTTGATATGGGATATTACTCTTATGTACCAAAGAAGATAGATCTTGATTTAAAGAATTGTGCATCTCCACTGGCTAGACCTTCTATTGAGGAGCCTCTAGTTTTGGAGCTTAAGGCTCTTCACTCCCATCTTTGATATGTTTTTCTTAGAGCTAATGATATTTTCCAGTTATTATTATAGATGGCTTACTAGAATGGCAAGTGGAGGCTTTTGTGTCTGTATTAAGGCGGTTCAAGAAAGCTATTGGTTGGACCATTGCTAACATTCATTGGAATTCCTCCCGGTATTTGCACTCATAAAGTCCTGCTTAAGCGCGATTGTGTTCCTAGAATTAAACATTAGTGTAGGGTAAAATCCTTCTATGACAGAAGTAGTAAAGAAGAAAATTATCAAGTGGTTGGATGCAGGAGTGGTTTACCCCATCTTTCATGGTAAATGGGTAAAGCCAGTTCAATATATGCCTAAGAAGAATGGCATCACTGTGGTTCCTAATGTCAAGAATGAGCTTATTCTGATGAGACCAATCACAGGTTGACGAGTGTGCATGGATTATATAAATCTTAATGAGTGAACTCAGAAATACCACTTTTATATTAGGGCCTTAGAGACCAAATACTTTTTGAAAAAAAATAATACCACATTTTAATGTCATTTATGGATCAGATGTTAGACCATCTTGTTGGTAGAGGATGGTATTGTTTTCATAATGGTTATTCGGGATACAATTAGACCTTGATGCTCCTGAAGACCAAGAGAAAACCACTTTCACTTGTTCATATGGGATGTTTGCATTGAAGCGGATGCCTTTTGGATTGTGTAATACGCTGACTAGTTTTCTGCGATGCATGATTTCTATATTCTCTATTATAATTAAGGAAACTATTTAGGTGTTTATAGATAATTTTTCTATCATGGCTAACTTATTTAAGGCATTTCTGAATCACTTGGGTGATATGCTACAAAGATGTGAAGAGACCAACTTGGTGCTGAATTGAGAAAAATATTACTTTATGGTGAAAAAAGGTATAGTGCTTGATCACAAGATCTCCTAAAGGGGATTGAGGTTGACAGTCCGAATATTGAGGTGATTGAAAATTGCCCCCACCAGTTTCTATGAAGGGTATTTGGAAATTTTTGGGACATGCTGGATTTTATCGTAGGTTGATCAAGGATTTCTCTTAAATTGTACATCCCTTGTACAAGATGCTTGAGAAGGGGGTGAAGTTTGTTTTTGATGATGAGTGTCTAAAGGCATTTGAATGCCTCAATGAGAAGTTGATCTCGACCCCTATTATTATTGTTCATGATTGGTCCATGTCGTTCAAGGTTATGTGTGATGCTAGTGGCTTGGTGCTAAAAGGCATGAGAAGATCCATCACCCCATATATTATACTAGCAAAGCACTTAATTCGGCTTAGAAAAATTATACAGTGATAGAGCAAGAGTTGTTTGATGTGGTATTCGCTTTTGAGTAGTTTAGGGCTTATTTGATTGGCACTAAGGTGATTGTGCATACTGACCACGCAGATCTTAGATACCTTATAGCAAAGAAAAATGCAAAGCCTAGATTGATTTAATAGGTACTTTTGTTGCAAGAATTTGATTTTGAGGTCAAGAACTGAAATGAGGATTAAAAATCAAGTGGCTAATCACATGTACAGACTTGAGCAAGAAACTATGTTGAAACTGAAATATGAGATTGATATTGATGATTCTTTTCCTAATGAGCAAGTATTGATTGTATCTCACGATTTGATTTCATAGTTCATGAATTTTGCCAACTTTTTGGTGAGTGATGTGATGCCCACAGATTTGACCTTCCACCAGTGAAGGAAGTTTCTTTCTGATGTAATTTTTTTTGGGGGGGATAAGCTATATTTTTTCTGAGTTTGTACTAATAATATAATTCAAATATGTGGTCCCTGGTCCTGAAGAGGATATAATGAGCATTTTGTAGGCATGTCAGTCATCCCCTATAGGGGGTCATCATAGTGGCATTCAGACAACCCACAAGATCTTACAATGTGAGTACTATTGGCACATCATCCATCAAGATGTTTATAATTATGCTAGGTTATGTGATTGATGTCAAAGGCAAGGGGGATATGAAGGAAGCATGAATTGCCTCTTACCCATATTCTTGAGATAGAGTTGTTTGATGTATAGGGTATTGACTTCACGGGTCCATTTGTGAGTTTAGTGGGATGACGTACATACTTGTAGCTGTTGAATATGTTTCTAAGTGGGTGGAGACGGTTGCGCTTTCCAATAATAAAGGTAAGAGTTTCACAACATTCTTGAAGCATAATATTTTCTCTAGGTTTGGTACGCCAAGGGCCATTATTAGTGATGGGGGCTCTCATTTTTATAATAAGTTATTTTGGGCTCTACTTGAGATATATGGCGTGAAGCATAGGATGGCATGCCCTGTCATCCTTAAACAAGTGAGAAGGTAGAGGTCACCAACAGAGAGATAAAGACAATCCTTGCAAAGACTGTGAATGCAAATAGAATGAATTGATTGAGAAAGTTGGATGACGCTCTATGGGCGTACCGGACTTCCTTCAAGACCCTTATAGGTATGTCATCTATGCAGATACCAATGTATTAAATAGGGATAAAAATGGAATTAATGACTTGTTTTAGATATTCTCATATTCTTGATTATTAGATTGTGATGTGAAAAGTGAATTAATAATACTATCGGAATTGATAGGTATTGATATTGATGATTTACCCCTTTATGAGTGAGATTTGAATTATTTGAGCTAGATTGATGAATTTTTGGCTTATAGCCGATGCTGTTAAGTTGAGTATGGCCTTGTGAGACTGGATTTGAGGTATTTGTGTTGTTTCTTATTATTGTATTTAATGCAAACTCACTCATCTTCATAACATGGCACTGTGAAAATGATATTTTAAGAAAGATTGATTTAAAATGACTTCATACCCTATGGGAAAATGGTTTGGTGGATTACTACTAATTTTTTAACATGCATGTTCATTGGAAAATTATTCCGAGTTGATTTCTATTGATTTCCTTGCATGCCCGATGCCAAATTATTCCGTGTGGATTTTCTTATTCATGGCATATATACGTCGATGGTGAATTCCAATTTGCAAGCTTGATAGAAAATTATTTTGGGTAGGTATATGGACCTTGTGAGTTTTCATGGGTCCCAACTAGCTATACAGAGTAGTGGGAGTATATTATAGCATGTGTTGTATCATTTTACATTCATCTCATTATTATCATTTGATTAGTTTTGTTGTTGTACACTGTGATTAGTAAATTGTTGATATTATTCTGGATTGAGAAATCGTGAACTTGGATAGTTTTAGTTTCCTTATTATTGATGTTATTTGCTAGCCTAGGTATGGCCTTCCTATTTGCTGGTGTTTTGAGGATTATAGTGGTAGTAGTGGTTTATATGGTTCTCCCCATCACTTTTAATTAGGGTCAGTCGACGATACTACTGAGTACATGTGGTTGGTACTCACACTTATTTATTTTTTGCACCTTACATGTAGGTATTAAACTAGTAGTCCATAGACGGTGATTTTGTGATTATCCTATGGTTTCACTCTAAAAATTCCTAAGGTACATTCTTGATCCCAAATACTAACAGATCTCCTTTGTGATAGTCTTATACTTTCTTTCGTATTTCAAACACCTTTGGACTACTTATTGTGTTTTTCTTACTCTTAGAGGTTTGGACTTGTGACTATCAGACCTTGGGTTATTGTAGATTTTCGTATTTTCCTTATTTGTGCATTTTTATGGGATTTAGTTTGACATTTATTATTATTTCTTTTATGTCTTCCGCTTATTTTCTTTGTTTATTTACTGTCTGGTTTGGGGTTGGCTTACCTATTATGGAGGGTGTGATAGGTGTCATTATGACCGAGTTTTTGGTCGTGACATAGAGTGACTTGTGAAGCTTACATATTGTACTCTCTGACGCTCAGGTTTCCTTGATGAAGATTTAGCAACTGGTCTGCACGAGCCTCTCGAATCTTATATGGAAGGTAATAATCAAGGAATGCCATTTTGAATTCTTTCCAAGTAGCTGGAAGTGCACTGATACCCCTAGATCGTTTCCAATCTTCGTACCATAATATAGCCTCTCCTTTCAATCTATATGCTGCAAGCTCCATTGTTTTTATACCAGTAACATGCATAACATCTAGAACCCTTTGAATTTGGTCCACAAAGTCTTGTGGCCTTGCATTTGGATCTGACCCAGTGAAGGTGGGAGGGTTTAATTTTAGAAAATCCTGTGCCCTTCGACTAGCTGCCCTATCCGTACCATCATTACTTGTCGTTGGAACAGCTTGTCCTTGATTCTGTGCAGCAACTATATGAGTCAACATTTGTACCGCATTTCTTAGATCCTGCTCAATAGCATTAACAGGTGGTTCGGCAGGTTCTTCTCTCTTTCTCGGCTCTTCTGGAGCTGGAAAAGTATAAGAAGCCCGTGATACAAATTCAGTTTCAGCCCCACCTGACTAGCTTGGTCAGGTGGTGATCTACTAGTTCCTTCTCCGGCAAGCATGTCTACCTTCTTACCTTTGCCCCTACCTCGTCCTATAATCGGCATTTTACTATAACAAACAAAACCAATTACAATGGTCAGATATGATTCCACCTACAAATTTGGCTCTAATGTACAATCTAGGAAATGAAGAAAAGAAGCAACCCTTAAATGTCTCGTAGCCTCCTACTTATAAATATGGTGCACAACACATCCATAAGCAAGACTCTACTCAAACACGGCTTTGTAGACACCCTAGGACGACCTGCTCTGATACCACTTTTGTCACACCCCAAATTCTATTGAGGCGGACTGGCACCCAAAGCCATTAAGGCCCGAGAGAAACAACCTTCATTCATGTACACTCATATGCATGTCACTAAATGAACAACACTCTATCACATATAGATACAAGATACTAGTGGCAGAGGTCAGGGAGAAACATTCAATAGATATGAAACTTGGCCGTTAGGGCCACCAGGTCAAAATGGACACACATGCTTTCATTTGTCTTACAACGTATACAAAGCCTCTAACAGATATCTATACATAACCAACCTAAAGTTGGGACAAGTCCCCGCTTTATACAATCCTTTACACAATACCAAAACAAATGTACATAATGACTCGGAAAGCCCTAAATCAATCTGGAGCTCACCAACAGTCTGCGGATGACTCGTATCCTACTGTAGAGGTCTACTAGCACCTGTGCCTGCATAAAGTAAGGTAAGTCTCCCAAGGGACGTCAGTACAAATGAATGTACTGAGTATGTAAGGCTATAACCAACTGCATGAAATATAAGAACTTCAATGGAATCAAATACAAGTGAATAATCAATATGGATAAACCACTGTTCTGTATGTGTGGAACCATGTACATTACATTCATTACTTTTTTTGCTTTTACGTTCATCATCATCATCATTCATTACTTTACTTTATCCTTCTTTGCATTAAGAAATTGTAAAGCATATGATAAACAAATGATCAGCTGATCAGTGGTAAAAGAGGATGACCCATGCTAGGTATTTTAACCCCTGGGATGCGGTCCTCATACATACACAAATTGGGATTGACCCATGCTAGGCTTTACTTTCACCCCTGGGATATCAATCGTGATATTGGGATCGACCCATGCTAGGTATTCCTTCCACCCCTGGGATACCACCCAAGAATAAACAGATTCTCTTTACATCATTACTTTCTTTGAGATAGTTCTTTTGGTGGTCATAACATTATGGGAGCTCTGGAACTTCAGTCAATGAATAAGAGACATGTGAATAACAACATATGACAACTTGAAGTGAGATAATCTGAGACATTTTGAAATGAGAACAAGTCGGTAATAATGAGAACAAGAGATGCTGCCAAAGGATATGAAAAGAGTAACCTTACATACCTTATCTTCCCAATATGAATACACAATCCTATATGTGAATACAACACTCCAGCTCCTTCCTTACATTTTACTCTACAACACAAGTACATAACGGAGCTCACGTTAACAACTAACTACATTACTAGTGCATAAGACGACAATGAGCTACGTGACTACCATATAGCGTCATTTCACTCTTCTATAATACAACTCACTGCATTACCATACCAACAACACCAAAACAATCCACACATTAACTAAGATATCATAAAGCGATAACATTTCACACCAAAGTTATACTTTACACTTCCCCTCCAACACTACGTCACCTTTACTCCATCAAGTAACTTAAATACCTTTCACAATAACACATTAACAACAATCCATAATTGATATAATCCAACATGCCTCCGAACTACCCCTTAAAGCCATTCAAAAGGTACCATGAGTTGATAGTTGCATCCAAGAAGGGTATAGGGGCCTTGGGGGGTCAAAGAGATGCAAAAAAAGACAAAATGAAATTCTGGAATGGCCTGTGGAGACACCTGTGCCTGTAGGTGGGCGAGATGCAGCCGAAGGTGCCCATATATCCCTGTCTAGGGCCACCTGCATTGGCATCTGTGCCCGCAGGTGCCCCATCCGCAAAGGCGGATGCCCAGTTCGACCAAAATGGGTCTCTTTTGGGTCTTTTTTTGTAATAAATGGTCCATGGTTATAAGTAAGCTTCTCTTTTCATATTTTAGGTTAACTTTGATTCCACCTAACAATCATGGTTTCACAACACACATGAACATCACAAAACTACATTTTTCTTTCAATACGCCACCAATTCCATGCACAATTTCACAACAACAATTCCAAAGGTTATACACAAAGAGAAATCAAGTTAGGTACATAAACACATCTTACATGTTGACATTTAATCCATCAAATTCACTTCCTTCAAGATCACGAGTCCACTTTCAAGTTTAGAAGGCAAAACCCTTCACCGATTAAGCAAAAGTAGACTGTTTTACACATAGTGAACTGCTTAACACCTTGTCAACATAACCAACATGATTTACACACTATATTATTCATATAATATACTAAACCATGAGAGTAAACACTTACCAAATCTTGAAAGAGGATGATCTTGTCCAAGGGAATGATAGCTTAGGGTTTGAAAGAGAAAGGAAATATCTTTGGAAAAGTCTAGAATTGTGCATATGTGTTTTGTTGAATAAATATGATTTTTGTGCCCTCATGGTCATCCTTAGCCAAACATTTAGTCATAAATGTTATGTTTACTTGGTCAAAGGTGGAATGGATCATTTTTCCATTTGGGCCATGTCTTATGGCTTAATTCTTGGGCCTCATTTGAGCCCATAATCACAAGACTAATTCAGACCATTAAAATTAATGTGTAATACACCAACCATCTCAAGTTTAAATAATTTCATAAATTTTAAGATGGTCTCATAGGTTCGGAAATGTACGGGATGTTACAGATATAAGGCTGACTATGGAAATTCATCTTATGTCAATTATTGAGGCCAAGATAGGGAAAGTAGAGTCCGTCAAAACCCCAATGGAAATAATGATGGAGGAGAAATTAAACGTCACTTCAAAGATAGATCAATCATGATTAGTAGGCATGAGAGTCGATTGATTAAGTATATGTTTCAAAAGTAAAGTACCAAAACTTGGATGCCTTTAACTGAGCCTAATTTCTACAATATAATGTTGTTTTTACTTAAATTTACTCTATTATTCATGAGTATGAGGACAAGAGATTTGATGAATAATTTCCAATAGTGTGCAAAACAATGTAATGGTCTAATTCACCACTCCAGTTAGTTTGAATAGATTTAAGTGTGTGTGACATTGGAGTCGTTCGCCTAGAACATAAAATTTTAAGAACGTTAAATTTGTGAAACATAGGAGAGCACAAAGTGTAACCAAAAAAACTATCCACAAAAATAAGAAGAAATCTATGTCCTTCAGAAGATAAAGACGGAGAAGGTTCCTAAACATAGACAAAATAACTTGTAATAAAGAAGTACTTTAGTGGTACAAAGAGGAAAGGATAATCTATGGGACTTGCCAAGTTGACAATCACTACATAAATTTTATGCTCTATAACTCGAAGTAGAAAGCCTATAACTAGATAACACTTGACTGAGTATTCGTTGATGAGGATGTCCAAGCTAGAGGTGACAACGAGCAGAAAAAAGATTAGTTTTCGAAAGGGCTGAAAAAGAGGAAAAAGATAAAGCTTGACTGGGAGAGTGTAGCGACACTCGCTTATTGGACCTGAAAGAAGCTAAGTCGTGGACTCTCGATCCTTACCAGAAAAATGATTAGGGTGAAATTAAAAAAAAGACGTCACTATCACAAGTAAAATTCTCTATAGAAAAAAATACTTTGCAATGGATGGGAAATATAAAGACGACAATTTGGAAGAAATTAAGAGAGAAACATTAATAGTGTTATGAATTGACAAGCCTTGGCCATTACCTCTTTGGAGTTAGTTCAGACCTTTATTTCCTCTGTGTGATGAAAACTGGACAAATTTGGTGCAATATAGCGTATGGCACCTGAATTAGGAAACATATTTTGGATGATCAATATTGGTGACAGATGTGTGAAATGAGCGAAGGGATTCATTGTGTGATTCTAATATTAGAATTATGTGGAGGTTTGGTGTCATTATAAATTTGGCATCGGGCCTTGCCATTTTTGCTAAAGTTAAATGAGCCAAAGTAATTGGAGTGTCTAGAAAAATTATTATGACCGACCTCCTTGTTTTCGATAGGAACTGCAACCACAACGGCCTAGTTGCAGCTGTTGTTCCTATTGTGATTAGAATTTGAGAATCGCTGTGAAAAGTTCATTAATAGACCAATGTAAATTGGTCAATCAATGAGCAAGAGAGAAGAAAGGGATGATTCGTGGATGAATCCATGATTAAGTAAAAGTCTGAGAAGCTATGATAAGATACGGGTCCAGGACGAGCAGACAAAGCCATCAAAATATCCTTAAAGTCAAGACACATTCCTTTGAAAACATAGATGTTGAAATCCGAGATGTGCAATGTTTGTCCTGTGGCTATAAGTTCATCAGATAGAGGTTTAGATTTTTGTAGATATTGTGTTATTATAAGATCATCTTGTCCCATATTTTATGGTTGCATATGTAAATTGAAAACCCCAGTATTCAATGAAGAAGATAAAGTTATTGTGAGGGTGCCTCAAACTGCTTTCGATGTATTCAATCCTATTGCGATCTGGAGACTCTTTAGAGTGAGACAAGATCAGAAAATTCATAATAAGTTGATCTTGTGGTATCCAACCTACATAATCTAAATTTGGCTTTGTTAAGACCTCAGTTTTGATGATGGACAACCTGATAGAGGGACTTGGTTCCTATGGAACTATGATTACTGGCACCTTGATGATAACAAACTATTTTGGGACCAGGTTCACTTCTTGCAGCACCTTGGCAATCAACATCATAACTGTAACTTGTACTTATTTGTAGAAAGTTGGTGGCCACAACACCATAGGCTCTGCAACCTTTTAACCTTGATAAATAATATTGGTTCTAGGTTTCCATGTCTCATATATATTGAAAAGAATGGTCAAAACTAAACCTAGTTTTTACATTCAAGAAAATTGAACTCTCACATAGCAAAATCCAAGTGTTCTCATACAAAGCCTCATCAACAAAAAAGGGACCTACTCGACTCAACTCATTTTGTTTCTAAGTCCTTGTAGTCTTTGAGTCTTTGTAGTTTGCTCTCAAGTGTAAGCCTACTAATTATAGTTAAGCTTGTTGTGGGTGCTCTTACATTTCTCTTTCTCTTTGTTCAAAGAATATGTTAGCTAGAGTTAGTTGATACTTAAGGCTAGAGTTAGCCAGTGTTTGAATCGGTTAGAGTTAGTTGTTTCAGTCAGTAGCAATAGAGTTATTGATGTGGAGTCTTGTAATAGAGTTTTTGCAAGAAGGGTAAGGATTAAGAGTTTAACTCTTGTAACTATGGAGTATGTATTCAACGTTGCTTGAAGATAGTGAAGTGGTTAAGAAATCCAACAAGTTGGGTTGTGGTTTTACTCCCTTGAGCAAGGAGGTTTCCAAGTAAACATCCTTGTTGTTCAATTTCTTGAATTTATCTTTGTCTATTAGTTATCACTCATTATAAACTATTTCAAGGACCTGGTCCCTAATTTGGTAATCAACTCATAAAAATCATCAATTGGTATCAGAGTGGGTGCTTCCTAAATGGTTAATACCTAGGAAGAATCCTCTCTAATGGTTGCACCACAAAATCTAGAAGAAGGTCAATCCACTAGAAGACCATCTCGGTTCAATGGACAATATTATGGGTAGTGGAAGACTCGCATGCATGACTTCATTATAGATGAAGACAGTGAACTATGGGATGTCACCCTTGATGGACCATATGTACCTATGAAATTGGTGAAGGTTGGAGATGTTACATCAATAGTTCCTAAAACTCAAAAGAATTTGACAAAAAAAATAGGAAGAAGATTGAGAAAAGTAATAAGGCGAAGAAGTTGCTCGTGTATGGAATAGGTACTGATAAATATAATAGGATCTCTACTTATGAATCTTCTAAAGAGGTATAGGAATGCCTACAAATGGCTCATGAAGATACTAGCCAGGTGAAGGAGTAGAAAGTTGACATGCTAATCACTCAGTATGAAGCCTTCAGCATGAAGATGGGTGAATAAATTCAGGAGATGCATACCAGGTTCACCTCTATCATAAATGAATTTACACTGCCTTGATGAGGTAATCAGGCCAAGCAAACAAGTCTGGAAAATGCTGAGTATCTTACCCAAATCTTGGGAAAGCAAAGTTGATGCCATCAATGAAGCACGAAACCTCAAGACCCTCACCATGGATGAGCTGATTGGAAATCTGAAAACTTATGAGCTCAAGAAGCAATAAGAACAAGAAAGAAATTAACCAAAGAAGGAGAAGAGTCTAGACCTGAAGTCAGCAAATGAAGAGTCAAGTGAGGAAGATGAAGATACGGCCTACATTACCATAAGGTTCCTAAAGATTGTTAGAAGAAATGGAGGGTTTCCCAAAACAGAAAACTCTAGCAAATACTCTGGTGGAAATGACATGTGTCACAAATGTGGTAAACTTGGTCACTTTATCAAAGATTGTCCTCAATATAAAGTTAAGTACAAAGATTATGTCAATGCTGGTGATGACAGAGAAAAGAAGAAGGATTAGGTCTCTAAAAGATTAAACCAAAGAGCAGCAATAGACAAGCAGGCTTTTGCAGTTTAGGGAGACTCCTCCAGTGAATTAGAAACATTGGAAAACCTAAGGATGCCTCAATGATGGTGATTGAAGATGAAGACTAAATCTTTGATTCTCACTTTGGTCTCATGGATAAATTCGATGATGAGGATGATGATAAGGTAACATTTCTAGACATTAAGAACAACCTTAAAAATTACACTCTTAAGGAATTGAAGTCTTTTACAAATATGTTAATAGACTCTATGTGTGAGCTTACTAAGGAAAAGGATTCTTTGAACAAAAATCTTGATGATTTTGAAGCTGAGAAAATGGTTTTGACTTTGTAAATTTTAGAAATTCACGAGAAATATCAGTTAGTGTCATCTGAAAATGATGCTTAAGTGAGAAATTAAAAGAGATAGCTCAATCTGGTGAAATTGGAAAAGGTGAAGGTAGTAGCATCCAATTAGAGCTTGAAGAAAAATTAAACAAGTCTCAGTTGGATCTTACTATCTCATTGGAGAGAATTAGAACTTGAGAGGGACCTGGTCCGTATAAAAGCTTAACTTAAAAGAACTATCAAGTGGACTACCTCATCTCAAGTCCTGGCAAATCTCACTAGCCAGAGATCTAACAATGGACTAGGTCTTGGTTATCAAAATACTAACCCACCTTACAATCCTCATAGCAAGTATGTGTCTGTAGCTAACAATCTCTTGTGCACTCACAGTGGAAGGAATGGACATGTTAAAATTGCTTGTCCTACAAGAATTGATGTTGTTAGGAAATTTAATGAGTATACTAAGGCTGAAGACCACAGTAGGGTACTTGGTTCAAAGGTCAAAAGAATCACTTTACCCATGTAGACCAGGAAGAGCCTAATTCTTCTATTGTTCCCTTACTGGGAACTCGGATTAAGATGGTTTCTCAAAGCTGACAAATGACTGTGTTTGTAGGCAAGAGCAAGAAGAAGCAGTCACCACTGGTTTATGGATAGTGGATGTTCTAAGCACATGACTGGAAAATTGAAAATTTCCTCTCACTCAAGGCCTATGAAGGGGGAAGTGTCTCCTTTGGTGATGAAAGAAAGGGTATATTCTTGGTATTGGTAAAATTGAAAAGAATCTCAATCATGCTATTGAAGATGTTCACTATGTAGATGGTCTCAAACATAGTTTTCTCAATAAATCTGTAATAAAGGGAATGAGGTTAAATTCATGTCAAACAAATGCACGGTTATAGGTCTCAAGAATGGTAAAGTAATTTGTACAACAAAAAGAAGTAGAAACATGTATGTGGCAGATTTGGGATCCTCTTTTTAAGTGATATCACCTACCTCAGTGCAAAAGATGATCAAACTGACTTATGGCATAAGAGGTTGGGACTTGTCAGTTCCTCTCTTTTCAATAAACTAGTCTCTAAGGACCTAGTTTGTGGTATACCAAAATTGAAGTTTGCTGACATGAGAGTGTTATTTGTGTGAAAAAGGGAAGCAGACCAGGTCCTACTTCAAGTAGAAGAAGCAAGTAAGCACTTTAAGACCATTGGAACTTCTCCATATTGATCTATGTGGACCTATCAAGATTGCTAGCAGAGGTGGAAAGAAGTATATTCTTGCGTCCAAAGATGAAAGCCAAGCAGATTAGAATGAAAGTTGATGGAAACATTATCACGACCCGAGACTACCCCCTAGTCGTAACAAGGTGCTTAGAGTCACAAGTGACCCCAACCTAACCCACGGCCTGACATGATACTAAGAATACTGAAATAACTGATTAAAACATTGTACAAAAGCTGAACTGAATGATGTAATAATAATCAAAACCAATAACAATATCTGAGTTTAAAACCACAAAGTTGAACATCTAACGTAGTTCTGGAAGCCTCTACTAAGACGAGTTGCTGGGACAAGCTCCCAACTAACTTTAACTGTCTAAACACTGAATTAAATATAAATGAAAAATACTGATAACTAGTCCTCGAATGATAAGGACTCACCAAAGTACTACTGTTGATGTAGTAGGAGATTGTACTATTTGTGATCCGAAAGTTGAACGTCGGAATATATATTATAAGACAATATAACGCAAAGAAAAGTATATGGTCAGCACTTTGAATGTATTGAGCATATGAGATATGCACTACACTATATATGTTGAACATGAGAAAATAAACTGAACATAGAGTGAGGAACGTAAACTGATGCACCGACTGAGTAAATAAAACATATAACACAATACTAATAAAATGTTGAGTAAACTGAATAAAAGGATATTTTGAAGCCCTAAAGGGATATACAAACTGACGTGTTGATGTTGGCATATTTAATCAAAAGTAATGCTGGGGTATACTAAGATGTATGGATCCATTCGGATAATCATAAATACTGAGTGCATGAATATTTTTATACAACTGAGATACTCTGAACTAGACTGAGATGAGGGTCATGCAAAAGCCAAAGTCTGAGACTGTGGGAGATACTCTTAATCTATATATAACCATGTGAGCTAAACATAGAGTTTGATGTATAATCCCAATCGAAGAGGTTCCCAATATACCTTGCCAGGGAATAAAGGCTGATCTGATTTGATGTGGTATAAATAAACCAATGGTGGCATGTAGTTTTGTGACTTAGGGACTTCTAATAAAGGTCTCAACCTAGCGGGAGGGTGAGGCTTCAACCCCTTTTCTGCTCGGTGCTAAGTACTACTCCCAACTGAACATAATTGATAGCTCGATGAGATGACATACATGGATGTCAACCTATCCATAATCATGATGCCATACCTGACTGCCATACTACTAGTGAACCTTGATTTTATAAGAAAAATGATCCACGATCATTGATGGCATTCCGAATACCATACTAATCGAGAACCTTACTTTTGGAAAAATTATTCAGAGCATTAATGGCATATCTAGATGTCATGTGTCTTACTGATATGAGTCAAACCTCTTAACTATGATATGAGTACTTATATATATAGATCATGTATTTCTGAATTATGAAACTTGTATATTTATGGGGGACATGAGATCGCTGAGTAAATGCATAAAAGAAACATATGAGGACTGAGATTTGGAAGAAATCTATAAAGCTAGACTTGAACCCTAAATCCTGACTCACGAAACTACTAAGAGTCTAATAGGGTGAATTTATCTGAAAATACCATTTAGAATACACTTTATCTGAAAAACACTCTACAGTTCAGTAACACTAAAAGTACGAATAAACTGAGATTGAGTAACAGACCCTCTATCTGAAAGTATCCTAAAACATGTAAACCTAAAGGAACGAGTGTTTAATTAACAATGCATGAGATCCTAGGTCATCGGGTGTTCATAATCTGCCATCTCTGAAGAATGTAACTATTCATGACAGCTTCTATGATATGAATGGAAGATGAAATTACATAATACAAGCCCAAAAATCATGAAATATTATTTTACTTAGGGTTTTTGGACATGATACTATCAACGTACTAAATTCATGGAGAAATATGTATTTATAGGTTACTAGTCACGAAGAACTAAAGTACAAGAAGAATCATAGTTGTAATAAAAACCCTAATCTCGAGATAATAAATTAACTGAGGAACCGAATATATTTTGAGACTCGATAAGTGAAAGGATAACCACTAATGAAATACCACATACCTGAGAGTGAAACCTTGGTGAAACCCTTGAATTTGGAGCTTGAAAAAGATGAACCCTAGTTATGCCTTGGAGAAGAGAAATCACTTTTTTTCTTATTTTCTCTCTAAGTGTCGGATGTTTTTGAGTGAGTGAGAGGCTTAGGGTAATAGTAAACTTAATAAAAAAACTTAGAATAACTTAAACGATGTAGTTTTTGTGTTAAAAGAGTGGGAAAAGACCAAACAACCCTTTTAAAATCGGCTGAAAAGTTGTTAGAATCAGTCCTAACGACTCACGGGATGACTCGTAGGGTCTGGCTATAAGTCATGGACTGAGTCATTGCCTAGGACTTGATTTTTACTTCCCTCTTTCTTGACTACGAGTCACCCTATGACTTGTAGGGTCACCTGACGACTAATCGTGTCTGAGTCATTGTCACTGATAACTTTGACAGTGCTTCAATTAAATGGCCATAATTGCTTACTTCGATACCATATTAATGAGAAATTAGATGCTTTGGAAAGATAATTCAAATATATATTATTTGGTGGGTTTTGAGCTAAAAAATACTTCAGAATATATGCGTTATTCTTGTTTGAAGTTGACTATTGGAAGATTATTCACAAGAAATCAATCGGTAAGGAAGGTTTCAACTTGTCAATGAGCTAGGAGTTACTTATGGAATAAATACACATCTAATTCACTTCCCATACTATGGAACATGAATTTTAGTTCTACAAGTACTTGAAGCATGATTCTAATCTTAGCTCAAATTTTTGAGGTGTTACAAAAATTGTTGGGATCAGGTCCTACCATGGAACTGAGATTAAAATGCCAAGTTTGATGAATTTTTCAATGAACATGGGATTAATCATAAATTTTCTTCTCCAAGAACACCACAACAAAATGATGTTGTTGAAAGAATAAAATAACCTTGGTTGATATTGCTCAAACTATGCTGATTGATGCTGGAATTTCCAAGAATTTTTAGGCAGAGGTCGTCAACACAATTTGTTATGTAATCAACAGGTGTCTTTTCTGGTCCATACTTGAAAAGACTCCTTATGAGCTACTGAATAAAAGGAAGCCCAAACTGAGTTATCTTAGGGCTTTTGGATGTAAGTGTTTTGTGTTGAATAATGGAAAAGATGATCTTGGAAAATTTGATCAAAAAAGTGATGAAGGGATTTTTGAATGCTACTTCTCAAACAGCAAAGCCTACAGAATCTTCAACAAAAGGACTCAGTGTGTATAAAAAAACATGTATGTTATTTTTGATGAATCTGCAAACTCATGTGAAGGAAGGGTACAAGATGATGCTGATCTAGAAGGTCTTCTTCAAAGTCAAAGGAACTCAGTAAACAAGAAAGGTCTGGGAGATAACAAGGATGAAACTACGGATACCTAGGGACCAGGTACTTCACATGCAACTAAGACTGCTGCACAAAGTATTATTTTTGGAGAGTAACAATCCTCTCAAAATCCTTTGAAAGATACGTCAGAGGGACCTGGTACCAGTCAACCTTAAACCTTCAACAAAAGTAAAACTGGAAGCACAAATTATCTAAATCTACTCACTCCTCTGGATTTAGGAATGCAAACCAAGTTTCAAGTTAGAAACATGTTTGCCTTTTCTATGTTTCTATCTCAAATTGAACCCAAAAATGTGAAGGAAGCCTTGAAGGATGTGGATTGGGTAAATAATATACAAGAAGAACTCTATCAATTTAAAAGAAGCAAGGTGTGGCACCTGGTCCCCAGACCAATGGACAGAATTGTGACTGAAACTAGGTGGGTTTATAGAAATAAGGCTGATGAATTTGGAAATACTATCAAAAACAAGGCATGGCTTGTAGTGCAAACCTACAATCAAAAGGAAGGGATAGAATATAATGATATTTTTGGACCGGTTGCAAGAACAGAAGCAATTAGGATTCTTATTGCTTTTGCCTTGTATATGGATTTTAAGTTGTACCAGATGGATGTGAAAAGTTCTTTTCTTAATTAGGTTCTAAAAGAAGAAGTTTATGTAAAGCAGCCTCCTGATTTCAAAGATGTTGATCATCTTCTACACGTGTTTAATTAGACAAAGCTCTCTACGGCTTGAAGCAAGCTCCTAGGGCCTGGTATGAGAGATTGTCTAAGTTTCTGTTGGAAAATGGGTTCAAAAGAGGGAAGATTGACAACACTTTATTCTTGAAAGCAAGACAAAGAAATTTGTTGATGGTGCAAGTCTACGTGGATGATATCATATTTGGTTCCACAACCAGTTCCCTGTGTAATGAATTTGCCAAGTTCATGGGAAGTGAGTTTGAAATGAGCATGATGGGTGAGCTAAATTTTTTCCTTAGATTGCAGATCAAGCAAGTTCCAAATGGAACTATGATTTTCTAGCAAAATTATATCAAGGATTTGTTAAAAAGGTTTCATATGAAAGATGCAAAACCAATTAATACACCAATTTGAACATCTTCAAAGTTGGATGTTGATGAATTTGGATCCTCAGTAAATGAGACAATGTATAGCGATATTATTGGCTCTTTGCTATACTTGACAGCCAGCAGACCAGACAGTATTCAGTGTGGGCATGTGCGCAAGATTTCAAGTATGTCCAAAAGAGTCACATCTAAAGGCTGCCAAAGAATTCTCCGATATCTTAAAAGGACTCCCGACCTAGTCCTCTTCTATCCCACAGGTGACAATTTTGATTTAGTTGGATATGTTGATACTGACTATGCAGGGTACCTGGTTAACAGGAAGAGTACTTCAAGAATGGCTCACTTTCTTTGCTTGTCCTTGATTTCCTGGGGTACCAAGAAGTAAAATTTAGTGGATTTTTCTATGGATGAAGTAGAGGATATAGTTACTATATCATGTTGTGCTCAACTCTTATGGATCAAGCGGCAACTAGAAGATTTTAGTATACATTTGGAGTGTGTTCCTCTATTGTGTAACAACACAAATGCGGTGAATATGGCCAAAAATCTAGTTCAACATAAGTGAACAAACCACATCGACATCAAAAATCATTTCCTATGAGATAATGTGGAGAAAATACTGATCAAAATACAATTCTATAGCACTGAAGATCAGATTACTTATATATTCACCAAAGCTCTTAGTAGGAACCAGTTTGAGCAAATCATATGAAGTAGGGACTTATAAAATTAAACTGATTTCTCTCAAGTTTAGATATTGATGTCCTTCAATATTGGCTATGATTAGAAAGAAGATATCCGAGTAAGTTGAAAGTGTAGTAAGTCTAACTCAATTCCATATTGTCTCGCTACAAAATTCCATTCGGGACGGACTCGTACCCGAAGCCGATATAGCCCGAGAGAACCAATCTTTTCTCATGAACGTTCGTATGCATAACTTCGTATGAATCTTATTACATCTCATGTAACTATGCGAAAATCATGGACATGGAAACATATGCCATATCTATATATGTAAAACTTGGCCGTTAGGGCCATTACGTCAAACTGAACGTGCATATCTTACATTCATATACCCACATATGTCTACAAAAGCCTCTAACAGATACATTTGTAGGACCAACTTAAATTTGGGATAAGTCCCCACTTTATACAGCATTTACATCATCAAAACAAACATACAACTATGACTCAGAAAGCTCCGAACCAAGTGGAGCTCACCAAAACTCTATAAAGGATCCACAGTCTACTGAGGAGGTCTACTAATGCCTGCACTTGCAACATGTAAGGTAAGTTCCCCCGAGAGGGTCAGTACGAAGAAGGTACTGAGTATGTAAGGCTTATAAAAAATTAGCATCATAAATGAGAATGTCAATCGAATAAAATATGAGAGAATAGTCAATGTGGATAAACCATCGTTTTATATAATATCTTTTATAATTACTCTCCTTCAAGGGAAAAATTTACCTTCACTCAAGAGACTTGCCTTTAATAGATTCTTCTATATGCAAGAGATTCTTTCTAGCTTCTATGTTCTTTACCACTATTGTTCATCTACATGGTTGGTAGGTTATAAGAGAATAACACTCATCCATATACCTCCATTCTAGTGGTGGGGTAATAATATAACATACATCTACTCTATTAACGTACATCCACTCTATTAGTGGTTTAACCTACACCCACTCTCATGGTGGGTTAGCATACATCCACTCTTTGGTGGGTTTAACATACATCCACTCTCATGGTGGGTTACCATACATCCACGCTCATGGTGGGTTAACATACATCCACTCTCATGGTGGGTTAACATACATCCACTCTCATGGTGGGGTAACATACATCCACTCTCATGGTGGGGTAACATACATCCACTTTAATGGTGGGGTAACATACATTACCTACACATTTTCTCATTTCTTACTTAGGAGAGGTTAATACTTTTATAATATATTAAGGATCATGATACTATTAGAACCACACACATATGCTTTACCTCATTTCTTTACTTTCAAGAGATTGACACCTCTAATAGTGAGGGATCGATATGCTAACTCACACATTACCTCTTCATTATTCTTATGAGATCTTATATAAGTAAGCATATGATACCGGGCCTCCACCTTTGATGGGCTATAATGAATAACATAGCATAATCTTAGGATTAATCCATCTTAAACTTATACCCTTTATCTAGTTATGAGAGTGACACACTAAAGATCATGACGTTAATTGAAGAACACTCTTATATATATTACTTCACTCCTTTGACCCATGAGATTGACATCTTCACTTATGAGGAATAATCATACTACCTTGCACATCACCTCTCTTATTACTCTTGAGAGATTGGCACTTTTACTTATGAAAGATTGGTACGAAGATAATCCTCATACTATAGGACTTTGGAACATGACATGATTGGAAAAATGCTTTTCAAGCGTTACTAGATTCTCATACATTATTCCCTCCTTGAGATAGTCCTTTTAGAATTTACAACGTTATGACATCTTCAGAACTTCAATCAATGAATAAGAGATAAGTGAATCATCATTCATCTAAGAATAGGACACATATGAATAACAATATACGTCAACCTGAATTTGATATACTTCAAGCCTCTCGAAATTGAAACAAGCCCAATGTCAACGTGAACATTATGTTGTAGAAGGATACGAAAAAAGGAACCTTACAAACCTTGTGTTCTCAATACGAATATACAATATTAGACGTGCATACAATAGTCCCGCTCCTTTATTATGTTTCACTCTACAACACAAGTACATAACGGAACCAACATTAACCACCAACTACCTTACAATGGCATATAACGACAATAAGTTACATGTTTGGCTTTAACATGTCATTTCCCCCTTGACAATACCATTGATGAAATCATCATACCAATAATCCCACAATATTCCCAACATTGACCAAAATATCATAAACCATTAGCATGTCACACCAAGTTCATACTTTCCACTCTTCATCACCATAACATCACAATTATTCCATCAAATTACTTCAATACGCCTTACAACAACAATTCGGCCAAAATCCCATAATTTATACTTATAGAAAAATAACAAGTTTAATAACATAACCACACCATACATGTTGATATTTCATCCATACCATGCTCTTTCATCAAAACCACAAGTCATATTTCAAGTTACCATTCCATGGATAACACATCTTTTACAAAAATACAAAGTGCATTATTCAATACTTCCAAGCACAACCAACATGATCTACATAATCTCTCATGCATATAATATGTAAATCCATAAGCATAAACACTTACCCAAACTTGAAAAATGGTGATCTTGCTCCAAAGATGACTTAGGGTTTTGAAAAGCCCAAAGGAAGCTTTATTGAAAACTCTAGAAAAAGATAGAAAAACATGTGTGTGTTTGTGGATTAAAGATCAGATTTTTGCCTCCTTTTATAGGCCTTGGAAGTCCCTTGCTCAATGATTGATTAGTCAAAGAAGAATGGTTCATTTGACCCATGTTTGGCCCATGTCTTTTGTCTCATTTTGGGCCTTTTTTTAGCCCAATTCACTTAATCCAATAAAATCAATAATTTCTCATGTTTAAATCATTTCATACGTGTTACGACAATATTCCCACTCAAGTAATTCATATTCGTAGCCTCAATCCCAAAAATAAGTAATTCTAGCCATGTATGGCTTATTTTGACCACAAGGGTAAAATCGTCATTTTGATGCCAAATTCGTTCTCGAGTAATTTTATTATTCCAATATAATACTTTACTCATTTCATGTATATGCTCATGGTTGTAGAAGAAACATGGCAAAAATTGGCCTGGTACATCCCCGGGCACCTTGGGGACTTAAGAAAATTTCCAACTTTTGAAAAGTGACCAAAACCATCCTGGCACGCCCTTGGGCGCGCCAGCTTGCTGCCTTTGGGCTAAAAAATTTAGCCCAGAGCGGCCTGGAACGCCCTCTGGCGCGCCCCACCTTAAGTTTTTTCAAAATTTTATTTCTTCTACTTTTCTTCACGGATTTGGTTAGATACTTCAAGTCCTATTATTTAACTTACTTCTTACCCTTAATATCCTTTGTTTGGAGGTCCTCTTAGACTCATTTTGAACCCCACAAATGCGCCACGAAAATCACAAAACACCTCCTATGAAAGGCTAATCACATGTACGAGGCCAAATTTTAATTTTCCTCATCATTAACATTACCAAATGCATACTTATAGCTCTCGACACCTAAGTAAATATTATTCAGTGTCATCAAGTAGGGTTGGGAACGTACGGGGTGTTACATTCTCCCTCCGTTAGAAAAATTCGTCCTCGAATGTTAATGATGTCGTTTCGTTTACAACAAATGCATCTCCATATTAGCCTATACATATATAGACACTTAAAGCTCATAGATACTTACTTAGTATTGGTCCACTTCTACATTTTGAACCTTTTCTTCCATTTGAAACAAATATGGGTACGGCGATTTCATTATTTTGTTTTTTCCCACTTCTCAGGCGATCCCTTTGACTTGTTGATTTCTCCAAAGAACTTTTATGAAAGTTACATCTTTATTTACTAACCTTTGCACCTGTCGATCAAGAATAGCCGTAAGTATCTCTTCCTAGTGGGATACTCTATAACTTTTACATTTTCAATAAAAGCAATGGATCTCGACGTATGACTTGTGTTAACTTGTAGCTACTATTGTGCCACCTTAACCTTCTCTATAGCTAAATCTAGCCTCAAGTAAGGCAGTTCCACTCGCTCCAAATCACCTGATTGATGATTTAAACTTTCTTCTATATAACCCTTTGTAAGACACAATTTTGATCTATTATTATAAGCACATTCAATAAGGGGTAGATAATCATCCCAACTACCTTCGTAAAATAATGTGTAAGCTGGTAACGTAATTTTAAGCGTCTGGATGATACGTTCTGCTTGTCCACCTATTTACGGATGAAAAACTGTACTCAAACTTCACTTGTATACCCAAACTTTCTGTATTTTTAATTGTTACCTCATCCAGTTGCCGATAATCAATACATATTCTCAATGTGCCATTTCTCTTTTGTGCTAACAACACTGGTGCACCCTACAGGGACATACTAAGTCTTACTAGCTAACATGTGTATACCTTGGACATCGTTTTCCTTACCTTAGGATAGGAAGCAAATGTACCTTTCCACTCAAGGACGGTCTTTTATGGTAGAAAAGGGAAATATACTTTCTTAGCTTGGCAATCTTCGTGACATAACAAGAAGCCAACCACTTTATACTCATTACAACAAAAAAAAAATCTTTTATTTTTATCTTCATAAGATCAACCATCGTAAAATGATCACAACCATCTACTATACTATTACGATATGCTATTTTAACTATAATAAATTCAGCGACAGGTGGAAATACTTCAATTAACTTAGCTAATAACCCCAATGTACCATTATATTCACTGTAGTCGATAGAGTAACATACGATGGAGTAGAGCTCGGATCAATTAGTACATATACATCGTAGGAAAATATGGTAATGCACCTGTACCTTCATCAAAAGGTGCCACCCCTCATTCTGCCGGTCCACTAGAGCATAGATGCGATTCTGAGTTCCACTGGAACTGGCTGCTCCTCTGGCACCTCTACCACGACCAGCAGACTGTACACCAGCCGCCGATGCAATATCGGCTAAACCTGTAGGTCGTGCCATACTATCCATGGACCTCTGTGGGCACTCTCTCATCATGTGTCCTGGACTACTACACACAAAGCAGACATTCGTATCAAACTGGCATTCTCCTGAATGAAATCTCCCACAGCGCTGGCACAGCTGATGAGAAAGTCTTGTTGCCTGTGATCCATGAAGTCCACTACTCTGTCCAGATTGGCTACCTCTAAACCCTTGAAATTAAGAGTGTGTGCCTGCTGTGGAATGGGAGAGTGATGGTCTAGGCAGTCTAGAAGACATCAAAGGCCTAGATTCTCCTCGGGACGCCATAGACTGCCCCATAGGTCTGGTCCTCTTTGATGGCCCTTCCTTAGATTCCTGTGACCTTCTTCTTTGCCTTTGGTCCTCCATTTTCTGCGCAAAATCTTGAATTTTGGCAATGTCCATATCCTTGTTCAAAGCAGCAATAGTGCAGTCTCATACCAAATATGGCTCCAATCTGTCCACATATCTACGGACTCTATCTTCCATTGTGGCCACTACATTTGGAGCATATCTAGCAAAGGAATTAAACTGTAAACTGTATTCTCTAACACTTATATTTCCTTGACGCAAATTTAGAAATTGGTCTGCACGTGCCTTTCGAAACTCATATGGGAGGTAATGATCAAGGAATGCCATTTAAAACTCTTCCCAACCATCTGGGAGTGCATCAATACCCCTTGATCTTTTCCAGTCCTCATACCACAAGATAGCCTCGTCCTTCAGTCTATAAGCTGCTAGCTCAACCATTTCTACACCTGTTACATGCATCACCTCTAGTGCTCTTTGAATCTGGTCCACAAAATCCTGTGGATCTGCTTTTGGATCTGACCTTGTGAATATAGGAGGGTCTAATTTTAGAAAGTCCTGTGTACGCCGACTAGCTGCTCTACCCGCGTCATCTTCATTTACCATTGGACCAGTTCGTTCTTATGCTTGCGCAGCCACTAACTGAGTCAACATATGTACTGCATTTCTTAAATCCTGATCAGTGGCATTCATAGGTGGTTCTGCAGTTACTTCTCTACCGACTGGCTCTTCCGGAGCTGGAAAGGTAGAAGAAGACCGCGATACACTTTCAGCGTCAGCTCCACCTTGACTAGCTTGGTTAGGTGGTGATTTACTCATTCCTTCATCGGCAGGCAAATCCACCTGCTTAACTTTATCTTTACCTCTTCTTGTCATCAACAGTTTACTATATCAAAGAAAACCAATCACCAATGGTTAGATACGGTTTCACTTACCACATTGGCTCTATTGCACAATCTAGTAGTGAAGAAAAGAAACAACATCCTAAATGTACAGTAGCCTCCTACTTATAAATGTGGTGCACAACACATCGATAAGTAAGACTCCACTCAGAAACGGATTTGTAGACACACTTAAAACGAACTGCTCTGATACCACTTTTGTCACACCCCAAAATCTCATTCGGGACGGACTGGCACCCGTAGCCGATATGGCTTGAGAGAACCAATCTTTGCTCATAAACGTTCGTATGCATAACTTCGTATGAATCTTATTACATCTCATGTAACTATGCGGAAATCATGGACATGGAAACATATGCCATATCTATATATGTAAAACTTGGCCATTAGGGCCATTACGTCAAACTGAACGTGCATATCTTACATTCATATACCCATATATGTCTACAAAATCCTATAATAGATACATCTGCAGGACCAAATTAAATTCGGGATAAGTCCCCGCTTTATACAGCATTTACATCATCAAAACAAATATACAACTATGACTCAGAAAGCTCCGAACCAAGTGGAGCTCACCAAAACTCTACAAAGGATCCACAGTCTACTGAGAAGGTCTACTAATGCCTGCACCTGCAACATGTAAGGTAAGTTCCCCCGAGGGGGTCAGTACGAAGAATGTACTGAGTATGTAAGGCTAATAAAAAATTAGCATCATACATGAGAATGTCAATTGAATAAAATATGAGAGAATAGTCAATGTGGATAAACCATCGTTTTATATAATATCTTTTATAATTACTCTCCTTCAAGGGAAAAATTTACCTTTACTCAAGAGACTTGCCTTTAATAGATTCTTCTATATGCAAGAGATTCTTTCTAGATTCTATGTTCTTTACCACTATTGTTCATCTACTTGGTTGGTAGGTTATAAGAGAATAACACTCATCTACATACCTCCACTCTAGTGGTGGGGTAATAATATAACACACATCTACTCTATTAACGTACATCCACTCTATTGGTGGTTTAACCTACATCCACTCTCATGGTGGGTTAGCATACATCCACTCTTTGGTGGGTTTAACATACATCCACTCTCATGGTGAGTTAGCATACATCCACGCTCATGGTAGGTTAACATACATCCACTCTCATGGTGGGGTAACATACATCCACTCTCATGGTGGAGTAACATACATCCACTCTCATGGTGGGGTAACATATATCCACTCTCATGGTGGGGTAACATACATCCACTCTCATGGTGGGGTAACATACATTACCTACACATTTTCTCATTTCTTACTTGGGAGAGCTTAATACTTTTATAATACATTAAGGATCGTGATACTATTAGAACCACACACATATGCTTTACCACATTTCTTTACTTTCAAGAGATTGACACCTCTAATAGTGAGGGATCGATATGCTAACTCGCACATTACCTCTTCATTATTCTTATGAGATCTTATATAAGTAAGCATATGATACCGGGCCTCTACCTTTGATGGGCTATAATGAATAACATAGCATAATCTTGGGATTAATCCATCTTAAACTTATACCCTTTACCTAGTTATGAGAGTGACACACTAAAGATCATGACGTTAATTGAGGAACACTCTTATATATATTACTTCACTCATTTACCCCATGAGATTGACATCTTCACTTATGAGGAATAATCATACTACCTTGCACATCACTTCTCTTATCACTCTTGAGAGATTGGTACTTTTACTTATGAAAGATTGATACAAAGATAATCCTCATACTATAGGACTTTGGAACATGACATGATTGGAAAAATGCTTTTCAAGCGTTACTTGATTCTTATACATTATTCCCTCCTTGAGATAGTCCTTTTAGAATTTACAACGTTATGACATCTTCGGAACTTCAATCAATGAATAAGAGATAAGTGAATCATCATTCATCTAAGAATAGGACACATATGAATAACAATATACGTCAACCTGAATTTGATATAGTTCAAGCCTCTCAAAATTGAAACAAGCCCAATGTCAACGTGAACATTATGTTGTAGAAGGATACGAAAAAAGGAACCTTACATACCTTGTGTTCTCAATACGAATATACAATATTAGACGTGCATACAATAGTCCCGCTCCTTCCTTATGTTTCACTCTACAACACAAGTACATAACGGAACCAACATTAACCACCAACTACCTTACAATGGCATATAACGACAATAAGTTACATGTTTGGCTATAACATGTCATTTCTATAAAATCATCATACCAATAATCCCACAATATTCCCAACATTGACCAAAATATCATAAACCATTAGCATGTCACACCAAGTTCATACTTTCCACTCTTCATCACCATAACATCACAATTATTCCATCAAATTACTTCAATACGCCTCACAACAACAATTCGGCCAAAATCCCATAATTTATACTTATAGAAAAATAACATGTTTAATAACATAACCACACCATACATGTTGATATTTCATCCATACCATGCTCTTTCATCAAAACCACAAGTCATATTTCAAGTTACCATTCCATGGATAACACATCTTTTACAAAAAAATAAAGTGCCATATTCAACACTTCCAAGCACAACCAACATGATCTACATAATCTCTCATGCATATAATATGTAAATCCATAATAATAAACACTTACCCAAACTTGAAAAATGGTGATCTTGCTCCAAAGATAACTTAGGGTTTTGAAGAGCCCAAAGGGAGCTTTATTGAAAATTCTAGAAAAAGATAGAAAAAAATGTGTGTTTTTGTGGATTAAAAATCAGATTTTTGCCTCCTTTTATAGGCCTTGGAATTTCCTTGCTCAATGATTGATTAGTCAAAGAAGAATGGGTCATTTGACCCATGTTTGGCCCATGTCTTTTGTCTCATTTTGGGCCCTTTTTGAGTCCAATTCACTTAATCCAATAAAATCAATAATTTCTCATGTTTAAATCATTTCATACGCGTTACGACAATATTTCCACTCACGCAATTCATATTCGTAGCCTCAATCCCAAAAATAAGTAATTCTAGCCACGTATGGCTTATTTTGACCACATGGGTAAAATCGTCATTCTGATGCCAAATTCGTTCTCGAGTAATTTTATCATTCCAATATAATACTTTACTCATTTCATGTATATTCTCATGGTTGTAGAAGAAACGTGGCAAAAATTGGCCCGGTACGTCCCCGGGCACCCTTGGGACTTAAGAAAATTTCCAACTTTTGAAAAGTGACCAAAACCATCCTGGCACGCCCTTGGGCACCCCAGCTTGCTACCTCTGGGCTAAAAAATTTGGCCCAGATCGGCCTGGTACGCCCTCTGGCGTGCCCCACCTTAAGTTTTTTCAAAATTTTGTTTCTTCTACTTTTCTTTGATGATTTGGTTAGATACTTCAAGTCCTATTCTTTAACTTACTTCTTACCCTTAATATCCTTTGTTTGGAGGTCCTCTTAGCCTCATTTTGAACCCCACAAATGCGCCACAAAAATCACAAAACACCTTCTATGAAAGGCTAATCACATGTACGAGGCCAAATTTCAATTTTTCTCATCATTAACATTACCAAATGCATACTTATAGCTCTCGACACCTAAGTAAACATTATTTGGTGTCGTCAAGTAGGGTTGGGAAGGTACGGGGTGTTACACATATCTTTATAGATATACATGCATGGTAATGAGGAGAAGGAAAAAAAAAAGGGACAGACTCAATCACGGTTGTTCAAATCCAAAGGATCGATCTGGACCTTCTCACAAGTTTAGTATCATGCACTTACTTTTAAGAAGTTTTAAAAACTGAGTTAATTTTTTCCAAGTCAGATTCTTGCCTTTCCTTAAAAGTTGTCATAACCCCTTTAAGTCCAATCGATATGTCTTATCCAACCAAACACATTGCTTCATTTCTTCTCCAATCAATCCGAACCGTTCCTTTTCAACCCCTATTTATTACCACCTTCTTACCAAATAACCCTCAAAATTTCAAGAACCTATTTGTTTTTTACCACCTTTTTATCTTATTTCTTGCTCTAAATTCTCTCTCAATCCAAGCAATTATGTCTCAGTTATCTTCTCCACATCAATACCCCAAGAATTCCTTGGTACCCTCACAATTATCCCTTTTATCTTCTGGTGGTGCCAATTTTAACAATTCATTCTCAAATATCCAACTTGCTCCCTTCTCTCTACTAGAAAATATCGTACCTCAGTGACCTCATTATTGTCCAAAGTGACCCTTTCTCCTGTTCATCCCTCTACTGGTCCTATTGAGTTTAGTGAGAAAACTTTGCCCTCTAGTTCAAACATCATCACTCCCATTTCCAGTGCAGTCACTATGTCTCAACCTGGTCCCTTAGAAATAACGAAAGAAGTCTCTTAAGAAAATACTGCATCGGAAGGACCTAGTACCAAGGATGCTTTACCTATAGACTCTTGCTTGGAAACCCAGTCAGTTGATGAATAGATGTTCGATAGAGATTTTCCTGACAAGAGAGGTACCTTGTCCAATATCCAAGCTATAAGTGAGGAACTGGTAGTGCAGAGTTTGACCAAGATGGCCAAAGAGGCATCTAAGAATGATGGAGCAAAGACTCATTTACCTCTCTTAAGTTTAACTCTCCAACACTTTCTCTTCATTTTAAATAGGACAACACTCCAAGGTCATTGTTGGTTCAGCAAAATGTGGAGGAAACTGAAGAAAACATGGATGACCATCATCCTCTAGTATGGAAAGTTACTAAACGAAGGGTGCCTAAGATTTTTAAAGGGTTTGGTGAACCAATAAAGGTTCATGGCACTCAAGGAAGTTCTAGACACTTTATGGATACAACTATGAAAGAAAATAAGTTTAGCACAAAGAGAAAGAGGATATTGAGAAAGAAATCAGTCATTGAAGTTAATGTTCCATCAGAAATGGTGGTAAATGTGGATGAGGCAAACTTAGAAATGGAAGTGTATGAGGATGTTACTCATGATATGTCATAAGTATGTTCTCGTGAGGTGCCACAAGTTTGTTCTAAGGCAAGAAAAGGCCTGTTGATAAAAAAGAAGAGCATTGTTGCTAGGATTAAATGTAAGTAAAGTGAAGCAGGATACAGAGGGGCCTGATCTTGTTAGTAAATTTGCGAAAAGGGACAAAAGTGTTATGGCTCGCAGGCCAGGACCTGGTCCCAGTGCTAAGACATCCAAGTCAAAGAAGGTTGTTAAAGCGCTCACTAGAGAAGAAATATAGGCACGACTGAAGAAATAAAAGGTTCTACGTGGGAGAGTATTTGATCCAAAAATCACTGATTCTTCTGGAATGATTGAGTTGATTGAGATAGTCAATTTTTATAAATGGAGTCATTTATTTGCACCACCTGTTCTAACCCTCCACGAAAAAGAAGTAAGAGAATTCTATCATGAACTGGTGTTCTTAGAGGATGCTCTATCACTAGTAATGAGGGTTCATGGTGTTGAAATATCTCTGAATAAAAGGGTGTTAGGAGAGATTCTGAAAGTCCCTACTAAAGGGATCAGGTCTATGGTAGACAAGTTAGGTTCTGTAAAATTCCTACAATATATTGGCAAACTTGATGATCTTAATATTGCCATATTGCCAATGTGAACAAGCAGGCACTCAAAGAGGAGTTTCAGTTGTTGTTTGAACTTGTCAACAAAGTTCTTCTTCACAGAACTGAGAAGCACATGGCTGCCTTACCAACTTATTTGTATGTGATGGAGTCCCTAGTCAAGTCCAAAGTGATAAATATTCCAGCCATTATAATTGAGCATATGCACAAGGTGATGACAGTGAAGGATAGCCGGCATGGGTTAGCTTATGGATTCTTGTTGAATAGAGTTTTTGACTTCTTTATAGTTTCATTTAATGAGAGACAAGAAGGGTCCACCAAGCAGATGTTCACTATGGAAACTCAGGTGGAATGTGAGTGTGTTGAATGGAAGGGAGGGCTCAAGTCCAAATCCTAAATTTTTGAACTTATCTTGGCACAGACCAGGTTGACAACTGAATTGGAGGACATGACTACTTTGCTTACACATAAGGATGCTGAAATTGCTTTCTTGAAGGCTGCTCTACAGAAGGCATTCGTAAAAGGACCTGGTATTGTTAAAAAACTTCACACTGAGAATGCCTCCTTGAAGGCCAAGGTCACTAGTCTAGATATCAAGGTTGAGGACCATACTCAAAAGCACCTGCAGAATCATGCCACTGAAAATGAGTACATGACTCTCCTTCTTTGCCAACTGCCTCACCCCACGTTTTAACCTTCCCTACCTAGTCCCTATCTGTTCATGTTAGTCAGTCTTTTTTTTGTCTCCATTTGATTCTCTGTGGCAAATGTTTTGACTAGTTTTTACTGATTTTTATTAAGTATTATGTATGATGCTCTCCTTGCTATTGGATAATGGATGCTCTGTGTTTGATGTTACCATCTGTACTTCTTCCTAAGATTTTTTATTCATGTTAGTGTTGCCTCAATGGCCATGAGTTAACCTACTATGTTTTCTATCTTGTTTGGTTTACTACTTTTTTCTTTGATGATGCCAAAAGGAAGAAGATAGTGTCTAACACATGAGGATCAATTGAGGAAAGGTAGTGAAAATGTAAGCTAAGAGACAGGGGGGACAAGTTGTGTAGTGGAAAATGTAGTGTGGCCTAGTAGACATGGGGAACTAGAGTATAGTTTTGTCATTATCAAAAAGGGAGAAAATGTTAAGACCTCAGTTTTGATGATGGACAACCTAATAGAGGGACATGGTTCCTATGGAATTGTGATTACTAGAACCTTGATGATAACACACCATTTCGGGACTAGGTTCACTTCTTACAGCACCTTGGCAGTCAACATCACACCTGTACTTGTACTTATTTGCAAAAAGTTGGTGGGCATGACAGCATAGGCTCTACAGCCTTTTAACCTCGACCAATAATATTGCTTCTAGGTTTCCATGTCTCATATATATTGAAAAGGATGGTCAATGATAAACCTAGTTTTTGCATTTAAGAAAATAGATCTCTCACATAGCAAAAGCCCAAGTGTTCTCCTACAAAGCCTCATCAGCAACAACGAACCTGCTCGACTCAACTCGTTTTATTTCTAAGTCCTTGTTGTCTTTGAGTCTTTGTAGTTTGCTCTCAAGTATAAACCTAATACTTCTAGTTAAGCTTATTGTAGGTGCTCTTACATTTTTCTTTCTCTTTTTTCAAAGAATATATTAGCTAGAGCTAGTTGACATTTAAGGCCAAAGTTAGCCAGTGTTTGAATCAGCTAGAGTTAGTTGTTTTAGTCAGTAACAACAGAGTTATTATAGTGGATCCTTGTAAAAGAGTTATTTCAAGAAGGGTAAGGATTAAGAGTTTAATCATTGTAACTATGGAGTCTGTATTCAATGCTGCTTGAAGATAGTGAATGTAATGACCCTTCAGGTCAATTTCTGCATTTTTGCACTAGTTTGAAGTTTAGAGCTTTCCCATAGCCACCCCAAGTCATTTATAACTTGCTGGAGCCAACAGTTCGATTACCAGGCAGTCCATATGGTTTTTATAGCCAATTTTCTATTTTGAAGTCTTCATTGTTCAAATTTGGGTATCAGGCCTAAACTTTAGGTAAACAGCCTCGGATGCCAATTTTGATAGTTCCAACAGCTCTGGAACATCAATTTTAGTCTAGGGGGACCTTTGGTTTGGGTCTCAAGGCTTCTGAACTCATTTTGGGCTATTGGTTGAAAATTGGTTAAAACGGCTTTTGGGTGTGGGACTCACATTTCATCGAAACAACCTCGAATGAAAATTTTGATTGTGCCGTTGAGTTTGAAATGTCAAATTTAGTATGTTATCATAGTTCGTTTGCATTCACGGGATTCTGAATGAATCTCGAGGGTCCGATCAAAACTTAGCAAAATTTGCTAAGTGACAGTGCCTGGACTCAGTTGGTGCAGCTGCTTAAGCGGAGGTCGCTTTAGCGGCCAAGGCACCGCTTTAGCGATCAGCGCTAGTCCCCGCCTAGCGCTTAAGCGGAGGCCTCATTGCTTTAGCGGAGGTCACTTAAGCAACACTCGACCATTTTAGAGAAGGCCGACCTTTGGGGTTTGGTCGCTTAAGCGGTCAATTAACTGCTAAAGCAGTCATCGTTGGTTAAAATTCCCCTTTACCCGATTTAAACTCAATTTTCTCCAAGTCCAAGTCCATAAAACCCTAGAGAGAGAGTGGAGAGTGGAGTTTGATCATTGGGTGTTCCTAGCGAGTTGGACACGTTATTTTGATCACTTCCTCGTCTATATTTTTGTAAGTTTCCATTAATTTCTTGGTTAATTTCCCGATTTTAACCTGAATCCCTAGTGTACTTACAGGCTGATTTTTGGTTCGTTTGCGCTTGGAATTTACTCATTTTTAGGATAAATGATCCTTGATCTTAGGGGGACGTTTTGACGGTTTCAAAATTGTGATTCCGTAAGCAGGTCCCACATAAAATTTTTAGCTCGATTTTGGACCCGGAGCATTTAAATGCAATATGGGTATTGTTATTTTTGTATTAATTTGTAGATCATTATTTTGATAGTGTGGCATCGCGCGGAGGCTTCTCGAAAGGGAAAAGCTCCGATCTAGTGGACTTTCTCGGGCTTCGTCGGTGTCCAGGTAGGCTAGGCTTACTTTCCTCATAGATTGAGCTTTATTATAGTATTAGTATATTATTATTCTAGATTTGGGTTGGAATTTACGGTTTGGTTGCATGTTTAGTGAAATTTGAAATATTTAGCCAATTAGAGAGTCGTTTTTAGGTAGAATTGACCCATTCACCGTTCCCTTGAGTTAGATTGTTGTCTTAGGACTTGTTTAGGCTTATCTAATACCTTGTGATGGAACTTTGAAGCCTTAGTCTAATTTCGAGTATAAATTGCCCTAGTATGGACTTCTGGGGTTAATAGAAGGCCGCCGGCCCTCTTTTAGGTCAATTATCCTAATTAGCTCCTTGTAGACCTAGGAGGCCTTCTTTCGTCATCTTACATATATTCTTGGGCATTATGATGATTTGGAGATCTTTCCAACTCTCGACTTGACTTGTAAACTTATAGTTACTTTAAAGACAGGTTCGAGTCCGACATTTATTATTCATTTATGATACTAATTTTCCAGCTTAAGTCTGGCACTTTATAGTTCACTTATGGTATTACGGATCTGGTTCGAGTCTGATATTGTATGGTACATAAGGATTCACGGGTATGGGTTCGGTTGTCGGTTACTTTATACTTATCATTGTCAATGGTTCTCCTCTTGATTGTATCCATCAAGCTTATGGGGGCTCGTTTGGGTTAACCCTTCCTTGTTTGTGCCTTCTGGGCTTATAGGGGCCCAATTAGGTTGTATTTAGCTTGTATTATTTTGATCTTATGCATACTGTTATTTAGTATCTGTCAGCGGGAGCATTATTTCATGTTTGCCTTCTTATCCCGTGACTTAGTTTGATTCTCATATTCTATTATACTTTTATTATGATTTAGCTCAGTAGGTTGATGATGTCTACTAAGTGTCCATTATTTTGGTACTCATACTACACTTCTGTATTTTTTTCTAATGCAGATCCGAGTACTAGTACCCACCACTGACGTTCTCTCCAGCTTGCTCAACATTCGGAGATAGGGTGAGCTTTCAGAGCCAGAGCCGATCCCCTCTCCTTCCTTTACTTTTGGATAGTCTTTAGTTATAAATACTTTTTATATATTGATACTATTTAGTACTCTCATTTTGTATGTAGTGGTTTTTGTACCGGCCTTACTAGGTCATGGGATATTTCTTTTGTTCTCCCTCTCTTCCATTTGACATTTATATTGTTGTACTCATATTTATATTGCTTACAATCTTATTGTATGCTTGTTTTTCAGTAATTACTTTACCTTCCACCAATTAGCCCATTACTTGTCGTTCCGGGCTACGGTTTGGCTTACCTACTGGCGGGTTAGAGCAGGTACCATCATGACTCTGAAATTGGGTCATGATAGTGAAGTGGTTGAGAAATCTTACGAGGTAGGTTGTGGTTTTACTCCCTTGAGAAAGGAGGTTTCCACATAAACATCCTTGTTATTTTATTTTCTTGCATTTATCTCTTCTATTAGTTATCACTCACTGTAAACTATTTCAAGGCCTGGTCCCTAATCTGGTAATCAACTCATGCAAGTCATCAGGTTTGGATGCATCCGAGCCTTTGATGGAGAGACTCGGACTCGGCGTAGATAAATTTTGATCTACCAATGAAGCCGGGAAGATTTTTCCCGCGAAGAGATGGTACTAGCCGTGTTCTCCAAAAATAGGTAGTTTTTGGATGTCAATGTGATTGAGATAAAGTGAAGAGCATGGTATAAGGAGTTAGAAAAAGAAGTTAAGGAGAAGACAACGTTGTCGACGAAGAAGCTATAGGCTCCAATTAATACCATATTAAATCTTGGCAGAGACATAAGCAGAAGAAGAAGATATATAAATATGCAAAGGCTTTCTTATTTTACTTTACACAACAATGGGTATATTTATATACATCGAGGTCCTAGACTAATAGACAAATAGTAAATACATAGGAAACAAAATTCTAGTCGGATAATGTGACGAGTCCTAGATACTCAAGAATAAAGAGTGTTCTTCTGTACAACAGACAACAATAATGGATCATTCTTATCATAATTTTACATCCATATAATACAACAAATCACAAATATTATGAGAACCAAAAAGTGGTTTCACAAACAGGAAGCAGCCTTGCTGGTTGCACATCCATCGATCTTAAAAAGGCTAAAAGAAAGAAGCTGGAAGAATAAAAGAGTTTCTCCCAACAGAATGACTAAGCATTCAAAACAAAGATACTTCAGTGTCATGTTTCAGACAGGAATGGTATGACCAACTGAATGGGATCTCCTCAATGATGCACTTTGTTCTGCCTCTTTCTAAAACATAAAGACAAGTTAGAATGAACTTTGAAAAAGTGTGTTTTAATATATTGTGTTTGTGCTTATTACGTACCTTGTTGGACGATGTGTTTTTCGAGACTTTGTCTATCTCCTCGAAGACAACATCGATAGTAGGACGACCTTTGCTTGATTTGGCAACACAGAGCACTGCAATGTGAAGTATGGACTCGAAATCCACACTGTTTACTTCACCTTTTAGCCGTGGGTCCTCAAAGTCTTCTAGTCCTCGTTTACCCATGCTCACATCCTTTGCCTAATTAACAGTAGCTTTGGTTAATTATTACAGTTAATTTATTCTATAAGCTTAAAAAACAAAGGTGGGGAGCGCATACTTTTCTTGTTAGTTGGTCTCTAGCATCCAAATCAAGTTCAATGACTTTCTGGCCGGAAAGAACCTGTAAAGCTACTATGCCAAAGCTATAAATGTCACTTGCACAGGTCAACCTTGCATTACTCATATATTCTGGATCCATATAACCTATTGTCCCTCGTACATCTGTAAACACTTTGCTCTCTTCCATTCCCAGCATCTTTGCCAGCCCAAAATCTGATAGTTTTGCTCCCAATTCCTCTGTTAAAAGGATATTTGTAAGCTGCATGCATATAGTAATTCGAACACAAAAAAAAAAGTAAATATATATTCATTGATCATAAGAAATACAATTAAAGAGAAAAATTTAAATAATTTACTAGCGCGCTACCTTAATATCTCTGTGAACAATACAGCCATCTATGTTGTTATGGAGATATCTCAATGCAAGTGCACAATCTCTTAAGATGTTTACCCTTTGTTCCCAACTTAGGACTCGGTCTTTCCCTAAAAGTTTTTAACACAGTAATTAGTGACCGTTAAAAAACAAAGTAGATCGATCTTGAAAAATTAAGAGAAACTACTTTACTCACTCATAAGATGTTGAGCTAGATTACCAGCAGAGCAATACTCATAGACTAAATATTGCTCACCATCCTCAATGCAACACCCAAAGAGACAAACAAGATTAGTATGTCTGACTCTGGAAAGATTCTCGAGTTCTCTGCTGAAAGAATCGGACGTATTACTTCTATATATCTGCTTGATAGCAACTACTTGTCCACTGGGAAGAACCCCTTTGAAAACTTGCCCTGCACTACCACGTCCCAGGAATTTCTTCTCATCCCCAAAATTTATCGCATTCTCAATCTCAGCTTTTGAGAAACTGTATAGACCTGGACAAGAAGCAAACTCCTTTGGCTTCGAAAGAAAAAGCTTTCGTCCAGCCCTAGCGTTTCTTGTTACATACTTAACAAGAAAGATTATCATCATCATCCCAAATGTTGCTAAAACGATTCCAATCAATGCTTTCGCTAGAGAATCTGCATTTTTTTTAATAAGTTAGAATGAGATTATGAAACAATTAATGCTAGCTAATTTGTCAAGAACTCAATACTTACACTTGATTTTAATGTAATCTTCGCTTGACTTATCTGTATAAAGAAAGACATTAGTAAACATTGCAATTAAAACTAGTAGACGATAAAATAATGTGATTAATTTCCTCACCTAAAGTATTTAATGCTGGCAAACAGCTGAAGAAATCATCCATTAAAGAGGGATCATTTAATTTTGTGGTAGCAACTGAAATAACAACAGCCACAAGACAAATAGCTCTCTCAGTTTCATTATCCTTGGAATTAAACTGATCCAGGAAACTATCTCTTGCAGATTTGATGGCACTCGTGCAATCCCTGCAAGTATCATCGAATGAGGAACTGAAACCTGAACAGTTGTCCCTGACATCCTTAAAATTCTGATCCTGCACAATATTTGTCAAAGAAAGGGTAGAACATTGGCTGCTTTCTTGATAGAGGGAATCAAGTCCACATTTATTGATGGACACAGAGGGTTGGTGGTTAAAGGGTCCAGAGGCGCAGTGTCCCCATTGATCTCCCTTGAGGAACAGGTTCCCTTGTTGAATTGCTTGTTTGGCCAATGCTTGCGAGAAGAAGTTGAGGGCATTTTGGCAGCATCTTGTGGTGGGGAAACTGTCCCATTCATGGATGCTTTCTTGATCAGCTGCAATGCATTCACCGCTTGGTTTGTATGGAGATGAAGTGACGTTCAACCCACATTCTGCACATTTATTTTAAGCACAGGACATCAAACTATATGCTCCATATGATATGAATTAAAGAGCAGTCCGGTGCATTAAAGCAGTAAAGCTCCCACTATGTGCTGGGAAAAGAGGAATGCAACACAAGGACTTCCATATGATATGAATTAATAGCAAGATAGTTTTGTTATGAAAATAAGAAAAAGCAACAATAGAAGTACCGGAGTCTTCGGGAGAAGCAGAGATGAGATCAGCCAAACTAACACATAGTTGGAAAAAGAAAACTGCCTTGATGACTACAACAAACATCTCCCTTAATTGATTATATATATATATATATATATATAAACTAGTCACTCTTATTCCATATCTCTGAGTTGATCAGGACGACATTCATCCATCGGCTGCGATCGAACATCACACAGTCACTTCACTGACAACTACAATGATATAGACACAATAAAGAAAAGCTGAAAATTAGTGTTAAACATATTCCAAATTACAAGTTAGTAAATCGTTTTTTCTACAGATAAGAAATTGTGGTGATCATATATAGGGGGATATTTTCCTCATTAGAATCGAAGAATGTATGAGAATAGGATAATATTCTTTATTTTATTATTTATCTTGCTTAGTTTTTCTCCGCGCACTACAGCTTTGAAGTGGCTCTTTGTGCATAACAATATACTTCTGTATAAATTTGACATTCCCTAAGTCCAAAGACCAATCGTTGTGGCTCTATATTATTGAAGTGGAAATCTGCATTCATCAGAAAAGAAGAAAAAAATCGTCAAGTCATGGATGGCGCACGGTAACGCTGAACTGTATATGAATTATAATATGTCGAAATTATTCTACTTTACTTTGATAAAGTGAAAGTTACTCGATGTTATCAATTCAATTCTCAAAAGTTCTATAAAAGTGTATGTCCAAACAGCAAAGACAAAAACGTTGAACTTAGATAGTAACGGAATGTATGTGCGTTCACACACATACTTATATTCTTCTTCTTGTATGTAATAATCTAGTAATAATTGGTGATTAGAGGCATTGTGCGTCTATCCAATTATTTAAGATGTTCAACTTGCCTCACCTTTCGATTCTCTTATGGTTGTCTTATTGTGTTATAATTGCAGAATTTACAACTATTTTTTGTAGTTTTTCTCTTTGAAGGGGTAAAGGAGGTATAAGTTTGGCAGCAATTCATCCAAGTCTTGGAGACAAGAAGGTCTATTCCAAATAGACACCAAATATTACCATTTCACTGGATAAAGTATTTTCGTTTTGCAGCATTATTTCAGCAATAGAAAAACATACCCCTCTTTTCCCCCAAAAAAAAAAAAAAGCTTTAAGGGAGAATTAAGTGGATTCTTCGTTCATTGGGTAGAGATGATCATTAAAATTATTTATTATTCCCTTCGTACATCAAAAAAGGGTAATTTTATCATATTACTCTTTGAATATAATTAATTTAATACTTGGAGAAATGTATTAGGTAATGATTGTAATTAATAATTA
The DNA here is from genome assembly GCA_031232105.1 of Capsicum rhomboideum. Classification (NCBI taxonomy): domain Eukaryota; kingdom Viridiplantae; phylum Streptophyta; class Magnoliopsida; order Solanales; family Solanaceae; genus Capsicum; species Capsicum rhomboideum. Next base: position 110,125,721 of record CP124715.1, on the reverse strand, counting down.
AGGGTAAAATGGACAGAAATGGATAAATTATCTATTGATTTTTCAAAATGGACAAGTATTATTGGACATTTATTTATAGTATAGTGGACAAGTAAAAGATGGACGGAGGGAGTATAATTCTAAGAGTTCGGATTGAATCGGTATCAATATGCCAATTTGGGGAGCGCCCTTTTTTGTCATTTTATTTTTATTGAGTTTTGGACTAATCTTGATGAGATTATTGAATTCTTGTTTCAATCAAATCGAATGTAATTCACTACGAGATCACCTAAGTATTGTAGCAGTCTCTGTTACCATGTTTTATTAATTTATTTTACTCGATGTGTCTTGAGGAGTGTTAAGAGGCAAATCTATATCTTGCCTCGTGCCGGTTTTCCTATAGAAGAGCCAATTTATTTAAATTAAATTTAAAAAAAAAAAGTTAAAAGCCAAAATCAATTCTCTAATGATATTCACCCCGGAAACAAAAAGAGTGGGATCTCTGGGAGAGCGGTAAAAAAAAAAATCTCTATTGAGATGGAAGATATTTTCATTTGGTAGATCATAAATATATTCTTAAATATGAAATAGAAATACTTTTCATCAAAGATCAAATCATACATATATAGTGTTACAGTAATTCAACATTATCACACATAAAAAGGTTGTTCCATTATCCCCTTTCCTTATTCGCAGGCAGTCAACATGTCTCTTTAAGCCACTTGTTGGTTACAAAGGGTAAATAAACCAAAGGGGTACTAAATATATTGTAGTGATCGATACTCCAAAAATTAAACTTATCCATTATCCCCCAACCCCATTTTCTTCTGATGCTTCAATTAAAATCTTAAAAAACATATGCTTTAATAACCCCTTGCATCGAAAATTTGATTTAATCAACTTCTACACAGGAGGAACATTAATAGGCCAACCAATATTGCTGAGCCTCCAAGCCTTGCTCAGCTCCTCAGAAACCTGTTCTATTGTAGGGCGTTCTCTCCTTGTTTCAGACACACAACCTACTGCAATTTGCAACAGAGATTTCAATGCCTCGTGGTTTATTAGTTTCCCTTTCAGCCTCGGATCTTCAAACTCACTGATTGGAAGCTTTCCTGTACTCACATCCTTTGCCTGCATCAATTCACCAGGATCGGATAATATATACTGTAAACAAGATTAAATGTCAATTTCATATAATTTTTAATACTTTTATTGTCCCGGCTTATGTGACAAGCTTTCTCTGTGTCACAAAAACAATTAACCACATTTTTATATATTTAAAAAGTGCAACTTTAAACTTTTCATTTATCATTTTAGACCATAAATTTCAAAAAAATTCTTCCTTAAACTTCATGCTCAGTCAAACGCTATAACATAAATTGGAACTGAGAGAGAGTAATAAGCATGGATTAGTAGCGTGCAAATCATGGTTGAGAGTACACATTCTGATTAAGATGAAATTAGGTAAGAATAAACCCTAAAATCAATATTTCTATTTTCGACCATATCCATAAACATTAATGCGCACTAGAGAAGCCTATTGCATTTTACCTTTGTTAACAATATGTGCCTGTCATCTTCATCAAAGTGAGCAATTTTTGTTCCAGATAGGACTTGCAGCATTACAACTCCAAAGCTATAAATGTCAATTGCACAAGTGAGTAACCCACTATTTTTGTATTCAGGGTCTGTGTACACTCCATTTTCCAAAACATCTTCAAATACTTTGCCTTCTTCTATTCCTACTTTGCTTTCTTGAATTCCTAGCATTTTTGATTGCCCAAATCCACATAGCTTTGGTTCCAATGTCTCATTCAAAAGAATGCTGCTAAGCTGTTAGGCAAAAATTATTGGTACACTATTAGTACGTTCTAACTGGAGAATAAGTTCATATCATAACAAATTAACATATTTTTTTTCTTTTGCATTATGTAAAAACAATTCCTAACAGTAAAAGATTAGTAATTTTTGTACAAGAAATGATTACCTTAATGTGACCATGAATGATGCAGCCATCAATATATTGATGGAGACATTTGATTGCGCATGCACAGTCTCTCAGTATTTTAACTCTTGCATCCCAAGTCAGAACAGTGTCTTCTCCTAAATATTTCATGTACTAGCTGTAACTTAACTTTAGAAAGAAATTATAATGTATAAATTAAACGAATGAATCTTTGTGAGAGATGTTTGTCAGAGCAACTTAAACCATTTTCTCAATGACCATTTCTTGAAACTTTGTGTCCAGTGGCGGAGCCAGAAATTTAGTGAAAGGTGTGCAAATTTTATTCTCAGTTATATTAAGAGTGTACAAAATTAAATATGCATTCATAATGACTAATATTTAACCTCTATTCACCATATAATTTTTCAACGAAAGGTGTGCATCTGACCACCCTTCGCCAAAGGTGGCTCCGCCCCTGTTTGTGTCCAATCACATAAGACCACACAAACCGAGACGAAGAAAGAAATATTTATGCGGTTTTTGCATAGTTTATATTCATTGATAGGGCACACACGCATTCCCAAAATCTAGTTAAAAATTAAATAAAAATAAACTACTTCCTCCATTTCATTTTAGTTGGTCATTGTTGATTTGGCACTTTCCTTAAGAAAATATTTATTAGGGGTCTATTTTACTAAATTAGCCTTATTAATTATGCTTTGGAAATATAAATTTGAGTATTATATATTTTATATAGTCATTTAATAGTACGGGTAGTATTGGAAGAACATGATAAAATTTTCTTGATTTCATAAATTGAACAACTAAATTGAAACAAGTATTTTTAGTAAGAGGGCCAACTAAAATGAAACGGAGGAAGTATTTGTGCTACTCCCTTCATCCATTTTTACTTGTTAATTATACTAAAATTAATTGTCCAACTTTACTTGTTGGAAAACCAACAAATAATTACTACCATTTTGTGTTTATTTAACCCATGTTATTAATACTACATTCATTTCTCAATATTTAGATGACTTGTAATTAATAGGGGTAATATAATAAAATTATCCTTTTTTTATTATTTTTTAAGAGGTGTGCCAAATCAAACATGGATAAGTTTAAATAGGAAAGAGAGAGTAATAATTTCTTAAAGAATGTGTAAAAAAATCTAACATGACAAATAAATATAAATTAAACCGAGGTAGAGTAGCACGTACGTTGGAGTAATTAGGCTACTGTGCTTTTTGAGTTACGCCACATGTGATTTTAAATCAAACATTTTTCGTCGAAAAATTATACTATGTATATAGAAATTCGTACTTTTTGAGTTATGCCACATGTGATTTTAAATCTGTTGAAATTAGGACTATTATATAAATATGTATTCTTGGAGTAGGGGTCAAGTATTTGTCCTAATTTTCCTCTAATTTACTTGTTGACAAATTACTACTTGTATCTATATATACCTCCTTTATGAGATGAATAATATACCGTACAAAATTATTCTTTGTACCTAAAATTCCACATGGTATCAAAGTCAACCTAGTAGTTTGTCGTTTTTTTTCAGTTTTTCCAAGATGGGCGATTCTACGCCTTCTTCTGGCAGCACTACAAACCCTACGAACTCAACCGTAACAAACCCTACCTCAATTATAGTTCAACAAGACAACTCCCCTTTTCCAACAGGAGTTATTCTTGACAAAATGAATTTCTCATTATGGTCTCAATTGATGGAGATGCGTATCGGAGCTCGAAACAAGGTTGGTTACCTTACTGGCGAAGCAAAGAAATCCGAACAAACTGACTCAGGTTATGCAATATGGATTACAGAGAATCATAAAGTAAAGAGTTGGTTGATTGACTCGATGAGTCCCACCCTAATGCAGCGGTTTATCAGGCTTTCCACGGCGAAGGAAATTTGGGAAGCTATCACCAAAACATTCTATGATGGTTCGGATGAGACTCGACTGTTTGAACTAAATCAGAAATCCTTCACTACTATGCAGAATGGAAGGCCCATGTCCACGTACTATAATGAATTGGTTGAAATTTTTCAGGAAATTGATCACCGAACAAATACGCAGGATGAATCGGTTCAGGATATTCTTCAGATGCACTCTATCATGGCAAGGTTGTGAGTTCACATATTTCTCAATGGACTGGATGCAGAATTTGATCAAGTTCGTGGTGAGATTTTAAGAAAGGACCCAAATCTTGATCTTGAAAGTACATATGCTTATGTCAGAAGAGAAGCTCAACAGAGGCAGACTATGGGAAGTGCTCGGCTAATTCATGAGAGTTCTGTCATGGCTGTACATCGTAGCAGTCCTGTTAAAGGTCGAACTAATCAGCCATCCGGTAAGCCTAATAATCTTACTTGTAGCCATTGTGGTGAATCAGGACACTCAAAACAACGATGCTACGAGATCATTGGCTATCCGGATTGGTGGGATTTCTCGAAGAAACCACGCAAAGTCATTCCAAACAGAGCTGCAGCCGCAACTACATCAGGAATTAGTCAGCCAAACAATGATGGTAAAATAGAACCTCGTGTCAATATGACATAGTCAGGTATTACTGGTAATAACAATGTTAATATTACTGCACCTTCTACGAGTAGTACTTGGATTATTAATAGTGGAGCATCTGATCACATGACCAAAGACCGAGATGAATTACAATCATTAAGACCATCTTCTCAACCCTTTATTTTTACCGCAAATGGAGGTACTTCTCCGGTTATAGGAGAAGGACCAGTTGTCATAATAGATACTTTAAAACTTGACACTGTTTTAGTTGTACCTGCTCTTGATCATAATCTTCTATCTGTTAGACAAGTTACCTCCTCTCTCAATTGTACTGTAACCTTTTGGCCTCTTTTTTGTATCTTTCAGGACATTCTGACTCGGGGGACTCTTCGTTATGGTGTTAAGTGAGAAAATCTCTACTTTCTGGAGTTGACTAAAGGTGGAGAGAAGAAATTCAGTCATGCATTCCACACACATGGGGTTGAGAAGACACGGGACCATATATGGTTATGGCATAGGAGGCTCGAACATATCTCATTTGGTTATCTTCAGAAACTCAAACCAGATTTGTTTTTAGGTTTAGATAGTTCAGTTTTTCATTGTGACATTTGTGAATTAGCTAAAAATCATCGTGTTCCATATTTATCAAGTTCGAATAAATGTTCTGAGCCTTTTGCTGTTATACATTCTGATATTTGAGGCCCTGCAAAAGTTGAATCTCTGTCTCAAGCTCGTTATTTCATTTCTTTCATAAATGAATGTACTAGAATGACATGGATATCATTACTTCGGAAGAAGAGTGATGCATATATTGCGTTCAAAGATTTTTATAATATGGTACACACTCAATATCAACGACAGATCCGTGTTTGGCAATCTGGCAATGCCATAGAATTTATGCAATCTACCGTTAATGAATACCTTCAGCAACGAGGTGTACGTCATCAAACATCTTGCACATAAACACCACAACAAAATGGTCTAGCAGAAAGAAAGAATAGACAGATTATGGAGATTATTCGTGCATTTCTCTTTGGCATGAATATGCCAATTATTTATTGAGGGGAGCGGTTAAGTTTGCGGCTATCTTATTAATCGAGTTCCATCTCGAGTCATTAATTTTGAGACTCCGCAGCAAAAGCTCAATTCTCTTTGTTCTCTTCCACATCTGCCGAGCTTAGAGCCAAGGGTGTTTGGTTGCACGGTTTACACTCACATTCCCAAAGCTCTGCGAGGAAAATTAGATCCGTGTGCAAGACGGTGTATGTTTGTTGGCTATTCAGAATTTCAGAAAGGATACAGGTGTTATGACGACCCACGAAATAAGAAATTATATGTTACTCTTAATGTATCTTTCCGTGAGTCAGAGCTTTATTATGAAGGCGCAGTAGCACCCTCATCTCTTCTGGGGGAGAATGACAGAGAAAATACTAGAATGACTGGAGCTTTAAAGGGAGAAACAGAGTTCCTGGAAGTAGAAGCTCACGAGGAAAGATTAAATGCACGCATATACTGGTATCTTGGAACAAGACGTAGTCTCACATGAAGACAACGAAGGAACCAGGGAAGAAGTAAATAAAATTCACGAAGCCACAAATAAAGAAAATGAAGAAACTATTCCAGAAAGTACAACAACCACTCCATTAACCAATGAGTCCTCTCAGAATGTTCTACATGATCATATACCTTAGGTACCTCTGTCTAATGACCCTTATCCTCCTCCTTCCCATTATCCACCAAGAAAAAATAAAGGTGTACCAAGAATAAAATATGAACCTGATCTTAATGCCAATTCGAAATATCCCATTAGCAATTATATCTCCACCAAAAGATTATCAACATCATATGATCTAACTGTTAATCAATTATCCGAAGTATCTATTTCTAGTGGTGTGTAGGAAGCATTAGCAGAATCACAATGGAGAAAGGCAATGAATGAAGAAATGGAGGCCTTGCAAAAAAATCGAACTTGGGAACTAGTCTCACTACCTAAAGGAAAGAGGATTGTTGGGTGTAAATGGGTGTATACTGTAAAGCTTAAAGCAGATGGAAGTATTGATAGGTATAACGCTAGGTTGGTAGCAAAAGGATACACACAGAAGTACGGAGTGGACTATCAGGAAACATTTGCACAAGTGGCTAAACTCAATACTATTCGTATTCTCATATCAGTTGCAGCAAATAGAGAATGGACGTTGCGACAATTTGACGTAAAAAATGCATTCTTAAATGGTGACTTGGAAGAAGAAGTTTATATGGAGCTACCACCCAAAACTATGCAGGAGCACACTTATAGAAATAAGGTATGCAGATTAAGAAAGGCATTATACGGGTTAAAACAATCACCACGGGCATGGTTTGGACGTCTCACATCTGGAATGACATCAGTGGGTTATAAACAGAGTAACTCTGATCACACTCTTTTTATAAAACACAACAAAGGGAAGGTAATAGCATTGATTGTGTATGTTGATGATATGGTCCTGACAGGAAATGATTCTGATGAAATGGATCAACTTCAGAAGTTTTTGGCATCAAAATTTGAAATGAAAGACCTAGGACAATTGCGATATTTCCTAGGTATTGAAGTATCAAGGTCGAGACAGGGAATTTCCCTTTCTCAAAGAAAATATGTACTTGACTTATTGATTGAGACAGGGATGCTAGCGTGCAAGTCAATTGAAACACCTATGGAGGCAAACCACAGACTCGGGAACTCTTTGGCAGAGAAAATAAAAGACGTTGGCAGATATCAACATCTAGTAGGGAAGTTAATCTATCTGACTCATACGAGGTCAGACATTGCATATGTTGTAAGTGTTGTGAGTCAGTTCATGCAGAACCCAACAGAAGATCATATGGAAGCTGTCTATAGAATTTTGCGATACTTGAAAAAAGCTCCAGGAAAAGGGCTTTTGTTCTCGAAGAATGAGAGAACTATCATCGAAGGCTATACAGATGCAGATTGGGCAGGAGATCAATTGACTAAAAAATCAACAGCGGGGTATCTCACTTTTGTCGAAGGCAATCTTGTCACGTGGAGAAGTAAGAAGCAAAAGGTTGTCGCAAGGTGTAGTGCAGAAGCAGAATTTTGAGGGATGGCCAATGGCCTGTGTGAGCTATTATGGATTAAATATGTTCTGAAGGATCTTGGAATTGAATACACAGGACCTATGAACTTGTTTTGTGATAACAAGGCCGCAATTCAAATAGCACAGAACCTTGTTCAACATGATCGCACTAAGCATGTTGAGATTGATCGACACTTCATTGAGGAGAAGTTAGATCAAAAGATTATACATTTTTCATTTGTCAAGTCTGAGAATCAGCTGGCAGATGTACTGACCAAGGCTGTATCAGGGAAGGTCTTCCACGCGATGATTGGCAAGTTGGGCATGATAGACATCTATGCACCGCCTTGAGGGGGGGTGTTGAAATTAGGACTATTATGTAAATATGTATTCTTGGAGTAGGGTCAAGTATTTGTCCTAATTTTCCTCTAATTTACTTGTTGACAAAGTACTACTTGTATCTATATATACCTCCTTTATGAGATGAATAATATACCGTACAAAATTATTATCTGTACCTAAAATTCTACAAAATCAAACACTCTTTGTCGAAAAATTATACTATGTGTATAGAAATTATACTAATTATATAGGTCAAAAATTATTTTTCATATGTATATATTAAATCTTAAACACCCTAAACGAAATTTCCGACTTCGCCACTTCATCTAAAGAAAAAAAAAAAAAACTTTTTTCCAACGTTACAAATTCACTGAAGATGGGATTTTATTAGTGGGTTATGTACATATTATGCAGAAGATGATCCCTAAACATCAGAAAGGTACGTAGTTATTTCCAACATGCTGAAAGTGTATGTGATCACCATGGTACGTGGTGTATTTTTGCCATGCAAAAATCAACTACATAAAGAGAGTTTAGCATCTGCACGGATAGACGATAGTGTAAAAAATTTGCACTATCATATTCTAATTACCCATAACAACAAATATGTAGTCCTCTATAATACGCCTAATTGATTTGATTTTGTTGGAGCTTCAGAGCGTAACGAATCGAAGTCGAAGACGGATCAAGGTAGCTTGTCTGCCAAGCCATAGTGTACCCCTTTGTTTTAAAATAAGTGTTATTTTTACTTTTTCTTTTTGTTTCAAAATAAGTGGTGTTTCACAAAATCAAGAGGACGTTAACTATGTTCTTCCAATTATACCTTAATTAGATAAAAGAGTTTTACCTAACCAAGAAACTATTAAAGAAACTACATCTTTTTCAAGTTATTTATTAAGGGTAAGTTAGTAAAAGCCATCTTAATTCTTACATTTTAGGAATAAGTAATTTTTTTAAGAGGTGTGATCAAGCTAAAAAATATCACTTATTTTGAAACTGAGGGAGTAACGAATTAAAATGCATTGAACTTCAATCCAATAAAAAGTTTGAGGAAGAGAAACTCACTGATAAGATATTGAGCTAGATTTCCACCAGAATAATGCTCATAAACCAAAAATTGATTTCCATCTTCATTACAGAATCCCAAGAGACAAACAATGATCGGATGCCTAGCTCTTGAGAGACACTCAACTTCCCTATTAAAAGAGTCCATTGCTTCTTTTCTTTTGTGCATCTCTTTAATAGCCACACTCTGTCCACTTGGTAATATCCCTTGATAAAATTCTCCTCTTCTTCCATGCCCTATCCACTTTCTTCTTCTCATATTCCCTATGCTTAAAGCATTCTCAATCTCAACAATTGTGAATTTGTAAAGACCATTAATGGTAGGGGTCTCCACGTTTTGAGCAACCACTAGCTTATTACTTCTCTTGAAAATGCATTTCACCAGCATGACAAGTATTGTGACAACCATTATGGTCACTATGATTGCAACAAATTCTTTTTCCATCTAATAATCTTTTGTTGTGACTAAATGCTTCTCTAATGTCACTGCTAGCTAGGTGCACTTTTATCAATTATGTGGTCCTATTATAAAATTACTCAAATGATTATATAAGGAGATTTTCAATAATTTCCAACAAAATAAAGCCCTCCTGTATTATCCCAGAAAATAAATTAAGAACTTACGATTAAATTAGAAGGAAAGATAAAAACAAAAATAAGAATTTTGCATTAGCAACTGATCACTCATTACCAAACTTCTCAGTTACCAATTATTTTATTTTAAAAAGAATCCTTTCTTTGTCGCTTTTTTTTTGCTCTTCCTCTCTTTTTTTTCTAATTTTTTATTTTACTTTTCAAACTTTTAGCAGATCATTTGCTTAAGATATTCAAGAAGCTAAGCACGATTCAACTCACAATTGAATTTTTACGAAGATACTAGAAAATCATAAATTGCAAAACTAAAATAAAGAGAAAAATCGATAGAAGGAATCATAAAGTAGGGAGAAGTGCAAATAAAAAGATCTTAACCAAAACAAAGGAAGACTGAGAAGTCGAAAATAGAGCACCCTCAAACGAAGGAATATCTTTAGTATTTATATTAAGTCTGGGAAATAGGGAAACACAAAAATGTCAATTTTCTTGTTAAATTTACTAAGCTTCCTTTGTCACTCTCTCAAGGAAACCTTGATATTCCCCAATATCAACTAAGGATAATGGGCTGTTTTTCGTTTCATATTATTGATGTAAGTCCAAAGGTTTACCTAGTTAATTAACATAACAAATTAGAGACGACAAAGAACTGAATAAGGTACATAAGTTAATGAATATCAGACATGTTTTGATGTAAATATTTTATCTAATTTGAGATTTCTCTGTTCCTCCAATCCATTCCACTCTAAAGAAATCCTCCTCGCTGGTTTAGTGGGATGGTGACCAGGGGCACAAATTCTATCCATAGTTAACTTCGTTCAATATTTATTACTATAGAGCCTCGTAATTATATTAAACACTAGATATGATTAATGACGAGTCTAATGACGCAATTAATTTATTCTAGATGTATAGACAAATCTGAATGGGGTAAAAATGAATCTAGGCCACATGGTGAATACGTGGCGATGAAAGGTCAGGTGGCATACAAGGTCACCAGCAGCTATTTCCTCATGGAAGCAGATCCCAAAGAGGGATAAGAGAAACCAGGACCATCTGAGACAAAAAGGGTAAAGGATGTCAGACATTTTTGGTGCGCGGATGAGTCTCGTGTGAAGCTGAGCACAACAAGAATATTGGTTGGCACTAGTAATGGAATCGGCAGATGGCATGCAATGATTGACCTTGATACTGATGGGCATAAATGGAATTAGCCAATTAAAGACCTCATTCTTTTAATCTATAAATAAAGCTCTCGTATACATTTGGAATCATCATCAAATATACTACAAACAATATATTTAATTTCTTATTCATTGTTCCATTCTACGTGCACAAGTCTCGACGGAAGACTCTGAGCTCTCGGATATATCTGCCTCAGCTCGAAGACATTCGGATTCAACTCCTCTGCACCTTACTTTACTTTACTTTCTTTATTCTCTCCTTTACTCCTTTACTACAATCAACTGTCTAAATATCTAGAAAACTAATCTAAAAAGGGTTAAATCAACATGTGTGCTCTTGACCTTGTTAACAAATTTAACTGTATGATTTTCAGGGTAAATAATTTGGTGCTCACCATGGGGCTATAGCAAGTGTGTTTTAGCTTAACTGATCCCTTAGTAGCTTGAGTATCTTTGTTTCACAGGTAACTCAAGTATGACGAATGCTAATGATTAAATTATCGAAAGGCAAGCTAGCAACACCGCAACCCGAGATAGCAACACCAGTCGTGCCAGACAACACAGAGGACCAAGCTGCCTTTCACGACGAGCACAACCTGCCTGTTGATGATGATACCAATGTTAGGCATATCAACACGATGAATGTGAACACCCAGAAGAAGAACCATCGATTTCACCTCGAGGACGCCGAATACGGAGAAGGTGCAGGACTCCTCAGCATAGAAAGTCTAACGAAGATCTTACTAGAGTTCACTGAGTCACATAATGCCCTGGTGAAGCGAATAGAGGCTCAAGAAAAAAGGTTAATGAGTTGCAGAGTAGTTTGGCCCAGATAACTTCGAATTCTTCGAGAGGTGATAGATAGGAAGAGATGGAGGAGGACTATGTGGAAGATGATATCGGGTTGGAAGAGCTAGCAACCAACAAGACTGAGGTCAAACCCAAGAGCCCTGCATGTTTGACAATAATGATGACTCATTAAGGAAGGATCTAACTTCTCAGTACTCGGATCTGAATTCTCAAGTAAATCATATTTCGGGAGCGCCACCAGTTACCAAAGGGTAAGACTCGAAGAGCTATGCATAGGTGTAGTACACAGCCTACACTGTGACCAAGCCCTTCCTTAAGAGGTTTAAAATGTCTGACATTTCCAAGTATGATGAGAACTTAGACATATAGGAGCACCTGTTCTTTTTCACGACTGTTGTTGATAGCAATAACTTGAATAAGGAAGAGGTAGGATTATTGGTAATGGTCAAGAAGTTTGGCTAAACCCTATCCTTTAGAGCGCTCATTTGGTACTCCCTATTGCCCTAAAATTCTATCGATTCTTTATGTTAGCGGATAGTTTCGTCAAAGCCCATGTTGAGGCAAAGAAACTGCAGCCTCAGAGGGGGGACATTTTCAAGATGTAGCAGAGAGATAATGAGCTGCTTTGGGAATTTGTAGTAAGGTTCTAGAAGGAGAGAATGCAACTGCCCATAGTACTAGACGACTGGGCGGTAGAAGTTTTCACCAAGGGTTTGAATCCCAAAAGCATGGTTGTGTCAATTAAGTTGAAAGGAAGCTTGAAAAAATTTAAGGCTACAACATAAGCAAACGTGCATAGTCTGTATGAATCAAAAATTCAAATTAAAGATGATTGATGTAGGATCCCTCTCTTTCTATTAGCTCTTGTAGCTATGGGCATTTAGGATAATCTATGTATATTAAAAGGATCATTAGAAGTCTTATCCTATGTCAAATTATATTACATTATTATCGTGGGAGGTCGGCCTTAAGTTGGTTAAAAGACAGTGAAACATGGGCACCAGGTCTGTGAGTAACCGGCACCAATGGGAGTCAGACTCAAAATTTGCAGGAAGCTCATCTCAAAAAGGTACTCTCCATACTCGACGGGAATAAGAGTGAACTCGAGTCGAGGTCTCGGGTCACATACCAATAACAAGCCCTGGTCAGACAGAGAAAATAATAGAAATTGAGTGTCAAGAGGTTTGGTGGCCAAGGAAATAGTCAAGACCGTAATCTATGTAGTCGATGAAACCCCAGTACTGATAGAACACTACTTTACTATCAGTCCCGATCAGTTAGTCTTGGACATCGGAGGTATTAAAGGGGAAATATTCCCAAAACCGACCAGGTCAGACCCAAACACAAGGGATCGAAGCTTCTGGTGTGATTATCATGAGACACACAAGCATAAGACTGGGACTACAGACACCTTAAGGGCGAGGTCATCGTGTTATTGAAAGAAGGGAATTTGAGGGAGTTCTTGAGAGAAAGGCAAAATATTAACTATGGAAACAAAGCAGAAAAGGGCAAGCAACAAGAAAAGTTGGGACCTCCTTAAAAAATGATAAACTGAAAGAAGCTCGGGGAGCTGCCAAAAATCGCTCGGGGAGTAAGGGGATCTCTCGTTTAGCATCTTGATATCTTTCAATCTTTGTATATTATATGCTAATGTTATTTTTTCTTACTACTTCTAACATACGCAGGTGGATCGACTCAGGGCTGTCAAATATCCATTAAGGCAACTTGAATAAAATAACACCATCGGTATATTTTATTTTTATTTGATTATCAAAAATTATCCCCGATAAAGGCAGAACTCAAATATCCACAAGGCATGTCAGGTAAGTGTTAGGAGAGGTAAGTTATTTTTACAGGGAAGTCGGAGGACGGAGTTGTGCAACAGAGATCTATGACATACCCTGGATCCCAAAAGGATGTATGCTACACTCTTTCTTTCTTCGATCAGTTTTTGTCCCAAATTCAGTTTTATAGAAAGATTTTTAACGAAGTAAAAAAAACAAGCAAATCAGGGACCAGCAAACGACCCCTTCTTTCATAAGGAAGAGATCTAGAGAAGAAGACAGGGTTGGGTGACCAATGAATTCTCCACCCCAAAGCCTTTGGGTGAAGGGGAAATGAGATGAAAGATAACTTTTAGTCTTTTGTATTTTTTGCTCTATTTTTGTTTTTTGATGTAATAGGCCACATGGCCACAAACTAGATTTATAAATATAAATACAAGATTTTCAGCTACAAAACTATGAACACTTGAATGGTCACTAAGACTTGGTAGACAGTAAGATAGTGTGATGAAATTCTAAATCTTGGCTTAAGAAGCAAGAGTTCAGAAACAGAGGAGCCTAATCATCGGATAAAAAGACCTTGAGATCGCAGAGGTAGCAACACCAGGGACTAGCTTTCAAGTAAAAGACTTGGGTCAAACCTAAAAAAAAAAAAAAAGAATCAGCAAAGACTCAACTTCTGAATAATGACGCTTCAGAATGATCACCCAAAGTAGTTTTCAGAAACCCAAACGAGAGGTTGTTCCCAATGTGTTTATCAAGAAAAGGAGAAAATCCTAAAAATAAGTCCTACACCAAAAGAAAAAAGAAGCAAAATCCTAGAAAGAGCGCTAAGCACTAAGTGAAAATGAGACATCCTATAGATTAGGAAGCACTGCTTTAGTAAACAAGGGTTTGCTCTAATAGGGACGAAAGATCCTAGATCGAACAGGGGCGGTAATGCCTAGATTCCATGAAAAGATGATTATGAAAAAACACACCAAAATTAACGAACATCGTTTGGTTATTATCTTTGATCATCGTTTGAAATGCCAAAAACTAGCTACTTCGAGAAGTAGGTCACTCTTTACAATATAAGTATAGAAGGCACGTGGAAGTTTAACAAGTATGGGTTGAACAAATCACATATAAGGCATAATCTTAAAAATAGATGAAATTCTGTCACTAACACAAAAATATTATAGCCTCGAAAAGGGTTAGACCATACAGATCCCTAAAGGATATTGGAAAAGGGTTACATACAAAGTCCTAAAAACGTTACATATAAAAGCCCTAAGGGAGTTACAGTTTCTATTCTATGAAGAATTGTGAGAGATGAGAACTCTCCATAAACAAGTGATGACCTCCATGAGGGACTGAGCAAGGGGTTGAGTCTTTACCTCTCTCATCTTTCCCCAAAAGCACAACTCACTCATGTACTGGGAGATTTAAAAGTACCAGCAGAGAAGATAACCATGCTATTGCTTGAGACCTCTATGATCCGATAGTCTGATCAAGCTCAGTCAGACTACCATGGCCACTATGGCCTATTATTGACACCCTTACGGGAACTGTGTGCAACTCGGCGAATGACTCCACATTTTTCGAATATGGTGACAAAGAGTAGAGCATCATCAGAGTAGAATTCAAACCCTGAATTCGCTCTTTAGAAAGATGTAGTCTCAATGAACCCTAGAATATCCTCCTTTCTAATAAGAGACGTGAAGCCATTAATAACCCTATCTCTTATTTTTATAGGGTCACTTGGTGGTACCTTGAAGTCTTCATTGAAGCGAAAGGTCATGGGGATGATATTATCGACACTAGGTTCAAGAGAAGAGTCACCCCTTCTACTGCTTATTTTTCTTTATACACTACCACTAGCCAGGGCGGCTCAAGCAAAACAAGAAGATAATAAAGACATGAAAAGTAAAAAAAGTTATGATAAAGTAGAGAGAGATGTCGGGGCAAGGAATAAGGTGAATAGTGTTGAAGGTAGAAAGAGTAAAAAGAATAAATGTTGGGGGAAACCTTTATTCATGTTGCAAGAGAAGAGGGGAGAGGTTTTTCCCAAATATATCTAGGGCGACATGCCATAAAAAAATCCGAGCACGTGGCAAAGCGAGATTGTCTACATGGGTCCCCCTTCATGATTGTGAAAGAGAAGGGGGAAGAAATGAGGAAGTTGTGTTTTCTTTCTTTTTCACTTCCCGGCCTTATCTGACGTCATGACCTAGAAACAAAGGGACCATCTATATGGAAGTAAAAATAAATCTAAGACACGTAGAGAATACGTGGCGATGAAAGTCAGGCGGTATGCAAGGTCACTCGCAACTATTTCCTCCTGAAAGTAGACCCCATAGAGGGATAAGAGAAACCTAGACTATCAGTGGCATGGATAAAGAGACAAAAAGGATAAGGATGTCAGATATTGCAGCTGCAAGATCGAACCTTGTACGAATCTGAGCATCTTAGGAATATTGGCTAGCATTAGTAACAAAATAGACAGATGGCATGCAGTGATTAGCCTTGGTACTGATAGGCATAAATGAAATTAGATAATTAAAGACCCAACCCCATTCGTGTAGTACATAACCAAGCCTCTTGTATACATTTTGAATCATCATTGAAGATACTACAAACAACATATTTAATTTCTTATTCATTGTTCCATTCTCTGTGCACAAGTGAATTCTCGAAGGAAGACTTTATGCCCTCAGATATATCTGACTCAGCTCGGAGACATCCATATTCAATTCTCTGCACCTTGCTTTGCTTTACTTTACTTTCATTATTCTTTCCTTTTCTACAATCAACTGTCTAAAGCTCTAGAAAACTAATCTAAAAAGGCTTAAATTAAAATATTTGCTCTTGACCTCACTAATAAATTTAATTGTACCATTTTCTGGGTAAACAAAATCCACTCAACTGTGATCAAGTGTTAAGACCTTGAAAATACTTCCTCTGTTTTATATTATTTGGTCCTTGTTAACTTGTCATGCCCCTTAAGAAAATTTTAGTTAAAGGTGTATTTTACTAGACTAACCTTATTATTGATGCTCTAGAACTCCAAATTCAACTATTACAGCTTTATTTAGTTATTTAATATCAAAGTTAGAAAGTGAAAAAATATAATAAAATTTTCTTGATTTCAGAAATTAGACAAGTAAATTGAAATAATTATTTTAGTATGGTATCAAGTTATATAAAATGAAGGGAGTATACATCTATAGATGATTTGCGAAAATGTAATATAAGTAAAATCATTACGAAAACCACATACGAAAGCTGAAGAAGAAGGAATTTCAGCAGATGAGGAAAAGGGGAGGGGTCAGCGGTAGAGAAAGGAGATGAGGCTGAGAGCCGTGAATTTTCTTTTCCTTTTTTTAAGGAATTTTCTATGACATCCTAATTATAGCTATATTTGTTAATATTTTAAGACATAGCTATGTATTATAGATATAGTAGTTATCTAGATTTATCTTTAAATTCTTTCTTTACAGTTTACACGATCAAACAAACTCAATTACTCCCTATCTCAACTTTATCACTACAATTAATTCAAAGCACTCAAGTAATGAAATTCAATCAATCAAAAGGAAAATGTGATTGATACTTTTTATTATTTAAATTTCTCTACTAACTATTTTTTATTTAAAAATAAATATTTGACTCCAGTATAAAATAACTTTGCTAAATGTAATAATCAATTTTTTTTTTTTTGATTTCTCACCTATTGTTAGGTATCCGCATTAGAGCCCGACTAAATCTGAATTCGTGCCGGAAAGTCCCACATTAGGGGGGCAGGGGTTAAAGCACTTCCTAAAAAGGGACGGGACTCGAACTCGAGACCTCTGGTTAAGAATGAAGAAGTACTTACGTCCAAACATCTTTTGATCTCACTCCCTCTTTCGTTGGTATCTTTTTTGTTCTTTCTCATTTCTTTCCTTTTCCTTCTATTTCTTTCTACCATAAACAAATCTAACAAAATAAGCAAGTCTATTAAATTTCAACTTGACAATAATTGTTAAATTTATCAATATGGTAAGCAAAAGTCTTGTTTCAGTTAACGACCCAAGATTACACTGTTGAATTCTTTGTATATTGTGTTATACACAAATATATATTGATAATTCAGTGTTGTACATCGAATACGCATTGTTATACAGTTAATGTGTAAACATATATTGATAATTCAGTGTTGTACATCGAATACGCATTGTTGTTGAAACCTAATTTTTGCCCTCCCCGACTAAATTTAATCCTGAGTTTCTTTGATTTTAAATAAAATCAAAATATTTATTTAATTCGGATAAATGCTTTCTAAAATATTTATTTGAGTTAAATTTGTTATTTAAATGATGAATTATACATCTCCGTACTCATGTATACGAGATCGTATAATTTTGATTGCTTAAATAATTATTTTGTCAAAAATCAAATTTGATCAAGAACTATCTTAAGAATAAATTCAAATGGATAAAGTGTTGATTTAAATATAATTGTTCTTAAAATATTTTATTTGAAAAATATTTATTTTATTTTATTAAATCAAGAAGCTCGGGGTTAAATTGGTTATTAATTTGTTTCGAATTTTGATTCAATTTGGCCATAACCGAAATCAAATTGGCCACATTTGCAATGCTATTGGCCAATTGACCTTTCAATTTGGCTAAATTTTTAATTGACTAAAATCCTAACAAGTAGGCTACTTAATAAATAGCCTAATCTCTACCCTTTTTCAAATTTAATCTACCCAACCCACTATTCTAAGACCCAAATCAGCCCACTCCATCAACAACCCAAACCAGCCCACACCTTATATCCCCTCTTCTTCTCAAACCCATCAGAAACAACAACGACAACAACGATACAACAACAGTAACTTCACAAAACGACTCCCTCATCTCTCCCAAACAACGTTGATGTCTCATTCTCGCTCCCTCCTCTTCGATTTCGTACGAGTTCGCGTGCTTGGCACGAGATGGAATCTCGTGGAAGCTTCCAGGTTCTCCACTCAATTATCCTCTTTATTTTTCAATTTTTTATTCTGAAAATTCCTCAAGTTCGTACCAAAATGGTACAATCCAACAGCTCATCATTATCCTTTGAGCGAATTTCCCAAAAAATCCCTACAATTTGATAGTCCCACATCGCTTGCAAACCCAAAATCCATGGGATTTGCATTCTAGAAATACCTTTTACTGTTTTCACTATTGAGAGAGGTCTGGGAGTGAAAAAATTCTGAGCAAAAAAGAAAAGAGGGAGGAATTAGCTGAGAACCCCGATTAAGAAAGGGATTTCGCTAAGTTAAAGATTTCTAGGCTAAAATCCTTGTAAGACTCTTTAGGAGCATAGGATTTTGGCTAAGGAATCAAGTTTCGATCTTTGGTGGTGGTAGTCAAATTCCGACGAAGGCTTGAAGTCCGGTTTGCTGCTCCGAAAGAGGTAACCTCCTCGTTTCTCTTATTACCGATTAGTTTCTGCTTTCAGTATTTTTGGTAATTGTAGCGTTGAGTTTGTCTTTTAGCCGTAATGAAGTGAATTTCGCGTTTGATTGCGAGAATGGAATTGTTGGTGCTGGAATATGAGTATTCCGAGTGTGATGTATTTGTTGTTTACATTCATTGTTAGCGTTTAGGCTCTCTTTAACTCTAGTACTATTTTGTGGTAGGAATTTAGCAATTAGTGTGAAATCGGTGTCTTCTTGTGATGTTGAATAGTCTTTTTTTTTGGAGGATAAGTTTGGGTTTTGTTTGGCTTTGACGTTGGTTTGAATTTTTCCTAAATGATTAGCTTATGTCTCTTTCTGAATTGATTCTGTATGTCTAAAAGTCCCAATTTTTACCCTTTTTCCTTTTGAGAGTATTGTTTAGAGCTTGATCATATCATCTTATCTTAGTTGTGTTCTACCGCTAGGTATAAATTTTGATCCCGTTCGTCGTAGATTGATTACTGTTTATTCATCTTTTTTCAGCAATGTGTAGGATTTGCCTTCAAGTATTGTCTACATTTGATGTTTGCTTTTGTTCCTGTCTATTTTTCTGTTTAATAAATGGAATTTCAAAGTTCAATCTTTTGTCTTGATTAGTAGTTATTATTTCCTATCTTCATTAGTTTATGTGTTGGAAATGTGAAGTTCGTCATGTCTTTTGATTCGTAAGAGGAACCAATGAGCTTAATCGGAACAAATGAGTTTGAGTCTAAGGAGTCCTCGATGATCTCTTGGTTTATGGTCTAAATGGACAATCAAGGAGAGGATGAAGATAGTTTAGGATGACTGTTACCCTCCTCCTTCTCTCTTTATCATTGTGAAACTAAAATCCAAATGTATATCTTGGTTAAGGATCAACATAACAAATAGTACCAAAATCTTATGTAAGTTTGCATGCCTTTTGTGTATTTTAATTCATGTTTACTTCTCCTCCAAGTCTTGTAGCATTTCACTTAAGTTGTGATAAGGAGGAGTAATGGATGGAGTAACAGCGAACTGCTCTAGTTAACTTTCCTATTTAATCCGTTGTCATGCTCTGAAAAACTTGATATTTTTGCTAAATTGGACTGTTTGAAGTTTGTGTTGATAATATTAAGCTGCTGGGAATGCTAGTTTATTAATAATGAAAATACAGTGTATTTGTGCATTAAGTGTTAGTCGAGATAACTTGTTTTACCTTTAATTTCTTCTTCTTAAGAGTTCTCAACGAGCATGGTTGTGGGGTTGATTTCAAGTTCGGTCACATGTTGTTTTACTTGACTGTTTGAAATTGTTAAAGATGGGACTTGAGCATGTTTTTGTTTTTGTTGGGGATCCCTCGAGGATTTGCTTGACTTAAAACGTCAAGTAAAGAGAGGATGAGGCTGTTTTCTTGAGGATTGCTCCATATTTTTCCTCGATGGCTTTTTCCAGTTCTCCTTTAAGGACATGGAGTATGTACTGTTGTTTTAGATAATTTTTTGAGCATTTTCTTTGGTCTAGCATACGAAAAGAGGTCTATAAGGTGTGATTTGGGGGCTGCTCTTTAGCAAAACCCCAAAGCTAGAACCTTTGGACGTGACCCATTGTAGCTTATTTTGTCTCAAAGTTCACTGTCTCGGCCTAGATAAGTCATATCTTCTCTAAAAAAAAGATTTTACTTTATTTTACATGTCATTTAAGGTTTAAAAGAGGTAAAGTAATTGCTATTCTTTGGGATTACTCCCGAATTCTTCCAAAATATTAGAACTTGGGAATGTGATGGAAATCATGAACGATTTTCCCGCATTAATAAGTTTTCTCCCCTTCTTTTTTTCGGTTGATAAATCCTCCCGATGGTAGCTTGATTCCCTCGGCCATTCTGATGGGATTATCTTTGACTAGCCCCATTATGTTGTTTTGAAATTGAGGACTATTTCCTCTGTTAAGATCAACAATTTGAATCCTGTAGAATGGTTGTTTGTTTGATCCAGTGATCAAAAGTTTTCCTCCCTTTTAAAATGTTTAAAGTTTGTTGCAACTTTGCTTTTCCCCCTATTTCTTCCCTTTTTAAAGTTCTTGTGTTGGCTGTTGCATTCCCTTCATCTCTTTGAGTCTATATCTCTACGAATAAGAAAAGTATATAGATGAGTTATATCGTAGATGATTTTCATTCTTTTTATGGGCATGATTTGATAATTTGTTCATTGTTGTGTGCTTTAGGCATTTGAATGCATGCCTGTTACTTTTACTGGAAAATAGTGTTGACCCCATTTTCCTTGTTTCCCAAAATTGCAAATTTGCTCTTGTTTGATTTCGTTCATTGCCATGCTCCTACTTAATGGGGAAATAGTAGTAAATTTTTTTTCAAATTTTGGAAAAAGAATCTTGTTATTGTTGAGTATCTATCATATTTGTCCAAAGCATGTTTATTTACCACTAGCTGTAAATCTTGTTTGTTAGTTGCATGCATTTGAGTGTTTCCTCTTTGTCATAGCTTGTTGAACTCAACATATACTAATTCCTTATATTTTCCTGTTACATGTGACATGGATCCAAGTCTATTGGACTCCATTCTCCCTTGTATATCCTAATGGAAGGCCCAAATCATCGAGTCAACCTCTACTAAATCACCGAAAGGGAAGCAAATAGTAGGTCAAAGGCCTAAAAATCCAGCAGCAGTAGACCAAAGAAGCAGAACATCTTGGGCCAAAGTCCAAGCCATCAATAACATAATTTGGGCCTTTAGTTAGGCAATTACAGATTTGGGCAAAGGCCCAAGTCATTTTTATGTCCTTTTCTTTCCATATTTGTTCATTATATTTGTGAAATGCTTAACACTTTCTTTAACTTAGATGAATCCTCAAAAGGGCATTTAGATAATTTAATTGGTTCTTTATATCGTTCATTTTGATTCGACTTGAAATTTAACCAAAATAAATTTCCAAAGGCTTTTCATTTGGGCAAACTTAAGCTTTAAGACTAACTGGAGAATTTTTTATATTCTTTCATAGTTGGTAGTTAGCTCGATATCCATGTTAAAGAAATTGGGTTAACAATTTAACTCAAAGTCTTCATTCGGATAAAAATTGTTAAGTTGGGGATTATTTCGAAACTTTGACATTTTAAATGGACGAGTATTGAATAAATTCTATTCTTTAAATAAACTTTCCAAACAAGTTATATCTATAAGATTTTACAAACTCAAAGAATTTTTAAAATTAGCCAAATAAGTTTAATCTGTCGGGAACCACACTTTGTGGATTTTCGAAAGTGCCTAACACCTTCTTTCGAATTTACTTGAACCCTTACCTAGACTCTGGTTTTTTATTAAAAGTTTTCAAAATTACCTTTTTAAATGGTTTCTTAATTTTTCTAAAAAATTAAGTGGCGACTCTAATTTATTTTTCAATATAAGTCAAATAGACTTTTTTGCCATGAAGTTATGAAGTTTTTGAACTCTTTTCGAAAACGATCGTAACAATTGTTATACAGTTAATGTGTATCTAATGTATCTATATTATATAAATACTGTATAATTATGTATATACAATGTTAACACTACATATAACAGTGTAGATATACCTACTATACATATTTACGTTGAGTTAATATCTCAAAAAGTTATTGAGCTATTGGAAATTATCTTGTAAAGTCATTAAACCTTGCTGTCTATCAAAAGTATCACTCAACTTAAGATTTTTATGTTCTAAAGTCACCAAACTACATTTATCATTTAAATGAATGATATAACAAATAAATTATTTATTTATGTCATGTAAATATGGACCCCACATTAAAAAAAAATCTATTCCTTTATCCATTTCTATTCTCAATCCAGACCACAATTGGGTTTAACCTAAAAACCTAAAACCCTATTTCCCAAGCTTTTTCATATTATCTCTTTGTGTTTTTTTTCACTCGATGTCGTTGCTTGTATTAAGAGCTCGGTTATATTTAAATTCACAGTATTCACATATTATATACCTTATTTATGAAAGCAATACTTTTAATAAGAAATTCGAACCTCTAACTAAGAATACAAAAAATATAACCATCACAACACGATCCATATTGATGTCATCTCTTTGTTCAATTTCATAAGTTTTAATTTGTTTGCTTATAAAATCTCTCTTTCTGAAAAATTTCTAATGGAACCAAATGTGATAAGGACAAGACTTACGTCGTTGCCATTTCTTTGATTTAGCTACAAATTTTATTGATTATTTATGTCAATAAATACTCCTTCGTTCATTTTTATGTCACATTTTGACTTAACACATCCGTTAAGAAAATAATAATTGACATGACTCCACTACCTATTAATGGATATTCAATATTAAGTCTTGAAAAATTATTTGAGGAATAAGTAATTAATGCTTAGGGTTATTTGAGAAAAAAAAATTATAATGAAAATTAATTTTAGAAATAAATGACAAGTGAAAATAAACGGAGGAAGTAATTTATAAATAATAATTTTACTCTAATTTAGGAAGAAGCGGGAAATAGAGCTTGGAAAATAGGGTTTTAGGTTTTTAGGGAAAACCCAATTGTGGTTTGGATCGGGTATAGAAATGAAAAGAAATAGATTTTTTTTTAATGTGGGGTTTATTTTATATGGCATAAGTAAATAATTTATTTTATCATATCATTTTTGTTAAATGATAAAGTATCATTTTTTTTAAATGATAAATGTAATTTAATGACTTTAGAAAATAAAAATCTTGAGTTGAATAATACTTTTGATAGAAAACAGAATTTAATAACTTTGTAATATAATTTTCAATAGTTGAATGACCTTTTAACGATATTAACTCCATTTATATTGTAACAATATTGCCCAACCACTACTACACTTCCATATTTTAACATCATAATCACAACACATGCAAAAAAAGATACAAAAAAGTATGTCAAGAGAGATGACTGGAACATCTATGAACAAGAACAAAGAGTGACATAGAGAGCTGACTGAAAAGACTAAAGTCACGTGGGAGGAAAAAAAAAAAAGAGTGGAGCCTATATTTTGTTAAAAAGCTGATTAATGTGTTAATTAATTAGCTAAAATAGGTAATAAAATAATAATTAGGCTAATTTAGTAAATTAGATGAGTGAAGATACATGGATCTTAATTTTTTCTTTATTTAAAGGAAAAAGTACACAAAATACCCATAAATATTAAAATATTTACCTGTATTTACCCCCATTGAAACTAATTACACCGTGCACCCCTTCAACAATTAATTATTACCCGATTATTCATATATGTGATGAGCGATGAGATTAGTGAATCTGTCGATTAATTACAATATATCCAAATAGATCCATCAAACAAATAATGTTGGCCATGTGTATTAATAGGTCACATGTCATCTGCACCATTTCCTTCCCCTTAAGCTTCTACTTTTTCTTTTCTGCCACATACACATTGTTTAAAATTAACATTATTGATTTCTTTCTCCTAATTTTAGACTATTTGTTTTTCGTTAGTTGACTATTTCTTAGATTAATAAAATTAAAAAAATAATTAAAATACAACCAAAAGTAATTAATAACAATACTAAAATCACTAGTTTATTTATTAAAATTTAATATACATGGGTCCTATCTTTTCTCTTTTTTATTAGTTTATTTTCTTTTTAATTTTTTGTCTCTTTCTAGATTTTTTCCTTTTTTAAAAAAAAAATTATAATAAAATACTAACTAACTACTTTTCAATTAATAAAAATAAAATAATTAAATAAGTAGACTATAATAATAAATAAGAAAAATACTAAAGTTCACTAGCTTATTTATTAAAATCTATATTAATGATACATATATATATATAGTTTCTTTTTCTTCTACAAATGAAAACAAAACACATACTCCCTCCATTTCTATTTGTTTGTCATGTTTTAACTTGACATGGAGTTTTAAAAAGTAAAGTAGACTTTTGAATTCTTCGGTCTATTAAAGGACTGAAGCATACCTCAATGATACTGTGTCAGTATATGAATAAATCGTGATGATATCATGGAGGTCTCACTGAAGGACTGAAGAAGGCATCAATGATACCACGACAGTATATAAATATATTGTTATGGTATCATTGAGGACTAGAGCAAACCTCAATGATACCATGAAAATATGTAGCTATACTGTAAAGACATCATGGAGATCTCGCAGAAAGACTGAAGCAAACCTCATGAATGATACCATGACAGTATATAGATATACTTTGATGATATCATGGACGTCTCACTGAGAGGATTGAAGTAGACATTAATGATACCATGACAGTATATAGATATGTTGTGATGGTATCATTACGGACTGAAGAAAACCTCAATGATACCATGTCAGTATATAGATATATTGTGATGGTATCATTGAGATCTCACGGAAGGATTGAAGTAGACATCAATGATACCACGACAGTATATAAATATACTTTAATGGTATCGTTACGGACTGAAGCAAATACCAATGATACCATAACAGTATATAAATATACTGTGATGGTATCATTGAAGTCTCACCGAAGGATTGAAGGAGACATCAATATTACCATGACAATTTACAGACATATTGTGATAGCATCATTACAGACTGAAGCAAATCACAATGATACCATGTGAGTATATATATACTATGATGATATCATGGAGGACTGAAGCAAATACCAATAATACCATAACAGTATATAAATATACTTTGATGGTATCATTGAGGTCTCACTGAATAATGAAGCATACATCAATGATATCATGATGGTATATAGATATGATGTGATGGAATCATTACGGACTGAAGCAAATCCAATGATACCATGTCAGTATATATATATATATATACTATGATGGTGTCATGGAGGTCTGACTGAAGGATTGAAGCAAACATCAATGATACCATAACAGTAGATATACTGTGATGGTATCATTACGGACTGAAGCAAACCCAATGAAACCATGTCAGTATATATATACTGTGATGGTATCATGAAGATCTGACTGAAGGATTGAAGCAGACATTAATGATACCATGATAGTATGTAGATATACTGTGATGGTATCATAGAAGTCTCACTGAATGATGAAGCATACAACAATGATACCATGACGGTATATAGATATACTACGGTGGTATCATTACGGACTAAAGCAAATCCAATAATACCATGTCAGTAAATATATACTAAGATGGTATCATGGAGGTCTGACTGAAAGATTAAAATAGACATCAATGATACCATGACAGTATATAGATATATTATGATAGTATCATGGAGGTGTCACTGAATGATGAAGCATACTTCAATGATACCATGATGGTATATAGATATACTGTGATGGTATGATTACGGACTGAAGCAAACCCAATGATATCATGTCAGTATATATATATTGTGATGGTATCATGGAGGTCTGACTGAAGGATTGAAACAGACATCAATGATACCATGACAGTATATAGATATACTGTAATGGTATCATTACGAACTAAAGCAAATGAAAAAAAAACATAAATAAAAAAGAAAAAAAATCAAAGAAAATTACAAAAGAAAAGAATTAAATAAAATTTTAAAAAAATAAAAAATAAAAAAGGACTAAAAATATGAAATTAGTTTGTGGTGAAAAAATAAAGAATATTATGATTTGAGAAAAAAATGAATGAAAAAAAATAAAGAATAAAGAAATAAATGGAAAAAAAAAAAGGAAAGGAACAAGAACTAAAGAAATTGAAAAACTAAGAGAAAATAAAAAATAAAAAATACAAAAAAAATAGAAAAAATAGAAAAATAAAAGCAGGAAAAAGAAGAAGTAGAGAAAAAAAATTAAAGAATAAAGAAATAAACGGATAAAAGAAAAAAAAAGAAAAGAAAAGGAACAAGAAATAAAGAAATTGAAAAACCAAAAAAAAAAAAAAAAAGAAGCAAAAATAAAAGGAACCAATAAAAGAAAAAAAGCAAAAAATAAAAACAGGAAAAAAAAAAGTAGAGAAAAAAATAAATGAATAAAGAAATAAATGAAAAAAAAGAAAAAAAGTGGTATATAAAATAAAAATTGAGTGTGAATTAGATTATGGTGTAAAAAGAAAAATAAAGAATAAAATAATTTTACGAAAAAAAAATTTAATAAAGAAGCATAAAAAGGAAAAAAAAGAAGAAAAAGGAAACGAGAAAAAAAGAAAAAAGAAAAGAAGTAGAGAAATAGAGAAATAAAAAGGAAAAGTATTAAAATGAGGATAAATAACTAAAGCAACAAGGGAAGGGGACATTTTATGCAATTAGTTAGGGGGGACATTTTATGTAAAGGGGCATTTAGTTGTAAATAGTTTGCTCCTATGGTGCAAGGAAAGAATGTACTTTCCCCTTGTTTAAAAAGGTGTCCCAACTCCATCCTATGGGGTCGTTTGGTAGAGTGTATAAGAATAATGTTGAATATGGTGTATTAGTAATGCTTGTATTAGTTATGCTGACATTATTTCTTATACATTATTTGGTGTGATGTATTAGAAATAATATGCACTACATAATTTTTATAAAATAATGTTTGTTTAAAATACCCTTCCTTATCTTTGTATACTCTCTTTTCAACAAAATTCTTTTGCCTTTAAAACCTCACCAACTCATTTTTTTCCCCAAAAACAAAATTAAATAGTTGGTAGCCATAGATTTTCCCGTTCTTCGGCCACCAGATTTTTCTGCAGGCCATGAATTCTAGCCATCATGGCTCTGGTGGCAATGCTACTCTGATTTGAAGATTTTGAACATTACCGCTGTGAGCCTGTGACCTTAAAAATTTCAATGGGGATGAACCTTATTAACATGGCAAAGTACATAAAAGAAAGAAGCAACTTTTACAACATAATATAGTGGGAAAATGAATTGAGAAATGTAAAAATGGTGGGAAGAGGAACCGGGAAATATTTTGAGGGGTAGTAATGCCATTAAATAAGTTAATGTATGTGTTGAAATCCTTTGTATTACTAATACATGGAAAATGATGGTATTAGTAATATACACTCCAATACACAATTGAGTGTATAACTAATGTAAGCATTGATAATACATAGGGTAAAAAAATGTACCAAATAAGGTACTAATAATACACAAGTCTAATGCATGCTTTATATTTTCTAATACACTCTACCAAACGATCTCTAAGTGGTTTGAGGGTTAGCTCGTAGATTAACCTTACAAATTTTGTTCTTCTAAAAAATTATGAAAAAACTTTAAAATGGAAGATTTATTATTTTTAAATTGTTATTCACATTTCTTCCTAAATTTTCTCATTATACTGCAATTGAGAATTCTAATGATGAATCAACTTAAGTATGTTTAGTGTAAACACATACCACACTTATCAAAGGAGCTTGAGGTAAATACAAGAACTTAGTGCAAAGAAAGAACATAAATTTCTTGAATTCATCAAAGTGGTGACGAATAGATATGCTTTTTATGTCGCTATATATAACTACTTTATCTAAATAAATATATACTCAAAATTGCATTAGTTTTATGTGTTCAGGCTTCAAAATAAGAACTGTGAATAACGTCAAATAAGAGCCCTAAAGTTAGAGTATAACGCTACCTAATAGTTTAAAGTCTTAAAATAGAGAAAATCTGATTCTAGAAGAACTTTTAATATTATTACGACATTTGTTAAAAAAACTTTTTTCTACTTTTCGTTCATCTTATTTTATTTTACACTTTTATTAAAATTAATTAATAATCCAACCTCATGAGGCGAGAGAGCTGACTGGTCTTGGACTTAATAGTCTCTTGTCTAAAAATAGGCTGAAAATTCTCAGCTCAGCCTCACCTATTTAGCAGATTGGTTGGATTTGGCCTCACTGACCAAGCCCATTTTGATGCCTCTAGGCATATTTCTTACTTTGTGTTTTGTGTGTAATGGTTGGTTAAGTTTAACAGTTTTTATTTACCTCCGCCGTTAGTTTTAAGGCTGGGGATTAAAAGTGTCCACTTTTTGCATACAAAAGGGATTATTTCTGTTAAGTGGGATTCATCAAGGACCAAAGTTGTCCAACCCCTATACATTAAGGATCATGTTCTAGGCAAATGTCAATTGTCAAAATTTCGAAATGAAGAAAATAATCCCAAGTGCAGAGAAACAATAAAAATGTGGATGTGGTGACGTTGCTAAGCTAATTATCACAAGATGTCTTATCCTCCTCCATCCATTTCCCCTTCACTCAACTGTTCCACACTTAAAAGACCCAAATTTAGAAAAAAGAAAAGATTAGAAACCCCACAAACTCCTTATACCCAATGTTCAATCTGCTTAGCACTCTATTTACATGAGGTTAGTTATTGACATTTCTATTTATCATACATATTCACTTCTTCATGTCTCCACAGTCCAGAGTATTTGTGAATTGCTTTGAATTTTCGCAACGTAACAAGAACATTGTTGGTCTTTTACTGATTGAATATGATTCTACATTGACTTCTAGAGCATTCTAAAATTTGGTTCTCAGGGTGCAAATGGGAAATAAAAAAGATTATGTCAATCAAGCCATTTTTGGATGCTTGTACATGTTTAGATTTGTAAATGTACAATTCCCTCCGTTTCACTTTGTTTGCCTGATTTTCACTTGACACGGAGTTTAAGAAAGTAAAAAACCTTTGAATGTTGTGCCTTAAACCTAAGATATGAGGAATGTACCAAAATTTTCATTAATCTTGTGGTCTTAAATGTGTCATGTGGAAAGTTAGAACTAAAACATTCATTTTTAAATGGACTAAAAAAGAAAGTAAAGCAAACCGAAATGGATGGAGTATTTGATATTAAACTGAAGGAGAACAGAGAGAAATGGAGGGCTGAGTTCTTAATTGACTGTGTGATGCAGAGCATGAAAAATGATGATGAACTATACCAAAACCTGTTGTTGGAATAGAAGAGAAATGTCAGAGGTTGAAAACTGACACGGAAGTCAGGGTGAGACAGAATAAATCAATAGCTTAATATGTTTTGCGTATATGGATAAGTATGAAAAAGATAGGTTTTGGATGGTGTCATTGAAATCTCATTGCTGAAATATCTGAAGCACAACGCTTGAAGAATAAGACCAAAGTGAACACATTAATTTGACTATGAATCCAACAGTGTGGTTCTTTGTTAACCTCAAAATCCTAACAAAGACAACCTCATACATCAACAAAATTCCCCAATGGATTTAGATCTGCTTTGTTTTGGTCTGGAGCTCATCCACAGACAGGGAAAAGAAAAACCTAGTCTTTGTCGTGGGTTTCAACAAAAGCATTTTGTTCCACGGAAGTTAGTCTCTTTACCTTAGAATGATTCTCATCTTAATGCAACCCCTCAGATTTTTGTAAAAAGCTCCGGGCTATTGTAGACTAATTAACTGATCTATATTTGGAGCAAGATTGAAAGTGTTAGGAAATGGAGTGTAGATTTTGATTGCTTTATAAGTTTTGTTTGAGGGGTGCGACTTCGCAGCTATTGTATTTGTTAATTATAAGCTTTTTGCTGCTAGAGGTAATGATGGACATTATCTTTCAGATGTTTCATAGGTTATAGCTACAACGTTTTCATAAATATTTCATCATTGGATCAGCCTTTAATCTTGATGAGTTGAATATTTATCTGTATTACAATATTTGACCTTAAATCCTACTTATGTATTATAGAATTTCCATCTGCTTGTGAACGTGGCAAAATTCTTGGCTGTGAATCTGATAGTAAGATTTGATATCTACTCCATGCAACACATGTACGCACACACGTAGAATATGCATCTTGGACCAATCGGCCAGATATGTCACACGAGGATCCTCTTAATGGTCTAGGTCTTTCTACATTGCCAAAAAGATAGCACAATCTGATATTCATTTCTATAGGTTGGAGTTGTGGTCATCTGGTTGAATAATGGCGCTTGCCCCTCATTCAAACTTTCTGGCCAACCATGAAACCATCAGATGTTATGTTGGGTCAAAGCTTCAGAGTCATAAAAGATTTAGCTGGGTTAGGGCAGATTACTTTAGCAGTATAGTCATAGTGAAAATTTGTTCCAGCAGACAGATACCTACATGCTTGCAGAAATCTCCTAGAATACGCTTTGGTTTGGATTCTAGAGGTCTTGAACAATCATCACAGGGGAAAAATCTCTCTTCTGCACATAGCATTAACCGGAATGTACCTAAGGTGACTTTGATAAACTTTATTCTGTTTCTTCTCGTTTACTACTTTCCTAAGGTATGTGGGGATCTAGCTCTGCCCTCTGCATCCTTTCCATCCTCTTCTTTCTCTTTGCTGACAGAAGTCCTCTATTTAGGGAAATACAATATGCAAATATCCAGAAGATGTAGCTTTGATGGTCTGGAAGAAATGGGGCCAATTGGCCAAAACAGCAATTGTAGCTATATTCATTTTGTCAGTTACTTCAAAGGCTGACGCCGTTGATGCTCTCAAAACTTGTACTTGCTTACTGAAAGAGTGCAGGTAATTGTGCAGCTGTTACTAAAGTATTGTGGGAATACTTCCTTATACTAAGCTACCAATATATTTTGCTGCATAAGGATCACAGCCTAATTTCTGCTAAAAACCGATGAATTTGATAAGAAGATATCAGTAGACTACATAGACCTTTCCTGACTGCTTTGCTATCCCTTGTATGTTTCCTTCATGAGTTCTGAGCTTGATTTTTTCCATATAAAAATATTTAAGGATGTGAAATTGGTTCTTGTTTGTACTCTCTGGATTATCATCCTGGCTTAATAATTGGGTGGTAAAGATGTAAAATTGAGTTTTGACAGAGCTATCTCATCTAAACCTGCTCAATCTAAAAAATGTCAAGTTGACCTAAACTGTCTCTAGCTTTTTCTGATCAACCGTCCATAACTCCTCGATTCTTGTCGTTGTTATTATCAATGAAATCAAGTTTTAAGCATGTTCAAAGTGAACCATAATCCCAACCGTAATGCTTTTCCATCTAACTCCTTTTTGATTTTGAGACTCTTAGAGATTCCGTGTTCTAATTGGGCCAAGAGAATAGCAGTATGAATTTGACTTATTTTCAGCAAGTTCTTTCAGACCATTCTTTTCCCTTCTTGTTATGGTGGTAAAAATAACTGATATTATTGCTGTGCTAGGGATGCTGGAATGTTTCTGCCAGTATTTCATTTCCCTGAAATTTGAAAGATATCTTAATTTGTCTCAATGAATATGTCAAAATATGATGATCTTGATTATCCAAGACTTCTTCTAACAACCCAATTCTTTTCCTCGTCTCACCTGGCCACTAGAAGAGCACTGCTTTATTAGTATTGATGATTTCTATCCTTCATTCCAGCATGCATGTCTGACACTCTTAGGTGACTTATCGAAGTATTATGCTTTCAGGATAGAGCTTGCGAAGTGCATCGCAAATCCTGCATGTGCAGCTAATGTTGCCTGTCTCCAGACTTGCAACAATAGACCTGACGAAACGGAATGTCAGGTATCTACAACCATCTTATTAAACTGAATATTGATTTGATATCGTTTGTGGAATATTAATATCCTGGAATATGACTGCAGATAAAATGCGGTGATTTGTTTGAAAACAGTGTTGTAGACGAGTTCAATGAGTGTGCAGTCTCCCGGAAGAAATGCGTACCTCGTAAATCTGATGTTGGTGACTTTCCTGTACCTGATCCCAGTGTTCTCGTCCAAAAGTTTGACATGAAAGATTTTAGTGGAAAATGGTTCATCACTCGCGGTTTAAATCCAACATTTGATGTTTTTGATTGTCAATTGCATGAGTTCCATACTGAAGAAAACAAACTTATGGGAAATCTGACTTGGAGAATACGGACACCTGATGGAGGATTTTTCACTCGATCAGCAGTTCAAAAATTCGTGCAAGATCCAAAGTATCCAGGGATACTCTACAATCATGATAACGAGTATCTTCACTACCAAGATGACTGGTATTTCCCTTCATACCTCTTTGATATCGTGTCTCCATACTGGTCTAAACCATGCTGGTAGATAAATATTTAGGCTTGGCAAGAGATGTTTGAGTCAAATCCAATCTTGGAATTCGTTGTCTGTATCACTTGTGCAAAATGTACCTGTGTTGTACTTGCATTGCAATTCATATTCTATATCAAATAAACAAGTGAATTGATTTTCTCTGCAGGTACATTTTGTCATCCAAAGTAGAAAATAGTCCAGATGACTACATATTTGTGTACTATAAGGGCAGAAATGATGCATGGGATGGATATGGCGGTGCTGTACTTTATACAAGAAGCGCAGTTTTGCCTGAAAGCATTATACCTGAGTTGCAAACTGCAGCTCAAAAAGTTGGCCGTGATTTCAACACATTCATAAAGACAGACAATTCTTGTGGCCCTGAACCACCCCTTGTTGAGAGGTTGGAGAAGAAAGTGGAAGAAGGAGAGAGAACAATCATAAAAGAAGTTGAGGAGATAGAAGAACAAGTTGAGAAGGTGAGGGATAAAGAAGTCAGCTTATTCAGTAGACTGTTTGAAGGTTTCAAAGAGCTGCAACAAGATGAAGAAAAGTTCATACGAGAGCTGAGCAAAGAAGAAATGGATATTTTGGATGGACTTAAAATGGAAGCAACTGAAGTAGAAAAACTCTTTGGGCGCGCATTACCAATAAGGAAATTAAGGTAGATATTGTTAAAAGAGCAGTATCATTTAAGCCATAGAAACTATCCAAATACAGAATGCATAGCTTGTATTAATATCCACATATAATACTATAATTCTTCTTTAAAATCCTTATCTGGTGTACTAAATAGGGCCATATTTTGTTGATCTATCTCATTTCAAGAGCAATAGAAACAACATTGCAATTAGAAACAAGTGTATCACTTACATTACAGGTCAATGCATAAGGTTTGTTGTAGCTCACTTTGATTGAAAGTTGAAACTATATATCACTTCACCATGGGTTAGGTGATAAAAGCTCTTAACCATGTCTTGCATTTATTTGCTTTGTGCAGACATTGTAAGATTCTCCCTCGATGCATCAATATGCTATCTAAATTTATCAACATTCAATAAAATCAAATATGCGAACTCAACAGTATGTTGAAATAAGAAGTTCGATCCATTGAACAACGAAACTATTTACGATCTCATCTAGTGTTCCTTACTGAAGCAGCTAACATCAGAGGCCTTGGTTCATTTCATTCCATACACAAGTAGGGATGGCAATGGGGCGGGTTGAGGCTTAACCGCTAAAGTTTCAATCCACCCCTCCCCGCAAAAGTTTAATATAACATTAATATTTTTTTGGTTTTGTAAATCCTTTATCTGTAATACTGTCAGCATTATGGAAAAAAGAAAAACAAACATAAGAAACTTCAAGTTTGTTGATATTTTTGCTGTTAATGATAGATTAAAGATGACTGCTTTTACTTTAATCAACTCATTTTTTCCGGTAGATATCCAAGATATTTCTTGTTTACAAAATGACTCCGTTTTAGTACTCATTGTAACATAAATTTGTTTCCAATTCATTTGTTGGTAATTTACTGTTATTAATTAATGATCGTTAGGATTTGTTGATTTGATTTCTTACGCAAATAAAACAAAACAAAAAGAAGATTCTGATCTTTTCACCAAAGCACTGTTAAGAACCCGCAACCCGCCCCGGCCCACATCAATTTCTTTAAAAACTATTTCAACCCGCCCCGCCCCACCCCATTGCCATCCCTAAATAACACAAGCTGCATAGTGTAAGAATTATTTCAGCATTTTGGGTTTAACAATTCAGCAATGTACATACATTCACCACCGTAAAATACAAAAGGTCAACTTTCTTCATCAACCAAACATAGTTTGTGAGACTAGCAGTTTCTGCAGATATTTTGCAAAAAGAAAGTGACGGACCATGTAACAACGTCAGCTTGAAGAACCATCAGACAAACAGTGATCCCAGATTAACCTCAAGTTGTCTTCAAGCATTTTAAGCACCAGGTTTTCGTCAATCGTTTGCTTCTGCATTTTCGGTGAGAAAATGTAATCAAATTAATTATGTCAGTAGTGAAGGGACAAAACAGAAAAAGAAACAGAAAGGCTTTACCAATTCAACAATGAATAGACACTGCATGGTTTTGTTTGTATTTCCTTGGCACATGCCAGTTATGTAACAATTCGCTGACATGAGCTAGCTACTGTAAATCAGAATTATAACTAACTTTTTAATGTAAATTCTTTGAAGACATACAAAAAGTTCGATAATTTACGACAGAAATGAACTAGATTGGAATTAGTGATAGAATTTTGTTGCCCAACTGCTCTGGATGATATTTTGCCCAGTTTGGTGGATGTAATCGTTAAGCGGGTACAGGATACAATATTCAAATCTTATTTGTAAGAATATACGATATTGTTTGGTGTAACCGTACCAAATGCATGCATACACAGATGTACTACCAACAGAAATACACATAATTACTCATCAGGAAAAGAAAACCTACCCGCAATTGGGATACAATCCCAGGCATTTTCAGGCTAGCTTCCTGTGAAACCTCACCAGATGAAGATCTGAAATCAAATCGATCTGCATGTCGAAGCTTAAACCTAATTGATGAATTTCCATATGATTTTGCAGTTGTGTGCCAGACACCGATAACAGCATATTGACTCCCTGAAGAATCCTCGCCAAAGGGCCATCTCAACCCACCCTTAACTTCTGGGTCCAAAACGGCAGAACCAATAAGATTTTGAATACCATTGATCTCCTCATCCTGGAAAAAAACAGAGTAATCTAAATAAGAACACACTCTTATGCTATAGGTATAACACTACTGGTGTCCTTTCAGTTGAGAGTGCAGAAGTCTTGATGAGAATATGGAAATTAAAGTGCATATAAAATCAGTTACACAGGAAAAGGTCCTAGTTTGCTGCACTGGAGTTAAAATATGTACATCAAAAATGCAAACAAAATTTCACCGTTACTCTCAAGTCTATGGGTTTTGTTGTG
Source organism: Capsicum rhomboideum (assembly GCA_031232105.1). Taxonomy (NCBI): domain Eukaryota; kingdom Viridiplantae; phylum Streptophyta; class Magnoliopsida; order Solanales; family Solanaceae; genus Capsicum; species Capsicum rhomboideum. The sequence goes on along the minus strand of CP124715.1, from coordinate 110,090,018 downwards.
CTCTGATCCTTGCTACCCTGCTCATCTCATGAAAGAAACTCGTTCCCGGAATGGCAGGTTCATGCAGCAGCCAAAAAGCATATGTTCCTCAAAAGCTTCAAACCTAGACTTTAATCCTTCACATAATTAGATAAGAAGCATTCATTGATGTTTCATGCATACTTCCAAATTCTCTGTTTTTCCAGTTATTAGGGTGATATGCACTTTGAATCCAGGAGTGATACTAGTGCCTGTACTTGCAAATGTAAATATCAAAAGTATCATCCCCCGTACTAGATAACTGGACAATTATTCAACCTGGCAAACAACACTATCCTTCTAGAAGATAAAGACATTAGACTCGAAGAAACATCAAAAGACGCCTCATTTTCCACCAAAAGGAACTCTGTTTACTTGGTGTTTTGGAAGCCCTTAAATCCTATTAAGATAATGGTAGCTAGTTTGAGATCCTAAAGCAAATCAAGTTCATTAAGAATCCACCATAACGCCAAATGCCTATGAAGAATATCTTCAATTCTACTTTTTGCCTCTGTATCTTACTTTACCTTCTTCTTTCTTTTTTTTTTCTCTTCTAGACTTCTGCTTCCCCTCTTTTGGTTTTCATTGTAGAAATGATTCATATCTAGCTCATTCCAGCCACTATAGGACTCCAAAAATAATGCGAGTAGTAAATCAAACCTGTATTTGAGCATCTTAACCCTACTGGAGTCTAAAGGGTCAGTCCAATGGGCTATTCACTTTACTGTTCTCAAACATCCAACCCTCCCCCAAAGTCACGAAACACGAAAAAAACAAGAAATTTCCACTAAGAGTAATTGAATGGAGCTATTTCCAGTTCAACAAATATAAATCCAAATATTAGGCGGAACTTTCAAATATGACCTATGACTTAACAAAAGTAAAAGAATAGCAAGAAATGACAAACAATCGAGAACTTAAATCTAAATAAATAGTATATTGATTCATTCTAGCACACAGAGAAAAATTGATCCTCAATGGAGGAAGTAACTTACAGATAAAGCCGTCATGATTTTCTTCGTATGTAACATCAATCTTAGGTCTAAACTTTTGCCAAGACAGCTCACGTCTGCAACCATGTTGCGTGCTTTGTTCACCACCATCTAAAAGAAAACGTGTAGCGTCGAAACATTGTTAAATAAAGACAAACTGCAAGAAGTAAAGCATGCAAAACGATAGGTAAGAGGAGGTAAATATGTTCATGACAACAATTAATATTGTTTTGCGAAATTTGACAAATAAACAGTTAAGTGGGCATCTTACAAGTTCATCAAGAAGCGGAGAACTGAGAACCAACCTTATAGAGCTGAATTCTCTCCTGACCCTTGGCCACCGTACATTTGCAGGAGACAATTGAATCAGAGCGCAAGTTGTCCGAAAGCTACAAAACACAAGGGATAGAACTAAAAGAACCAATGGATAAAGAGAAAGACATTTGTTAGAAGCATGAAAATATTACCTTGACGTAGTATAATTCCTTCTCCACCACAAATTTTAAGCCAAGTTTCTCAACAGCAAGGTTTTCTATATATTCCATATATGAAAGAGGAACATTCGTATAGAAAGATTTCTTCATTTGCCTCAACGTAGTTTCATCCAATGGGTTACTTTTCAGGGATTCTTGACTATTTGCAAAAATCCTGCATCACAGTGAATTTGCGGAGGATTACATGTTGAAACATGCAATGGATTTAGTCGATTCAACAAAGTAATGCTTTGGACACTGCAAAAGAAGTAACATTATACCATCTCGGAGAAAGGTTTAAGAGTTGTATGTCAATGTAAAATAAGTTTGCGATTTAGAGAACTTCTAGTTTAAGATAACCACACTTTTGTGTGATTCTATATGCCAGTTTATGAGAAATCAGAAAACACAATGTGCCCATCAATATAGTAGTCCTTCTGTGAATTTTTGAGATTTGATATGGTCCTTTTGTAATCTTTTGACGTAGCAGTATTTGTACGGACTACAAGGCAAAACAAAATGATAACGGAAACAACTTCCAATAAGTTTGTTAGGAAAAAGTAGCAGCATTGATGTCTTCAATAGGGTCTTACTAATCTCCTTAATGACAAACATTGTGAAGAGATAAGACAACTAATGAATATCTTTGTTGCTTGGTCATGTATAGACAATATAACATTCACATTAATGTCACTTTTTTCTTGGTGTCTGGATAGCTTGTGTGCACCTCAACTATTCCACCAGCAACCTACTTGCAACCTCCCACCAGGCACCAACATAGGCACAGGGTAACTCCGCACGCCAAGGCTTAGGCAGGTAAGAACAAATCACCTATTGTTGTAAGTCTAACTCTAACCTCTTTGTCGAATTCCTTATTTTGACTTTCGGCCATGTTCCTTTGGGGACACCCAGTAAATTGTGGGAAAACAGGGTGGGTGGGTGGGGGGACATCCAATCATGCATTATATTAATTCTACATGATTCCTATATTCTTTAATTCCCCAACATAAGTTAATGCTTAAACACTTGTCAACTTTCATCATGTGTATTTGCTACAAAAGAGAACAGCCACCCTTTTTTCCTCAAGGGGGTTTCGGTTGTTAAATGGTCGCTATATGTTTCAAATTAAAAGGACACATGGTATTAATTTTCACAAGGGTAAAAAGACTTCAGGGATTCCTAATATGACGAGCTTAAAATAAGAAATAAACAATACTAACCCATAAAAGAGAATTCTTCCAAAACGAGCAACTAGACTCGGCTTTAATTCTTCCATATTTGATTCCTCCATTTCGCACTTCACATGTTGAAATGACAAAAGTAAGTCCTTCATCACACTTTTAGCCACCAAAAGCCATGGCTCGTTCATAAGCTCATTTGTTCCATCACTGCAACCTAAAAAAGTATATCTATTGTTTAGTAAAGATCACAGAAACAAAAATTGTAGTCCATGAAAATCAGTCAAAGATTTTAGAGATGCGTACTTCCTTGTTTCAAACCCTGATCTATCACCACTAAGGATAGATTCAGATTATTCCTTGCACAACACATAATATGTACTAATCTTAGAGCAGAGATTTTAACTGATAAAATTTTTTAAGCTTAACATATTTTCAGAAAATGTTTTCCAATTTTTCAATGTTTGGTTGGTCAAAATATTTTCTCTAGCAAACAAGTTACTTAAAAATGAAAGAAAATGACTCTACTTAATCAAAGTAGAGAAAACAAGTTAAATAAGTTATATTGCAAGTTCATTATCTCTTCTCCACCCAGCCAACACCCTTACTCCCCTTGATCATCCCAACCCCTTCCATCCCCACTCCCCACCACATCCCACCCCGATAATGTTTAGCTAGATAACAAATAAATACTCTTGGGATGATATATTTTTCTTACCTATGATATCGAACATGAGAAAATAAGTAAGTAAGAAAACCACTTGTTTTCCAAAAATAAACAAAACATTTTCCTCCGTACCAAATACAACCTTAAAATAGTAGTACCTTGCATTAGAACCAAAGAAAGAGATTTATCGCCTGATCTTTGCTCCACTGAAACAGGTTCTAGCTTAACAAGAGATGAAAACTGAGAATCATGAGTCAAGCCAACAGGGAACCATTTACTAACTGCGCCATGAGCATAAAGGATCTCGCTCAAATACTTTTCCTTTCTCTTGAAATTCAGTTTATTTCTGAAGGTAGGTATCAGGGATTCCGGTGCCGGAGTTGGCTTCAGCGACGGCGACGGCGACGGCGAATCCTTTGTGTGTCTCTTGTGCGGTGGGATGTAAGCCATGCCTCTCACTGTGATCAGTTGTTGCTTCGCGGACTCTTCACTTACATGTTACACACCTCTTAAAATATCAAATCTATATTATTATTTTGTATCCATTTTATCCGCCCATTTTAATTTATTATTTTATATTCATTTTATTATTAATAATAAATATTATTTACTAATTTATTATTTTTAATACTTAAATGACTTATAATAATTAATTAGAAGTGACATAGTAAAATTACTATAAAAAATACTTATAAATTTTTTTTAAATGGGCTACATATAAGACATCAAGTTAATTTAAAACATCAAGAATTAATTTATCATTTTATGTCTATTTTACTTTTTTTATTAGATTTTATTAATTTTATAATACTTAGATGACTTATAATAGTTAATTAGGGGCGATATCGTATATCATGGTTGAAGCAATTAAAGCAGATATGTTGATCATGAGTGACTGCTTCAACACTTTCACTCCCACTTATATATTAACTAGTTTCTGGACACGTGCGTTGTGTGTCCCATGTACTTTTGTATAGATTCTTTACAAAGATTAAAACTCTTTAAAAGTCTGCATTAAATAAGTAATAAAATCCAACAATTACAAATAAATCTTTAAAACTGTGACAAGAAACACCAAAAAAAGGTGTATTTTAATGGTTAGAACTAACTTATTTTAAGCAACCAATTGTGAATTTTGAATTTTGGAATAGAGTCACAAATGGCTAATTTGAGCCCAAATAAAAATAGAGACTTACGAAAAACAAAATTTCATTGAAAATCAAAATAAAGAAGTCTAATAGAGAGAAAACACACAATAAATTAATCAAGGAGTAAAAAAATACAACATACAATCCATCATATGACTTTAATCATAACATTATAAATGGATAAAGAAATACAGTATCACTACATAATTTTTTTATTTCTTGTCGACACTGTTTTCCATAATCAATTAAAATTCAAGAGCCTTCATAGAGTCAAGCTAAAACATGAATCAAAAAACACAATAATGATAAAGTGTTTCACCATTTTAACAATATAGAATGAAATGATAACCTTGTGTCTTATGAAACAAAAAAAAGAATTTATATAGATAAAAGAGAAGGAATACCAAAAACTATCTTAAAGTTTTAAATTAAATATTTGGAAGTTATGAATATGAAAAAGTATGAGAAATATATCTATTAAGAGTAACAGCTGAATAGGTAATTTGATATGAGTTATGAAGGTGATATTTAAAGCAAATAAAAGGAGAAATAATAATTAAAAAAATAATACTTATTAAGTTGGAGAATTGTATTTTAAATAACTTCATGTAAAAATTTAAGGAGACTATAATGGAGGAAAGGGCATGAAGAAAAAGGTCCTCTAAATATATGGACGTATGCATCCAACATTTATCAGATGATTAAGGTTCATGCATTGAATTTGTTAAATGAATTTAGTGCTTTAGCTATTCAATGCAACGTAAACCTTCAACTTCTTCAAAAATGTTTGGTTAATGAACCATTTTATGGAGGTAAAATATACTACTAAATTGGAATGAAGTCAAAAAGTCATTCCACATCCATGTTATTAAAATGATACTATTTAATATTTAAATAATTAGATATTATATATTAAAAATTGTTGTTTTAATTTATGAAATAAAAAAATTGTTGTATTTTTCCTTTTCTACTTTAATATTAAATAACTATATAAAACAACAATAGTCAAATAAATTTATAATTCCAAAACATTATTAATAATGTTAATTTAATAAAATATATCCCTAAATGATTGTATAGCACCTAATACTTCGTACTGTTGAGGTTCGTGGTGTGCATTTTCTATATATTTTTTGACATTTTGGTTGTTCCTAAAGGACTCCTAAGAGCTGTTTGGTCATAAAACCAAAAATATACTCACTTTATTTGGTATTTTTAAAGTTGAAAATAGAGTTGGACTTGTGTTTTGTCATAGTATTTTCAAAAATGTTTTAGACTTTGGATGTACTTTTTTATAAAGTGAAATTGAGTTAAAAAAAAGTGAAAACCCTCAAGAGGTGTTTTTCGAAAAACCAAAAATTATGAAAACGTATTCCGAAATATGTTTTTTATTTTCATGACCAAACAAGTATTCTGAAATAAAGTAAACACGTATTTCCGAATTTGTGAATAATATTTATGGCCAAATGCCTACTTATTATGTATAGGGACCTTCTGTATTGTGATAATATATCTCTTAAAAGTAGTGTTGGAGTCAGACTTATTATGTTAAAAAGCATCAAAATATAAAACATTAAATATATCAAAAAACAAAGGAAAATAAATGTATAATAAATATATATAAAACACAAACTTTTATCTTGCAATTATAGTATAACTTTACGGTTAAGTGACGCCCCTTGATTGAATGTGGCTCCGGTCATTAAGGGTGGTCTGGTGCACATCTTTTGCAGAAAAAATATGTGGTATATAAAGATTAAATGTTAACTATTAAGACTGTATATTTAATTTTGAACACCCTTAAAATGATTGAGAAAAAAGTTTGCACATCTTTCATCTTTCCTTTAAAAATGATTGCATCAAGTATTAATTATTGTTTATAATACATGTTGCAGCAAGTAGAAGCTTATAACGAAATATTGTTTCACTGAGTGCTTTATTTATTGTCTAGCTACAAAGCATAAATTAACATGCTGAAAACTGTTTATCCAATTAATCATATAAAATGTCATAAATTAAGAAATCTACACAAGCAACACAAACATACAATAATTATAATTGCTATAGGAAATGAAATATATATATTTGCATGAACGTTATTATAGTTAAATATTATTTAAGAACGTTGTCAATAGAAAATACACAGAAGATGTATAGAGTATATTATATATAGAACTTTATATACAAAAAATGTATGCAGGGAGTAGAACATGATTTGCCCTTTGGTACACAACGTTATACATATAAATTTTGGGTTCTTCACATTTTTTCGGATTTTCCTAAGGGTATTTTCATGTAGAAGCAACACATATATTCACCGTTGCTGTTGAACCTTTTCAATTACGGACAACCACATACACGTTCTCTATGCTGGCCTTGCGCTTAAAGAACTGATTAAGGGATTCAAATATAAGAATTGATGAAGCAACGACAAATATGTTCAAGCAGGATGCAACATATATCTGTAGCTTTCCAGCAAGCAACCTATTAAAAGGTGGTAATTTTTTATCTGGCTAAAGAATGTTTCTGGAGCAAATTATAGAGTAATTGAAAAAAATGAAACGAAAAGGCATAATAAAGGAATTGTAAATGTAGTTTTTGAATTTTGTGATGATACATGAATGTGAATTTGAATAGTTAATTGTGGAAGATGTAAAGGTTTGAAAACGTTCACCGTGATAAGATTTTGAATTTCAAGACAAACTTTACAACTTAAATTTAATTTGTACATTAATGTTGAAAAAAATAAATTAGTCTTTAAAGGGTATAAAAGTACATCAACATTTGATGGGTATTTTGGTCTTTCAACTTTCAACTTTAGGGCTTTCCACTTTTAGAATATTATAGATACATTATAAAAAGAGGATCATAGCCGCGTAGCGCTCTCTGAAGCCAAGAAACTCGTTTTCTTTTTTTCTCCAATTATTGGATTATCCCCTTATTTCTTCATTTTATATGGCTTATTATTAACAAAAACCAAACGACATATCTTAAAGGCACTAAGGCAGTGAAGGCACGTCTTTAATCGGGCACTGCTAAACGTCCAAATCAAGTGCTTCCAAAACATCCAAAAATGGCATTCTTGTAAATTTGAAGTGACATTCTTGTAAATTTCTGAATGTTTCTTCCCAAGTAAACGATACTTATATCATTTTCATGTTCTCTCTACTTTTTCATTTATTTATTTGTAAGAAGCAAAAGCACTTTAGGGGACATCATTGAAAAACGTTACTTGGGTACTTATTCTTTTTCAATGATTCTTTTAAATTTTTTAATTCTTTTCATTTCCTTTTTTTTCCTAACACTTACTCCCTCCGTTCCAATTTATGTGATGTACTTTGACTTGGCACGAAATTTAAGAAATAAAGGAAGACTTTTGAAACTTATGGTCTAAAATGAGTTATAGATATTTGTGTGGTTGTAAATCATTTCATTAAGGGTAAAGTGGGTATTTTAAAGTTAAATTATTACCAAATATAGAAATGTGTCATTTTTTTTGGGACTGACTAAAAAGAAAAGTGTATCATATAAATTGGGACAGAGGGAGTATATCATTTTCATGTTCTCTCTACTTTTTCATTTATTTATTTGTAAGAAGCAAAAGCACTTTGGGGGACATCATTGAAAAACATTACCTGGGTACTTATTCTTTTTCAATGATTCTTTTAAATTTTTTAATTCTTTTCATTTCCTTTTCCCCCCCTAATATCTTCCTGCAAACTTTCTAAAAAAGAAGGAAATAAGGAAAAATAACATAAACATACACCTTAACTTACCATATTTATATAAATTCCCACCCTTATAAAGTAATTACAAAAATTCTAACTAATTATGTATCTTCGTTGAATGTATCAGAAGCTAATTATGTATCTCGACAGACCCAACATCAAAAAAAATGTATCGAGAACTAATTTTGTATCTTTACAAAGGAAAAAAATGTATCTTCCTTGGATGTATTATGTATCTCGACAGATCTAATATCGGAAAAAATATATCGGGAGCTAATTATGTATCTTTACAAAGGAAAAAATGTATCTTCGTTGGATATATCGGGAGCTAAATATGTATCTCGACAGACCCAAAATTGAAATTTTCAGTAATTATGCAAAATATCAAAATTTTCTGTAATTAAGTTTCAAACTGTCAGAATTTATGTTGCTTGTCCAAAAAAGAAATACAAAATCCATAATATAAAAGAATGAATAATAGAACTAATGAATCTTTACTTTCTTTATGAAAAAAAATATATATGTAAGTGAAATTATATATGTGCATATGTATAATATCAAAAAATATAAACATTTGAAAGTGAAGGAAGATTGTTTTTATTTTAAATTTTCAATAGAAAGAAATTACAAATAAATTTTAACCAGAAATAAATTAAATAATTATTAGATCAACCAAATTTAGAAACATATACAAATAATAAGAAAAATGTAATTTAAAATCGTTACTATGTTTTTTCCTTTTCAATTGAGCTGACAAATTAATATAACTTAATCAAACAAAAGTTTATCAAATATTTTGCACACACATATTCTTTTATATAATTTAAATCCATAAAATTTTAAAATTCTTTTAAAAGTATGTTTTGTGATTTCTCTTTAAATAAAATATGTAAACTTAAATAAAGTATCTTTTTCATTTTGTCTGGAATAATACAATATATTTTTGGATCATCTCTTATTTTTTTACTGGTTTTTTGTTATTTATTTCTACTTTTTTTATACAATTCATTGTGCATGTATTTAAATTTTTTCCTAATATTTTTATTTTTATTTTAAAAAAATATTTTAATTTTTTAAAATATCTAGACCCCACTAATGGGATTACACTGGGTTTGGTTGTTGTTGTTGTTGTTTGGTGTTCTTTTAGATTTTAATATTTTTTTACATTTTATTTTTTTATTTTTTATTTTTAAATTTGCATAATTAATATGATGACCACTCAATTTTAATATTTTATTCATGATAATGGTTTTATTAACTTTAACTATATATAATATGTTGAAATAAAATAATCAAGTTAATCCTCCTTTTTAATGAATACATATGACAATCAATTAACTAATTTGATCATTAATGATTTAAACATAATAAAAATAATAGTAGTAATTTTTATATAAAATTTATAATAATTTATTTTATATAATATAAAAAAAATTATCATAGAAGAAAAAGAGTAAAAAAGATAACAAAATTAATGGATTAGTAATAATTCTATGGAGGATATAAACTATTCAAGATAAGAATAAACATGTTGAAAATTAAAATAATTTATTGGGTAGAGTGTATGTTAGTAAATGAATGATAATAATTATCTTAAAAAAAGGGAGGGGGCGAGGGCGAGGGGTTTTTAGGGGCACGTAGGGTGGAATTGGGGGATGATAGTTTGGAGGGAAATCTTAAAGAAGAGAAAATTTTTGGAGGGGAAATAGATAATTTGAAACCAAAGTACAATTAAAATAAGGTTATTTTATGAAGAAAAAAAAAAGGATTTGTTTATGAAAAAAATAAAAGGTTAAAATAGTGTTCTGGTTGTTTTCAAATTTTGAATACAACTTCAATTAATCTTTGGAATTTCTATGGTCAAATGGTGAATTTTTAAATTAAGTGGAAAAAATCAAAAAAATAAAATAAAATAACAGTATTGTTCTCATATTCTAAGATTTAAGATATACAGGCAACCCCTTTTTTTGGGGTAGAAATACGAGACATAATTAACTAAAACTTTGAAAAAAATATATGATTTTTCACTTAAAATCAATCTTATAATACTTAGAGTTATATAAATTAAATCAATTCAATTTTCAATTGAAGTCAAAACATTTGTGTTGATTAATTGTTGAGTCCTAATTTCAATCTTATTATACTTAGAGTTACTTAAATTGAAGCAGTTCAATTTTTTTATTACAGTCAAAACATTATGATATATAATTGACTAAATGTTACATCGACAAATTGATACTCAATTCATTCTTGTAATACTTGGAGTTATACAAATTGAATCAATCCATTTTTTCAATTGAAGTCAAACAAGTTTATTGAATTATTGTTTAATACACAAACTGAGTCCCAAATCAATCTTATAATACTTAGAGTATATAAACTGAAATAATTTAATTTTTTCATTAAAGTCAAACATTAAAATTGACTAATTGTTACATCAATAAATTGAGTCTCAGCTCAATCCTATAGTACTTAGAGTTATATGTAATACATTATTTTACTTAAAGTCAAACATTAGAATTGACTAACGGTACATCCACAAATTGAGTCGCATTTCAATTTTTCAATTGAAGTTAAGTATTTGTTGACTAATTGTTACATTCACAAATTGGGTATCAATTCAATCTTACAATACTTAGAGTTACATATAAATTGAAGCAATTCAATTTATTAATTAAAGCCGAATATTAGGATTGACTAATTGTTACATCAGCAAATTAAGTTTTAATTCAATTATTCAATTGAAGTCAAATATTTGTGTTGACTAATTATTACATCCACAAATTAAGTCTTATTTCAATATTATAATACTTAGAGTTACATATAAATTGAAACAATTTATTTTTTCAGTTAAAGTCAACAATATGATTGACTAATTGTTAAATCAAATTGAATCTCAATTAAAAAATTCATTAAAGTTAAATATTTAGGTTGACTAATTGTTACATCCTTAAACTGTGTCTCAATTCAATCTTATAATACTTAGAGTTACATAAATTGAAGCAATTTAATTTTTCAATTAAAGTCAAACATCAAAATTGACTAATTGTTACATCCACAAATTAAGTCTCAAATCAACGTTATAATACTTAGAATTACATAAATTGAAGCAATTTATTTTTTTAATTAAAGTCAAACATTAGAATTGACTAATTATTACATCCACAAACTGAGTCTCAATTCAATCTTATATATTTAGAGCTATATAAATTGAAGCAATTCAATTTTTTAATTAAAGTCAAATATTAAAGTTGACTAATTGTTCTATCCACAAATTGAACATCAATTCATTTTTTCAATTGAAGTCAAATTTTCAGTTGACTAATTGTTACATCCACAAATGATTCTCAATTCATTCTTATAATACTTAGAGTTATACAAATTGAAACAATTCAATTTTTCAATTTATGCCAAACATTTATGTCAAAGTTCGACCCATGATTATCATATTCGTATATCTTCTTTACCTTTCTATTTTTGTTTTCAATAATTTTATGCATTCTACAATAGTTTTGTAATTTTCATTAACATTTTAAATGTTATATTATTTGTACAAATAAGCACTCGGTTATTAGTTTTAAGGTTATTTCAAATGTTGTATTTTTTTTAAAATATTTTTATTCAAAAATTTATCTTCAGTTTATTTGATATTTATTTAGATTTCAATATATTTTTATTATATATATATATATATATATATATATATATATATATGGATGGTAAGTCCCATGGATCTATGGGGCGTATATTTCATATTTTTAATTTTATAATTTTTACTAAGAAAATAAGCAAAAGTAAGATTTTCAATAATTCTGCTAATAAATTTAAATAAATCACCAATATATAGATAAAAGATTATAATTGTTTTCTAGGAAAGTTGCTTTCTTTCTTTATATATTCAGAAAAAATGATATGATAAAGTATAAATATCATTACATCAAATTCTAGGACTTACACCTTTGTAACACCCCATACTTTCCCAACCCTACTTGATGCCATTAAATAATGTTTACTTAAGTGTCGAGAGTTATAAGTATGTATTTGGAAATGTTAAAGATGAGAAAACTTGAAATTTGGCCTTGTACATGTGACGAGCCTTTTATAGAAAGTGTTTTGTGATTTCGTGGAGCATTTGGGCAATACCCCGTACACATTTTAACCTCATTTGGTGACTTGGAGTCATGTTTACTTGATGATTAAGGTCACTAAGTAAGTATTTTATAGTGTTTTGATAAGGTATTGGACGATACGCAAGTGTTGGAAAAATTGCCGAAAAATTCAGCAAAGCATGAAAACTTGCGCCACTACCCTGTTTCAGGGGGTGTGGCGCAAGCCACTGATTCAGAGGGGCCTCATTTCTTGCGCCACAGCTTGCTTTGCAGCTAGTGGCGCAAGGCACAAACATTATGCCTTTCCGGACTCGTTTTGTAACGCGATTCTACGACGACTCTTGGATGGTTTCTTTTGGTTCTTTGGAGTTCTTTGAGCATTGTTAAAGATTCAAGCACTTCAATACACTCCTACATACTACTATATGATCAAAACATGAAACACAAGTAATTATCAAAAATGTTCAAGGAAGCCATGGACGACTAGAATTCTTATTTTTGCGATCGAGACGACGAATGAGAATCTCGTAAGAGAATATTATCGTGATATTATGGAATAAATTAAACATGAGATATATGGTGAATTATACATAAAAGTTTAAGGGTGAAATGGATATGTATAATTGGGCCCCAAATTAGGCCCAAAATGGAATAAAAGACTTGGCCCAAATGGGTCATTTGACCCATTCTTGCCATGACTACTCAATTATTGCTCCCAAAGGGCTAAGGATGACTTGAGCACTATATAAGGGACCCAAAATCAGATTTTTATTCTTAAAAACACACAACACATTTGGAGAATTACAAGATATTTTCTTTTTGGTTCTCTCAAACCCTAGGAACCCTAAAGCACTTCTTGGGGCAAGATCACTCATTTGCAAGCTTGGGTAAGTAATTATGCTTATGGATTCATATATTATATGCATGGGAGAGCATGTAGATCATGATGGTTATGCCTAAAAGTGTAAGTGGTGCACTTTTGTGTTTTAGTAAAGATGTGTCATTTTGGTGAATTAAACTTAAAAGGTGACTTGATGTCTTGATGAAAGTGAATGGTATGGACAAAATATGAACATGTATGGAATGATTTTGTTATTAAACTTGTTATTTTTCTAAAAGTGTAAATTGTGGGATTTTGGCCGATATGTGCTATAAGGTGTATTAAGGTAATTTAATGGATTATTTGTGATGTGATATGGATAAGAAAGTGTAAAGGAGAAGTGTTGTGGTGAAATGACTTGATTCTCATGTATTGGTCAATGTATGGAGTATTATGGAATTTTTGGAATAATAGTATGATCAATGATTTTGTCAAGGGCAAATGGCATGTTTAAAGGCAAACAAGTGACTCATTGACATTGTATGCATTTGTAAAGGAATTGGTGGTTAATGTGAATTTTGTTATGCATTTGTGTTGTAGAGTGACACATAAAGAAGGAGCGGGATTATTGTATACACATCTAAGGTTGTATATTCGTATTACGAATCCAAGGTATGTTAGGTTACTTTGTCCGTATCTTTCTGCGGCAAATAGTGTTCACATTGACATGTCACTAGTCCTATCCCGAAATGTGCTAAGGTATTCCATATCCGGTTAGCAATGGTCATTGTTATAAATTTCCTACTCTTTGATCATTTGTGAATCTCATGTCTCATATTCATGGTTAATGTTCCAAAAGCTCAAATAAGGTTATGTTCCAATGTTCCAATAGTGACTATACTTATGTCTCTTGTCCATAGTTTATTGTCCAATGGTTCCCTTGGTGTTGTGGTTCTAATAATGTTATGTTGCCAAGTTATTCACATGTCTCTCACTCATTGGCTAATGATCCAAAGTTTCAAATAAAGATATGGCAACCATTGTACCAATCTCAAAGTAAAGAACAAAGTAATGCATATGTGGTCAATGATCAAGTATGGGTGGCAAGTCTAGGGGCATAAGCCTAACTCGACTCGATCCCGATGTATTGATTTATGGGTGGCAAGTCTAGGGGCATAAGCCTAGCTCGACTCGATCCCGAAGTATGGATTTATGGGTGGCAGGTCTTAGGGGCGTAAGCCTAGCTCGACCCGATCCCGATACACTGATTTATGGGTGGCAGGTCTTAGGGGCGTAAGCCTAGCTCGATCCGATCCCGAGGCATTGATTTATGGGTGGCAAGTCTAGGGGCATAAGCCTAGATCGACTCGATCCCAACATGACGATAAGTCATGTAAAGACCCACTGATCCGTAGGGGCCCGGGTACATTGTGACACATGCATTGAGATAAAGAAAGGAATGAAATTAATGAAAGCAATACACATGGTTTCAGAAATGCAAAATGGTGACTTATCCACATTGATTATTCATATGTTTTGAGTTCATGGAAATATTCATGTATTGTACAGATTCATCTGAGCCTTGCATACTCAGTACTTATTTCGTACTGACCCCTCTTGGGGAATTTACCTTACTTGCTGCAGGCGCAGGTACTAGTAGGCTTCCACAGTAGGTTGCCAGTCGTTGCAGATCATTGGTGAGCTCCAGCTAATTCGGGGCTTCTCCGAGTCAGAGTGTATATATGTTTTGGTGTTGTACATTGTGTATAAAGCGGGGACTTGTCCCGACTTTCAGTTGGTTTTGGTCAATGCATCTGTTAGAGGCATTTGTAGACGTATGTGGGTGTATGTGTATAAGATGATAGATAAAATCTTGACTTGATGGCCTCAACGGCCAAGTTTCTCATATGTATATACGTCACATGTTCTATGCTTTCCGATTTTAGCCTCTCATGTTTATATGTGATAGTAGTGTTTCCTATGACATGCATACGAATGAATAGAAGCAAAGATTGGTTCTCTCGGGCCTTTTCGGCTTCGGGTGCCAATCACGCCTCGTTGGGATTCGGGGTGTGACAGCCTTATGGATCTACACCTTTCGTTTGCACCTCCGAGTGTTTTTTGTACGCTCCATCCCGAAACTCACCCCGAAAATGCTTTTGAAAGCGCGCGCACACACACATATACATTTTTTTCTATTTTTATTATTTATTTTTGATATTGTTGCAATTAATATAATAACCACTCAATTTTAATACCTAGTTCAAGATAATGTTTTTAATAGCTTTAACTGTGTATAATATCTTTAAAGTAAACTAATCAAGTTAATTCTTTTTTTAATGAATACAAATATGATGGTCATTTAGTTAATTTAATCATTTATGATTTGGGCATAGTAAAAATAATAAACATACAATTTATTATTATATAAAATTACTACTCCCTCCGTCCCATTTTATGTGACCTACTTTCCTGTTTGGTCCGTCCCAAAAAAAATGTCACATTTTCTTATTTGGTAACTTTTTAAAGGCACAATTACTCTTTTACCCTTATTGGTCCCACTTAAATAAAAAGTGAATGCATTACCTTTTATTTTTTAAATAAAATTAATACATGTACATTTTTAATTGTAAAAGACAATATGATAAACATTATCAAGTCAAACCTTATTTCTTAAATTCCGTGCTCAGTTCAATTAGGCCACAAAAAATGAAACGGAGGGAATACATATTTTATTTTATATAATATAACCAAACGAAAAAAATTATACTATAAAAGATGGAAGAGTACAAAATACAAAAATGAAGAGTTAATAATAATTTCATAGAGGATATAAACTAATTCAAATTTTGCTGAAAATAAATTTGTTGAAAAGTAATATGATTTATTAGTTTGAGTGTATGTTTTAAGAAAGTGTGCGGGGGGGGAGTGCTCAATGGGGTTGGGGGTGATGCTTTGGAAGGGAAAAAATAGAATATCATAAAGTAGCTTTATTGTTCAATTAATGATGAGAGAGGGGTGGGAGAGGAGAGAATATTTAAATTAGGGATAGTTTTATCTTTATATTTTTTTTGGACGGCATAATTTTGGACGTTTTGTTGTTTCCTCTTTAATAATCTTCAAATTTGTTGGTATAGTGGTGAGATTGCTTCACCCTTAATTAGAAGTCTCGAGTTTGAACCCTGATAAATGGAGAGAATTTTGTTGGGAGCGTCATCCCCAGAATGGATCCTGCAGTGCGTCATCCTAATTAATCGGGGCTTCAATAAGGATATTGAACACCGAGTGAAAAATCAAAAAAAATAAAATCCACAAACCAAAAGACAATGTTTCGCTAACTGTTTCTAATTTCCAATATATACGTCTTTCTTTTGACGTTTCATTTCCCAAAATCTACAAATTGCTCTTTTTATGGTTTTCTTCATTAATAAATCATGCTGTCCTCCTACTAATTTCAGCACTTATGTGACATCATTATTCGGTTACAGTTATCTCTTCGTTATTGACCCTCTTCTCGATCTATATCACTTTTAAATTTCCGTTCATTCTACTCCCTCTAATTCAAAGTAAGTGAATTTTTGAGTTATTTTTTAATATTCAAAATAAGTGAATTATTTATTCTTCAAGAGATATGTTGAAAATTTCTTTTAATTTTATTCTTTATTTACACTTTCTAGGTTATGAATTCTAAGAGACTTAATTAACTTTATTTTAATATATCAAAAATTTCAAAAATAATTTAATAATATCTAAAAAAATAAAAATAAAAAGTAAAATATAATTAATATTTTAATTTTTTTTTCTTAATAGATATGTATCCGATCAGAATGTCATTTATGTAGACTCATCACCCTTCCTCACTATTATGCATATCAAACTTTAGTATCCGATAGTACACTGATTTTCGTCGTAAAGAGCGGCTCCCCCTTTGGATGATGGAGACTTTGCGCGGATATGATAAGAGTGGTTTTTTCTAAATTTTCTTTCTCTGGCTCCAATGCGGATGTTGACATCGGATGGCATCATTATATAATGTTTTTAGTATGTACTATCTTTCTTTATTTAGGGCCCGTTTGACCATTAATTTTTTTTATTTTTTTAAAAAATTTATTTCACTTTAGTAAAAAAAATAAAAATTTATGATGTTTAGCCTTAATTTATATTTTTTTAGTGATTTTTTTTTGAAAAAGTTAAAATAAGTTTTACTTATTTTCACTTTTTTCACTCATATTTTTTTCACAATAAGTCAAAAATAACACTAATTTATTTTCATGGCCAAATACAACTCCAATTCCAATTTCAACTCCAGCTCCAGCTCCAACTCCAAAATATTTTAATTTTCATGGCCAAACGCCTACTTAATTTGAGCCCCTTTATTCTGAATTTAAAAAAATTCAAAATCAATCAAATCTTTTCAAGTAGGATTAGAATTTAGCACCTAATTCCCCCCCCCCCCCCGCCCCCACCCACCCACGCAATATATATTTCTTCAATACTTTTATGATTCTACTTGTGTTTGAGGCTCAGCAAATAAATCCAAGAGTCCAATATATTTTGAATATTTGTGTTTCACTGATGCATTTATGAATTTTTTCTTACTTGAGGTACAACCAATAAAAATTGTGAGAAGTTCCACTAATTTTTTAACACATAGATATTAGGGCCTACCTATATACTTTTACCGTGAAAGTAGGAGGAAAAAACTATATTTAATTCATATGGGTCCCAACAAATATATAAATATAAAAAAAAAATAGTGCAATAAATTTATTCTAAAAATATAATAACTTCTCATAAATTTATTTTATATATATATATATATATTATTTTTTTTTTGTAATCTTTGTTTATATTTGTGCAATCATCTTCTCTTGCCAAAGTTTCAAATTGAAAAATGAGAAGTTATTCATCAATGAACTTTTTTTTTGGAACCCCCCGGGAAACCCACAACCTCTGTCACAATTTCTGTCCTTCAGATGAGTACTCTGTGATGAACACTTTGTGGTAACCTGCTCACTGTACATAGCTCGCAAACCAAACAGGAATGAATTTTTTTTTGCTACATATATATCATAGATAAAAAAAAGTTTATTAACCTATGGGTAAGATGCTACTTATTTGTATAGAAATCTAAATTGTGATGACTGAAAGCAACTTTGCATATTTCTTTTTGTGACCATCACTTGTCGGGAAAAATCTGTCAACATAAAAATATTATTCTCTTCATTTCAATTTATGTGAAGATGTTTGACTGGACACATAATTTAAAAATAAAACAAAGACTTTTGAATTTAAAATAAGTTAAAAATATTTGTATGGCTATAAAGAAGAATAAAATAAATATTTTATAATTAAATTATTACTGACTATAAAAAATATCAATTTTTTTTTAGTTTTAGTTGACTGATAAAAAAAAGTATCATTTGGCTGGAGTATTTATTACTAATAAAAGTAGGGCCAATATAGAAATTTACCATAATTTTTATTCCAAATAACAATTCTAATAAAACTAAGTTCAAAATTAATGATGATATGTTAGGAAGATTTTTATAACGTTACAAAAAATAAATAAATTATATTTCTACATTTATATAGTAGCTTTTGGCAAGATGCATCTTTATACAAAGATCTTTAATGATATACTTTTTTATTTTTTATATTTATTTAATATAATTTATTATATTTCCAAGGATTCATATAAATTAAATATACTTTCTCTCTCCTACTTTCATGATTAAAGTAGAAAGGTGGACCCTAGTATTTATGTGTCAAAAAATTAGTGAAACCTCCCACAACTTTTGTGATGGTGCTTCAATCATAGTAAATTTTTTTGCATTTATGCACTCACTTCATCGAGATATAAAGTGACTACTCAAGGACCAAGGTATTTACAAAGTCGAGACTTTAATTAGTTAGGATAAGTGTAAAGGACATCACATGGTTTATCAAAAAATAAATGATCCATATTTAAATTATTAGACATGGAGTGGTCAATCAGTTCAAATTAATTTCAAAAAATGGCCAGTCAGCTCAAAGTAATTCTAAAAATGGTCAGTCAAAACTGTATCAATATGGTAAATGAGTTGTATCAATATGATATAAGAAGTGTATTAATATGATACATGGATTGAATCAAAATAATATAAAAATTATATCAACATGGTATATGAACTATATATGCATATGTTTTTCTGTATAAACTATATGAATGTGCCATGAAAATTGTATCATTATGGTATATGAACTGAAAAAAAGGAGAAGAAGGCACTAGCAGAGACAAAAAGGCCTAAATGACTATCTTTTGAAATTGTAAAATTAATGGCTATTTCATGAAAATAATTTTGGGCGAAGTGACATTTATATCCTTTCCCCTCAGGATAATTAAGTAATTTTTCATTTCTTCTCTCCATAAAATCGTACTATGCAGGATTCTTTGAATCTTTATACCTACGAACTTGTAAGGGCGTCTGAAATATGTAACTTCCGTGAACAAATCGTCACCATCTACCTAACAAGTTAAAAATGGGTGAGGAAATAAGAAAGGGAAAAAGAGAACAAATGGAAAAGAAAACGAATATGTACTCCTTCCATTCGGATTTACTTGTCACTATTTTACCCTTAACATTAATTACTAATCTCCAAATCATTTTTCAATACCTATTATTAAACATCAATTAATAGAGGTAATATTGTAAACTCACTATAGCAATCATTATTTTCTTAATGAATATAATATGTCAAAAAATGACAAGTAAAAGCGAATGGAGGTAGTATTACAGAACGATTCATATAATTGATGCAATGAATTTGGGACGATGGATTCAATTTTGTTTTCTTCTTTAACCTTTTCATTTTATGTGGTAGGACATGTTTGAGATTGCTGTTAGAAAACTGTTTATTTTGAGAAATATTTTTATGAAATGATTTTTCATAAAAGTGCTTTTGGAAAAACGCAATTTGAATTTGGCTAATTCATTTGAAAAATATTTTTGATAAACAAATTGTGTTTAGCTAATCTTTTTTAAAAAGTGTTTTTGAGAGACAAATTATGAAAAAAGATATGTATCAATGAACTTTTATTATTAAGATTATTTTATAGAGAGAAATTATTTTAAATATTATTTGGTCTTGCAACGTGATTTGTATGTCATTTATTGTCACTAATAATAAAAAAATAAAGAATTATACTCCCTCCGTCCCATTTTAATTGGTTATCTTACTAAAAATAAATATCCCATATTAGTTGATCACTTACAAAATCAAGATAGAATTAATTAATTTTTTCTCATTTTACCCCAACAATTAATTACAATTCCAATGTCCATTCTTATGCCCAATGAATATTATTAATATGGGTAAAGGATAAAATAGTAAAAACTATCACTGCATTTATGATTTCTTAATCACCGTGTAAAATGAAATGTGCCTAACTAAAATGGGACTGAGGGAGTATGTTCATTTATCATCATTATCAATTATGTTTTGTATTTCTTTTTTAAAAAAAGGAATAAGAATTAAAATAATAATAATATATAAATGATAAAATAAAATAAAGAATTTATGATGTAAAAATAAAGAATAAAATTGAAAATAAAACTTTAATCAAACTTATGATATATGCTAATTAATTAATAAGGGATGTATTGATATATATGTTTAACTGATAGAGATATTTTTGGCATGAAAAAAATAATTTTTTGCTTCTGCTTCTGCCTTTTTAAAAAATAAAAATTTTCTGCTTTCTTCCAATAGCAGAAAAACTGTTTCTGCTTCCATGTAAAAGCAGTTACATAAGTTACCCAAATACCATGCTTTATCAGAAAAAGTATTTTTCTATCTCAAAAAAACACTTTTGACTTCTCAACAACAATTTCAAACAGTCTCGTAGTAGTAGTTATTTTACCTTGGATTTTAAACGAGGAGAAAATTCTGGAAATATTAAAATTATACTCTAATGATAAAAATATCTTAAAGAAACCATTCATTGTTTACATGTTTTTCCAATAAAAAATTGAAAAAGATATGATTTCTCCTATATAACTTAAAAATCAAGTACACCTAGAAATAGAAAACTATAAGCCACTTAAGGGATGGGAAAAAAAAGAAATGAATCTAAGAATTAAAAATAGGAAAATTTTCAAAAATATATAGCCCAATACAAAATATTATGTTGCTTAGTTCAATATACAATTTATACAACATTATGCAATATTATATGATATTATACCTAAGGGAAAAGCAATATATATAACGTATCAACCTTGTATAAAAATATATAGTAGTATATAAAAAAGCGCTTATACACAAATATGGACGAAACTAGATATAATGTTATATAATAGCTTATTTTGTGCTACATGGTGTAAATATTTTCTCCCAATAGATATAAAGCGTAAGGTCTACCGCTAAGAAAAAGTAAGGTATGTGCACACTCTACCCTCCCCAGACCTCACTGTGTGGGATTATACCGGTTATGTTATTATTGTAGACTTATAGTAGATATAAAGTGTAAAAAACCCAAATTAATGATACAAACACGGATATATATTATAATCACTGAACAAAATTACACCAAGTGTAGGAGAAACTAATAGAATGAAGAGCAACAATTAAGAGAACTATAAAGGGATAATCAGAAAGGAGATGAGAAAACAGAACTCAGAGAGAAAGGGGATCTGGGAATACAGACATCATAACAATTCTTTGCATAAACTCTTCTCTCTAACCCTTGGACCTTTTTAATGAGTTGCTAATTAGGCCTAAATCTGAAATAACACTCTCCAATACTTTACTCGGCCCAATAATCTTAATTCGGTTAATGATGTTTACCCCTTTTAGCCCATGAGCCTTTATGGATCAAGTCCTTTTTTTTAAAAAAGAATTTTTTGTGGCCAGTGGCATTTTATTAATATCTAATCAAAGCAAAAACAAATGGTCTTTCCATAGGCCCAAATAATAAAAAAAGCAAAATAGAAAGAAAAAAAATCTGAAAAATGTTGGGCTCAACCCATTTCTATTTGGTCTGATCTTCCATCTTCTTATAAGCGTCTTCCTTTGTACTGTTCTCATTAACTTTCCAAATTCCTTCATCTGTGAAATGCTCCCTGTCGGCAGCCGCCTGAACTTGAGATTCATTTGCCTCCTCCTCTGGGTGATCCGAGATCTAACTCATTTCCAATATGTGCATATCCAGCTCACACAAGAGCTTTCACTGCACCAAGGTTTTATCTTTCTTCCTATCTTCAATATCTCCTTCATCGTCTTGTTGGACCTAACATTTACTCTTACACCAGGTGGATGGGGTTTCAAGACCGTTCGAAGTTGAAGGAGGTAGTCTTCTGGACTTCGCAGCTCACCCAATCATAAGTAGCTACCTACCTCTTGTATTTTACCTCTTTCTTTCATCTTTTTTGACTTCCTCACCACCGTTTGATGTAGACTCATTTTGGAATAGATCTTTCTCCGCCGATGATGGTTAGGGTTTATATCTGACGCTGCTCCTCTTTGTTTTTGGTGATGTTTTTTGTGTGCTAACATAGTTTAGCCAAACTGATTTAGCAGCTGTAATGACCCTATGAAGAGGGCATATTGTGTTGTAAATATTTCTACTGCTTTCCTTATGCTTGCTACTTATCTACTGATATGTAATCTTCATGCTTATGACTTTATTTTCCTGATTCTGATTTTGAGTGATAGTATTTGTTGTTTGTCTATATTGATTATTTTCCTTCCCTTAGATGGTAGATCTTGGAACCTGTTAAATTCTAGGCTTACTTGATTCTTCTCCGCTAGGCTAGCTATGTAATCTGCAAGTTGATTATCTTCTCTGAATATGTGTTTTATATCTACTTCTAACTTAGCCATAATCATTTTAATTTCCTCCACAGCTTCCACTATCTCCCAAGGCACCTTCCAAACGTCATTGATGATATTTACTAACACTAAAGAATCAGTCTCTATCAAAATATTCCTCATTCCCCTTCTCAAATATTCCTCAAACTAAATGATTAATCTTTTCACTCTATTTTGGCATCCCAAAATATTTAAACCCACTATCTTCATGTAGATTGTTAAGCCCTCTAGAGAGTATTTTTGCTGCAATAATAAATAGAGTAGGGAATAAAGGATCTCCTTGCTTTAACTCTCTAGAAAATGAGAAAAAACCAAAGGACTGTCCATTAACTAATACTGAGTACCAGTTATTTGAAACAAGTCTCCATACCATATCAATCATTCTTTCTGAAAAGCCAAACTTTCTCATCACCTTTGTCAAGTATACCCAGGACACCCTGTCATATGCTTTGTCATATGCTTTGATCATATCCAACATCACTGCCAGGACTGCGACTAATCTTCCATGTATAACTCTGGATATGATCTTATTTATGAAAGTACTTAAACTAATTGGCCTTAAATCTGTGAATTTAATTTACTGACATTCGTTTTTTTTTGGAATTAAAACCAAATTAGTGTGAGTAATATACCTTCACAGTTCACTACCACAAAAAAGGACATCACAATTATTAATACATCCTCTCCAATAGTATTCCAGCAACTATGAAAAAATTCACTAGAAAACCCATCAGGTCTACTAGCATTGTCTTTATTGAGCTAAAAACAGCTTTCTTAACTTTCTCCATTGTGGGATCTCTGTCCATCTCCTCCTTCTGTGTCTCTGTTATAATACTAGGAAGTGCTCCAACATTGAGTAGTCCCCTGTTCTTTCCCCCTCTATGAATTGATCTTGAAACACCCTAACTGCTTCATCTCTAATAGTATTTGTATCCTTCAAAGTGATTCCTTGAACATTTTTAATATCTATCAGGATCAACCTTCTTCTTCTCCCCTCCACATAAGAATGAAAGAATTTTGTATTTCTATCCCCTTCCTTGAACCACCTCATACTAGCCTTCTGTTGCCAATACTCTTGTTCAACTTTGTGATAAGTTTTCAGTTCCTCCTCAGCCTGTATTAGCTCTGCCCTGTTCCTTTCTATTGGACTGATCTTCATCTGAATTTTCTTTATGCTAACCACATCTAAGGTTGGCACCTCCTAAAAAATGTTACCATATGTTTTCTTACTCCACTTGACCAAGGCTCTTCTTATCTTTGTAAGCTTGTCATGAAACATTTGAAAAGGTGATCCTTCTATCTCTGTCTTCCAATTCTTCTTCACCACCTCTTGAAATTGTGCATGATTGGTCCAGAAATTTAAAAACTTAAAAGGTTTAGCAAAATTCTCCTAATCATTTCTGTAGAGTACTTTTAGTGGGGCATGATCTGAACCATATCTAACTAAATATTGAACTTCACTGGATGCAAACTAATTCATGAAATCCTAATTTCCAAAAACTCTATCAAGTCTCTTGAAAATACAGACTTCCTCTATTCTTATATTCCAACAAGTGTAAGTACTATCAAAGTATTTAATTCTATCTATATACATGTGCTTATACACCGAGCAAAATCTACAATCTCCTGTTGAGTGACAGAAAGTCCTCCCAGCTGGCATCTAAAATCACATTAAAATCCCTCTACCACCCATGGAACTGTTATTCCACTCAGCATTTGTAGGTCTTCCCAGAGCTCCAGCCTTTCTACAACACTACATCTAGCATAGACTGCTATTATAAACATAATTTTTTAATAGCTGTTATGAGTAAAATTGATGGAAATCTACTAGTGTGTGTTTGATACAACTTTCCCATCCCATTCACTGTTCCAAAACACCCAGATTTTTGCAGAACTATTTACAACAGCATATTCTAGATTAAACTTCCTTCTATACACTTCTATATCTTGCGGCCCTTGAAAAGGTTACAAGAGGTCTATATAAGCATAGTGATTTCTCTTATTAAGATCAATGAGCCTCTCAAATGAAATTTGAGTGTTCAATGACCTTATATTCCAGAATAATATTTTGTGTATCATTACTTACTAAGAGAGGGTTTGACTGAGCTACTTCTTGCGTTCTTTTGAGTGGTATTTGTATTTCCTACTTTGCCCTTCTTTCTTTCATTTCTCAACTCCTTAGCATGGCTAGGTGATAAATCACCTGTTGCAGCCACATCCTTTATGTTCTCCTGAATATCACCATCTTTCTTTTCTTCCCTTCTTTCATCACTTTGCACTTGTGATTCTTACACTGATGATTTTTGTGTATTACCTGCTGATATTGTTGTGTGTGATGAGGCTGGGCTGGGTGTAGTTGCATCTTCCTCTCTCTCCTTATCAAGAGGTTTGTCAATTTTACTATCTTTCAGATTACTATCACCATCCAGGTCCACTAGAGTCTCATTACCTTCTTTCCCTCTTTGATCCTTCTTATTTGTATCTGATGAAGATTGAGTTACTTGATCTGCACTTTCATTATCTCCAGCCTGCTGCACTTCTCTCTTCTTCTGATCCTCTTTTGCAGGGCTTGGTGTTTTATTTACCTCATTTGTATCTGTTACCCCATTGTTCTCTTTATTATCTTTGATTTTCTCTATACCCTCTCCATCTTTGTTCCTGAGTAGGAGGTTACCATCTGTATCAAGTTGCTTTCCAAAATCTCCTTACACCTAGTTTTTTGTTGATTTATCTTGAACTCTAGTGTTGTCCTGCTGGTTCGTTGAGTTTCGAGTTTTGTTTTGTCCATTCTGGTCATCTTCATCCCCCAAGGCCTCAATTGGATTGTTTGTTGATACTTCTCCTTTATTGATCTCCCTTGGGTTCCATCTTTGAGAAAACCCCCCTCTTCCTCTTTGTGTCCCTCTTCTTGCTCCATTTCTTTATTTTGGTTCTTGAAAGCTATTTTCTAGTTTCTTTCCTTTACCCTCCTGCTCCTTTCTCTCATTGCTTTGATTGGCCTTTCCAGTCTTCTTGCCTTCTGTCTTCTCTCTACCTTCAGTCTTCTCCTTGTCATTATCATTGAGCTTTTCATTTTTGTCCTCCTCTGGATATAGCTCCGGATGAAGGACAAAACACTCCTTCTCATTGTGTCTTTGCAGTTTGCAAGTTTTTCTATATTTGGGGATGTAGTCATATTTAATGGTAACCTATTTTTTTAGAATTTCCCCTGATTTCTTCCTAACCCCCACATTCACTCTCTTAGTAATTTCCCCAATAGGTCTACCTCCACCTTCACCCTTGCATAACTTGGTTTTGTTTTGTTACAAGTGGCCATATCAACTTGCAACGATTTGCCTACTGCCGAAGCAATCGAGAATATCGTTTCTTTTCCAAAGAAATTTAGAGGCAACACTGGTAATGATATCCATGCAATAGTAGTTGTAGCTTACTCCTCAAGGTCAAATAAAGGGTCCCACTTCAGTATACGCATTGGGTAATTCCAATAGTGATGCTCTATATAAAAGATTGGTTTTGAAAGCAAGTTCACATAGTCCTCCAGATTCAAAGCCTTTATTAGCACATATCTGTGGCTTAGTAGACCAATATTAACATCCCCTTTCAGATCACATTGCTTTGGTATCAATTTCCTTAGATCTTGAATGTCAGACCATCCGTAAGAGAATTTACCAACTACAACAAATTCCAGATCCTTATTAATGATCATCTGAGACACTTCCTCTTCCTCCCATACTAATCTTGGCTCTCCATGTAAATATGTAATAGGTTTTAGTGGTAGTGGTTTGACTATAGAATTAGTAGGTTGTAGAGTGGCTTTAAAGTTCATTCTCCCCCGCTAAAGGGGAAACAGAAGCAGTCCGGAGGCTGTCCAACGACCATCATGACCATGATCGAAAATTTGTTATGCAAAGTTAGGGTTGTGTCACCGTCGCCTTAGGGTTGAGAGCATTTTATGGACTCAAGTTGATTCACAACATAGAGCATAATTTTTCCTTAAAGATAATCATAATATTTATAGATGTTATATATTTATAAGTTTTCAATTAAGTTTTTTATGAGTGTATGCACGCAGAATTGATTTTCAGAGATAAAGATACCACTTCAAGCTAAGTTGGATAATTTTTCAATGATAGAGAAGACAAAAAAGATATTTTAATAGGTGTTTGGCCATGAAAATAAAAAATGTTTCACTTTATTCAAAAATTTTAAAGTTGGAGTTGGAGTTGATATTGTGTTTGATCATAGTTTTTGCAGTTAATATTTGGAATTTAAATATATTTCAAAAAATAGAAAATATTATTTGAACATAGGATATAATTTAAATGAGGTTGTTTTATGAAAATAAAGAATTTGGAATTTTTTGGAAAAAAAATTATAAAGTGAAAAAATTATTAAAAGTGAAAAAGCCAAAATAAAGTTTTTGTGTTTTTCAAATTCCAAATACAACTTCAAGTTGAATTTAAATTTCCATGGCCAAAAACTATTTTCTAAATAAAGTGAAATAATAATCCAGAAAAAAGAAAATAATATTCATGGCCAAACGGGTCCTTAAAGTTTTCAAGTAGAACAAAGAAAGGGGTCCAATAATTGCGCAAATATCTCAAAATGTCACTCAACTTTGAAAAATTATATAGCAAAGATATTTAACTTTATTTTGTATCAATAAAAACACTCAACTTAAGATTTTAAACTTATAAAAGAACCCAATCACATTTAGTTAGTATTTTTTTTTTTTAAAAAACTGACATAACATATTAAATTATTTTTTTAAACCACATACACATAGATCCCACTAATAAAATAAAATTAAAAACCGATCCTTATCTTACACCCGACCCACAATTCATTGTTTTTAGCATGTTCTTACCTTATTAAATCACCTAACGAACCATCATAAGCTGATATAATCTAAAGACCTAGATAATGTACATTTATAATTATTACTATAAAATAAATACCCCCTCAAATAAGTGAATTACTAGCACCCTTTTCAATCTAAAATTAATAAATTTTCAAGGCCCAAGAAAGTTAATAAATTGAAAAAATTACATAGCATAGATAAAAAGGATCCTTAATTATCTATTATGGTTAATGTTTAAAATAATTACTTAACATAGTCAAAAGTTTATTATTTGAGTGAGCCCTTATATACAAATATAATAGCTTCTATATCATACAATTAATCTATCTCATCTAATTAGCTTAAATTTTGACTAACTTAATTGGACACTTAATTTTATTTTTGATTTAATTTTAAAAATTGGCCATTTTATTTGATTTTTCTCTCTCTTCTTAAATTTTTACAAAGTGGACAGAGACAAAAGTTTTATTCCCAACTTCTTTGTTGCTGACTTTTTTCCTTGTTTCTTTTAAATATATTTAACATGACATATTTGGATTCAATAAAAACATAAACATAATAACCGAAATCAATACAACATAAGAATGCAACAATTTTTAGTTTAATTCTTGGCAGTATTTTTCATTTCTTAGTATAACTTTTTCATCCTATTTTCTTATATAGGGTATAGTAATCCCATGCAAATTTTAACTTATACCAAAGAAATTGAATGATACAAAAATGTAATATTAAAGTTAATTTAAAATCGTGCCCAGACGATATTAACAAGTGTGTAATAATTTTAATCAATAAAAACAAAAGAAAACAAAAATGATAAAAATGGTCAAAAGATCAAAGATTTAATACATAGCAAATGGTTCTAAGTTCTAACGTAAAGTCTCAAAAAATTAGTAATCCTTTGTTAAAATAACGATGCAAGAATTTTTTTCACAATTACTTGATAACTTTTTTGATAGCTTTTTTATGTTCTTATCTCATTTTAACGGGCTTAAGAAATCGGCTTATCAGACGTAGTCACTAAGACAAAGCCACTAAGAATAGTACTAGATCCGACTGTACCACCATCTCGGAACCAAGCCAAGTCGCTATATAAGAATTTCCTTATATTTTGATAAAGCCAGATCTTTAAGAATATTATGTAAGAGAAGTTAGGTATTCAACATAGATATGGAACTTAACCGGACATAGTCACGGCTGGGAGAAGAAGAAGAAGATAGGTAAGTGGTATCACCTTTTGGACCCGGATGCAAAGGGTCAGACCCTGAAGCAAAGGTCAGTGCCCGAAAATGGAAGGGCTAAGTGTTGGTATCCAAAGTTGGACTTTTCTAATTTTTTATTAAAATAAAAACTTTACAACTGAGAGAAGATTTACAAGAAGAGAGAGAGGGAAAACTAGAGAGAGAGAGGGGAGTCTAAAACTCTGCCTCTAAACTAAACAACTTTACGTTTATATAGAAAAAGAAAAGAATCTATGCACAGTAAAGTGGATCCCATATGTGGGTCCCTTACAGTAAATGTGGGACCTATCTGTCCCCCAAACAGTAAATCTACTGTAGAATGGGTCCCCCGACGACTGTATTGTGCTGTGGGTCCCTCGGCGGCGGCTATCTCCGTTAAATTTTCTTTTTTGCGTGAATCTTGTCCAATTCTTTCATTCTTCGGACAAAGTCTTCTGTATTTTCAATGCCTTCAACAGAGAGTATTATCTCTGGTTCTATGGGCTGGGAGTCTTCAATATCGTCTCCGTTATTACTGCTTCCACTTTTCATAGAAGTGTCAGACTTTTCAATTTGATGAAGAGAGTGGAGTAGATTCTGTTTCATTTATTCTAAATAATTATGAATCATAGCTTCTTTATCGCCTTCTTGAAATAATATTTTTCTGGCAATATGCCTGATGAAAGGGTCATCCATTTTATTCTGTTCTGCTTCTGATTCATATTCTTGGATCTTTAATTTAATTAAGTTCAAGAGTTCTTGTCCATGCAATACCTTGATTTTGGGATCAATTTTCATCAACTTGTTCCAAAAGTTGTTATAAAATGTTCTATAGAGGCAAGTTATTTGTTCTTCGGTGTAACCTAATTCTGGACCCCACTTGTGAATCCAAGGATAGACAATTCGATAAAGAAATAGATATGATCAATTTTTTCTGGGTAGCAGATATGATCTGCTTTGTATAACTCGTTCAAATCAGGGGAAACCTGTTTCCATTTTTTATATAGGTTTAAAAATGATTTCGACAATATCTTAATTGTCAGTTCGTGGTATGACCACCAATTTAAAAGCCAATTTGGAATATGACCATCAAAAATTTTTGCACATACCTTTATAAACCAAGTATGTTTATGTTTATCGTTATTATAATTGTTTTGACCCAATTTCAGTCATGATGGCACCTACTATGTTCCACTAGTAGGTAAGCCAAGCCTTAGCCCGGAACGACTAGTAACGGGCGCCATGGCGGAAGGATACCAAAATATTACAATTCATGCCCATAACACATGCACATAAATATAGGGCTACATAAAAGAGAGAGAAGAAAACAAAATGAATCCCATGACCTAGGAAGGCTAGTACAAGATCCACTAGCAAAAGAATAAGAGAAAATATTACAATTCATGCCCATAATACATGCACAAAAATATAGGGCTACATAAAAGAGAGAGAAGAAAACAAAATGAATCCCATGAACTAGGAAGGCCAGTACAAGAGCCAATAGCAAAAGAATAAGAGTACTAAAAGTATCAATACATGTGTAGTCTCGAAATGAAAGACTATCCAAAAGTAAGGGAAGGAGAGAGGATCAGCTCCGGCATGGAAAGCTCACCCTATCTCCGAGACCTGTGGATAGCTGGCTAGAATATCAACGACGGCGACTAGTACTCGGATCTGCACCAGAAAAGATGCAAGAGTGTAGTATGAGTACCAAAACAATGGGTACTCAGTAGGCATCATCGACCGACTGAGCTAGATCATAATACAAGTAAGATAAAATGCGGGGATACAAAGTATATCAAGGAAAACGACAAACCTGAAAAACATGCTCTGACATAGGTAAATAGTTAAGAAAAAGCATGAATTAGCAAAGTTAAAGTGACTAGATACAACCCAACTAGGCCCCCATAAGCCTAGAGGGTACAAACAAGAGAAAGCTAAGCCAATTGGACCCCCATAACCCTGATGGAAGAAATCAAGACATGTACCATTACCACACTTATGAATCCCATTCCGAACCACCACTCGCCGGACTCGAACAGGTCTTCAAATATCCTAAATCTAATAGAAAGTGCCAGACTCAAACCGGTATATAAATAGCATAATTCCGGACTCGAACCGGTATATAAATAGCATAATTCCAGACTCAAACCGGTATATAAATATGTATCATAAATCTCATAAATTCCAGGATAGGTATAAGCCCAGTAATCTAAAGTTCTAGATTAAAGATAATACTGTGGAAGAGGGACTCCTAAGTCTACGGGGAGCTAGGTGCGATATCCCAACCCAAGGCATCAATTTACTTAAGGAAAGGGTAAATGGATCGATTCTACCTCCGAACAGCCCTCAACTCGGCCAAATAATTCAAATTTTGCTAGCTAAGTAACCAACCGTAAATTCCAACCCCAACCCCAACACAATATAATACTAATACCATGATTAAGCTCAATCTTTAAGTAGGGTAAGCCTAGCCTACCTGGACGCTGAAGAAAGCTCGATAAAGTCTGCTAAAGTGGAGCCTTTCCTTATTGAGAAGCCTCCGCATGATGCCACACTATCAAAATGAAAATCTACTCATCAATACGAGAAAAACAACACCCATATTGCATATTAATGCATCGGGTCAAAAATCAACTCGAAAATCTCATACGGGGCCCGCTTACGAAATCACAAGTTCAAAATTGTCAAAACACCCCTCATAGCTCAAGAATCATTTACCCTAAAAAATGGGTGAATTACGAGTATCATAGCACCCAAAAATCAAACTACAAAGCTAGCTAGGTTTTGGGCTTAAACGGAGAATTTACCAAGAACTTAAACGAAACTTATCAAGATTTAAACGAGGAAAAAGGATGTTAATGAACTCTCCAAGCTCCCTTAAACACCCAAGAATTGCCCCTTCTCTCCCACTATCCCTCTAGAGCTTCTATGTTCTAACCCTTAGAAAATAATGAGAGAAAAACGAGTGAAAGGGATTAAATGCAGTTGCAGGTACCGCTTAAGCGTTAACTTGACCGCTTAAGCGGTCATCGCTAAAGCGGACCAGCCTCCGCTTAAGCGGACCAGCCTCCGCTTAAGCGGACCAGCTGGTCCAAGGCTGTAGCCGCTAAAGCGGTGCCCAAGCCGCTAAAGGGGATAAAGGCCCGCTTAAGCAGTTGCACCAGCTGAAGCAGCTCAGCACTTGGCAATATTTTACCAAGTTTCCAACGGGTCCTCGGGATTCGTTCGGAACCCCGTGAATGCAAACGAACTATGCTACCCCAACAAATTTGGCATTCTGGACTCAGTGGCGAAATCAAAATTTCCATCCGGGGTTGTTTCGATGACATGTGGGTCCCACACCCAAGTGGTCGTTTTCACCACTTTTCACTCAATAGCCTAAAAAGAGTTCGAAAGCCTCGGGATCCAGACCAAGGGTCCCCCTAGCCTAAAATCAACGTTCCAGAGCTGATGGAATTGTTAGAATTGGCATAAGATACCTCCTTCCTAGTGCTTGGGCCCGATAGCCAAACTTGAAAAAACGTTAATTTTAAAACATGAAAAGGCTCAAAAAAACAAATGAACTGCCCGATAACTGAACTGTCATCTCCAACAAGTCATAAATGACTTGGCGCAGCTATGGAAAAGCTCTAAACATCAAAACAATGTGAAAATACTGAAAATGACCTGGAGGGTCATTACAATATCCACTACTAAAGGGACTTTCGTCCGCAAAAGTAAAGGGTAAAGGTGTACCTGAAGGCTCAAACAGGTGGGGATACTGGGTCCGCATCTCGCTCTCGATCTCCCAAGTAGCCTCCTCAACTGAATGATGTCTCCACTGGACCTTAACCACTGGAATCTCCCTAGAGCGCAATCGCCTAACATCCCTGGCTAAAATGAGGACTGGCTCCTCTACAAACGCCAACCTCTCGTCCAACTGAACCAAATCCCACTGAAGCACGTGAGACTCATCCAGGATGTAACGCTGCAACATAGAGACATGGAAAATTGGATGAACGAATGATAAATCTGGTGGTAAAGTCAACTCGTAAACTACCTCTCCAACGGCCCGTAGTATGTCGAATGGTCCAATATACCTGGGGCTGAGCTTACCCTTCCTCCCAAACCTCATCACACCCTTCATGGGCGATACACGGAGAAAAACCCGGTCACCCACTCCAAACTTCACGGCACGAAGTCTACGATCGGCATAACTCTTCTGCCTACTCTGAGCTGCCCTCAATCTATCCTGAATCACTCGCACCCTATCCGAGGACTCCCAAAGTAGGTCAGTACCCCGGGGAACAATCTCTGAAGTCTCAAACTAACCTATCAGAGATCGATAACGCCTACCATATAATACCTCAAATGGTGCCATCCCAATACTCGAATGGTAGCTATTATTATAAGCGAACTCTGCCAGAGCTAAGTGCTGCTCCCACTAACCTCCAAAGTCTATCACGCATGCGCGGAGCATATCCTCAAGGACCTAAATGGTCCGTTCTGACTGACCATCGATCTGAGGATGGAATGCGGTGCTAAGATCGACCTGAGTACCTAAATCTTCCTGACAAGTCCTCTAGAAGCTAGAAGTAAACACTGAGCCTCTATCAGAAATAATGGATACAGGTAATCCATGAAGGCGAACTATCTCTTGGATATAGATACGGGATAACCTACCGGCACTAAAGGAGATCTAAATCGAAATAAAATGAGTCGACTTGGTCAACCGATCGACGATAACCCAAATACTGTCAGAACCATGCGAAGAACGAGGTAAATCAGTCACAAAGTCTATAGTAATCCGCTCCCACTTCCACTCAGGAATGGGTAGCCTCTGAAGCAATCCACCTGGTCACTGATGCTCGACCTTTACCTGCTGGCAACAAAGGTAACGAGCAACAAAGTCCGTAATATCTCTCTTCATGCCACTCCACCAGTAATGCTGCCTCAAGTCCCTATACATCTTTGCTTTCCCAGGGTGAATGGAATATTTAGAGCTATGAGCCTCCCGCAGTATCAATTGAATCAAGTCTCCAACCCTTGGAACACAGATGCGACCATCAAATCTCAGAATACCCTCTAAATCTAGGGTAGCCCGACTGGACTCACCCTTCTCCACCTGATCACCCATGCCACAAAGTCTACTATCCTCAAACTGGCAACTCTGAATCTGTTCAAACAAGGTAGACTTAGCCTCTAACAGTCGCAAGGATCCTCCTGGAGTCCGAAATATCGAGCCGAACCAACAGGTTGGCTAAGAATTAAACGTCCAAAGCCAAAGGCCGTTCTGTCACTAAAATGGAAGCCAAACTACCCATGCTCACTGCCTTCCGGCTCAAGTCATCCGCTACCACGTTCGCCTTGCCCGGATGGTATAGGATAGAGATATCATAGTCCTTCAGCAACTCTATCCATTTATGTTGCCTAGAATTGAGTTCTCTCTGAGTCATAAGGTACTGAAGACTACGGTGGTCGGTGTAGATCTCACAATGAACACCATACAAGTAGTGTCTCCAAATCTTAAGCTCAAAAACCACCGCTGCCAACTCTAAATCATGGGTGGGGTAGTTGTACTCATGAATCTTAAGCTGCCTCATCGCATATGCAATAACTCGACCCTGCTGCATCAGAACACAAACCAAATCGACACTAGAAGCATCATAATAAACTGTAAATCCCTGGCCCTCAACAGGAAGGGTCAAAATCGGAGTTGAAGTAAGTAACCATTTGAGCTTCAGTAAACTCAACTCGCAATCCTCGGACCACTAAAACAGAACTTCCTTCCTAGTCAGTCTGGTCATAGGCGATGCAATAGAAGCAAACCCTCAACAAATCGTCGGTAGTAACCTCCCAAACTAATAAAGCTACGAACCTCGGTCGGAGATGTACGTCTGGCCCAATCACGAATAGCCTCAATTTTTGCTGGATCCACCATAATCCTTTCTTTAGACACCACGTACCCTAGGAATGTAACATAATCGAGCCAAAACTCACACTTTGATAATTTGGCATAAAGCCTATTATCTCTTAAAGTCTGGAGCACAATCCTCAAATGCTTCTCGTGCTCCCCCCCGCTCCTCGAATATACAAGAATGTCATCAATGAAAACAATAACGAAAGAGTCTAAATAGGGCCTGAAAACTCGATTCATCAAATCCATAAACGTCGCTGGGGCATTAGTCAACCCAAAAGACATCACCAGGAACTCGTAATGGCATACCGAGTCCTAAAGGTTATTTTGGGGATATCCTCAGCCCGGATCCTTTACTAATGGTAACCCGACTGCAAGTCACTGTTAAAGAACACTGCCGCACCCTGAAATTGATCAAATAAATCATCGATACGAGGCATAGGATACTTATTTTTCACCATAACCTTATTCAATTTCCTATAGTCAATACACATACGCATAGAGCCATCCTTTTTCTTCACGAACAAGACAAGAGCACCCCAAGGCGATACAATAGGCCGAATGAAACCCTTACCCAAAAGATTCTGAAGCTGAGAATTTAGCTCCTTAAGTTCAGCAGAAGCCATGCGATAAGGTGACATAGAGATAGGTTGGGTGCCCGACTCAAGATCAATAACAAACTCGATATCACGCGCAGGAGGAAAACCAGACAGGTCGGTAGGGAAAACATCGGTGAACTCACGGACAATAGGAACAGAATCAAGCAAGGGACTCTCAACACTAACATCATGAGCATAAGCAAGATAAGACTCGCAACCCCTCGACACCAATTTCCTAGCCCGAACATAAGAAATGATCCCCGTCGGTGTACGACCAAAAGAACCCTGCCATACAATCGGGGGTATTGTAACACCCCGTATGTTCCCAACCCTACTTGATGACATTAAATGATATGTACTTAGGTATCGAGAGCTATAAGTATGCATTTGGTAATGCTACTGGTGAGCTAATTGAATTTGGCTCTTGTTATGTGATTAAACCTTCATAGGAGGTGTTTTATGATCTTCGTGGAAAATTTGTGGGGTTCAAAATGAGGCTAATAATACCTATAAACAAAGTATATTAAGATTAAGAAGTGAGTTAAAGAATAGGACTTGAAGTATCTAACCTAACCCGCAAAGAAAAGTCGAAAACAAAAATTTTGGAAAAAAATAAGGAGGGGCGCGCCCAGGGGCGTGACACGCCGCTCTGGGCTGAAATTTTCAGTCCAGAGGCAGTAAAGTGGCTCGCCAGGCAGCTTACCACGCCGCCCCTGCGCACCTTTCAAAAGTTGGAAATTTTGTTTAAGTCCCAAGGGTGCCCGGGGACGTATCAAGCCGATTTTTGCCACGTTTCTTCTACAATCATGATCATATACATTAAATGAGTAAATTATCACATTGGTATGATAAAATTACTCGAGAACGAATTTGGGGTCAAAATAACGATTTTACCCCTATAGTCAAAATAAGCCAAACGTGGCTAGAATCACTTGGTTTTTGGATTGAGGCTACGTATATGAATAGAATGAGTGGGAATATTATTGTAATACATATGATATGACTTAAACATGAGAAATTATTGATTTTATTGGGTTGAGTGAATTGGGCTCAAAAAGGGCCCAAAATGTGAAAGAAAACATGGGCCAAGAATGGGTCAAATGACCCATTCTCCCATTGACTAGGCACACACATGTCATATGAGATAAACATGGATTAAAGGCTTATAAAAGGGGCCAAAAAATCAGATTTTTTTTCATTGGAAACTCTCAAGCTTTCTAGATATTTCTCATCTCTTTTTTTTTTCTCAAACCCTAAGAGCTCAAAGTTAAATTTTGGAGCAAGATCATCATCTTACAAGCTTAGGTAAGTGATTATCCTTGTACTTTAACATATTATAATCATGATAGAATATTTATATCATGTTGGTTATGGTTGGAAATGTTGGACATGACACTTTTTGGTTTTGTGAAAAAGATGTGAAATCCATGAGATTGTAACTTGAATTATGACTTGTGGTCTTGATGAAAAAGTATGGTATGGATGAAATAACAACATGTATGGTGTTATTATTGTCCTAAACATGTTATTTTTCTATAAGTCTAAATTATGGGATTTTGGCCGATTTGTTATTGTGAGGTGTATTGAAGTCATTTGATGGAATAATGGTGATGTGGTGGTGATGGAGAAGTGTGAAACATGAGTTTGGTGTGACATGCTATTGGTTATCATGTGTTGGTCAATGTATGGAATATTGTGGAATTATTGGTATGATGATTTCATAAATAGTATTGTCAAAGGGGAATGACATGTTAAAGCTAAACATGTGACTTATTGTTGTGGTGGTGGTTAATGTTGGTTTCGTTATGAACTTGTGTTGTAGATAAAAACACAAGGACGGAGAGGGACTTTTGTATGCACGTCTAAGATTGTGTATTCGTCTTAAGAATACATGGTATGTAAGGTTACTTTTATATCCTTCTGCAACATATGATGTTCACACTGTCATAGCACTCACTTGATTCCAAAATACTCTAAGGTATTTCATATTCGATAATTGACTAGAGTTACTCATATGTTCCTTCTTCATTGGTCAATGGTGAATCGTATAACTCATGTTTATTGATTGACTCATGCCCATTGGTTGACTCACGTTCATTGGCTAATATGTCAAAAGTTCCAAATGGTCTAAGGTATTGCATCGCAGGGTGATGAATAGTTAGTATCCACATGTATCGTATTTAGTGATCATTATGTTAAGGTTCCAAAAGTGTACTATACCAAGGGGGTTCTATAGTATTCCAACTAGGGTTGATATATTGATAGTCATATGTGTTTTACTCCTATACGAATCATGAATCACTTAGTTCTTATTTATGGGCGAAAGTTCTTAAGTTGTCATATGTTGTTGATCCTAAGAGAATTATCCCAATAAGAGCAATGAAGTAAAGAGAGCTTGGTTAGTTGAATATCATTGTTCCAATCATGTTATGAGTCCTATGGTATGACGATTATCCTTGTGCCAATTGTAAGAGTATCAATCTCGTAAGAGTAATAAGAGAGGTGATGTGCAAGTTAGTATAATTACTCCTCATAAGTGAAGATGTCAATCTCATAAAGTAAGGGAGTGAAGGGAGATGTGTATATAAGTGTGTGCTTTAATGCCATGATCTTTAGCATGTCATAATGCGCATGGTTGCTATATGTTTCATTGAGTATGGATCACATTCTAGAGAGTATAAGTTCCATATGGAATAATCCCAATATTGTGGTATGTCATCTATTATATCCCACCAAAGGTGGAGGTCCGGTATCATATACTTACTTATGTAAAAGATCTCATAAGGTTAGTGAAGGAGGTAAAGTGCGAGATAATATATCTATCCCTCATAAGTTAAGGTGTTAATCTCATGAAGTATAAGAGCAAGGTAAAGCATATTTGTGTGATTCAATTAGTGTCATGATCCCTAAGTATTAATCTCTCATACGTTGATATGTTACCCCACCATGAGAGTGGATGTATGTTACCCCACCATGAGAGTGGATGTATGATCTCCCCACCATGAGAGTGGATGTATGTTACCCTACCATGAGAGTGGATGTATGTTACCCCACCATGAGAGTGGATGTATGATCTCCCCACCATGAGAGTGGATGTATGTTACCCCACCATGAGAGTGGATGTATGTTACCCCACCATGAGAGTGGATGTATGATCTCCCCACCATGAGAGTGGATGTATGTTACCCCACCATGAGAGTGGATGTATGTTGCCCCACCATAAGAGTGGATGTATGTTGCCCCACCAATAGAGTGGATGTAGGTTAAAACCCCCAATAGAATGGATGTACGTTAGTAGAATAGATGTATGTTATATTATTACCCCCACCACAAGAGTGGATGTATGTGGATGAGTGTCATTCTTTCCAACCAAGTAGATGAACACTAGCGGTAATGAACCTAGAAGAAGCTATTGGAGGCAAGTTTCTTGAGTGAAGGTAATTTCCTTGAAGGAAAGTAATTATAAATGATATTATCTAAAATGATGGTTTATCCCCATTGACTATTCTCTCATATTTTATTCTATTAACATTCTCATGTATGATGTTATTTATTATAAGCCTTACATACTCAGTACATTCTTCGTACTGACCCCCTCGGGTGACTTACCTTACATGTTGCAGGTGCAAGCATTATTAGACCTCCTCAGTAGACTGTGGATCATTTGCAGAGTTTTGGTGAGCTCCACTTGGTTCGGGGCCTCCTGAGTCATAGTTGTATAATTGTTTTGATGTTGTAAATTTGTATAAAGCGGGGACTTGTCCCGACTGTTAGTTGGTCTTGTAAATGCATCTGTTAGAGGCTTTTGTAGACATGTGTGGGTTATGAATGTCAAAGATAAATGTTCGTTTGATGTGATGGCCCCAACGACCAAGTTTCCTAAATAAGTATATAGCATATGTTATCATGATCATGCCTTCCGCATAGTGCATACGATTTAATGAAATTCATACGAGAATATGCATACGACAGTGCATGAGCAAAGATTGGTTCTCTCGGGCCATATCAGCTTTGGGTGCCAATCACGTCTCGATGGGACTCGGGGCGTGACAGGTATGCCAAGCATGGCTAAGTTAACGGTCTTGGCGAAGCAATCCAAGACCGCATGATAAAGGGGTTAACCAGTCCATGCCTAGAATTACATCAAAGTCCACCATATCCAATACAACAAGATCAAACCGAGTATCAAACTCTCGAATGGTCACCTCACATGATCTATAAATCCGATCCACTACTAAAGATACACGCAATAGCACAGATAAAGGCTCCTAAGACAATTCTAGTCGTGGCGTACAGTAAGGAAAAATATATGAATAAGTGGATCCCGGATCAAATATAGCAATAGCCGACTGACGGCACACCAAAATCGTACCTATAATAATTGCGTCTGAAGAATCTGCCTCCGGCCTACCAAGTACAACATATAAATAACCTCGCCCGCCGCCTGGCAGGGTGTCTGGCCTACCACCTGTCCTACCTGCCTGAGAACCTCCTCGAGAATCGTGGTGACCACCTCTGCGACCCTGAACACCACCTCTAGCTGGAGGAAGCACTGATCTGATGGGCTGAACACTCTGCGCTGCAGGCTGGATCGTCCTACACTGGGATCATTCCCTGGAGTGATGGCCGAACACCCCACAAGTATAACAAGGACCCGAAATACCACTCGGTCCAAAAGGTCTGGCTGATTCAGAATAGCTATCACTGCTAAAAGACCGAGAATGTTCACCTCTCGGGGACTGGCCACTGCTCTGGCCATGAGAGTCACTAAAACTGGATCGGTCTCCCTCAAAAATTTAAAGTGCTGCCTAAACAGACCTACTAGACTGACCCTGGTGCCGATATGACTGACGTGGAGGGTACCTACCCCGAGATTCTCTACCTATGCACTGTGAGCCTCCCACTAAAACTGCACTGGTGACATGGTCCCTTGTCGCTGCCCTCCTGGGCCTTGCGATGCATCCCCTCCATAGTCTGAGCATAATCAGAAATCTCTACAAAAGACCTACCAGAGAAAACCAAACTCTGTGTAGCCATGCGAAGAGGAAGTCTCAGTCCCCTAACATAACACCGAATCCTCTCATACTCGGTAGGCAAGATCGCTGTAGCATATCTGGACAACTCATGGAATCACGCCTCATACTCGAGAACTGTCATCGAACCCTGCTGTAACTCTGTAAATTCATCTCTCAAGCACTCACGGAGGCTGCGGGGTATATACTTCTCCAAGAAGACCTCGGAGAACTAAGTCCATGTCAAAGGGGGAAGTCCAGCTGGTCTGGAATCAAGAAAGCCTCTCCACCAATGTCTAGCAGCCAAATCCAACTGAAAAATAGTGTAATCAACTCTACGAGCCTCAACTAGTCCTAAATTACGGATCCTAACTTCGCAAGCGGCTAGGAACTCAAATGCATCCTCTCCTTGAGCCCCTATAAACCTCGGAGGAGTCAATCTCAGAAATCTACCCAACATCTTTTGCTTCTCAACTGACATAGCAGGCTGGGAGACCACCGGCTGAGCAGCTACCGGCGCTGGGGGAACCTGAACTCTGTGTGCCGCAGCTACAGGCTGCGCCCCTATATCCGTACCACTCTGATATACAGATTGTGCACCATCAGACAGTGCACCACCAACTAATCCCAACAACTAGACCAAAGCATCTATGAGCAACACCTGAACAACGGCTGAGGTGGCTGAGGCTGTGGAGCAACCTCTGTCTCTGGAGCAATAACTTGGTCTGGCGAAGGCTCTCTCTCTGGCCCTCCAGCTGGGGCTGATAATTCAACTTTTGCTAACTAAGTAACCAACCATAAATTCCAACCATAACACCAGCACAATATAATACTAATACCATGATTAAGCTCAATCTTTAAGTAGGGTAAGCCTAGCCTACCTGGACGCCGAAGAAAGCTCGATAAAGTCTGCTAAAGTGGAGCCTTCCCTTTCCGAGAAGCCTCCATACGATGCCACACTATCAAAATAACAATCTACTCATTAATACGAGAACAACAACATCCATATTGCATATAAATACATCGGGTCAAAAATCAACTCGAAAATCTCATGCGGGGCACGCTTACTAAATCGTAAGTTCAAAACCGTCAAAACGCCCCTAAAAATGGGTGAATTCCAAGCATCATAGCACCCAAAAATCAAACTACAAAGCTAGCTAGGTTTTGGGCTTAAACGGAGAATTTACCAAGAACTTAAACGAAACTTACCAAGATTTAAACGAGGAAAAAAGATGTTAATGAACTCTCCAAGCACCCTTGAACACCCAAAAATCATCCCTTCTCTCCCACTATCCCTCTAGAGCTTCTATGTTCTAACCCTTAGAAAATAATGAGAGAAAAACGAGTGAAAGGGATTAAATGCAGCTGCAGGTACCGCTTAAGCGTCAACTTGACCGCTTAAGCGGACAAGCCTCCGCTTAAGTGGAATGGCTGGTCCAAGGCTGCACCGCTAAAGCGGTGCCCAAGCAGCTAAAGTGACCAAAGGCCCTCTTAAGCGGTTGCACCAGCTGAACCAGCATCAGCGCTTGGCAATATTTTACCAAGTTTCCAACGGGTCCTCGAGATTCATTCGGAACCCCGTGAACGTAAACTAACTATGCTACCCTAACAAATTTGACATTCTGGACTCAGTAGATAAATTAAAATTTCCATCCGGGGTTATTTCGATGACATGTGGGTCCCACACCCAAGTGGTCATTTTCACTACTTTCCACTAAATAGCCTAAAACGAGTCCGGAAGCCTCAGGACCCGGAACAAGGGTCCCCCTAGCCTAAAATCAACGTTCTGGAGCTGATGGAATTGTTATAATTGGCATATGATACCTCCTTCCTGGTGTTTGGGCCCGGTAGCCAAACTTGAAAAAACGTTAATTTCAAAAACAGGGAAAAGGCTCAAAAAACAAACGAACTGCCCGGTAACTGAACTGTCAGCTCCAGCAAGTCATAAATGACTTGGGGAAGCTATGGGAAATCTCTAAATGTCGAAACAATGTGAAAATACTGAAAATGACCTGAAGGTCATTACAATAATAAAGCGCTTTATCAAAGACTTTAATATAATCCAATAGGTAAAATTTATTTTGGAATTATTAAGGCTTATCTGCCTTTCTCTCATCGTGGTCATTCCCCAATTTCAAAAGATATAATATATTTTAGAATAATTTTTGAAAAGTTATAAATAGTTTGATCCGCATTATTTCCAGCAAAATGTTGAATATCAACACTGTCAGTCTCGGTGAGAATAGTCTCATAATATAATCGAATTTTATATGACTTACCCGAGAAATATAATCCTTGTACTAAATACCATTGGAATATCTTCCAAGGTTCATTTTTCCTTGCTATTTCAGCATTTTCTACAATAAATATCATCTCTTGTTTAAGTAATTTTTCATAGGACCTGATATCATCATTGTCCTCTTTAGTCACTGAAGCAAAAGTATCACCTTGCTTTTGGGCAGCTAAATAAGCTTGCATGTGTGCGTATAACGGACTATGTTCTGGAATATCTTCCAGATGTATTGATGTCTTTGAGGAGGAAGATTCTCCTTGAGTAATTTTTGAGTTTATCAAACTCTTTCTGCCATGTTGTATAACCGGAGAATTTGTTGAGGATCCATATGAGGATCCTTGGCTATAAGCCTAATTTGATCTTCCCGGCGAAGATGATGATCTTCCTCTGCCACGACCTCAACCTCTGGTCCAAGGACGGTCCATCCTGCAAATATTCACGTGCTAAGAAATCCGGCAAAGAATTATCAATTCCCTTTTTATATTGGATCTCAAAATCAAAGGAGGCTAATTGAGCCTGCCATCTCGCAAATATTATTTTCGAGGCATCATGTTAAAATATTTGTCAAACATATATTTGACAGATTGAGCATCAGTTTTTATCAAAAACTTTTGATTGTATAAATCATCCTGAAATTTTAAAACACATTTAACAATGGTTAGCATTTCATGCCCCACAGTAGCATATTTTTCTGGACTTCAGTCCATTTTCCTGAATGAAATCTTATAAGATATTCATGATTATCATTGAGATTAATTTGTTTTAAAATCCCACCAAAATCAATATTCGACGCATCGGTCTAGATAGTTTTTTGCCAAGCAGGGTTAGCAAGAGTTAAACAGGGTAGAACCTTAACTCATTTTTTAATATTTTGAACAATAACCGTATGCTTATCAGTCCACGATTCTTTATAATTCTTTTTCATCTTGTCATATAAAGGGACCAAATCACGAGAAAGATTTTTATAAAAGGGGGAAGTGTAATTTAAACTTTACAAAAATCTCTGTATTTGAGTTCTGTTAGTGATAACGTCAGGAAATTTATCAGTAAAATTGATAGCCTGTTGTATCGTGGTTATCTTTCCTTAACAAATATTATGCCCTAAAAAAGGGACATCGATTTGAAATAAACTCATTTTTGGTTTAGATATAACCAAACCATTTTGTATAATAATTTTTTTAAAGATGTCAAGATGCTTAATATTCATCTCTAGTGTTTTAGAGAAAACTAAAATGTCATCAATATAGACAATAACAAAATCCATATAAGGATTAAAAATATCATTCATTCTTTTCTGAAATTCAGAAGCGGCGTTTGTCAAACCGAATGGCATAACATTCCATTCGTATCGACATTGAAAGCAGTTCTATAAGTATGCTCTTTTAAAATCTGTATCTGCCAATAACCTGATTTTAAATCAAACTTTGAAAAGATATTGGCATCATATAATCTTGATAATAAATCTTTTTTGTTTGAAATAGGATACCGAATCCATTTTAAAAATTTATCAAGAGGTTTATAATTAATGACCAATCTTGGTACACCTCTTTCTTTTTCTGTAACGTTATTAACATAAAATGCAGTGTACGACCAAGGGGACTTGGACGATTTTATCAAACCTTTTTGCAATAAATTATCAATTTCTTTTTTGCAAAATTCAACCAGTTCAGTATT
This sequence comes from Capsicum rhomboideum, assembly GCA_031232105.1. Classification (NCBI taxonomy): domain Eukaryota; kingdom Viridiplantae; phylum Streptophyta; class Magnoliopsida; order Solanales; family Solanaceae; genus Capsicum; species Capsicum rhomboideum. The sequence continues at coordinate 110,045,478 of CP124715.1, read as the reverse complement.
TATCTGACATGGTCTTGATTTTGTAGGAATATTATCCTCAGAAAATCCTTCTTCATAAGGAAGAGTAACTATATGCTTTTTTCTGTTCCAGAAAGCACTTGGATGATCAACACAAATATCAATGACAATCTGTTCGAAAATCAATTTAATCTTTTCTTGTATTTTAGCAGATTTCATTGTATCACAAATATTCATGCTAATTAATCCTAGCTGCAATGAATCAACATGTTTTGCTTCATATTAATTAAAGCATTAATATCTCTAGTTACAGGATCCGTAACAAAAGTATAACTAATCTCTTTATTGTTAAAAGTAGCTTTAAAACCTTTAGCATCAATATGCGTAATAACATTAATAAAAAGGGTTCCAAGTATAGTTGGAGGGTATAACTGATTTTTGACCCAAAAAAAGAAATGTGGAATGCAGACTTTATTCTGAAAAATATGCGCATTAGGCAGTTTATACTTTATAGCTAAAGCATGTCCTGATGCAGATCGAACTAAATGAGTAGTCTTTTGAAAATATTTAGTCGGAATTAATCCTTCTTGGATGCAACTAACATCGGCACCACTATCAATCATCGTAATTTCATTAATATAGAAATTATTATCAATTAATATTGTACATTTAATGTAGCATTTGTGAGCAGCAACAATTTGCATCATTCCTAAAAACATATCATTTTTAGGATCCAGATTTATTTGTTTTGAAATCTCAATTTCATCGTTTTACAAAACATTTTTCTTTTTATCATTAGAAGACTCAGCTAGAGAATTGCTTTTCTCAATCTGAGTAATCCTATGATCACAAATCATTTGATTTTATTTTAGAGATTTAATCTCCTTTTTCAAATTTTCAATTTTAATTTTTAAATCATCAAAAGACGTATCACGTGTTGGAGTATGTTTTTCAAAAAGTCATCTATTGACTTCTGATAATGTATAAGGAGCTGAATATATTTATTCATTCTTTTGACTGGCTAAATTCGAAGTATTTGAACTTGAACTAGCTGCTAAATTAATAATTTTTTCACGAAGGTTATTATCATTAACCTCCTTTAAAAGCTCGATTATGTTATCAGAGGTAATAGTCTAAATATTCATATCTTAAAATTGTGATTGAAGTTTATAAAACTCATCATTTTCACAGGAACAAATATCACCTTTGCAAGTATTACAAGTAGTAATATTATCATGATTTTCACTATCAGAATAATCAAGTAAATCTACTTCTGCTTCGGATTTCGATTGATAAGGATCATAATCGGATTCTGATCCAGAAGTGTATAACATGTCATAAATTTTATCATGCAAGGCATTGTCAAGTTCTAAAGCTTTAAGCTTTTCTAATTTACAGTTAGGAGCAATATGTCCTTTACCACACCTATAACATTTAACCTTAGAAAGGTCTCTATTGGATCTATCCTTCGTAAATTTTTTAGACTTACGAGCACTTTTTCGAGCTTCCCGTTCTTCCTTTGATCTATATCTAGATCTACGCTTCTTATATGAACCATCTGGGTTTGGGTTTCTATAATACTTATCCTTTTTCTTCTTAGTTTGACTAGAAGGCTGGGCTACCCCAAATTGTGCACAAAAATCTCCTAATTGAGATTTTTCCTTAAGCTTATCCATCTTAAGATGTCTAGGCAATTTCAGTACATCACAAGTTTAATCCTTCTTGTGTACATACTCCGACGAGTTCTCCATAAGTATAATTACCATACGGAATTTCACAGTAACTACCTCTAAGAGCTTTTCTAACCCTTTCAGCAAATAAAGATGGAAGGCCATCTATAAACTTGGCTTTCCAATGTTCATACTTATTTTTGGGTAATTCCATGACCCGACTAAAGAATGTATCCTTATACCATCGAAACTCACATAAGGTCCTACATCTAAGACCGTTAAGGAGTGTCCTATTAGTTTCATAATCACTGGTAAATCTTCTACTAAAATGTTCTAAAATGGTCATAACCAGGGTATAGACCGTGTCTTCACGACCACTAGGTAATTTATGACCTAAATTATCAATGCTTTCTTCGGGATTGACAACAGTTATAACAGAGGCTTTGGCCTCTGTGGACATATAATTGTCCCACCAATCACTAAGTTGTCCTGTAAATCCTGCAATTATCATTTTGCAAATAACTTTATCAGTATTTTTAACACTGGTAGATTTGCATATTGTAGCGTACATCATCATCTTATGTACTATAATGGTGATTTGTCTATCAGTAAGACCATCTATATTCCACTCATAAATCTCATTACCGCTATAAGACGTATTAGTCTGATTCCAGTCCCATTCTTCTATTAGAACATCCTGGAGAGTGGGTCTAGAATATTTATGTGTTTGCATTCTAGGCTTATCAGCGAATTTTGGATGCCTAATGTTGCCACTAAGCTTATTAAGCTCGGACAAAATCTCTTTTCGATGATCTGACGAGTTGTCAAGCATTTCACTAAATTGAGCAGACAAATCGATTGATTTTATATTTAATCCAGAAAACTTTTTATCAAGAAGTTCTTCAAGATCCGAATAAGGTTTTAATTGAAAATTCTGAATTTCAGGAGGCCTTTGAATACTAGAAGCAACAATCTAAGTAGATGATGTTCCCGAAGTAGAGGCGACATCAGACTTTCCCTTATTGTTACTTAACTGTTTTATCAAAACGGTTAAATCATCAAGTTTTTTATCTAGAAAACTTATGTGTTCCCCCAAAACTTTAACATATAAACCCATATAATTATTTTGGGCAGTTAATTTATTAATTTTGGAAACACTTACTTTTCCAATATTATTTTTAATAAATCTTTGAAAAGCAGTGAATGTAATGCCCGTATTATTAGGTAATACAAAAGAAGATTGTGGCGGATAAACAACTTTAACTATTTCTCCACTACCATCTTGATAAGATCTTTCTAATACATTAATGTATAAAGGTAAATAAGTGGTTATAAGCCAAGGCACAAAATACATAATTTGATTGTGCAATGCACAGGTTTCATAAAACTCTTGTGAAATATTATGCATATCTTCTTTACTATAAGTGTAGAAAAACCATATTTTAAACTGGTTCCATTTCTCATCAAAAAATTCTTTTTGAATATGTTTTCTTGCCAGGGATCCTGGACTAAAATCAATGATGTACGGAATTATTAAATATCATTAGGGTTGAAATTCATTTCGGATGCAGAAGGAATATCCTTATCGAAAACATTATCACTTTCTTGAACAATATTTGTTCGTGGGTCAACTTTCAATTTTTCAATTTGACTATTAGTCGAAGGAATGGTATGCAAAGATGCAACACGGTTAACTATAGCTGGATCATAAATAGGTTCAATCGGAGCTATCATAGAAGGCACAAAAGGCAATAATCTACTGCTACTGTTACCAAAAAATGACTGCTTATTATAAAAAGAGGATTTATCATCAAACTAAATACAAACTTGCCCATCAGGAGTTTGCGTAATAAGGGAATACTCAGAATTAGTAACCTTATCGGCTAACTGATTTAGAGATATAACAGAATTTAATACCCAAGTAGTTGGAAGATTAATTTCTTCCCACCTAATAGGTCGGCGAGTAGTAATTTTTGATTTAACAAAATTTGTTTCAAACAAAATAGTTTGATTAGATGTATCATATAATTTACATCTAGGATTCAAAGTAGACAGTAATTTATAGTAAATTCTATAAGATAAACATATAAGTTCAGATCCAGGAGCATAATTATAACCATACGTTTTAACATTTAATGTTAATGCATCAAGAATAATAGGTAACAGATGTGAAAGTATTCAACATACATAGTTAGGATAAGAAATGGATTTGGGAGAATCTAGTGTAAAAAATGATAGGTTCGAAGAGGTTGATATACCTCAAAATCTTGATTTGTTAAACAAATGGAATATTTCTAAAGTTCCAATTCGAACTATTTACGACTATGGTTGGTTTGATAAATTATCTACTACTTAGTTAATTAAAACTACTGAGACTTCTTTAGCTCTTAATTCGTCTGAACAGACTATTCATTTATTAAATAAATGCGATATAGATTTATATAAAAATGATTATAAGTTTTTGCATATATGCATGGTTTAAATTTCTTTTAAACCATTAACTCTTAAAGGGTTACCCGAAACGTTTTTGACAGCTCTTAGAGATGCACGAAATTTAAATTTTTGACAATCTTTAACGGGTTCGATAGAATCTACTGTGGCCTATGGTCCAGTATATTTTAATACATAGCCTAATTACAACTGTCTTTATCTGATGTTAATATTCTTGATGCATTAACATTAAATGTTAAAACGCATGGTTATAATTATGCACCTGTCTAACATAAAGTCTCAAAAAATTAGTAATCCTTTGTTAAAATAATGATTCAAGAATTTTTTTCACAATTACGTGATCACTTTTTTGGTAGCTTTTTTATGTTCTTATGTTAAAGTTTTGGTGTAAGTTTCTAAAATACTAAGTTTGCAAGGTTTTCAAGGATCCAAACTTTGTATGATTGAATTGTTGGTTAATATGCATATTTTTAAGGTTACAATCAAGTTCTTCTGATACTTTGAAAATGTATTGTCCTTCAGACCACTTGTCTTTCATTAATGTTAAATTACATCAATTGCATTTATATAAATTCTTTCTTTTATGCAACTATTTGATATAATGGACAAGGTATGTTTGTGCAACGCACGTTGTAGAAACTATTATTGTTTTCACTTAAATACCCTTAGGCAGCACATTAAAACATCAAAACTAAGGGTCATTATTATCTTTTAACAAAAGCTGAAACCAGTTTCCACTTTTCATTCCCTTCTCTCTCGTCAACAATAGTGAAACTAAAGCAAACATTAAAATAGAAATTTAACCAAAAGTCAGTATATTTTCATTCTCTTTTCTTTCATGAAGATTTATTTATTTATCTATTTTGAGAAATGCTTGTTCACTTTAGATTGGCCTAGTAGATCTGATCTTTAAACATGAAGATGAAGTTGAGATTGTTAAATAAAATAAAATTTATATCGGATGTCATCAATAAAAAAATATTATTGAATTCGACAACTACTTAGATATCTCAAAACACTGAATTTATGAGTTCAACTGGATATTTCTTCATCTATATCTTGCATCTCCAATTCTTCACATGCTTCATGACTCCACCTTATCCTTGTTTTTTTTCACTGATCGCCTAAAAGAGGTCACAGGTTCCTAACAGGAGGGGGGAGAAAAACAGGGTGCATCCAGCACCTCAATAGATGGGAGCCATGGTTGGAGCTTTGGGTACCATAGATCGGGAAGAAAATGAATTAATAAATTGAGGATTTTAATACAATGACCAAAAAGTCCTTAATTTTAGTACTTTCATTAAAATTAGTAAGGGTATTTAAGTGAAACAAAAAGTGGGTACCTTGCTAACATACTACCTTCATGTAGTATGTTAGCAAAATCCATATATATATATATATATATATGATTTTAGATATGGATTTGATGAACCCGATGTGAAACGAACACGCGAAATTGATTTAGATATGAATTTTAGATATTGATTCGATATAATTGAAGACTGTTGTAATTCAAACTTGTAAAATCCTACTTAGTACTCCCTCTCTCACTTGTGTCTTTCATCATGTATTAGTTTTTATCTTTAATTTCTATATTTTTCTCTCGGTGAATAGTAATATAATTACTATTCACCAAGAGAAAAATATAGAAATTAAAGATAAAAACTAATACATGATGAAAGACACAAGTGAGAGAGGGAGTACTAAGTAGGATTTTACAAGTTTGAATTACAACAGTCTTCAATTATATCGAATCCATATCTAAAATTCATATCTAAATCAATTTCGCGTGTGCGTTTCACGTCGGGTTTCCAAATCCATATCTAAATCAATTTTTATCTTCTAAATCAATTGTTATCTAAATTATTTTATATTGGTATCAGAGTCTTAAGTTTCTAGGACCCTATTTATGAGACAACATAGAATAACAAGGAATATTTAACAAGCTTGTAGCATAATTAGACTTAGACAAAGAGCTATAAAAGAATAGATAATATTCAAAAAGGCACTAATAGCGAGATTAGAAAGGTTAGAGACAAGATACGAAGTAGTTAAAGATAAGATACGAAGTAGAAATAAAATTTATACTATCACAAGAAGTAATTTATTTAAGGAATTTTATACTTGTAGAAATACATAATTGTAAGTGCGAAATCAATTTACAACATAACCGTATCAATAGTTTGTTAAATATAACTAAAGATATTCCTTTAGGATAGTATGAAAAGACACCCTTTTACTAGATAAATCATTATTAGATATTGGTATATCAACAGAGATAAGAAAATTCTTAGAGAATTAAGAGAGGAAGAAAGAAAACTACTCACTACAAAAAAACGCTTGAATAGCGGTAGTTTAATAGAGGGGGTTAGTTTCAACCCCCGCAATTTACTTCAGACAGTGGGGGTTATCTTAATTGACACAAATATAAACGATTAGCGGCGGTTCACACCCTCTACCATCCTAAAAAAAAATAGCGCGTCATATTCTCGCTTTTCTTTTGACTTCGCACATTTTTTCCCTCAAAACAAAATATACAAATTTTTTTAATCTCAAAAGCTCTGCCATTTAGCATAAATTTTTTTCACTTCTTTGCAGTGCACACTTTGCAGCTTCTTAGGCAAATCTGATCAAAAAATTAAAGCTTCCTAAAAGATCCAATTCTTCCCTATTCTCTTAGTTCTTGTATGAATTTAAATGGGGTTTGTATAGATCTGGTTGATTATTTTCTTTTTGGTGTTTTGATCAAATTTTTTTGTGGGTTCTCCTTCCCCCTGCAATTCACGCAACCAATTTGTATCAACATTTATTACTTTAATATGTAGGCCACAAATTGCCCCAAATCTTCAATTATTACTTCACCTCGCAACCAATCTGTATCACAATCTGTATGGATTTGGGGTTTTCAAAATTGATTTTATGAAATTGAAGAATTTTCTGTTCCTGAAAAGGGTTACTTTACTCAGCTGGCTTCTTGTAAGATTTTTAATCCATTATTGAGGTAGTGGTATGGACTGCGTACACCTATCCTCCCCAGACCCCACGTGGTGGGAATATACTGGGTATGTTGTTGTTGTTGTATTTTCAGCTTTGGGGTTTTCTTCACTTTATCATTTTTATGAAGCCCAACTTAGTTCCTAGAATAATATTTTTCTTTACTTGTTGGGGGTTGTCCTTGACAAGTTTATATTCCTATCAACTTTTCCTTTGTGACTTGGGCTTTATGGGAAAGTAACTATTGGCTTTAATCAACACTTTGTTACCATTATGAATCAATCATAATGGACAATAAAGAATAGTATTTACTGATCGCTATGCTTTGCTATGATTTCATTTCTATTACATCTTTTGAAGTGCTTAGGCCTGTTTTTCTTGAGTCAAGGTCTATGTGAAACAACTAATCTATCTCTAAGGTAAAGCCAAGGGGCTATAATGGGTATGTTGTTGTAATGGACAACAAAGAACTCTCAGTAAAAAGGTTCTATGGAGCTAATTCAGTTAATTGCTCAATCGAAACTCTATACTTAGTAACAAAATTGTGGGTCTTAATTATCTCAAATATTATTGTGATTCTCTATTAAATAGAAATTTCAAAGTATTTTTGTTTCCCTCTTTATCACTTTTGGCAGAGACATATTATTTTGAGAAAGTTTCTAATAAATAGATAAATACATTATGTAGTAATTTGGATGCCATATAGCAGGTTGTATGTTCAAAGAATGAATCAAACAATGACAATGCACTATATTTGATAATGGTTTGAAATTTTTTGGTATGACCAACCTATTAAGGTAATAGTTCTAAATTTTGAGATTTTGAATGTATATGATAATGATAAACATGGAAACAATAAGTTTTGAAGGTGATTTTGTGCATTTGATTGTGTGTGTTCTGTGTTAGAGTTCATGAATTAGAATTATTTTCTATTCAGATCACCTATGCAACTAGACACTCATTTTCTTCCTCGTGAAATCTTATAGGTGATATTGTTGCACATTAATATAATTTTCCAATGGATAAATCTTGGATTGGTATGCCAAGAAACACACAAGAATATTTACTTGGTTTGAATCAATTTTTGGATTTTGCATTTACCAATGGAGCTACAGGAGATAAAATAAAATGTCCATGTCGTAAATGTTGTTTTAAAAAGTGGCAAAATAGAAATATAGTGTATGATCATTTGTTCAATAAGCCGTTCCCTCAAAATTATGTCAATTAGGTTATGCATGGGGAAATGAATGTATTGGATAACTCTAGCAACATAGAGAACACTTAGGTTGCACCACCTATTGAAAATCTGATAGAATTGTTGATTAATGAAGCATTCGGGGGCTTAGGAGATGAGGGTGTTGATATAGGTCCATCACAAGTAGTAGGAGAGGAAGAAATGTTACATGAGACTCATGTTTCACATAACAAAAATTTTCTTGAGTTGCTTAAAGATGGAAGTCAAGAATTGTATGAAGGGTCCAAGTACTCAAAGTTGGATTTTTTATTAAAGCTTTATCACATAAAGAGTTTGTCTGGATTAAGTGACAAGGGAATGACTATGATTCTGGATCTACTCAGGGATGTATTTAAATTTGCAAAGATCCCTGATGTGTCATGGTTACATGGCACTGTTGATACTTAAAACAAGGAAAATATGCAATAACTTGGGTGTGTTTTGTTGGTATAATGTGGTTTCTGTCCTACTTTGCAGGAAAACAGGTTTTAAAGGCAAAATGATCAAAAGAGGAAGAATCAAGCCTGAGAACAAAGTGTCAGGAGAAGAAAGAACAAGAGGCTGCACCAGAGGAGGAGTCACGCCACAAGTTACGTGGTGTGGAAGCCACTCACGCCATGTGAGTGGCTGTCGTGAATCAAGTCCAGAGAATGAAAAATCAGCCTGATTTTCACGGCAGGGGTCACGTGGCGTGACTACCACCCACGTGACGTGGAAGCCTGCCGTGACCCAACTTCTGAAGACTGCCAATTGAGCCTGATTCCCACGACATCAACCTACGTGGCGTGACTTGGTTCCACGACACCAAGTCACGATACCGTGGAAGTTGCCGACTCTGTTCTCCTATTTGATTTTGGATAGGACTAGTTTTGTATCTATAAATACCCCTATGTAGTCCTAGGTGCGGGAGTTGGTTGATATACTATTTTGAGAGTTATTTCATACTGTTTCAGACATACTCTTGGTTTTGTATTCACAAACCCTAATTTGAGTTTTATTGATAGTTGAATTTTGGTTTTTCTTCATTATTGTGAGATCATAATTATGATTTCATCTTTGGAATATTCTTGTGTTCTTGCAATTATGAGCAGCTAAACCCATCAACTAGGGTTGTGTGAACCATGAGGAATTAACGAAACCGATTAAGTGCAAAGCAACTTTGTGCTGCTGTGTATGCATGTATTGTTGTTTCCTTTGTTGTGATTGCTTTTCTAACGGTTGCAAATGTTAGAAACTCGCCTGTATTCTAGACTTACTCGAGAGAGAGGTAGAGATTGGGAAAAGGAGATAACAACAGAGATTTGAAGCTATCAACCTTCATCTAATAACCGGAGCCTTAGCGGGAATGGTTATCTGAGATCCAGGACAAGGGTTAGTAGTGCGACACTCAGAGTCCGAGAGGAAAAGAGTGAAATTCGTCTAATGAAGGTCGAGAGACAGTTAGATGAACCTAACTTGTTAGATTTTGCATACAACGCAGCGGGAATATCTTGTTAGCACAAGTAGCCAATGGAGTTAAGGAATCATTGGGGATCACAGTCCTAGTGTATTTCTCTTATTGTCTACAAACTCAATACAACCAACAATCGTCATTGTTACTATTTATTAGCGAAACCCCCCAGTTTATTTACTTTCCAATTATTCCATCTGGTATTCTACTCATACTTTGACCTATTCCCTGTGGGATCGACCCCAACCTAGTTGGGTTCCATATTTGATTCAGCGACCGCATTGTACTTTTTTAGAGGTATATTTTGGGCGACATCAAATTTTTGCACCGTTACCGGGGAATATGGTTACGGAGTTGAACATTACTGGTTGGAGCTGATTGGGTGTATTTTTACATACTTTTGAGGGCATACGCCGGTGTATGCCAAATACTAGGAGTTAAGGCAATCCCCTGATTCCACTTGATCTTGAAATCAAAAGAACTCTAAGAGCTCATCGAAGAATGGTGAATACTGAAGGAGTTCAGAATCTCACAGCTATGGGAGACATTCACAACCAGCCAATTCATCCGGCTGGTCAGGAAACAGCGGAACAAACTACTGCTCGATTGACACTAGAAGAGCATGCTAGACAAGCTGCTCTTAGACAAGCAGAAAGAGATAATCGAGCTATGCAGGAAGCAGCACAGCGTCTGGCTGATGCTGAAGAGCGACAAAGACGACTGAGAGAACAACCGAGACCACATGTTCCTGTTTATGATGATCCTGAAGAAGAATATGTGGCATATTTTGAGCCAATAGAGAATGGTGCCATCATTCCACCAGAGTTACCTCCGGGCACTAAGTTTGACATTACTAGTGCCATGATCCAAACATGCATGTAATGAATTTTGTAGGGGTCTGCACGTCGTAGAATCTACCTGGAGTTGACCAAGAGGCGATTCGGTTGAGGTTGTTCCCATTCTCTCTTACAGGAGAAGCCACTTTGTGGTTAGCTGAGCTGCCACGAGGTTCCATCACTACTTGGCAGGAATTGAGAAATCAATTTTTGGAAAGATTTTTCCCACCGTCCAAGATACTGTAGTTGAAAGACGAGATCTATAATTTCATATAGCTTCATTCTGAAGCACTCTATGAGGAATGGCTGAGATTCAAAAAGAAGCTGCAGAATATGCCAAATCACAGGATGAGTGGAAGGAATTTACTTGAAATCTTCTACAGGGCGTTGAATGTCAACACAAAGGCGGTAGCGGATACTATCACTGGTGGAGCCTTCATTAGTCTGAGATAGGACCAAGCTTCTGAGATACTAGATCGTATCACTAAGACCAACCGAGGATGGCATACTCGTGAGCCAGATACGGTGGCTGGCACATATGCTATTGGAGCTTCAGCAGCTCAAAGGGCTTTTGATGAATCTGTGGCTCAAGAGGTCGCTCAATTGAGGACAGAAATTGGTCTTCTGGCCAAATAGATAGCGGCTAGAGATGCCGAGAAGGTGCATGCTGTTGGTGCACAAAGCAAATTGGCTAGACACGATGATAGTGAGTCTGATGAAGAGGCGAAGTATCTAGATCGTGAAGTGGCGGGTTTCCGAGCCAAGGTCCTCGGAACTATTATGGAGACAACTATAACAAATCGGGATACAGAGATCGAGAACGGGACCGTGATGGTGATTAGAGGTGAAAAGATGATAATCGAGAAAAGAATGACATCTATGTACCACCTGGAAGGCGTGATGAGGAGTCTGGAAATTCAAGGATGGAAGCACTTCTCAATAAATTAGTCAAAGGTGCGGAAAGTCAGGAGAATTGCTTGAAGGAGATTAGGACTGACATTTCGGGCATAAGTCAGAAAGTGGAGTCTCATTCAACTGCTATTAAACAGTTGGAGCAACAGTTTGGGTAGATTTCATTGGCACTGAATCAACGTCAGCCAGACACCCTTCCAAGCAATACCATCTAGAATCCGAAAAATGATAGTCATTGTCTCGCCATTACTACTAGAAACGGGAAGTGCACAACAGACCCACCGATGCCTGCCAACAGTAGTGTGACTAATGAACCAGTGGTTATTGATGTAGAAGCTGAAGTAGAGCCGGATAATGCAAAGGGTGACATGGTTCCAAATCACCAGAATGATAGCGACAATGCAAAATTTGAGAAGAGGAAGGAAACAGAGGTACCAAAAGTGCTGAAAACTATCCCACGACCTCCTCCTCCCTATCCTCAAAGATTGAAGAAGAAGACGGAGGAAGGAAAGTATCCGAAGTTCATCACCATGTTGAAGGAGCTGTCAGTAAACATCCCTCTTGTAGAGGCATTGGAGCATATGCCAGGTTATTCAAAGTTCATGAAAGACTTGGTGACAAAGAAGAGAACGGTCAGTTTTGAGCAAAGAAGAGAACGGTCAGTTTTGAGCCTGCAGATAACATACATCATTGTAGTGCAGTTGCTTCACGTTCCTTAGTTGAAAAGAAGGAGGATCCAGGAGCTTTCACCATTCCTTGCACTATTGGGTCTTACGACTTTGCTAAGGCACTGTGCGATTTGGGTGCTAGCATCAACCTAATGCCATTAGTCATGTTCAAACAATTGGAGTTGGGAGCACCAAATCCAACCTCCATGAGACTTTTCATGGCCGATATAACTGTGAAAAAGCTGGTTGGCATTCAGTTTTGGTGAAGGTTGCCTCTTTCATATTTCTGGCTGATTTTGTGATTCTCGATTGTGAAGTTGACTTTGAGGTTCCCATCATATTGGGAAGACCATTCCTTGCCATGGGTCGTGCATTGGTTGATACGGAAATAGGGCAGCTGAAATTTAGATTGAATAAAGAACAGGTTACTTTCAATGTCTGTCTGTCAATAAAGCAGCTAAGAGATAAGAGGGTGATTTCAGTGATAGATGCTGTGGATGATTGTGAGGTTGTTGTGTCCATTGAAGAATGGTTGGGAGTAGAACCTATGGCTGCCGTGATCATGAATTTTGAAGACAATGGTATTGAATACTATGATGAGATGGTGGGTGCACTCGCGGGTAAAGGAGCATACACTTATGCGACCAAAAAACTGGATCTTGATTTAAAGAATAGGGTAACTCCACCAGCTCGGCCATCTATTGAGGAGCCTCCAGTTTTAGAGCTTAAGGCTCTTCTGGCCGACCTTCGCTACACATTCTTGGGAGCCAACAATACCTTGCCAGTGATTATTTTTGCTAAATTAGTGGATTGGCAAGTAGAGGCTTTGGTTTCAGTTTTGAGAAGATTTAAGAGGGCCATTGGTTGGTCCATTGCAGATATCATAGGTATTCCACCCGGCATTTGCACTCATAAGATCCAGCTTGTTCCTGAGTACATACCTAGCATTGAGCACCAGCGTCGTCTGAACCCACCTATGCAAAAAGTTATGAAGAAAGAGATCATTAAATGGTTAGATGCCGGAGTGGTTTACCCCATTGCTGATAGAAATGGGTGAGCCCAGTTCAGTGTGTGCCGAAAAAGGGAGGAATCACTGTGGTTCCAAATGACAAAAATGAGTTGATTCCAATAAGGCCGGTGACTGGATGGAGATTTTGCATGGACTATCGAAAGCTGAATTCGTGGACTGAAAAAGATCATTTTCCTATGTCCTTCATGGACCAGATGTTAGACCGTCTTACTGGTAGAGGATGGTATTGTTTTCTTGATGGCTATTCAGGGTATAATCAGATTTTTATTGCCCCCAAAGACCAAGAGAAGACCACTTTCACTTGTCCATACAGGACGTTCCCATTCAAGAGGATGCCTTTCAGTTTGTGTAATGCACCGATCACCTTCCAACGCTGTATGATGTCTATTTTCTCCGACATGGTGGAAGACACTATCGAGGTTTTTATGGACGATTTTTCTGTTGTGGGAGACTCATTTGATATTTGTTTGGTACACCTTGCCAATATGCTACAAAGACGTAAGGAGGTCAACCTAGTGCTAAATTGGGAAAAATGTCACTTTATGGTTAATGAGGGTATCGTATTGGGGCATCAGATTTCAAGGAACGGCATTGAGGTGGATAAGGCAAAGATTGAAGTAATTGAGAAGCTACCTCTACCTATCTCTGTAAAAGGTATTCGAAGTTTCTTAGGTCATGCTGGTTTTTGTAGAAGATTCATCAAGGATTTCTCCAAGATTGCACATCCCTTGTGCAAACTTTTAGAGAAATAGGTGAAGTTTGTGTTTGATGAAGCATGTCTTAAAACATTTGAGTTTCTTAAGGAGAAGTTGGTTTCAGCCCCTATTATTGTGTCACCGGATTGGACTAAGCCTTTTAAGGTTATGTACAATGCTAGTGGAGTGGCTTTGGGTGCAGTCCTTGGCCAGAGACGTGAAAAGATATTACATTTGATTTACTACGCTAGCAAAGTACTTAATCCAGCTTAAAAGAATTACACGGTGACTAAGCAGGAGTTGTTGGCCGTAGTATTCGCTTTTGAGAAATTCAGATCTTACTTGATTGGTACGAAGGTGATTGTGCATACAGATCATGCATCTCTTCGGTATCTTATGTCGAAAAAGGATGCTAAGCCAAGACTAATTCAGTGGGTACTTCTGTTGCAAGAATTTGACTTTGAAGTCAAGGATCGTAAGGGGACCGAAAATCAAGTGGCTGACCATCTTTCACGCCTTGAGGAGGAGGCCATGCTTAAATTGAAGGATGATCTTGAGATTGATGATACTTTTCCGAATGAGCAAGTACTGGCATCATCCCAAGACTTAATCCCTTGGTTTGCTGATTTTGAGAACTTTTTGGCAAGTGATCTAGTTTCGAAGGATATGACATATCAACAGAGAAAGAAATTCATGCATGAGGTAAGAAAATTCTTCTGGGATGAGTCGTATTTGTTTAGGGTGTGTGCTGATGGTATAATTCGAAGATGTGTCCCAGAGTCCGAGATGATGAGTATTTTGGAGGCATGTCACTCATCTCAAGTTGGGGGTCATCATGGAGGTGCACGGACCGCCCATAAAATATTGCAATGTGGGTACTACTGGCCCAGTATTTACAAAGATGCTCATGACTATGCTCGCGCTTGTGATCGATGTCAAAAGCAAGGTAATATTTCACGCCGACACGAACTTCCCGTGACAATTATACTTGAGCTTGAATTGTTCGATGTGTGGGGTCCTTTTGTGAGCTCTCATGGAATGAAATACATCTTGGTAGCCGTTGACTATGTTTCTAAGTGGGTGGAGGCAATTGCGCTTCCTAATAACGAAGGGAGAAGTGTCACAGCGTTCTTGAAAAAGAACATATTCTCACATTTTGGGACATCCCGAGTTATTACTAGTGTTGGAAGCTCCCACTTTTGCAACCATTTATTCAAAGCCCTGCTTGAAAAATATGGTGTCAAACATAAGGTGGAAACACCTTACCATCCTCAGACAAGCGGGCAGGTGGAGGTGTCAAATCGCGAGATTAAATTCATTCTGGCAAAAACAGTTAATGCAAATAGGACTGATTGGTCTCGATGATTGGATGATGCGTTATGGGCATATAGGACTGCTTTCAAAACACCAATTGGTGCATCACCATATCAGTTGGTTTTTGGAAAGTCTTGCCATTTGCCCGTGGAACTGGAACATAAAGCTTTGTGGGCATTGAAAAGGGTGAATTTGGACTGGAGTGAAGCGGCCCAATTGCGACTTGAGCAGATGAATGAGATGGATGAATTTTGTCTCCGGGCTTATGAAAGCTCAGCACTATATAAAGAAAACATGAAATTGTATCATGATCGTCGGATTGAGAACCGCGAATTTCACCCGGTAGACTTTGTTTTACTTTATAATTCTAAGCTCCGCCTGTTTGCTGGAAAACTAAAATCCAAATGATCAGGCCCATTCACTATCGTTCGGGTTTTCTCACATGGTGCTATTGAACTAAAAGGAGCAGATAATGTTCTATTCAAAGTCAATGGACAGCGTGTTAAGCATTATGTGGGAGTTCCGAAAGAGATAAGGACGATTGAAGAACTTGAACTTGATGAAGTCTGAGTAGTCAAGTTAGCCATGTCGTGCCGCGACATTAAATCAGGGGCTTCATGGGAGGCAACCCATGGGCTAGTTGGTGAATTCTGAGTATCCAAGTTAGCCATGTCATGCCGCGACATTAAATCAGGTGCTGATTAGGAGGCAACCCAAGATTTTGTCATGCGGAGATCTGATTATTGAGGAACAGTTAGCTGAAAATCACAAAATTTACCTGAATGGGTTAAATATCATCCACGACATGACTCACGTCACATGAGGGTATTCTACGCCACGTGGTTGGTATCGTCAAAATCAGAAGAAAATTTCCAGGTTCTGAATTCCCTCCATGGAAGGCATCCACGTGACGTGGATATGACCCACGCCACGTGAGTGGTATCGTCAAAGTCAGAGGCTAACAAGTCAGGGTCAGAACTTCAACCACGCCAGGACTTACGTCACGTGAGTCACACCCACGTGACGTGGGTTGTGTCGTGAAACATAAAATTATTCAGGCACCCGAATCCGACCCGACCCAGGCCCAATTTTCTAAAATAAATCTGGATCCCTTCTTATTTACCCGATATATATCCGATCCATTCCCTTCTTTCCCCACTTTCAAATTCTTCAACTTAAAACCCTAAATTCCATCTTCTCTTCTAAACTCCAAACCTCACATCCATATAAACCACAAAAATCCAAACTTCCCATCCCTAAAAGCTCAAGAATCCGAACCCTAGACTCCCAAAACCCTAAAAATTCAAACCCCATTACCCCACAAGTCCAAAAATCTGAATCCAAGACACCAAACCCAACCCAAATCTGAGCCAAATACGATCCAAATACCCAAAAATTCGATCAAAAAAAAAACTGTTACCATGCCTCCAAAATCCAACCCCAAGAGTGACTACCTTGATGCCTCATCCCGGATTCGCACCAAAAATTCAGATTTATCGACCCGTCTGCAGGATGAACCAACTGAGTCTGAGCCAAGTGGTTCTGTGGAGGTATTTGATATTAGCCATGACGATACTGATTTAGTTCCTCGGGCTAAGAGGTTACAGACGCGAGTTCGAGTGGCTGCCCGGGCAGTACGTCAGCCGGCCCAACCACCTGTTGAGCCAGTTGTTCCGGCTGAGTCTTCTGAGTCTGCCCCCCAGTCTGAAGAGGGGGAGGATGGTTCTGCATCAGGCGCTGCTGATGAGGCTACGGGTCAGGGTACTTTTGTGGCGGAGGCTACGGCTTCTGTTTTAGGCTCTGTTGCCCAGATTGCCCCGACTCCTGCGCAGAGTACTGAGGTTCAGCATTGGTGTATGCAGGGCATGCGTTCCTTCTATGATAGAGATACTGAATTGACTGAGAGGGGGTTGTGTCGGCGGAGCATTACGAAGAAGCCGCGGTATCGGGTGTATGAACTGAGGGCCTTGCCTGATATATGGCCTGTCTTTGAGAGGTACGGTTTGGGTTGGATGGCACAGCCTTCTGGTCGATATAGCTCAGAGTTAGTCCGAGATTTTTATGCCTCGTATGCTACGTTAGTGGATTTGGGCACTCTTGTTGGGCAGAAATTTATTTTGCAGCCAAATTTGACTCATGTCATGGTTCGTGGTACCCACGTGGATATTTCAGAACAGACCATTCACCGCTTTTTATTTGGGGTTGACCGTCCACTTCCGGCGTCGACTGCTGAATTTGACCATCGGATAGACACTGTTAGAGATAGAGCTAAGATGAGAGATGCGGAGCAGAAATTGGAATTGCTTAAATGGATTGCAGGGTACATAGCCGAAGATGGTGTGGTGGCTAGTTGGGTGACTGGGAAGCTGGACATCAAAAAGTCCACGCTTTATTTTGCTGGTCGATTCTGGTGGTCCATGGTTCGGCATCGGTTGGGTCCAACTAATGCTGACAACTCACTCACATTGGACCGGGCTTCAGTAGTAGCCAGTATCTTAGCTGGTTATGAGATTCCTTTTACGAGGTACATAGTCCGGGAGATTCACGAGCGGGTTTTCAGAGATCTCACGAGTATACCCTTTCCATACTTGATCTAGGGGCTGTGTGATAGGGCTGGGGCATCCAGGTTACCTGCCCTCGACCATTATATTGAGGTGATCCGCATTGCGGACATTGGGCTGATGCAGCAGAGGGGTTCACACCCCATTCTTCCACGAGGGTCACAATCGTTTGAGTCGTCCGGTGTAACCCTGGATGAGCCGAGTCGCGCACCTTTGCCTGTTCCTACACCAGTTAGGGTACCTGTGCAGACTGAGGGCGCTGGCCCTATTGATAATGGGGTGCCTAGTACTAGTGTTCCACTGTCTCCTGCTGGGATGATTTCGATTTTGAGAGACTTTCTGCAGCAGTTGATTGACAGGCAGACGGAGATTTTTGAGCGCCAGGCTCACACTGAGACTAAGATGGCTAAGTTGGTATCCCAGCTTAAGCCTTGGGTTCGATCTACAGTAAAGTCTACGGAGACTAGGGTGGAGGCTTGGATGAATGCAGCGATGCATCAGTTTATGAGGGGATTGCATGGGCGGATTGATAGTTTTGAGGCACGTATGGCCTTTTGCTTGAGTGTTGCACCGAGCCCTGATATGGCCGGCTTGACCCAGGAGGTAGCTGCTTTGAGAGAGGAGGTTCGAGCATTGGCATCGAGTAGCGCTCCCATTATACCACCTATGCCTGCCCAGACCTCCGTGTGAACAGCATTTGAGGTTGATTTGTTTGCTGATGAGGAGCCTCCGATGGATAGAGGCAAGAGACCCCGCAGTCCAGCGGATGGGGGTGAGAGCGATGCTGAGTATGAGAGTGATCTGCGGAGGGCTGTTAAAGCCTCCCGGGTAGAGTACCATGCGAGCCAGATTGAGGCGGAGCAGAGGGCGCGTGGTGCATCTGTCAGTCAGGCTGCCCCTCCACTGGATGCACCTACCGCTGCTCAGTCTGATGATCCCGCTACTGGCGGGCCCACTTTCGGGGCTTAGGGTGCCATAATTATGTCTTCACTCCCTTGTTTTTGATTTGATATCGGTGCATTGAGGGCATTGCACCGTGTTTAGTTGGGGGTGGGGGTGTACCACCACTTGGGGTTTTTTGTTGCTGTGTTTCTTTTCCTCCGAGTGTGCTATCATAGTAGAACCGACATGTTTAGGATGTTATTGATGATGTTTTTGTGTTTCTTGCTAAATTAGGAGAAAAATGATGGAACTGTAGTGCAGTCCAATTTTGAAAGAGTTTTATGTGTTTTGAATGTTAAGGATACCCCTCCTAAAATTTCTGTTTTTGAATTGTGTGAATAGCATGCTTGTGTGTGACAGCTGTTGGATCTTGTTATGACACTAGGATTATAGGCAAATAACCTTAGCTAGAATTGCATGAACCGGATAGATAGTAGTTCGTAATCCAATCCTGTGCTATATGTGTGTGAGGTCACTACTTAGTTAACTATGTGTGTGCAATCCAGAACTTGCCCGGTTAGTTATGCCTGAGTTAAAGGATAGGGATTAGGAAAGGATCATAGGCCGTTTTTTAATAAAGTCCACTTTTAGCCTAAATGCCAAACCAAATGAAGAAGTATCCCTTGATCCCTACTTTGAGCCATAATCGTCCTATTTCTTTCATTAGCCTATTCACCTTCCCATTTTAATTACAAAGAACCTGTCTTGGCCCTGGTCCCTCCTTGGACACTGTGTACCTCAACTCAGGCAAATCACCTAAGTTGAGGGTGACTATTATAGGGGTGCGTAGATTGAGTTGGGTATGAAGAAGACGTTAATAAAAGAAAAAGAGAAAACAGATTTGGGTGTGAAGAAAAGAAAAAATAAAATAAAATAAAATAATAAAGTGAAAGAGAAAAAAAAAGGGAAAAGAAAAAAAATTTAAATAAATAAATATGTGTTTAAAGGTTTGAGAAAAATCACACCCAAAAATCTGAAAACAAAAGAATGAAGAATAAGGGATAATAAAAATGAAAAAGGTTGGAAGTTGGAGCCAAAAATAGTGTAGTGTCAAGGAGGATTGAGTCACTTTACCCATATGCACCATACCCGTCCCTAAGCCTACATTACAAACCGAGTAAAGTCCTATAGTGATCCTAGTCCAACTGTCCGAAAACGAAGGCGTAGAAAATAAGGGCAAGCCTATGGTATTCCATGCACACTGTTTTGACTTCTTTGCGAGCTTGAGTGTTTTGATCTCATCCCTATGATATTCATTAAAGTATACTGAGAGTGCATGGGACCTCTTTGATTGTGAGAGCACATGGGTTGTGTCATGAGCTGCTAGTTGTTCGAGAAATGTCGAATTGCATATATGCTTAGTTGTTTGTACATAATCTGGTGCCATCACTTGATCCCTTCTGTGTCATGATACTATGCTGCTTATACACACTTTGGTTTTGCTTTGAAAATAGGAGGGGTCAAAAAGGTGTTGTGCTAAAAGGAATGGGTAGACTGCCATAGGTCCCTTAGGTTTCTCTTAGTTAAGCATTGTGTTTGTGTACTTTTATTTTGTTCGCCTGAGGACATGCAAACGTTCTAAGTTGAGGGTGTTGATGTGTCATGGTTACATGGCACTGTTGATGCTTAAAACAAGGAAAATATGCAATAACTTGGGTGTGTTTTGTTGGTATGATGTGGTTTCTGTCCTACTTTTCAGGAAAACAGGTTTTAAAGGCAAAATGATCAAAAGAGGAAGAATCAAGCCCGAGAACAAAGTGTCGGAAGAAGAAAGAACAAGAGACTGCACCAGAGGAGGAGTCACACCACAAGTTACGTGGCGTGGAAGCCACTCACGCCACGTGAGTGGCTGTCGTGACTCAAGTCCAGAGAATGAAAAATCAGCTTGATTTTCACGGCAGGGGTCACGTACCCACGTGACGTGGAAGCATACCGTGACCCAACTTCTGAAGACTGCCAATTGAACCTGATTCCCACGACATCAACCTACATGGCGTAACTTGCTTCCACAACACCAAGTCACGATACCGTGGAAGTTGCCGATTCTGTTCTCCTATTTGGTTTTGGATAGGACTAGTTTTGTATCTATAAATACCCTTATGTAGTCCTAGGTGCGGGAGTTGGTTGATATACTATTTTGAGAGTTATTTCCTACTGTTTCAGACATATTCTTGGTTTTGTATTCACAAACCCTAATTTGAGTTTTATTGATAGTTGAAATTTTGGTTTTTCTTCATTATTGTGAGATCATAATTATGCTTTCATCTTTGGATTATTCTTGTGTTCTTCCAATTATGAGCAGCTAAACCCATCAACTAGGGTTGTGTGAACCATGAGGAATTAACGAAATCGGTTAAGTGCAAAGCAACTTTGTGCTGCTGTGTATGCATGTATTGTTGTTTCCTTCGTTGTGGTTGCTTTTCTAACGGTTGCTAACGTTAGAAACTTGCCTGTATTCTAGACTTACTCGAGAGAGAGGTAGAGATTGGGAAAAGGAGATAACAACAGAGATTTGAAGCTATCAACCTTCATCTAATAACCGGAGCCTTAGCGGGAATGGTTATCTGAGATCCAGGACAAGGGTTAGTAGTGCGACACTCGGAGTCCGAGAGGAAAAGAGTGAAATTCATCTAATGAAGGTCGAGAGACAGTTAGATGAACCTAACTTGTTAGTTTTGCATGCAACGCAGCGGGACAATATTGTTAGCACAAGTAGCCGGTGGAGTTAAGGAATCATTGGGGATCATAGTCCTAGTGTATTTCTCTTATTGTCTACAAACTCAATACAACCAACAATCGTCATTTTTACTAGTCATTAGCAAAATCCCCCAGTTTTATTTACTTTCCAGTTGTTCCATATGGTATTCTACTCATACTTTGACCTATTCCCTGTGGGATCGACCCCAACCTAGTTGGGTTCTATATTTGATTCAGTGACCGCATTGTACTTTTTTGGAGGTATATTTTGGGGGACATCAATCCCTGATTCTTTTTATGAGGCTAAGAAAACCATCAATAAATTGTGTCTTGATTATATCAAAATATATGCTTATCCAAGTGATTGCATGTTGTTTTGGGAAGATGATATTAATGCACACATGTGTAAGTATTATCACACTTCTAGATGGAAGCCCGAGAAGAAGAGCAATAAAGACCATACATCTACTACAAGTAAGAAGAAAAAGAAGAAGCCTACAAAAATTTTGCGCTACTTTCCATTAAAACCAAGATTACAAAGATTGTTTATGTGCTCTAAAATTGTAGAGCTTATGAGATGGCATGCGGAGGATGGTAACAAAGATGGAATCCTGAGGTACCCTAGAGATGGTGAGGCATGGAATAGATTTAATAGAACTTTTCCTGAATTTTATTCTGATCCTCAAAATGTTTGATTAGGCCTAGCTAGTGATGGTTTCAATCCTTTTGGTACAAAGAGTACTAGTTATAGTATTTAGCTTGGATTTTGATTCCATACAATCTTTCTCCTTGGTTGTGTTTGAAGAAACTAAATTTCATTCTTTCAATGATCATTCCAGATCCACGTGCACCAGGAAATAACATAGATGTATACCGACAACCCCTTATTAAGGAGCTGAATGAGTTATGGAATAATGGTGTGGACACTTTTGATTCATTAAAGGATGAAATGTTTAGAATGCGAGCAACTCTTATGTGTATAATCAACGATTTTCCTGGACTTGATAGCTTATCTAGTTGGAATACACATACTGGTCTTGCATGTCTCTCTTGTAATTTTAACACAGACCCGTTCGACTTCGCTATAGTAGAAAGTGGTGTTTTATTGGTCATCGTCGCTTTTTGGTAAGAAATCATAAATTTAAAATGATGAGGCATCGTTTTGATGGAAATATGGAAGAGAGGGACCCTCCGAAGTAGTTATTAGGGTCAGATATTTTTCAACAAGTGAAAGATACTAATGTCACATTTGGAAAACCAATAGAATTGAATCGTAAAAGAAAAAGAAAAAGAAATAGGCAAAGCAATGTTGGTGAAGGTGCAACTGAACAATGAAGAAAAAAAAGCATATTCTTTGATCTTTCATATTGGGATTCTGACCCATTGTGCTATAATTTAGATTTTATGCATGTTGAAAAGAATGTGTTTGACAATGTTATATATTCTTTGCTAAATGATAAAGAGAAATCAAATGATCATGTTAATGCTCGAAAAAATCTACAAGATATGTGTATAAGGCATGATCTTTGGCCAGATGAGAATGGTGAATTTCGGCTTGCTGCAGTTACAATTCCAAAGAATAAGAGAGTTTCCTTTCTCAAGACTTTAAAGAATATCTCAGTGCCAGATGGTTATTCAAGTAATATATCTCGTTGTATTGATTTTGGATCAAAAGCGGATATTTGGATTAAAGAGTCATGATTGTCACATCCTTATGGAACAATTGTTACCAATAGCAATTCACAATGTTCTTCCAAATCATGTTGTTGCAACTTTGGTAGAGTTTTCTTCCTTTTTTAGGCAACTTTTTCAGAAAAGTTTAACTATCTCAGATCTAGAAAAGCTACAAAATTGAATTGTTGGAGATATTGTTTCTCCCTTCGTTTTTTACTGTAATGATTCATCTAACAATTCATCTAGTCGATGAAGTAATACAAGGTGGGTCTGTGCACTATCGATGGATGTATTTTGTTGAAAGGTAGCATATTTCTTATTTAAAATTATTTGAATTGATTTTGTAATAGTATTTCAATGTAATTTCTTTTTCTAACAACTCATTATTATGATTATAGATTGTTAGATCATTTCAAGTCCCTTGTAGGAAATCAATCTCAACCAGAAGGTTCTATAGTTGAAGGTTACATGGTTGAAGAAGCTCTAACTCTTTACTCTCGTTACTTTGAGGATGTTGAGTCAAGGTTGAATCGACCTAAATGTGTAAATGATGAACCAAATTGTGATGAGGTTTCTGGAAAGTCATCTATGTTCCCTCAACAAGGTAAACCTGTTGGAGGCTTCATGACAGAATCGTTGACTGCTTTAGAGAAGACTCAAGCTCATCAATATGTGTTACTTAATTGCGCAGAAGTGAAGCCATTTATTGAGTAAGAAATTTAAATTGATTTTGATTTATAAGGAATGCTTAAGAAATTGTATTAAAATTGATAGATGTAACACTTTTGTAGTGAATTCAGACATTTTATCAAAAGAAGTACTAGAGGCTGAAGAGTTTCAATAACAGAGGTACAGAGGAGTGTTAGTAAAGAGTTCCCAAATTGTTTTCCTAAGAGAGTGAGTAAATGATTTCAGAATGTCTATTTTTGCATAGTCTTCTTGTGTCAATTTAGAATTTCTGACGTAAATATTCTGTTTTTTAAGATTATGAATCCAAATATAATGGAAACTAACTATGATGATATGAAGTTCTTAGTACAAGGTCTAGCACAAGAACCAAGAAGATTCAGTGCTTATAACATTAATGGATTCAAATTTTGAACTTTGTCTAGAGAACAAGGATTAAAAACTCAAAATAGTGGAGTTTTTCTTGTGTCTGACACTTCTTGTGTTGCGTCTAGTGCAAATAGATGCACAAGACAAGCAGACCTGCCTTATTATGAAAATTTAGATGATATTATTGAGCTGAATTACTATGGTCGATTTAAAGTTGTTCTCTTCAAATGCTTATGGGCTAACACTACTCGATATAGAGGGTTCAAAACAGATACTTGGAAGTTTAATTGTGTCAACTTTTCTAAATTGATTCACAATGGTGATCGCGAGGATCATGATCCATATATTGAAGCATCACAAGCAAATATGGTCTACTATGTTGATGATGAAACTGATAAAGAATGGAGTGTGGCTGTTTATCTAAAGTCGAGAGATTTGTTTGAAATGAGAGAGATTGATAAAGAGGAAATATATGAGAATGAACCATACCAACAACAAGAATTTGGACAATATTTTGATACTGACTATGAGAATATCCAAATTGCAATCGAGGAGAATATGAATGAATAAAATATCTAAAGTTTAGCTGCTATTTTTTCTATTTTTAGCTACTGGTATTTTGTGTTTTAAGCTGTAGTTTTTGCAGTTTTTTAGCTGTTGTTTTTTCTTTTTTTGAACTACTGAAATTGTTATTTAAGCCGCTATTTTCGCAGTTTTTAAATTACTGTTTCTTCAGTTTTTAGTTGCTGATTAGTGTGCTTTTATCTGCAGTTTCCGCAGTTTTTTACTTGCTGTTTTTTTAGTTTAGAGGCTGATTTTGTCCATTTTAAGATGCAGTTTTTACCTGCTATTTTTCAACTTTTAGTTGCTGATGTGTGCATTTTTAGTTGAAGTTTTCGTAGTTTTTCACTTGTTGTTTTTTTAGCTTAGCTACTTATTCTGTGTGTTTTAAGCTGCAGTTTCAGCAGGTTTTTAGCTGCTGATTTTGTGTGTTTAAGATATAGTTTTTGCAGGTTTGAGTTGCAAACATGCCAAAGTTCAAGCGTTTGCAGAAAAAGCAAAACCCAGTTCTGTCGGTATCTACTTCACAAGATACTGAATCAACAACTTCTTTTCTTCAACTAATGCAACACCTGCCAACACATACGACCATATCATTTCTGGCCACAACACTAGCCCCATCATTTCAGCCCATACCGCAGGTGCCTCCAATATTTCAGCTTGCATCACAATCATCTCAATCAGTTTACTCAGTTTCACATCCAGCTATGATGAATTAGGTCTCATCGCGGTCAGCTCCGGCAGCTTACTACACATCACAACCATCTCGTTCAGTTCACTCGACATCACATCTGTCTCCAATAGAACTTGACTCATCACAACAAGCTCTACCAGTTCAGACTGCATTTAGAAAACATCCTAGATGTGTATCACAGTCACATTGGACTATAGAATCAATAGGTAAACACTTTTCAGTATCAATATATATTCAGCAGTCATTGTTCATCTCTCTAATGACTTTTTTTAAATCTCTGTCCTTATTACAGATTCAGAAAGAGATGTCAAAACACTCAAAGTCAAAAAAACATAAGTGCAAAGTTTAACGGGTGAAGAACATATTGTGGTTAATTTTTTTACTTCAATGAACCATTCGGAGAGGGACGTAGCCTTCTTTCTGGATTTTGTGGAATTTTAGCATGTGATTGCTCTTTATTTTCAATCAACTTTGAGAAGTGGTCGAGTGTACCTATATCATACTTAAATCGCGTCTTCGATCAAATTATAAAGGTAGAAGCTTACAACTAGATCTCTCTTTATTTTATTTTACTTTTTGGTGAGAAAGACACTTATATCTCTAATTTATAATCTAAACATCATATTTACATGCAATAGAAAAACTAACTGATGTTTTATCTTGAAGTCGAAGTTCTCCTTTAATACAACAGAGTAAAATGCAAGACGACATGTTTATAAATTTCTTGGAAAGAAGTGGACTGCAAACAAGAATAACTTGTGGAATTCAGAGGAAGGCCCACTTAAAAGAAAAGCTCATTATATTGATAATGTGCCGGATGGGATTCCACGAGATCAATGGATATCTTTTGTTGATTATCAACATAAATATTCAACAAAGGTACTTATGTAACTTCTTCTCCTAATATTTGTTATCATATTTTTTTTTTTTTTTCATATTCCTTTAGGATAGTATGAAAAGACACCCTTTTACTAGACAAATCATTATTAGATATTGGTATATCAACAGAGATGAGAAACTTCTTAGCGAATTAAGAGAGGCAGAAAGAAAACTACTAATCTTACAAAAAAAATCTGAAGAATTATTACAAAACCAAAGAATTCTTATAGGAATAAGAACTCTTCTTACTGACAGAGTATTACTATCTATTAGTTGGGAGCTACAAGGATTGGGTAACGATATTGCAATAATCAAACAAAGTATCAAAGGAAATAAAGTTTGGATACCATTCTAGAATAATACAAAATAGCTTGTTTAAAAGACCTCGAATATTTAGACCTAAAAATACAATCGGAGAAAAAGTATAGAAGACTAAAAGATAGTTCGCTAATTAGGTGTAATTTCACAAATGAAGAACACATTCTACATAGCGAAGACCAACAACTAAATACTGTAACAAATTTAATAATAAAACTAAGAGAAAGTACCCAAAGAAATAATAGTAAAGTAATAAAAAATTTAGAAACTCTAGTAACCCTGCAAAATAAGCAAGCAAAAATCATAGAAAAAATAGAACAAAATTTTGATTACTTAAAAACTCAACAATCAGAAATAGAAAAGAAAGTACTCTTATTTATCAACAAAATTGATCAAAATAAAAGTATTTCGACTGAAGAATTAACAGAAAAATTAAAGAAATTTTAAAAAGAAATAAAAGACTTAAAACAAACAATAGAGCAGATTAGAGACATAACCCTTTCATGAATGACCCTTTGTATCAAGAAATTTTAAAGAAAGGAGAAACGATCCAAGCAAATCCTGAAGGTTTGTCAGACTACCATCCCAAGGAAGGACAGATCAAGTAATAATAAAGCAAGATAATATCATAATACTCTTATTACTAGAAATCAACAAAAATATAGTAAAATTATTAAAAGATAAGACACCTCTACAACAAGATAACAATATTCTTGAATTAATAGAACAATTAAAAAAGATAGAAATCACCCCTTAGAAAGAAAAGTTAAAAGTTACTAAAAAACAAAAACCATGGACTTTCTACCAAGTAGGAGAAATATAGAAGAAGATAAACCAAGAACAAGTGTCTCACAAAACAGAATAGGAAATAATATTATAACCAGACTAATGAATACATCTAGACAACTAAATGAGGTAATAGAAGTAGACAAAGATATACAAATATTCCAACAAATTAAGTTAAAACTATTAAATCCTACAATATTATATAATGTAGGAACTTTCTCGAGTAAAGCTCAGTTATATAGACATTACAGAGAAGAACAAATATGCGTTACAAGTAATAATAGTGATAGTATAAATTTAATAAGCGAAGACTCCTTAAAAGAAATTAGACGAGCTAATATGAATCTAATGCACATGGGATTAATAGTCATAGGTTCAAAAGGTTTAACTAGAAAGAACCTAGGAACTAAAGTCTTAATTACTATCTATGATGATAGATGATCAGATCCAAAGAGAACCATTATAGGATTAATAGAAGTAGACATGTCCAATAACGGAGGCATTTTCTTCTGCAGCCCAGACTTCATGATAAATTCTTTAGAATTTGAAAAGTACATAAAAGTAGAAATTCAGACTAAAGGATATGAAGAAATGACTAACGGAAACAACCTACTAGTATGTATATGTTTTATAGGAAAAATTGCCACCAATAGTAGCACAAAGTTTAAAATTAACGTAGAGGACATAGTAGGATTAATGGGAAACAAAGGTGTAAAACTAATGAAACCTTTAAAAATAGACCTAGAAGTATATGCAGGATTAGAATGGAATCTAGAAAGTTTTAATAAAAAAGATATTCTCAAACCAAATGACCACCTAATATATACGAATAACAAGGGACAAACGTCCATTAGATTTACAAACTATAAATGTACAAACCAAAGAGAATTAGATGAAGAATTAGAAAGAACAACAAAGTTCATGAATATTGAAATCATACCAGAAGAAGATTCATCAGAAGAAGAATTTGAAGTAGATATAGCCATAATAAAAGCAAAAAATATGTATATGATAGATAATACGAAAATCTTTAGATGTAAAGGATGTAAAAAAGGAAGTTTAAACATAACAGGCGTAGAAGAACATTTTAGAAAATGTGAGTTAAGAACAGATAATTACGGATACAGAAGAATTTGGTATGATAGTGATAAAGAAACTACAATAAGTACCGAAGACAAAGACACAATTAAGAGTGTTAAAGAATTTATGGAATCTAAATCAACTAGTTTAAGCCCTTTTCAAAAGACAACTCCAATGCATACGGTAGATACTAATACAAAAAATGTACCAAGAGATAGAGTGTGTAGAATAAATCTCGAAATACAAACAAAAAATGTAAAGTCGATAGAAAAAAAAATGTCAATAGAAGAACCCATTAGACTCCACGAAAGAGGAAGTAAAGGTAAAATATTAAGTATAGTAACACATGATCCACAAGCCTGGAATATGGTAATTTATGTATGGAAAGGCATAGCAGTAGCAGACTACATTAAAACATACCAAGAAATAGACGTAGAAATCATGTATAGATATATGAAAAATTTTCTAGGAGAGTCAGCTAAAGGATTATGGGAAGCATATAAATCAGAATTTCAGACACTAATAGCTATGGGACCAAAGCCATACAATTTTATGAATAATATACATAGCCTAATAGCCGAAGAAGATTCAAATAGTGGATTGTTAGTATTACAAAGAAATTCTTTAATAAAGTTAGAACAATTAAATATCAGTAGTGGGTACCATATAAAACCTTTTTTAATTGATTATTTCTACTATTGTACAATTAGTGGAAACGATTTTGACCAAAACTTAGGAAAAATATTTTTAATAAGCTATCAGGAGCCTTAGGAAGAGAATTAGAAGAAAGATGGAGTAAAAGAGAAGGTGTGATACAAAATCCGGATGCAAAATGGTCAATAGGACATAATATACAACATATAATGAAAATCCAACAAGAAAAATGCACCAATATACAAATTCAAAAATAACTAAAACTAAGTGAAACAAATTTCTGTAAAAGTATATATACAATCCAAAGCTATGACGATGATTATCAAAAGAGAAGAAAAGATAAGAAATATAAGAAAGGACAGAAGAACTACGCAAAGAAGAGGTATTATCTAAGAAAATATTCAACAAAGAAATCATACTTAGACAAAAATAGACATATAAGAAAATACAAAAATAATAGAAATTACAAAAACAAAGACTGTTTTACTTGTGGAAGTATAGAACATTTAGCAAATACTTGTCCCAAAAGAAAAAATAATAGAACTAGGAATTCTCAGCTAATAGAAGATTTTCAAGATACATTAATAAGTATAGACGAATATATGTTAGATAATGAGAGTATATACTCTATAATGAGCATAGAAGTCGCAGAACAAAAAGATAGCGAATCATCAAACTCTGAAGAAGAATTAATAAATGAACTAGGGTTCTGTAATATCTTTTTCTATAATGCAATTTCCTAATGTTTTTTTCTATGCATAAAATACATCCTTCAACATAACACTTTTTACATTTTGCTTGGGTACCGATTACATATAAAACATTGATTGTTGTCTAACCCGTTATTTCTTTCAAACTCATGATCACATTCTTCTATGATATTAACTAAAACATGATTATCTAATTCTTAAAAACTTAAACTTTCTAACCCTATTTCATTTATTAATTCTTCTTCAGAGTCTGATGATTCACTATCTTTTTGATTTGCGGCTCCTATGCTCATTATAGAGTATATACTCTCATTATCTGACATATATTCGTCTACATTTATTAATGTCTCTTGAAAATCTTCTATTAGATGAGAATTCCTAGTTCTATTATTATTTCTTTTGGGATAAGTATTCGCTAAATGTTCTATGCTTCCACAAGTAAAGCATTCTAACTTGTTTTTATAATTTCTATTATTTTTGTATTTTCTTACATGTCTATTTTTGTCTAAGTATGGTTTCTTTGCTAAAGATTTTCTTAGATAATACCTCTTCTTTGCATAGCTCTTCTGTCCTTTCTTATATTTCTTATATTTTCTTCTCTTTTGATAATCATCGTCATAGCTTTGGGTTATAGATATACTTTTATAGAAATTTATTTCAGTTCTGGGGTTATATGAAAATTTAGCCCAAGATTTCCTCTGGCATAATCGAGCGCTTCATTGAAATCATTAAAACCTTTTAACAAAGGAGTAGGATGCTCTTTTATGGCATCGATTACTTGTATCCACGTCTGACAAATATCTTGGGTTCTTCATTGAATCACCACATAAAATTTAAACTTTTTGTTTTGATTTTTTTCTGTAAAATATTGCCTTAGAGCATTTAAAACAACAATAAAATAACTATTATCTCTAGGAGTCTTGTTTTATGATATCCACAAATTATCTATGAGGCATTTTTGTTGTCTGTCAACTCTTGTATCTGTCTTAAATCTGAAACTCATATTTGATTCTGAGTACAATATCAAGTTTTGCTTACCAAACCATAATCTTTCAATTCTTTTATTTTCTAATATAGTCTGTGGTCTAAACTGTGTATTACCCATTAAAGTCTGTAAAGTCCGAATTTGAAGTCCGAAAAAGGATATAAATATCACTACTCTGCAAGACAAAAAAATATAGAATAAGAGAGAAAAAGAGAGCAAGAGCTAAAGAGTGAGTTTTCATAAGAAGATCTAGTTTTCATTTTCATTTGTCATTATCAAAAAAAAAAAAAAGAGTGTTGAGAGATTGTAAAAAGTTTGAGAGTTTCATTTTCCAAGTAGCTACAAGATTCTTCGAGAACTCCCGAAAGGGAAACCTCTCTCCGTCTTAAGTCATGTAAGTCCCTGTATCTTTATATTTCTATATTATTCTCCCATATTATGTATGTTTTAATTTAAAACATGTTTAAGTATATTATGTGTTATTACCCTCAGTATATGGTAAGGTCCCATAGCTATTAGCATTTGAAATTCTTGTGGGAATTCTGATTTATAAGCTTCCCATAATCCTTTAGCTGACTCTCCTAGAAACGTTTCCATATATATACATGGTTTCTACGTCTGTTTCTATCACGACCCAATTTCAGATTCATGATGGCACCTACTATGTCCCACCAGTAGGTAAGCCAAGCCTTAGCTCGGAACGACAAGTAATGGGCGCAATGACGGAAGGATACCAAAAGTAATACAAATCATGCCTATAATACATGCACAAAAATATAAGGCTAAATAAAAGATGGAGATGAACGAAATGAATCCCACGACCTGATAAGGCCAGTACAAGAGCCACTAGCAAAAGAATAAGAGTACTAGTAATATCGATATACAAATAATCTCAAAAAGAAAGACTGTCCAAAAATAGAGAAAGGATAGGGGATCAGCTCCGGCTTTGAAATCTCACCCTATCACTGAGATCTGTAAATAACTGGCTGGAATATCAACGGCGGCGGCTAGTACTCAGATCTGCACCAGAAAAGATGTAGAAGTGTAGTATGAGTACCAAAACAACGGGTACTCAGTAGGCATCATCGACCGACTAAGCTAAATCATAATAAAAGAATAATAAAATACGAGGATGTAAAATAAGTCAAGGGAGAGGGCCAAACCTAAGAACATTATCATGCCTCAAATCTCATTCGGGCGGACTAGCAGCCGAAGCCGTTAAGGCCCGAGAGAATCAACCTATGATCGAGCACATTCATTTGCATATCACTAAATGAACAACATTCTGACACATATAGATACAAGATATCAATGACGGAAGTCATGGAAAGACATTCAAATAGATATGAAACTTGGACGTTAGGGCCACCACGTCAAAAGGGTCATACACTCCTTCGTTTGTCTTACAACGTCTACAAAGCCTCGAACAGATACATAACCAAGCCTAAAGTCGGGCAATTCCCCGCTTTATACAACTGTTACACAGTACCAAAACAAGTATGTACAAGTGACTCAAAAAGCCCCGAACCAATCTGGAGCTCACCAATAGTCTGCAAATGACCTGTATCTTACTGTGAAGGTGTACTAGTTCCTGCACCTGTAGCAAGTAAGGTAGGTCCCCCAAGGGACGTCAGTATGAAAGAATGTACTGATTATGTAAGGCCATAAGTAACTGCATGAAATATAAGAACTCCAAAGGAATCAAATACAAGTGAATGGACAATATTGATAAACCACCGTACTGTATATGTGGAATCATGTACATTACATTCATTCCTTTCCTTTTTACGTTCATATCAATATCAACATCAATCATACAATGCCCGGAACTAACTGATTAGTGGTAAATAACATTGGGATCGACTCGAGCTAGGCTTATGCCCCCAGAGATGCCACCCATAAATCAATAAATCAGGTTCGACTCGAGCTAGGTTTTCACCCCCAGAGCTGCCCCCTGTATCCAATAAATCAGGTTCGGCTCGAGCTAGTCTTTCGCCCTCAGAGTTGCCCCCTGTACTCAACCAAATATGCATTACTTCATTTCTTTACTTTTTGTGAGATTGTTACATTAGTGGTCATAACATTATTGGAGCTTTGGAACAATAGTCAATGAATAAGAGACACGTGAATAACAATTGCTAAAAACTTGTGATGAGCTACTTTAGAATATTTCGGAGTGGAAACAAGTTCGGTAACAATGTGAGCAATAGGTACTGCAAAGGATACGGAAAAGAGTAACCTTACATACCTTATCCTTCCAACGTGTGACTATAACAGTTCAACTCTTCCTTAAAGCGTTACTCTACAATACGAATACATAATGGAGCTTACATTAAAAGTCAACTACATTACAAGTTCACAAGGTGATAATAAACTACTTGACTGCCATATAGCTTCATTCAACCCTCCTACAATA
Organism: Capsicum rhomboideum; assembly: GCA_031232105.1. NCBI lineage: Eukaryota > Viridiplantae > Streptophyta > Magnoliopsida > Solanales > Solanaceae > Capsicum > Capsicum rhomboideum. Next base: position 110,012,253 of record CP124715.1, on the reverse strand, counting down.
CAATTTACTGCCTCACCATATCAACAACACCAAACCAGTCCACACATCAACCTAGATATCACAAACTGATAGGAATTCACACCAAGTTTATACTTTACATTTCCTCCTCAACACATCATCACATTTACTCCACCAAGTCACCTAAATACCTTTCACAACAACACATTACAAACAATCCACAATTGATACAATCCAAAATGCCTCCTAACTACCTCCTTAGAGCTATCCAAAGGGTACCATGAGTTGATGAATGCATCTTAGAAGGGTAGAGGGGCATTGGGGGGTCAAAGAGAAGCAAAAACAAGCTAAAAGAGGTTCTGGAAGGACCTGCGGAGCAACATGCGCCTGCAGGTGGTGAGGTATGGATGCAGGTGCCCTTTTGGCCCTGTCCAGGGCCACCTGCGAAGTGACCTGCGCGGGCAGGTGGCTCATCCGCGAAGGCGGATGCCCGAATTGGCTAAAATGAGTCATTTTTTGGTTCCATCTTTGTAATAAATGGTCCATGGCCATAAGTAAGTTTCTCTTTTCATATTTTAGATTTGCTTTGATGCCAATGAACAATTATGGGTTCAAAATGCACATGAACATCACCAAACTATATTCTCCTTTCACTACACCACAGGTTCTATGCACAATTTCATAACAAGATTTCCACAAGTCATACACAAGGTGGAAACAAGTGAGGGACATAAACACATCCTGACATGTTGAGATTTCATACATCTATTTCACTTCCTTCAAGATCTTAAGTCCCTTTTCATGTTTAAACCACATAGAAGGCAAATCCTTTAGTAAAGAAGCAAAAGTGGACTGCTTCACAACAAGTGGACTGCTCAGCACCTTTTAAACATAACCAACATGATTTACACAACCCCTCATGCATATAATATATTAAACCATAAGAGTAAACACTTACCAAGTCTTGCAAGGGGAAGATCTTGTCCAAAGGGGTGGTTTCTTAGGGTTTGAGAGGAGAAAATATCTTTTGCAAAAATCTGAAATTTTGCAAGTGTTTTATGGTGAATAAGAGCTGATTTTTCAGCCATATATAGTCCCTCTAAACCACCTCACTTTATGTCATCCTTAGCCAAACTTTTGGTCAAAGATAAGGTGTTTACTTGGTCAAATTATGAATGGATCATTTCCTTTTTGGGCCATATCTTATTTGCTTAATTTTTGGGCCTCAATTGAGCCCATTAGCACAATATTAATTTAGCCCAATAAAGTTAGTGGGTAATACACCAACTATCTCAAGTTTAAATAATTCCATAAATGTTAAGGTAGTCAAATAAGTTTGAAAATGTACGGGGTGTAACAAACATGCTTTGAGATAGGTAAATAAATAAAGAAACACGCGATGCCGAAATTAAAGTAGCTATAACAACCCAACTAGGCCCCCATAAGCCTAGAGGATACAAACAAGAGAAGACTAATCCAAACAGACCCCCATAAGCTCGATGGAAGCAATCAAGGAATATACCATTACCATACTTATGAATCCCTTCCGAACCACAACTAATCTAACTCGAACCGGTACCATAATACCTTGAAATAAACCATAGACACCGAACTTGAACCAAATTTCCCTCCTCACAACTCACCACAAGTGCCAAACTCGAACTGATAATTTAGTACCATAAATAGATAGAGTATGCCAGACTCAAACCGGTCTTTCCGGTAGATATCCAAGATATTTCTTGTTTACAAAATGACTCCGTTTTAGTACTCATTGTAACATAAATTTGTTTCCAATTCATTTGTTGGTAATTTACTGTTATTAATTAATGATCGTTAGGATTTGTTGATTTGATTTCTTACGCAAATAAAACAAAACAAAAAGAAGATTCTGATCTTTTCACCAAAGCACTGTTAAGAACCCGCAACCCGCCCCGGCCCACATCAATTTCTTTAAAAACTATTTCAACCCGCCCCGCCCCACCCCATTGCCATCCCTAAATAACACAAGCTGCATAGTGTAAGAATTATTTCAGCATTTTGGGTTTAACAATTCAGCAATGTACATACATTCACCACCGTAAAATACAAAAGGTCAACTTTCTTCATCAACCAAACATAGTTTGTGAGACTAGCAGTTTCTGCAGATATTTTGCAAAAAGAAAGTGACGGACCATGTAACAACGTCAGCTTGAAGAACCATCAGACAAACAGTGATCCCAGATTAACCTCAAGTTGTCTTCAAGCATTTTAAGCACCAGGTTTTCGTCAATCGTTTGCTTCTGCATTTTCGGTGAGAAAATGTAATCAAATTAATTATGTCAGTAGTGAAGGGACAAAACAGAAAAAGAAACAGAAAGGCTTTACCAATTCAACAATGAATAGACACTGCATGGTTTTGTTTGTATTTCCTTGGCACATGCCAGTTATGTAACAATTCGCTGACATGAGCTAGCTACTGTAAATCAGAATTATAACTAACTTTTTAATGTAAATTCTTTGAAGACATACAAAAAGTTCGATAATTTACGACAGAAATGAACTAGATTGGAATTAGTGATAGAATTTTGTTGCCCAACTGCTCTGGATGATATTTTGCCCAGTTTGGTGGATGTAATCGTTAAGCGGGTACAGGATACAATATTCAAATCTTATTTGTAAGAATATACGATATTGTTTGGTGTAACCGTACCAAATGCATGCATACACAGATGTACTACCAACAGAAATACACATAATTACTCATCAGGAAAAGAAAACCTACCCGCAATTGGGATACAATCCCAGGCATTTTCAGGCTAGCTTCCTGTGAAACCTCACCAGATGAAGATCTGAAATCAAATCGATCTGCATGTCGAAGCTTAAACCTAATTGATGAATTTCCATATGATTTTGCAGTTGTGTGCCAGACACCGATAACAGCATATTGACTCCCTGAAGAATCCTCGCCAAAGGGCCATCTCAACCCACCCTTAACTTCTGGGTCCAAAACGGCAGAACCAATAAGATTTTGAATACCATTGATCTCCTCATCCTGGAAAAAAACAGAGTAATCTAAATAAGAACACACTCTTATGCTATAGGTATAACACTACTGGTGTCCTTTCAGTTGAGAGTGCAGAAGTCTTGATGAGAATATGGAAATTAAAGTGCATATAAAATCAGTTACACAGGAAAAGGTCCTAGTTTGCTGCACTGGAGTTAAAATATGTACATCAAAAATGCAAACAAAATTTCACCGTTACTCTCAAGTCTATGGGTTTTGTTGTGCTCTGATCCTTGCTACCCTGCTCATCTCATGAAAGAAACTCGTTCCCGGAATGGCAGGTTCATGCAGCAGCCAAAAAGCATATGTTCCTCAAAAGCTTCAAACCTAGACTTTAATCCTTCACATAATTAGATAAGAAGCATTCATTGATGTTTCATGCATACTTCCAAATTCTCTGTTTTTCCAGTTATTAGGGTGATATGCACTTTGAATCCAGGAGTGATACTAGTGCCTGTACTTGCAAATGTAAATATCAAAAGTATCATCCCCCGTACTAGATAACTGGACAATTATTCAACCTGGCAAACAACACTATCCTTCTAGAAGATAAAGACATTAGACTCGAAGAAACATCAAAAGACGCCTCATTTTCCACCAAAAGGAACTCTGTTTACTTGGTGTTTTGGAAGCCCTTAAATCCTATTAAGATAATGGTAGCTAGTTTGAGATCCTAAAGCAAATCAAGTTCATTAAGAATCCACCATAACGCCAAATGCCTATGAAGAATATCTTCAATTCTACTTTTTGCCTCTGTATCTTACTTTACCTTCTTCTTTCTTTTTTTTTTCTCTTCTAGACTTCTGCTTCCCCTCTTTTGGTTTTCATTGTAGAAATGATTCATATCTAGCTCATTCCAGCCACTATAGGACTCCAAAAATAATGCGAGTAGTAAATCAAACCTGTATTTGAGCATCTTAACCCTACTGGAGTCTAAAGGGTCAGTCCAATGGGCTATTCACTTTACTGTTCTCAAACATCCAACCCTCCCCCAAAGTCACGAAACACGAAAAAAACAAGAAATTTCCACTAAGAGTAATTGAATGGAGCTATTTCCAGTTCAACAAATATAAATCCAAATATTAGGCGGAACTTTCAAATATGACCTATGACTTAACAAAAGTAAAAGAATAGCAAGAAATGACAAACAATCGAGAACTTAAATCTAAATAAATAGTATATTGATTCATTCTAGCACACAGAGAAAAATTGATCCTCAATGGAGGAAGTAACTTACAGATAAAGCCGTCATGATTTTCTTCGTATGTAACATCAATCTTAGGTCTAAACTTTTGCCAAGACAGCTCACGTCTGCAACCATGTTGCGTGCTTTGTTCACCACCATCTAAAAGAAAACGTGTAGCGTCGAAACATTGTTAAATAAAGACAAACTGCAAGAAGTAAAGCATGCAAAACGATAGGTAAGAGGAGGTAAATATGTTCATGACAACAATTAATATTGTTTTGCGAAATTTGACAAATAAACAGTTAAGTGGGCATCTTACAAGTTCATCAAGAAGCGGAGAACTGAGAACCAACCTTATAGAGCTGAATTCTCTCCTGACCCTTGGCCACCGTACATTTGCAGGAGACAATTGAATCAGAGCGCAAGTTGTCCGAAAGCTACAAAACACAAGGGATAGAACTAAAAGAACCAATGGATAAAGAGAAAGACATTTGTTAGAAGCATGAAAATATTACCTTGACGTAGTATAATTCCTTCTCCACCACAAATTTTAAGCCAAGTTTCTCAACAGCAAGGTTTTCTATATATTCCATATATGAAAGAGGAACATTCGTATAGAAAGATTTCTTCATTTGCCTCAACGTAGTTTCATCCAATGGGTTACTTTTCAGGGATTCTTGACTATTTGCAAAAATCCTGCATCACAGTGAATTTGCGGAGGATTACATGTTGAAACATGCAATGGATTTAGTCGATTCAACAAAGTAATGCTTTGGACACTGCAAAAGAAGTAACATTATACCATCTCGGAGAAAGGTTTAAGAGTTGTATGTCAATGTAAAATAAGTTTGCGATTTAGAGAACTTCTAGTTTAAGATAACCACACTTTTGTGTGATTCTATATGCCAGTTTATGAGAAATCAGAAAACACAATGTGCCCATCAATATAGTAGTCCTTCTGTGAATTTTTGAGATTTGATATGGTCCTTTTGTAATCTTTTGACGTAGCAGTATTTGTACGGACTACAAGGCAAAACAAAATGATAACGGAAACAACTTCCAATAAGTTTGTTAGGAAAAAGTAGCAGCATTGATGTCTTCAATAGGGTCTTACTAATCTCCTTAATGACAAACATTGTGAAGAGATAAGACAACTAATGAATATCTTTGTTGCTTGGTCATGTATAGACAATATAACATTCACATTAATGTCACTTTTTTCTTGGTGTCTGGATAGCTTGTGTGCACCTCAACTATTCCACCAGCAACCTACTTGCAACCTCCCACCAGGCACCAACATAGGCACAGGGTAACTCCGCACGCCAAGGCTTAGGCAGGTAAGAACAAATCACCTATTGTTGTAAGTCTAACTCTAACCTCTTTGTCGAATTCCTTATTTTGACTTTCGGCCATGTTCCTTTGGGGACACCCAGTAAATTGTGGGAAAACAGGGTGGGTGGGTGGGGGGACATCCAATCATGCATTATATTAATTCTACATGATTCCTATATTCTTTAATTCCCCAACATAAGTTAATGCTTAAACACTTGTCAACTTTCATCATGTGTATTTGCTACAAAAGAGAACAGCCACCCTTTTTTCCTCAAGGGGGTTTCGGTTGTTAAATGGTCGCTATATGTTTCAAATTAAAAGGACACATGGTATTAATTTTCACAAGGGTAAAAAGACTTCAGGGATTCCTAATATGACGAGCTTAAAATAAGAAATAAACAATACTAACCCATAAAAGAGAATTCTTCCAAAACGAGCAACTAGACTCGGCTTTAATTCTTCCATATTTGATTCCTCCATTTCGCACTTCACATGTTGAAATGACAAAAGTAAGTCCTTCATCACACTTTTAGCCACCAAAAGCCATGGCTCGTTCATAAGCTCATTTGTTCCATCACTGCAACCTAAAAAAGTATATCTATTGTTTAGTAAAGATCACAGAAACAAAAATTGTAGTCCATGAAAATCAGTCAAAGATTTTAGAGATGCGTACTTCCTTGTTTCAAACCCTGATCTATCACCACTAAGGATAGATTCAGATTATTCCTTGCACAACACATAATATGTACTAATCTTAGAGCAGAGATTTTAACTGATAAAATTTTTTAAGCTTAACATATTTTCAGAAAATGTTTTCCAATTTTTCAATGTTTGGTTGGTCAAAATATTTTCTCTAGCAAACAAGTTACTTAAAAATGAAAGAAAATGACTCTACTTAATCAAAGTAGAGAAAACAAGTTAAATAAGTTATATTGCAAGTTCATTATCTCTTCTCCACCCAGCCAACACCCTTACTCCCCTTGATCATCCCAACCCCTTCCATCCCCACTCCCCACCACATCCCACCCCGATAATGTTTAGCTAGATAACAAATAAATACTCTTGGGATGATATATTTTTCTTACCTATGATATCGAACATGAGAAAATAAGTAAGTAAGAAAACCACTTGTTTTCCAAAAATAAACAAAACATTTTCCTCCGTACCAAATACAACCTTAAAATAGTAGTACCTTGCATTAGAACCAAAGAAAGAGATTTATCGCCTGATCTTTGCTCCACTGAAACAGGTTCTAGCTTAACAAGAGATGAAAACTGAGAATCATGAGTCAAGCCAACAGGGAACCATTTACTAACTGCGCCATGAGCATAAAGGATCTCGCTCAAATACTTTTCCTTTCTCTTGAAATTCAGTTTATTTCTGAAGGTAGGTATCAGGGATTCCGGTGCCGGAGTTGGCTTCAGCGACGGCGACGGCGACGGCGAATCCTTTGTGTGTCTCTTGTGCGGTGGGATGTAAGCCATGCCTCTCACTGTGATCAGTTGTTGCTTCGCGGACTCTTCACTTACATGTTACACACCTCTTAAAATATCAAATCTATATTATTATTTTGTATCCATTTTATCCGCCCATTTTAATTTATTATTTTATATTCATTTTATTATTAATAATAAATATTATTTACTAATTTATTATTTTTAATACTTAAATGACTTATAATAATTAATTAGAAGTGACATAGTAAAATTACTATAAAAAATACTTATAAATTTTTTTTAAATGGGCTACATATAAGACATCAAGTTAATTTAAAACATCAAGAATTAATTTATCATTTTATGTCTATTTTACTTTTTTTATTAGATTTTATTAATTTTATAATACTTAGATGACTTATAATAGTTAATTAGGGGCGATATCGTATATCATGGTTGAAGCAATTAAAGCAGATATGTTGATCATGAGTGACTGCTTCAACACTTTCACTCCCACTTATATATTAACTAGTTTCTGGACACGTGCGTTGTGTGTCCCATGTACTTTTGTATAGATTCTTTACAAAGATTAAAACTCTTTAAAAGTCTGCATTAAATAAGTAATAAAATCCAACAATTACAAATAAATCTTTAAAACTGTGACAAGAAACACCAAAAAAAGGTGTATTTTAATGGTTAGAACTAACTTATTTTAAGCAACCAATTGTGAATTTTGAATTTTGGAATAGAGTCACAAATGGCTAATTTGAGCCCAAATAAAAATAGAGACTTACGAAAAACAAAATTTCATTGAAAATCAAAATAAAGAAGTCTAATAGAGAGAAAACACACAATAAATTAATCAAGGAGTAAAAAAATACAACATACAATCCATCATATGACTTTAATCATAACATTATAAATGGATAAAGAAATACAGTATCACTACATAATTTTTTTATTTCTTGTCGACACTGTTTTCCATAATCAATTAAAATTCAAGAGCCTTCATAGAGTCAAGCTAAAACATGAATCAAAAAACACAATAATGATAAAGTGTTTCACCATTTTAACAATATAGAATGAAATGATAACCTTGTGTCTTATGAAACAAAAAAAAGAATTTATATAGATAAAAGAGAAGGAATACCAAAAACTATCTTAAAGTTTTAAATTAAATATTTGGAAGTTATGAATATGAAAAAGTATGAGAAATATATCTATTAAGAGTAACAGCTGAATAGGTAATTTGATATGAGTTATGAAGGTGATATTTAAAGCAAATAAAAGGAGAAATAATAATTAAAAAAATAATACTTATTAAGTTGGAGAATTGTATTTTAAATAACTTCATGTAAAAATTTAAGGAGACTATAATGGAGGAAAGGGCATGAAGAAAAAGGTCCTCTAAATATATGGACGTATGCATCCAACATTTATCAGATGATTAAGGTTCATGCATTGAATTTGTTAAATGAATTTAGTGCTTTAGCTATTCAATGCAACGTAAACCTTCAACTTCTTCAAAAATGTTTGGTTAATGAACCATTTTATGGAGGTAAAATATACTACTAAATTGGAATGAAGTCAAAAAGTCATTCCACATCCATGTTATTAAAATGATACTATTTAATATTTAAATAATTAGATATTATATATTAAAAATTGTTGTTTTAATTTATGAAATAAAAAAATTGTTGTATTTTTCCTTTTCTACTTTAATATTAAATAACTATATAAAACAACAATAGTCAAATAAATTTATAGTTCCAAAACATTATTAATAATGTTAATTTAATAAAATATATCCCTAAATGATTGTATAGCACCTAATACTTCGTACTGTTGAGGTTCGTGGTGTGCATTTTCTATATATTTTTTGACATTTTGGTTGTTCCTAAAGGACTCCTAAGAGCTGTTTGGTCATAAAACCAAAAATATACTCACTTTATTTGGTATTTTTAAAGTTGAAAATAGAGTTGGACTTGTGTTTTGTCATAGTATTTTCAAAAATGTTTTAGACTTTGGATGTACTTTTTTATAAAGTGAAATTGAGTTAAAAAAAAGTGAAAACCCTCAAGAGGTGTTTTTCGAAAAACCAAAAATTATGAAAACGTATTCCGAAATATGTTTTTTATTTTCATGACCAAACAAGTATTCTGAAATAAAGTAAACACGTATTTCCGAATTTGTGAATAATATTTATGGCCAAATGCCTACTTATTATGTATAGGGACCTTCTGTATTGTGATAATATATCTCTTAAAAGTAGTGTTGGAGTCAGACTTATTATGTTAAAAAGCATCAAAATATAAAACATTAAATATATCAAAAAACAAAGGAAAATAAATGTATAATAAATATATATAAAACACAAACTTTTATCTTGCAATTATAGTATAACTTTACGGTTAAGTGACGCCCCTTGATTGAATGTGGCTCCGGTCATTAAGGGTGGTCTGGTGCACATCTTTTGCAGAAAAAATATGTGGTATATAAAGATTAAATGTTAACTATTAAGACTGTATATTTAATTTTGAACACCCTTAAAATGATTGAGAAAAAAGTTTGCACATCTTTCATCTTTCCTTTAAAAATGATTGCATCAAGTATTAATTATTGTTTATAATACATGTTGCAGCAAGTAGAAGCTTATAACGAAATATTGTTTCACTGAGTGCTTTATTTATTGTCTAGCTACAAAGCATAAATTAACATGCTGAAAACTGTTTATCCAATTAATCATATAAAATGTCATAAATTAAGAAATCTACACAAGCAACACAAACATACAATAATTATAATTGCTATAGGAAATGAAATATATATATTTGCATGAACGTTATTATAGTTAAATATTATTTAAGAACGTTGTCAATAGAAAATACACAGAAGATGTATAGAGTATATTATATATAGAACTTTATATACAAAAAATGTATGCAGGGAGTAGAACATGATTTGCCCTTTGGTACACAACGTTATACATATAAATTTTGGGTTCTTCACATTTTTTCGGATTTTCCTAAGGGTATTTTCATGTAGAAGCAACACATATATTCACCGTTGCTGTTGAACCTTTTCAATTACGGACAACCACATACACGTTCTCTATGCTGGCCTTGCGCTTAAAGAACTGATTAAGGGATTCAAATATAAGAATTGATGAAGCAACGACAAATATGTTCAAGCAGGATGCAACATATATCTGTAGCTTTCCAGCAAGCAACCTATTAAAAGGTGGTAATTTTTTATCTGGCTAAAGAATGTTTCTGGAGCAAATTATAGAGTAATTGAAAAAAATGAAACGAAAAGGCATAATAAAGGAATTGTAAATGTAGTTTTTGAATTTTGTGATGATACATGAATGTGAATTTGAATAGTTAATTGTGGAAGATGTAAAGGTTTGAAAACGTTCACCGTGATAAGATTTTGAATTTCAAGACAAACTTTACAACTTAAATTTAATTTGTACATTAATGTTGAAAAAAATAAATTAGTCTTTAAAGGGTATAAAAGTACATCAACATTTGATGGGTATTTTGGTCTTTCAACTTTCAACTTTAGGGCTTTCCACTTTTAGAATATTATAGATACATTATAAAAAGAGGATCATAGCCGCGTAGCGCTCTCTGAAGCCAAGAAACTCGTTTTCTTTTTTTCTCCAATTATTGGATTATCCCCTTATTTCTTCATTTTATATGGCTTATTATTAACAAAAACCAAACGACATATCTTAAAGGCACTAAGGCAGTGAAGGCACGTCTTTAATCGGGCACTGCTAAACGTCCAAATCAAGTGCTTCCAAAACATCCAAAAATGGCATTCTTGTAAATTTGAAGTGACATTCTTGTAAATTTCTGAATGTTTCTTCCCAAGTAAACGATACTTATATCATTTTCATGTTCTCTCTACTTTTTCATTTATTTATTTGTAAGAAGCAAAAGCACTTTAGGGGACATCATTGAAAAACGTTACTTGGGTACTTATTCTTTTTCAATGATTCTTTTAAATTTTTTAATTCTTTTCATTTCCTTTTTTTTCCTAACACTTACTCCCTCCGTTCCAATTTATGTGATGTACTTTGACTTGGCACGAAATTTAAGAAATAAAGGAAGACTTTTGAAACTTATGGTCTAAAATGAGTTATAGATATTTGTGTGGTTGTAAATCATTTCATTAAGGGTAAAGTGGGTATTTTAAAGTTAAATTATTACCAAATATAGAAATGTGTCATTTTTTTTGGGACTGACTAAAAAGAAAAGTGTATCATATAAATTGGGACAGAGGGAGTATATCATTTTCATGTTCTCTCTACTTTTTCATTTATTTATTTGTAAGAAGCAAAAGCACTTTGGGGGACATCATTGAAAAACATTACTTGGGTACTTATTCTTTTTCAATGATTCTTTTAAATTTTTTAATTCTTTTCATTTCCTTTTCCCCCCCTAATATCTTCCTGCAAACTTTCTAAAAAAGAAGGAAATAAGGAAAAATAACATAAACATACACCTTAACTTACCATATTTATATAAATTCCCACCCTTATAAAGTAATTACAAAAATTCTAACTAATTATGTATCTTCGTTGAATGTATCAGAAGCTAATTATGTATCTCGACAGACCCAACATCAAAAAAAATGTATCGAGAACTAATTTTGTATCTTTACAAAGGAAAAAAATGTATCTTCCTTGGATGTATTATGTATCTCGACAGATCTAATATCGGAAAAAATATATCGGGAGCTAATTATGTATCTTTACAAAGGAAAAAATGTATCTTCGTTGGATATATCGGGAGCTAAATATGTATCTCGACAGACCCAAAATTGAAATTTTCAGTAATTATGCAAAATATCAAAATTTTCTGTAATTAAGTTTCAAACTGTCAGAATTTATGTTGCTTGTCCAAAAAAGAAATACAAAATCCATAATATAAAAGAATGAATAATAGAACTAATGAATCTTTACTTTCTTTATGAAAAAAAATATATATGTAAGTGAAATTATATATGTGCATATGTATAATATCAAAAAATATAAACATTTGAAAGTGAAGGAAGATTGTTTTTATTTTAAATTTTCAATAGAAAGAAATTACAAATAAATTTTAACCAGAAATAAATTAAATAATTATTAGATCAACCAAATTTAGAAACATATACAAATAATAAGAAAAATGTAATTTAAAATCGTTACTATGTTTTTTCCTTTTCAATTGAGCTGACAAATTAATATAACTTAATCAAACAAAAGTTTATCAAATATTTTGCACACACATATTCTTTTATATAATTTAAATCCATAAAATTTTAAAATTCTTTTAAAAGTATGTTTTGTGATTTCTCTTTAAATAAAATATGTAAACTTAAATAAAGTATCTTTTTCATTTTGTCTGGAATAATACAATATATTTTTGGATCATCTCTTATTTTTTTACTGGTTTTTTGTTATTTATTTCTACTTTTTTTATACAATTCATTGTGCATGTATTTAAATTTTTTCCTAATATTTTTATTTTTATTTTAAAAAAATATTTTAATTTTTTAAAATATCTAGACCCCACTAATGGGATTACACTGGGTTTGGTTGTTGTTGTTGTTGTTTGGTGTTCTTTTAGATTTTAATATTTTTTTACATTTTATTTTTTTATTTTTTATTTTTAAATTTGCATAATTAATATGATGACCACTCAATTTTAATATTTTATTCATGATAATGGTTTTATTAACTTTAACTATATATAATATGTTGAAATAAAATAATCAAGTTAATCCTCCTTTTTAATGAATACATATGACAATCAATTAACTAATTTGATCATTAATGATTTAAACATAATAAAAATAATAGTAGTAATTTTTATATAAAATTTATAATAATTTATTTTATATAATATAAAAAAAATTATCATAGAAGAAAAAGAGTAAAAAAGATAACAAAATTAATGGATTAGTAATAATTCTATGGAGGATATAAACTATTCAAGATAAGAATAAACATGTTGAAAATTAAAATAATTTATTGGGTAGAGTGTATGTTAGTAAATGAATGATAATAATTATCTTAAAAAAAGGGAGGGGGCGAGGGCGAGGGGTTTTTAGGGGCACGTAGGGTGGAATTGGGGGATGATAGTTTGGAGGGAAATCTTAAAGAAGAGAAAATTTTTGGAGGGGAAATAGATAATTTGAAACCAAAGTACAATTAAAATAAGGTTATTTTATGAAGAAAAAAAAAAGGATTTGTTTATGAAAAAAATAAAAGGTTAAAATAGTGTTCTGGTTGTTTTCAAATTTTGAATACAACTTCAATTAATCTTTGGAATTTCTATGGTCAAATGGTGAATTTTTAAATTAAGTGGAAAAAATCAAAAAAATAAAATAAAATAACAGTATTGTTCTCATATTCTAAGATTTAAGATATACAGGCAACCCCTTTTTTTGGGGTAGAAATACGAGACATAATTAACTAAAACTTTGAAAAAAATATATGATTTTTCACTTAAAATCAATCTTATAATACTTAGAGTTATATAAATTAAATCAATTCAATTTTCAATTGAAGTCAAAACATTTGTGTTGATTAATTGTTGAGTCCTAATTTCAATCTTATTATACTTAGAGTTACTTAAATTGAAGCAGTTCAATTTTTTTATTACAGTCAAAACATTATGATATATAATTGACTAAATGTTACATCGACAAATTGATACTCAATTCATTCTTGTAATACTTGGAGTTATACAAATTGAATCAATCCATTTTTTCAATTGAAGTCAAACAAGTTTATTGAATTATTGTTTAATACACAAACTGAGTCCCAAATCAATCTTATAATACTTAGAGTATATAAACTGAAATAATTTAATTTTTTCATTAAAGTCAAACATTAAAATTGACTAATTGTTACATCAATAAATTGAGTCTCAGCTCAATCCTATAGTACTTAGAGTTATATGTAATACATTATTTTACTTAAAGTCAAACATTAGAATTGACTAACGGTACATCCACAAATTGAGTCGCATTTCAATTTTTCAATTGAAGTTAAGTATTTGTTGACTAATTGTTACATTCACAAATTGGGTATCAATTCAATCTTACAATACTTAGAGTTACATATAAATTGAAGCAATTCAATTTATTAATTAAAGCCGAATATTAGGATTGACTAATTGTTACATCAGCAAATTAAGTTTTAATTCAATTATTCAATTGAAGTCAAATATTTGTGTTGACTAATTATTACATCCACAAATTAAGTCTTATTTCAATATTATAATACTTAGAGTTACATATAAATTGAAACAATTTATTTTTTCAGTTAAAGTCAACAATATGATTGACTAATTGTTAAATCAAATTGAATCTCAATTAAAAAATTCATTAAAGTTAAATATTTAGGTTGACTAATTGTTACATCCTTAAACTGTGTCTCAATTCAATCTTATAATACTTAGAGTTACATAAATTGAAGCAATTTAATTTTTCAATTAAAGTCAAACATCAAAATTGACTAATTGTTACATCCACAAATTAAGTCTCAAATCAACGTTATAATACTTAGAATTACATAAATTGAAGCAATTTATTTTTTTAATTAAAGTCAAACATTAGAATTGACTAATTATTACATCCACAAACTGAGTCTCAATTCAATCTTATATATTTAGAGCTATATAAATTGAAGCAATTCAATTTTTTAATTAAAGTCAAATATTAAAGTTGACTAATTGTTCTATCCACAAATTGAACATCAATTCATTTTTTCAATTGAAGTCAAATTTTCAGTTGACTAATTGTTACATCCACAAATGATTCTCAATTCATTCTTATAATACTTAGAGTTATACAAATTGAAACAATTCAATTTTTCAATTTATGCCAAACATTTATGTCAAAGTTCGACCCATGATTATCATATTCGTATATCTTCTTTACCTTTCTATTTTTGTTTTCAATAATTTTATGCATTCTACAATAGTTTTGTAATTTTCATTAACATTTTAAATGTTATATTATTTGTACAAATAAGCACTCGGTTATTAGTTTTAAGGTTATTTCAAATGTTGTATTTTTTTTAAAATATTTTTATTCAAAAATTTATCTTCAGTTTATTTGATATTTATTTAGATTTCAATATATTTTTATTATATATATATATATATATATATATATATATATATATATGGATGGTAAGTCCCATGGATCTATGGGGCGTATATTTCATATTTTTAATTTTATAATTTTTACTAAGAAAATAAGCAAAAGTAAGATTTTCAATAATTCTGCTAATAAATTTAAATAAATCACCAATATATAGATAAAAGATTATAATTGTTTTCTAGGAAAGTTGCTTTCTTTCTTTATATATTCAGAAAAAATGATATGATAAAGTATAAATATCATTACATCAAATTCTAGGACTTACACCTTTGTAACACCCCATACTTTCCCAACCCTACTTGATGCCATTAAATAATGTTTACTTAAGTGTCGAGAGTTATAAGTATGTATTTGGAAATGTTAAAGATGAGAAAACTTGAAATTTGGCCTTGTACATGTGACGAGCCTTTTATAGAAAGTGTTTTGTGATTTCGTGGAGCATTTGGGCAATACCCCGTACACATTTTAACCTCATTTGGTGACTTGGAGTCATGTTTACTTGATGATTAAGGTCACTAAGTAAGTATTTTATAGTGTTTTGATAAGGTATTGGACGATACGCAAGTGTTGGAAAAATTGCCGAAAAATTCAGCAAAGCATGAAAACTTGCGCCACTACCCTGTTTCAGGGGGTGTGGCGCAAGCCACTGATTCAGAGGGGCCTCATTTCTTGCGCCACAGCTTGCTTTGCAGCTAGTGGCGCAAGGCACAAACATTATGCCTTTCCGGACTCGTTTTGTAACGCGATTCTACGACGACTCTTGGATGGTTTCTTTTGGTTCTTTGGAGTTCTTTGAGCATTGTTAAAGATTCAAGCACTTCAATACACTCCTACATACTACTATATGATCAAAACATGAAACACAAGTAATTATCAAAAATGTTCAAGGAAGCCATGGACGACTAGAATTCTTATTTTTGCGATCGAGACGACGAATGAGAATCTCGTAAGAGAATATTATCGTGATATTATGGAATAAATTAAACATGAGATATATGGTGAATTATACATAAAAGTTTAAGGGTGAAATGGATATGTATAATTGGGCCCCAAATTAGGCCCAAAATGGAATAAAAGACTTGGCCCAAATGGGTCATTTGACCCATTCTTGCCATGACTACTCAATTATTGCTCCCAAAGGGCTAAGGATGACTTGAGCACTATATAAGGGACCCAAAATCAGATTTTTATTCTTAAAAACACACAACACATTTGGAGAATTACAAGATATTTTCTTTTTGGTTCTCTCAAACCCTAGGAACCCTAAAGCACTTCTTGGGGCAAGATCACTCATTTGCAAGCTTGGGTAAGTAATTATGCTTATGGATTCATATATTATATGCATGGGAGAGCATGTAGATCATGATGGTTATGCCTAAAAGTGTAAGTGGTGCACTTTTGTGTTTTAGTAAAGATGTGTCATTTTGGTGAATTAAACTTAAAAGGTGACTTGATGTCTTGATGAAAGTGAATGGTATGGACAAAATATGAACATGTATGGAATGATTTTGTTATTAAACTTGTTATTTTTCTAAAAGTGTAAATTGTGGGATTTTGGCCGATATGTGCTATAAGGTGTATTAAGGTAATTTAATGGATTATTTGTGATGTGATATGGATAAGAAAGTGTAAAGGAGAAGTGTTGTGGTGAAATGACTTGATTCTCATGTATTGGTCAATGTATGGAGTATTATGGAATTTTTGGAATAATAGTATGATCAATGATTTTGTCAAGGGCAAATGGCATGTTTAAAGGCAAACAAGTGACTCATTGACATTGTATGCATTTGTAAAGGAATTGGTGGTTAATGTGAATTTTGTTATGCATTTGTGTTGTAGAGTGACACATAAAGAAGGAGCGGGATTATTGTATACACATCTAAGGTTGTATATTCGTATTACGAATCCAAGGTATGTTAGGTTACTTTGTCCGTATCTTTCTGCGGCAAATAGTGTTCACATTGACATGTCACTAGTCCTATCCCGAAATGTGCTAAGGTATTCCATATCCGGTTAGCAATGGTCATTGTTATAAATTTCCTACTCTTTGATCATTTGTGAATCTCATGTCTCATATTCATGGTTAATGTTCCAAAAGCTCAAATAAGGTTATGTTCCAATGTTCCAATAGTGACTATACTTATGTCTCTTGTCCATAGTTTATTGTCCAATGGTTCCCTTGGTGTTGTGGTTCTAATAATGTTATGTTGCCAAGTTATTCACATGTCTCTCACTCATTGGCTAATGATCCAAAGTTTCAAATAAAGATATGGCAACCATTGTACCAATCTCAAAGTAAAGAACAAAGTAATGCATATGTGGTCAATGATCAAGTATGGGTGGCAAGTCTAGGGGCATAAGCCTAACTCGACTCGATCCCGATGTATTGATTTATGGGTGGCAAGTCTAGGGGCATAAGCCTAGCTCGACTCGATCCCGAAGTATGGATTTATGGGTGGCAGGTCTTAGGGGCGTAAGCCTAGCTCGACCCGATCCCGATACACTGATTTATGGGTGGCAGGTCTTAGGGGCGTAAGCCTAGCTCGATCCGATCCCGAGGCATTGATTTATGGGTGGCAAGTCTAGGGGCATAAGCCTAGATCGACTCGATCCCAACATGACGATAAGTCATGTAAAGACCCACTGATCCGTAGGGGCCCGGGTACATTGTGACACATGCATTGAGATAAAGAAAGGAATGAAATTAATGAAAGCAATACACATGGTTTCAGAAATGCAAAATGGTGACTTATCCACATTGATTATTCATATGTTTTGAGTTCATGGAAATATTCATGTATTGTACAGATTCATCTGAGCCTTGCATACTCAGTACTTATTTCGTACTGACCCCTCTTGGGGAATTTACCTTACTTGCTGCAGGCGCAGGTACTAGTAGGCTTCCACAGTAGGTTGCCAGTCGTTGCAGATCATTGGTGAGCTCCAGCTAATTCGGGGCTTCTCCGAGTCAGAGTGTATATATGTTTTGGTGTTGTACATTGTGTATAAAGCGGGGACTTGTCCCGACTTTCAGTTGGTTTTGGTCAATGCATCTGTTAGAGGCATTTGTAGACGTATGTGGGTGTATGTGTATAAGATGATAGATAAAATCTTGACTTGATGGCCTCAACGGCCAAGTTTCTCATATGTATATACGTCACATGTTCTATGCTTTCCGATTTTAGCCTCTCATGTTTATATGTGATAGTAGTGTTTCCTATGACATGCATACGAATGAATAGAAGCAAAGATTGGTTCTCTCGGGCCTTTTCGGCTTCGGGTGCCAATCACGCCTCGTTGGGATTCGGGGTGTGACAGCCTTATGGATCTACACCTTTCGTTTGCACCTCCGAGTGTTTTTTGTACGCTCCATCCCGAAACTCACCCCGAAAATGCTTTTGAAAGCGCGCGCACACACACATATACATTTTTTTCTATTTTTATTATTTATTTTTGATATTGTTGCAATTAATATAATAACCACTCAATTTTAATACCTAGTTCAAGATAATGTTTTTAATAGCTTTAACTGTGTATAATATCTTTAAAGTAAACTAATCAAGTTAATTCTTTTTTTAATGAATACAAATATGATGGTCATTTAGTTAATTTAATCATTTATGATTTGGGCATAGTAAAAATAATAAACATACAATTTATTATTATATAAAATTACTACTCCCTCCGTCCCATTTTATGTGACCTACTTTCCTGTTTGGTCCGTCCCAAAAAAAATGTCACATTTTCTTATTTGGTAACTTTTTAAAGGCACAATTACTCTTTTACCCTTATTGGTCCCACTTAAATAAAAAGTGAATGCATTACCTTTTATTTTTTAAATAAAATTAATACATGTACATTTTTAATTGTAAAAGACAATATGATAAACATTATCAAGTCAAACCTTATTTCTTAAATTCCGTGCTCAGTTCAATTAGGCCACAAAAAATGAAACGGAGGGAATACATATTTTATTTTATATAATATAACCAAACGAAAAAAATTATACTATAAAAGATGGAAGAGTACAAAATACAAAAATGAAGAGTTAATAATAATTTCATAGAGGATATAAACTAATTCAAATTTTGCTGAAAATAAATTTGTTGAAAAGTAATATGATTTATTAGTTTGAGTGTATGTTTTAAGAAAGTGTGCGGGGGGGGAGTGCTCAATGGGGTTGGGGGTGATGCTTTGGAAGGGAAAAAATAGAATATCATAAAGTAGCTTTATTGTTCAATTAATGATGAGAGAGGGGTGGGAGAGGAGAGAATATTTAAATTAGGGATAGTTTTATCTTTATATTATTTTTGGACGGCATAATTTTGGACGTTTTGTTGTTTCCTCTTTAATAATCTTCAAATTTGTTGGTATAGTGGTGAGATTGCTTCACCCTTAATTAGAAGTCTCGAGTTTGAACCCTGATAAATGGAGAGAATTTTGTTGGGAGCGTCATCCCCAGAATGGATCCTGCAGTGCGTCATCCTAATTAATCGGGGCTTCAATAAGGATATTGAACACCGAGTGAAAAATCAAAAAAAATAAAATCCACAAACCAAAAGACAATGTTTCGCTAACTGTTTCTAATTTCCAATATATACGTCTTTCTTTTGACGTTTCATTTCCCAAAATCTACAAATTGCTCTTTTTATGGTTTTCTTCATTAATAAATCATGCTGTCCTCCTACTAATTTCAGCACTTATGTGACATCATTATTCGGTTACAGTTATCTCTTCGTTATTGACCCTCTTCTCGATCTATATCACTTTTAAATTTCCGTTCATTCTACTCCCTCTAATTCAAAGTAAGTGAATTTTTGAGTTATTTTTTAATATTCAAAATAAGTGAATTATTTATTCTTCAAGAGATATGTTGAAAATTTCTTCTAATTTTATTCTTTATTTACACTTTCTAGGTTATGAATTCTAAGAGACTTAATTAACTTTATTTTAATATATCAAAAATTTCAAAAATAATTTAATAATATCTAAAAAAATAAAAATAAAAAGTAAAATATAATTAATATTTTAATTTTTTTTTCTTAATAGATATGTATCCGATCAGAATGTCATTTATGTAGACTCATCACCCTTCCTCACTATTATGCATATCAAACTTTAGTATCCGATAGTACACTGATTTTCGTCGTAAAGAGCGGCTCCCCCTTTGGATGATGGAGACTTTGCGCGGATATGATAAGAGTGGTTTTTTCTAAATTTTCTTTCTCTGGCTCCAATGCGGATGTTGACATCGGATGGCATCATTATATAATGTTTTTAGTATGTACTATCTTTCTTTATTTAGGGCCCGTTTGACCATTAATTTTTTTTATTTTTTTAAAAAATTTATTTCACTTTAGTAAAAAAAATAAAAATTTATGATGTTTAGCCTTAATTTATATTTTTTTAGTGATTTTTTTTTGAAAAAGTTAAAATAAGTTTTACTTATTTTCACTTTTTTCACTCATATTTTTTTCACAATAAGTCAAAAATAACACTAATTTATTTTCATGGCCAAATACAACTCCAATTCCAATTTCAACTCCAGCTCCAGCTCCAACTCCAAAATATTTTAATTTTCATGGCCAAACGCCTACTTAATTTGAGCCCCTTTATTCTGAATTTAAAAAAATTCAAAATCAATCAAATCTTTTCAAGTAGGATTAGAATTTAGCACCTAATTCCCCCCCCCCCCCCGCCCCCACCCACCCACGCAATATATATTTCTTCAATACTTTTATGATTCTACTTGTGTTTGAGGCTCAGCAAATAAATCCAAGAGTCCAATATATTTTGAATATTTGTGTTTCACTGATGCATTTATGAATTTTTTCTTACTTGAGGTACAACCAATAAAAATTGTGAGAAGTTCCACTAATTTTTTAACACATAGATATTAGGGCCTACCTATATACTTTTACCGTGAAAGTAGGAGGAAAAAACTATATTTAATTCATATGGGTCCCAACAAATATATAAATATAAAAAAAAAATAGTGCAATAAATTTATTCTAAAAATATAATAACTTCTCATAAATTTATTTTATATATATATATATATATTATTTTTTTTTTGTAATCTTTGTTTATATTTGTGCAATCATCTTCTCTTGCCAAAGTTTCAAATTGAAAAATGAGAAGTTATTCATCAATGAACTTTTTTTTTGGAACCCCCCGGGAAACCCACAACCTCTGTCACAATTTCTGTCCTTCAGATGAGTACTCTGTGATGAACACTTTGTGGTAACCTGCTCACTGTACATAGCTCGCAAACCAAACAGGAATGAATTTTTTTTTGCTACATATATATCATAGATAAAAAAAAGTTTATTAACCTATGGGTAAGATGCTACTTATTTGTATAGAAATCTAAATTGTGATGACTGAAAGCAACTTTGCATATTTCTTTTTGTGACCATCACTTGTCGGGAAAAATCTGTCAACATAAAAATATTATTCTCTTCATTTCAATTTATGTGAAGATGTTTGACTGGACACATAATTTAAAAATAAAACAAAGACTTTTGAATTTAAAATAAGTTAAAAATATTTGTATGGCTATAAAGAAGAATAAAATAAATATTTTATAATTAAATTATTACTGACTATAAAAAATATCAAATTTTTTTTAGTTTTAGTTGACTGATAAAAAAAAGTATCATTTGGCTGGAGTATTTATTACTAATAAAAGTAGGGCCAATATAGAAATTTACCATAATTTTTATTCCAAATAACAATTCTAATAAAACTAAGTTCAAAATTAATGATGATATGTTAGGAAGATTTTTATAACGTTACAAAAAATAAATAAATTATATTTCTACATTTATATAGTAGCTTTTGGCAAGATGCATCTTTATACAAAGATCTTTAATGATATACTTTTTTATTTTTTATATTTATTTAATATAATTTATTATATTTCCAAGGATTCATATAAATTAAATATACTTTCTCTCTCCTACTTTCATGATTAAAGTAGAAAGGTGGACCCTAGTATTTATGTGTCAAAAAATTAGTGAAACCTCCCACAACTTTTGTGATGGTGCTTCAATCATAGTAAATTTTTTTGCATTTATGCACTCACTTCATCGAGATATAAAGTGACTACTCAAGGACCAAGGTATTTACAAAGTCGAGACTTTAATTAGTTAGGATAAGTGTAAAGGACATCACATGGTTTATCAAAAAATAAATGATCCATATTTAAATTATTAGACATGGAGTGGTCAATCAGTTCAAATTAATTTCAAAAAATGGCCAGTCAGCTCAAAGTAATTCTAAAAATGGTCAGTCAAAACTGTATCAATATGGTAAATGAGTTGTATCAATATGATATAAGAAGTGTATTAATATGATACATGGATTGAATCAAAATAATATAAAAATTATATCAACATGGTATATGAACTATATATGCATATGTTTTTCTGTATAAACTATATGAATGTGCCATGAAAATTGTATCATTATGGTATATGAACTGAAAAAAAGGAGAAGAAGGCACTAGCAGAGACAAAAAGGCCTAAATGACTATCTTTTGAAATTGTAAAATTAATGGCTATTTCATGAAAATAATTTTGGGCGAAGTGACATTTATATCCTTTCCCCTCAGGATAATTAAGTAATTTTTCATTTCTTCTCTCCATAAAATCGTACTATGCAGGATTCTTTGAATCTTTATACCTACGAACTTGTAAGGGCGTCTGAAATATGTAACTTCCGTGAACAAATCGTCACCATCTACCTAACAAGTTAAAAATGGGTGAGGAAATAAGAAAGGGAAAAAGAGAACAAATGGAAAAGAAAACGAATATGTACTCCTTCCATTCGGATTTACTTGTCACTATTTTACCCTTAACATTAATTACTAATCTCCAAATCATTTTTCAATACCTATTATTAAACATCAATTAATAGAGGTAATATTGTAAACTCACTATAGCAATCATTATTTTCTTAATGAATATAATATGTCAAAAAATGACAAGTAAAAGCGAATGGAGGTAGTATTACAGAACGATTCATATAATTGATGCAATGAATTTGGGACGATGGATTCAATTTTGTTTTCTTCTTTAACCTTTTCATTTTATGTGGTAGGACATGTTTGAGATTGCTGTTAGAAAACTGTTTATTTTGAGAAATATTTTTATGAAATGATTTTTCATAAAAGTGCTTTTGGAAAAACGCAATTTGAATTTGGCTAATTCATTTGAAAAATATTTTTGATAAACAAATTGTGTTTAGCTAATCTTTTTTAAAAAGTGTTTTTGAGAGACAAATTATGAAAAAAGATATGTATCAATGAACTTTTATTATTAAGATTATTTTATAGAGAGAAATTATTTTAAATATTATTTGGTCTTGCAACGTGATTTGTATGTCATTTATTGTCACTAATAATAAAAAAATAAAGAATTATACTCCCTCCGTCCCATTTTAATTGGTTATCTTACTAAAAATAAATATCCCATATTAGTTGATCACTTACAAAATCAAGATAGAATTAATTAATTTTTTCTCATTTTACCCCAACAATTAATTACAATTCCAATGTCCATTCTTATGCCCAATGAATATTATTAATATGGGTAAAGGATAAAATAGTAAAAACTATCACTGCATTTATGATTTCTTAATCACCGTGTAAAATGAAATGTGCCTAACTAAAATGGGATTGAGGGAGTATGTTCATTTATCATCATTATCAATTATGTTTTGTATTTCTTTTTTAAAAAAAGGAATAAGAATTAAAATAATAATAATATATAAATGATAAAATAAAATAAAGAATTTATGATGTAAAAATAAAGAATAAAATTGAAAATAAAACTTTAATCAAACTTATGATATATGCTAATTAATTAATAAGGGATGTATTGATATATATGTTTAACTGATAGAGATATTTTTGGCATGAAAAAAATAATTTTTTGCTTCTGCTTCTGCCTTTTTAAAAAATAAAAATTTTCTGCTTTCTTCCAATAGCAGAAAAACTGTTTCTGCTTCCATGTAAAAGCAGTTACATAAGTTACCCAAATACCATGCTTTATCAGAAAAAGTATTTTTCTATCTCAAAAAAACACTTTTGACTTCTCAACAACAATTTCAAACAGTCTCGTAGTAGTAGTTATTTTACCTTGGATTTTAAACGAGGAGAAAATTCTGGAAATATTAAAATTATACTCTAATGATAAAAATATCTTAAAGAAACCATTCATTGTTTACATGTTTTTCCAATAAAAAATTGAAAAAGATATGATTTCTCCTATATAACTTAAAAATCAAGTACACCTAGAAATAGAAAACTATAAGCCACTTAAGGGATGGGAAAAAAAAGAAATGAATCTAAGAATTAAAAATAGGAAAATTTTCAAAAATATATAGCCCAATACAAAATATTATGTTGCTTAGTTCAATATACAATTTATACAACATTATGCAATATTATATGATATTATACCTAAGGGAAAAGCAATATATATAACGTATCAACCTTGTATAAAAATATATAGTAGTATATAAAAAAGCGCTTATACACAAATATGGACGAAACTAGATATAATGTTATATAATAGCTTATTTTGTGCTACATGGTGTAAATATTTTCTCCCAATAGATATAAAGCGTAAGGTCTACCGCTAAGAAAAAGTAAGGTATGTGCACACTCTACCCTCCCCAGACCTCACTGTGTGGGATTATACCGGTTATGTTATTATTGTAGACTTATAGTAGATATAAAGTGTAAAAAACCCAAATTAATGATACAAACACGGATATATATTATAATCACTGAACAAAATTACACCAAGTGTAGGAGAAACTAATAGAATGAAGAGCAACAATTAAGAGAACTATAAAGGGATAATCAGAAAGGAGATGAGAAAACAGAACTCAGAGAGAAAGGGGATCTGGGAATACAGACATCATAACAATTCTTTGCATAAACTCTTCTCTCTAACCCTTGGACCTTTTTAATGAGTTGCTAATTAGGCCTAAATCTGAAATAACACTCTCCAATACTTTACTCGGCCCAATAATCTTAATTCGGTTAATGATGTTTACCCCTTTTAGCCCATGAGCCTTTATGGATCAAGTCCTTTTTTTTAAAAAAGAATTTTTTGTGGCCAGTGGCATTTTATTAATATCTAATCAAAGCAAAAACAAATGGTCTTTCCATAGGCCCAAATAATAAAAAAAGCAAAATAGAAAGAAAAAAAATCTGAAAAATGTTGGGCTCAACCCATTTCTATTTGGTCTGATCTTCCATCTTCTTATAAGCGTCTTCCTTTGTACTGTTCTCATTAACTTTCCAAATTCCTTCATCTGTGAAATGCTCCCTGTCGGCAGCCGCCTGAACTTGAGATTCATTTGCCTCCTCCTCTGGGTGATCCGAGATCTAACTCATTTCCAATATGTGCATATCCAGCTCACACAAGAGCTTTCACTGCACCAAGGTTTTATCTTTCTTCCTATCTTCAATATCTCCTTCATCGTCTTGTTGGACCTAACATTTACTCTTACACCAGGTGGATGGGGTTTCAAGACCGTTCGAAGTTGAAGGAGGTAGTCTTCTGGACTTCGCAGCTCACCCAATCATAAGTAGCTACCTACCTCTTGTATTTTACCTCTTTCTTTCATCTTTTTTGACTTCCTCACCACCGTTTGATGTAGACTCATTTTGGAATAGATCTTTCTCCGCCGATGATGGTTAGGGTTTATATCTGACGCTGCTCCTCTTTGTTTTTGGTGATGTTTTTTGTGTGCTAACATAGTTTAGCCAAACTGATTTAGCAGCTGTAATGACCCTATGAAGAGGGCATATTGTGTTGTAAATATTTCTACTGCTTTCCTTATGCTTGCTACTTATCTACTGATATGTAATCTTCATGCTTATGACTTTATTTTCCTGATTCTGATTTTGAGTGATAGTATTTGTTGTTTGTCTATATTGATTATTTTCCTTCCCTTAGATGGTAGATCTTGGAACCTGTTAAATTCTAGGCTTACTTGATTCTTCTCCGCTAGGCTAGCTATGTAATCTGCAAGTTGATTATCTTCTCTGAATATGTGTTTTATATCTACTTCTAACTTAGCCATAATCATTTTAATTTCCTCCACAGCTTCCACTATCTCCCAAGGCACCTTCCAAACGTCATTGATGATATTTACTAACACTAAAGAATCAGTCTCTATCAAAATATTCCTCATTCCCCTTCTCAAATATTCCTCAAACTAAATGATTAATCTTTTCACTCTATTTTGGCATCCCAAAATATTTAAACCCACTATCTTCATGTAGATTGTTAAGCCCTCTAGAGAGTATTTTTGCTGCAATAATAAATAGAGTAGGGAATAAAGGATCTCCTTGCTTTAACTCTCTAGAAAATGAGAAAAAACCAAAGGACTGTCCATTAACTAATACTGAGTACCAGTTATTTGAAACAAGTCTCCATACCATATCAATCATTCTTTCTGAAAAGCCAAACTTTCTCATCACCTTTGTCAAGTATACCCAGGACACCCTGTCATATGCTTTGTCATATGCTTTGATCATATCCAACATCACTGCCAGGACTGCGACTAATCTTCCATGTATAACTCTGGATATGATCTTATTTATGAAAGTACTTAAACTAATTGGCCTTAAATCTGTGAATTTAATTTACTGACATTCGTTTTTTTTTGGAATTAAAACCAAATTAGTGTGAGTAATATACCTTCACAGTTCACTACCACAAAAAAGGACATCACAATTATTAATACATCCTCTCCAATAGTATTCCAGCAACTATGAAAAAATTCACTAGAAAACCCATCAGGTCTACTAGCATTGTCTTTATTGAGCTAAAAACAGCTTTCTTAACTTTCTCCATTGTGGGATCTCTGTCCATCTCCTCCTTCTGTGTCTCTGTTATAATACTAGGAAGTGCTCCAACATTGAGTAGTCCCCTGTTCTTTCCCCCTCTATGAATTGATCTTGAAACACCCTAACTGCTTCATCTCTAATAGTATTTGTATCCTTCAAAGTGATTCCTTGAACATTTTTAATATCTATCAGGATCAACCTTCTTCTTCTCCCCTCCACATAAGAATGAAAGAATTTTGTATTTCTATCCCCTTCCTTGAACCACCTCATACTAGCCTTCTGTTGCCAATACTCTTGTTCAACTTTGTGATAAGTTTTCAGTTCCTCCTCAGCCTGTATTAGCTCTGCCCTGTTCCTTTCTATTGGACTGATCTTCATCTGAATTTTCTTTATGCTAACCACATCTAAGGTTGGCACCTCCTAAAAAATGTTACCATATGTTTTCTTACTCCACTTGACCAAGGCTCTTCTTATCTTTGTAAGCTTGTCATGAAACATTTGAAAAGGTGATCCTTCTATCTCTGTCTTCCAATTCTTCTTCACCACCTCTTGAAATTGTGCATGATTGGTCCAGAAATTTAAAAACTTAAAAGGTTTAGCAAAATTCTCCTAATCATTTCTGTAGAGTACTTTTAGTGGGGCATGATCTGAACCATATCTAACTAAATATTGAACTTCACTGGATGCAAACTAATTCATGAAATCCTAATTTCCAAAAACTCTATCAAGTCTCTTGAAAATACAGACTTCCTCTATTCTTATATTCCAACAAGTGTAAGTACTATCAAAGTATTTAATTCTATCTATATACATGTGCTTATACACCGAGCAAAATCTACAATCTCCTGTTGAGTGACAGAAAGTCCTCCCAGCTGGCATCTAAAATCACATTAAAATCCCTCTACCACCCATGGAACTGTTATTCCACTCAGCATTTGTAGGTCTTCCCAGAGCTCCAGCCTTTCTACAACACTACATCTAGCATAGACTGCTATTATAAACATAATTTTTTAATAGCTGTTATGAGTAAAATTGATGGAAATCTACTAGTGTGTGTTTGATACAACTTTCCCATCCCATTCACTGTTCCAAAACACCCAGATTTTTGCAGAACTATTTACAACAGCATATTCTAGATTAAACTTCCTTCTATACACTTCTATATCTTGCGGCCCTTGAAAAGGTTACAAGAGGTCTATATAAGCATAGTGATTTCTCTTATTAAGATCAATGAGCCTCTCAAATGAAATTTGAGTGTTCAATGACCTTATATTCCAGAATAATATTTTGTGTATCATTACTTACTAAGAGAGGGTTTGACTGAGCTACTTCTTGCGTTCTTTTGAGTGGTATTTGTATTTCCTACTTTGCCCTTCTTTCTTTCATTTCTCAACTCCTTAGCATGGCTAGGTGATAAATCACCTGTTGCAGCCACATCCTTTATGTTCTCCTGAATATCACCATCTTTCTTTTCTTCCCTTCTTTCATCACTTTGCACTTGTGATTCTTACACTGATGATTTTTGTGTATTACCTGCTGATATTGTTGTGTGTGATGAGGCTGGGCTGGGTGTAGTTGCATCTTCCTCTCTCTCCTTATCAAGAGGTTTGTCAATTTTACTATCTTTCAGATTACTATCACCATCCAGGTCCACTAGAGTCTCATTACCTTCTTTCCCTCTTTGATCCTTCTTATTTGTATCTGATGAAGATTGAGTTACTTGATCTGCACTTTCATTATCTCCAGCCTGCTGCACTTCTCTCTTCTTCTGATCCTCTTTTGCAGGGCTTGGTGTTTTATTTACCTCATTTGTATCTGTTACCCCATTGTTCTCTTTATTATCTTTGATTTTCTCTATACCCTCTCCATCTTTGTTCCTGAGTAGGAGGTTACCATCTGTATCAAGTTGCTTTCCAAAATCTCCTTACACCTAGTTTTTTGTTGATTTATCTTGAACTCTAGTGTTGTCCTGCTGGTTCGTTGAGTTTCGAGTTTTGTTTTGTCCATTCTGGTCATCTTCATCCCCCAAGGCCTCAATTGGATTGTTTGTTGATACTTCTCCTTTATTGATCTCCCTTGGGTTCCATCTTTGAGAAAACCCCCCTCTTCCTCTTTGTGTCCCTCTTCTTGCTCCATTTCTTTATTTTGGTTCTTGAAAGCTATTTTCTAGTTTCTTTCCTTTACCCTCCTGCTCCTTTCTCTCATTGCTTTGATTGGCCTTTCCAGTCTTCTTGCCTTCTGTCTTCTCTCTACCTTCAGTCTTCTCCTTGTCATTATCATTGAGCTTTTCATTTTTGTCCTCCTCTGGATATAGCTCCGGATGAAGGACAAAACACTCCTTCTCATTGTGTCTTTGCAGTTTGCAAGTTTTTCTATATTTGGGGATGTAGTCATATTTAATGGTAACCTATTTTTTTAGAATTTCCCCTGATTTCTTCCTAACCCCCACATTCACTCTCTTAGTAATTTCCCCAATAGGTCTACCTCCACCTTCACCCTTGCATAACTTGGTTTTGTTTTGTTACAAGTGGCCATATCAACTTGCAACGATTTGCCTACTGCCGAAGCAATCGAGAATATCGTTTCTTTTCCAAAGAAATTTAGAGGCAACACTGGTAATGATATCCATGCAATAGTAGTTGTAGCTTACTCCTCAAGGTCAAATAAAGGGTCCCACTTCAGTATACGCATTGGGTAATTCCAATAGTGATGCTCTATATAAAAGATTGGTTTTGAAAGCAAGTTCACATAGTCCTCCAGATTCAAAGCCTTTATTAGCACATATCTGTGGCTTAGTAGACCAATATTAACATCCCCTTTCAGATCACATTGCTTTGGTATCAATTTCCTTAGATCTTGAATGTCAGACCATCCGTAAGAGAATTTACCAACTACAACAAATTCCAGATCCTTATTAATGATCATCTGAGACACTTCCTCTTCCTCCCATACTAATCTTGGCTCTCCATGTAAATATGTAATAGGTTTTAGTGGTAGTGGTTTGACTATAGAATTAGTAGGTTGTAGAGTGGCTTTAAAGTTCATTCTCCCCCGCTAAAGGGGAAACAGAAGCAGTCCGGAGGCTGTCCAACGACCATCATGACCATGATCGAAAATTTGTTATGCAAAGTTAGGGTTGTGTCACCGTCGCCTTAGGGTTGAGAGCATTTTATGGACTCAAGTTGATTCACAACATAGAGCATAATTTTTCCTTAAAGATAATCATAATATTTATAGATGTTATATATTTATAAGTTTTCAATTAAGTTTTTTATGAGTGTATGCACGCAGAATTGATTTTCAGAGATAAAGATACCACTTCAAGCTAAGTTGGATAATTTTTCAATGATAGAGAAGACAAAAAAGATATTTTAATAGGTGTTTGGCCATGAAAATAAAAAATGTTTCACTTTATTCAAAAATTTTAAAGTTGGAGTTGGAGTTGATATTGTGTTTGATCATAGTTTTTGCAGTTAATATTTGGAATTTAAATATATTTCAAAAAATAGAAAATATTATTTGAACATAGGATATAATTTAAATGAGGTTGTTTTATGAAAATAAAGAATTTGGAATTTTTTGGAAAAAAAATTATAAAGTGAAAAAATTATTAAAAGTGAAAAAGCCAAAATAAAGTTTTTGTGTTTTTCAAATTCCAAATACAACTTCAAGTTGAATTTAAATTTCCATGGCCAAAAACTATTTTCTAAATAAAGTGAAATAATAATCCAGAAAAAAGAAAATAATATTCATGGCCAAACGGGTCCTTAAAGTTTTCAAGTAGAACAAAGAAAGGGGTCCAATAATTGCGCAAATATCTCAAAATGTCACTCAACTTTGAAAAATTATATAGCAAAGATATTTAACTTTATTTTGTATCAATAAAAACACTCAACTTAAGATTTTAAACTTATAAAAGAACCCAATCACATTTAGTTAGTATTTTTTTTTTTTAAAAAACTGACATAACATATTAAATTATTTTTTTAAACCACATACACATAGATCCCACTAATAAAATAAAATTAAAAACCGATCCTTATCTTACACCCGACCCACAATTCATTGTTTTTAGCATGTTCTTACCTTATTAAATCACCTAACGAACCATCATAAGCTGATATAATCTAAAGACCTAGATAATGTACATTTATAATTATTACTATAAAATAAATACCCCCTCAAATAAGTGAATTACTAGCACCCTTTTCAATCTAAAATTAATAAATTTTCAAGGCCCAAGAAAGTTAATAAATTGAAAAAATTACATAGCATAGATAAAAAGGATCCTTAATTATCTATTATGGTTAATGTTTAAAATAATTACTTAACATAGTCAAAAGTTTATTATTTGAGTGAGCCCTTATATACAAATATAATAGCTTCTATATCATACAATTAATCTATCTCATCTAATTAGCTTAAATTTTGACTAACTTAATTGGACACTTAATTTTATTTTTGATTTAATTTTAAAAATTGGCCATTTTATTTGATTTTTCTCTCTCTTCTTAAATTTTTACAAAGTGGACAGAGACAAAAGTTTTATTCCCAACTTCTTTGTTGCTGACTTTTTTCCTTGTTTCTTTTAAATATATTTAACATGACATATTTGGATTCAATAAAAACATAAACATAATAACCGAAATCAATACAACATAAGAATGCAACAATTTTTAGTTTAATTCTTGGCAGTATTTTTCATTTCTTAGTATAACTTTTTCATCCTATTTTCTTATATAGGGTATAGTAATCCCATGCAAATTTTAACTTATACCAAAGAAATTGAATGATACAAAAATGTAATATTAAAGTTAATTTAAAATCGTGCCCAGACGATATTAACAAGTGTGTAATAATTTTAATCAATAAAAACAAAAGAAAACAAAAATGATAAAAATGGTCAAAAGATCAAAGATTTAATACATAGCAAATGGTTCTAAGTTCTAACGTAAAGTCTCAAAAAATTAGTAATCCTTTGTTAAAATAACGATGCAAGAATTTTTTTCACAATTACTTGATAACTTTTTTGATAGCTTTTTTATGTTCTTATCTCATTTTAACGGGCTTAAGAAATCGGCTTATCAGACGTAGTCACTAAGACAAAGCCACTAAGAATAGTACTAGATCCGACTGTACCACCATCTCGGAACCAAGCCAAGTCGCTATATAAGAATTTCCTTATATTTTGATAAAGCCAGATCTTTAAGAATATTATGTAAGAGAAGTTAGGTATTCAACATAGATATGGAACTTAACCGGACATAGTCACGGCTGGGAGAAGAAGAAGAAGATAGGTAAGTGGTATCACCTTTTGGACCCGGATGCAAAGGGTCAGACCCTGAAGCAAAGGTCAGTGCCCGAAAATGGAAGGGCTAAGTGTTGGTATCCAAAGTTGGACTTTTCTAATTTTTTATTAAAATAAAAACTTTACAACTGAGAGAAGATTTACAAGAAGAGAGAGAGGGAAAACTAGAGAGAGAGAGGGGAGTCTAAAACTCTGCCTCTAAACTAAACAACTTTACGTTTATATAGAAAAAGAAAAGAATCTATGCACAGTAAAGTGGATCCCATATGTGGGTCCCTTACAGTAAATGTGGGACCTATCTGTCCCCCAAACAGTAAATCTACTGTAGAATGGGTCCCCCGACGACTGTATTGTGCTGTGGGTCCCTCGGCGGCGGCTATCTCCGTTAAATTTTCTTTTTTTCGTGAATCTTGTCCAATTCTTTCATTCTTCGGACAAAGTCTTCTGTATTTTCAATGCCTTCAACAGAGAGTATTATCTCTGGTTCTATGGGCTGGGAGTCTTCAATATCGTCTCCGTTATTACTGCTTCCACTTTTCATAGAAGTGTCAGACTTTTCAATTTGATGAAGAGAGTGGAGTAGATTCTGTTTCATTTATTCTAAATAATTATGAATCATAGCTTCTTTATCGCCTTCTTGAAATAATATTTTTCTGGCAATATGCCTGATGAAAGGGTCATCCATTTTATTCTGTTCTGCTTCTGATTCATATTCTTGGATCTTTAATTTAATTAAGTTCAAGAGTTCTTGTCCATGCAATACCTTGATTTTGGGATCAATTTTCATCAACTTGTTCCAAAAGTTGTTATAAAATGTTCTATAGAGGCAAGTTATTTGTTCTTCGGTGTAACCTAATTCTGGACCCCACTTGTGAATCCAAGGATAGACAATTCGATAAAGAAATAGATATGATCAATTTTTTCTGGGTAGCAGATATGATCTGCTTTGTATAACTCGTTCAAATCAGGGGAAACCTGTTTCCATTTTTTATATAGGTTTAAAAATGATTTCGACAATATCTTAATTGTCAGTTCGTGGTATGACCACCAATTTAAAAGCCAATTTGGAATATGACCATCAAAAATTTTTGCACATACCTTTATAAACCAAGTATGTTTATGTTTATCGTTATTATAATTGTTTTGACCCAATTTCAGTCATGATGGCACCTACTATGTTCCACTAGTAGGTAAGCCAAGCCTTAGCCCGGAACGACTAGTAACGGGCGCCATGGCGGAAGGATACCAAAATATTACAATTCATGCCCATAACACATGCACATAAATATAGG
Source organism: Capsicum rhomboideum (assembly GCA_031232105.1). NCBI lineage: Eukaryota > Viridiplantae > Streptophyta > Magnoliopsida > Solanales > Solanaceae > Capsicum > Capsicum rhomboideum. The sequence continues at coordinate 109,978,660 of CP124715.1, read as the reverse complement.
GCTACATAAAAGAGAGAGAAGAAAACAAAATGAATCCCATGACCTAGGAAGGCTAGTACAAGATCCACTAGCAAAAGAATAAGAGAAAATATTACAATTCATGCCCATAATACATGCACAAAAATATAGGGCTACATAAAAGAGAGAGAAGAAAACAAAATGAATCCCATGAACTAGGAAGGCCAGTACAAGAGCCAATAGCAAAAGAATAAGAGTACTAAAAGTATCAATACATGTGTAGTCTCGAAATGAAAGACTATCCAAAAGTAAGGGAAGGAGAGAGGATCAGCTCCGGCATGGAAAGCTCACCCTATCTCCGAGACCTGTGGATAGCTGGCTAGAATATCAACGACGGCGACTAGTACTCGGATCTGCACCAGAAAAGATGCAAGAGTGTAGTATGAGTACCAAAACAATGGGTACTCAGTAGGCATCATCGACCGACTGAGCTAGATCATAATACAAGTAAGATAAAATGCGGGGATACAAAGTATATCAAGGAAAACGACAAACCTGAAAAACATGCTCTGACATAGGTAAATAGTTAAGGAAAAGCATGAATTAGCAAAGTTAAAGTGACTAGATACAACCCAACTAGGCCCCCATAAGCCTAGAGGGTACAAACAAGAGAAAGCTAAGCCAATTGGACCCCCATAACCCTGATGGAAGAAATCAAGACATGTACCATTACCACACTTATGAATCCCATTCCGAACCACCACTCGCCGGACTCGAACAGGTCTTCAAATATCCTAAATCTAATAGAAAGTGCCAGACTCAAACCGGTATATAAATAGCATAATTCCGGACTCGAACCGGTATATAAATAGCATAATTCCAGACTCAAACCGGTATATAAATATGTATCATAAATCTCATAAATTCCAGGATAGGTATAAGCCCAGTAATCTAAAGTTCTAGATTAAAGATAATACTGTGGAAGAGGGACTCCTAAGTCTACGGGGAGCTAGGTGCGATATCCCAACCCAAGGCATCAATTTACTTAAGGAAAGGGTAAATGGATCGATTCTACCTCCGAACAGCCCTCAACTCGGCCAAATAATTCAAATTTTGCTAGCTAAGTAACCAACCGTAAATTCCAACCCCAACCCCAACACAATATAATACTAATACCATGATTAAGCTCAATCTTTAAGTAGGGTAAGCCTAGCCTACCTGGACGCTGAAGAAAGCTCGATAAAGTCTGCTAAAGTGGAGCCTTTCCTTATTGAGAAGCCTCCGCATGATGCCACACTATCAAAATGAAAATCTACTCATCAATACGAGAAAAACAACACCCATATTGCATATTAATGCATCGGGTCAAAAATCAACTCGAAAATCTCATACGGGGCCCGCTTACGAAATCACAAGTTCAAAATTGTCAAAACACCCCTCATAGCTCAAGAATCATTTACCCTAAAAAATGGGTGAATTACGAGTATCATAGCACCCAAAAATCAAACTACAAAGCTAGCTAGGTTTTGGGCTTAAACGGAGAATTTACCAAGAACTTAAACGAAACTTATCAAGATTTAAACGAGGAAAAAGGATGTTAATGAACTCTCCAAGCTCCCTTAAACACCCAAGAATTGCCCCTTCTCTCCCACTATCCCTCTAGAGCTTCTATGTTCTAACCCTTAGAAAATAATGAGAGAAAAACGAGTGAAAGGGATTAAATGCAGTTGCAGGTACCGCTTAAGCGTTAACTTGACCGCTTAAGCGGTCATCGCTAAAGCGGACCAGCCTCCGCTTAAGCGGACCAGCCTCCGCTTAAGCGGACCAGCTGGTCCAAGGCTGTAGCCGCTAAAGCGGTGCCCAAGCCGCTAAAGGGGATAAAGGCCCGCTTAAGCAGTTGCACCAGCTGAAGCAGCTCAGCACTTGGCAATATTTTACCAAGTTTCCAACGGGTCCTCGGGATTCGTTCGGAACCCCGTGAATGCAAACGAACTATGCTACCCCAACAAATTTGGCATTCTGGACTCAGTGGCGAAATCAAAATTTCCATCCGGGGTTGTTTCGATGACATGTGGGTCCCACACCCAAGTGGTCGTTTTCACCACTTTTCACTCAATAGCCTAAAAAGAGTTCGAAAGCCTCGGGATCCAGACCAAGGGTCCCCCTAGCCTAAAATCAACGTTCCAGAGCTGATGGAATTGTTAGAATTGGCATAAGATACCTCCTTCCTAGTGCTTGGGCCCGATAGCCAAACTTGAAAAAACGTTAATTTTAAAACATGAAAAGGCTCAAAAAAACAAATGAACTGCCCGATAACTGAACTGTCATCTCCAACAAGTCATAAATGACTTGGCGCAGCTATGGAAAAGCTCTAAACATCAAAACAATGTGAAAATACTGAAAATAACCTGGAGGGTCATTACAATATCCACTACTAAAGGGACTTTCGTCCGCAAAAGTAAAGGGTAAAGGTGTACCTGAAGGCTCAAACAGGTGGGGATACTGGGTCCGCATCTCGCTCTCGATCTCCCAAGTAGCCTCCTCAACTGAATGATGTCTCCACTGGACCTTAACCACTGGAATCTCCCTAGAGCGCAATCGCCTAACATCCCTGGCTAAAATGAGGACTGGCTCCTCTACAAACGCCAACCTCTCGTCCAACTGAACCAAATCCCACTGAAGCACGTGAGACTCATCCAGGATGTAACGCTGCAACATAGAGACATGGAAAATTGGATGAACGAATGATAAATCTGGTGGTAAAGTCAACTCGTAAACTACCTCTCCAACGGCCCGTAGTATGTCGAATGGTCCAATATACCTGGGGCTGAGCTTACCCTTCCTCCCAAACCTCATCACACCCTTCATAGGCGATACACGGAGAAAAACCCGGTCACCCACTCCAAACTTCACGGCACGAAGTCTACGATCGGCATAACTCTTCTGCCTACTCTGAGCTGCCCTCAATCTATCCTGAATCACTCGCACCCTATCCGAGGACTCCCAAAGTAGGTCAGTACCCCGGGGAACAATCTCTGAAGTCTCAAACTAACCTATCAGAGATCGATAACGCCTACCATATAATACCTCAAATGGTGCCATCCCAATATTCGAATGGTAGCTATTATTATAAGCGAACTCTGCCAGAGCTAAGTGCTGCTCCCACTAACCTCCAAAGTCTATCACGCATGCGCGGAGCATATCCTCAAGGACCTAAATGGTCCGTTCTGACTGACCATCGATCTGAGGATGGAATGCGGTGCTAAGATCGACCTGAGTACCTAAATCTTCCTGACAAGTCCTCTAGAAGCTAGAAGTAAACACTGAGCCTCTATCAGAAATAATGGATACAGGTAATCCATGAAGGCGAACTATCTCTTGGATATAGATACGGGATAACCTACCGGCACTAAAGGAGATCTAAATCGAAATAAAATGAGTCGACTTGGTCAACCGATCGACGATAACCCAAATACTGTCAGAACCATGCGAAGAACGAGGTAAATCAGTCACAAAGTCTATAGTAATCCGCTCCCACTTCCACTCAGGAATGGGTAGCCTCTGAAGCAATCCACCTGGTCACTGATGCTCGACCTTTACCTGCTGGCAACAAAGGTAACGAGCAACAAAGTCCGTAATATCTCTCTTCATGCCACTCCACCAGTAATGCTGCCTCAAGTCCCTATACATCTTTGCTTTCCCAGGGTGAATGGAATATTTAGAGCTATGAGCCTCCCGCAGTATCAATTGAATCAAGTCTCCAACCCTTGGAACACAGATGCGACCATCAAATCTCAGAATACCCTCTAAATCTAGGGTAGCCCGACTGGACTCACCCTTCTCCACCTGATCACCCATGCCACAAAGTCTACTATCCTCAAACTGGCAACTCTGAATCTGTTCAAACAAGGTAGACTTAGCCTCTAACAGTCGCAAGGATCCTCCTGGAGTCCGAAATATCGAGCCGAACCAACAGGTTGGCTAAGAATTAAACGTCCAAAGCCAAAGGCCGTTCTGTCACTAAAATGGAAGCCAAACTACCCATGCTCACTGCCTTCCGGCTCAAGTCATCCGCTACCACGTTCGCCTTGCCCGGATGGTATAGGATAGAGATATCATAGTCCTTCAGCAACTCTATCCATTTATGTTGCCTAGAATTGAGTTCTCTCTGAGTCATAAGGTACTGAAGACTACGGTGGTCGGTGTAGATCTCACAATGAACACCATACAAGTAGTGTCTCCAAATCTTAAGCTCAAAAACCACCGCTGCCAACTCTAAATCATGGGTGGGGTAGTTGTACTCATGAATCTTAAGCTGCCTCATCGCATATGCAATAACTCGACCCTGCTGCATCAGAACACAAACCAAATCGACACTAGAAGCATCATAATAAACTGTAAATCCCTGGCCCTCAACAGGAAGGGTCAAAATCGGAGTTGAAGTAAGTAACCATTTGAGCTTCAGTAAACTCAACTCGCAATCCTCGGACCACTAAAACAGAACTTCCTTCCTAGTCAGTCTGGTCATAGGCGATGCAATAGAAGCAAACCCTCAACAAATCGTCGGTAGTAACCTCCCAAACTAATAAAGCTACGAACCTCGGTCGGAGATGTACGTCTGGCCCAATCACGAATAGCCTCAATTTTTGCTGGATCCACCATAATCCTTTCTTTAGACACCACGTACCCTAGGAATGTAACATAATCGAGCCAAAACTCACACTTTGATAATTTGGCATAAAGCCTATTATCTCTTAAAGTCTGGAGCACAATCCTCAAATGCTTCTCGTGCTCCCCCCCGCTCCTCGAATATACAAGAATGTCATCAATGAAAACAATAACGAAAGAGTCTAAATAGGGCCTGAAAACTCGATTCATCAAATCCATAAACGTCGCTGGGGCATTAGTCAACCCAAAAGACATCACCAGGAACTCGTAATGGCATACCGAGTCCTAAAGGTTATTTTGGGGATATCCTCAGCCCGGATCCTTTACTAATGGTAACCCGACCGCAAGTCACTGTTAAAGAACACTGCCGCACCCTGAAATTGATCAAATAAATCATCGATACGAGGCATAGGATACTTATTTTTCACCATAACCTTATTCAATTTCCTATAGTCAATACACATACGCATAGAGCCATCCTTTTTCTTCACGAACAAGACAAGAGCACCCCAAGGCGATACAATAGGCCGAATGAAACCCTTACCCAAAAGATTCTGAAGCTGAGAATTTAGCTCCTTAAGTTCAGCAGAAGCCATGCGATAAGGTGACATAGAGATAGGTTGGGTGCCCGACTCAAGATCAATAACAAACTCGATATCACGCGCAGGAGGAAAACCAGACAGGTCGGTAGGGAAAACATCGGTGAACTCACGGACAATAGGAACAGAATCAAGCAAGGGACTCTCAACACTAACATCATGAGCATAAGCAAGATAAGACTCGCAACCCCTCGACACCAATTTCCTAGCCCGAACATAAGAAATGATCCCCGTCGGTGTACGACCAAAAGAACCCTGCCATACAATCGGGGGTATTGTAACACCCCGTATGTTCCCAACCCTACTTGATGACATTAAATGATATGTACTTAGGTATCGAGAGCTATAAGTATGCATTTGGTAATGCTACTGGTGAGCTAATTGAATTTGGCTCTTGTTATGTGATTAAACCTTCATAGGAGGTGTTTTATGATCTTCGTGGAAAATTTGTGGGGTTCAAAATGAGGCTAATAATACCTATAAACAAAGTATATTAAGATTAAGAAGTGAGTTAAAGAATAGGACTTGAAGTATCTAACCTAACCCGCAAAGAAAAGTCGAAAACAAAAATTTTGGAAAAAAATAAGGAGGGGCGCGCCCAGGGGCGTGACACGCCGCTCTGGGCTGAAATTTTCAGTCCAGAGGCAGTAAAGTGGCTCGCCAGGCAGCTTACCACGCCGCCCCTGCGCACCTTTCAAAAGTTGGAAATTTTGTTTAAGTCCCAAGGGTGCCCGGGGACGTATCAAGCCGATTTTTGCCACGTTTCTTCTACAATCATGATCATATACATTAAATGAGTAAATTATCACATTGGTATGATAAAATTACTCGAGAACGAATTTGGGGTCAAAATAACGATTTTACCCCTATAGTCAAAATAAGCCAAACGTGGCTAGAATCACTTGGTTTTTGGATTGAGGCTACGTATATGAATAGAATGAGTGGGAATATTATTGTAATACATATGATATGACTTAAACATGAGAAATTATTGATTTTATTGGGTTGAGTGAATTGGGCTCAAAAAGGGCCCAAAATGTGAAAGAAAACATGGGCCAAGAATGGGTCAAATGACCCATTCTCCCATTGACTAGGCACACACATGTCATATGAGATAAACATGGATTAAAGGCTTATAAAAGGGGCCAAAAAATCAGATTTTTTTTCATTGGAAACTCTCAAGCTTTCTAGATATTTCTCATCTCTTTTTTTTTTCTCAAACCCTAAGAGCTCAAAGTTAAATTTTGGAGCAAGATCATCATCTTACAAGCTTAGGTAAGTGATTATCCTTGTACTTTAACATATTATAATCATGATAGAATATTTATATCATGTTGGTTATGGTTGGAAATGTTGGACATGACACTTTTTGGTTTTGTGAAAAAGATGTGAAATCCATGAGATTGTAACTTGAATTATGACTTGTGGTCTTGATGAAAAAGTATGGTATGGATGAAATAACAACATGTATGGTGTTATTATTGTCCTAAACATGTTATTTTTCTATAAGTCTAAATTATGGGATTTTGGCCGATTTGTTATTGTGAGGTGTATTGAAGTCATTTGATGGAATAATGGTGATGTGGTGGTGATGGAGAAGTGTGAAACATGAGTTTGGTGTGACATGCTATTGGTTATCATGTGTTGGTCAATGTATGGAATATTGTGGAATTATTGGTATGATGATTTCATAAATAGTATTGTCAAAGGGGAATGACATGTTAAAGCTAAACATGTGACTTATTGTTGTTGTGGTGGTTAATGTTGGTTTCGTTATGAACTTGTGTTGTAGATAAAAACACAAGGACGGAGAGGGACTTTTGTATGCACGTCTAAGATTGTGTATTCGTCTTAAGAATACATGGTATGTAAGGTTACTTTTATATCCTTCTGCAACATATGATGTTCACACTGTCATAGCACTCACTTGATTCCAAAATACTCTAAGGTATTTCATATTCGATAATTGACTAGAGTTACTCATATGTTCCTTCTTCATTGGTCAATGGTGAATCGTATAACTCATGTTTATTGATTGACTCATGCCCATTGGTTGACTCACGTTCATTGGCTAATATGTCAAAAGTTCCAAATGGTCTAAGGTATTGCATCGCAGGGTGATGAATAGTTAGTATCCACATGTATCGTATTTAGTGATCATTATGTTAAGGTTCCAAAAGTGTACTATACCAAGGGGGTTCTATAGTATTCCAACTAGGGTTGATATATTGATAGTCATATGTGTTTTACTCCTATACGAATCATGAATCACTTAGTTCTTATTTATGGGCGAAAGTTCTTAAGTTGTCATATGTTGTTGATCCTAAGAGAATTATCCCAATAAGAGCAATGAAGTAAAGAGAGCTTGGTTAGTTGAATATCATTGTTCCAATCATGTTATGAGTCCTATGGTATGACGATTATCCTTGTGCCAATTGTAAGAGTATCAATCTCGTAAGAGTAATAAGAGAGGTGATGTGCAAGTTAGTATAATTACTCCTCATAAGTGAAGATGTCAATCTCATAAAGTAAGGGAGTGAAGGGAGATGTGTATATAAGTGTGTGCTTTAATGCCATGATCTTTAGCATGTCATAATGCGCATGGTTGCTATATGTTTCATTGAGTATGGATCACATTCTAGAGAGTATAAGTTCCATATGGAATAATCCCAATATTGTGGTATGTCATCTATTATATCCCACCAAAGGTGGAGGTCCGGTATCATATACTTACTTATGTAAAAGATCTCATAAGGTTAGTGAAGGAGGTAAAGTGCGAGATAATATATCTATCCCTCATAAGTTAAGGTGTTAATCTCATGAAGTATAAGAGCAAGGTAAAGCATATTTGTGTGATTCAATTAGTGTCATGATCCCTAAGTATTAATCTCTCATACGTTGATATGTTACCCCACCATGAGAGTGGATGTATGTTACCCCACCATGAGAGTGGATGTATGATCTCCCCACCATGAGAGTGGATGTATGTTACCCTACCATGAGAGTGGATGTATGTTACCCCACCATGAGAGTGGATGTATGATCTCCCCACCATGAGAGTGGATGTATGTTACCCCACCATGAGAGTGGATGTATGTTACCCCACCATGAGAGTGGATGTATGATCTCCCCACCATGAGAGTGGATGTATGTTACCCCACCATGAGAGTGGATGTATGTTGCCCCACCATAAGAGTGGATGTATGTTGCCCCACCAATAGAGTGGATGTAGGTTAAAACCCCCAATAGAATGGATGTACGTTAGTAGAATAGATGTATGTTATATTATTACCCCCACCACAAGAGTGGATGTATGTGGATGAGTGTCATTCTTTCCAACCAAGTAGATGAACACTAGCGGTAATGAACCTAGAAGAAGCTATTGGAGGCAAGTTTCTTGAGTGAAGGTAATTTCCTTGAAGGAAAGTAATTATAAATGATATTATCTAAAATGATGGTTTATCCCCATTGACTATTCTCTCATATTTTATTCTATTAACATTCTCATGTATGATGTTATTTATTATAAGCCTTACATACTCAGTACATTCTTCGTACTGACCCCCTCGGGTGACTTACCTTACATGTTGCAGGTGCAAGCATTATTAGACCTCCTCAGTAGACTGTGGATCATTTGCAGAGTTTTGGTGAGCTCCACTTGGTTCGGGGCCTCCTGAGTCATAGTTGTATAATTGTTTTGATGTTGTAAATTTGTATAAAGCGGGGACTTGTCCCGACTGTTAGTTGGTCTTGTAAATGCATCTGTTAGAGGCTTTTGTAGACATGTGTGGGTTATGAATGTCAAAGATAAATGTTCGTTTGATGTGATGGCCCCAACGACCAAGTTTCCTAAATAAGTATATAGCATATGTTATCATGATCATGCCTTCCGCATAGTGCATACGATTTAATGAAATTCATACGAGAATATGCATACGACAGTGCGTGAGCAAAGATTGGTTCTCTCGGGCCATATCAGCTTTGGGTGCCAATCACGTCTCGATGGGACTCGGGGCGTGACAGGTATGCCAAGCATGGCTAAGTTAACGGTCTTGGCGAAGCAATCCAAGACCGCATGATAAAGGGGTTAACCAGTCCATGCCTAGAATTACATCAAAGTCCACCATATCCAATACAACAAGATCAAACCGAGTATCAAACTCTCGAATGGTCACCTCACATGATCTATAAATCCGATCCACTACTAAAGATACACGCAATAGCACAGATAAAGGCTCCTAAGACAATTCTAGTCGTGGCGTACAGTAAGGAAAAATATATGAATAAGTGGATCCCGGATCAAATATAGCAATAGCCGGCTGACGGCACACCAAAATCGTACCTATAATAATTGCGTCTGAAGAATCTGCCTCCGGCCTACCAAGTACAACATATAAATAACCTCGCCCGCCGCCTGGCAGGGTGTCTGGCCTACCACCTGTCCTACCTGCCTGAGAACCTCCTCGAGAATCGTGGTGACCACCTCTGCGACCCTGAACACCACCTCTAGCTGGAGGAAGCACTGATCTGATGGGCTGAACACTCTGCGCTGCAGGCTGGATCGTCCTACACTGGGATCATTCCCTGGAGTGATGGCCGAACACCCCACAAGTATAACAAGGACCCGAAATACCACTCGGTCCAAAAGGTCTGGCTGATTCAGAATAGCTATCACTGCTAAAAGACCGAGAATGTTCACCTCTCGGGGACTGGCCACTGCTCTGGCCATGAGAGTCACTAAAACTGGATCGGTCTCCCTCAAAAATTTGAAGTGCTGCCTAAACAGACCTACTAGACTGACCCTGGTGCCGATATGACTGACGTGGAGGGTACCTACCCCGAGATTCTCTACCTATGCACTGTGAGCCTCCCACTAAAACTGCACTGGTGACATGGTCCCTTGTCGCTGCCCTCCTGGGCCTTGCGATGCATCCCCTCCATAGTCTGAGCATAATCAGAAATCTCTACAAAAGACCTACCAGAGAAAACCAAACTCTGTGTAGCCATGCGAAGAGGAAGTCTCAGTCCCCTAACATAACACCGAATCCTCTCATACTCGGTAGGCAAGATCGCTGTAGCATATCTGGACAACTCATGGAATCACGCCTCATACTCGAGAACTGTCATCGAACCCTGCTGTAACTCTGTAAATTCATCTCTCAAGCGCTCACGGAGGCTGCGGGGTATATACTTCTCCAAGAAGACCTCGGAGAACTAAGTCCATGTCAAAGGGGGAAGTCCAGCTGGTCTGGAATCAAGAAAGCCTCTCCACCAATGTCTAGCAGCCAAATCCAACTGAAAAATAGTGTAATCAACTCTACGAGCCTCAACTAGTCCTAAATTACGGATCCTAACTTCGCAAGCGGCTAGGAACTCAAATGCATCCTCTCCTTGAGCCCCTATAAACCTCGGAGGAGTCAATCTCAGAAATCTACCCAACATCTTTTGCTTCTCAACTGACATAGCAGGCTGGGAGACCACCGGCTGAGCAGCTACCGGCGCTGGGGGAACCTGAACTCTGTGTGCCGCAGCTACAGGCTGCGCCCCTATATCCGTACCACTCTGATATACAGATTGTGCACCATCAGACAGTGCACCACCAACTAATCCCAACAACTAGACCAAAGCATCTATGAGCAACACCTGAACAACGGCTGAGGTGGCTGAGGCTGTGGAGCAACCTCTGTCTCTGGAGCAATAACTTGGTCTGGCGAAGGCTCTCTCTCTGGCCCTCCAGCTGGGGCTGATAATTCAACTTTTGCTAACTAAGTAACCAACCATAAATTCCAACCATAACACCAGCACAATATAATACTAATACCATGATTAAGCTCAATCTTTAAGTAGGGTAAGCCTAGCCTACCTGGACGCCGAAGAAAGCTCGATAAAGTCTGCTAAAGTGGAGCCTTCCCTTTCCGAGAAGCCTCCATACGATGCCACACTATCAAAATAACAATCTACTCATTAATACGAGAACAACAACATCCATATTGCATATAAATACATCGGGTCAAAAATCAACTCGAAAATCTCATGCGGGGCACGCTTACTAAATCGTAAGTTCAAAACCGTCAAAACGCCCCTAAAAATGGGTGAATTCCAAGCATCATAGCACCCAAAAATCAAACTACAAAGCTAGCTAGGTTTTGGGCTTAAACGGAGAATTTACCAAGAACTTAAACGAAACTTACCAAGATTTAAACGAGGAAAAAAGATGTTAATGAACTCTCCAAGCACCCTTGAACACCCAAAAATCATCCCTTCTCTCCCACTATCCCTCTAGAGCTTCTATGTTCTAACCCTTAGAAAATAATGAGAGAAAAACGAGTGAAAGGGATTAAATGCAGCTGCAGGTACCGCTTAAGCGTCAACTTGACCGCTTAAGCGGACAAGCCTCCGCTTAAGTGGAATGGCTGGTCCAAGGCTGCACCGCTAAAGCGGTGCCCAAGCAGCTAAAGTGACCAAAGGCCCTCTTAAGCGGTTGCACCAGCTGAACCAGCATCAGCGCTTGGCAATATTTTACCAAGTTTCCAACGGGTCCTCGAGATTCATTCGGAACCCCGTGAACGTAAACTAACTATGCTACCCTAACAAATTTGACATTCTGGACTCAGTAGATAAATTAAAATTTCCATCCGGGGTTATTTCGATGACATGTGGGTCCCACACCCAAGTGGTCATTTTCACTACTTTCCACTAAATAGCCTAAAACGAGTCCGGAAGCCTCAGGACCCGGAACAAGGGTCCCCCTAGCCTAAAATCAACGTTCTGGAGCTGATGGAATTGTTATAATTGGCATATGATACCTCCTTCCTGGTGTTTGGGCCCGGTAGCCAAACTTGAAAAAACGTTAATTTCAAAAACAGGGAAAAGGCTCAAAAAACAAACGAACTGCCCGGTAACTGAACTGTCAGCTCCAGCAAGTCATAAATGACTTGGGGAAGCTATGGGAAATCTCTAAATGTCGAAACAATGTGAAAATACTGAAAATGACCTGAAGGTCATTACAATAATAAAGCGCTTTATCAAAGACTTTAATATAATCCAATAGGTAAAATTTATTTTGGAATTATTAAGGCTTATCTGCCTTTCTCTCATCGTGGTCATTCCCCAATTTCAAAAGATATAATATATTTTAGAATAATTTTTGAAAAGTTATAAATAGTTTGATCCGCATTATTTCCAGCAAAATGTTGAATATCAACACTGTCAGTCTCGGTGAGAATAGTCTCATAATATAATCGAATTTTATATGACTTACCCGAGAAATATAATCCTTGTACTAAATACCATTGGAATATCTTCCAAGGTTCATTTTTCCTTGCTATTTCAGCATTTTCTACAATAAATATCATCTCTTGTTTAAGTAATTTTTCATAGGACCTGATATCATCATTGTCCTCTTTAGTCACTGAAGCAAAAGTATCACCTTGCTTTTGGGCAGCTAAATAAGCTTGCATGTGTGCGTATAACGGACTATGTTCTGGAATATCTTCCAGATGTATTGATGTCTTTGAGGAGGAAGATTCTCCTTGAGTAATTTTTGAGTTTATCAAACTCTTTCTGCCATGTTGTATAACCGGAGAATTTGTTGAGGATCCATATGAGGATCCTTGGCTATAAGCCTAATTTGATCTTCCCGGCGAAGATGATGATCTTCCTCTGCCACGACCTCAACCTCTGGTCCAAGGACGGTCCATCCTGCAAATATTCACGTGCTAAGAAATCCGGCAAAGAATTATCAATTCCCTTTTTATATTGGATCTCAAAATCAAAGGAGGCTAATTGAGCCTGCCATCTCGCAAATATTATTTTCGAGGCATCATGTTAAAATATTTGTCAAACATATATTTGACAGATTGAGCATCAGTTTTTATCAAAAACTTTTGATTGTATAAATCATCCTGAAATTTTAAAACACATTTAACAATGGTTAGCATTTCATGCCCCACAGTAGCATATTTTTCTGGACTTCAGTCCATTTTCCTGAATGAAATCTTATAAGATATTCATGATTATCATTGAGATTAATTTGTTTTAAAATCCCACCAAAATCAATATTCGACGCATCGGTCTAGATAGTTTTTTGCCAAGCAGGGTTAGCAAGAGTTAAACAGGGTAGAACCTTAACTCATTTTTTAATATTTTGAACAATAACCGTATGCTTATCAGTCCACGATTCTTTATAATTCTTTTTCATCTTGTCATATAAAGGGACCAAATCACGAGAAAGATTTTTATAAAAGGGGGAAGTGTAATTTAAACTTTACAAAAATCTCTGTATTTGAGTTCTGTTAGTGATAACGTCAGGAAATTTATCAGTAAAATTGATAGCCTGTTGTATCGTGGTTATCTTTCCTTAACAAATATTATGCCCTAAAAAAGGGACATCGATTTGAAATAAACTCATTTTTGGTTTAGATATAACCAAACCATTTTGTATAATAATTTTTTTAAAGATGTCAAGATGCTTAATATTCATCTCTAGTGTTTTAGAGAAAACTAAAATGTCATCAATATAGACAATAACAAAATCCATATAAGGATTAAAAATATCATTCATTCTTTTCTGAAATTCAGAAGCGGCGTTTGTCAAACCGAATGGCATAACATTCCATTCGTATCGACATTGAAAGCAGTTCTATAAGTATGCTCTTTTAAAATCTGTATCTGCCAATAACCTGATTTTAAATCAAACTTTGAAAAGATATTGGCATCATATAATCTTGATAATAAATCTTTTTTGTTTGAAATAGGATACCGAATCCATTTTAAAAATTTATCAAGAGGTTTATAATTAATGACCAATCTTGGTACACCTCTTTCTTTTTCTGTAACGTTATTAACATAAAATGCAGTGTACGACCAAGGGGACTTGGACGATTTTATCAAACCTTTTTGCAATAAATTATCAATTTCTTTTTTGCAAAATTCAACCAGTTCAGTATTTATCTGACATGGTCTTGATTTTGTAGGAATATTATCCTCAGAAAATCCTTCTTCATAAGGAAGAGTAACTATATGCTTTTTTCTGTTCCAGAAAGCACTTGGATGATCAACACAAATATCAATGACAATCTGTTCGAAAATCAATTTAATCTTTTCTTGTATTTTAGCAGATTTCATTGTATCACAAATATTCATGCTAATTAATCCTAGCTGCAATGAATCAACATGTTTTGCTTCATATTAATTAAAGCATTAATATCTCTAGTTACAGGATCCGTAACAAAAGTATAACTAATCTCTTTATTGTTAAAAGTAGCTTTAAAACCTTTAGCATCAATATGCGTAATAACATTAATAAAAAGGGTTCCAAGTATAGTTGGAGGGTATAACTGATTTTTGACCCAAAAAAAGAAATGTGGAATGCAGACTTTATTCTGAAAAATATGCGCATTAGGCAGTTTATACTTTATAGCTAAAGCATGTCCTGATGCAGATCGAACTAAATGAGTAGTCTTTTGAAAATATTTAGTCGGAATTAATCCTTCTTGGATGCAACTAACATCGGCACCACTATCAATCATCGTAATTTCATTAATATAGAAATTATTATCAATTAATATTGTACATTTAATGTAGCATTTGTGAGCAGCAACAATTTGCATCATTCCTAAAAACATATCATTTTTAGGATCCAGATTTATTTGTTTTGAAATCTCAATTTCATCGTTTTACAAAACATTTTTCTTTTTATCATTAGAAGACTCAGCTAGAGAATTGCTTTTCTCAATCTGAGTAATCCTATGATCACAAATCATTTGATTTTATTTTAGAGATTTAATCTCCTTTTTCAAATTTTCAATTTTAATTTTTAAATCATCAAAAGACGTATCACGTGTTGGAGTATGTTTTTCAAAAAGTCATCTATTGACTTCTGATAATGTATAAGGAGCTGAATATATTTATTCATTCTTTTGACTGGCTAAATTCGAAGTATTTGAACTTGAACTAGCTGCTAAATTAATAATTTTTTCACGAAGGTTATTATCATTAACCTCCTTTAAAAGCTCGATTATGTTATCAGAGGTAATAGTCTAAATATTCATATCTTAAAATTGTGATTGAAGTTTATAAAACTCATCATTTTCACAGGAACAAATATCACCTTTGCAAGTATTACAAGTAGTAATATTATCATGATTTTCACTATCAGAATAATCAAGTAAATCTACTTCTGCTTCGGATTTCGATTGATAAGGATCATAATCGGATTCTGATCCAGAAGTGTATAACATGTCATAAATTTTATCATGCAAGGCATTGTCAAGTTCTAAAGCTTTAAGCTTTTCTAATTTACAGTTAGGAGCAATATGTCCTTTACCACACCTATAACATTTAACCTTAGAAAGGTCTCTATTGGATCTATCCTTCGTAAATTTTTTAGACTTACGAGAACTTTTTCGAGCTTCCCGTTCTTCCTTTGATCTATATCTAGATCTACGCTTCTTATATGAACCATCTGGGTTTGGGTTTCTATAATACTTATCCTTTTTCTTCTTAGTTTGACTAGAAGGCTGGGCTACCCCAAATTGTGCACAAAAATCTCCTAATTGAGATTTTTCCTTAAGCTTATCCATCTTAAGATGTCTAGGCAATTTCAGTACATCACAAGTTTAATCCTTCTTGTGTACATACTCCGACGAGTTCTCCATAAGTATAATTACCATACGGAATTTCACAGTAACTACCTCTAAGAGCTTTTCTAACCCTTTCAGCAAATAAAGATGGAAGGCCATCTATAAACTTGGCTTTCCAATGTTCATACTTATTTTTGGGTAATTCCATGACCCGACTAAAGAATGTATCCTTATACCATCGAAACTCACATAAGGTCCTACATCTAAGACCGTTAAGGAGTGTCCTATTAGTTTCATAATCACTGGTAAATCTTCTACTAAAATGTTCTAAAATGGTCATAACCAGGGTATAGACCGTGTCTTCACGACCACTAGGTAATTTATGACCTAAATTATCAATGCTTTCTTCGGGATTGACAACAGTTATAACAGAGGCTTTGGCCTCTGTGGACATATAATTGTCCCACCAATCACTAAGTTGTCCTGTAAATCCTGCAATTATCATTTTGCAAATAACTTTATCAGTATTTTTAACACTGGTAGATTTGCATATTGTAGCGTACATCATCATCTTATGTACTATAATGGTGATTTGTCTATCAGTAAGACCATCTATATTCCACTCATAAATCTCATTACCGCTATAAGACGTATTAGTCTGATTCCAGTCCCATTCTTCTATTAGAACATCCTGGAGAGTGGGTCTAGAATATTTATGTGTTTGCATTCTAGGCTTATCAGCGAATTTTGGATGCCTAATGTTGCCACTAAGCTTATTAAGCTCGGACAAAATCTCTTTTCGATGATCTGACGAGTTGTCAAGCATTTCACTAAATTGAGCAGACAAATCGATTGATTTTATATTTAATCCAGAAAACTTTTTATCAAGAAGTTCTTCAAGATCCGAATAAGGTTTTAATTGAAAATTCTGAATTTCAGGAGGCCTTTGAATACTAGAAGCAACAATCTAAGTAGATGATGTTCCCGAAGTAGAGGCGACATCAGACTTTCCCTTATTGTTACTTAACTGTTTTATCAAAACGGTTAAATCATCAAGTTTTTTATCTAGAAAACTTATGTGTTCCCCCAAAACTTTAACATATAAACCCATATAATTATTTTGGGCAGTTAATTTATTAATTTTGGAAACACTTACTTTTCCAATATTATTTTTAATAAATCTTTGAAAAGCAGTGAATGTAATGCCCGTATTATTAGGTAATACAAAAGAAGATTGTGGCGGATAAACAACTTTAACTATTTCTCCACTACCATCTTGAT
Source organism: Capsicum rhomboideum (assembly GCA_031232105.1). Lineage (NCBI taxonomy): Eukaryota > Viridiplantae > Streptophyta > Magnoliopsida > Solanales > Solanaceae > Capsicum > Capsicum rhomboideum. The sequence goes on along the minus strand of CP124715.1, from coordinate 109,961,571 downwards.
AAGATCTTTCTAATACATTAATGTATAAAGGTAAATAAGTGGTTATAAGCCAAGGCACAAAATACATAATTTGATTGTGCAATGCACAGGTTTCATAAAACTCTTGTGAAATATTATGCATATCTTCTTTACTATAAGTGTAGAAAAACCATATTTTAAACTGGTTCCATTTCTCATCAAAAAATTCTTTTTGAATATGTTTTCTTGCCAGGGATCCTGGACTAAAATCAATGATGTACGGAATTATTAAATATCATTAGGGTTGAAATTCATTTCGGATGCAGAAGGAATATCCTTATCGAAAACATTATCACTTTCTTGAACAATATTTGTTCGTGGGTCAACTTTCAATTTTTCAATTTGACTATTAGTCGAAGGAATGGTATGCAAAGATGCAACACGGTTAACTATAGCTGGATCATAAATAGGTTCAATCGGAGCTATCATAGAAGGCACAAAAGGCAATAATCTACTGCTACTGTTACCAAAAAATGACTGCTTATTATAAAAAGAGGATTTATCATCAAACTAAATACAAACTTGCCCATCAGGAGTTTGCGTAATAAGGGAATACTCAGAATTAGTAACCTTATCGGCTAACTGATTTAGAGATATAACAGAATTTAATACCCAAGTAGTTGGAAGATTAATTTCTTCCCACCTAATAGGTCGGCGAGTAGTAATTTTTGATTTAACAAAATTTGTTTCAAACAAAATAGTTTGATTAGATGTATCATATAATTTACATCTAGGATTCAAAGTAGACAGTAATTTATAGTAAATTCTATAAGATAAACATATAAGTTCAGATCCAGGAGCATAATTATAACCATACGTTTTAACATTTAATGTTAATGCATCAAGAATAATAGGTAACAGATGTGAAAGTATTCAACATACATAGTTAGGATAAGAAATGGATTTGGGAGAATCTAGTGTAAAAAATGATAGGTTCGAAGAGGTTGATATACCTCAAAATCTTGATTTGTTAAACAAATGGAATATTTCTAAAGTTCCAATTCGAACTATTTACGACTATGGTTGGTTTGATAAATTATCTACTACTTAGTTAATTAAAACTACTGAGACTTCTTTAGCTCTTAATTCGTCTGAACAGACTATTCATTTATTAAATAAATGCGATATAGATTTATATAAAAATGATTATAAGTTTTTGCATATATGCATGGTTTAAATTTCTTTTAAACCATTAACTCTTAAAGGGTTACCCGAAACGTTTTTGACAGCTCTTAGAGATGCACGAAATTTAAATTTTTGACAATCTTTAACGGGTTCGATAGAATCTACTGTGGCCTATGGTCCAGTATATTTTAATACATAGCCTAATTACAACTGTCTTTATCTGATGTTAATATTCTTGATGCATTAACATTAAATGTTAAAACGCATGGTTATAATTATGCACCTGTCTAACATAAAGTCTCAAAAAATTAGTAATCCTTTGTTAAAATAATGATTCAAGAATTTTTTTCACAATTACGTGATCACTTTTTTGGTAGCTTTTTTATGTTCTTATGTTAAAGTTTTGGTGTAAGTTTCTAAAATACTAAGTTTGCAAGGTTTTCAAGGATCCAAACTTTGTATGATTGAATTGTTGGTTAATATGCATATTTTTAAGGTTACAATCAAGTTCTTCTGATACTTTGAAAATGTATTGTCCTTCAGACCACTTGTCTTTCATTAATGTTAAATTACATCAATTGCATTTATATAAATTCTTTCTTTTATGCAACTATTTGATATAATGGACAAGGTATGTTTGTGCAACGCACGTTGTAGAAACTATTATTGTTTTCACTTAAATACCCTTAGGCAGCACATTAAAACATCAAAACTAAGGGTCATTATTATCTTTTAACAAAAGCTGAAACCAGTTTCCACTTTTCATTCCCTTCTCTCTCGTCAACAATAGTGAAACTAAAGCAAACATTAAAATAGAAATTTAACCAAAAGTCAGTATATTTTCATTCTCTTTTCTTTCATGAAGATTTATTTATTTATCTATTTTGAGAAATGCTTGTTCACTTTAGATTGGCCTAGTAGATCTGATCTTTAAACATGAAGATGAAGTTGAGATTGTTAAATAAAATAAAATTTATATCGGATGTCATCAATAAAAAAATATTATTGAATTCGACAACTACTTAGATATCTCAAAACACTGAATTTATGAGTTCAACTGGATATTTCTTCATCTATATCTTGCATCTCCAATTCTTCACATGCTTCATGACTCCACCTTATCCTTGTTTTTTTTCACTGATCGCCTAAAAGAGGTCACAGGTTCCTAACAGGAGGGGGGAGAAAAACAGGGTGCATCCAGCACCTCAATAGATGGGAGCCATGGTTGGAGCTTTGGGTACCATAGATCGGGAAGAAAATGAATTAATAAATTGAGGATTTTAATACAATGACCAAAAAGTCCTTAATTTTAGTACTTTCATTAAAATTAGTAAGGGTATTTAAGTGAAACAAAAAGTGGGTACCTTGCTAACATACTACCTTCATGTAGTATGTTAGCAAAATCCATATATATATATATATATATATGATTTTAGATATGGATTTGATGAACCCGATGTGAAACGAACACGCGAAATTGATTTAGATATGAATTTTAGATATTGATTCGATATAATTGAAGACTGTTGTAATTCAAACTTGTAAAATCCTACTTAGTACTCCCTCTCTCACTTGTGTCTTTCATCATGTATTAGTTTTTATCTTTAATTTCTATATTTTTCTCTCGGTGAATAGTAATATAATTACTATTCACCAAGAGAAAAATATAGAAATTAAAGATAAAAACTAATACATGATGAAAGACACAAGTGAGAGAGGGAGTACTAAGTAGGATTTTACAAGTTTGAATTACAACAGTCTTCAATTATATCGAATCCATATCTAAAATTCATATCTAAATCAATTTCGCGTGTGCGTTTCACGTCGGGTTTCCAAATCCATATCTAAATCAATTTTTATCTTCTAAATCAATTGTTATCTAAATTATTTTATATTGGTATCAGAGTCTTAAGTTTCTAGGACCCTATTTATGAGACAACATAGAATAACAAGGAATATTTAACAAGCTTGTAGCATAATTAGACTTAGACAAAGAGCTATAAAAGAATAGATAATATTCAAAAAGGCACTAATAGCGAGATTAGAAAGGTTAGAGACAAGATACGAAGTAGTTAAAGATAAGATACGAAGTAGAAATAAAATTTATACTATCACAAGAAGTAATTTATTTAAGGAATTTTATACTTGTAGAAATACATAATTGTAAGTGCGAAATCAATTTACAACATAACCGTATCAATAGTTTGTTAAATATAACTAAAGATATTCCTTTAGGATAGTATGAAAAGACACCCTTTTACTAGATAAATCATTATTAGATATTGGTATATCAACAGAGATAAGAAAATTCTTAGAGAATTAAGAGAGGAAGAAAGAAAACTACTCACTACAAAAAAACGCTTGAATAGCGGTAGTTTAATAGAGGGGGTTAGTTTCAACCCCCGCAATTTACTTCAGACAGTGGGGGTTATCTTAATTGACACAAATATAAACGATTAGCGGCGGTTCACACCCTCTACCATCCTAAAAAAAAATAGCGCGTCATATTCTCGCTTTTCTTTTGACTTCGCACATTTTTTCCCTCAAAACAAAATATACAAATTTTTTTAATCTCAAAAGCTCTGCCATTTAGCATAAATTTTTTTCACTTCTTTGCAGTGCACACTTTGCAGCTTCTTAGGCAAATCTGATCAAAAAATTAAAGCTTCCTAAAAGATCCAATTCTTCCCTATTCTCTTAGTTCTTGTATGAATTTAAATGGGGTTTGTATAGATCTGGTTGATTATTTTCTTTTTGGTGTTTTGATCAAATTTTTTTGTGGGTTCTCCTTCCCCCTGCAATTCACGCAACCAATTTGTATCAACATTTATTACTTTAATATGTAGGCCACAAATTGCCCCAAATCTTCAATTATTACTTCACCTCGCAACCAATCTGTATCACAATCTGTATGGATTTGGGGTTTTCAAAATTGATTTTATGAAATTGAAGAATTTTCTGTTCCTGAAAAGGGTTACTTTACTCAGCTGGCTTCTTGTAAGATTTTTAATCCATTATTGAGGTAGTGGTATGGACTGCGTACACCTATCCTCCCCAGACCCCACGTGGTGGGAATATACTGGGTATGTTGTTGTTGTTGTATTTTCAGCTTTGGGGTTTTCTTCACTTTATCATTTTTATGAAGCCCAACTTAGTTCCTAGAATAATATTTTTCTTTACTTGTTGGGGGTTGTCCTTGACAAGTTTATATTCCTATCAACTTTTCCTTTGTGACTTGGGCTTTATGGGAAAGTAACTATTGGCTTTAATCAACACTTTGTTACCATTATGAATCAATCATAATGGACAATAAAGAATAGTATTTACTGATCGCTATGCTTTGCTATGATTTCATTTCTATTACATCTTTTGAAGTGCTTAGGCCTGTTTTTCTTGAGTCAAGGTCTATGTGAAACAACTAATCTATCTCTAAGGTAAAGCCAAGGGGCTATAATGGGTATGTTGTTGTAATGGACAACAAAGAACTCTCAGTAAAAAGGTTCTATGGAGCTAATTCAGTTAATTGCTCAATCGAAACTCTATACTTAGTAACAAAATTGTGGGTCTTAATTATCTCAAATATTATTGTGATTCTCTATTAAATAGAAATTTCAAAGTATTTTTGTTTCCCTCTTTATCACTTTTGGCAGAGACATATTATTTTGAGAAAGTTTCTAATAAATAGATAAATACATTATGTAGTAATTTGGATGCCATATAGCAGGTTGTATGTTCAAAGAATGAATCAAACAATGACAATGCACTATATTTGATAATGGTTTGAAATTTTTTGGTATGACCAACCTATTAAGGTAATAGTTCTAAATTTTGAGATTTTGAATGTATATGATAATGATAAACATGGAAACAATAAGTTTTGAAGGTGATTTTGTGCATTTGATTGTGTGTGTTCTGTGTTAGAGTTCATGAATTAGAATTATTTTCTATTCAGATCACCTATGCAACTAGACACTCATTTTCTTCCTCGTGAAATCTTATAGGTGATATTGTTGCACATTAATATAATTTTCCAATGGATAAATCTTGGATTGGTATGCCAAGAAACACACAAGAATATTTACTTGGTTTGAATCAATTTTTGGATTTTGCATTTACCAATGGAGCTACAGGAGATAAAATAAAATGTCCATGTCGTAAATGTTGTTTTAAAAAGTGGCAAAATAGAAATATAGTGTATGATCATTTGTTCAATAAGCCGTTCCCTCAAAATTATGTCAATTAGGTTATGCATGGGGAAATGAATGTATTGGATAACTCTAGCAACATAGAGAACACTTAGGTTGCACCACCTATTGAAAATCTGATAGAATTGTTGATTAATGAAGCATTCGGGGGCTTAGGAGATGAGGGTGTTGATATAGGTCCATCACAAGTAGTAGGAGAGGAAGAAATGTTACATGAGACTCATGTTTCACATAACAAAAATTTTCTTGAGTTGCTTAAAGATGGAAGTCAAGAATTGTATGAAGGGTCCAAGTACTCAAAGTTGGATTTTTTATTAAAGCTTTATCACATAAAGAGTTTGTCTGGATTAAGTGACAAGGGAATGACTATGATTCTGGATCTACTCAGGGATGTATTTAAATTTGCAAAGATCCCTGATGTGTCATGGTTACATGGCACTGTTGATACTTAAAACAAGGAAAATATGCAATAACTTGGGTGTGTTTTGTTGGTATAATGTGGTTTCTGTCCTACTTTGCAGGAAAACAGGTTTTAAAGGCAAAATGATCAAAAGAGGAAGAATCAAGCCTGAGAACAAAGTGTCAGGAGAAGAAAGAACAAGAGGCTGCACCAGAGGAGGAGTCACGCCACAAGTTACGTGGTGTGGAAGCCACTCACGCCATGTGAGTGGCTGTCGTGAATCAAGTCCAGAGAATGAAAAATCAGCCTGATTTTCACGGCAGGGGTCACGTGGCGTGACTACCACCCACGTGACGTGGAAGCCTGCCGTGACCCAACTTCTGAAGACTGCCAATTGAGCCTGATTCCCACGACATCAACCTACGTGGCGTGACTTGGTTCCACGACACCAAGTCACGATACCGTGGAAGTTGCCGACTCTGTTCTCCTATTTGATTTTGGATAGGACTAGTTTTGTATCTATAAATACCCCTATGTAGTCCTAGGTGCGGGAGTTGGTTGATATACTATTTTGAGAGTTATTTCATACTGTTTCAGACATACTCTTGGTTTTGTATTCACAAACCCTAATTTGAGTTTTATTGATAGTTGAATTTTGGTTTTTCTTCATTATTGTGAGATCATAATTATGATTTCATCTTTGGAATATTCTTGTGTTCTTGCAATTATGAGCAGCTAAACCCATCAACTAGGGTTGTGTGAACCATGAGGAATTAACGAAACCGATTAAGTGCAAAGCAACTTTGTGCTGCTGTGTATGCATGTATTGTTGTTTCCTTTGTTGTGATTGCTTTTCTAACGGTTGCAAATGTTAGAAACTCGCCTGTATTCTAGACTTACTCGAGAGAGAGGTAGAGATTGGGAAAAGGAGATAACAACAGAGATTTGAAGCTATCAACCTTCATCTAATAACCGGAGCCTTAGCGGGAATGGTTATCTGAGATCCAGGACAAGGGTTAGTAGTGCGACACTCAGAGTCCGAGAGGAAAAGAGTGAAATTCGTCTAATGAAGGTCGAGAGACAGTTAGATGAACCTAACTTGTTAGATTTTGCATACAACGCAGCGGGAATATCTTGTTAGCACAAGTAGCCAATGGAGTTAAGGAATCATTGGGGATCACAGTCCTAGTGTATTTCTCTTATTGTCTACAAACTCAATACAACCAACAATCGTCATTGTTACTATTTATTAGCGAAACCCCCCAGTTTATTTACTTTCCAATTATTCCATCTGGTATTCTACTCATACTTTGACCTATTCCCTGTGGGATCGACCCCAACCTAGTTGGGTTCCATATTTGATTCAGCGACCGCATTGTACTTTTTTAGAGGTATATTTTGGGCGACATCAAATTTTTGCACCGTTACCGGAGAATATGGTTACGGAGTTGAACATTACTGGTTGGAGCTGATTGGGTGTATTTTTACATACTTTTGAGGGCATACGCCGGTGTATGCCAAATACTAGGAGTTAAGGCAATCCCCTGATTCCACTTGATCTTGAAATCAAAAGAACTCTAAGAGCTCATCGAAGAATGGTGAATACTGAAGGAGTTCAGAATCTCACAGCTATGGGAGACATTCACAACCAGCCAATTCATCCGGCTGGTCAGGAAACAGCGGAACAAACTACTGCTCGATTGACACTAGAAGAGCATGCTAGACAAGCTGCTCTTAGACAAGCAGAAAGAGATAATCGAGCTATGCAGGAAGCAGCACAGCGTCTGGCTGATGCTGAAGAGCGACAAAGACGACTGAGAGAACAACCGAGACCACATGTTCCTGTTTATGATGATCCTGAAGAAGAATATGTGGCATATTTTGAGCCAATAGAGAATGGTGCCATCATTCCACCAGAGTTACCTCCGGGCACTAAGTTTGACATTACTAGTGCCATGATCCAAACATGCATGTAATGAATTTTGTAGGGGTCTGCACGTCGTAGAATCTACCTGGAGTTGACCAAGAGGCGATTCGGTTGAGGTTGTTCCCATTCTCTCTTACAGGAGAAGCCACTTTGTGGTTAGCTGAGCTGCCACGAGGTTCCATCACTACTTGGCAGGAATTGAGAAATCAATTTTTGGAAAGATTTTTCCCACCGTCCAAGATACTGTAGTTGAAAGACGAGATCTATAATTTCATATAGCTTCATTCTGAAGCACTCTATGAGGAATGGCTGAGATTCAAAAAGAAGCTGCAGAATATGCCAAATCACAGGATGAGTGGAAGGAATTTACTTGAAATCTTCTACAGGGCGTTGAATGTCAACACAAAGGCGGTAGCGGATACTATCACTGGTGGAGCCTTCATTAGTCTGAGATAGGACCAAGCTTCTGAGATACTAGATCGTATCACTAAGACCAACCGAGGATGGCATACTCGTGAGCCAGATACGGTGGCTGGCACATATGCTATTGGAGCTTCAGCAGCTCAAAGGGCTTTTGATGAATCTGTGGCTCAAGAGGTCGCTCAATTGAGGACAGAAATTGGTCTTCTGGCCAAATAGATAGCGGCTAGAGATGCCGAGAAGGTGCATGCTGTTGGTGCACAAAGCAAATTGGCTAGACACGATGATAGTGAGTCTGATGAAGAGGCGAAGTATCTAGATCGTGAAGTGGCGGGTTTCCGAGCCAAGGTCCTCGGAACTATTATGGAGACAACTATAACAAATCGGGATACAGAGATCGAGAACGGGACCGTGATGGTGATTAGAGGTGAAAAGATGATAATCGAGAAAAGAATGACATCTATGTACCACCTGGAAGGCGTGATGAGGAGTCTGGAAATTCAAGGATGGAAGCACTTCTCAATAAATTAGTCAAAGGTGCGGAAAGTCAGGAGAATTGCTTGAAGGAGATTAGGACTGACATTTCGGGCATAAGTCAGAAAGTGGAGTCTCATTCAACTGCTATTAAACAGTTGGAGCAACAGTTTGGGTAGATTTCATTGGCACTGAATCAACGTCAGCCAGACACCCTTCCAAGCAATACCATCTAGAATCCGAAAAATGATAGTCATTGTCTCGCCATTACTACTAGAAACGGGAAGTGCACAACAGACCCACCGATGCCTGCCAACAGTAGTGTGACTAATGAACCAGTGGTTATTGATGTAGAAGCTGAAGTAGAGCCGAATAATGCAAAGGGTGACATGGTTCCAAATCACCAGAATGATAGCGACAATGCAAAATTTGAGAAGAGGAAGGAAACAGAGGTACCAAAAGTGCTGAAAACTATCCCACGACCTCCTCCTCCCTATCCTCAAAGATTGAAGAAGAAGACGGAGGAAGGAAAGTATCCGAAGTTCATCACCATGTTGAAGGAGCTGTCAGTAAACATCCCTCTTGTAGAGGCATTGGAGCATATGCCAGGTTATTCAAAGTTCATGAAAGACTTGGTGACAAAGAAGAGAACGGTCAGTTTTGAGCAAAGAAGAGAACGGTCAGTTTTGAGCCTGCAGATAACATACATCATTGTAGTGCAGTTGCTTCACGTTCCTTAGTTGAAAAGAAGGAGGATCCAGGAGCTTTCACCATTCCTTGAACTATTGGGTCTTACGACTTTGCTAAGGCACTGTGCGATTTGGGTGCTAGCATCAACCTAATGCCATTAGTCATGTTCAAACAATTGGAGTTGGGAGCACCAAATCCAACCTCCATGAGACTTTTCATGGCCGATATAACTGTGAAAAAGCTGGTTGGCATTCAGTTTTGGTGAAGGTTGCCTCTTTCATATTTCTGGCTGATTTTGTGATTCTCGATTGTGAAGTTGACTTTGAGGTTCCCATCATATTGGGAAGACCATTCCTTGCCATGGGTCGTGCATTGGTTGATACGGAAATAGGGCAGCTGAAATTTAGATTGAATAAAGAACAGGTTACTTTCAATGTCTGTCTGTCAATAAAGCAGCTAAGAGATAAGAGGGTGATTTCAGTGATAGATGCTGTGGATGATTGTGAGGTTGTTGTGTCCATTGAAGAATGGTTGGGAGTAGAACCTATGGCTGCCGTGATCATGAATTTTGAAGACAATGGTATTGAATACTATGATGAGATGGTGGGTGCACTCGCGGGTAAAGGAGCATACACTTATGCGACCAAAAAACTGGATCTTGATTTAAAGAATAGGGTAACTCCACCAGCTCGGCCATCTATTGAGGAGCCTCCAGTTTTAGAGCTTAAGGCTCTTCTGGCCGACCTTCGCTACACATTCTTGGGAGCCAACAATACCTTGCCAGTGATTATTTTTGCTAAATTAGTGGATTGGCAAGTAGAGGCTTTGGTTTCAGTTTTGAGAAGATTTAAGAGGGCCATTGGTTGGTCCATTGCAGATATCATAGGTATTCCACCCGGCATTTGCACTCATAAGATCCAGCTTGTTCCTGAGTACATACCTAGCATTGAGCACCAGCGTCGTCTGAACCCACCTATGCAAAAAGTTATGAAGAAAGAGATCATTAAATGGTTAGATGCCGGAGTGGTTTACCCCATTGCTGATAGAAATGGGTGAGCCCAGTTCAGTGTGTGCCGAAAAAGGGAGGAATCACTGTGGTTCCAAATGACAAAAATGAGTTGATTCCAATAAGGCCGGTGACTGGATGGAGATTTTGCATGGACTATCGAAAGCTGAATTCGTGGACTGAAAAAGATCATTTTCCTATGTCCTTCATGGACCAGATGTTAGACCGTCTTACTGGTAGAGGATGGTATTGTTTTCTTGATGGCTATTCAGGGTATAATCAGATTTTTATTGCCCCCAAAGACCAAGAGAAGACCACTTTCACTTGTCCATACAGGACGTTCCCATTCAAGAGGATGCCTTTCAGTTTGTGTAATGCACCGATCACCTTCCAACGCTGTATGATGTCTATTTTCTCCGACATGGTGGAAGACACTATCGAGGTTTTTATGGACGATTTTTCTGTTGTGGGAGACTCATTTGATATTTGTTTGGTACACCTTGCCAATATGCTACAAAGACGTAAGGAGGTCAACCTAGTGCTAAATTGGGAAAAATGTCACTTTATGGTTAATGAGGGTATCGTATTGGGGCATCAGATTTCAAGGAACGGCATTGAGGTGGATAAGGCAAAGATTGAAGTAATTGAGAAGCTACCTCTACCTATCTCTGTAAAAGGTATTCGAAGTTTCTTAGGTCATGCTGGTTTTTGTAGAAGATTCATCAAGGATTTCTCCAAGATTGCACATCCCTTGTGCAAACTTTTAGAGAAATAGGTGAAGTTTGTGTTTGATGAAGCATGTCTTAAAACATTTGAGTTTCTTAAGGAGAAGTTGGTTTCAGCCCCTATTATTGTGTCACCGGATTGGACTAAGCCTTTTAAGGTTATGTACAATGCTAGTGGAGTGGCTTTGGGTGCAGTCCTTGGCCAGAGACGTGAAAAGATATTACATTTGATTTACTACGCTAGCAAAGTACTTAATCCAGCTTAAAAGAATTACACGGTGACTAAGCAGGAGTTGTTGGCCGTAGTATTCGCTTTTGAGAAATTCAGATCTTACTTGATTGGTACGAAGGTGATTGTGCATACAGATCATGCATCTCTTCGGTATCTTATGTCGAAAAAGGATGCTAAGCCAAGACTAATTCAGTGGGTACTTCTGTTGCAAGAATTTGACTTTGAAGTCAAGGATCGTAAGGGGACCGAAAATCAAGTGGCTGACCATCTTTCACGCCTTGAGGAGGAGGCCATGCTTAAATTGAAGGATGATCTTGAGATTGATGATACTTTTCCGAATGAGCAAGTACTGGCATCATCCCAAGACTTAATCCCTTGGTTTGCTGATTTTGAGAACTTTTTGGCAAGTGATCTAGTTTCGAAGGATATGACATATCAACAGAGAAAGAAATTCATGCATGAGGTAAGAAAATTCTTCTGGGATGAGTCGTATTTGTTTAGGGTGTGTGCTGATGGTATAATTCGAAGATGTGTCCCAGAGTCCGAGATGATGAGTATTTTGGAGGCATGTCACTCATCTCAAGTTGGGGGTCATCATGGAGGTGCACGGACCGCCCATAAAATATTGCAATGTGGGTACTACTGGCCCAGTATTTACAAAGATGCTCATGACTATGCTCGCGCTTGTGATCGATGTCAAAAGCAAGGTAATATTTCACGCCGACACGAACTTCTCGTGACAATTATACTTGAGCTTGAATTGTTCGATGTGTGGGGTCCTTTTGTGAGCTCTCATGGAATGAAATACATCTTGGTAGCCGTTGACTATGTTTCTAAGTGGGTGGAGGCAATTGCGCTTCCTAATAACGAAGGGAGAAGTGTCACAGCGTTCTTGAAAAAGAACATATTCTCACATTTTGGGACATCCCGAGTTATTACTAGTGTTGGAAGCTCCCACTTTTGCAACCATTTATTCAAAGCCCTGCTTGAAAAATATGGTGTCAAACATAAGGTGGAAACACCTTACCATCCTCAGACAAGCGGGCAGGTGGAGGTGTCAAATCGCGAGATTAAATTCATTCTGGCAAAAACAGTTAATGCAAATAGGACTGATTGGTCTCGATGATTGGATGATGCGTTATGGGCATATAGGACTGCTTTCAAAACACCAATTGGTGCATCACCATATCAGTTGGTTTTTGGAAAGTCTTGCCATTTGCCCGTGGAACTGGAACATAAAGCTTTGTGGGCATTGAAAAGGGTGAATTTGGACTGGAGTGAAGCGGCCCAATTGCGACTTGAGCAGATGAATGAGATGGATGAATTTTGTCTCCGGGCTTATGAAAGCTCAGCACTATATAAAGAAAACATGAAATTGTATCATGATCGTCGGATTGAGAACCGCGAATTTCACCCGGTAGACTTTGTTTTACTTTATAATTCTAAGCTCCGCCTGTTTGCTGGAAAACTAAAATCCAAATGATCAGGCCCATTCACTATCGTTCGGGTTTTCTCACATGGTGCTATTGAACTAAAAGGAGCAGATAATGTTCTATTCAAAGTCAATGGACAGCGTGTTAAGCATTATGTGGGAGTTCCGAAAGAGATAAGGACGATTGAAGAACTTGAACTTGATGAAGTCTGAGTAGTCAAGTTAGCCATGTCGTGCCGCGACATTAAATCAGGGGCTTCATGGGAGGCAACCCATGGGCTAGTTGGTGAATTCTGAGTATCCAAGTTAGCCATGTCATGCCGCGACATTAAATCAGGTGCTGATTAGGAGGCAACCCAAGATTTTGTCATGCGGAGATCTGATTATTGAGGAACAGTTAGCTGAAAATCACAAAATTTACCTGAATGGGTTAAATATCATCCACGACATGACTCACGTCACATGAGGGTATTCTACGCCACGTGGTTGGTATCGTCAAAATCAGAAGAAAATTTCCAGGTTCTGAATTCCCTCCATGGAAGGCATCCACGTGACGTGGATATGACCCACGCCACGTGAGTGGTATCGTCAAAGTCAGAGGCTAACAAGTCAGGGTCAGAACTTCAACCACGCCAGGACTTACGTCACGTGAGTCACACCCACGTGACGTGGGTTGTGTCGTGAAACATAAAATTATTCAGGCACCCGAATCCGACCCGACCCAGGCCCAATTTTCTAAAATAAATCTGGATCCCTTCTTATTTACCCGATATATATCCGATCCATTCCCTTCTTTCCCCACTTTCAAATTCTTCAACTTAAAACCCTAAATTCCATCTTCTCTTCTAAACTCCAAACCTCACATCCATATAAACCACAAAAATCCAAACTTCCCATCCCTAAAAGCTCAAGAATCCGAACCCTAGACTCCCAAAACCCTAAAAATTCAAACCCCATTACCCCACAAGTCCAAAAATCTGAATCCAAGACACCAAACCCAACCCAAATCTGAGCCAAATACGATCCAAATACCCAAAAATTCGATCAAAAAAAAAACTGTTACCATGCCTCCAAAATCCAACCCCAAGAGTGACTACCTTGATGCCTCATCCCGGATTCGCACCAAAAATTCAGATTTATCGACCCGTCTGCAGGATGAACCAACTGAGTCTGAGCCAAGTGGTTCTGTGGAGGTATTTGATATTAGCCATGACGATACTGATTTAGTTCCTCGGGCTAAGAGGTTACAGACGCGAGTTCGAGTGGCTGCCCGGGCAGTACGTCAGCCGGCCCAACCACCTGTTGAGCCAGTTGTTCCGGCTGAGTCTTCTGAGTCTGCCCCCCAGTCTGAAGAGGGGGAGGATGGTTCTGCATCAGGCGCTGCTGATGAGGCTACGGGTCAGGGTACTTTTGTGGCGGAGGCTACGGCTTCTGTTTTAGGCTCTGTTGCCCAGATTGCCCCGACTCCTGCGCAGAGTACTGAGGTTCAGCATTGGTGTATGCAGGGCATGCGTTCCTTCTATGATAGAGATACTGAATTGACTGAGAGGGGGTTGTGTCGGCGGAGCATTACAAAGAAGCCGCGGTATCGGGTGTATGAACTGAGGGCCTTGCCTGATATATGGCCTGTCTTTGAGAGGTACGGTTTGGATTGGATGGCACAGCCTTCTGGTCGATATAGCTCAGAGTTAGTCCGAGATTTTTATGCCTCGTATGCTACGTTAGTGGATTTGGGCACTCTTGTTGGGCAGAAATTTATTTTGCAGCCAAATTTGACTCATGTCATGGTTCGTGGTACCCACGTGGATATTTCAGAACAGACCATTCACCGCTTTTTATTTGGGGTTGACCGTCCACTTCCGGCGTCGACTGCTGAATTTGACCATCGGATAGACACTGTTAGAGATAGAGCTAAGATGAGAGATGCGGAGCAGAAATTGGAATTGCTTAAATGGATTGCAGGGTACATAGCCGAAGATGGTGTGGTGGCTAGTTGGGTGACTGGGAAGCTGGACATCAAAAAGTCCACGCTTTATTTTGCTGGTCGATTCTGGTGGTCCATGGTTCGGCATCGGTTGGGTCCAACTAATGCTGACAACTCACTCACATTGGACCGGGCTTCAGTAGTAGCCAGTATCTTAGCTGGTTATGAGATTCCTTTTACGAGGTACATAGTCCGGGAGATTCACGAGCGGGTTTTCAGAGATCTCACGAGTATACCCTTTCCATACTTGATCTAGGGGCTGTGTGATAGGGCTGGGGCATCCAGGTTACCTGCCCTCGACCATTATATTGAGGTGATCCGCATTGCGGACATTGGGCTGATGCAGCAGAGGGGTTCACACCCCATTCTTCCACGAGGGTCACAATCGTTTGAGTCGTCCGGTGTAACCCTGGATGAGCCGAGTCGCGCACCTTTGCCTGTTCCTACACCAGTTAGGGTACCTGTGCAGACTGAGGGCGCTGGCCCTATTGATAATGGGGTGCCTAGTACTAGTGTTCCACTGTCTCCTGCTGGGATGATTTCGATTTTGAGAGACTTTCTGCAGCAGTTGATTGACAGGCAGACGGAGATTTTTGAGCGCCAGGCTCACACTGAGACTAAGATGGCTAAGTTGGTATCCCAGCTTAAGCCTTGGGTTCGATCTACAGTAAAGTCTACGGAGACTAGGGTGGAGGCTTGGATGAATGCAGCGATGCATCAGTTTATGAGGGGATTGCATGGGCGGATTGATAGTTTTGAGGCACGTATGGCCTTTTGCTTGAGTGTTGCACCGAGCCCTGATATGGCCGGCTTGACCCAGGAGGTAGCTGCTTTGAGAGAGGAGGTTCGAGCATTGGCATCGAGTAGCGCTCCCATTATACCACCTATGCCTGCCCAGACCTCCGTGTGAACAGCATTTGAGGTTGATTTGTTTGCTGATGAGGAGCCTCCGATGGATAGAGGCAAGAGACCCCGCAGTCCAGCGGATGGGGGTGAGAGCGATGCTGAGTATGAGAGTGATCTGCGGAGGGCTGTTAAAGCCTCCCGGGTAGAGTACCATGCGAGCCAGATTGAGGCGGAGCAGAGGGCGCGTGGTGCATCTGTCAGTCAGGCTGCCCCTCCACTGGATGCACCTACCGCTGCTCAGTCTGATGATCCCGCTACTGGCGGGCCCACTTTCGGGGCTTAGGGTGCCATAATTATGTCTTCACTCCCTTGTTTTTGATTTGATATCGGTGCATTGAGGGCATTGCACCGTGTTTAGTTGGGGGTGGGGGTGTACCACCACTTGGGGTTTTTTGTTGCTGTGTTTCTTTTCCTCCGAGTGTGCTATCATAGTAGAACCGACATGTTTAGGATGTTATTGATGATGTTTTTGTGTTTCTTGCTAAATTAGGAGAAAAATGATGGAACTGTAGTGCAGTCCAATTTTGAAAGAGTTTTATGTGTTTTGAATGTTAAGGATACCCCTCCTAAAATTTCTGTTTTTGAATTGTGTGAATAGCATGCTTGTGTGTGACAGCTGTTGGATCTTGTTATGACACTAGGATTATAGGCAAATAACCTTAGCTAGAATTGCATGAACCGGATAGATAGTAGTTCGTAATCCAATCCTGTGCTATATGTGTGTGAGGTCACTACTTAGTTAACTATGTGTGTGCAATCCAGAACTTGCCCGGTTAGTTATGCCTGAGTTAAAGGATAGGGATTAGGAAAGGATCATAGGCCGTTTTTTAATAAAGTCCACTTTTAGCCTAAATGCCAAACCAAATGAAGAAGTATCCCTTGATCCCTACTTTGAGCCATAATCGTCCTATTTCTTTCATTAGCCTATTCACCTTCCCATTTTAATTACAAAGAACCTGTCTTGGCCCTGGTCCCTCCTTGGACACTGTGTACCTCAACTCAGGCAAATCACCTAAGTTGAGGGTGA